>OY856410.1:220989406-222421906 GCA_963693085.1 Alisma plantago-aquatica | reverse complement strand
GAGTGTACCGGAGGCACCGTACAACTCAGTCATTTTTAAAGATGCAGTAACTTTTTAAAAATTCTAAACTGTTGATCTTATTAAATATCTTAAGAACATACTATATAATAAATTTTAGCTCATTTGGATACTTATAAGTCGTGCATCTAAAGGTGGCAGAATCATGCATTTCAAATTAATTTTGTGCGTTGATTTTTTTGTCCTTGCAAATGAACTCAAATTTTGTATGTGGTCTATTATTATTGTGACTATGAAGATCAATGGATTGGATTTTGGAAAGACAAGATCTAGATAGGCAAACATCATTGAAGTATACGACATAATCTGTACACTCGAGTGTATTCTAATATATATATATATATATATATATATATATATATATATATATATATATATATATATATATATATATATATATATATATATATATATATATATATATATATATATATATATATATATATATATATATATATATACACTGTAGTGTGCTCCCTTTTTGTTAGATGTGTAAATCAGGATTACAGCATCAAAAAGTCGTATAGATACTAGCACAGCAGAGATCAAGTTTTGGTGTGCTCAAATAATATTGCATCAAATTTCAACCCGCAGGAAATCTGTTTGGTAATACCGAGTCAGCCTGCCACGAGTCGAGACAGTTTGCAAAAGCAGCCATCAGATCCAGGATCGTTCCGACATTACCGACGCAAACCTCTCTTCCAATTACTACTTTTGTTGGCAGTATCATTCGAGGGATGCTACTAGCTCCTCCAGATGACGCAGAGCGTTGACCACCAACTTTCCGCATGTGGCCGCCTGGCCGGGCTGGGCCTAGACCTGCCGTAGTCATTTATTATAGCCCAATTTCTCGGTGGAAGAAAACATGTGCCGGAACTATATAAAGCACAAAGACCATCTAGACCATTCTATGTGGAAACGAAGGCTCGTCTGTTATCTATCAGGCTGACACGATCCATTCCCGATTGCTTGGACCAAATTGATGGATCTACCCTTATTTCAGCCCCGGGCCGGGGGGATGGTGGTGGGGTGACTAAAAGGTACCTTGTTTTACTATTTCACTAACCCATCCATACTTCTCATTCCTTCAATTAAATGATCATACACAGATAAATGAAAACACAAGAAGATGAATTCATCACAAGTGCCCTCATAAAAACAAAGCGACCCTTTTGAACCGCCCAGCTACTTTATTGAGGAATTCTTTGGTGGGCTTCACATTTTAAATCGAGCCACCCGATGAATGACTAACAAGGATCAACGAGCGAGCAGCAGCTGGCAAACTAGATCTCAGTCGTACACGTATAATCAACCAACACGACCTTAATTTCTTTTTCTCCGTACATCAAAGACAATGCTTCAATAATTCAAATACAATCCGATTACAAGTTCCAAAAGACAAAAAGGTTCTTAATCTGGTCTCAAATATGGTCCAAGTATCATATTCCTAGAATTAACTCTTTCATTGTAATTTATTTCCCTCCTCTATTTTGTTCTATAGCAAAAGGACAAAAAAGTTCCCAATCTGGTCTTAAACTGGTCCAAATATCATATTCCCAACATTAACTCCTTCATCGTAAGCCCTACTTTGAACCGTCGCTTCATATACAGCATTGACGTACCTCATCGAATCCGTACCTCATCGAATCAAGATACATGCACTAGCCGCCAAGAAAGTCCGTGGAATTTCCAAAATGGCGCTCGATCATCTACTTGCGTAAAATGCCGGATAGCATTTATATGGGGTAAGGTTTGTGGGACTGATGGATGGGTGGACGGTAGAGGAAACATTAACGTGGCAGTCAAGGCGATATGGAGTGCTACACTGTCTCTGTCTCTCTAACCTCAACCTGTTTGCAAATATTGCTAAGAACTCGTTACGGATATCATTAAGTGGTTTTTAATTGCATAATATATAATAAGTAGATTATAGTGCTTGACAGAATCAAACGAAACATAATCGTACTAAGGTTCTCGAACAAAATTAAGCTTTAACATTATTTCCTAGTTGTTCCTAATCTACTCCATTAGAAAGTAGAACACATTTTTTGAAAATGTAACACATTTGAGGTCAAATTCAAATTTTACATGAATGAAATTGGGCATCAAGGCTAAAGTTGAACATCTGATTAAAATTTTGTCAACTAATTCTTGATAAAATTCTTACTAAGCAAAGCTTAACCAGTAACTCAATTGGTAAAGCAATGTGGTGGTCCTACTATATGTCGTGAGATTGGAGCTCGAAGGATCACTACAAGACAAAAAGAGGCCTCTTGGCACTCCACTTAGTAAATGTAAATTCAAGAATGCTCACAGCTCCTGTGACTGTGTTTTATGTGATTCGAGATAGATCTCATGATTCAGGATATTAAAATAATAAAATGCTTTACGACAACTATAGGACTGGCTATATTTGCCCAGTTATCCCAGAGGATGTGTGGGCCATCATGGTTTGATGTCAACAATTGATAGATTTTTCTTCTTGTGTTTTAGGTCATGCAAGCCCTCTTCGATTGATGCTTCAGTTGCCACCGCTTTGGCTTGCAATATCTTTGACGCATGGCACCCTCTGACGGGTCCTAAAAGACTTGCAAGTTTTGGGTCATCTCTAGTATTCAGAATTTGTAATGCCAACTCGCGGCTCACATCGAGATAGTGCTTTACCCATAGATGTCTAGTCAATTGTTGCGCCTCAATGCATTTTATAGATAGAGCCTTCGTAGTAGATGAAGGGATAGTGATAGATGATCAAGAAGAAACAAATTGGTTCATAGTAGAGTTAAGATGATCTATAAATAAAAATTGAGTAATGGAATGTTTCATACTTGTACATGGTTGTTTGCAAACAAAAATAGGCAAGTCTATATCAGAGGATGTTGTTGGATCCAAAGAAGAATCAGATCGCTTGATGGGGTTCAGGTGTAGCCTGCTTCTTTCTCCTCTAATATACCCTTAGGGCACTACGAGAAAATGACGATTTGACTACAATTATTATGCCTACATACAGTTTATATGTAGTTAAAATAAACTTCTCCTTACACAGTTTACAAAATATACATAAAACTAGTATAGCGGATTGTGTATGTGTTATTTAACTACAAGTTGGCTACAATTTTCAAAATTACCAACAAATTTTAAAACTAGCGCGTAACACATTCACTAAGCCAAACATTCATATGGCCAGAAATTTTCAATTATCCTTGTGTTCTTTCCGCTTTCCCCAATTTCCCAAATGTAACTTTCGCAGTCCACCCCAAATCCCATGGCCTTCCTTCCACCATTTATACCGTTCTTAAGCTACGAATCTTGAAACCATTGATTACTCTTTTCATCCTAATGATGCGCCGCAGGGGGCTGTCACCTCAATTTCCAGTTCACGATCACGCATTTGAGTGGATCTGGGATCTCCTCCGCAGCAGACATTTAGGCGATGTTTTGGGGATACCAGCCATCCAAGAAGATGGAGGCCCGTGCTATCTTCTTAGGCATCCCACTCAGCCAACGATAACCCATCCCGTCATCGCCTTCAAGGTCGGCTCCTGCGATCAACTTCGTTAAGGGCTGCATTGCGTCTCTATTCATGGAGAAGATGGTTAATGGGGACAACATTGAAAGAGTAGCCATTGCTAACCACACAGTGCTCGTGAAGCACATTGGCAGAAGACCAGTTGCATCCCAATCATAATAGATTCATTTGGGCATGAACATATGTTGTGGAAGATATGCAGACTTCTTGATCTTTATGACAGCTAGTAGCCTGCTGGCTGTTTAGAGGACAACGACCAGCGAAGTACCCAGATGGGGGGAGAAAAGGGTCTTTTGGGAAAGTGAACGCTAATTACATCACTGAGTTGTACTTTAGGGGAACAAGGTCAAACTTCATGCCTTAACCAACTATCTTCTCTTAATAATGGAGGTGGGGGAGCACATGATGTTCCTTGGATTCACCAGACAGGTTATCATCTGGAATGAATGAGATAATTGTCAAGGATAAGGAATATTTTCTGTCTGTGGAGGACTCAGCAAGGTAAATCAAAAGTATCTACTATGCAATTTGTATTCATAGATATTACAACATATATCAATTGTTAGACTTTCCTACATCATATGCTAGTCCTCTAGTGAAATAAATGCCTATGGAAAAGTCTTCCAGCAATATTTTAAATTCCACGTTTAATAAGCTATCTCCCCATGTCTGTTTGATAAATATTATGAAACCTAAATAAAGCTACATATTCAAGTTTACATTACTCAATTAGAATTGCAAAATTGGATAAATTCTACATTTTAATTAGCAACGACCATAATAGTATATAACCCCTGCCTTTATGTTTTTATAGAATCATGTGTCATTAGGTAAACATAGTTTATTTCCTATTTTCTTACACAAAGGTGGTTTATTTCATGTTAGTTTCCCAAACACATATAATGTCATTTCGTTATTTCTTCAATTCAACTGCTAGCTCATATGTACATGTCCAATATAATGTTCAACATAATATCTTCTAGGTACACAACTATGAAACATGAGCCTCAACCCCAATGAAAATCCCTATAAGTTAGTAAACATGGATTTTTTCAAAAACATGCTTGAAACTCATCCATCGTTGGAATTGCTAGCTCTTCTTGATGAGCAAATATATAATTAAAAGGTGGATGACACATTCAAATGATAGTTGTTGTAGAATTTTCATTTGTTCTATTGTCAAAATGTTTGTTTTATACCGAAAAATGTAATTAGAATTTCAAATTGACAGTTGAAACTTCAAATTTTATTATTTTCAAATGAAATGCATTTTTTTAATTTAAATCTGGACAGAGTGTTGGTGTGGTTGGTAGTTTTGGCATCTGAATTAGTATCTAGTCCAGTGTGCATGTCGTTTTACTGTTGAAAAGATGACCCAATATATAGTTTCATGCACTTCATGGAAGGGTTTTGCCCGAATCCTGTCTGTTTTTAAGAATTGCAAATATTTCTTACCATAGATGGAACAAAATTAAATTTATTTCAATGACTGTTATTGAGTTTGAAATTGTTAATTCCTGCAATGTATGTATTACGTATGATTCTGTTTCCATTACATCAGTAGATTTTGTTGAATGTTTTTTAATCTATAATAAAAAATGGAAACTACATATTTGTTTATTTCTCTCATAAATTTTCTAAAATGTTAGAATTTTATTTAGCGTGACTTGACTTATTTTACTCTATTCAATCTGCCAGCTATCCATGCTCTTAGTCTGAAATCACTGTATAATAGTATCTTCTTTAAGATAGAATTATCAATGCAGGTTCAAGTATGATGCATCTCTGTGTTCACATGAGTGGTTGTGCAAGACATGACGCTAAACCACACTCTTTTCAGAACCAATGACTAAATGATTGAATACATTCATTACATATACTCTTTTCTAATGGAGTAGACGAACTATATGGATATGATGGTAGTTCATGTGCGAAAGGATATTTAATCTCCATCTTGTGGAGTACAGTGACAGTTGAATCACTAGATTTTCCTAATCATATTTCTAAAAAGAAATATTAGAAGTGAAAGATTGTATTTGAATATATTATGAGAGAACATGATCTGGTATGATCTGGATATTTGATACACAAGACTTGCATTCTCATATCTAGGTAGAACTATATGGCCTAATCATTTCATTTTGTTAGCTTCTAGAACTATATTTTTCTAAGGTTAGAAACTATGCAATGAGGTGGTGGTTTTTCTATATCATGCGTCTCTCTTATTTGATTTTCATGCATTGTTTGGATTTACTCCCTAAAATTGATACGTAGGTGTATGACTAAAAACTACATGAATTTTAAAAATCCAAACAAGAGAGACATGTAGGACCGGGCCACCTCTACGTACCCTGACAAGTGCAGCAAGTCATGAAAACCACATTTTTTCCCATGACAACTACAGTTTTTGCTGGAGACACAAGTGATTCTTATTTATACAGGAACCACATGGATGTAAGACTTGTGCCTTTATTTTGAAGGATGACCCATACATGAGTTTAGCATTGATAATGCTTTTATGCATTTATGAATGATATCTCCATACCATCAAATTTTGATGTCAGAGAACAACTAGATAGATTTTTTGAAACAAAGGAAGACAAAGTTATTGACTGGATCTAATACTCTTTTTTGTTTGATTGGATCTAATACTCTTAGTACACATTTGATTTTTCTTAGTTTGCACCTTCAATTCAGATTGTACTAAGTAGCTATGCTATGAAGGATAGTGATTGCATTGCTTAATATTTGTAGCTATGTATGACAATAAATATATATTTATATGTTGATCACTCTTACATTCTTGACAATAATTCTTTTTGTGTCCTTGACATTATTGTCAAAAATATTCTATAGCTACAGATGAAGTGTTGCGTATGTGTATCATCTATTTTTTTCTCTTCTTTGTAGGTAGCACATTTTACTATTTTTTCCATGAACTATGCAAATTTTGTACCATGATTTAACATGGACAAAGAATCCATCTTCTAATATACTGAACAGGCCTCCTCCCTTTATGACACATTCCACTTGCAACCCCATGTTGTTGTCAAGACTCCACCCAAAAAATTCCAAAAGTTGTCAAGAAGAAATCATCCTGGATTTCTATGTTATGAAGCCTTTATGCAATGATGGAAGAGATATGCAATAAGTTCTTGGAAACTTGTTTTGTTGATGATTATAAATAATATCTACTCACTTTATATCCACAGTGGAAGTCATTACTACATTACTTTGAATTATTACCTGAGACATACGCAACTCCATATTTTGTCACATCTTTTCTCTCTCAACATATATAGGTCAATTGTCAAAGGTACTACATGAATACCCATTTGGGTACCATTTTAATTATTAATACCATTGTTCTTCCTTTAATATGTGTACCATTTTGTGTTCAGAAATAGATTTGAAAAAGGCTCTTGCTTCAGACATAAAAGAGCTAGAAAAGGCTCTTGCTTCAGACATAAAAGTGTTAATTCTCAAATTGTCCTCTCTATTCTTAGATATACATTTGGTTTTTCTTGATTTGCAATTGTTAACAATGCTCATATTCATGGTGTAGGGAGCTATTCCTATTTTTATTGGAAGGACTTTACACAAAAATTTTGTATTTGATCATCAACAATAGTCACGTTGTTCACACTGCTTGATTCTTGCAAAATCCTTAGAAATAAAGCCCAACAACAGTTCCTATTAACAAAATTTCTGGGATCTTTAAGTTCAATTTCACAAGACATCAGCTTCACTTCAACTTCCATGGCCTCGTTTGGGTAAGTTGTCTCTTACTTCTGATTCATTCTCAGGCTTTTCTTTATAACGTTTCACCAGTCTTGGAGTTTTTTAACTCATTATAGATAACCTTGTGCTGATGTCCATGTTTGTTACCATCTTTTTCAAGTAATAATGCCCAGTTGCCTTCAAATTCAGTGCTAACATGGTGATTTTGATGTTTATAAGACCTTATACTGGACACTAGCAGATTCGTGTTGACTTCTATTCTTAATATTGTCATCAGATAATTGTGTGTGAGCATTTGATTCTAACTGGAAAATGAAAAGAACTATCGAACAACATGTTCCCATCCTTCTCAATCTTTCCTTTGCTCACCTTACCCCATCCCCATCCTTGAGCTCTACTCCCCTTCATCATAGCATTCCCAGTACATCATTCATGATCCTTTGATTGATAGCTGTGAATACTTTTTTCTTCTTCTTTTTGTCAGATTTTCTGAATGATTTGAAATATGGGGCTGGTTGGCATCTTATGAAGAGTCCAGGAGTACTGGTCAGTGATTGGCCCTGATTGGTATCTTATGAGGAGTCCATGAGTCCATGAGTATTGGTCAATTTTAGCTTTTTTTGTGTTAGTTTTGTTAGTAATAAAAAGATGATGTTAGGGAGGAAGTTTTATACCTATGTCTGTGCTTGGGATGTTGGTGAACCACTTTAAGGACTGGTAGGTATGTTCTAATTGAAGGTTTATCCTTACAAAAAGAAACATATGCATCACCAGAACAGTCAGAAATCCCATAGAACATATAGCTAGGTAAAATTTCTCTATTTCCAAAAAGATATAATAGATGACAACATGATTGCGATAGTTGGTGTAGCAATATGGTTGAATCTTGAATATAAATTCATGATTGGGTTTGAAAACTCAAACTCCATGGGTTAGTAGGGATTATAAATTGGATCTGTAAAGTATTCATCTTTGTGTGGAAGGATTCTCACAAATGTGATAGAGATATAATAAGCCTTTCTGAGTGGCATGCACATAGTATGCTAAATGAAGTTGCCTAAAACCTGAAGGAGGAAAAGATCCTGCACCAGACCAGCATAATCTTCTAGTTTAACATGTCATTATTTGATTCCTCTAGGATTTGCATTGCACTCTCTCTATGTGAATTTCATACTGGAACTTTAATATGCATCGCCAGAACAATCAGAAATCCCAGAGAACGTACTTCCAGGCAAGTCAAGAAAACCAACTTTTCATTTGGCGCTTGCACGTGATCTAAAGACGTTTGTGTGACTATCCTAATTTGAAACTTCCAAAATTTCTGGCCCAAACTAAGAGTGAGAAGAAATATGGCAAGCACAAGCACCTTGAAAAGATAGTCAATGAGCCGAGGTAAGTAATTTGTTAATAGTGGTGCTCAAGATAGGGAATCTACAACAAATATAAAGATTAACTATTCATTGACACTAACGATTCATTAAGCATTTGGTTGTGCGGGAGGTAATGGTATTCCAAAGGAGCTGCTTCCAGTCATAACTTGGGCTCAACATGAGTTCAATTACCAAATGGGCTAAATGATACTCTTCTTAGGTTGGTTGTGTTCTATACGAGTTCTGCACACATTTGAAAGATATCTATAGGTTGTAGAGTTGTCTAACTTGATGATGATGTCTTTAGGTTCTGTAGTAACTGCGAGCAAGCCTTAGATGTTGGCCTACATCTCCACTTTTAGGTCATTTGAACATGCATATTTCATAACTCCCCCTATTTCTAGAGATCCATTTGTCCCTCAATTGTTCAAGTTGCATCGTGAGTGGGTGCTAACCAACGAGCACCAGATCTGATTACAGGGTCAGTTGTCCTCATTTTGGTCTTCAGCTGCTCTGTTCTAAAGTTCTCTTCACAACCCAACAAACCATACATTGATCATGGGCTGCGGTTGAGTCTCATTGGATATAATACATTCACATCAAAGCACTTCTTGACACATGGGAGTAAATCAAATCTAGCTTTCTCCGTCTTATCTTAATGCTGATTTCTGATTGAATGTATAGGCTTGTATTTCAAGCTGGTTTCACTAGTTAATCATTATTGTTTAGGTAATCGAGTGATGACACAACCTGAACCTATGTGTGCGATGTGATCACTCCCACACTTTAGTTTAGGAGTATCATCACTATGCTATTGGTGATTGATTACCATTCCTACATTATAAACTGGTGTATGGGATTTGAGCATTCCCACTCTATTATGGTTCTTGCTAACCACAATGGCTAATGTATCTATGCATGACATTACTTGATGAAAGTTTCATCCAACACTAGAACTACAACCAGTAGTTTAGCAGATATTGTGAAGACTAACAACAACCCTTGAGTTTCTTATGTACTGTAAGGTGTTATCCTTCCTCAAGTCTAGTAGTGTAAGGTTTTATCCTTAAATCATGCATTAGAGATCATATTTTCATTAGGATGGGGTTGATGAAATCATCCACCAAGCAACATTGGCATGAGGGACCGAGTCCACACGCCACAACCACCTTATATGCCTTGGAAAAGGCTGATAAGATGGTGTCATGACATTCTTCATAGATCTATTTATATGTGCTTGCCTTAAAAATGAGGTAAGCAGTAAATTGAAGATAAGGTTAATTGCAGCTTTAATTTCATAGTGGTTATACATGTCAGTTTATAAGTAGTGAATAAGTTGAAAATTTTCTAATAAACATGAACCATCTCCAGGACACATGTATATATGCAAAACCAAAGCTTCATAATTAAATTACAAGCCCTCAGCATTGCTGCAAAGCTTGTTTACAGTTAGGAAAATTGAATATCAACAGAAGTACCTACAAACTTTGTCACATAACTCTCAGATAGTTTTCTCTAGAAGGCTACTCTTCATTCCCTTCTTTCAAAGTCTTATCTTATGTAATTTCATTTCTTTATGTATTTATCTTCTAGTATATTGTGTAGTTTCTTGTTTTCTATGGTATTGCATGGCCATTTATATGTTTAAATACAGTTGCATTAGTTATAGTTTTTCCTTTATAGGCTTTGAAGCAATTGGTTTATACATTGACTTATTTCTACTGTTGTGTGGCTAAGTTTTATTGTTGTTCTAATTGGATTAGAATGAGCTAGTTGTTTCTTTATTGTTCCTGCTTTTCCTGTGTAATGCATTCCAAAGAAAGAATCCCCAACATCTTGTTTGTTCTGGATTTGGTCATTTTGTCATTCGGTTAGGCTGTTGGCTCTAATTTCAAATTACAGTTGATAACCACTTTCCACTCTATTTAGTTGATGATGCTGGTGAATTTTTTTTGCTAGTTAAGTGATGATCATGTTTTCATGTCAGAACTAGGATGAAGTTGCTCTTCATTTCCAGATTGTGAAGATGTCTATGCTCCTTTCCAAACATAGGTCAATGTGTGTTATACATACATGATTTAATTGAACTATCTTCTAATTGAGTTGATGTTTGTGTTCTTTCTTCATTATATTGGAGCCCTTATGAGTTTCTTTTTACACACACCATGAGAAAAAGATGGCATAGCTACAGATGAAATGTTGCATGTGTGTACCAATTACTTTTTTTCTCTCCATTGAAGGTTGCACATTTTACTATTTTAGCTCCATGAACTATGTTGGTTTTGTACCATCATTAAACATGAACTAGTAATTTTGGAGATTTTGCACCAGTAATTCTGTAGGAACCTACAACTATAGAAGCACAATCCCAAAAGTCAACAAAATCTTTCAAAGATGGAAGTGGACATTTAGCCAAAACTATTGTAGTCACGCTTAATGTGATTTGATTAATAAAACAGTCCTTGACGCATTAATATCTAACACAAGAACACCAAAATGGCGATTGATTTCCACAACAGAGCTATTTAGACCCTTTAGAGAGTGGCACCTCAGTTTTATTCCTCCTACTAAGATTCCTTTTTACCATAGACAATGTTGCATATTTATCATTAGTGCTCTGATTCCTATTCGAAGGTAGCTTTCAAACACTAATGTTCTCATTCTTAAAATATGTCCCTTTCCGGTATATGTCTTTTTGAGTTATGAACCTACAATTTTGATGTTCTTACAATTTGTAACTAATTCTGGAAGAGGTAGCAGATTGGTAGCAATTGATGCAGCTGCACCTACATTAAAGTGAATAGAGAGGAATAAAAATGTTGATGTTATTCTAATTACTTATCACTCCAAGTAACATAAATTTTTCTGTGGATAAAAATGTAATAGTTATTATCTTTGTTTCTTATAATGTAGGTACTTATGTCTATTTGTCTCTGTATTTTCGAAATCTCCTATTTCTCATCAGTAAGGACCTGCTGGCATTTGGTCTGACTTCCACCATTTCTCGGCTGCAAAAGGAGGCTTCAATCATGCCCCTACCTTCTTAGAAGATCTCACAACCCCCTCTTCATCAAATGTATGTTATTAAGACCCCTTCAAACCTAGAAATGGTCTCAATTTCTTCTCATATGCCTCAGCTTGGTCTACATATACTAAAGTAGTAGTCCAAAGCCCACCAATGCATCAATGCTACCATGGCTCTTTACAAGCTCTTCATACAATTTGGAAGCTTCTGCATTAATCCCATGGTTGCATTTGAAAGCGGCAGCTTCGTGCATTACGACACCATATTATCGTAATCTCTTGTTACTTCTGTTTCAAATTGTTAGATTTTTTTTTGCTTCGTGTATGTTTTGGACTACTAAATAAACTTGATAGTTTTTCTCTTCTTCAACTAGGAGGTTCTCGATACCAGCAAAGTAGGAACCAGCAAAACCAGATGATGGTGCACATAACCCTGAAGATGGACTAACATGTAGTGTTTGCTTGAAGAAAGTCAATACAAGAGAGAATATTTGCAGATTGCCTTTCTTCATCCCCTCTTCTAGCACCTGACTCTCGGACCAATGAACATGAGGAACGATGGAGCCCTACAAGGAAAGATAAAAGAGAATCAGAGCTACTTTTATGTGCAACTACTCAAGTACAATGATCAGGGTTCCCTGACTTTGCACATCTTTTTTAGAAGGTAAGTTATCTTGTATAGCTAGAATGACCTTTTGACATTCAATAGAAATGTATGTGATTGTAGGGCTTTACATTCTTCTTCCATGTTATTTCTTCCATGCACAAGACATGTTAAGATTGCCTTTACAAATAGGTCTCTCTTTACCTGCCACCTACTAATTTTACATGAAAATTTAGGATAGTTCATATTCTAGTGAGACCTAGAACGCCACTTAAAGACCAATCTGGATAACAATCATATCTAAAGAAACTTGTCTTTCCAACAACCTCATTTCATGCTTCCATTTTAATCACTTACCCTATTTCATTGTGGCTGGTTTTCTTGCAAAATAGTTTATGGTGGCTAGTGACCTAATATAAGGCATCAATTTAGGGCAATGAGTATTTTTGATGAAAATGATCCTTCTCATCAATTTTAAGCTTCCTCATTGCCAAATAAGGGAGTGGCAAGGAGAATCTATGCACATTGGGATAATGCTATCAGTCAGGAAATTTATGAACCTTGGGTTAAATTTGTCAACTGTCCACATGTTATTTTCATCACAAGTTGGACTCCATGAATTTTAAAAAGAAAGTTGTAACTAGCTGACATGGGGTGATCTACTAGGAGCTTAAACCTACAGTTCAACTATGAATATCCTATCAACATAGTCATGTTCAAATCACACTTGACAAATGTAGAACTCTGGTATTTTTATCAATCACATAGCACCCAAAAAATAGCTCCCCCTATTTGGAACTACAACAAAGGGCTCTATTTTGTTCAATTACTATATTGGCATGAACATGCTTCTCTTGCATTTGTCCCAGTGTTTGGGGAGCTTAATGAGGTGCTGTTCTTAAAGGGCACTATTGTCTTTTCCATATGCTTATAACCTGATGAATGGTATAGGTTTTCTTCCCTAGAGGAGTATAGAACCTAAGGATAGTTAATTGTCTTACCATGTTCTTTAGAGACTGATGGACTCTTGGAGGTGCAAATATAGAGGCTTTTCTATTCTTCATAGATTGCAAAGTACAAGGTTGGAGCTCCTTCTCATGTTTGCTTGGTTTCCCCAATTGATGTGGTTATTCCTCATCACAACACTTGCCTTGATCCTTCAAAAACCTCCTTCTTCCAGGTCCTCAACATCCCCACAAAAATTAACATGGGTCTTGTCAACATTATCACCCCTGTAGAGATTATTAGGAAAGGTGAGAAGGTGGTTTCTTGTGAGGCTGCCCTCCTTACCACGTATGGCATCAGACCATTCTCATATTGTCTTGTTGTGCTGTCTGTTTGTGACAATGGATCTATCTTCAATCCTTAGGTTCTTGACGTAACTAAATATGACCTTATTGAGAAATTTTCTACTATTGTCTCCTGGTCACATCATTATCAATTGCCATCTACTACCCACTCTTGCCGCTGCACCCCATATGTTCATTAACCCTTACAGGAGCATTTTATCTATTGTTGTTGCAATTGAGTATTTGTGCCCATAGGCTGGCAAGACTAAGGATTACCTGAAGGATCCTAGCAAATTTGTAGTAGATGTTGCCCCCGTTGCTACTTCAGGCTCTACAGCTGCCCCTGCTGCCAAGGTGAAAGAAAATAAGGGAGAACCTGGGATTTAGCCTTTTTGACTAGGGTAGATTCTTTTAGTCCTTAAAGTAGTCACATTGAATCCGTATAATCTCAAACTTGTTTCATGTTAGTTTTATTGGTTGTGTCTTTCATGCTATGTTGAACGACTTAAATTTATGCTTAAAAGTGTTTATTTGGTTAGGTAATCTTATTTTATTAGTATTGTCTCCCAAGTTTGTTTTACTATTGTTTCAATATTGTACTTGTTTTCTAGGAGGTTTGTGTTACCACTTAGTATTGCTAGGGTATTGGTTCGTCTTTTCTTTGTTGCACCCCATACACTGGCATTCCTCATCTATTACAATATAGCTAGTGCATTGTAGGCAATGTTATTGGTTGATGGCTGTATATAGGGATGGAAATTATCCCCATTAACCCATATCCACCCAAACCCAATATGTTTGAGACCCAAATATAATGGGTTTAGTGGGTCACGGCTTGCTAGTGGGCTTGAATTGAGGGGCATACAGACCCATATTTGGTTGTGATACCCACTCGTACCCATTCACACCCACTAGAGAGTAGCATCACTTCCTCTCTATCAGTCCTGGCCAAGTGATATTCACGTTTGCCACAACCTCTTGTAATTCAAGGCACGCCATCGAGACACTTTGACGAGGAGACGCCGTAGAAGACGCTCCGCCATCCAGGCGGCGGAGACGATGCTCCGACAACGAGGTGGAGGAGACGACAATGCTCCGGCAACCAGGCGTCGAGGAGGACGCTGTGACAAGCAGGCATCGTGAAGGAATCTCAGGCAATGACTCAGATCTAGGCCCCCGGGTGCTACGTTTAAGGATCCTTCTATTTGGAGCGGCTCCGCGCCATCGGGGATAGGCGAAGCTCGGCGATGTGCTCTGCAGTCGTGCGCATCTACCTCGCCACTACGGGCCCGAGCGCGGCATGTGCATAGGAGTTGGACGCCTCTGGAGCAGTCATCCTACTAGGTAACATGGTGCTCTCCGTCCTCAGAGCTGTGCGGCCTGGAGTCCCCGACGTCCCTGATTTGACTCTCGTGCTCAGCGGGGCACACAGGCGGAGCTCCGACGGGATCGCGCCGCTACAAGAAGAACAAACTATGAGGTTCGCAAGTCCCATGTTTTGAGGATCACGACCTCAACATTTCTGCAGATCTAACATTTCTGCAGATCTAGTGACATTCTCAGAGTCAGAAAGGGACTTGATGTTGGCAGCAATGGTAGGTGAAGAGTTGCTGCAACACGATGAAAGATCTACTGAGCAGATCGCAATGGAAATTGCTGCTTTTTTACTTGTTTTCTGCAATTAGTTGTGTGGGTTAAATAATGACGCACAAGAATCTCTGTTACAAACATGAACTGTCCAAGCAAATGTCTAACAGAATCTCTGAAACTACATTACTAATTAATGGATTTCAGGAAACCGACGACTTGTGAGGCCATGCCAATGATGATATTGTGGTTGTATAATTTAAAAAAATGTATAACTGTCAATTTACTATCCGTGATAGTAGTTACTGGAACAAAGTCTTGAAGCATTTTTCTGTAATAAATGATTGATAGCGGTGGTACTAGTTAATGGAAACACATTTCTGAATCATTTTTTCTGTAATAGATGATTGATATCAAACATGTACGATGAGTGCAACACACTTTGGTACAACCTGTATAAACATACACCACTAACTGTAGGAGAGGGACATGTCTCATATTTTTGCATGTTGGGATTCTCCATTGCACATCTCTCCATTGTAAAGGTTTAGTAATATCCCACAACTGTATTTGCACGTTGAGTACTAGTTTAGCAGTAGGTGACTTTTCATTCTCTAATACATATTTGTGAAATGCTTTCTAGCTAAGATACTCTAAAATGAAGACTCTAGTATCTTCTCTCCTTTGGAGAAAACCAATTAAGATCATAGTGTTATTTCAAGGTTCCTTTATCCTTTCTTTGTAGTGAGCTCCTTAAATTGGTTTGTCCTTTCAATTTTAGTTTTAGGGGAAATCTTAGACACATGAAGTCTGCTTTTTCTAATATTGATGCTTAGGGTGATTGTAATCTACCTTTCTTTATGTGATTAACTATTGCAGGTTCAGATTCTATCCATGCTTAAATATTGTACTACTTTTAGGGAAGAGCAGGAATTACGGAGATTGCGAGTAAGGTGTAGCTTAAAAATGAATGAAATAAGTATTCTATTCAATGACTGCAATTTTGATACATATATGATACAGGATAAAAAAAGACCTCAATGTCAACTTATATCTAAAGAGGAATCCCTATTTGGGTCTAGATCAAGTCCAATAAAACAGAGTACAAAGAAGATTCCTAGAACATCTATGAATGGTCCAAGTTGTAAAAGAAAGATGTCACTATGAGGGGTGATGCTACAATCTTCAAATCAAGACTTCTTCCATTCAACAAAATTGACCCACTCGTCAAGGAAATTGGATGAAGGGGCAACATGTCACAAGGTCACAACTTTGTGCAACACAAGAACCCATGCTATCGCAAACTCATTGAACAAAAGGAGAAGACAACGACGATTCTAAAACTGGTCGAGAAAGATACATACTCTTTTTCCAAGATGCTTGTAGACCTCACCGAATTTATTAGTATATCTATATCCTTTTTTTGTACACAATATGTAATAGGGGCAAGGTATACGTCCTCCCCATGTACATTTGACGTTTCAGTATAAATGAAAGTAAGTTTGTTGGCATAAAGAGCATAACTTGGTCTAACTAGTACAAATTGGTTGCTAAAAGAGCTTCTAGACTAATTACACAATACATGAATAATCAAACTATACATATATGTATATGTGGCACTACATATGTAGCTAGTGCATAATCCAACTACATATATATGTGTGCAGTTTATGCTGCCTTTCCCTACACATTAACTACATATAATTTGTATTAACTTCATGTTTTTGCTACATACTTACTATATATACAATTGTAGGCATACATTTAGCTATAATTATACCTATATTTAAATATGTAAGGACAATATCTAGCTACGCTTCTGGATACATAAGAATTTGTAGCGAATGGATTATCTAACTACATATTTGAAAAATATAGTTAAAGGCTTTAGCTATAAAAACATATACTACAATTTGTATGTGTAAAGAAATATGTAGTCAAAGCCTTTCGCTACAAAATATGGGGTTTTTGCTACAATTTTTTTTATAGTTAAAGACCTTTTTTTTGTAGTGGGGCTGGCTAGTCTGGAACAATAATATCAGAAGTACACATCTCAGTACAAGGTGAAAATTGAAAAGGCAAGGGCACTGACATTGTGGTGGTGGACTGAGAAGCAGAAAGAGGAGGATTAAAAGGAGTATCCTCAAATAAGGTCACAAAATGCATATCTCTTGTGTCCAACTAGATCAGAGCAATACCCTTATGGGTGTGAGAGGGACCAAGAAAGATGCACATGATAAATAGAGGAGACAACTTATTAAGACCATGATGTAGGTCGTGCATAAAACACAAGCAACGAAACACCTCTATTGGTAGAATAAAGGGAGGCTCACGTGGATGAAGACCTTGAAATGGAATCCAAATTTCAATAACAGATGATCACATACTATTGAGGAGGTAATTGGTAGGAGATACTACATCAGGCCAAAAATTTAGGTTCATCCATTCGAAAAAGAAAGGTATAGACTAGATCAACACATTGTGACAATATTCCTTTCAGAAGCTCCATTTTTTAAAAGGGGGTTCTAGGGACACAAAGTTTGGTGAATGATTCAGCAAAAAAGTCAAATAAAGAAATATAGATATGCCATAAATACATGGGTAGTCATACTTCACTCTATGAAACAAGGGAAAAACTCTTGTCTCTTTGAGGGGTACCAATTGGTTGAAGGACTAGGGGATGGACCACGCTGAAAATGCCATGCCCCCTTCTCCCTATTATATGAGAATGATCAAAGAGTGATTTTTCCATCTAATAATGGGTAGAGAAGGATTTGACATATATGCTTCAAATTGATCCTCCAGGTTATCTATCCCTAGGGATTCAAGGTTATCTAAGAAGGGTGTCGTCTCTAGCGGTGATAAAAAAAATGGTAACCATGACTAAAGGAAGAATTGGATGATTGAAAGTGAGTGTGAAACAAAACTATTGAAGAGGCATTGCATGACATTCTTCATCTACAATCATCTTCTTTATGGTTATGGAATTAATCTTCCAGGTTTATAGCCTTAAGTAACACGAATCAAAAGAATCTTTTTGTAGCTTGTTTCAAGCCATATTTTCTTACAATTTATTGATGATCAACATAAAAAGAGAGTAACTGATTTGATTGACATAAGCATAAAAAGCAACACAAGAAAGGTAGTCTCGTGAAAAAAATAACACATTCAACTCGTGATGTTTAGGGTTTGTTTTTGAGTGAAAGTATTCAAAAAAAACTTTTAGTTAGTGGGACTGAGTTTGAGGCCCCCTTCTTTGTAAATGGATTACTATGATAAGGGTATGGTTACTTTGGGAAATTCTCTCCTTCCTGTAAAGCACT
The DNA here is from genome assembly GCA_963693085.1 of Alisma plantago-aquatica. Lineage (NCBI taxonomy): Eukaryota > Viridiplantae > Streptophyta > Magnoliopsida > Alismatales > Alismataceae > Alisma > Alisma plantago-aquatica. The sequence continues at coordinate 222,403,424 of OY856410.1, read as the reverse complement.
ATTGTTTTATATAAAGCCTCTGTAATAATAATAACAAACTTTCCTATTTGGGAAAGGAGTTCATGATTGAAATAGTTCTTCTAGTTTCTTTGTTGAGATTGAAATTGACTTTCTTTTGAGGTGGCATGTCGAGGATGGCTTGAAGCTGACTTGAAGAAGGGAAATTTTGCTCCACTAATCCTATTAAAAGGAAGACTACAGCCCTTGTTGGTAGAATTTGGAGAAGAATCTGTAACGACCACCACCAAACCGGCAACCAAATCGTTACTAATTATACGAAATAATCATAAGCAGCGGATTTATAAAAACCACTAAAAATTAAAACCATTTTACAAAGGGATCCATTTCTAGAAAAACTCTCTAATGAAGAACCAAAACCTTATATACATCATTGTTCACATTGTACATACAATGTACCATCTCTTCTCGACTATAATAGTTGCTTTGTCAAAACATATACTGAAGCAACATAAAACCTCGAGGCATACTAGCCAAAACCTCAGATTGTTCATAAAACAAACAAGTACTAAATCCAAGGACCTGAGAGTACAGAGACGACACATAGGACTTCTATCTACAAGACACGACAAACAATATACTCAACTTGAGCTATTATTGTTGTCCCTGCTGTTGTTGATGTACCTCTACAGTATGGTCTCTACCTCTTCATTTGCATCAATCTAAAAATTTTGGTGACCAATGAGGTGAGACCCATGTCCCAGCGAGAGATATACCTCTCCGCCAATAATATTATTATCATAGTTAAACAATATAAAATTGGGCAGAGGATTCTTTTACATTAATAATAAGATTTAATCACTATTTAAGCAGAGTAGAGCATTATCATCTTCTGAAGCATTGCAGCTATATATGATAAAATAGTAAATCATCTATTCATTTTATAAGGAATAGGAAGAACACATATAACATCTATCCATTTAGGATGTATAAAAGAAATGTAACATCAACCAATGATTTCCGTATTCAATCCTTAAGCAAATACGCTACACGGTTGTTTACATTTTACAATCACACTTATGCCCTGAGGAGATGAGGTATACCACTCATACTCCAACTGACTACTGTGAAGTCAAAATCAGTACCATACAAGGTCAATGGAAGAGCCGTCTGCTATGACCTCACTTGTCTCGGTCAGTGCGAGACCACAAGCAGGACATCTCGTGTCAACTACTAAATAGCTTTCTAGGGTATACTGGAAACTTCACTATAGAGATACAGCCGCAACATGCACTCTCTTTGGGATTGAGAGATTTTAGTTATCTACACATCAATCCCGACATTCATCATCATCGGGAGATTCATGATACATCCATCTCGACATTTATAATGAAGGATTGAGAGATCTCAATCATCTACACATCAATCCCTCATTAGGGCGTAAGGATATTCGTGCCCATCACCCCCACATATTCAAAAATATTCCCTCCAGGAGATCCCATGGGAAAACCTATTTCACCATTCAACAACTACTGATGCTGATGGATATATGGTCAGGGCACTACATGATAAGATTTCCCCACATTAATTTAAGTGCATTATCGTATCTTTTAGCATCAAACAAGTTTCAAACATGAATTATAACAGATGCTACAAAGAAAGGTGTAATACATTGAACAAGTACTTTTATAACCTTTGGAACACTTTGAATGCATAACACTTGGGATCTCAGTCCCTTATCACATTATTGGGAATTATCATATCTTAATATTACCATCATCATGATTATTAGATCTGGGTATTCAAACCCTTAGTTCATTACTGAACATTGTTACCACTTATCAGGTAACTAATACCTCTAGGTCCTCAGACCAAGGTATACATGATACTTGTTGCACCATCATCTTACATGGATCACAAGGCATGCTCATTTAAATATCTTGTCACCTCTCACTAGGCAACAACTATTCACATGTCTCACAAGGCCCATTAAACATCTTGTCACCTCTCACTAGGTGACAACTATTCACATGGCTCACAAGGCCCATTAAACATCTTGTCACCTCTCACGAGGCAACAAATATCTTTTAGGTCATCAGACCACATAAATATTTTAATTTTTATACAAGTATTTAACATGTCTCACATGGCTTATGCAATAAGAGAAATACCACCTTCCCATATTAGGGTTAGGGTTTCCCCTTTATAGCCGAATAGGGTTTCAAGTTATATTATCAATCCATACCATAAATCATTGCTCCACACATCTAGTAGCATACATTGATATCATAAGTATTCAATCATACTTATTTATTCTCATCATTTATCATTAAATGATTATCAACACAAAGTATGAGTTTCTCTCTCATCCTCACTTGGATATTGATTAGATCATACTTTATTAACTTGGCTTAACCCTTTCTCAAGGTATGTTAGCCTACACTTATCAAAGTGCATTTAACTCATTACATCTTAATGTAACAATTGACATGACACACTTCATGTGTTACTCATGCAAGTAAATTGGATTTGAGGAGCATCAAGGTGTATCAACCTTGAGGTGTTGGATGTGATATATATCATGCCTTGGTATATCACTTCCCTCATCACTTTTAACTTACTTAAGTTTATCAACATATCTTATATTAGGGTATTTCTAATATTAATACTTTATGCAATAAATCATCACATTTATCCTGTTGTGTATACTCTAGAGGTGGTAATTTGCATGTCAACCCTACATTTTGGGTAAATTACAATTTGTACCAAAATAGGTGCACAAGGCACTAGCATTATTCAAACACGTTCAAACTTGGAATTTAGGCTTTCTACAAGCCACCACTTAGAATCATTCTCTTTTGTATGATGCTAAAACACTTAAGTCACGTTCAACATGTGACATATTGCAATATAACCACTCATACTGGGTAAATTGCACTTTGGTCCAAAACAAAGGAACATTGCTCAAACATCATTCAATCAGGACCACACTTGGAACATAAGTGTGTCACATGATAACAAAACACCTTAGAGGATTATATTAAAGTTCTAAGAAACTTTATTAGCAAAAACAAATAGGTTTAACTCATATCCCAAGTCAGGGTCATTCCAAGTTATAAACCCCTATCAAGGATTTTGTCCCCGAAATCCTGGACGATGATAGACAATTGTCAATCATGTATCATATCATCGAGTCTCCACATAACATCTTGATGTCATGGAGATGCCTTAGAACTTTGATCAGCACAAAGTCCTTCCATTAAGGATCATTATTAGATCTGTCACATATGACACATACTCAGCTGTCCTATCCATCACTGACTGTGGAGTCAACTTTGTGTCAGATAACACTTTCTAAGTTAGAGAAGCACTATTCATACTTCGAATAATTCAGGTGTCAATCCTTATTGACTCACATCTATTATATGATAAGATTCTAGATTCTAGGGAGTCTTTAATACTCTTCATTCAATTTAGCATTTCACCTCCAAGGAAAGACTAGAGTTACATTTTGTCACCCTCTTGGAACTACACGTCTTATACGACATCTGTTGTTCCATACTAATATGTTGACACAACACAAAACTTTCTTATGACTTGTACCAACTATCTTCCTAGTTGTACATTCTATTGTCATAAGGAGAGGCCACTTATTAAAGAAGAACTTATCTCAGAGATATCTCTAGATGTTAGGTATAAGTTGCCTGAACAGATCTGGATAGGGATATTCTAAGGAATTATTTTTAACTTGATATGCTTTTCCCAAAATGATTCTATAATTGTTTCTTCAATTGATACATCCTTATCGATGTCATGTTTATGCAGAGCATAAACCCCTAACATATGATGTCCATACTATATTATGTAACTAGACTGATCTCATAGTTGGCCATTCCAGGTAACCAACATAAATTATCTGATCAGGAGTTATGTTCTCACTTTCCCATACCACCTGATACTTTTTAGATACCAGAATTCCTTACCTTGGTATCCATCACATGTGTCGAAAACACATCACATCCTCATCATTCCCATCTCTCTGTTTTTATTACCAAAGCCACACATATAACAAGATCTTTCTTTCATCCCGGGACATTACTTGTTACACATATCCTTATCTTGGAACCAAAGTCCATGACGAACTGATACTTTTCTAAGTATCCATAAATTAGAAACTTTTAACTCATACACATCAAGTGTCATAATATCCACTAGATTTCCATGTCCCTAAAAGGAAAGAACACAAAGAAACATATTCCTCTTATCACCCCATCATTACCCAGGGTTGTTTATCAAAGAGAAGTGTAACACCCCTGACCTGGGTTGTGTCTTAACCCTAGAAGTTTTGCTTAAGTAAAATACTTACAAACTAATTCTAATCTTTTGAAAAGTAATTAAGGCTTCTTGTGAAATTGTTTTCAAAGTTTGAGCTTAATTGCAAACTAATTGTGCATTATATGAAAGTCTGAGTGAAAAGTGCAATTTACCCAAGATAAGGGTTACATTGCAAAATGTCACATGTGGAATGCGTTCTAAGTGTTTTAATATCTCAAGAAATAGAATGATGATAAGTGTTGTCTTGTGGAAAGCCTAAATCTCAAGTTATAACTTGTTTAAGCAATGCTTGTACTTTGTGCACCAATTTTGGTACACTTTGTAATTGACCCAATATATGGGGTTGAAATGCAAAATCACCACATCTAGAGTGACCCCACTTCCTATATGTATACTTTGGAGGAAAGAAAAAGAAGAGGGCACTATGTTTTAGTCACCATTGAGTGATGATACTCTTGGTAATGAACGGCCAAGAATGAGTTGAAGGCAAGAGCCTTATATGTGTTGTATCGAGTTGTAGACTTGATATAAGGAGCCCTATTAGCCAAGGATACAAAGTAGGATCCTCCTATAGTTTTGTTGAGCCTTGGCAAAGGCAATGACGAGCATAGAACCTCAAGGAGGTGGCCCATGACGAGTTGTAAGTTCCATACAAAAAGTGTATCGGGTTGCTTATTTAATGAGAGAAAGATGAGATAACTTACCCAACAAGATAAATAAGGGCTGAGATATTGTCTCTAAGTTATCCCCAAGACTCTTGCATGACAAGATTGTTGGTATTTATGCCCTGAGAGCCAATCATGGGATGATTGGTGGGATACATTGAGATTGATTTGATAAACATCAAAGGCGAGCTTCCAATTCTTTCTGGTTCAGTCATATGAGATAGTGATAGAACAGATTGAATGTCTAGAGAATGACAGTACTCAATGACGTATGCCTTCAGGTTCATGACCTGAACGATGAGATCATATGGATGCTAAGAGTTTGTACATTCTTGTTATGTCCCTAGTCGGATGTCATTGTGGAAGGTAGATAGACATCAATGACACACAAGACTAGATTGTGGTGTTGGTTGATGACATAATCTCATTAGTCATGATATAGAGATATCAAACCAAACACATAGGTACTTGTTAGAGAACAAGTGTACCGGACAGACCCACCGTGAGTTTGACACATGGAACCATGACATGGTAGTCACAGTCAGTACTCACAGTGATGGTGGTGAGTGTGATTCTTAGACCTGAAATCACTGCACTCAACACATGTCGTTGGGCACACTTTGACATCATCAAACGCAGTCCTGAAACATGGGTTGTTATAAAGGTGATGATTGGGTGGCTTTGACACATGGGGCTTTTGAGGGGTGAGTGATAGATATGGGATTTGTCCCTCCTGAGGGAGTTTGATATCCATGGCCACTTGATGAGTAGGATTGAGAAAGGCGTGCACGCATGTGTGAATCAGTATATGATACTGATATCATACATATCTCTTCCAATCTACTCTGAGATCAAGGAAGTGAATGAACATTGATAGGATGAATGTTCCATGCCTCGAGTTCATTCGGGATATCAGTGACAAAGGAATTATACATTCGCTGTAACACCATTCACGGATTGTAGGATGAAAGTTGTTCTCCAACTTTCTACTTTCACTTGGGTAGCACTGATGTGTGACTAGGCACCGCTCTTTGCTTGTGAAGTCATAAGCATTATAAACTTTCACTGCCAACGTGAAATGGACCTGCAAGGTCACACACATAGGATTTAACCTGGAAGAGGAGTTTTGTCCACAAAGCAATGTTTAGATTGATTACTAAAGGAGTTTAGTAGTTCAATTAAACACTCAATCAGTCGATAGCTCAATATCGTATGGTTCAAGGTGTTGGACGCATTGATTGGAGTATCAGATTGATTGAAATCGCAATTGACTGATTTTGCCCAACCTGTGCTCCCAACCGATCGGTTCATGTGATGAACCGGTCGGCTGAGGTTGCTGAACCGGTCGACTGGAGTGTCCAGGCCGATCGGCTCATGCCCAGATTGAAACGACCGGTTCTAGGGTTGAACCGATCGGCTCAACTGGTGCAACCGACCAGTTGGGAAAAGTCATGTCGGCAAGAATTTTCTTTTGGTTTCAAATTGCCCAATTCGATTGGGAATAATATTGGTATTCGATACCAATTGGGAAAGAAACAAGGAAAGTCTTTTTGAGCCGGATTAGGACCATGAACCGATCGGTTCAGGGCACCAACCGATCGGTTGGAGTGCCCCAAACGATCGGCTCAGGTCCAACCGATCGGCTCAATGGCCGAACCGATCAGTTCAATTGTGAACCGATCATTTCAAGTTGCGAGATGGTTGCTTTTTGTGGAAAATCCTGAACCCTTCTACTCCTGCTTTTAGTCCCGCATTGCCCGGGATGGAGAACCCTGTCCCATGACTCTCCTATATATATAGGGGTATTGGGGGCTTCTCAAAGTACAGCTCAGTGCAACCAGTTGCTCTGCAAGTTGTCGTTCTCTCTAGTTTTGGTAACCGTGAGAGAGCCCGAGCAAGTGCTTCCCGCAAAAGGGAGGTGCAGCAAGGGAAGGACAACTGCAGTTGCAACAGGAGGCATGAGAGCGTGTTGGCGACTAGTACATCAATAGGAGGGTGCGACTCCTTCCACTTCCTTGTGGGACAAGGAGTGTGGAGTTCCAGGTGGTCCGTGTGGACTACTATAGAGGCGGGAGGACACTGCCGCTTAGGAGGACAACTGTCATCCGACAGTCCGGTTCGAGTAGGAGTTGTCAGTCCCGGTGCGACCAGGAGCTGCACAGACACCGTCGAAGTCCGGAATTGAAGACCGCGCATTGCGTGAGGTATTGTCGCCGAGCAAGCCTCGGGACAAGGTATGATTCCGCAAACCACCCTTTCCTATTATATAGACGTTGACGCGTTTCCTCGGTATGGGTTTGGGGAGAAATTGTTTTGTTTCCGCTGCCTTCTCTGTCTCCCCTAAAACCCAACAGTGGTATCAGAGCCACGTCAGCTGTTCTATATTTTAGGAATATCGATATGATCGATTTTGGTTTGTCGCCTTTATTTATTGCATACGATGCGAATAATATCGGCTTTATGCATGTCCAATCCTAAATCCACAAATCCCAAATTACATATATGATATGTATTATTAATGCACTCGATACGCGTCGCCCTTAAACGAGTTTTGTGGTGGATGTGTGTAGCATGATTATGGCCTATAAACCCCTATCTGTGTGTGGTTGTTTGTGGTTGCTTGCATCTCGGTCTGCGCACCGATCTTACCTCTCTTATTCCTGATGTAACTCGAAATAATTTGAGATTCTTTCCTACCTTTGCTCCCCCCGAATGTAACTTGGGGTTTCCTTTTTTTTAAAGCAATGTAATAAATAGAATAGGATTTTATTTCCTGTTATGTCAAAGATCGGTAGACATCAAGACGACTGCTCAGATGGTCGGTTCAAGGCGTGAACTGATCAGTTGACCTTGCAGACGGTCGGTTCAAGGAGTGAACCGATCGGTTGATGACCGGTTCGAGGAGCGAGACAAGCTGGTGGCGGACATGATGAGATGCACGACGACCAGGCGAACCGATCGGTTGGAGGAGCCAACCGATCGGCTGGTGGCACCCAGACGACCGGCTAGAGAGTACAGATCATTCATGTGATGAGTTGATCAACTCGGATGGCAAGGCACAGAGTTCATCTTGTACAGGTTGCATGTGATGTAGACCTAGATGACCGTGATTCCTCTTGGCTCGAGGAATCACATTAGGATGGCCATAATCATCGCCTTTTATCGTTTGTGCATGTTTTCTGTGGGATATAGCATGTATATGATACGTACTATGTATTGTGGTGAGTGGATATGTATATGTATATAAAAACCAAATCCCTCATTAAAATATTAAGTTTTAGATGCCTTCCAAATGCGACACACGTGAAAAGCTTGATCGACCAAGTGTGGGCACGCCCTAGCGTGGTGCACCGTCTATCTCATGGAAGCGTGAAGGATGAATGTGTGGGTCTGCCCTAGTAGGGTGCATATTCATCGTGTTTGCTTTGGGTCAGACTTAACAAGGTGATCTAGATGGGATCTAGTACCTTGAGGCATGGAGATGATCATTGCAAGGAGTTGTATATGACATCTTATCAAGAGTTGCATATGATGCAATTGGCAAAAGTTTCCTACCTGAGAGATCTATGTTGTGGGTGACAGCCCTAGATGGTCCATGATTTAGAGGATTTCAGGATCTTTCCCACTAGAAGGTTGTACGCTGCAATCTTCCGAATTGATGGTGAGGGCTATCAATTTGAAGTAAAATATTGGGAGCGATAATTAATTAAAGGCCTAATTATATCGTCAAATTTTCAAATCAATCAAATAAGTCAAAAATGAGTTTTGGACTAAAATTGCATGTTTTCTTTTTGTAGTTCAAATGGCAACAAACAACAACAACTTTTCTTTGCGATCGGTCCTTGACAAGGACAAGCTAAATGGGACGAACTTCCACGACTGGTATCGGACATTGAGAATTGTTCTCACTCAAGAGCGCAAGCTCTATGTCCTGGATACTCCAATTCTAGAGGAACCCACTCCTAATGCACCAAAGGCAGAAAGGGATGCTTACAAGAAGCATTCTGATGATGCCATTGATGCAAAGTGCTTGATGCTATGTTTAATGAACCATGAGTTGCAGAGGCAACACGAGAACATGGGTGTCATAGAGACGATTCTGCATCTCAGGAACATGTATGAAGATCAGGCACGGCAAGAGAGGTACAATGTTTCTAGGGCGCTGTTCAAGTGCGTCATGACAGAAGGAGATCCAGTTGGTCCTCACACACTCAAGATGATTGGGTATGTGGAGAACCTGTAGAGACTGGGATTTCCACTGAGCCAAGAGTTGGCTACTGACGTGATACTGCAATCGTTGCCAGAATCTTACAGTCAGTTTGTGATGAACTACAACATGAACAACTTTGATAGGCCACTGTCAGAGTTGTTGGGCATGTTAAGGATAGCCGAGTTACAGATGAAGAAGGACAAGCCTAAGTCCGTGATGGTGATCACGAGCACGAAAGGTAAGTCCAAGCGCAAGGGCAAGGGCAAAGCTAAGAAAGGTTCTGAAGCTAGCCAGGAGTCCAAGCCATCTTCAGCTCTCAAGGCCAAGGGAGGCGTGACCAAGAAAGGAAATTGCCACCATTGTCAAAAGCCAGGACATTGGAAAAGGAATTGTCCTCTCTACCTGGAAGAACAAAAGAAGAAGGAGGCGACTAAAACCTCTACTTAAAGGTGTCAACACTTTTGAGATATATGATATCAAGAAGTAAAGTGTAAAGCATTCTTACTTGGGGCAAGTGTTGCCTTTATAGATAGGAATACTTTAGTTTATTTTCAGCCAATAAGGCATGTAATATAGTTATGAACTGCTATTTCATACTTGCCAATAGATAGAAACACTTTATTTTTGCATATTGTATGACAATGATGGCAATTAATAAAGAGATGTTTCAATTTATAAAGATGTGATCTTTGTGGCAATGCCTTATTTATCTTGTGATATTTGACATGCATAAGATAAGACGATACCTAAAAGTTATAGATAACTCAAACAATTTAATTAGCATTAATCATGAGAAATTCATTTCTAGTTTCCATGTGATGGATAAATCTAGACTCTTTTGGTTAGAGAACCAGTAAGAGATATGAATATCTTGGACATGATTAATCAATCTTCACTAATGTAGTGAGAGAGTGATTATCCTATTAGGTATAATACATGTGATGTATTTACATACCTATTGGAATAAATGCTAATACTTCAAATGGTGTTTAGAGAAATACCAACATGAATGTCTTGAAATGTTCAAGATTATCATAAATGAAATACAAATTTGGTAAAGTATTAATTCTTGATGAGATCAATGAATAAAATACTTGGACCAAATGTTTGAGATCCTTATGAGTGATTATGATAGTGTATCATAGTAAACTCATGATTAAGGCATGGTGATTCCTGAATCAAGAAGGAATCATACTCTAAGGAGTTAGAGAATGATTATCAAATAACTGAATTCTTCTTAATAAAAGAATGCCCCATACTAATAAAAGAAATTAAGAATCACAAGGGTTGTGAGTTCTTATATCTTTAACAGATACACCTCAATTATCTATGTGATGAGTTGTTCATGTGATGAGTCAACTATCAAGATGAATATGAGGAACTGAATCTTGAGTTATGGTTTATGACCTTTACATCCTAAATGACATCCATGTGAACCATAAGGTATGACCTTGATGGTAGCACTCATTGGATTATATCCATAAGTGCAAATGAGTCTTAAGTGTTAAGACACATGGATAACATTTTGAGAAGGATGATGCTTGTTGATTGCAACTTAATGACTAAGACATTTGGCATATGGATACTAAAACCGCATTCCTATGAGGAATAAAACCAAGATGTGTACGTGACACAGCCTATAAGGTTTATGAATCCACTAATGAAGTCTATAAGTTACAATGGACTAATCAATGTGATTGATTGAGTACAAGCAACTCAAAATTGGATCTTTACTTTGATGATATAGTCAAAGGGTTTGACTGATATGTCAAAGATAAAGAAGGGGTCTGTGATTTAGTGGGAGCGTATTCACATTCCACATATTGATGTGAAATGGAATTTTTCTAGAATGGAAATCCAAAAGTGGATAGAGATGTCTCCTATGTGATAGGAATAGAGATCTATAGAGATAGTTCTCGAAAATCTCTTGACCTGGAAAGAGAAAGCATACATTGGCAATCTGTACTGAAGTGTTCAGTATGCACAGATTCAGTGGGAGAAAACTTGTCCATGTTACATGGAGTTAGTATCCCAAGGCCAAGTGTCCAATTCTTATGAATAATGGGAACACTAAGAATAGATATGGATCTATCATGTATGTAATCATCCCATTATCTTGCATGTATGACATGGCAAGAATAAAATGCATTCATCATCTTGTATGTAGGACATGGCAATATGATGTGCTCATCCTGATAACTCGTATGTGTGACATGACGAGTGGATGTCTGTCTATTTCCAGTAAGGGTTACTGGAATACCATGAGAACTTGATAAGTGCTTGTGAAGTACTAGTTCTATGGAGATAAGGAAGAATTCAATGTAAAGAGTTACATTGATGCGAACTTCCGAAAGGACAGAAAATTAATCGCAATATATATACATAAGATGTATAAAAGTGAAAGTTTGTTGATAATTGGAAATGTTCCAATAAAGCCATTTGAAAAAGGGAAATGCCGAGTATCTATGTATTAGTAAACAACAGTGGATACTATATGGATCTGAAAGTTCATAGGATGAGCTTATATTCCACTCATTGATGATAAGTTTGGAATCCTTGATCATGCAATGTGGCTAAAGGTTAGAAAATGGAATGCTAGATCGCATATTACGTCAACTCCATCTCATACGTGTGACGTACAATGAAGAGATGCGAGACATGCAATTTGTACAGACTTTGGCAAGGTGTTGTCATTACTCACTATGTTGGCACTAGAGCACAGTAACATGTGGGACATGTTTGAAGATCACTATGAATATGATTCATGGGTGATTGGCTCGCAGTGCAAGTGGGAGTCTGTTGGTATGTATGCCCTGAGAGCCAATCATGGGATGATTGGTGGGATACATTGAGATTGATTTGATAAACATCAAAGGCGAGCTTCCAATTCTTTCTGGTTCAGTCATATGAGATATTGATAGAACAGATTGAATGTCTAGAGAATGACAGTACTCAATGATGTATGCCTTCAGGTTCATGACCTGAATGATGAGATCATACGGATGCTAAGAGTTTGTACATTCTTGTTATGTCCCTAGTCGGATGTCATTGTGGAAGGTAGATAGACAGCAATGACACACAAGACTAGATTGTGGTGTTGGTTGATGACAGAATCTCATTAGTCATGATATAGAGATATCAAGCCAAACACATAGGTACTTGTTAGAGAACAAGTGTACCGGACAGACCCACCGTGAGTTTGACACATGGAACCATGACACGGTAGTCATAGTCAGTACTCACAGTGATGGTGGTGAGTGTGATTCTTAGACTTGAAATCACTGCACTCAACACATGTCGTTGGGCACACTTTGACATCATCAAACGCAGTCCTGAAACATGGGTTGTTATAAAGGTGATGATTGGGTGGCTTTGACACATGGGGCTTTTGAGGGGTGAGTGATAGATATGGGATTTGTCCCTCCTGAGGGAGTTTGATATCCATGGCCACTTGATGAGTAGGATTGAGAAAGGCGTGCACGCATGTGTGAATCAGTATATGATACTGATGTCATACATATCTCTTCCAATCTACTCTGAGATCAAGGAAGTGAATGAACGTTGATAGGATGACTGTTCCATGCCTCGAGTTCATTCGGGATATCAGTGATAAAGGAATTATACATTCGCTGTAACACCATTCACGGATTGTAGGATGAAAGTTGTTCTCCAACTTTCTACTTTCATTTGGGTAGCACTGATGTGTGACTAGGCACCACTCTTTGCTTGTGAAGTCATAAGCGTTATGAACTTTCACTGCCAACGTGAAATGGACCTGCAGGGTCACACACATAGGATTTAACCTGGAAGAGGAGTTTTGTCCACAAAGCAATGTTTAGATTGATTACTAAAGGAGTTTAGTAGTTCAATTAAACACTCAATCAGTCGATAGCTCAATATCATATGGTTCAAGGTGTTGGGCGCATTGATTGGAGTATCGGATTGATTGAAATCGCAATTGACTGATTTTGCCCAACCTGTGCTCCCAACCGATCTGTTCATGTGATGAACCGGTCGGCTGAGGTTGCTGAACCGGTTGGCTGGAGTGTCTAGGCCGATCGGCTCATGCCCAGGTTGAAACGACCGGTTCAAGGGTTGAACCGATCGGCTCAACTGGTGCAACCGACCAGTTGGGAAAAGTCATGTCGGCAAGAATTTTCTTTTGGTTTCAAATTGCCCAATTCGATTGGGAATAATATTGGTATTCGATACCATTTGGGAAAGAAACAAGGAAAGTCTTTTTGAGCCGGATTAGGACCATGAACCGATCGGTTCAGGGCACCAACCGATCGGTTGGAGTTCCCCAAACGATCGGCTCATGTCCAACCGATCGGCTCAATGGCCGAACCGATCGATTTAGTTGTGAACAGATCATTTCAAGTTGCGAGATGGTTGCTTTTTGTGGAAAATCCTGAACCCTTCTACTCCTGCTTTTAGTCCCGCATTGCCCGGGATGGAGAACCCTGTCCCATGACTCTCCTATATATAGGGGTATTGGGGGCTTCTCAAAGTACAGCTCAGTGCAACCAGTTGCTCTGCAAGTTGTCGTTCTCTCTGGTTTTGGTAACCGTGAGAGAGCCCGAGCAAGTGCTTCCCGCAAAAGGGAGGTGCAGCAAGGGAAGGACAACTGCAGTTGCAACAGGAGGCAGGAGAGCGTGTTGGCGACTAGTACGTCAACAGGAGGGTGTGACTCCTTCCACTTCCTTGTGGGACAAGGAGTGTGGAGTTCTAGGTGGTCCGTGTGGACTACTATAGAGGCGGGAGGACGCTGCCGCTTAGGAGGACAACTGTCATCTGACAGTCCGGTTCGAGTAGGAGTTGTCAGTCCCGGTGCGACCAGGAGCTGCACAGACACCGTCGAAGTCTGGAATTGAAGACCGCGCATTGCACGAGGTATTGTCGCCGAGCAAGCCTCGGTACAAGGTATGATTCCGCAAACCACCCTTTCCTATTATATAGACGTTGACGCGTTTCCTCGGTATGGCTTTGGGGAGAAAAGTTTTTGTTTCCGCTGCCTTCTCTGTCTCCCCTAAAACCCAACAAAGATATACATGTGTGCATGCATGGCCACATGTCAACCATTCATGGAAACGTGTCATATAGTAGCATGAGGGGAAGACCCCTCATATATGCTTTATCTCATGAAATCAAGTATATATACTTCACCTTCCACCAACTTGTGAAAATTTACAATCCTCATAACCATTCCCCTTAGAGAATATCATGCAAAGACCCTTAGATATTGTGCAAATAAGCTCAAGGAACTAGGTGTTACAACCCCAATTTTTCATGTGTTTTCATAATTTAAATATAATGATTTTGTGAATTTGGACTTAATTGAAAAGATTGTACGCTTTGCTTCAAATAAGGGATTTCTTTGCAAATATCCCTTAAATTAGGAATTTTAGTGGTTCCTATTATTATATCAATCCAATAATGGATATAGAAGAGAATTAAAGAAGAAAAGTCCAAGTAATGGAAAAAGATACATGATAATGGATACTAAGCAAAAGTATTTATGAGAAATACTTGGAAATATCTCGAAAGTGGCATTAATGGCCACAATTGAGTAAAATTCGTTTACATATGATTCCTAATAATAGAACTATGAAAAGAGGAAAAAGGAGATGAAAGATAATGAGAAATCCTTGCAAAGGAATATATTAATAAAGAAATAAGTAAGATAATGAAAAATGAAGGATGTAGATGCATCTAGAAAGATAATAAGTATCCTTAAAAAGGAATTTCAAAATATTAGAGTTTCTTGGGGTCTAAGGAGCCCCAATGTAGAAAAAGAAAGAGAAAATACGAATAATACAAAATAAGAGGATAATGTGATACATAATTAATGAAGTTTGTAGTATTGTTATAAACAGGTATTTTCTACTAAAAGAAAGTATACATTCGTGCAAATGGATTAAAAGTCAAGCATAAAGAGAATAAGAGAGACAATTTTCGAATTCCTAACCATCCAAAGAATATAGTTTATTAATAATATAATTAGGAGAGAGAAGATTGCTTCTCAATGAAGGAATAGGTTTCCTTTTGGGAGTTGGACTTGTTTCCTCGTGGATGAACATCTTAGGGCGTTGATACCCTCCCTTATATAAGGGGTAGAACCTCTGGTTTGAGTTCAAGAGAGTTCCACACATCCCTCTCTCTCTTCTCCTTCTTCATTGCATGTCAACCGTAACAAAAGGGAAAAGAGTGACCCCTAAGAGAGACAAAAGGTGTTCGAGGGGAGTCCTGACACCCCCCTTCAAAGTCGGACAGCTGCGAGGTTGCCAGCTCGAGGGAATCCTCGCCCTGGTCACCTACAACTATTTTGCAGGGGGATGATGTTAGCAGACATGAAGCTCCAGATCCCAGCCAACTCAGTCTTGGCTAGAGGTCGTTCCGAGTGCGGCGGAGGTGGATGGACCTCTGTGGGCGACCGTACAACCTTGGGGTGGGAGACAAACCCCCGCGGACGGACCTAGCCGACGACATCGCTAGGTTGCATGAGGAAGAAGAAGAGCGGAGATGCTTTGGACTGCTTTTTCCACTCCACGGGCTGAATAAACAATGACTTATGCAAGGGTAAACTCGTAATTGCGTTATGTTTTTAAGTGGCTACGTTGCATGTGAAAGAGATGACGTGGTGCTCGGTGATTGGTCCAAGTAAGTATATATTGTAAAATTTTTATCTTTTTATTGGTAGCTCAGATGGATGCGTATAAAATATGAATTTTTCTTAGAAAAATGCAAGGAATCCATTAAAAATAGATTTAGAAGCTAATTCCTCTTGCAATTAGAAAAGTAGTGGAAGTTATCAACTTTAATGCATTAATGATTAAGAGACCCTAATTTGAGATGATCAATGTATTGAGAAGGGTTTTTACAGAAGATTAAAGTTGATATTAACCTGTTGATTATAAAAAGACACATTAAGATCTAAAAGGATGAACTTTACACATAAGTGGATTAATGTAGAGTTACATGTACATAAATGAGCTTTAATGGGCCTTGAAACCCTAATGTTAGTAATTGTGACTCTTAATGGTTTTAGTTGTTCAAATTCATGAATAAAGCTGAGATATGATGGTTCTAAGCTATTTCGAGTATAAAAGTTCCTAATTGTGGATAAATACCCTTAATATGGTCATTAGGGTTTTCTTGCGGATAAATGTGGAATTAGTGATAAATAGAGATAAGTTGCTAATTTGAAAGGAACCAAAGATAATGATTGGGCCTAATGATCGTGGCATGACTTAAAAGGATAAAAATGGTAGTTTTAATGAAAAAAGGCATAATAGACTTAACAGACATTTAGTGGTGCCTGTAATCCGAAATTAGGGTTATACATTGTTAAAAGGTAACCTTAATATCTTTCATGAGGAGTAGATGAGATAATTAGGGTTTGTGAGCAATTGTTTAAAATTAGGGTTTAAAATAGTAAAAATGAAGTGAAACCCTAATTGCAATGGAAACCCTAAAAGTGGACTAGAAACCCTAGGAAGAGAGATATGTTTAATAGACCTTGATGGCCTGATCAATGATAGGAAAATTGGATGCATATTTCAGGATCATCTTGTGTGCTTGCTTGTTTATTGGATTTCTTGCTTAGTTGGATTATTTTTGCACTCAAGTCAGCCTAACAGGTATGTGGTTACGCTTATGGATAAATCGCTGTATGTTTCACGACAATTCTCAGATGTTTTATTAGTTGCCTGAAAAAACTTCTTGAATGACTTTTAATTCATGCAACTATAAAGTGACTATGATTATCACCATAAATATGTATACATGACTGGCTCAGATCCTGGTCCTCCTCTGTGGCTCTGCTAATGATGAAAAGGGTGACCTAGTACAAGGCCTACTTGTTAAGTAAGACATTAGGTTATAATGAGTTAGAAATTGGGCTACCCACGTGTAGTGCCATGAGACTCTTTAGCCCATCATGAGTTAGGGAGTGGGCTACCTATGGGTAGTGCCATGTGACTCAACCCTAGAAATTGATTCACCTGTTAGGTAGGATCATGAGGGGTCTAAAGAGGGATCTACCATCAGGAAGGTAGTATCTAGGTCACTTGTAGGGACAGTGTAGAGGCTAGGGTATGGATGGATTGAGCAGTTATTTTTAATATGTAAAGTTGTTTGATTAAATCATAATTGACTGCAATATGTTGCTGATGCGATGATTTTGAGTCGCATTTATAGACTTGGTTTACTTGCGTTTTATGCATTTATTGGTCATTTTGGTGGTTAATATCGCATAATTCACTTATCTTAGTCTATGATCCTTCTCAGTGTCAAATCTCTCTTATTTTTTTTATTTTGAGCATAAATGATTACAATAATAGGTTTTATCTCGGCTTATGTGGTTTTGTTTTGCAATTTTAGGAAAAACACATATCTGCAGCTGTCGATAACATCGACAGCTGTCGATACTATCGACACAGCCACAGGTTGCCAGCCACAAGGAGCAGCGCAGAGTCGATACCATCGACAGGGAAGTCGATGGTAGCGACTTACCATCAGGTTGCCAGTGACCAGTCAGTCGATACTATCGACCCCAAAGTCGATAGTATCGACACGTGAAGATTTAGCGACAGAAAAGGGATAAAACCGACGCCTAAGGGTGTCGATACCATCGAATCGCGTCGATGGTATCGAGTCAGCATCAGGCGTAATGAAGAAAAGAAAAGAAGGCTTGCCGATATCGTGAGGAGTCGATACCATCGACTCGCATCGATGGTATCGACACCGTCAGATCAGAGTTTGTTTCAGATCGGCTCTAATCCAACGGTTGTGATATTTTCGCAACCTAACTTGGTGATTATACCTAATGAAGGCGACCAAGAGCAGGGTATCAGGTCATTAGCCGCTGCACACATCTCAAGAAGGTGTGGAGAGACGAACGGAGCCCTGAAGCATGCCCCGACCATTCTGGAAGCCGAAGAAGACGTTTTCCACCGTCGAAAGGCTGTAGATCGCACATTCTACGCCGAGGAATGCTTGGATCTTCTCCGTTCAAGGGTTTCATTACTTATTCACGTTTTTCTCCATGTTTTCCCTTTTCTCAACCATGTTTTGCTCTGAGAGGAACATGCGGGGCTAATCCCCTTTATCTTTAGGACTGGGAGTAGCCCGAGGAAGCATTGTATGGCATTTTTATTATAGTAATTCATAATTTATCTCTTAAATTCGTGGTATGATTTCATTTTCTCAATTATATTGTTATGCTTGATCACCATAATGATAATTTAATGCCTTTAATTACTTTGAAAGAAGAATTAACGATTGAAAAGAGATGAAATTCACATTAATTAACAAATCCCTTGAACAAGGTGATGTACAGTTAATGGTGGAAACCCAGAGGTCGTTTCTAATGCACCTAGTTTAGGGTATAGGTTACTAGGATGGTGGAACCGACCTAGACATAGGTAGAGAATTGTACCACAATAGTGGGCAATTCTGACTACATGCCACTACCCAGATTGAGAGATGAACGTGTGTAACTATATGGAAATTCATACAATGAAAACCCATGGTGAAACTGCAATCCTAAAGATTCCCATCTAAATTGATTAAACTCAACATTTAATTGATTTCTTTGTTTTCTTTTATTTTTAAAACAACTCTCATAACCTTTTTATTGGTCTAGCTGATTGTGAGTGGTTAGTAGTAGTCTACCGATAGTTCAGTGTCCCTGAGTTCGACTCGGGCCTCACAAGGGCCTATACTACATTGATGCGTGCACTTGCATTCTACGCACGGTAAAATCGTGTTAAGTTTTTGGCGCCGTTTCTGGGGATACAGCAATTGTCGGCACTATGAGTGCTGCAAGCGGCCACTCTAGGCCACATTTTATTTTATTATTTTATTATCATTTTAGAAATTCATAGTTTTATCCTTAATATTATTGTAATCGTCTAGCACTGTACTGAACTGAAATTATCATCTTACAGGTACTGGTGCATGGTGCGAACGTGTAGCACCGACTACACGCAGCAATCACCAGAGGTTCCACTGCCAGGACCAGACGACGAGCAGAACTATATTCAAGACCAACCAGACGAAATAGATTCCGACTCAGAATAAGAAGCCATGGCAGAAGAGCAGATGATATGGGAGAAGATAAAAGCTTCTTCCTCATCCGCTTCAAAGGGGCCGATAAAGAAGCAAGCAATCAATATTCCAACTTATAAAATTGATCTTGCATTAATAAATTTGGTCAAATCAAATGCATTTCACGGGCTTAAAAATGAAGATCCAGTGACTCATATTAGCTAGTTCGTGGAGAACTGCGACATGATCAAGATAGACAGGTTTCCACAGGAGACATTGTACTTGAAGCTATTTCCCAGCTCTCTGGCGGGAAATGCATGAGAATGGCTACATACTCTTGATGATGAGTGTGTGGAGTCATAGAACCACATGGTGGAAGTGTTCTTTGAAAGGTTCTTTCTGCCCGAGAAGACAAATCATATAATCAGAAAAATTCATAATTTCAGCCAGAAAGTAGGAGAGACTTACTCTGAGACCTGGAAACGGTTTCAGATCATGCTAAGGAGGTGCCCGCATCATGGGCTCGATAAGGAGAAGCAGGTCAAAATCTTCTATTTTGCTCTCTCCGAGCATGATAGAAGTAACTTAGATTCTGCGGGTTCAGGTTTCTTCTTAAACAACACATGCACGATGTGTTGGGAAATTTTGAAGAACATGGCTAAGAAGCAATCCTGGGGCGACAGAAATGCCGTAGAGCATGTTCGGGATGTAGGTGAGTCAAAGGCCATCAAAGAGCTAAATGAGAAGATGGACCTTCTAGAAAAGAAACTGCTTGCAAAAGAAGACGCAGAATCAGATGATGAGGCTCAAGTAAAATTCATGCGCCAACAGCAGGGGTACAGAAACAATGATTATTCATGGAGGAAAGACAAGAAATTTTCCTAGAAGGACCCAAATAATTTGTTGCAAGACCCCGATGCAAAACCCTAACCGACACCAGAGGATAAGAGCAATGAGTTGCTCAATCAAGTAATAAAGCAGAATCAAGAACTAATGAACACTTTTGGCCAGCAGATCAAGCAACAAGGAGAATTCATGAATCAGTTTGGGCAAACCTTACAAAGTCATGGAGCTCATATGAGGACGATAGAGACATCTTTGGCTCAGATGGCAGTTGAGATAGCAAATCTGAAGAAGCCAGCGCAGCAAGGCTTTCCGGGTAATACAAACATTCCAGGAGGAAACCAACAGGCTAAGGCAATCTTGCAAAGGAGCGGTAAGAAGATTTTAAACCCCAGGGCTGATGAACCAAGCACACCCCATCCAGAAACCATAGGTGAGGCCACTGAGGAGGTTCAAATTCCAATCACCGAGCCAATAGAGGATGTAGTGGAGAATGTCACATCTGAATCAGTTGTTGAGGAGGAGACACAGAAGAGGATGTCATATGTGCCACCACATCAAAGGGCACAGACTGTCCCGATCCCATATCCCAATAGCGTGAAAGCCAAGAAAGTGGACGCTCAATTCAAGGAGTTTCTAGATAGCTTTAGAAAGTTGTCGGTCAACATTCCTCTTTTAGAAGCAATAGAGCAGATTACCTCTTACGGCAAGTTTCTGAAAGACATCATTACAAAGAAGAGGAAGATCCCTGATACTGAGGTTGTGGTTCTCAAGGAGCAGATGAGTGCCTTCATCATGGGAACATTACCACCTAAAAGGCAGGATTCAGGCTGCTTCAATATTTCATGCTACATTGGTAAGGTGAAATTCGGCGAAGCACTGTGTGATTCCAGGGCAAGCATAAATCTAATGCCTCTCTCTACATTCAAGAAATTGGGACTGAAAGAATCAAGGCCAAGCAATATGACAATACAGTTGGCGGATAATTCACTGGTGAAACTGTATGGTATTTGCGAAGATGTATTGGTGAGAGTCGATCGATTTGTGTTTCCAGATGACTTTGTAGTAATGGAAATGCAAGATGAATAGGGCAATGAGTTACTCCTTGGACGACCCTTCCAAGACACTGCTGATATGATACTTGAGATGGGGAGAGGTCGTTTGACCTTGGGTATCGCTGATGATCGGTTTGAGATGGTCATGCCCTCCAGTACAACACAATCAAAAGCTAAAGAGCAATGCCGCATGATGAAGCACTTTGATCATAATATTTCTATCTGTCTAGGGAAGCCGTTTCTAGATATGGCTCATGTAATGACTAAGGTGGAGAAAGGGACACTGGCTGTAGACATCATGGAGCAGACCAAGGTTGTGTCTCTTAGCAAGGCGGTGAGTTTTTCTAATGACGAAGAGGAGGACATTCCGCCTACTACTGAAGATGAGGCTATAGAAACTTCTGTTTTCAATGCATATCTAGAATTGCCTCTTGAAGCCTACCTGGTTAATATAACACATGATTGGATGAGAAGCAAGTCACTTCAAGAATGCGCCAAGATGCTTTAGGTGCTGCCGTGTTTCTACGCTAGGTACTATGAAGACCTTGGAGAACTCCCACCACCGCTTCAGTCATCCTTAATCAGCCCGCCAGATTTGGAATTGAAGCCACTGCCACCTCATTTGAAATATGCATTTCTAGTTGAGGGTGAGAAGCTGCCAATGATCATTTTGGCATATCTGAGTGTCGCGGAGGAGGATCAACTACTGATCGTGCTGAAGAACCACCGAGGTGCATTCGGGTGGTCGGTCGCGGACATCAAGGAGATTTCCCCTACATTGTGCCAGCACAAGATCCGGCTTGAGGAGGGAGCCAAACCTATAATTCAGCCACAACACTGACTAAATCCTAGCATGATGGAGGTCATCAAGAAGGAGGTGATCAAGCTCCTTTCTGTAGGTATCATCTATGCTATATCCGACTCGACGTGGGTGAGTCCTACACAGGTAGTCCCTAAAAAGGGGGGAATTACTATTACACATAACTTGTTGAATGATCCAGTCACGACCCGTCTGGTAACTGGGTGGCGTGTATGTATCGACTACCATAGATTGAATGCTGATAAGCTTAAGGATAATTTTCCTCTCCCATTCATTGATCAGATTTTACAGCGATTGGCAGGTCGATCTCATTTTTGTTTTCTCGATGGTTATTCGGGCTACAATCAAATTTCCATTGATCCTAAGGACCAAGAGAAGTCCACCTTCACTTGCCCTTACAGAACATTTGCATACCCCGTATGCCCTTCGGTTTGTGTAACGCACCAGCAACCTTTCAGCGTTGCATGCTTGCCATTTTTTCCGATATGGTTGAACGTTGTTTGGAAGTCTTTATGGACGATTTCTCCATCTATGGTGCATCTTTTGATGAATGTTTATACAATTTCGATAAGGTTTTGCAATGATGTGAGGACACGCATTTGGTTCTCAATTGGGAGAAATGCCATATGATGGTTAGCGAAGGGATCATGCTTGGACATAAAGTGTCTAGCAAAGGGTTGGAGGTAGATCCGGTGAAGATTGAAGTTATTTCTAAATTACCCCTACCAAACTCGGTAAAAGGGGTAAGGAGTTTTCTAGGTCACGTCGGTTTTTATCGCCGCTTTATAAAAGATTTCTAAAAAATTTCCAAACCATTGTCTGAGTTGCTGGAGAAGGATTCTGTCTTTGATTTTAATGACAAGTGTTTACATGCTTTTAATGTGCTTAAAGAAAAATTGATTTCCGCACCCGTTGTGCAAACACCGGACTGGACAAAACCTTTTGAATTGATGTGTGATGCATCAAATTTTGCAGTAGGGGCTATTTTAGGACAACGTGTGGACAATAAACCCGCTGTGATTTTCTATGCATCCAAAACTTTGAATGAAGCAAAATTGAATTACACGACAACTAAAAAAGAGCTTCTTGCCGTTGTTTTCGCTTTTGAAAAATTTTGGCAATATCTTGTAGGATCTAAAGTCGTGGTATGGACGGACCACGCCGCCATAAAGTACTTGATGGAAAAGAAAGATGCCAAACCTAGACTGATTAGGTGGATCTTACTATTACAAGAATTTGATATTGAAATCAAAGATAAGGTGGGAATAGAAAATGTGGTTGCGGACCATTTGTCTTGGTTGGAAAGGGTAGATGAGAAGGACATCCATATACCCATTACCGAGACGTTTCCTGATGAACAACTTCTTTCTGTTAAATCTAAATATCCTTGGTTTTCTTATATTTTTAATTATCTTTCCTGCAAAATTATCCCAGATGATTGGGAATACCAAGAGAAAAAGAAAATTTTCCATTCTTTGTGATATTATTTCTGGGATGACCCTATTTTGTTGAAGCAATGCAGGGATGGTGTGTTGCACAAGTGTGTACCAGAGGTGGAATATGAAAGTGTCCTTCGTCATTGCCATACACTACCGACTGGTGGCCACCATGCTAATTCCAGAACGACGGCCAAAGTACTTGAGAGTGGTCTTTACTGGCCTACTTTGTTCCGGGATGCATATGACTATGTGCGGCAATGTGATTCCTGCCAACGGGCAGGTAACATTTCAAAGCGATAGGAGATGCCCCTCAATGTATTTCAAGAGGTCGAGGTGTTCGATCTGTGGGGTATTAATTTTATGGGACCCTTTGTGTCCTCCAACTCTAACTTGTATATTCTATTAGCTGTTGACTATGTATTGAAGTGGGTAGAGGCAATACCCACTAGGACTAATGATGCCGCTATAGTGTGCAGGTTTGTCAAAGAATGCATTTTCTGCAGGTTTGGTGTACCAAGAATGATGATTAGTGATGGAGGTACACATTTCTGAAATTAGAAGTTCGCGACATTGTTAAGAAAGTATGGGGTAAAGCACAACATTGGTACCCCGTACCACCCGCAGACACATGGGCAAGTGGAAGTCTCCAATAGATAGATTAAGAAGATCTTGAAGTGCACTGTGGCTTCGACAAGAAAAACTAGAATACCTTGCTACCGGATGCTTTGTGGGCGTACATGATGACATTTAAGACACCTATAGGCACTACACCTTTTAGGTTGGCTTATGGTTGGGCCTACCATTTGCCGGTGGAATTGGAGCATATGGCACACTGGGCGCTGAGGAAGCTGAATTTGAACTATGATGAGGCAGGAATGAAACGTATGTTAGAGCTAAATGAACTTGATGAGCTGAGGATGAATGCATATGAAAGCTCGTAGATCTACAAGGAGAAAACAAAGTTGATTCACAATCGACATATTCAGATGCGTGTCTTCAAGAAGGGAGATCGTGTACTCTTGTTCAACTCCAGGCTCAAGATGCATCCCGGGAAATTGAAATCCCGATGGAGTGGACCGTTCACCGTAGAGGAGGTCTGGCCACATGGAGCAATCATGGTGCATGATGGCGAGACAACATTCTTGGTTAATGGACAGCGATTGAAGTTGTACTTTGGTGAAGATTACACGAGGAAGGTGCATGAGGTCAAACTCATTGCACTTACGGATTCATGAGGAGATTGATTTCGCCTAGCCTAAGACGTTAAATATGGGCACTTGTTGGGAGGCAACCCAACCATTGGTAGTTTTATTTAGTTCTTTTACATTTGTATGTTAGTTTGATTTGATTTTGTTTTTAGTGTAAACCAGGTACCTTGATCATTTGTTCAATGTGCAGGACTGAGGCAGGGTCGATACCATCGACCCTTGAGTCGATGGTATCGACAGAGGTACAGTTAGGCGGCTGCAAAAATCTCTCTGAGTTGATACTATAGACGGCCTCGTCGATGATATCGACCCACCAATAGGTTGATCACAAAAGCGAGGTCGATAGTATCGACATGGTTGTCAATACTCGCGAGATCTCTGGAGATATTCAGATAAAATGTGTCTCAGTGAAGTCGATACCATCGACGGGCCTATCGATGGTATCGACTCGATTACAGACAGGAAGCGGCGGCCGGGCCTCGCGAGAGTGTTTTCCCTAAGCAGAGTCGATACTATTGACTTCCGTCGATAGTATCGACGTGACATGTCACTGATCCGCGAGAGGAGATCAATGACGATCGCTGCATCATGAGAGTCGATCTGTGGGATGGGTCGATACCATCAACACTCGTTGATGGTATCGACGCGTCATCGATCCGGGCCCCCACATCAGGCTATCGACGACCTTCAATACTAGAGGAAGACCGGATTGTGCTACAAGTGTCGATACCATCGACCCGCGTCGATGGTATCGACGGGTGCACATCAACGCCGACCGTGGTTATAAAAGAGAGGGATGGTTGTCATATGACATCACATCTTCAGAGCCTTTTACCTCCACTTGCGCCATGCGTGTTGTGTGCGACCGGAGCCCAGCTACGGGCATCCAAGGAGTGCGATCTTCCTTGAGCCTTCACTGAGCAGAGATTGTCTTCTTCGACCTTCACCAAGCTCCATCTTCTATTCCTTCTTTCTCGACGACGATGGTGCATACAGCTGGTGCATCTTCTTCACGGGAAGATCCTATGGAGATCCCCGAGTTCATTCCTCCACCCACTGCATCGATTCCTCGTCCGAGGATTGTTCATCCTTCTGCGGAGGTCTGCAAGGTCTACGAGGAACTGATGAAGAGAAAGATCGAGCCCACACGCTATGTTGATCGGACAATGGTCCGTGATCTGGGGTTCGAGGCCAACCTCACCTGTGTCTTGAAGGGGAAGGCAAGACACACATCCAGGAGGCCCGACGAGCTGCAATACCACACCGATGACCAACCTTACTTCGGTGAGTGGCCAATGTACAAGGAACTGGTGGCGGAGTTCATGGCATCATTGGACATCAATGTGGTGCCCAATGACATGATCGCCACGGACAGGGATTGGAGAAAAGAGAGGGTGTCGTTCAGACTCTACAATAACAACTACACCCTCACTCTCGCCCAGTTCAATTCAGTTTATAACTAGTTTCATAATGACTACTAGCACCGGAGGCCAGACAACAGGACGAACTACGATGATATATTCGCCCAGCTTGTGACTACGCCCCCAGGCAAATCCGTCAGCTACCATAACACTGCAGTGGCGGATTTTGAGCACCCGTTTGTGCAGATTCTTCACCGCATGCTCTGCACTACGTTGTTTGCTCACGACGACCTGTCTCTCAGCAAGTTTCAAGAGACATATTTGTTCTTCCTGCACAAATTGCTGAAGTGCGAGGAGTGCAATTGGGGCGCGTTCTTCTTAACGCGTGTGTTGGCTGTTAGGAGGAGTATGCGGAAGGCTCCAATCCATTTTGGAGGGCTCATCACACCGCTCGCCCTCTATCTTGGGTTAGATTTCTCTCAGCTTACTCCCCTTTCTAACAGGACCAAGGTCAACCTCCGGCATCTACATCGCTCCAACCTCCTCCTGCTCCGTGATGGATTGGCATATGCACATTGCCATGTTAATCACGCTTATCAAGAGTGTGCGCTTCCCGACCCCGTCTTCCACATTGAGGGTGCTCAACATTTGCGATGGCCCATATAGGCATTGATGACTCCGATGAAGACGGAGGAAATGAAGATGACGACAATGACGACGACGAGCATGAAGAGGAAGAGGAGGCTTTCACTCCTCTCCGAGCACGAGTAGCACCCCGGAAGCGTCCCCACATGCATCCGGGTGCATCTTCTTCTTCGCAGCCTCCGCCACCACGACCCTCTCATCAAGGAGAGGATGCCTACTCCATGCAGGGATGTATACAATGCTGCAAGAGATCCAACACACCCAACTGTAGCATACAACTTCATACGTCGAGATTCAAGATACAACGAACCAGTTGTTAGATAATCAGAGGGCTATTTTCGAGAATGAGCGCCTCCTCCTCGACAACCAACAAAACATCCACGACAGGTTGCATAGGATGGAGATGTAGCAGCAGCCCTTGTATGATCATTACTGGAGCCAGAATTATTTTGGGGGGTATCCACAACCTCCACCAATGCCCCAGTATGATCTGAGCTTTCAGGGGCAATACCCATCTTGGGACCCCATGGCTCCGCCGTACCCGCCTCCTCCTGAAGAATGATCGGTATCACTGTTCGACCTTTTAAGGTTGTTTTTGACTATGAGGCCATAGTTGAATTCAAGCTTAGGGGGTGAGTTGGGACAACTCTATCCTTTAGTTTTCTCAGTTTTTGTTTTATTGTTTTGTCTTTTGTCATTTATTTCTTGTAGTTCTTAGTTTGTTTGTAGGATCCACATTCTATCTAGTTTAATTGTGGATGTCTTAAGTCATGTGTCGTCTCGTTGCTTGTACATGGGCTTTAGGGGCAAATTTGAAAATTTTTCATGTTTTTGCAAGCTTGTGTTGTTAAACTTTGAGCACATAACTTAAGGAAATAATTGGGTTTGTCAACTCTAAAATAGAAAATCATAACTGCACATTCCTATGATTCATGAAAAGTGGACAAAATTGGTTGTTTGAGCCTAAACTGACCATATGATAATGAGACCTTAATTTGAAATAAGAGAGAGAAACCTCTTAATTACTACATAGGTCAGTAAGGAGGGACATATAATAATTTCCAAAGGTTCAGTCAGTTAGTCTTGTGATCTATCCGCCCCATTGTTTTCATACTCCACCTTAGGAACTGGAAGTACATTACAGTTTTAATTTCTTTGATTGCATTTCATGTAGGTAGGTTTTGCATTGCAACTACTTTCCTATATTTTGCATGGAAATGAAAAAATTATAGACTAGCTATACATGTACATTATCTTTAGGTGCATGTCATTTAGTTGCATACATGTCATTTTGTAAATGCATTCACATTTTTGTGCATAAAGTACATCATGCATCTTTTGTCTTCTGAAACATAAAAGGTGATGAACTTGAATTTGTTCCATACCTTCTGAATGTTTCAAATGTATAAGTTATGCAGCAATAAGTGAGCTCGACAAACAATTCGTGGTCATCTATGAAAATAAGGGTTTAGAAAAAAAAATGAAAAAAAAGAAGAAAAAAAAGAAGAAAAAAATTTGAAAATTTTTGTGAAGCAAGAATGAGACGGAGAAAGGAACATGTCTCACTGCATTCTAAGAAGAATAAGTACATGATGTAGCGCTCTTAGATATTCCATATCACCTTTAGAAGGGATGATAGTGCATGCATCATTCCACCCAAATGTAGGCATTAGGGCATTTTCACTTGCATATGCATCATTTAGGTCATTAATGTTTTGTGCATGTTAAAACCGTATAATACTTCCATTTCTTCCATGAGCCACCCGTCCATCCACCCGTTGCTCAAATTGGTAGGCCACTGTGATTTTCTCCTCACTTGTTAATACCAAGAGAGCTGCTTCCATGTAGATGGTAGTTAGGGCGAGCAACGTAGAATAGAAGATCACAAGATGCAGAGAGTCTGAACCAGAGAATTTTATTATGTTAACTGCCTTATGTGATAGTGTTCATAAATTTTGAGGTAGATATCTTTTATGGATGATTATTTTCGCCTTTAGGGTAATTATCATTATGTGGTTAGTAAGGGCCGGATTGTGAATGTCCGGTGGGGATCATATGGTGATGTTTGTTGTGATAATCTGTTCTTTAGTTGACCCTCACAATTCTATTCTAAAGTTTTGTTGCTCGAGGATGAGCAATGTTCAAGCTTAGGGGAGTTTGATGCGATGATTTTGAGTCGCATTTATAGACTTGTTTTACTTGCGTTTTATGATTTATTGGTCATTTTGGTGGTTAATATCACATAATTCACTTATCTTAGTCAATGATCCTTCTCAGTGTCAAATCTCTCTTATTTTATTATTTTGAGCATAAATGATTGCAATAATAGGTTTTATCTCGGCTTATGTGGTTTTGTTTTGCAATTTTAGGAAAAACGCATATCTGCAGCTGTCGATACCATCGACAACTGTCGATACTATCGGCATAGCCACAGGTTGCCAGCCGCAAGGAGCAACACAGAGTTGATACCATCCACAGGGAAGTCGATGGTAGCGACTTACCATCAGGTTGCCAGTGACCAGTCACTCAATACTATCGACCCCAAAGTCGATAGTATCGAAACATGAAGATTAAACGATGGAAAAGGGATAAAACCGACGCCTAAGGGTGTCGATACCATCGACTCACGTTGATGGTATCGAGTCAGCATCAGGCGTAACGAAGAAAAGAAAAGAAGGCTTGCCGATATCGCGAGGAGTCGATATCATCGACTCGCGTCGATGGTATCGACACCATCAGATTAGAGTTTGTTTCAGATCGGCTCTAATCCAACGGTTGTGATATTTTTGCAACCTAACTCGGTGATTATACCTAATGACGGAGGCCAAGAGTAGGGTATCATGTCATTAGCCACTGCACGTCTCGAGAAGGTGTGGAAAGAAGAATGAAGCCCAGAAGCATGCCCCGACCATTCCGGAAGCCAAAGAAGACATTTTCCACTGCCGAAAGGCTGTAGATCGTGCATTCTATGCCGAGGAATGCTTGGATCTTCTCTGTTCAGAGTTTTCATTACTTATTCACATTTTTCTCTATGTTTTCCCTTTTCTCAACCATGTTTTGCTCTGAGATGAACATGCAGGGCTAATCCCCTTTATCTTTAGGACTGGGAGTAGCCCGGGGAAGCATTGTATGGCATTTTTATTATAGTAATTCATAATTTATCTCTTAAATCCGTGGTATGATTTCGTTTTCTCAATTATATTGTTATGCTTGATCACCATAATGATAATCTAATGCCTTTAATTACTTTGAAAGAAGAATTAATAGTTGAAAAGAGACAAAATTCACATTAATTAACAAATCCCTTGAACAAGCTCATGTACGGTTAATGGTGGAAACCCAGAGGTCGTTTCTAATGCACCTAATTTAGGGTATAGGTTACTACGATGGTGGAACCGACCTAGACATAGGTAGAGAATTGTACCACGATAGTGAGAAATTCTAACTACAGGCCACTACCCGGTTTGAGAGATGAATGTGTGTAACTTTATGGAAATTCATACAATGAAAACCCGCGGTGAAACCGTAATCCTAAAGATTCCCATCTAAATTGATTAAACTCAACATTTAATCGATTGCTTTGTTGTCTTTTATTTTTCTTTTATTTTTAAAACAACTCTCATAACCTTTTTATTAGTCTAGCTGATTGCGAGTAGTTAGTAGTAGTCTACTGATAGTTCAGTGTTCCTGAGTTTGACTCGGCCCTCACAAGGGCCTATACTACATTGATGCGTGCACTTGCATTCTACACACGGTAAAATCGTGTCAGTTACTACAGTTAATTGCACGATTATTGTTTCCCCCACATATCGACATATTCATTTATGCTGACTGATATTTTGTTTGTCGGCGTTTTAGGTACAAATTGAAAAGGCAAACAGTAAAGTGGCATATTGTGAAATTAAGAAATAAAGTGCAAGGACGATCAGTTAGAATAGAGTCTAGATGTAGATAGAAGTTATATATCCAAGTTTTTGAAAATGGTATGCAGAATTTTATTTTAGTACAGCTTTTCAGTATAGGCTGGTAGAATTTGATAATTGTTATTGATTATTTGTCAAACCTTTGATCTGGAAATTGGGATAACGGCTCTGACCTCTTGGTCTCCCTTAATTGGGGGTTACCAGGAGGTGGGGTCATTACACTAGGAGAGCTCGAGCACCAAGCTTTAGGTCAGGCTTTGGTCACCTTCAACCTTGGTTGAAGTAGGATATCGGGTTATGGATATTCTTTTCTTTCCTTCTTCACTAAGTGCTTAACTATGGTGATCTCTTATCCATGGAGGAGTTGTGAACGATCCCTAGACTTTAGAGAAGTTCTTCTTCAACCTTAGGATGTGAAGATTTGGAGCTTGGAGCTTTGAAGTTGTTCACAAGGTGGGTTATATAACTTGAACTCTATCATGTTATTATTCATCACCTAAATTGCTATACTTAATGAACTACTTTTAATTCCAAAATATATTCTGAAGTAATTTATGAAATTATGAGTTCTATTAGTTTCTTAGACCTGTTTCCATGAACTATAACAGTTAGAACGAAGTTCTAGAGCTTGAAGAAGATGATATCACTTTATAAAGTTGATATCAGGTTCAAGCATACACACTAGTAGCTCTAACCCGATATGAGTATGTGTAAGTATTCCTTGCACGATATGAATTGAAGATTCCATCTCCTTGCATGATATGGAGGTGACGTTCATATCTTGGAACATGATATGGTGTTTTCCATAAACCTCTTGCATGATAGTAAATCAAGTATAGAATCCATGCACGATACAAGGTTTAATGTATACTTGTAAATTGATATGGAACCCTAGTTGGGTAACCAGATATGAATGAAGAATTGCAAGTGCTCTTGCTTGATATGATCATATAATATATCTCTGCTACATGATACCTTGAAGCACACATCTGGTGCATGATATGTATATTTAAGTAAACCCTATTGCACGATATAAAGTATGGATTCAAGAACAAGGTGTAACCAGATATGGTTGGTACACCTCAACCCGATATGAGACCCAAGATGGGGTTAACCCGATATGCAAATAGATGATAGCTCATACACGATATGGGTTATGTCCTTACATGATATGGGAGATACCCATTTACCCCTTATGCATGATACAAGTCCAAGATTATATTTCTTTCATGACATAGAGATAGTAAATACTCTAAACAATATAGAGTTGGAAACCCAAGGTGATGGATAAGCCGATACAAGTGGTGAGTGATACCACATGAATGATATGAATGATATACCTTAGATGCTTGGAATAACACTTACTCCTACTTGGTGAACAATATGAGGTTTAATTCATACTTTATGAATGATATGACATAATTTACCCAAACTGATGGAAAACCCTAGATGAGGTATTGAAACCCGATATACCCTACCCCTTTGCGTAATGGTTTGTGGTATGAGAATTTAATGAGACAACTAGCTTGTCAACTAATTATATGATAAGGATGATCCTTGAAGGAATGAAGGGGGTATTAGTTTTAGGGTCTACCTAAGATAGTAACCCGATATGTTACCCAATATGGATACCCGATGTGACAATCCTAAAGGGAAACCGATATGGTATCTTGGGTATACTATTCAAATGATATATGATGAGGCATATGTCATATGCCCGATATGGGGCACATCCTGTGCACGATATGGCACCAAGCACATAGCTTATACCCGATATGGGGTCAAGTACCTAGCTCATACCCGATATGAAGTTGTCTTGAGATGATACGAACTAAGTGATAGTCAATTTGATAGGATGTTTAGGGGATACACCCTAAAACATGATATGGTGACGTGGTTATACCACCTTCCCGATATGGATACACTATGTGAAATAAGAATGTATCTGAAAAGAAATACATGATAACTTACACACATCTTGATACTGAATATGGTAGAGACACTTCAATCATATGTGAATGATTGAGTGACATATGTTGAATGTGGTGTTAATTAAAAGATGATGGGAATTGCTAATGATGAATTAAGATTCTTCAAGGAAGAGGATTGAACCAAAAGTATGATGTAATCAATATCCTAGTAAGGATGAGAGAGAAACTCATACTTTGTGTTGATAAACATTTAATGATGAATAATGAGAATAAATAAGTATGATTGAATACTTATGATATCAATGTATGCTCCTAGATGTGTGGAGCACTGAATTAGGGTTTGGATTAATTATATGAGCATGAAACCCTGTTCAACTATAAAAGGAAACCCTAACCCTAATGATAGGAAGGTCATATTTCTCTTATTGCATAAGCCTTGCTAGGCATGTTAAATACTTGTATAACAAGTATAATGATTAATGGCCTTGTGAGCCATATGAATAATTTGTTGCCTAGTGAAAGGTGACAAGATGTGTAATGGCCTTGTGAGCAATGTGAATTAGTTATTGCCTAGTGAGAGGTGACAAGATGTGTAATGGACTTGTGAGCCATGTGAATAAGTTGTTGCCTAGTGAGAGGTGACGAGATGTGTAATGGCCTTGTGAGCCATGTGAATAAGTTGTTGCGTAGTGAGAGGTGACAAGATGTGTAATGGCCTTGTGAGCCATGTAAATAAGTTGTTCCCTAGTGAGAGGTGACAAGATGTTTAATTAAACTATGTGAGTTATGTGGAATACTTGTATAATAAGTGAAATGAATACCTTGGTCTGAGGACCTAGAGGTAATAATTACCTGTTATAAAGGTAACTATGCTATGTGATGATCTAAGGGTTTGAATACCCAGATTCGGTAATCATGATGATAATGATGTGAAGGGATGCGAATTCCCGATAATAAGGGACTGAGATCCCAAGTACCAAGTATCTAAATGTGTTTCAAAGACTTGAAAAGTACATGATAGATTTATTACACCTTTCTTTGTAGCATTTGTTGTGATTAATGATTATAACCTATTTGATGCTAAAAGAATGTTGTAATGCACGTAATATATCATTAGAAACTATAAAACATTGCCCTGACCATAGATTCATTAGTGTCAGAATTTGCTGAATGGTGAAACGGGTTCCCCGCGGCATGACCCGGAATGCATATTTTTGAATACATGGGGGCATGGTGCCTAAGTGACCATGACTCAATAATTTCATAATAATGTCTCAATAGAGCATGGTGAACTGTCTCGTGGCTCAGAGTATGGTGCCTATGTGACCATGACTCATAGTATTGTGCCTAAGTGACCATGACTCAGTAATTTCATAACTGGGGATAGTTGTTGTAGATGTTCCCCTAAGAGAGCACAGTTGACAATGTAGCTATAAGCAAGGATGCCTTCATACCTTGGCACAACTATATTGCAGCTGACACAAGTTGTCCTGCTAACCCTAAGTGGTCTTGTACTGACCGAGACAAGGGAGGTCATGGAAACCAACTCTTCCACTGACCTTGTATGGTATCGACTTGTGAGAAGTTTGTGGTCGGTTGGAGATGAACAAGGTATGCTTCATCTCCTCAGGGAATACGTGTGATTGTAAAATATGTTCACCCATGTAGCATATCTGCTTAAGGATCGAATATAGAAAAAATTGTTTGATGCACAATTCAATTATACATCTTAGTTGATAGATGTTATTTATGTTTCTTTACATTCCTTGCAAAGAATAAAGATGAATTATGACTCTACCATGGGTAGATGCAGTGTTCTCCTTAAGAAAGGAGATTATCCTACTCTATTCATACAATGATTAATCCTTCCTGTTAATATAAAAGGAACTCCTTCTCAGTTTTTATAATGTTTACCTACAATAATAATATGGTCGACGAAGAGTTATATCTCTCACTGGGACAATTTTCTCACCCCGTGGGATCCATAATTTTTAGGTGGACAAGCACGAAGTAGTGGAGACCTTTCTGCAGAGAAGGAACAACAACTGAGGCAGCAGTGACAACTCAGGTTGAGTGTATTGTCGGTCATGTCTTGTATATAGAAGTCCTATGTGTCATCTCTGTACTCTTAGGTCCTTGGAGTTGGTTTGTAATGGTTTCATGAACAATCTGAGATTTTGGCTTGTATGCCTCAAGGTTCTATGTTGCTCCAGTATATGTTTTGATAGAGCAACTATTATATGTTGACCTCGAGATGAGAGGAAACAATGTTGTACAATGTAAATCATGATATGTATGAGTTTTGGATCTTTCAGAAAAAGTTTTCTGGACAAGGATCTCCTTGCAAAATGGTTTTAAATTTTAGTGATTTTTGTTAATCTTTTGTTAATGGTAATTCCACATAATTAGTAACGATTTGGTTGTCACTTTGATGACAGTCGTTACAAGAAGAGATTATCATCTCCTCAGATTATTGTATGAACTTTCAATGTTCATGAGTCATTTACTCTTGTCTCATCCTCAGTTCCTTGCCATCTGCATAGGAATTATATGGATGACTACATATCATCATTCCTTTCTTTGTTATTGTCTAACATGTTATGAACATTTTGTGATTTTATCACGTTTCCCATTTTCACATTATGGAAAGATCTTTACTATTCACACAAACTTTATCAGACATGGATCATCCCCCTTGTTCTCTTTCTCTTATCATGAGGATTATACTTTTTACTTCCTCATACACACAGATTGATCTGAGATCATCTCAAATTCCATTTTATTGCACTTAGGATGTGATAAAAATATCCATGCCTTATTTCCAGTTTCGTTATACTCACTAGATTGTCTCAAAATGACTACTTGATCAGAGTAATAAGAAAGATAACAATCTAAGAGTTTCATACTTGCCTTATCTTCAATAGTTGAATACATGGCCAGGGTATACAAGTACAGAGATTAGGTAGTATGCACTTTTTTTACTATCATATTCCTTACTTTTCATATCATAAAAAAACATAAGACTTAGCATCCCTAGATTTTCTCCAGGCATCACCTCTACACCTCATCCTCTTTCGTACATATAAGAGCAATTATGAAGCATTTGAAAGAATATTGAACATAATATAAATTCTAGTTCTCATCATTTCTTCCTTGTGTTCCCATAGGGAAATCAATAGGGAAGTCAATAACAACAATCCCTCTTATGATTATCATATAAAATCAAGAAAAGGCATATCAAAATGGTAAAAGCTCTATCTGACTATTACCCCTCGCAGTCATCTATCGCTTCAAGTTGACTCAACACATAGAGTATTGTTGTTTCATGTGGTTGCTTTTGCCTTTTTACACTATTGGGTTGTGACTTTCGTAAGCCTTGTTGAGTCTACCTCGGTTGTTGGGTCATTTCCTCCCTTCTTTTTGAATAAGAGGGTTTAGTAAGCTCAACATGTCTGTATCTATAACATGTTTTGTCCCTGTACATGGTCTTATCAGTCTTATTACCAATGTAGAAGCTAATTCAGAAGTTCTTACATGCAGAAGGTTAGGACCTTTGCCTTTACTTAGCGACTACTGCCCTGATACACTAGGCATTTATTGCACTGGTGGCACCAAAAACTTTTTCTTTTTAGAGAAACTAGGCAAATATCTCTAGAATTGTAGAGACCTTTCCTAAATTCTCAGCTTAGTGCCCCTCTTTGGGCATTACCATAACAAATGTACTATCTGTCTATACTTATGGCAGAGTTTATTTTCTCACCATATGTTAATCTTTCCCACGTTTTCCACTGTTCCAACATGCCTATGTCAATCAAGAACCCTTTCAGAACCTAAAGTTTCTACATTGAGGATTGGTAACCTAGGTTGTAATGCTAGTATCCAGTCAACTATACTCATCCTTGTTGTCCTAACCTGCCAACAAGAGCATAAAAATAGGATTCTCTATCCTGATTGGGTCAAGATGGGAATTCTCAGGCACTCATTCTTATCTTGCATGATCCCTTGCACCCTCTCATGGTGCAACAACATTTCTCTTTGAAATGTGTTCCTCATGTTCCCAGTCATTTTTAAACTTCACCCTTTCATCTGCATAAGCAAAAGTCACTAAAGAGTATACTGGAGGACACTAGAACAGACTCAACACCTTAGTCCTATGTCTCTATAGACTCAAAAAACCTTAACCTCTGATACCAAACTTGTAACGACTGCCACCAAACCGACAGCCAAATCATTACTAATTATGCGGAATAATCATAAGCAGCAGATTAACATAAACCACTAAAAATTAAAACCATTTTACAAAGAGATCCATTTCTAGGAGAACTCTTTAAGGAAGAACCAAAACATTATATACATCATTGTTCACATTGTACATACACTGTACCATCTCTTCTTGAGGATAACATATAATAGTTGCTTTTTCAAAACATATACTGAAGCAAAATAAAACCTCTAGGCATACTAGCCAAAACCTCAGATTGTTCATAAAACAAACACGTACTAAATCCAAGGACCTGAGAGTACAAAGACGACACATATGACTTCTATCTACAAGACACGATAGATAGTATACTCAACCTGAGCTATTACTATTGTCCTTGCTGCTGTTGATGTACCTCTATAGTATGGTCTCTACCTTTTCATCCGCATCCACCTAAAAATGTTGATGACCAACGGGGTGAGACCCATGTCCCAGTGAGAGATATAATCTCTGCCAACAATATTATTATCACAGTTAAAAAGTATAAAACTTGGCAGAGGATTCTTTTACATTAATAATAGGATTTAATCACTGTTTAAGCAGAGTAGAGCAATATCATCTTCTGAAGCATTACATCTATATATGATAAAATAGTAAATCATCTATTCATTTTATAAGGAATAGGAAGAACATGTATAACATCTATCCATTTAGGATGTATTAACATCCACCAATGATTTCTATATTCAGTCCTTAAGAAAATACGCTACATGGCTGATTACATTTTACAATCACACTTATGCCCTAAGGAGATGAGGTATACTGCTCATACTCCAATCGACCACTGCGAAGTCAAAATTGGTACCATATAAGGTCAATGGAAGAGCCGACTACCATGACCTCACTTGTCTCAGTTAGTGCGAGACCACAAGTAGGACATCTCATGTCAACTGCTAAATAGCTTTCTAGGATATACTATCAATTTCGCAATAGATCTACAGTCGCATCATGCACTCTCTTCGGAACTGAGAGATTTCAGTTATCTACACATCAATCCTAACATTCATCATCATCGGGAGATTCATGATACATCCATCCTGACATTTATAATGAAGGATTGAGATATCTCAATTATCTACACATCAATCCCTCATAAGCGGTAAGGATATTCACGCCCATCACCCCTGCATATTCAAAAATATGTCATCTAAGAGATCTCGTGGGAAAACCTATTTCACCATTCAGCAACTACTGACGTTGATGGATCTATGGTCAGGGTGCTACATGATAAGATTCCACTTGATTAATTTAAGTGCATTACCATATCTTTTAGCATCAAACAAGTTTCAAACATGAATTATAACAGATGCTACAAAACAAGGTGTAATACATTTAACAAGTACTTTTATAATCTTTGGAACACATTGAATGCATAACACTTGGGATTTCAGTCCCTTATCACATTATTGGGAATTCTCATCTCTTAATATTATCATCATCATGATTACTAGATCTGGGTATTCAAACCATTAGTTCATTACTATACATTGTTACCACTTATTAGGTAACTAATACCTCTAGGTCCTAGACCAAGGTATACATGATACTTGTTGCATAATAATCTTACATGGATCACAAGGCTCATTTAAATATCTTGTCACCTCTCACTAGGCAAAAACTATTCACATGGCTCACAAGGCCCATTAAACATCTTATCACATCTCATTAGGAGACAACTATTCGCATGCCTCACAAGGCCCACTAAACATCTTGTCACCTTTCACTAGGCAACAACTATCTTTTAGGTCATCATACCACATTAACATTATACTTTTTATACAAGTATTTAACATGTCTCACAAGGCTTATGCAATAAGAGAATTACAACCTTCCCATTATTAGGGTTAGGGTTTCCCCTTTATAGCCGAATAGGTTTTCAAGTTCATATTATCAATCCAAACCCTAAATCATTGCTCCACACATCTAGGAGCATACATTGATATCATAAGTATTCAATCATACTTATTTATTCTCATCATTTATCATTAAATGATTATCAACACAAAGTATGAGTTTCTCTTGCATCCTCACTAGGATATTGATTACATCATACTTTATTAACTTGGC
Source organism: Alisma plantago-aquatica (assembly GCA_963693085.1). NCBI lineage: Eukaryota > Viridiplantae > Streptophyta > Magnoliopsida > Alismatales > Alismataceae > Alisma > Alisma plantago-aquatica. The sequence goes on along the minus strand of OY856410.1, from coordinate 222,364,653 downwards.
TTAACCCTTTCTCAAGGTATGTTAGCCTACACTTATCAAAGTGCATTTAACTCATTACATCTTAATGTAACAATTGACATGACACACTTCATGTGTTACTCATCCAATTAAATTGGATTTGAGGTGCATCGAGGTGTATCAACCTTGAAGGTACTAGATGTGATATTTATCATGCCTTGGTATATCACTTCCCTCATCACTTTTAACTTACTTAAGTTTATCAACTTATCTTGTATTAGGGTATTTCTCATCCTAATACTTTATGCACTAACTCATCCCATTTATCCTGTTGTGTATTGGCCGTAAGTCACACACTTGAATTACCCAACTATCATCAAGTGACATGGACTCATCTTAGGTTAAGGCATTGTGGATATAGGGTTGACCATTATCAACCACTTTAGGTGTTTAACCTATCAAGGCATTAATCATGTCATTACTTGGTGTTACACTCATTAATCCTAAGAGTGTCTTGCGCTCACCTTTACAAGGTGTATCAGGTTGAATCGTGTATGTCAAGTTGATCACATGTATTGGGTTAGGTGAATATTGAGCTAGACACCGTCATATTATTCATACCCTTACCCATCAAGGTATCAACCCTTCCAATCATATGGTGTATTACCTTCACCATACATGGATATAACATCCTCACCTCACTTGAAGATATTGGCCCCATCATACTTTAGTGTATTGGCCATCACATGTTCTAGGGTATTAACCACCTTACCACTTTTTTCATCTAGTGTATTGGGTTATCCACCATATCATTTTAGAGATGTGTTATGAACACCATATCATCCAAGAGGTGTATGCTTAACCAAATGTCAGTTTAGAGGTGTATTCTTAACCCATTATCAGTTTAGAGGTGTATGCTTACTACCCATATCACTTAAGAGGTGTATGTGTGCTTACCATATCGGGTAAGAGGTGTACGTGTGCTTCACACCATATCGGGAAAAGAGGTGTATGCTTGCTTGCCATATCACTTTAGAGGTTTATGTGTTCTTCACACCATATCGGGCAAAGAGGTGTGTGTGATTCACACCATATCGGGAAAAGAGGTGTGTGCTTGCTTACCATATCACTTTAGAGGTGTATGTGTGCGTCACACCATATCGGGCAAAGAGATGTGTATGTTCTTCACACCATATTGGGTAAAGAGGTGTGTGTGTGTGTGCTTCACACCATATCAGACAAGGAGATGTGTGCGTGTTTCACACCATATCGGGCATAGAGGTGTGTGTGTGTGCTTCACACCATATCAGGCAAATAGGTGTGTGTGTGCTTCACACCATATCGAGCAAAGAGGTGTATGTGTGCTTCAAACCATATCGGGCAAAGAGGTGTGTGTGCGCTTCACACCATATTAGGCAATGAGGTGCTTGCTTGTGTGCTTGAACCCGATATCACTTTATAAGGTGATACCATAATCTTCAAGCTCTATACCTGAGTTCTACTTGTTCTAGTACAAGGATAATAGGTCTAAGAAACTACTAGAACTCATAAATATACCAAGTATTCAAGAAAATTTTAGAATTGAAAGTAGATCATCATGTATAGCAAGAAAGATGGTGAATAATAACATGTTTGGGTTCAAGTTATATAACTCACCTTAAGAACAACTTCAAAGCTCCAATATCCAAAGCTCAATGTTCCTAAGGTTGAATATGACTTATCAAAAGTCCAAGGCTCATTCACAACTCCTTCATATACAAGGAATCACCCTAGTAAAGAACTTGGTGAAGAAGAAAAGAAATGAAGATCATAACCCTAGATCCATGCTTCAATCCAAGGTTCAAGATGATCATGGACTTACCTTAGGATTAATATTTGAGCTCCTTCTTGACCCTTAGAACCTTTGCACAATACCTCACTAATCATGTACGATTTTCCCTCACTTGTGGCCGATATCCCCTTCTCTTGTGGCCAATATCACTTTATTTGGCCGATATCAACTTGCTATGGCCGATACCCAAGCCCTATGCACAATACCACATCACCTATTCATGATAACAAGGCTCTATGCACGATATCTAAGAGCAAGGAGGTGGTAGAATTCGAATAATTTCACTAAGAGGTGAAAGGAAGGGTATATATACTTGGTGTTCATGGGAGAGAGTGTAAGAGGTGTCATCACCTTTCTACTAGTAGGTGCCACATGGCCATGCATGGATTGACACATGTTATTGCATGTACTCCAGCTTTATCTTTCCATGAAAAATAAAAACTTTAGGATAATGCAAGGGATAAGGCTTGGCCCCCCTTTGGTTATCTTCTAGGACAAGCCACTTCCACTAACATTATTTATATTCATAATTCAATGCAACCTTTCCAAAGGAAAGTTGCAAGCCGATATCCATTGCTTTATTGAGGTTCTTAGCTAGTTTTTGAAAAGTGAAAGAGTTAAAAACATGATATGGGGGTCTCCTATTTGGCTTCTTGGCCGATAGGGACTCCCATTTAACACTACAACCCGATACACTCAATACAAGCTCAAATTAGGGTTTCCATTCAACCCCTTTCTTGGTTTTTTCATCACCAAGAATACTACCACTCATAAATGATTTAAACATGGTGTCTCATTAATTATCTCTCCTATAAATGATACATATAAGAAGTAGGTACACTCTAGAGGTGGTAATTTGCATATCAACCCTACATTTTGGGTAAATTACAATTTGTACCAAAATTGGTGCACAAGGCACTAACATTATTCAAACAAGTTCAAACTTGGAATTTAGGCTTTCCATAAGCCACCACTTAGAATCATTCTATTTCTTATGATGCTAAAACACTTAAGTAACGTTCAACATGTGACATATTGCAATATAACCCCTCATATTGGATAAATTGTACTTTGGTCCAAAACAAAGGAACATTGCTCAAACAACATTCAATCAGGACCAAACTTGGAACATAAGTGTGTCACATGATAAAAAAACTCCTTAGAGGATTATATTAAAGTTCTAAGAAATTTTATTAGCCAAAAAAAATAGGGTTTAACTCATATCCCATGTTAGGGTCATTACAAAATCGGTCTGCATAGATCATTAAAGAGACCAACATGCTCTATAAGGTGTTTTTTGACGGGCAAAAAAAAACTTACACAAAGGGGTACCATCCAACCAGGTTTGCAACAATTAGGTCATGTCTTCTTGATCAGACTCACTACCTTGCAATGAAACACACCTCAATTACGATGCATGTGTGAACAAACTTTGCATAACATATTGCCCCCCTCAATCTTTGTTTAGTAAGTAGTGAAGTTGGAAGACCATTTCATATTTTTTTGTATGATAGAAACAGAAGGTGATTGCAAACCCCTTACTACCATGAAGTGATGTTCTTTACTATTATATGTATGAAATGTCACTGAAAATGCTTCTTGTTTTTTACCAAAGAGTTCCTACACTTCCCTGTGATAGGCCCAATATTAATCCTCTACTCAACTTTGATTGATGGATTCTTGTGCATAATGAATCTAACTTCCACTATTGAAATAGAACCATCCCAGTACGTGACTAACATCAGAGGGTGTGAGGGAATTCTAAAAAAGGGGTACAATACAGGAGGAAAGAAACTCGGTCTAGAATTACTTAGATAGGAAAACATGAACAAATATTATGTGGAGAGGCTTAGAGGGGGACTACATGGAGTACTTTTCCCAGGACCTTGGCCACCTTGATTAGTTATATCTTATGCTTACACAACCTCCCATGCTTCAGGGATGTATTACTACATGCATAAAGGGCCAATCTTGGATTTCTAACTACCAAGTTTCTAGGCTCCTATAAAAGGTGCAATGCCCCATTTTCCATTCTCTTACTATTGAGTCTCACTCCCACCAGTCACCTGTGGGGATAGAGTCACCTTAGGTTCATGAGAATTCATTTGTGCCACATCTCATGTATCATAGGAATGTTCATAGGTTGATTAATCCAAGCAAATGTGTAAATATAGATTGATTGTGGATGATAGGGTTGGGGCGAATAGCATAGGAGCATTAAACGAAGGTAGTAGATGCCTTTTTCGAATGACATGTTTTTTGGAGCATATGGCAACAAATAGGAAGCAAAAACAAAAATATATCTTCCATATTCCCCTATAACAGACGATCACATCAATAATTATGTAATGCAAAGGATGGTTTGCTAGGTCATACCTGGTCCTGGAGTAATTCCAATGACTATACCCTCGTAGATTTATGTGTCTTTCTTCAAGTCACACCCGAACATCATCAATAGTAGCTCCTAGTTGATCACCACAAACATCGGTTGACCTTGTCCTCCTAAGAGGAAGGAAAAGCCTCCTCACCTCTATTGTATTCCACACAGATCACCAGGAAGTACTGTCATTCTAGAAGAACAAATAAGGATTTGTCCCTTCTCATTGGTGTATTAGCACCAACTTGCTCTCCAACAATTTTTCTCCCTTTTTATCCCTCCTTTATCGGGTAAGACTTGCTTAGGTTCTCTTGGTTACCATAACCAAAGAAGACAACAATTGTCAGAGCTAATTGATATATCTGAGAAGCCCCCAATACCCCTCTATTTATAGGTGGGTTAGGTCAGGGTTCCTGGTCTTAGTGGGTATGGAAGGGTACAAAATTCCACGAATTTTTGCATCATGCAAGTAGAGAAACAGTCAGTTCATAGGTGAACCAAACGGTTGGCATGTGAACCTATTAGTTCCCAATCACAATTATATTGGAAATTAATATTCAATTCATGCTCAACATGACGTCACTACTAATCCTTGAAGTAATCAAATTAATCAATCTAAATGGTCAGTTCACAACCTTGAGCGGTCGATCATGGCTCTGAGTCAACTGGATCACTTCTTGAACCTGTCATTTCATCATCCAAATTTCCAAAGTTGATTCAATTGACTTGACATTCTGAAATGGTCGGCTCAACGCTTGAACCGGTAGGTTCATAATTTAGTTAGTCAATATTCAACCAATGTAGTTTAAATTGAATACCAAACTCCTTGGTAATCATATTTAAACTATATTCATTAATGAACTCCTATTCCAAGTGTATCCTATGTGCATGACCCTATAGGCTCCAAGTTTTATTGACACTGAATATCCACAACTAATTCAAGACATCACAAGCAATGAGTGGTATCTAGCAACACATCATTTCTACCCAAGTGATCCAGAAAGTTGGAGAACAACTTCAACCTACATTATGTGATTGGTTTTATAGTGATTAAATATTTCTGTTGTCACTGATATCTATGTTGAACTTGAGGCATGGAATTGTCATCCCCTCAATGGTCAATCCATGTTCCATGAACCAGAGTAGACTGTCTGATATATGTGACCTCATTATCATAATTTTGTTCACATGTGCATGTGCATGCTTTTGTCAGTCTCACTTATGAAGTGTCTAGGATATCAAACTCCTATAGGAGGGACAAATGCCATATACATCACTCATAGTCATCCCCATGAGTCACAATGTCCTTGAGCACCACCTTTATGGCAACCCTTATACAAAGTTACTGTGGATGATGTAAAGTACATCAGATGATATATGATGAGTATAGTGATTCCATGTCCAAGAATCACAATGACCACCCTTACTATGAGAGATGATTCTAATTACCAATTATGGTTTCCATGTGCTTGGTTTTATATCACATTTCATGACAAATGAGACTCTGTTATCAACCAACACATTCTATTCTTATGTGTTATTGATGTCTATCAGCCTTCCACAACAACATCTGACTAGGGACAAAACAAGAATGTATACACTCTTAACATTTATAGATCTCATTGTTCAGGTAATCAAACTAACGACATACATCATTGAGTAATGTCATTCTTTAGACATTCATTATGTTTCATCATTATCTCAGAACGGAATGAAATAGAATAAATTGGAATATAGCCTTTATTATTAATCAACTCATTTACAAGATATGCCACCACAATCATTACATGATTGTCTCTCTGGGCATACATACCAATAAACTTCCAACATGTGATTAGAGCCTATCACCATTGAATCTCATTCTTAGTGATCTCAAACATGTCCATCATGTTTCTGTTGTGCAAGTGCTAATCCAGTGGGTTAGCAATAATTTTCCTTTAGTCATTGTATTACATGTTTCACATCTCTTCACTATTTGACGTCTTATAAGAGATGGAATTGATGTAGTATGCTATCTGATATTCCTTGCATAACCAATATCTCCATTGTTGTCCTATATGTCTACTATGCCATTAATGGTTGGAACTGTTGGATCCTAGATGGGTGATTAGAAGCTCTAGAGGGGGGTGAATAGAGCTGAAAGCACTTAAACAAAACTCATTAAACCTTCAAGATATATGACAAGATAAGGTTGCTAAATAGGTAATTTGAGTGCAACTAAAACATACATAGCAAGGGAGAGAGAGATTGAACATGCACCAATTAGACAAGCTATTTATAGTGGTTCCACACTTCAAACTAGAAGTGTGTCAGTCCACTTGCCTAGAGAGGTCAACCTCTAAGACTTCCAAACTATTGCACTCTTATATTCATTCATAAGACATAAAATGCATGACCAAACAAAAGACTTACCTATCCAATACAAAGAGTCTTCAACCTTACCAAGGACTTACCCACTTTGCAAGAGTTTTCGGCTTTCTCCAAGGACTTACCCACTCTAGCACAAGTCTTCAACCTTGCAGGGATTACCCACTCTTCTTGGATCTTTAAATTTTGACTTCACCTTCACTCGGAGAAGCTTCCACCAAGGACTTACCCACGTGAGCTTGAGTCTTCAGCCTTCTCCAAGGGCTTACCCACTCTAGCTCCAAGTCTTCAGCCTTGATCTTCACCAAGGGACTCCTTCCCTTGTTCTTCTTCATCTCTCTTGGATAAGAGAGAGAACCTTCATCTTCATGATTGAAATGAGAGAAAAGGAGGTGGTGGAAGTGAGAGCCTCATAAGATATACATGTAGGACTAGCTCTCTTACAGATTTCCTACTCACTCAAATGGATGTAGCAAGTGATTAATCTTAGAGAGAGAGGAGGCTGTAGGAAGCACTCAACTATAGAATAGGAACCTCACATAGAGTTTGCATTGAATGCTCAACCTTGGAATGAAGCCCAAGGGGTCCTATTTATAGCTGGGGATGCCTCTTACCCTTTGGGAACACTTGAGAATGAAAACTAGCCATTTTGTGGCTTACAACGGATAAATTTTCACTTGTTGCAACTCCACAACGGATAGAAGCACTTTTCTACACTTTTCCGTACAATGCAATCGGTTGAGTTTCTATAAGGGTAACTCGACCGATAAAGTAAAAGACAAAGCCGATATACAGACCATCGATCGAGTTTTTCATGAGGAAACTCGACTGACCAATGAAAATCGATTTGGTCAGTTACTCCATCGGTCGAGTTCTGTGTAAACACAACTCGACCGATGCAATCTCCAGAAAATTGATCAAGGATGATCGGTCGAGTTTTCAGGATTGGAAACTCGACCGAAAAAAGTGTATGTAATAAATTTTCAAATTTGCATCTAAAGTGCTCTAATATTCGATCTAAGTTCTCCTGATATTTTTCCAAGCTTAATTACAAGTCAAACAATTATTACAAGTGATTTACAACATGATTCTAATGGATATACATCATATTACAAAAACGTGCACTTGTATGACTTTGACTTGTCTTTTCTCCAATTTGATATGCGCAAGTTAGGGCATTTGGAGTGTGTCTATACCTAATCTGAAATCACTCAAGTAGAGACATTAGACACCAATATGTGGAATGGTTAGTCATCATCAAAACACGGGTTTAGTCAATTTAGACGTGAGTCAACATTGACCTAATTGACCTTGAGTCAACAGGAACATCCTAAAAGTTTGTCTATATGAACTTCTAGATTTATATAGTATCCTTTGATGGGTTCATGCCACCAAGATATTCGACTTACATTCTACAATTTAAATAACAATATGTAGTTTGAAACCCTTCCAATTTATAGTTCTAAGTTATATCATCAAATAAAAATTTTAGATTGCTATCAATTATTTTTTTGTCATTTTGGAAGCTTACATCAGTGTTACCTTTTAACCCAAATCTTCCTAATTACCATAATTTAGGAACCAACCCAAAGTTCTTCTCTAGTACTTATAGATGTTCTTTATGGTATTCCAATGACCTTTATTGGAATCTAACTAGTATCATCTCATCATGTCCATTACATACAAGATAATGGGATGAGTTCATTATATTGCATACATGTTAGATCCAATTGTGGATGCATATGACATCTTACTCATGTTTCCCCATTCTTCACAAAAATTGGAACACATGATTCATTAGAGACTAATCCTATGAATCATGGATAGATTTTCTCTTATTGATTCTAGTACGATGAACTCCTTCAGCATCTTGCCAATATATGTGCTCTTATTTAGGTTAAGAAGATTTCCAGAACTATTTCTATAGATCTCAATTCCTATTACATAGGATGTTTCACCTAAACCCTTCATATAGAAGGTACTTTCCATGTTAGTTTTGCAATACTTGTGGTATTGGTTGGTATTCCTCATCATTATGTGGAATGTGAATATGCTCCCACTGAATCTTTCATAATAAAAAATTTCATCTTTATCTTGAATCAAGTCAAACTCTTTAACTATCTTATCAAATCAAGGATTCCAATTTTGATATGCTTGATATAATTATGTTGATTGACCTTTGTAGCTTATAGGCTTTATTTGCATTAATGGAATTATAAAACCCTTTAGGCTGTGTCAATCACACATTGTCATATTTATTCATGTTGAGGAATGCAGTTTTAACATCCATATTCCAAATCCTATAGTCTTAAAAAACTGCAAAAGTAAGCATGATCCTAATAGATTTAATAATCGCAAATGATAGAGAGATTTCATAATGTCCAACACTTTGAATTTGTTTGAAAACCCATTGCAACTAGTATGCTGTTATAGGTTATCCATGCTACTCCTACTTGAAAACCCACTTACACCCTATGGGTTTTACCCCTTTTAGGTGGTACTACCAAGGTCATACCTTGTTAGTGTACATGGACTACATTTTTTTTGAGTCTTAGGGAGACCCCGCTCCCCCTCCTCCTCAAACAGGTGCCAGATCCCGGATGATCCAAGGAGTTGGTAAATACAGTGTGCTCAGGGGGAATCGAACCCGGGTCCCCCAGGGAGGACCAGCCGAACCGAACCACCTGAGCCACACTGGTCAGGTATGGACTACATTTTGGATACAAAGGCCTCAAGCCATTTCGTAGATTTTGATACCTTGTAGTTTCTAGTTTATTATTAGTTCATCATCTTATGATCAACATGCCACCTATGTAAGTTATAAGAGTCACAATCTTGTAGTCTCAAGGCATGATCTACTAGATTGATGAGGTTGTGTATTATATTAGGAACTTTGAGATTCTACAATGATTTGTGATTCTCATTACTCTTAATGTATCTCTTTAGGATCAAACTTTCTATTGTTGATCTCAGTCTTTTCAAGATTTACTTTTACTCCAAATGATTCATTTAGAATTAAATTCCACATTGGAATTCAAATATCCTTGTAAAAACACCTTTGTTGTCGGATTGGGATAAAATGTAGTATTCAAATAAAAATTATGTGATTTATGGATAAAGACTTCAAGATACTATTTTCTTATATAAGTTTTAATCCTGATCATTATAAAGACATCTCAAGACACCGCCATTTCTCATATGGTGTCTTTTGAACCATTTTAGAGAGTACATAGTTTTATTGTAAAGCATGTGACTCAAAGGAAATTAGAAGATTAAATTAATTAATAATCACATCATGACTCATCCAGATGCGATTCCTTCTTTCTGATACATCACTATGTTTTAGGTAGAGTTCATTGTGATATACTATCATGGCCTCAACAGAAGGACTTCAAACTCTTGGTGCAAAGTATTTCGTTATTGATCATATCAAAGTATCTTAATACTTTTGCCAATTTAGTTATGTACTTCATTCATGACTTTCTTGAACACTTCAAGAGATTCATATATCCATTTCATAAAATACAAATCACCATATTCACTGAGATGATCAGTAAAATCATGAGGTATAAATAATTACCTCTAGCAATTATTCTAAAGGTCTACATACTGCAATATGTACAAGCCCTAATAGAATACTCACTCTTACACTACATCAAGTGATATGTGCTTTTGTCATGTTTCCTTATAAATAAGACTTGCATATCTCTATTGGTTCAATAACCAGTAGAGTCTAGATGTACATCATTATGTATTCTAGAAATGCATTTCTTATTTATGTGCATTAGATGGCAATGCTATAGATATTTCTTGTTTGAGTTATAAAATGTTTATCCTTTAGGTATTTACATGATAAAGATTTATCTTTAGATCCAGTAAATGAACATCATAAGATATATGTGGTACTTTCCATAAAGGATCACAGCTTTGGCAATAGAACATTAACTACTATTCATAATCATCCTTGTCCATACAAGATGTAGGAAGTAAAATGTTTCTATTATTGAGAGAAAGGAAATATCAGTCATTAACTCTATTACATGTCTTGTGGGCTAAGATAAATTCTTATATTTAGAATGTAATTGCAACAACTCTTGCTCCATTGTGGCAGACAGTTCAACCTTGCCCTTTAGTAAAGGTTTATTTCTTATCAGATCTTACATATTCATACATATGTGAGATATACACCTGATATCATATAACCAAGATGAAGAAGTAATTAGATTTATCGTATAATGTATATACTTAAAGTGGAGATATCTATCCCCTCCTTCTTCTTTAGTTCCTCCAAGTAGAGAGGGAAATTCCTCTTCTAGTGTCCAAGCTATTGACAGTGTTGTCAATTGCCTCCTTTGTTCTCCCCTCCCTTTTCTTTGAGCATTGAAGACTTGGGCTTCAGGCCAATTTTAGAAATCTTCTTAGATTAACCTTTTCCTTTTAACGTCCCTTTTGGTTTGTTGATCATCATCACAAACTTGGGCTTGTATTTCTTCATTTATTCCTCAGTTCTTCTCAACATGCCAAGTAACTTTGCCAATGGCTTGCCAAAGTCATTCATGTTGTACTCCATGACAAACTGACTATATGGTTTTGGCCGAGATTGCAAAATCACATAAGTTGCAGTCTTGCAAGGTTCTCCACATACCCAATGAGCTTGAGAACATTAGGACCAACTGGATCTCCTTCTACCATTTTACATTTAAATAGTGCCTTACATCTGTCTTGCCTTGCCTGATCTTGGAACATGTTCGTAAGATGTGTTACCATCTCAATAACATACATGTTCTCATGTTGTCTCTAGAACTCATAATTCATGGAGCACAAAATTAGGCACTTGACATAAAAAATATCTTTAGTATGCTTCTTGTAAGCATCCCTGTCTGCCTTAGGTGTAGTGGGAGAAGGTTCATCTGCCTCTAGTGTCTCTAGGACATAGAGCTTGTACTCTTGTATGTGAACAATTCTCAGCATCCTAAACCAGTCGTGGAAGTTATTCCCATTTTACTTGTCCTTCTCAAGGATTGGTTGTAGAGAAAAAGTGTTGCTTGTTGTCATTTGATTCTGCAAGATAAATTTGCATTTGTCAAAACATTTTGATTTGATAAAATTTTAATAATTTTTATTTTGGCCTTTAACTAATTATCACTCTCACTATTTTGTTGAAATTGATAACCCTCGGTATTTCATCAAATTATCAGTCAACTTTGGTTGATCACCTACAACTTGACTATTTGGTAGGAATTTCATCCAAATGTAACTCTTGGATGGATGGTGTGCACAACTCTTTGTCACAATCCATCTCAATGCTTATAGGTTCTTAATCTCATTAATATCACCTAGTTAAGCATGACCCAAAAGCCAACACGATAGAACATATATCCTTCTTTCGTAGATCTACATATCTACCATCACACTTCCACGAGATAGATGGTGCACTACACTTTGGCGTAACCTACACTTGGTCGATCAACTTTTCATGTGTTCTTCTTATGGAAAGTATCTTATGCTTGATATTTATTGTGTGATTTGTATTTATAATAAATACACACACACACACACACACACACACATATATATATATATATATATATATGTATATATCCAATCACCAAATATTGTAGTACTTATCATATACATGTTATATCCCACAAATGTAAACACACAATAAAACTTAAGTGATGGCTATGGACATTCTATTGTAATTCCTCAAAGACAGAAGGAATTACCTCCTCCAAGGGTCTACATCACATGCATAAACCTTTTGTTGATGTAGATTTGCACTTGAACCAGTCTGAATTGATTGGTTCAACCCTTCAACCGATTGGATCACCTCCTAGCCGGTCACTTGGTCGTCACCCCTGTTGTCTAATCTTCAGTCCATCATCTTCTAGATCTTCTAGTTGATCAATTAGGCCACCAGCCGATTGGTTCGGCTCCTCCCATTGTCCGTCCTCCTCGGTCCTCCAATTTATCAGCTCATCTATTGAAAATGATGGCTCATCCAATGTTGGAGGACTTATTCATCATAACAAAAATTAAAACTATCCTAATGCTATTTAACATGCTACATAGTAATGGAGAAAACCTCGAGGAAAGATTAGGGTCGATCTGTAGGGAGAGTTGGGGCACTGGAGCTTAGTTAGTGTGGGTTACGTTCCTAAAGTAGAAATTAGGGTTTTTAGGGTTTAATCTTGATTTGGATTGATTACACCACAATGCAAGTAATTGAAAAACAAAGGAAACAAGACAATCAAAACCTTAGTTTAACCCTAAACACACAATTCTAAATAATAAGGAAATCAACAACTTAATAAAGAAAACAAGACTACACTAGACTAGCAATTAGGACACTAAAACAATTAGAGACCTAGAATACCACTATCTAGATTAAGAAAGCACAGAGATGCACTAACTACCCTAGCAAGGATTAACTACCAAAAGCAAACAATTGACTAGGAGCAATTAGATTATTCAACTAAACTAGCATGAAATAACTAAGAGAGTAAGATGGGTTTTAAGCGATGCTAAAGAGAGGTGGGTCGTTTGGGGAAATGAAGATAAGATGTTACTTGAGGGGAGTGGTGCATCTCCGCTAGTGGTGCTTTTACACCCCACGATGTCGGAGCGCACGTGATATGGGATTGTGCTTTCAAAATTTATATGGTCCCACACTAACTACCTATGTCTACTAACACACTACACCCGCAAGCGAACGTGGTCGTGTCGTAGTATAGGTGAGGCGGCAAGTACGGGGTCGATCTATGAGGATAAAGGGGGCGCTAGAGTTAGACAGAATGAGCTACATTCCTAGTGTGGAGAGTAGGGTTTTTAGGGTTTTAAGGTTGATTGTTGGTTGATTACACTAATGAGCAAGTAAGAGATGCGAAAAGGAAACTAAATTATGAAAGAGCAAGCAAATTAGTGAACTAAGTTATTAAACTAACTAAGAAGGATCAAGAAGGGATACGCTACTCTAGCAAGGCAAGGAGCAAAAAAGAACTAAACTAACCACTAGCAAGAGCAAGAGCCTAAGTTAACACTGAAGAGTAAAACTAAGCAATTGACTAAGTTAGACTAAAGCAATTGAACTAAGCTAGCATTAACAAGCAGACTAAGCGATTAGGGTTTTAAGTAAGGTGATTAAGGTGGGTGGGCCGTTTGGGGAATGTCACTTTGATTTTAGTTGGGGGAGTTCATTAAACATGCATGGTGTTCAATTCATATCTAGATTACCAAACCAAACAACAAGGGCAATGCCATCAGAACATACCCTATACTACTAGTAGAAGACTAGGGTTAGGTGTAGTTCTAGTGAGATTGGCCAAATCTAGGTTTCTAGGGTGAGTGATAGTGGACAATTGAGGGTTGAGGGTAGATATGGGAGTGGAGATGAAGGTTTTTAACCTCATGCCACTAGCCACTCTAGCCTTTAGAAGGCCCTAGGCAATTGCATCACTCTCACTTACACTAGCCACTTAAATCTCACACTCATTTGTAAGAGGAGGGGTGTGTATGTAGCAATAAAGGGGGCTAGCTAGGGATCCACTAATTGGACCTAGGAGCCATTCCTAAGATTGCCACGTACACCCCAGTTCCTCCTAGAAATGGAGTGTCATCAAAAACCTCAAAACAAGCAATTCATACAAGAAGCACAAATCACATGCAATAAGATAGGAAAAGAGATGGAAGCAAGAAGTAATCATCATAAATATGAATTGAGTTCATTACAATAATTTATCCCCGAACATGGTATCAAAGTAACATTTTAATCCCAAACAACCCACCACAAGGGGGCTTATCTAGACATAGTCATGAAAATAGGAAAAGAAAGGGGTAGAAGAGGAAGAAACTCCATGAAGCTTGATGAAGTAGCCTTCTTCTTCACCTCCAAGCAGCTGCAGACGTCCTCCCTCCTCCAATGGTGCAGGGGTGCATGAAAATGGTGGGATGGATGGATAAAAACCTAGAGAAACTAGGTTTCTATGGTGGAAATGAGTGGAAAATGGGTAGAAATGGGGTTGAATGCAAGGAAGAAGGTGGATGGGAGTAGTGGATGTAAGGGAGCAGCTAGGTTGCGGCTAGGGGTTCTCTCCCTCGAGCCCTAGGAGCAACTAGTACTTATATAGGAGCTAGGGCTAAGTGGGGGCAAAATAGGAAAAACAATGGAAAGTTGTATAGGGTATGTGAGCACCACGGTCGTGGTGGGTGTACCACATCCATGGTGATGGTAGTGGGGGATGACCGTGGGGTGGTGAACAGGGTCGTGGGGTGAAGGAAGTGGTGAGATGGTGGTGGCCACGACCGTGGCGGAGTGCCACGGTTGTGGTGGGTAGTATGCACCACGGCCGTGTTGGGCAACATGACCATTTTGGAGGGGTTGGAGCTGACCGTGGGGAGGGGCCACGGGCGTCTTGATCAGCATCGGCCACAGTCGTGGCAACTTGGCCACGGTCGTGGTCAGTGAGGCCAATTCCCTGTTGCAACCTGACTTCTTATAAATTAATTCCAACGACCGTGGCAGGGTGCCACGATCGTGTTGTCTTCAGTGGACACGGTCGTGGCTGAGAGGCCACGGTCGTGGGCGATCTGTGGATTTCCCTGTTGCAACCTGTTGGATTTTGGCAAAAAAGCCACGACCGTAGCATTGGGGCCACGGCCGTGGTGGGGCTTGACCTCTTGATTTCTCTTCTTACTTTGTCAATTTTAGATGTCTTTTCTCGGGGATGAGTCTTGGCCACTTGAGGTAGGTCGAGGTAGACTTTGGGGCCTTCTTTGGGGTCCCTCTCTCTCCCTAGTCCATCTAAGCATGGTCCAAGTACCTGAAAAATAGTGCAAAGAGCATCCATAAGCGTATTTGCAATAATAATCATATTGGGGAGAATAACATGTAATTCTAATGCATTTGAATGTGATAAAAGTACAAAATGACACAAGATACAGCCCTAGAATAGAGTTGGATCACCACCCCAAACTTGAAACGTACTTGTCCTCAAGTATGCTCCAACTCAATCTCTTTTCCATTTTCCACAATCAAAAGATATGACAAATATAATATGATGGGCGACAAATGCTAAATGGGATCAAAGGTGACTAGGTACATGCAAATCACCTCCCTCCTCTTCTGCTTTCACAAACCAACCATGAAGAGAGCACAGAGCACATGAACTTCACATATAATGCATGGATTGCACAAGTCGTCAATATCTCATTCATAAGGTTCTGGGTAGACCGTTTCATGATGATGTCATTCGCCGATGACTAGGAGTGTTGTTTCACTTTCATGCGTTCAACCTTATGCTTCAAGTTATGCCCAATGACCCACATGGCTGCGGAAAAGGGATCAAGTGAGCTAGGTTTGAAGTTTCCTAGCTCAATGGGTATAAAAGTGGAAGAAAGGGATGCGGTAAGATTTTTGGAGTGTTTTTACACACTCATCTTTTCTTTATTTGAATGCTCTTAAACAGGAACATCCTTTTATTTTGTTTTGTTTTTCTTTTTTTTTTTCTTGCCCCTGGTGTATATAGGGCATATGGTGGATAGAGTGAAGCGGGGAGATAGAGATGTGGCCACCCCAAACTTTTGGAGGTGGCCACGGCTACTATGTGCACTTTGGCATCTTTTTATGAGGCGGAGAGGTATGAAGATGATGAAAGAGTGGTTGGGTCAAAGAGGGGTCACTAGGCATACTCTTCCACATAAGGTCTCCTGCATGAAAACTAGTCCAACACTTCACCATAGATATCACATCACATGAATGAACCAAATGAAATCCATATATCAAACTAGTAACTCCACAAACATTAAACGTTCTATGCTTGCTTGGATCATAATTCAATCAAACCAACACATTCCCAAGGGAGGTGATGAGCATGTAAGGAGTCACTCGTTGATACCACATAGCACTTCATCACAACATATCATCTTGTATTTGTCAAAGATAAGCAATTTCATTCAATATGGTAAAGATTGAGTCAAAACACGCTTTTTGGACAAGAAACATCAAATCTAGGAAAAATTGGTCAAAAAGGTGCCACATTGCACTAAATCACATTCAATCACAACTTTAGGTAAAAGGCAAGTAAATCCTAGCTAAAACATGCAGAAATTAGCAAAAACTACATGATATGCAATGCATGGCTAAAAAAGCAAAAATTTTGAAAAATTACTCAAAAATTCAGAAATCAACTACATGTTATGCAAAGATGCAATGAAAAGAGCAAAAATAGTAAAACTAAACTAGATGGCAGGGTGATATCAAAATGACCAAAACTAGAGAGAAAGGATGATGCGTACCGCCCTACCCATCCCAAACTTTAGAATCATGTTGTCCTCAACATGAAACTATAGCTTAGGGGAGATAGGGGAAGTATCAGGGCTGCGGTGGCTGGTATGGCATGCTCGGAGGATATGGAGGAGGCGCCGAGTCTGGAGCTGAGCTTGACGGAGGATGCTGGTAATAGTGACCCCAGTAGTCATCCTGGGGTGGAGGATACGTCTGTGGATGTCCAGCTATACCACCCCAAAAGTCTGCACCCCATTCGGGGTTTCGTGCACCCCATTCCCACGGCCGTGGTGAAGGGCCAAGGCCGTGTTTGGCCAAGAGCACCACGGTCGTGGTCGACGCGCCACGGTCGTGGTCGATCTTCATGACAACCTGTAACTTTGGCCAATTTGTAGCAATAATTCCCACGGCCGTGGCGAAGGGCCACAACCGTGTTTGGCCAAGAGCACCACGGTCGTGGTCTGTCTCCACGGCCGTGTTGGGGTTGTCTCTTTAGTTTTCAAACTTTAAAACTTGAGCTTTGGATTTTATTTGTGCCACAACCATGACTGAATGACCATGATTAACTTCTAGATCCTCTCTCTCTAATGTCTATCACCTGCCATCATCAAAACTCAAACAAAAACTATAAAGCACAAGTGTGCGTGTGTGTATTTGTGTAAAACAAAATCAAAGTATTCAAAGGAAGGGTTCGAGAATCACAAACCACGTGGGTTGCCTCCCACTAGCGCTAAATTTAACGCCTTCAGCCAGGCTTATTGATTGTTGGACTTTTTTCACTTTTTGGGAATCTTCAAAAGAACCTTATAGTAAATCCCTTTCTCGTCCTCATCCAAACATTCTTCTTCCTTAGATTCTTCTTCTATAAGCATGACAATATCGAAATCTTGGTTGTCCTTGTCCGGGCCGACCTCAACAACAGATTTTAGCCTTTGCCCATTAACAACGAATTCCTTAGCTCCTTCTTTTGCACAAATGATCACTGCCCCGGATGGGTACACCTTCTTGACAAGGTAAGGACCTTCCCATCTATAACGAAGCTTTCCGGGGAAGAACTTCATCCTTGAATTGTACAGCCATACCCATTTTCCATGCTCAAACTCTTTCTTCTTTATGATCTTGTCATGTAGAAACTTGGTTCTTTCCTTGTTGTTCTTTGACATTTCGTATACTTCATGCCGCATTTCTTCTAGCTCATGCAATTGAAACTTTCTTTTCATTCCGGCTTTCTCTTCATCGAAGTCCATCGTCTTCAAGGCCCACAATGCCTTGTGCTGCATCTCAACCGACAAATGGCAACTCTTACCATATACAAGCTTGAACGGTGTAGTGCCAATCGGGGCTTAAATGCAGTCCTATATGCCCATAAAGCTGCATTGAGTTGAAGTGACCAATCCTTACGGTCTGGTCGCACCGTCTTCTCCAAAATGGGCTTTATCTCCCGATTTGCCAACTCAACTTGACCACTCGTTTGAGGGTGATAAGGAGTAGCTACATGATGGTTAACTCCATGTCTCTTTAGCAGCCCTTCAAAGGTGCGGTGAATGAAATGACTCCCGCCATCACTAATCATAGCTCTTGGAACACCAAAACGGTTAAAGATGTTGGATTTCACGAAATCACACACCACCTTATGATCATTTGTTCTTGTTGCCACAACCTCAATCCATTTTGATACATAGTCTACGACGACCAAGATGTAGACGTACCCGAAAGGAGGGAAAGGACCCATAAAGTCAATCCCCCAAACATCAAACACTTCTACCACCAGGATAGGTGACAAAGGCATCATGTCCCTCTTTGAGATAGTGCCTACTTTTTGGCACTTATTGCAACTCTTGCAAAAGTCATGAGCATCTTTGAACAATGTCGGCCAGTAGAATCCACATTGAAGAACTTTGGCGGCCGTGCGTTTCCCTCCAAAATGGCCTCCACACACTCTGGAATGGAACATAGATAAGACTTCTTGCTGCTCCATCTCCGTAATGCACGTTCTAATGAGTTGGTCCGGGCAGTACTTAAAGAGGTGTGGGTCATCCCAAATGTAGTTCTTTACCATAGCAAACAATCTCTTGCTTTCCTCTCTTATCCACATGCTCGGTATCCTCCCACTGGCTAGGAAATTCGCTATGTGCTTGTACCATGGCTTTTGGACATATGAGACTAAGAGGAGTTGCTCATGTGGCATTGTCTCTTTGATTGGACTTGTCACATCAAAAGGTCCCTCAAGACGGGAGAGATGATCTGCAGCACCATTTTCTATTCCTTTCTTATCCACAATTTCTATGTCAAATTCTTGGAGCAACAAAATCCATCGGATCAACCTTGGCTTTGAGTCTTTCTTGGACATGAGATACTTCAATGCAGCATGGTCTGTGTAGATTGTCACTTTGTTTTGCAAGAGATACGGCCGGAACTTATCAAGAGCGAAGATCACCACAAGCAACTCCTTCTCGGTAGTCGTATAGTTTCTTTGAGCATCGTATAATGTTTTGCTTGCATAATAGATAGCATGAGGGATTCGGCCAATGCATTGGCCCAGCACAGCCCCCACCGCCATATTGGATGCATCCGTCATGATCTCAAACGGCAAAGAGAAATCCGGGGGCTGCATGATAGGAGTAGAAATAAGCCTCTCTTTTAGATGATTGAAGGCTTCAACACATTTGTCATCAAACGGAAATTCAACATCTTTCTCAAGTAATCGACATAGTGGTCTTGAGATTTTGCTAAAGTCCTTGATAAAACGTCGGTACAAGCCTGCATGTCGCAAGAAAGATCAAACATGTCTTATGGTCGAAGGAAAGTCGAGTGTAGAAATAAGGCCCACCTTGGCCTTGTCAACTTCAATCCCATCTTTCGAAACTCGGTGTCCCAGAACTATACCCTCAGGTACCATGAAATGACTTTTTTCCCAAGATAGAACTAAGCGAACTTTCACACATCTTTCCAGAACCGCAGCTAGATGTAGCAAGCACTCATCAAAGGTTTTCCCAAAAACTGAAAAATCATCCATGAAAACCTCAAGTGACGAATCAAGCATGTTAGCAAAGATCGAGGTTACACATCTCTGGAAACTGGAAGGGGCATTGTACAATCCAAATGGCATTCTCCGGTAGGCAAATGTACCACTTGGACAAGTGAATGTCGTCTTTTCCTGGTCTGCCGGATGCACAACAATCTGAAAATATCCCGAGTACCCATCATGAAAACAGTAGAATCTCTGCCCAGCCAATCTCTCTAGAATCTGATCAAGAAACATAATTGGGTAGTGATCCTTCTTTGTCTTTTCGTTGAGATTCCGGTAATCCACGCACATTCTCCACTTGGATTTCTCTCTCACCGGAATAAGCTCAACATCGGCATTTTCTGCAACCGTAACCCCACCCTTCTTGGGCACAACTTGGATGGGACTCACCCACGTATTGTCAGAAATGGGGTAGATGATCCCTGCATCAAGCAACGTAAAAACCTATTGAGTTACAACATCCTTCAATTTTGGATTTAGCCTCCTCTGCATTTGACGGGTCGGCCTTGCATCTTCTTCCAAGTATATCCGATGCACATAGATAGAGGGGTCAATTCCTCTCAAGTCAGCAATAGACCATCCAATGGCTTGGATGTTCTTCCTCAAGACTTCCATCAAGGCATCTTCTTTCTCAGGAGAGAGAATAGAGGAAATGATCACCGGGAGGGTGTCATTTGAGCCAAGGAAAGCGTACTTCAACCCTTCAGGAAGTTTCTTCAACTCAAGAACGGGGGGTGCTTCAAGGGAGTTCTTTAAAGGTGCAGAAATAGAAGGGAGGTCCTGACTTGCAGCCACTAAGGCTAGCTCACACTCTTCCTAATCTTCATCATCATCATCAGGGAATTCAACAATTGGTTCAAGACCTCTACCTTGGGTGGCAGTCTCAATCCATGCAGGTAGGAACTCTTCAACAATCTCATCTAGGCATTCCACCAAATAACAATCTTCCTCAGTGGCTCCTATCACTTCAGCTGTAGTAGAAGACTTGAAGATGTTCAACCTGATCTTCATGTGCATGAATGCAACATACATGGTCCCAGTTCTCACATGGACCACGGCATCAGTTGTGGCTAAGAAAGGTCTCCCCAAGATGATTGGCACCTTTCTAGCTTCCTTTTCCATATCAAGAATGATAAAATCGGCTGGGAAGAAGGCAGAAGTATCCTCATCAAGACGGACCAGCACATCATCCACACGCCCTCTAGGCATCTTCACAGATCGGTCAGCCAACTTTAGAGTGTAATGGGCTGGCCTCAGCTCCCCCATTTGGAGCTCAGCAAACAGATCATACGACATCAAGTTTACGCTAGACCCCAAGTCAAGAAGAGCCTGGTCTATGCGATGTGCCCCTATGTAGCATGAGATGATGGGAGCACCGAGGTCTTTTCTTTTCTGGGGGATAGTGTGTTGGAGAATGGAGCTCACTTTCTCAGTGAGCTTGATCTTATTAGGCATCCTCCCTGCTGTTTTTCTTTTGAAGGTGCACAATTCTTTAAGGAACTTTGCATAGGACGGAATTTGCTTGACTGCATCTATAAGAGGTACATTGATTTTCACTTGCTTGAAGATCTCTAAAATATCTTCCGCATGCTTCTTCTTTTTCTTAGCAGCAGAAGGCTCCTCGAGTGCATCCAGATATGGGGGGAGTTGGGAACCCAATCGGTCCAAATCAACAGTATCATCCACTGGTATCACTGGAATCACGGTATCACAGTATCACTTCTCGACATCACGGTATCAACACTGCCTCTTATCACAGTATCATCAATCTGTATCTCAGTATCAACCTGCTCTGCCTCATTGTCATCTCTACCAACAACTATACCATGGGGCCTCTCCAAAGTCCTACCACTCCTCAAAGTAGTCACAGCCTTCACATGCTCATGGGTGGTAGAAGGGGGAGCCTGTGGAGGTGGTTGTGGCTGCTGGGGTGGTGGAGGCCTTTGGTGAGGGGAATTGGGATTTTGAAGGATGAATTGGGGTTGCAGTTGTTGTTGTGGTGGGGGGTGATATTGTGGAGGTGGTTGTTGGTAAGTGTGAGGTGGAGGTGGAGCATATTGATAATTGAGCGGCGCTTGAGGGGGTGGAGGACCATAGGGGTTTGGTGGGGCTCGGTAAGATGGTGGAACATAAGCACTCAAAGTGTTCCCTAGAAAAACCCCATCATTGTTTAGATTTGGTAGTGGTTGAGACGGAAGTCTACCTTCTTCCCTTCTAGACAAAGAGAGAGAAATTTGGTCCAACCTCTGCTCAAGACAGTTTATAGACTGCCCATGTGCATTGACGTCCTTTTTTACTTCATCAAGGCTTCATAGCCTTCCTAGAACCTCATCCTCAAACTTGGAGCTGTAGCGTGGCTTCTTCTACCCCTATCCTTGCCCATCCTCATTCTGTTGTTTCCAAGAGAAATTTGGGTGGTTCCTCCACTCGGGGGTGTAGGATTGGGACATTGGGCCCTGGTTGTTACGACCACCAAAGGAATGTAAAGCGTTAACTTCCTCGTCTACAGTGTCCACATCCATTGCGGGTTGGCTAAAAGAGCCACCCACTTGATTCTTCATCATCTGCATCATATCTGCCATCATTTTCATCATGTCGGGGTCGGTGGCATTGCGTGCGGGAGCTACAGAAGAAGGGGGAGGGATGTAGTTCCTGCCGCAATGTCCCCCTTTAGTGTAAGCTCAGTGGCGTGAATTCTCGGCGAGATGCTCAAACATCGGCCATGATTCCTCGGGTGGCTTTGCCATGAACGTGCCCCCGCAAGAAGAATCGACGTTGTTTTGGTATTGCTCCTCAAGCCCGGTGTAGAAGGCCTGAACTAGCTGCCAAAGCGGAACCTCATGATGAGGGTAGTCACGAAGCAACTTCTGGAACCTCTCCCACGCCTCGTGGAAGGGTTCGTTCTCTTTTTGGGCGAAGGACGTGATGCACCTTCTCATGTAGGATAACTTGGATATTGGAAAGAACTTATTCAGAAACTCATTCTTTACTTCATTCCATGTGACGAGCTCTGGCCTCGAAACATACCACTCCTTGGCCTTCTCTTTGAGAGAGAAGGGAAAGAGCATCCTCCTGATGGAGTCGTCTGTGGCGGCCGACGTGCGGAAGGTAGAGCACGTTTCAAGGAACACGTCTATGTGGTGGTAGGGGTTCTCGTTCTCCATACCGAAGTATGTAGGGAGAAGCCCCAAGAGTGCCGGTGGGATGGAGAACTGTTGACCTGGCATCTGGTCAACTAGAGTGGCGATGGGGGAGTTGTAGTTCCCCGGCGTGAAGTACTCGTGAAGCGGGCGGTGTGGCGGTGGAGGTGGAACATCCGGTGGTGGGTTGTTCTCAGCCATCTTGGCCTCTCGGTGTAGGTTGCGGCGAGCTTGGCGTCTTCTTCTCCCAATCTTGGGGTTGTAAACCACCAAGTCGGTGCAAGTCGAACGCGTGCTACGCATGCACAACTGTCACCTACACAGGTCACAAACAAACAACAAGGAGCCCAGTTAGCAAACTAATATGCAAGAGTAACACAAAGAATAAATAATAGCAATGGTGAGGGCAAAAGGAAAGGCTAAGCTACACTATCTAACTAGGCCGAGCACCTCTATCCCGGACAACGATGCCAGAAAGCTTGGTGCGTCTCCGCTAGTGGTGCTTTTTGGTGCGCTACCGCTAGTGGCTTGCAACAAGTGCAATCCACGAGGTCGGGAGGCACGAGATGATGGGATATTTGCTTTCGATATTTTTAAGGTCCCACACTAACTACCTACGTCTACTAAGACACTACGCCTGCAAGCGCACGGGGTCGTGTCGTAGTATAGGTGAGGCGACAAGTACGGGGTCAATCCACGAGGATAGAGGGGACGCTAGAGTTAGACAACGTGAGCTACGTTCCTAGTGAGGAGAGTAGGGTTTTTAGGGTTTTAAGGTTGATTGTTGGTTGATTAAACTAAGAGAGCGAGTAAGAAATGCAAAAAAGAAACTAAATTATGAAAGAACAAGCAAACAAGCAAACTAAGTCATCAAACTAACTAAGCAGGAACAAGAAGGGTTACACCACTCTAGCAAGCCAAGAAGCAAGAACGAACTAAACTAACCACTAGCAAGAGCAAAAGCCTAAGTTAACACTAAAGAGTAAAACCAAGCAATTGACTAAGTTAAACTAAAGCAATTGAACTAAGCTAGCATTAACAAGCAGACTGAGCGATTAGGGTTTAAGCAAGGTGATTAAGGTGGGTGGGCCGTTTGGGAAATGTCACTTCGATTTTAGTTGGGGGAGTTCATTAAACATGCATGGTGCTCTATCCAAATCTAGATTACCAAACCAAACAACAAGGGCAATGTCATTAGAACATACCCTATACTATTAGTAGAAGACTAGGGTTAGCTGTAGTTCTAGTGAGATTGGCCAAATCTAGGTTTCTAGGGTAAGTGATAGTGGACAATTGAGGGTTGAGGGTAGATATGGGAGTGGAGATGAAGGGGGTAATCCTCATGCCACTAGCCACGCTAGCCTTTAGAAGGCCCTAGGCAATTGCATCACTCTCACTTACACTAGCCACTTAAATCTCACACTCATTTGTAAGAGGAGGGGTGTGTATGTAGGAACAAAGGGGGCTAGCTAGGGATCCACTAATTGGACCTAGGAGCCATTCCTAAGATTTCCACATACACCCCAATTCCTCCTAGAAATGAAGTGTCATCAAAAACCTCAAAACAAGCAATCCATACAAGAAGCACAAACCACATGCAATAAGATAGGAAAAGAGATGGAAGCAAGAAGTAATCATCATAAATATGAATTGAGTTCATTACAAGAATTTATCCCCCAACATGGTATCAAAGTAACATTTTAATCCCAAACAGCCCACCACAAGGGGGCTTAGCTATACATGTTCGTGAAAACAGGAAAAGAAGGGGGTAGAAGAGGAAGAAACTCCATGAAGCTTGATGAAGTGGCCTTGTTCTTCACCTCCAAGCAGTTGCAGACGTCCTCCCTCCTCCAATGGTACAGGGGTGCATGAAAATGGTGGAATGGATGGATAGAAACCTAGAGAAACTACGTTTCTATGGTGGAAATGAGTGGAAAGTGGGTGGAAATGGGGTTGAATGCAAGGAAATGGGTGGATGGGAGCAATGGATGCAAGGGAGCAGCTGGGTGACGGCTGGGGAGTGCTCTCTCCCGAGCCCTAGAAGCAACTAGGGATTATATAGGAGCTAGGGTTGAGTGGGGGTAAAAAAGGAAAAACAGTGGAAAAGTCTGGTGGAAAGAAGGCCACCACGACCGTGATGAAGGGCCACGGCCGTGGTGAAGATGGTATAACATGGCCGTGGTCAGGTGGTACGGCTATGGTGAAGGAAACTGGAAATGAATGGAGTGGCTCAATACGACAATGGCGAGGGGCCACGGCCGTGGTGAAGAGGCTGGGCCACGGGCGTGGTGTGTGGCCACGGGCGTGGTGTGTGGCGAACATTCTCCTGTAGACTCCTTGGCAATAAACATTACGGCTGTGGGCAGTGGCCACGGCCGTGGTGATTCTAACTTGTCATGGTCGTGGCCGAGGGCCATGCCCGTGGTGATTATGGGCATTTCTCCTGTTGGAATTGCTGCTCCTTGGCAATAAACATTACGGCCGTGGGCAGTGGCCACGGCCGTGGTGAGGGCTTGAGCAGGCTGATGAACTTCAAACTTTGTCAAATTCGAATGTCCTTGCTTGGTGATGACTCTTTGGCCACAAAGGTAGGTTGGGGGAGCTTTGGGGCCTTCTTTGGGCCCCTCCATCACACTCGTCCATCCATTGTGGTCCAAATACCTGAAAATAGTGCAACGAACATCAATAATCATATTTATAATGATAATCAAATTGGGGGAAAATACTTGTAATCTAACATGTTTAGATGCAACTTATATACAAAATGGCACAGGATGGAGCCCTAAAATAGGGCTGCATCACCACCCCAAACTTAAAACATACTTGTCCTCAAGTATGCTCCAACTTAATCTCTCTTTTCCGTTCTTTTCAACAAAAACAAATGACAAATGCAAAGCAGCAGAAGATTATTGAATATATATATAGTCTTGGAAATGACTAAGTGCATGTGTCTCACATCTCTCCTCTCCTTCTTTCACAACCCAATCATGAACTGAGCACTGAGCATACAAACTTCAAATATAAAGCCTAGAAACATAAGTTGTCCATATGTCCTTTATGTCATTCTGGGTAAACCGTTTCATGTTGATGTTAATCACAGGTGACTAGGAGTGTTGTTTCACTTTCATGCATTCGGTCTTATGCTTCAAATCATACTAGATGATCCACTTGGCTGTACAAAGGGTAAAGTGAGCTAGATTTGATGTTTTCTAGCTCAATGGGTATAAAAGAAGAAGAAAGGGTTGCGGTAAGATTTGGAGTGCTTTTACACACTCTTCTTTTCTTTATTTGAATGCTCTTAAACAGGAGCATCCTTTTATTTTATTTTTGCTTTTCTTTTTCTTTTTCTTTGCCCTTGGTGTAGATAGGGCATATGGTGGATAGAGTGAAGCGGGGAGATAAAGATGTGGCCACCCCAAACTTTTGGAGGTGGCCACGGCTAATATGATCACTTTGGCATCTTTTTGTGAGGCAGAGGGGTATGAAGATGGTGGAAGAATAATCGGATCAAAGAGGGGTCATCAGTGTAGTTCTCAACATACGATTCCCTGCATGAAAGCTAATTCAACACTACACCAAGTAATATCACATCACATGATAGAATTAACACAATATTCATATGTTTACCAAGTGATCCCACTGGCTTTAAGCGTTTGTCGCTTGCTCAATTCATGATTCAACCAAAGCATTCACAGACTTAAGAGATGTGGTTCACATGTAAAAAGTCACAACCAAGACCATATATCAATAAGATCTAAGAATGTAGCATGCATTTGTCACAAGAGTAAACTTTTTCATTTCAAACATTGGAGATTAAGTCAAAACATTCTATCGGAGCAAGAATATTCAAATCTGGGCAAAATTGGCCAAAATGGTGCCAATTTGCACTAAATCACATCTAAACCTTCTTTAGGGAAAAAGTAAGTAAATCCTAGCTAAAACATGCAAAAAATTAGCAAAAACCTACATGAGATGCAATGCATGGCTGAAATTTTGAAAAATTACGCAAAAATGACGAGAATGAAAACTACATGACATGCATGGATATGATAGAAAAAAGCAATAAAATGAAAACTAAACTACATGGCGAGATGTGGAACAAAAATCACTAGATAGAGAGAAGGGAGGTGCGTACCGCCCTACCCCCCCAAACTATAGAATCATGCTGTCCTCAGCATGAAACTATAGCTTAGGGTAGATAGGGGAAGTGTCAGTGCTACTGTGAGGACTGGTCCGGCCCCTGGGGGTGATCTGGAGGAGGGATGGTGCCTGTCGGAGGATGTTGGTACTGGTAGTACTGTCCCCATTATGTGTTCTGGGGCGGAGGGTAGGCTGCTGGATATTCCGCTATACCACCCCAAAAATCTTCACCCCATTCGGGGTTCCTTGCTGCCTGGGCGTGATTGTAGTGGTACATGTGGTTGACCTGGTAGTGTAATTGTTGTTGGTCTTGCCACATGCCCTGCTGGGTGAGCTGCACCTGCTGCTGTATCTGACAAAGATCCTCAAGTTGTGCCTGGATGTGTGACATGTCATAGGTGTTGCTCGAGGGCTGCTGTAGCTGGGATGTTCCCTCATCCCTCCTTCGTCTTCGCCGGGGTTTCTCTTGTTCTTCAACTGGCTATTCCTGCCCCTACACATTTGACTCTGCCATTTCTTCATGTGCGGCAGCGGCTCCCCTGACGTAGGTCTCTCTGGGGTGATCTCTCTCCCATTTTGCTATTCTGTCTCTCAGCTTGTAGTAGATTCCCAACACGGATAGAAGAGGCACCGCGTGGTATGGGAGCTCTAGCTCGAGATCCGGCAGACTGGTAGTGAGATAAATCAACCTATTGCATCCTTCTTGATGGTGAGCGAGCGGATGAGATAATCCATATCAACATAATTTATAGGACACCCATCTTCGAGCCCAGAGAGATCATGGCCCAACCCGAGTGCAATTGAAGTGACCAACCCTCCCATGACAAATGGAGTCTTGATCTTATAGGGTATGGACTTCATATGGTCAATAAGTAGTACTCCTAGGTTGACATGCTGCTTTTCTATCATGGCTTTCAGGATAAACATTTCTTTTTGTGAGATCGTGCCCTGATTGTCATATCTTCCCACGATGGTATTAGCAAGGACTTTTTGCGTGTAGCGGATGAGAGGGTTGCTTAGAGCTGAAGTCTTCACCCTCCCTGCATAATACCCATCTCTTCCTGTCATTTGTTTCCATAAAAGCACGTAATCATACTTCGAATCTTTTTCCAACAAGACATCATCAAGTTCCTTGGCTTCCTCCGGACTTGCCGCAAAAATGTTGTTCAAGTCCTTCGATGTGAGAGTGTAGAAATGGCCTAAGATGGCAAACTTCAAAGCATCTTTTCCTCTCACTCTTGTCTTTTCCAGCGTAGCAAAGAACTCCTTGGTCATCTGGTCATATGATATTTGGGGCGTGAAGAGAACATGCCACAACCCCACGGTCTTCAAGCTCTCTTCTACAGCCTCCTTGATGCCCAAGGTATCAAGTATCTTCTCACTGCCATACCTCGTGGCGACTATTCGCCTCATCAAGCACTCCGGGTATTTGTGAGAGATATGCCTTTGCCTCAGCCCCCTCCCATATGAAGTTCCCTCGGGTACCTTGCCCATGATTTTTAGTCGTTCCTCCTCCATCTTTGCCAGAACATCATCATCCTCCATGGACAGTTCCATATCCTCATCTTCACTATTTTCATCATCCGCCGGCGTGTAAGTTTTCAAACCCGAAGTGGTATCCAGATTGTACCACTGTGCCAGTTGCTCCTCTCCGGGCTGCAATTGCCGCACGGACTGCGACTTCTCATCTTGGCCCTCTGATGCACGGGATGTGGATAAGCATGATGTGGATGGCCCCACTTTTGTTCGCCGGGCTCGCGGGGCAGCTTCTGGTATCACTTCATCGACCATTTGATCGGGGGTAGCCTCCTCGGACTCCTCCTCTTCTTCTTCCTCTCCTCCCGCATAGGTCTCGTCGGTGAGGTGGATGTCGTCAGATGAGCGGGATGTGGAGGTGAGTGGAGATGGTGTGTGGGACGGTGCGGTGACGTTGGTGGAGGCATTTTTGGAACGCCGCCCTCCAGTGATGACGTTGAGGGTCGCCTTCGCCCCACTCTTCACCATCTTACCTGCCTTCTTCATGATTTAGGTTGGAATTTCAAAAATGAGTAGGGAGTGGTATGGGAGTGGATTGGGGGGTGGAATGGAGAGGTAGGAAGGTTAGGAAGGTGATTTGGAGGTTTAATTTGGGTTTGGTGGATGAAAAGTGGGATTTAGTGGAGGTTTTAGGTAGGGAATGTGGCTGGGCGATTTTGAGAAGAAGGTGGAGAAGGAGGTTCGATTGGGGGTGTATTTGTGGTGGAAAAGGGAGTAGGGTGACGGGAGGAAGGTATGGTGGAGAGAGGAGGGTGATTGGGGGTGCTTTGGAGGGCTGGAGGTGGAGGACGAGTTCCCACGGTGGTGCTGGCGGCATCACGGCCATGCTCTGTGCGGGGAAGAATAAGAAAAGAGGAAGGGTGGTTCAGAGAGTTTATATAGAATCTTGCTGAACCTGATCTGACCACGGTCGTGGCCAATGGCCACGGTCGTGGTACTTTCATCAAAGAACGGGCGTGGTGTCAGCCCACGGGCGTGTTGTCGCTGAAGGAGCCTCGTCTGACCTCAACACGGTCATATTTCTCTGTGTTTGCCACGGTCGTGGCCAAAGGCCACAGTCGTGGGCCAAATCTCTAAAATTCCTATTGGCTCCTGTAACTTTCGACCAATAAACATTACGGTCGTGGCCTTGTGCCACGGCCGTGTTGGGATCTTGGACTGCCTCAACTCAGCAGCATTTCATTTTTTTCTTCGATATTTCTCTACTTAGTGCGTATCATCTGCCATTTCATCAAAACTAAAAACAAAACTATCAAGCACAAGTGTGCGTGTGTGTATTTGTGTAAAACAAAACTAAAGTATCAAAAGAAGGGTTTGAGAATGTCAAACCACGTGGGTTGCCTCCCACTAGCGCTAAATTTAACGCCTTCATCCAGGCTTATTGATTGTTGGACTTTTTCACTTTTTCGGAATCTTCAAAAGATCCTTGTAGTAAATCCCTTTCTCATCCTCGTCCAAGCATTCTTCTTCATCGGATTCTTCTTCTATAAGCATGACAATATCAAAATCTTGATTGGCCTTGTCCCAGCCAACCTCAACAACAGATTTCAGCCTCTGCCCATTAACGGCGAATTCCTTTGCTCCTTCTTTTGCACAAATGATCACTGCCCCGGATGGGTACACCTTCTTAACAAGGTAAGGACCTTCCCATCTAGAACGAAGCTTTCCGGGAAAGAACTTCATCCTTGAGTTGCATAGCCATACCCATTTGCTGGGCTCAAACTCTTTCTTCTTTATGGTCTTGTCATGTAGAAACTTGGTTCTTTCCTTGTAGCTCTTTGACATTTCATATTCCTCATGCCGCATTTCTTCTAGTTCATGCAATTGAAGCTTTCTTTTCATTCCGGCTTTCTCTTCATCGAAGTCCATTGTCTTCAAGGCCCACAATGCCTTGTGCTGCATCTCAACCGGCAAATGGCAATTCTTACCATAGACAAGCTTGAACGGTGTAGTGCCAATCGGGGCTTTGTATGCAGTCCTATATGCCCATAAAGCTTCATTGAGGCGAAGTGACCAATCCTTGCGGTCCGGTCGCACCATCTTCTCCAAAATGAACTTTATCTCCCGATTCGCCAACTCAACTTGACCACTCGTTTGAGGGTGGTAAGGAGTAGCTACACGATGGTTCACTCCATGTCTCTTTAGCAGCCCTTCAAAAGTGCGGTGGATGAAATGACTCCCGCCATCACTAATCATAGCCTTTGGAACACCAAAAAGGCTAAAGATGTTGGATTTCACGAACTCACACACCACCTTATGATCATTTGTTCTTGTTGCCACAGCCTCAATCCATTTTGATACATAGTCTACGGCGACCAAGATGTAGACATACCCGAAAGAGGGAGGGAAAGGACCCATAAAGTCAATCCCCCAAACATCAAGCACTTCTACCACCAAGATAGGTGACAAAGGCATCATGTCCCTCTTTGAGATAGTGCCTACTTTTTGGCACTTGATGCAACTCTTGCAAAAGTCATGAGCGTCTTTGAACAATGTCGGCCAGTAGAATCCACATTGAAGAACTTTGGCGGCTGTGTGTTTCCCTCCAAAATGGCCTCCACACACTCCGGAATGACACATAGATAAGACTTCTTGCTGCTCCATCTCCGGAATGCACCTTCTGATGAGTTGGTCCGGGCAGTACTTAAAGAGGTGTGGGTCATCCCAAATGTAGTTCTTTACCATAGCAAACAATCTCTTGGTTTCCTCTCTTGTCCACATGCTCGGTATCCTCCCACTAGCTAGGAAATTCGCTATGTGCTTGTACCATGGCTTTTGGACAGATGAGACTAAGATGAGTTGTTCATGTGGCATTGTCTCTTTGATTGGACTTGTCACATCAAAAGGCCCCTCAAGGCGGGAGAGATGATCTGCAGCACCATTTTCTATTCCTTTCTTATCTACAATTTCTATGTCAAATTCTTGGAGCAACAAAATCCATCGGATCAACCTTGGCTTTGAGTCTTTCTTGGACATAAGATACTTCAACACAACATGGTCCGTGTAGATTGTCACTTTGTTTTGCAAGAGATACGGCCAGAACTTGTCAAGAGCGAAGATCACTGCAAGCAACTCCTTCTCGGTAGTCGTATAGTTTCTTTGAGCAACGTCTAATGTTTTGCTTGGATAATAGATAGCATGAGGAATTCGGCCAATGTGTTGACCCAGCACAGCCCCCACCGCCATATCGGATGCATCTGTCATGATCTCGAACGGCAAAGAGAAATTAGGGGGCTGCATGATAAGAGTAGAAATAAGCCTCTCTTTTAGATGATTGAAGGCTTCAACACATTTGTCATCAAACTGAAATTCAACATCTTTCTCAAGTAATCGATAGAGTGGTCTTGAAATTTTGCTAAAGTCCTTGATAAAACGCCGGTAGAAGCCTGCATGTCCCAAGAAAGATCGAACATGTCTTACGGTCGAAGGAAAGTCGAGTGTAGAAATAAGGCCCACCTTAGCCTTGTCAACTTCAATCCCATCTTTCGAAACTCGATGTCCCAGAACTATACCCTCAGGTACCATGAAATGACTTTTTTCCCAAGATAGAACTAAGCGAACTTTCACACATCTTTCCATAACCGTAGCTAGATGTAGCAAGCATTCATCAAAGGTCTTCCCGAAAACTGAAAAATCATCCATGAAAACCTCAAGTGATGAATCAAGCATGTCAGCAAAGATCGAGGTTACACATCTCTGGAAAGTGGAAGGGGCATTGCACAATCCAAATGGCATTCTCTGGTAGGCAAATGTACCACTTGGACAAGTGAATGTCATCTTTTCCTGGTCCGCCGGATGCACAACAATCTGAAAATATCCCGAGTACCCATCAAGAAAACAGTAGAAACTCTACCCAGCCAATCTCTCTAGAATCTGATCAAGAAACGGAAGTGGGTAGTGATCCTTCTTTGTCTTTTCGTTGAGCTTCCGGTAATCCATGCACATTCTCCACTTTTATTGCTCTCTCACCAGCATAAGCTCACCATCAGCATTCTCTGCAACTGTAATCCCGCCCTTCTTGGGCACAACTTGAATGGGACTCACCCACGTATTGTCAGAAATGGGGTAGATGATCCCTGCATCAAGCAACTTAACAACCTCTTGAGTTACAACGTCCTTCAATTTTGGATTTAGCCTTCTTTGCATTTGACGGGTTGGCCTCACATCTTCTTCTAAGTATATCCGATGCACACAGATAGAGGGGTCAATCCCTCTCAAGTCAGCAATAGACCATCCAATGGCCTGGATGTTTTTCCTCAAGACTTCCATCAAGGCATCTTCTTGCTCAGGAGAAAGAATGGAGGAAATGATCACCAGTAGGGTGTCATTTGAGCCAAGGAAAGCATACTTCAATCCTTCAGGAAGTTTCTTCAACTCAAGAACTGGGGGTGCTTCAAGGGAGTTTTTCAAAGGTGCAGAAATAGAAGGGAGGTCCTGGCTTGCAGCCACTAAGGCTAACTCACACTCTTCCTCATCTTCATCATCATCATCAGGGAACTCAACAATTGGTTCAAGACCTCTACCTTGGGTGGCAGTCTCAATCCACGCAGGTAGGAACTCTTCAACAATCTCATCTAGGCATTCCACCAAATAACAGTCTTCCTCGGTGGCTCCTATCACTTCAGTTGTAGTAGAAGACTTGAAGATGTTCAACCGGATCTTCATGTGCATGAATGTAACATCCATGGTCCCAGTTCTCACATGGATCATGACATGAACTATGGCTAAGAAAGGTCTCCCCAAGATGATTGACACCTTTCTAGCTTCCTTTTCCATATCAAGAATGATAAAATCGGTTGGGAAGAAGGCAGAAGTATCCTCATCAAGACGGACCATCACATCATCCACACGCCCTCTAGGCGTCTTCAAAGATCGGTCGGCCAACTGTAGAGTGCAATGGGCTGGCCTCAACTCCCCCATTTGGAGCTCAGCAAACAGATCATACAGCATCAAGTTTACGCTAGACCCCAAGTCAAGAAGAGCCTGGTCTATGCGATGTGCCCCGATGTAGCATGAGATGATGGGAGTGTCGGGGTCTTTTCTTTTCCGGGGGATGGTGTGTTGGAGAATGGAGCTCACTTGCTCAGTGAGCTTGATCTTCTTAGGCGTCCTCCCTGTTGTTTTTCTTTTGAAGGTGCACAATTCTTTAAGGAACTTTGCATAAAACGGAATTTTCTTGATTGCATCTATAAGAGGTACATTGATTTTCACTTGCTTGAAGATCTCTAGAATATCTTC
The DNA here is from genome assembly GCA_963693085.1 of Alisma plantago-aquatica. Classification (NCBI taxonomy): domain Eukaryota; kingdom Viridiplantae; phylum Streptophyta; class Magnoliopsida; order Alismatales; family Alismataceae; genus Alisma; species Alisma plantago-aquatica. The sequence continues at coordinate 222,330,756 of OY856410.1, read as the reverse complement.
CGCATGCTTCTTCCTTTTCTTTGCAGAAGAAGGCTCCTCGAGTGTATCAGGATATGGAGGGATTTTGGAACCCAATCGGTCCAAATCAACAGTATCATCCACCGGTATCACTGGAATCACAGTGTCACTGCTCGGTATCACAGTATCACTGCTCGACGTCACGGTATCAACACTGCCTCTCATCACAATATCATCAATCTACGTCTCAATATCAACCTATTCTGCCTCAGTGTCATCTCTGCCAACAGCTGTACCATGGGGCCTCTCCAAAGTCCTACCACTCCTCAAAGTAGTCACAACCTTCACATGCTCATGGGTGGTAGAAGGGGGAGCTTGTAGAGGTGGTTGTGGCTGTTGGGGTGGTGGAGGCCTTTGGTGAGGGGAATTGGGATTTTGAAGGATGAATTGGGGTTGCGGTTGTTGTTGAGGTGGGGGTGATATTGTGGAGGTGGTTGTTGGTAAATATGAGGAGGAGGTGGAGCATATTTATAATTGAGCGGTGCTTGAGGAGGCGGAGGAGCATATTGAAAAGTCCCATCATTGTTTGGATTTGGCATAGGTTGAGAGGGGAGTCTTCCTTCTTCTCTTCTAGCCAAAGAGAGAGAAATCTGATCCAACCTCTGCTCAAGTCGGCTTATAGACTGGCCATGTGCGTTGGCGTCCTTTTTGACTTCATCTAGGCTTCTTAGCCTTCTAAGAACCTCGTCCTCAAACTTAGAGTTGTAGTGTCGCTTATGCTGCCCCTGTCCTTGTCCATCCTCATTTGGTTGTTTCCAAGAGAAATTTGGGTGGTTCCTCCACTCAGGAGTGTAGGATTGGGACATTGGGCCCTGGTTGTTTCGGCCACCAAAGGAGTGTAAAGCGTTAACTTCCTCGTCTACAGTGTCCACAGCCATTGCGGGTTGGCTAAAAGAGCCACCCACTTGATTCTTCATCATTTGCATCATATCTGCCATCATTTTCATCATATCAGGGTTGGTGGCATTGCGTGCAGGAGCCACGGAGGAAGGCGGAGGAGTGTAGTTCTGGCCGCAATGCCCCCCTTTAGTGGAAGCTCGGTGGCGAGAATTCTCGGCGAGATGTTCAAACAGTGGCCATGAGTCCTCGGGCGGCTTGGCCATGAACGTGCCCCCGCAAGAAGAATCTACATTGTTTTGGCTCTGCTCCTCAAGCCCGGTGTAGAAGGCTTGAACCAGCTGCCAAAGATGGACCTCATGGTGAGGGAAGTCACGAAGCAACTTCTGGAACCTCTCCCATGCCGCATGGAAGGGTTCGTTCTCTTTTTGGGCGAAGGATGTGATGCACCTTCTCATGTAGGATAACTTGGCTATCGGGAAGAACTTCTTCAGAAACTCATTCTTTACTTCATTCCATGTGACGAGCTCTGGCCTCGAGACGTACCACTCCTTGGCTTTCTCCTTGAGGGAGAAAGGAAGGAGTGTTCTGTAGATCGAGTCGTCGGTGGCAGTAGGCGTGCGGAAGGTCGAACACGTTTCTAAGAACGCGTCTATATGGTGATAATGATTTTCGTTCTCCATTCCGTGGTATGTGGGAAGAAGTCCCAAGAGTGCCGGCGGAATGGAGAACTGTTGACTGGGCATCTGGTCCACCAGCGTGGCTATGGGGGAGTTGTAGTTCCCCGGCGTGAAATACTCATGAAGTGGGCGGTGTGGTGGTGGAGGTGGAACATCCGGTGGCGGGTCGTTATGTGCCATCTCAGCCTCTCGGTATAGGTTGCGGCGAGCTTGATGTCTTCTTCTCTCAATCTCGGGGTCGTAAACCACCAAGTCGGTGCAAGTCGAACGCGTGCTACGCATGCACAACTGTCACCTGCGCAAATCACAAGCAAACAACAAGGAGCCAAGTTAGCAAACCAATATGCAAGAGTAACACAAAGAATAAATAATAGCAATGGTGAGGGAAAAAGGAAAGGCTAAGCTACACTATCTAACTAGGCAGAGCGCTTCTATCCCCGGCAACGGTGCCAGAAAGCTTGGTGCACTCCCACTAGTGGCTTGCAACAAGTGCAATCCACGAGGTCGGGAGGCACATGATGATGGGATCTTTGCTTTCGATATTTGTAAGGTCCCACACTAACTACCTACATCTAATAAGACACTACGCCCGCAAGCGCACGAGGTCGTGTCGTAGTATAGGTGAGGCGGAAAGTACGGGGTCGATCCGTGAGGATAGAGGGGGCGCTAGAGTTAGACAGCGTGAGCTACGTTCCTAGTGCGGAGAGTAGGGTTTTTAGGGTTTTAAGGTTGATTGTTGGTTGATTAAACTAAGAGAGCGAGTAAGAAATGCGAAAAGGAAACTAAATTATGAAAGAACAAGCAAACAAGCAAACTAAGTTATCAAACTAACTAAGCAGGAACAAGAAGGGTTATACTACTCTAGCAAGCCAAGAAGCAAGAACGAACTAAACTAACCACTAGCAAGAGCAAAAGCCTAAGTTAACACTAAAGAGTAAAACCAAACAATTGACTAAGTTAAACTAAAGCAATTGAACTAAGCTAGCATTAACAAGCAGACTGAGCGATTAGGGTTTAAGCAAGGTGATTAAGGTGGGTGGGCCGTTTGGGAAATGTCACTTCGATTTTAGTTGGGGGAGTTCATTAAACATGCATGGTGCTCGATTCAAATCTAGATTACCAAACCAAACAACAAGGGCAATGTCATTATAACATACCCTATACTATTAGTAGAAGACTAGGGTTAGCAGTAGTTCTAGTGAGATTGGCCAAATCTAGGTTTCTAGGGTAAGTGATAGTGGACAATTGAGGGTTGAGGGTAGAGATGGGAGTGGAGATGAAGGGGGTAATCCTCATGCCACTAGCCACTCTAGCCTTTATAAGGCCCTAGGCAATTGCATCACTCTCACTTACACTAGCCACTTAAATCTCACACTCATTTGTTAGAGGAGGGGTGTGTATGTAGGAACAAAGGAGGCTAGCTAGGGATCCACTAATTGGACCTAGGAGCCATTCCTAAGATTGCCACATACACCCCAATTCCTCCTAGAAATGAAGTGTCATCAAAAACCTCAAAACAAGCAATCCATACAAGAAGCACAAACCACATGCAATAAGATAGGAAAAGAGATGGAAGCAAGAAGTAATCATCATAAATATGAATTGAGTTCATTACAAGAATTTATCCCCCAACATGGTATCAAAGTAACATTTTAATCCCAAACAGCCCACCACAAGGGGGCTTAGCTATACATGTTCATGAATACAGGAAAAGAAGGGGGTAGAAGAGGAAGAAACTCCATGAAGCTTGATGAAGTGGCCTTCTTCTTCACCTCCAAGCAGCTGTAGACGTCCTCCCTCTTCCAATGGTGTAGGGGTGCATGAAAATGGTGGAATGGATGGATAGAAACCTAGAGAAACTAGGTTTCTATGGTGGAAATGAGTGGAAAGTGGGTGGAAATGGGGTTGAATGCAAGGAAATGGGTGGATGGGAGCAATGGATGCAAGGGAGCAGCTGGGTGACGGCTGGGGAGTGCTCTCTCCCGAGCCCTAGAAGCAACTAGTGCTTATATAGGAGCTAGGGTTGAGTGGGGGTAAAAAAGGAAAAATAGTGGAAACGTCTGCTGGAAAGAAGGCCACCACGACCGTGATGAAGGGCCAAGGCCGTGGTTAAGACGGTATAACATGGCCGTGGTCAGGCGGTACGACTATGGTGAAGGAAACTGGAAATGAATGGAGTGGCTCAATACGACCGTGGCGAGGGGCCATGGCCGTGGTGAAGAGGTTGGGCCACGGGCGTGGTGTGTGGCAAACATTCTCCTGTAGACTCCTTGGCAATAAACATTACGGTCGTGGGCAGTGGCCACGGCCGTGGTGATTCTAACTTGTCATGGTCGTAGCCGAGGGCCATGCCCGTGGTGATTCTGGGCATTTCTCTTGTTGGAATTGCTGCTCCTTGGCAATAAACATTACGGCCGTGGGCAGTGGCCACGGGCGTGGTGAGGGCTTGAAGAGGCTGATGAACTTCAAACTTTGTCAAATTCGGATGTCCTTGCTTGGTGATGACTCTTTGGCCACTAAGGTAGGTTGGGGGAGCTTTGGGGCCTTCTTTGGTCCCCTCCATCACACTCGTCCATCCATTGTGGTCCAAATACCTGAAAATAGTGCAACGAACATCCATAAGCATATTTATAATGATAATCAAATTGGGGGAAAATACTTGTAATCTAACATGTTTACATGCAACTTATATACAAAACGGCACAGGATGGAGCCCTAAAATTGGGCTTCATCACTTTTACACCCCACGAGGTCGGAGCGCACGAGATATGGGATTGTGCTTTCAAAATTTATATGGTCCCACAATAACTACCTATCTCTACTAAGACACTACGCCCACAAGCGCCCGGGGTCGTGTCGTAGTATAGGTGAGGCGGCAAGTACGGGGTCGATCCGCGAGGATAAAGGGGGCGCTAGAGTTAGACGATGTGAGCTACATTCCTAGTGTGGAGAGTAGGGTTTTTAGGGTTTTAAGGTTGATTGTTGGTTGATTACACTAATGAGCAAGTAAGAGATGCGAAAAGGAAACTAAATTATGAAAGAGAAAGAAAATTAGTGAACTAAGTTATTAAACTAACTAAGCAGGAGCAAGAAGGGCTACGCTACTCTAGCAAGGCAAGGAGCAAAAAAGAACTAAACTAACCACTAGCAAGAGCAAGAGCCTAAGTTAGCATTGAAGAGTAAAACTAAGCAATTGACTAAGTTAGACTAAAGCAATTGAACTAAGCTAGCATTAACAAGCAGACTAAGCGATTAGGGTTTTAAGCAAGGTGATTAAGGTGGGTGGGCCGTTTGGGGAATGTCACTTTGATTTTAGTTGGGAGAGTTCATTAAACATGCATGGTGTTCAATTCATATCTAGATTACCAAACCAAACAACAAGGGCAATGCCATCAGAACATACCCTATACTACTAGTAGAAGACTAGGGTTAGGTGTAGTTCTAGTGAGATTGGCCAAATCTAGGTTTCTAGGGTGAGTGATAGTGGACAATTGAAGGTTGAGGATAGAGATGGGAGTGGAGATGAAGGGGTTTAACCTCATGCCACTAGCCACTCTAGCCTTTAGAAGGCCCTAGGCAATTGCATCACTCTCACTTACACTAGCCACTTAAATCTCACACTCATTTGTAAGAGGAGGGGTGTGTATGTAGGAACAAAGGGGGCTAGCTAGGGATACACTAATTGGACCTAGGAGCCATTCCTAAGATTGCCACATACACCCCAATTCCTCCTAGAAATGGAGTGTCATCAAAAACCTCAAAACAAGCAATTCATACAAGAAACACAAACCACATGCAATAAGATAGGAAAAGAGATTGAAGCAAGAAGTAATAATCATAAATATGAATTGAGTTCATTACAAGAATTTATCCCCCAACATGGTATCAAAGTAACATTTTAATCCCAAACAGCCCACCACAAGGGGGCTTAGCTATACATGTTCATGAATACAGGAAAAGAAGGGGGTAGAAGAGGAAGAAACTCCATGAAGCTTGATGAAGTGGCCTTCTTCTTCACCTCCAAGCAGCTGTAGACGTCCTCCCTCCTCCAATGGTGTAGGGGTGCATGAAAATTGTGGAATGGATGGATAGAAACCTAGAGAAACTAGGTTTCTATGGTGGAAATGAGTGGAAAGTGGGTGGAAATGGGGTTGAATGCAAGGAAATGGGTGGATGGGAGCAATGGATGCAAGGGAGCAGCTGGGTGACGGCTGGGGAGTGCTCTCTCCCGAGCCCTAGAAGCAACTAGTGCTTATATAGGAGCTAGGGTTGAGTGGGGGTAAAAAAGGAAAAATAGTGGAAACGTCTGCTGGAAAGAAGGCCACCACGACCGTGATGAAGGGCCAAGGCCGTGGTGAAGACGGTATAACATGGCCGTGGTCAGGCGGTACGACTATGGTGAAGGAAACTGGAAATGAATGGAGTGGCTCAATACGACCGTGGCGAGGGGCCATGGCCGTGGTGAAGAGGTTGGGCCACGGGTGTGGTGTGTGGCAAACATTCTCCTGTAGACTCCTTGGCAATAAACATTACGGTCGTGGGCAGTGGCCACGGCCGTGGTGATTCTAACTTGTCATGGTCGTAGCCGAGGGCCATGCCCGTGGTGATTCTGGGCATTTCTCTTGTTGGAATTGCTGCTCCTTGGCAATAAACATTACGGCCGTGGGCAGTGGCCACGGCTGTGGTGAGGGCTTGAAGAGGCTGATGAACTTCAAACTTTGTCAAATTCGGATGTCCTTGCTTGGTGATGACTCTTTGGCCACTAAGGTAGGTTGGGGGAGCTTTGGGGCCTTCTTTGGTCCCCTCCATCACACTCGTCCATCCATTGTGGTCCAAATACCTGAAAATAGTGCAACGAACATCCATAAGCATATTTATAATGATAATCAAATTGGGGGAAAATACTTGTAATCTAACATGTTTACATGCAACTTATATACAAAACGGCACAGGATGGAGCCCTAAAATCGGGCTTCATCACTTTTACACCCCACGAGGTCGGAGCGCACGAGATATGGGATTGTGCTTTCAAAATTTATATGGTCCCACAATAACTACCTATCTCTACTAAGACGCTACGCCCACAAGCGCCCGGGGTCGTGTCGTAGTATAGGTGAGGCGGCAAGTACGGGGTCGATCCGCGAGGATAAAGGGGGCGCTAGAGTTAGACGGCGTGAGCTACATTCCTAGTGTGGAGAGTAGGGTTTTTAGGGTTTTAAGGTTGATTGTTGGTTGATTACACTAATGAGCAAGTAAGAGATGCGAAAAGGAAACTAAATTATGAAAGAGCAAGAAAATTAGTGAACTAAGTTATTAAACTAACTAAGCAGGAGCAAGAAGGGCTACGCTACTCTAGCAAGGCAAGGAGCAAAAAAGAACTAAACTAACCACTAGCAAGAGCAAGAGCCTAAGTTAGCATTGAAGAGTAAAACTAAGCAATTGACTAAGTTAGACTAAAGCAATTGAACTAAGCTAGCATTAACAAGCAGACTAAGCGATTAGGGTTTTAAGCAAGGCAATTAAGGTGGGTGGGCCGTTTGGGGAATGTCACTTTGATTTTAGTTGGGAGAGTTCATTAAACATGCATGGTGTTCAATTCATATCTAGATTACCAAACCAAACAACAAGGGCAATGCCATCAGAACATACCCTATACTACTAGTATAAGACTAGGGTTAGCTGTAGTTCTAGTGAGATTGGCCAAATCTAGGTTTCTAGGGTGAGTGATAGTGGACAATTGAAGGTTGAGGATAGAGATGGGAGTGGAGATGAAGGGGTTTAACCTCATGCCACTAGCCACTCTAGCCTTTAGAAGGCCCTAGGCAATTGCATCACTCTCACTTACACTAGCCACTTAAATCTCACACTCATTTGTAAGAGGAGGGGTGTGTATGTAGGAACAAAGGGGGCTAGCTAGGGATACACTAATTGGACCTAGGAGCCATTCCTAAGATTGCCACATACACCCCAATTCCTCCTAGAAATGGAGTGTCATCAAAAACCTCAAAACAAGCAATTCATACAAGAAACACAAACCACATGCAATAAGATAGGAAAAGAGATTGAAGCAAGAAGTAATCATCATAAATATGAATTGATTTCATTACAAGAATTTATCCCCCAACATGGTATCAAAGTAACATTTTAATCCCAAACAGCCCACCACAAGGGGGCTTAGCTAGACATAGTCATAAAAACAGGAAAAGAAAGGGGTAGAAGAGGAAGAAACTCCATGAAGCTTGATGAAGTGGCCTTCTTCTTCACCTCCAAGCAGTTGGAGACGTCCTCCCTCCTCCAATGGTGCAGGGGTGCATGAAAATGGTGGGATGGATGGATAGAAACCTAGAGAAACTAGGTTTCTATGGTGGAAATGAGTGGAAAATGGGTGGAAATGGGGTTGAATGCAAGGAAGAAGGTGGATGGGAGTAGTGGATGTAAGGGAGCAGCTAGGTTGCGGCTAGGGGTGCTCTCCCTCGAGCCCTAGGAGCAACTAGTGCTTATATAGGAGCTAGGGCTAAGTGGGGGCAAAATAGGAAAAACAGTGGAAAGTTGTATAGGGTATGTGAGCACCACGGTCGTGGTGGGTGTACCACGGCCGTGGTGATGGTAGTGGGGGACGACCGTGGGGTGGTGAACACGGTCGTGGGGTGAAGGAAGTGGTGAGATGGTGGTGGCCACGACCGTGGTGGAGTGCCATGGTCGTGGTGAGTAGTATGCACCACGGTCGTGTTGGGCAACACGGCCGTTTTTGAGGGGTTGGAGCTGAACGTGGGGTGGGGCCACAGGCGTCTTGATCAGCATCGGCCACGGTCATGGAGACTTGGCCATGGTCGTGGTCAGTGAGGCAAATTCCCTGTTGCAACCTGACTTCTTATAAATTAATTCCCACGACCGTGGCAGGGTGCCACGGCCGTGTTGTCTTTAGTGGCCACAGTCGTGGATGAGAGGCCACGGTCGTGGGCGATCTGTGGATTTCCCTGTTGCAACCTGTTGGATTTTGGCAAAAAAGCCACGACCGTGGCATTGGGGCCACAACCGTGGTGGGGCTTGACTTCTTGATTTCTCTTCTTACTTTGTCAATTTTGGATGTCTTTGCTCGGGGATGAGTCTTGGCCACTTGAGGTAGGTCGAGGGAGACTTTGGGCCTTCTTTGGGGTCCCTCTCTCTCCCTAGTCCATCTAAGCATGGTCTAAGTACCTGAAAAACAGTGCAAAGAACATCCATAAGCGTATTTGCAATGATAATCATATTGGGGAGAATAACATGTAATTCTAATGCATTTGAATGTGATAAAAGTACAAAATGACACAAGATACAACCCTAGAATAGGGTTGGATCAGGGAGCTTATAAAGCAAAAACTAAGCATTTATTCTATATTGTGAAACTAAACAAGTAGTCAAATGCTATGGAATTTCCCTAGAGTATTGGTTGGCAATGGATAGAATAGAGTGTGGGAAAGGGAACTACACCTGTGCACACACGATCTAGCCTTATGAGGCTTAGTTAGATAAAGGTTACATGGGATTTCAATTGGATTTGACTAATAGAGGTTTCTAGAGTAAGAGTGCTTAGGGTTATTGGGAGAAAAAGGTAGGAATAGGGAGTAGAGGTGAGGGTGTTTCACCTAACATTACTTACCATATAGCTTTTTAGTAAATTCCTAGGCAATTTGACTAAACAATCCTACACTAGCTACTTAGATCTCACACCTAAAGATTAGGATAAAGGGTATATGTGTGGGAAGATGGGGTTCTAGTGAGGGATCCACCATTTGGACCTAGGAGAAACTCCCAGATAGCCTCACATATGCCATCTTCACCTAGACTTAGGTGGTTTCAAGCATAAAACCACAAGAAAATTAGGTTTTCAAGCACCAATTATAAGTAGAATCAAGGGAAATAAGATATAAGTAGAATGAAATCATCTTAGAGTGAAAATATAGAGTTCACAAGATATATTCCCCCAACATGGTATACAAGTAACATTATAAGCCCAAAAGACCAACACAAGGGGCTTAGCTACACATAATCACACAAAACAACAAAAAAGAGAAAAGAAAGAGGGAACATAGCCATGGAATGTCATGAGAGCTCCTTCTTCTTCACCTCCTAGCTATTATATCTTGAGAACCTCTGTCCAAGGTGGGTAAATGGCATGGAAATATGAGGTTTTAAGGTGGAAACCCTAGAAAACCACAGTGTTGAGGTAGTGGAAGGTGGAAATGGATTAGGTAATGGATAGAGGTAGGTGAGAGCTCCTAGAATGCTAAGGAGGGTGTAGGAGAGGCTAACCTTAGTGTTATGGAAGTCACTTTAGTATATATAGTTGGTGGGGGAAGCACTAGGGTACTTAGGGTTAATTTTGGAAATGCAGTGCAAAAGTAATTACGATTTGAGTAGTCACCATAGCCGTGGTAGTCACCACGGATGTGGTGGACGGGGTCATCCTGGTCATGGTGGATGGGAACGGGTGAGGTGGAGAAGGTTAAAATGAAAGTTTGAAATAGAACCTTGGAAGGTCAGTGGACACGGTTGTGGTAGGCACCACGACCATGTTGAGTGGAATGTGATATAGGCGTGTTGCAGAGCACGACTGTTGCAACCTCAAATTTTGGGTTCTTTGGGTGAGAAATGTAATTTCTCCTATTAAAGATATTTGAACAAATAATGATATAATTTTTTTCAATAAAAGGATTTCGTTTACAATAGCCTTGTTGGTTGTTTTGTGGGCTTTATTGGCTATTGGGCCCAATAACAAGGATAAGACAAAAGAAACTCCATTATTAATAAGAGATGGAGAAAAGAAAGATGTAGAAACCTCTAGAAGGCAAAATAATATAATACAAAAGTGGATTTCATGCCTCTTGGGTTCCTTGGGTTCCAAGGAGTCCAAAGTTCCAAAGATAATGCAACAAGAAAAGAAAAGATCAATTAAATATTTCTTTATTAAGAAAGAAATTGAAAACAATGATAAAATGTGGGAAATAAGTGGAAAGAGGTATAATTGAGTTATCTTTTGTGGATTTTTGTATCCATAAGGTTCCTAATGTTAAAAGGAATTCCAATAAGGAAAATAAAAAGAGAGATGAAGAAAAATCCTCAAAAAGAGATATTTTAATAAAGAAATAAGTAAGATAATGAGAAATAATGGATGTAGATGCATCTAGAAGGATAATGACTATCCACTAAAAAGGATTTCGAAATATTAGAGTTTTTTGGGGTCCAAGGAGCCCCAATGGAGAAAAAGAAAGAGAAAATACCATTAATACAAAATAAGAGGATAATGTGATGTACAGTTAATGAATTTTGTGCCATTGTTAAAAAGGAGGTATTTTCTACTTGAAATCCGGCCCCTCTAAGTTATAGCTAAGATAGTTGAGTCCCGAATGCATGGTCCATTTGAGATGGATTGGTGGGGATGGTTGTGTTTAACGTTACCCCTCAGGATAACGTGATGTATAATGTGTTCCATGAGTCCAATCTAGAGCACTATGTGAGGTACCCAAGCCATGTGCTGAGCCATGAACCTATTCGGCTTTATGAGAGGGTGAAATGTCCTGAGTCACCTATGAGGGTACGATATGCCAAGGTGAGAGAGAATTTAGATGGAATAATATGAGATAATGAAGGTTCTTGGGAAGCACCATGGAAAGGGTGAGGCCACATGGGAGCCATGATGGACATAGGAAAGGCTTATCCTATTTGTTTGTGTGCCTGGTGGAATTTTGTGGGAAACATTCCTATAAGAGGGGAAGGATGTTACAACCTCAAATTTTGGGTTCTTTGGGCGAGAAATGTAATTTCTCCTATTAAAGATATTTGAAAAAATAATGATATAATTTTTTTTGAATAAAAGGATTTCGTTTTCAATAGCCTTGTTGGTTTTTTATGGGCTTTATTGGCTATTGGGCCCAATAATAAGGATAAGACAAAAGAAACTCCATCATTAATAAGAGATGGAGAAAAGAAAGATGTAGAAACCTCTAGAAGGCAAAAGAATATAATCTAAAACCAAATTTCATGCCTCTTGGTTTCCTTGGGTTCCAAGGAGTCCAAAGTTGCAAAGATAATGCAACAAGAAAAGAAAAGATCAATTAAATATTTCTTTATTAAGAAAGAAATTGAAAACAATGATAAAATGTGGGAAATAAGTGGAAAGAGGTATAATTGAGTTATCTTTGGTGGATTTTCGTATCCATAAGGATCTTAATGTTAAAAGGAATTCAAATAAGGAAAATAAAAAGAGAGATGAAGAGAAATCCTCAAAAAGAGATTTTTTAATAAAGAAATAAGTAAGATAATGAGAAATAATGGATATAGATGCATCTAGAAGGATAATGAGTATCCACTTAAAAGGATTTCGTAACATTAGAGTTTTTTGGGGTCCAATAATCCCCAACAGAGAAAAAGGAAGAGAAAATACCATTAATACAAAATAAGAGGATAATGTGATGTATAATTAATGAATTTTGTGGCATTGTTAAAGCGGAGGTATTTTCTACTAAAAGAAAATATAAATTTTGTGCCAATGAATTAAAAGGCAAGTACAAAGAGAATAAAAGAGGTAATTTTCGAAATCTTAATATCTAAAGAATAAAGAATATCAAAGAGTTTTTTTTAGAGAGAGAAGATTGCTTCTTCATGAAGGAATATGGTTTCCTAGTAGGAAAGAGGCTTAGATCTCATGGATAGGCATCCTAGGGCACTACTATCATCCCCTATATAAGGGTTGGAGCCTTAGCTCAAGCCCAAGATAATCCCATACATCTATGTCTATTCTCCTTCTTCTTTTTCGTGCAAACCCTAGTCATGGGAGGGTAGAGAAACCTTGGGGCCAATGTGGGGTTGTGGAGTCATCATGATGGAGGTCTAGTGTTCCGTCAACGATCTAGCGATGATTGGCTATCGTCCCCTATCACTCGACCATCACGCAACACCTGCAGTAAGGTTGCATCACAACTGCGAGTTGGAGGCCCAGTCCTCTCGCCTCCAGCCATCTCAACAATGGATTAGGGTTTGGCAGGGTGTGATGGAGGGCGGTAGAGGCAGGGCGTCGGTCGTCGGTGCCCCTCAGACCTTGGGAAGGTGGGAGGAGACCCCCCGTGGTCGGCTACACCAACCGCAGCGCTAGGGCGCCCAAGGAAGAAGATGATGGTCCATTTGGATGCTTTTACCCCTCTGCAGGCTACTGGGCCAATGACTTACATGAGGGTAAAATGGACATTTGGTTATGTTTCCAAAAGGAGTTACATTGCATGAAGGAGATGACTTGGCACTTGATGATTGGTCCAAGTAAGTTTATTTTGCAAAAATCATATCTCTTTATTGGTAGCTCGGATGAATGCGTATAACATATGAAAGTTTCTCAGAAAAATGAGAAGAATCCACCAAAAATAGTTTGAGAAGCTCATTCCTCTTGCAATTACAAAAAAGTAGTGGAAGTTATAAACTTTGATGCTTTAATGATTAAAAAACCCTAATTTGATATGATTAATGAATTTAGAAGGGTTTTATGGATGATTAAAGTTGATATTAACCTGTTAATTATAAAAAGGTACATTAAGAACAAAAAGGATGAACTTTTCACGTAATTGGTTTAATTTAGAATTCCATGTGCATAAACGAGCTTTAATGGGCCTTGAAACCCTATTGTTAGTATTTGTGACTCTTAATGGATTTAGTTGTTCAAATTCATGAATAAGCTGAGATATGATCATTCGAAGCTATTTCGAGTATAAAAGTTCCTAATTGTGGATAAATACCCTTAATATGATAATTAGGGTTTTCTAATGGATAAAGGTGGTATGAATGATAAAAAGAGTTCACATGTGAATTAGACCATAATGAACTATGAGTTATTAATATGGAAGGAACCAAAGATGATAATTGGGCCTAATGATCGTGTCATGAATTAAAAGGATAAAAATGGTAGTTTTAATGTAAAAGAGGCATAATGGACTTAATTGATGTTTAATTGTGCCTTTAATCCGAAATTAGGGTTATATGTTGTTAAAAGATAACCTTAATATCTTTCGTGAAGAATAGATGAGATAATTAGGGTTTGTGAGTAATTGCATAAAATTAGGGTTTAAAATAGTATAATTGAAGTGAAACCCTAATTGCAATGGAAACCCTAAAAGTGGACTAGAAACCCTAGGAAGCGAGCTAGGTTTAATAGATCTTGATGGCATGTCAATGATAGGAAATTGTATGCATATTTTAGGATCTCTTTGTGTGATTTCTTGCCTGATGGATATCTTGCATTGATTGGGTTAATTCTATCTCAAATCAATCTGACAGGTACGTGGTTAATTATGGTTAATTGCATTAGTTTCCCGAAGAGTTTTCTAGATGATTCATCGCATTAAATGCAACCTATAAGTTTGGATGTTCATACTTGCAAACCATAACGTCACTATGATTACCACCATAATAATAGAAGTGTGTATTCTCACACCTACATTCCACCCTAATGGATGATGCCAAAGGTCAAGCCTAGGAGGGAAGACTAATGGGCACCATGAGTGGTGACCCCAGACACTAAGCTCAGGATTGAGAAGGTGGTCTTTATAGAATGACTAATGGGCACTATGAGAGGTGACCCCAGGCACCAAGCTCAGGATTGAGAAGATGGCCTTAAGTCATTGGTAAAAGAGAAACCCGAATGGGGTATTCTAGGGTTAGGGAAAAAGTGGTGGAGACTGTCACATTGAAAGTGTAATTTGTCTTATTAGTTAACTTGATTGTGATATTTAGATTGGTAGCCATATTTGCAAAATTTTGTTTGTCCCCACATACCAACATATTCATTTATGCTGACTGACATTTTGTTTGTCGGTGTTTTAGGTACAAGATTGAAAAGGACAAACAGTAAAATGGCATATGTGGAATTAAATAAGAATTAAAGTACAAAAGAGGATTAATTAGAATAGACTCCAGATGTGGATAGATGTAGATATCCAAGTTTTTGAAAAAGGTATGCAAAGTTTTATTTTATACCATATTTTAGTTTCTTTTGGTAGAATTTGATAATTGTTATTGATTAATTGTTGAACCTTTGATCTGAAAATTGGGATAAAGGCTCTGACCTCTTGGTCTCCCTTAATTGGGGGTTACCGAGAAACAAGGTCATTACAATGACCATGCTGGAGGGAGGCGGAATAGTCATTCAGCTAAGGTAGCCATTGCAGAAGCTGAGTGCCATGGTCTTGGCAGGCTCTATAGCTAAGGTGGCTCTGAAGTTCCACGACCATGCTGATGGCCACAAGTGAGGTGTGTCTTTAGTTCCACGACCATTATGGCGGCCATGACCGTGATGAATCCTTGGTTTCCTTGACATATTTACTTTGATTATGAGCCATCTTGACATATCTGTGGCTGAGTTCAATGACCTGTAGTGAGGGATTAGTTGCTCATCTTTGCTCTTAGATCCTCCAAATGGTTGCTTTTGTCCTTAGACCAATTTTTGCCTATTCAAGTGATTCTTGGGGAAGATCTGGGTCCATCTGGGGTGTAGAAAATCATATAACCCTCTCCTTATCTATCCTTTACATCCAATGTATGTAAAAAAACCCTAAAGAATACACAAAAAGTAGCCATAAGTTCATTTGATATGAAATTATATACTAGGGGAATAACTTGCCTTCTAACAATATTTAGATGTGATAGAAGTGCAAAAATACATAAGATGAAGCTCTAGAATAGGACTACATCACCTTTATAGTAGTCCATATGGACCATAGGGAACTCTTGTCTTTTATAAGAGCAGACAAGAAGGAGTTGGCCCTTCTTGTTGGTGTAAGAGCACCAACTTACACTCCCAAAATTGTTCTCCCTTTCTCTTCCTCCCTTTATCGGGTCAGACTTGCTCAAATTCTATAGGTTAACAAAACTAGAGAAGACAACAATTGTTAGAGCTAACTGATGTATCTGTGAAGCCCTGAGTGCCCTCTATTTATAGGAGGGTTAGGGTCAAGGTTTCCAGTCTGTGTGGCAGTGGAAGGGTATAAAATTTCACAAATTTTCACATCTTAGGAGTGGAAAAATGGTCAGTTCACAACTGAACTGATCGGTTGGAATGTGAATTGATTGCTTCAACACATGAATCGGTCGTTTCATTATGCTTCCCAATTGCAATTATATTAGAAATTAATACTCAATTAATGCTTAACATGACGTCAACACTAATCCTTGATCCAATCAAACTGATCAATCCAAATGGTCAGTTCACAATGAGAACCAGTCAGTTCATGACCCTGAGTTGATCGGTTCACTTCTTGAACCGGTCCATTCTTGGTCCAAATTGCTAAATTTTATTCAATTGACCTGACATTATGGAATGATCGACTCAACGCTTAAACCTTTCAGTTCACAGTCCAGTCAGTCAATATTCTACCAACATAGTTTGAATTGAATACCCAACTCCTACGTAATAACATTTAAACTATATTCAAGAATCAACTCCTATTCTAAGTGTATCTTATGTGTGTGACCCTATAGATTCCAAGTTATGTTGGCAGTGAATGTCCATAATTGATTTATGGCATCATAAGAAATTAGTGGTGTCTAGAAACACATTATTGCTACCCAAGTAATTTGGAAAGTTGGAGAACAACTTCAACCTACAATCTTTTAGTGTTATAGTGATTGTATAATCCTTTGTCATTAATATTCTGATTGAACTCAAGGTATGGAATTGTCATCCTCTCAATGTTCAATCTATATTCCTTGAATCAGAGTAGACTCTTTGAGATATATGTGACATGAATATCATATCTTGATTCACATGTTCATACGCATGCTTTTCTCAATCTTACTTATCAAGTGGCTAGGACATCAAACTCCTATAGGAGGGACAAATCCCATCTACATCATTCACACTCATCTCCATAAGTCACAATGTAACCAACCATCACCTTTATGGCAACCATCATTGATATTCATGATGGCTGATGTTAATGTACATCGAATGATATGTGATGAGTGTAGTGATTTAGGGTCTAAGAACCACAATCACGACCATCAATATGAGAGATGATTCTGACTACAAATTATGGTTTCCATGTGTCACTCTCGAGGTGGGTCTACTCGATACATTGTTCTTCAACTAGTATTTATGTGTTTGGTTTGGTATCTCATATTATGAATGATGAGACTATGTCATCAACCAACACACATTCTAGTCTTATGTGCTATTAATATCTATCAACCTTCCACATGAACATCCAATCAGGGACAAAACAAGAATGTAAACTCTCTTAACATTTGTATGATCTCATTGTTCTGGTCTTCAAACTAAAGACATGCATTATTGAGTAATGTAATTATTTAAACATTCATTATGTTTCATAATTATCTCATAACTGAATGAAATAGAATAAATTGGAAGAATCATTAATCAAATCATTTACAAGATATTCCATCACAATCATCATGTGGTTTTCTATTTTGGAATACATAAAACAATGTTTCCCCTAGGGAGTGTCGGCCTATCCATATCAGCTAATAGTAGGTGATCTATAATCTACATTGATAGCAAAATTTCATGCTTTTAGTATGAGCTGGAATGTGACTACCAATGAAAATGAGACCTATACTCACCCACCACTCTTACCAAAAAATTATTTAGAGAAAATTTGTGAATAGGTTGTTACCAAGAACATCTCTTAAACTGGAAAGATGAAGACTTTTTTAAGATCTTTCACATTCTTACAAAAATCCATGTAAATGAAGCATTGAGGCCTTTCTTATTTTAGATTTACTTTTGGTAGATCAATCATCTAAAGCTAGTAGCAACAAAGAAACCTCCTTTAGTAGATCTTTTTAGTCTCCTTTTCTTCACTTCTATATAATCTTGGCTAGTTCTCTCTTATGGAATTTTGTTTATTTTCTTTTGTTTCACTTTTTCAGTTGTTTGATATTTGGATCTTATGAGTCAAATATCCCCATGTTTGTTTACATTTCCTCGTGTTAAGTTCATCTGTTGAAACATGGGAAGCTCATCTTCCTGATGTAGAGTGGAATACATGATTTTGTCTCTCCATAACACCGACAACTCTATACCCTGACTTGCCTTCAAATCCTGAGCAACTCAATATTTCTTTCTACATGGGGGATATGTTGGTATGGAAGACTTGTCAGGCACAACCATTCCATATTATATTGGTAGGTTCAAAAGGCAGAAGATGCAAGTGCCCCCCGGTGGATAGAGCGAAAGGTCGCATAGTTGGTGTTTCCCAATCTATACACTGTTTAGGGAGATCCCATCACCCAAAATCCCATTAGGTCGATCACACTTCTTTACTATGGTTTAGAAGATAGTCAACTTTTATGAATTTTGGAAGGAGGAGGACTACTTTCTAGGCATGGTATCAAGAACTATGCTTAGATCTGCTTCACAGTGGACCTAGAGGACTATCATACTCAATAAACCTACAAAGATGAAAAAAACGTTTTCCTCAAAGTAGTTATCCCTGACCTTCTTTAACTATGATCATATGGAGGAAGCGACTCTATCTGTTATGGTTCTTATAAAGAGGGCATTCCTATCTCCCTAAACTCAAGTGACTAGGGTTAATGTTAAGCCCATGTTCCATGTTTTGATATCTGGATACCCCGAGTGAAGTCTTATCCACCCCGACATGACCATTGTTGTGTATGATTACATTATGGGGAAAATGGAAGTCCATGGCCTCAAATTGAAAACAAGGAAATTGATGTTTGGGTCTCACCTTCTCTTTGGTCATCCCATTCCCTACCCTCACTCTAGGGAGATGTTTAGTTGTCGGATATATCAAGTTTCTACATTGCATATAATATTCCAAAGTCATCAAGTGGGTCGCATCAACCGACCACCAGTTCATGAAGTTCCCTCACATGGGACGTTTCTTTGTCATCTACAACTCTAGTAGGTATGATAAGGACACCATCTCTTGGCATCCATCTATATACTCAACTCCTAGTAGTCAAATCATAGACCTGCATCATTTACCTTGGAGCCTACCATTCAAGAAAGAATGAAGTGGTCGATGCAATCCTAAGATGTGAAGGGAAGGGGATCTTGTTCCATATGGACTAGGGGAAGTGGGGCCTTTCCCTGCATTAGATAAATATCTATCAGAGTCACATAGGGGACCTAAACCTGATGGGTACTCTTTCAATCTCAATGATGAAAAAAACATGAAACTTTTTTGATTTTGACATCTACATCAAACCTTGAGACTAGATCACTAAAGAACCATCTCATTCATTGGAATATGAACTTCATTCACTCTTGTTTTTTGAACATGAATTTTTTGTTCTATCTATCTATAGGTTGTGGACCTTGCTCTACTTTCTTATTGGATTCTTAATGGACAATATGTTCTTCCTCTAGGAAAAGCATTCAAAAAGAGTTATGTCATTTCTACTTTCATACTCTCTCCTCCAAATTATGATCAAAGAGAATTTCCTATTCTAGCACTTTGTTCTCAGCTCCCTTGAGATTCTAAAAAAGATGAAAGAAAGACGACTTCTTCTACATCCTCTACCCAAAATCATCATGAAGGAGCGACATCCACAAATAAATGAAGGAGATTCAAAAGGTTTAGGACCAACCTCCACAAAAACTTCTAAATATATCAGGGAAGGAAAATGATCAGAGAAAGACCCACAAAGTTGAGAAAGAAAAGTGGAGGGCACTTATTTCATCCATCGAGAGTGATACATCACTCTATCAAAGGAGACCACACATATGCAACACGTGATTGGTTATTATATATGTATAACATGTTGAATCTTCTCCTCTTCCCAAGGGCTCTGTTTGGATGTGTGACTTTCTAGAGCTTTTTTAGATCCTGACCATTGAACAACTAAACTAGATAGTAGACATCTAAGATGAAAAATGCCAGTAACTTCAACCTTTATCTCTTTAGGGGTTGTGACACTTACCTTATAGTTTAAGTAGACCATTCTCATACTTAGGTAGAAAGAAAATAGGCAATAGTCCCAAGAAATGTTTCCATAAGGATCAATAAAGCATGAATGGTGCTTCTTGCTTTAGTTAGTTGGTTGAGAGGAATTGGAAACGTTCAGACCAAGCATCATAGAAGTTGTTGGTTTGTATGCCCAGAGAGCCAATTATATCATGATTATAAAGGCATGTCTTGTAAACAATTTGATTAATGATAACACAAATTTTCATTTATATGTTTGTTCAATTATGACATAATGGTATAACATGATAAATGTCTAAAGAATGATGTTACTTGATGATATATGTCTTCAGGTTGAGGACATGAACAATGAGATCATATGTATGATAAGAGTACATACATTCTTGTTATGACCCTGGTCAAATGTTATTGTGGAAGCTAGTAGACAACAATAACACACAAGACTAGAATGTGTGTTGGTTGATGCCATAATCTCATTAGTCATGATATATAATATCAAACCAAGAACAAATATACTTTTTATAGAACAATGTACTAGATAGACCCACCTTGAGAGTGATACATGGAAACCATTGAATGGTTGTCAGAATCAGGTCTCATAGTGATAGTGGTGATTGTGGTTCTTAGAACTAAAATCACTACACTCATCACATGTCATTCTATGTACTTTGACATCATACAACGTGACCTTGAATAAGACTTACCGTAAAGGTGATGCCCTAATACATTGTGCCTCATGGGGATTCATTGTGAGTGATGTAGATGGGATTTGACCCTCCTAATAGAGTTAATATCCTGGCCACTTGATAAGCAAGACTAATAAACATATGGTTATACTCATGTGAATCAATATATGATATGTGAGCTCACATGCATCTCATACAGACTGCACTAGTTCAAGGAACACAGATTGAACATCTAGAGGATGATGTTTCTAGGCCTCAAGTTCAATCTAGATATCAGAGACAAAGGAACTATACGATCACTATAACATTAATCCTAGATTGTAGGTTGAAGTTGTTCTCAAACTTTTGGTTTACTATGCTAAAAGTGATGTGTTGCTAGATACCTCTCATTGCTTGTGATGTCATAAATTAGTTATGGACATTCATTGCCAATGTAATTTGGGACCTATAGGGTCAGACACATTGGATGCACATGGAAAAGGAATTTACTCATGAATGTGATTTAACTTGAATACTAAAGTGTTTTAGTATTCAAATTAAACAAGATTAGATGTCAAAAATTTGAAATGATCAATTCAACTAGTAAATGAACTAGTTCAGAAACATGAACTAACCGGTTCAAGTTGTGAACTGATCAGTTGGGAGATCATATGACTAGATCAAGGATTGATGTTGACGTCATGTTGTGCATTAGCCTGACATTAAAAGCCAATCAACACAAATAGGAAACATAATGAACAAAACATTCAAGTATCGAACAGACTGATTCACATGTAAATGGATTGTTCAATGACGAATCGACTATTTCACCATTTACAGCTTCCAAAGAATTCAAAAAAATCTGTCTCTTTGACTCCCAAATGATATGAAAACCCTGACCTTGGTCATCCTATATAAAGGGGTCAGGCTAGGCTTTTAGGAGACACAACGATAAGCTCTGACAATTGTTGTCTTCTCACAATTGTGGTAATTTGAGAACATGGGCAAGTCTTTCCTGTCAATAGATGAGATAACAAGGAAAAGAAAATAACAGAGAGCAAGTCAACACTAGCTCATTGACCTTCAAAGGGACAACTCCTTCTTGTCAGTTCTAAAAGATGATAGGAGTTCACGGTGGTTCACATGGACTACATAGAGGAGAGGAGGTCGTTGCCACCCAGTAGGGAGACGTCATCATCCACTCTCTGAGGTGTTGCACTAGGAGGTTTCCTGACAGTTGTCTGTGTGCTTCTTGTGAAAGAAGAATGCCACTGCAAGGATAGTCATTGGATTTGCTCCAGTTCCAGGTATATGCCTTGCAAACTTTCTTCCCAATCCATAGTTGTTGATGCGATCTGTTGTTCAAGGGGAATATGATAAGAAATTTTTTTTTGATATCTCTGTCACCATATTTCTGTACAATGGTATCAGATCCACAACAATTTACTATGTTTCAAGATTAAATCGATATGGTCAGTTTTTCATTTTATGATTTATTTATTACATGTGATGCAATTATTTAAATGATTAATGTGTATACCCTATTAAATACCACATATGATCCCTATATATGATATGATATGTTATATATATATATATACATATCTATGTGTGTATGCAATTTATACACATTGTCTTAGAATTGTTTTGATGGTGGATGTTAGTATGGTTATGGCTAGTATCCCTAAATCTTTGTTCATGGTTGAATGGTTTCATTCCTACCTTTTTTAAAATTCAATTTTCATACTGAGCCTCTCTCTCTCTCTCCATGTGTATAAGTATGAATGCTTTCCTTCCTATGCTCCGCTCAAACATAACTCAAGGTTTCCCTATTACCATGTATAAGTTAAATAGAAATAGAATAGTTTTATTTTCTATTTTGGCAAAAGAGATGTTCTAAACAAGTTGAGTCGACTGACTCAGAAGTCGAACTGATCGACTGGAGGACTAAGGAGGCCAGATGATAGGAGTTGATCGATCAGCTAGTGGTCGAACTGATGGGATGGAGGAGTCCAAACATCTCTTGAACCAAAGACCTGTCAAATGATCTAAGAGACCAACCGATAGACTACGAGGCCAACTGATTGGCTCAAGGGTTGAGTTGATTGACCAGATTGGTTCCAACACAAATCTTCTTAAACAACAGATTGCTACATATGATGTGGACCTTAGGTGGTAGCAATTCCTTGTGGCTCTAAGGAATTACATTAAACCATCACTCATATTTTATAGTTTCATGTTTCATTTGTGGATATAGTATGTATATAATAAATATTATAAGTATGTAGGGATTTGATATGTATATGTATTTATACAAATATAAAATCTCTCAATTCGATATTAAGTCTTATATACTTTCCATAAGTGACACACATGAAAAGCTTGATCAACTAAGCATGGGCATGCCAAGTGTGGCATGCCGTATATATTGTAACACCGCTCCAAGCACATATATACGTCAGCGGAAGCAAACCCTATGTTGTCCATAACATGGGTCACTTGGCTTGGAGGAACATTACAAAACATGATATTCAATAGCAATAAGATAAATGAAACACCATGAATTCACTCAAAATATATATTCATACACTATTCTTGAAAGGAGAAAACATAAACTGTCTCATTTTAATACATGTAGACTAAGCAAATCTAAAACATGAAATAAATTTGGACTATATCATCTATTGAGTGGTAGATGGCACCCCACCAAGCTAATGTCTCCTTTAATGTTAGCTACATTGAAGGGCTCATTTTAGTTCTCTCTTTCTCCTTCATTTAGGGACATCTCGTCCCTCGGTCATGCCAAACAAAGCATCAATGTGAGTAAGCGGAACTGTGCATTTTATTAGAATTGAACCGTAAGCATATATACTTGAACTAAAATGAACTTGACATGATTTGACATTAAGACTTTTCATTACACTTTAGTCTTCATTACATCAATGAATTAAGAAACATTACTATATGCATTCTCACCATCACTGCCCACATGGGGCACATCATGCTCGGAAAGCCCATCATTGTTAGGAAGCCCATAATGACCAAAAAAGATAATCATTGCGAGAAACATATAATAAGTTACTTAATTCTATTAACATCATTATTCTTATGTTTCCATCAATGTAAATTGTCCTCATCCAATAATTGTACCAAAGTACTCATCAGTCCGATTAAGGCTCATCTTAGTTGCACCAAAGTGCTCATCAATGTTATAAAGACAAAATAACATAAATAGGAACAATTCACAAATTAAGTGCATTATCATAATCAACATGGGATTTCTCCCTATTAGTCTTGAAATTATCATTACATGATTTACATGAGTCTTTCTTCAATTTATTAATCATTACATGATCATAGTATTAAATTAATGAGCATCAGTTGTAAGCATAGAACTTTGTGATTATAGCAAACAACAAGCAATAATATAATTTGAGGAATCATCATTATCTTAATTTCATTCTTTAACTTGAAATTCAAAGCATAATCTTAAATCATGCTTAACATTCAATTTACCTAAAGTACTAATGCATAGTGGCATGACCCGCTTACTTGGAGCAAGGTAGATCCTAACTTAATTCCTCTTATCTCAAGCCAATCCTACATTCCAGAAAATACATGATTCAAATTTATCTTTTTCTTGATTGACATCTAAAGCCTAATTTAGACTCTTTAGGAATACATAGGATGATATAGTCGAATTAGGGTTCCCAACCTATAAAATCATGTTCCTTATTTGAATAGATTACCCAAGAGTATTTTTATGTATTTTTATGAAATTAATATGAATTAGTAATGAATTTTCAAAGCCCCAACCAATCAGAAAGTAAAATAAATACACGTAATCGATAGGTCTCCTGTTCCCAAGATGACATGGACCACACCCTATCTTGAAACCATAGGGTCAACAGGAGATTAAGGCGACTAAAATATCAGTTACGCCCATCAGAGCACATGACAACATGGATAGAGTTTGTGGGAAAAACTGGGAGAACATCACTTGGCTTCTTCTTCTTCATTGTACTGTAACATGGAACAACGTGAAATCAATGAGAACTGGAGATTCCAAATATTGATTCGTTTTTCTTCTTTGGAAATTGAGGTGCTAAAGACCTCTCCCACATCGAGTCATAACTAATGGGCTAAGTCCCATTATCCATGGTGGTTAGGAGATTGAGAAAACACTACCACCGTGATGGAGTATATGACAAATAGGATAATCCCTAGGATGCCTGTCAGAGCTTACACAAACACCAAAATTAGAGAAAAAGATGCTCGCAAGGATTCACAATTACTAAGAGAGACCATATTTGGAGGAAGCAAAGAAACTAGGATCCTGGAAGGCGAATTGTTGGTCGGAAACAACAACAGGCTAGGAAAAAGGGAAAAGATGGAAGGTCACCTCTTTAGGGAAAAATTGGAGGCGCAAGGCATTGCATGTAGGCTATGAAGAGAGGTCTAAATCCTATGGGTGACTACGACGGTCTCTGGTGACTCCTTGAACCTCTGAAGATTTTGGGTAAGACATTGTTCCTATATGGGGAAGGAGACAACTATACAAACTGAGATTGTGTTGAAGCCACAAGTTTTATAGGTTAGGGTTAGAGAGAGTCTTCTCTAGTTGGGTTTTTTTTGTTAGAGTCCTAGGTATATAGGAATTTCCATTTTTGGGGTTCTAATTGGAGAGGGTCTCATCTCCTGAGAGTCTCAATGTGAGTGGGAAATGGGAGAGGGGTATGACCCCTCTTCACATATACCCATGAGGGTCTGAGAGTCCAAGGACTCAAAGGTCCATGTCACAACAAGATAAATCATTAGAGTTAGGTATATATAGGTTATATTAATACACTATCCAATATTTTGGTGTAAAACTATACAAAATCTATCCAAATTGCTTTGAGGGGTCAAATGAAGTTGGATTAGCTTCATATTTGGAACATGGGTGTATTTTAGGGCCGAAACCATTCTCATATGATTGTTTTCAAACCTTGAAGACAGAAATATCACTTATTAGTATAATACATATAGTATCACTTATATAATTAGACACATTATGATTGACTCTGAATAAATCTGACTTTCATTTTAGGTTCAATTAGGTTTTACCCTTATGGACTTGAGTCTATTTGATGAAATTATCCTTATTAAGGCTCATATTCTAATTAATGATAATGATGTTACTTAGAGTTTTTTGTACTTTAATGTGTAAGGATATTGAATTAACTATCATCATAATAGGGCAAACATTGTGCAATTTATTGGACTTCCCTTCAATCACTATATTTTGGGCTAATAGTCATATTAGGTTATAAATTATGCATGAACTTTGAATTTTGAAAGATTAGGATTTTAGTAAAGGATTTAATCATAAGTTTAAATTTGAGGCTGTTACAATTCTACCCACCTTAATTAAATTTGATCCACAAAATTTCCTCATACTACCCACCTTAGGGTTTTACATATTCTATGTACACTAATTTCTAATATGATACTACCCACCTTAGGGTTTTACATATTCTATGTACACTAATTTCTAATATGATACTACCCACCTTAGGCTTCCGAAACACTTGCTCTGCCTTGTCCATCTTTGTCCTTTTAAGAGGGCTTTTACTTCTTGTCAGATCCTGCACATCAGTATGTCAGATCTCTCATCTGGTATCATATACCAAAATTTAAGAAGTAATTAAAAATTTTCTTATGTTGTTTATACCTGAAGTGGAGGCCTCAGTGCCATCCTTCTTCTTCTTTATTTCCTCTAACCGGAGTGGGCAATCTATATTCCAATGTTCAAGCTGGTAACAATGATGACAATCACCTCTTTGTTTCTTTTCTCCACCTTTTTCCTTGAGATATGGATACTTAGGCTTCTGGTTAGATTTAGAACTCTTCTTAGATTTATATTTTCCTTTAGACTTCTCCGTTGTCTTGCTGATCACCAACACATATTTGGGCTTGTGTTTCTTCATTTGTGTCTTAGTTGTTCTCAACATACCCTACAACATGGGCTTGTAAAAGTCATTCATGTTGTAGTTCATGACAAACTGACTATATGACTCTAGCAAAGACTACATAATCACGTCAGCGGCCAACTCTTAACCCAAGGAGAATCCTAGTCTAGTTAGGCCATCTACATACCCAAGGAGCATGAGTACATGAGGACCTATTGGGTTACCTTCTTCCATGGTACATTTGAACAACGCCTTGGAGACATCGTATCTCTCCTGTCTTTCCTGGTCTTGGTACATGTTCTTGATATGTGTGACCATCTCAATCACCCCCATGTTCTCATGCTTCCTTTGCAACTAATGGTTCATGGAACATAGCATCAGAAACTTGACATCCACAAAACCTTCAATATTCTTCTTATAAGCACCCTTGTTAGCTCTCAGAGCATTTTGAGCCGATTCCTCTGGTTCTGGTATTTTTAGAACATAGAGCTTGCACTCCAGTGCCAGAACATTTCCCAGCACCTGAACCAGTCGTGGAAGTTGTTCCTAGTCAGTTTGCCCTTCTCAAGGACCGATCATAAATAAAAGTGATTGTTTGTTGTGGCCATTTGATTCTACAAAAGAATTTGCAATTTTATCAAAAACTCATTTATGGTTTTATTTGATTTGATTAAAGTTTGGGCGATAATAATTAGGTCTTTAATTAATTATCATTCAAACACAATCAATCATCAAGGTAGGATACTCTTTCCAATTGAATCATATACAATTTTGGATAGATGATATGTGCAACTCCTTGCCATAATCATCTGCATTCTTTTAGGCCCAGACGCTCTAAGAATCACTAGTTCAACATGACCCAATAGGTAATAAGATAATAATGCACCCTATGGAGGAGGAACCTACATTATTACCCACACACCTCCACAAGGTAGACGACACACCACGCGGAGGTGTAACCTACGCTTAGTTGAACAAGTTTTTCATATGCATTGCTATTAGAAAGCTTCTAAGACTTAATATGTTTTATTGAGGAATATATATATATATATATACATATATATATATATAATATATATATATATATATATATATATATATATATATATATACATATACATATACATATACATATACATATACATATACATATACATATACATATACATACATATACTATATCCAATCACCACATATATAGTACATATCATATACATACTATATTGCATAATGTAAACATGCAATATAAAATTAAAAAAGTGATGGTTATGGCAATGCCTATTTGTAATTCCTTGGAGCCAAAAAGAATTACTACCACCTAGGTCAATCATCACATCACATGTATGAACCTATGATTGATGTAGATTTGTACTTGCCAAACTGGGTAGATCGGTTCAACCTTCGAATCGGTTGTCTCACCTCTTGGCCGGTCAGTTGGTCCTCCTGTCCGACTGATGTTTGGAATCCTTCCAAATGTCCATTTGGGCCTCTAGGGATGGTCTTCTAGCCTCCTATACAACTGATGCTTGGACTCCTTCTAGACGGTCAGTTGGATCCACCACGTGGTCATCTGGTTCCATCACTCTTTTGTCCTTGATCCTTCATACGGTCAACTCATCTCATAAAGTGGCCATCTTAACTGGTGATGAACATCTTCAATGTCATTATATAAAAGAAACTACCATGTTGTTACTTTATTACATTGAATAAGACAAACCTCGAGTTACATTCGAGGGGAGAAAATATAGGAAAGCATTAACTTTACATTGGGAAGAGAGAGGTAGAAGCTCGATATGCAGACCGAGATAAACAAGAACGAAACCATCCAACCATACACAGATAAAGGGTATTGTCCATAATGATGCCATACATCCACCATCAGAACCGCTTTCAGGGTGACCCGTGAAAATTTATTTATATATATATGTATATATATATATTAATTTGGGGTTATGTGATCTTTGATCATATGCGCATATGAAAACAGTTTAAATATACACATCAAATGCAATAAATAAACAATAAAATGAAAAATCTAATCATATTAATTATCCTAAAACATTGTAAATTGGCGTGGCTCTAATACCACTATTGGGAAATCTAGGCACAAAGTATTGCAGTGGAAACAAAATTTTATCTATCTATATGACCAAACTCTCTTCTTTGCAACTGCTGACTAGTTGCACTTGGATGGTGGTTGGACAGCTCCTGGTCTTCACCATGAACAACTATCTACACAACCTCTATGACAACTCTGGTGGTTTAGCCACAGACTGTAGGTTGACTTTGCTCTCCGAGTAGAAGTCAAAGGAGTCAAAGGACTCATGTCGTTCACCAAGGATAGATAGGAAGGAGTTGTCCCTCCTGTTGGTGTACTAGTCACCAACCTGTGGTCTCCCACAATGATAACTTCTCAGTTGTTCTCTACCATTAGCTAGCCCTCCCAGTCGGGTAGGACTTGTCTGTGTTCTCTTGGTTACCACAACTAGAGAGGACAATACTTGTCAAAGGAACTGATTCTCAGTTATCTATATTGCGTCTTGGGAAGCCCCTCATACCCCTCCTTTTATAGGCGAGGTTAGGGTCAGGGTTCCAAGTCTTTATAGGATTGTGTGGGAGTGGAAAGGACTAGAAGAACTTAAAATTTCATAACCTGCGACAGCCAAAACAGCCATTTCACCCACCCAGATGATCATCTGGTGTTCAATACGGTCGTCTCGCACTGCTAAACGGCTGTTTGGGAGTTTCCCAATCTCACATGATTTGGCAATTTTGATTTGAATGAATATACATATTAATTTTACTTGCTCTCTAAGTATATACAATCAAAACTATTTGAAAAATATCCTAAACCTTTGTTTGGCCAAACTGAGCCATCTCCCCCAAGAAAGATGCCCGTCTCACTCACCTAGATGGTTGAGATGAACCAATCGATTCAGTCATGTTGAATTGGTCGACTAAAGGGAAGAACTAAGCCAATTTGATCCTTGATATGCCTGACCACCCAAACGGTTGTCTCAACTACTTGAGATGCCCATCTGGCTGCCCAAACGGCCATCTCACCCAGTGAGATGGTCGTTTGGCAGACCTGGTCAGCCAATCAAGCAATCAGTTGCATGAATTGGGTACCCACCACTTTAGTAATCAATCCAATTGTTGTTTGAGATCAAACTCCTCTTCTAGATTAGTTCCTATGTGTGTGACCCTATAGGTCCTATATCAAGTTAGTAGTGAGTGTTGATAACTATCTTATGACATCACAAGTAGAGAGTGGTACCTAGTCATACATCAGTGCTACCCAAGTGAATGGAAAGTTCAAGAACAACTTCAACCTACAATCTATGTAAGGTGTTGTTGTGATTGTATAATTCATTTGCCTCTTATATCTAGGATGAACTCAAGGCATGGAGGGTCATCCTCTCAGCATTCAATCCATGTTTCTTGAACCAAGAGGAGATTGTCTAAGATAATGCAACCTCAATATGATATATTGATTCACACGTGCATGCATATGCGTTTCTTAGTATCTCTTAACAAGTGGACATGATATCATACTCTAGTAGGAGGGAAAAATCCCATATCTATCACTCACAATATATCCTCATGTGTTAAAGTCACCCAATCATCACCATTATAACAACCCATGTCTCTGGACTGTGTTTGATGATGTTAAAGCTTATTCAACAACATGTGAGGAGTGCAGTGATTACAAGTATAAGAATCACAATCACCACCTTCACTATGAGAGAAGACAATGATCACAAAACCATGTGTCACTCTCAGGGTGGGTCTGTCTGATGCACTGTTCTCAAACATGTATCTTTGTGCTTGGTTTGATATTACCTTATCATGACTTAGTGAGACTCAATTATCAACCAACTCACAGTCCTATCTTATGTGTTGCTAGTGTCTATCTTCCTTCCATAGTAACAACCAACTAGGGACATAATGAGAATATGTATATGTACTCTTAACATCCATATGATCTCATTTCCACATGGTTAATTCTTGAAGACATACGTCATTGAGTAATATCATTCTCTAGACATTCACTTTGTACCCTCGCTATCTCATAACTGAGTGAAATATGTGAACTTGAAGCTTGTCTTTTATATATGCTAATACCAATCAAATCCTTTTAGGGAATTATGCCATGTCAATCATCATATGATTGGATCTACGGGCATACCTTATGAACAAACTCCCACTTGCACATAGAGCCAATCACCAATGGATCTCATCCTTAGTGATCTAAACATGTCCAACATGATTGTACTACACTAGTGCTAAAATAGAGAGTTAGTAACACTTTGCTATTAGTTGGTATATTGCATGTTTCTTGTCTCTTTGCTACAAGATGAAACAACGAAATATGGTATCTGATATTCCTTTCCTAACAATTAGCTTCATTTTCGTTACAACATCTCTATCGAGTCATCAATGGTTGGAACATCTATAAATTCATCATATGAACTTTTCAATCCATATAGTATCACCCTGAAAAAACATACTTGGCTTCTATTGTAGATTAGCATTAATGACTATTAGTTCAAAACCCTTTCCAACTAATCAACACTTCTCTTTTAAATGAAACATATTTTAGTTTGCAGTTATTTTTGTCATTATGGAAGCTTGCATCGATGTAACCCTTTACATATAACTCTTCCTTTTATTACTATTTCATTAACTAGGATTTTTATCCTTAATTACTTCTCAAGTATTAATGGATATCTTCAATGACTTTCAAAAAAACATTATTGGATTTTAGTAACATCTTGTCATGTCCATACATACAAGATTGTATGGGATAAACACATTTATTGCACTCATGATAGATTCACTATTGGGCTGGCCCAAGGAATCTAATTCATTGTATTTTCATTCTTCACAAGAATAGGAATATAAGGTTCATGAGAGACTAATCTGGATTCTCTCTCATTACTCTTTCCTCTGTTGAACTCCTTCAACACTTTGCTATTGCATGTTCTTAAAACTTCTGTAACATCCCTGACCTGGGTTATGAGGTAACCCTATTTGTTTTGGTTAATAAAGTTTCTTATAACTCTAATATAATCCTATAAGGAGTTTTTTCATCATGTAACACACTTATGTTTCAAGTTTGGTCCTAATTGAATGTTGTTTGAGCAATGTTCCTTTATTTTGGACCAAAGTGTAATTTACCCAAGTTGAGGGGCCATAATGCAAAATGTCACATGTTGAATGTACAAAATATGTTTTAAAATCATAATAGAGAGAATGATGCTAAGTGGTGGATTGTGCAAAGCCTAAATTCCAAGTTTGAACTTGTTTGAACAATGTTGGAGCATTGTGAACCAATTTTGGTACAATTGCAATTTACCCAAAATGTGGGGTTAATATGCAAATTACCACATATAGAGTGTTCCTAATCCCACCTAATATCATGTAGAAGATATAGAAAGGAGGATACACCATTCTTTATTCCATTATGAATGATGGTAATCTTGGTGAAGAAATGACCAAGAGAAGGGTTGAATTTGAAAGCTTAACTTGAGTTGTATCAAGTTGAAAAGCTTATATATGAATGCCTATCGTCCAAGGATCCCAAGGAGGTGTCCCATATCGTTTTTGTAACTCTTGGAAAAGTCCATATCATGCAAATCACCTCAAGGAGGTGGTTTGCATCGAGTTACAACTTCCTTAACAAAGTTGTATCAGGTTGTGCAAAAAGTGATGAATTAATTGATATATTTTATTCAAAAGGATAAGTAATGGACGAATTTGCATCTCTAGATGATTCTCAATTGTTTTTCAAAACAATATAAATGGTGATGCATGCTTGTACACGTGTCACCCATGCATGGACACGTGGCACCTACTAGTTCCAAATAATGACACCTCATTTTTACCTTCCATCATGTGCAACAAGTATATATACCCCTAGTTTCACCGCTTAGTGCAATTTTGCGAACCTTACCACCCTCCTACCATAACGTATCATGCATAGAGATCCCATATCATGAAGAAAGGTTGTGGTATCGTGCATGGGCCTCAGGATATCGCCCATGTCAGGATCATATCGCCCAAGTAGGTGATATCGGCCATAGTGGAGTGGTTTGAGTGGCATATCGTGCAAGTAAGTGTCATATCGTGCATGGGTGGTGGTAAATCATGCAAGATCAGTATGGTATTGTTCAATGGTGCTAAGGAGAAAATAGGAGCGCATACTTGACCCTAATGTGAGGCCATGATCATCTTCAACCTTGGATTGAAGCATGATGTTATGGTTTTGATCTTCCTTTCTTTTCTTCTTCACCAATTGCTTATCCATGGTGATTCCTTGTATATGAAGGAGTTATGAACGAGCCTTGGTCTTTTCATAAGTCATCTTCAACCTTAGGAACATGGATCTTTGGAGCTTGGAGCTTTGAAGTGGTTCTTAAGGCGGGTTATATAACTTGAACTCAACCATGTTATTATTCATCACCTAAATTGTTGTATTTAATGATCTACTTTTAATTCTAAAATTTCCTGAAATAGTTGATGAAATTATGAGTTCTAGTAGTTTCTTAGACCTGTTGACATGAACTATAATAGTTAGAACAAAGGTCTAGAGCTTGAAGATGATGATATCACCTTATAAAAGTGATATTGGGTGCATGCACACAAGCAAGCACCCCTAACCTGATATGATGATGCACCTATTTCGCTAAAATGATATGAATAGGTTTGTAAACCTTATTGAATGATATAGGGGTGTAGTATACACCTCTTGCACAATATGGTAGCCCGATACACAACCCTAGTTGATGTCTATCCCGACATGTTGATGGCTTAATACCTCATGCACAACATGGGCAACACATACAAACACCTTTAGCCCGATATGAATGGTGTGTATATACTTCTAGCCCGATATGGTGAGTGCTCATATACTTACAACTTGATATGGTGAACATATGCACACTTCTAACCTGAGATACCTTATAAAGGTGAGGGCAAGACACTCTTAGGAGTGATAAGAGTAACACCAAGTTATGGTGTGGCTAATACCTTTATAGGTGAAATAGCTAAATTGGTTGATAATGGACAACCTTATATCAATAGTGCCTTAACCCGAGATGAGTCCATATCATTGATGATAGTAGGGTGATTCAAGTGTATGACTTATAGCCAATACTTTACAAGATTAATATGATGGGATAGTGGATAAAGTATTAGGATGGGAAATACCCTAATACAAGATAAGTTGATGAACTTAAGTAAGTTAAAAGTAATGAGGGAAGTGATACACCAAGGTATGGTAAATATCACATCCAACACTTTAAGGTTGCTACACCTTGATGCATCTTAAATCCAATATGTATGGATGAGTAACACATGAAGTGTGTCATGCCAATTCTTACATTGAAATGTAATGAGTTTAATGCACTTTGATAAGTGTAGGCTAACATACCTTGAGAAAGGGTTAAGCCAAAACAATAAACTGTGATGTAATCAATATCCTACAGAGGATGAGAGACAAATTCGTACCTTGTGTTGGTAATCATTTAATGATAAATGTTGAGAATAAATAAGTATGATTGGATACTTAGGATAGCAACGTATGCTCCTAGATGTGTGGAGCAATGAATTAGGGTTTGGATCAATAAAATAAACATGAAACCCTAATTAGTCATAAAGGGGAAACCCTAATCCCAATGATGAGATGGTTGTAATTCTCTTATTGCATAAGCCTTGAAAGGCATGTTAAATACTTGTACAACAAGTATAATGAGCTATGGCTTTGTGAGCCATGTGAATAAGTTGTTGCCTAGTGAGAGGTGATAAGATGTGTTATGGCTTTGTGAGCCATGAGAATAATTTGTTGCCTAGTGAGAGGTGACAAGATATTTAATGGGCCTTGTGAGCCATGAGAATAAGTTGTTGCCTAGTGAGAGGTGACAATATGTGTTATGGCCTTGTGAGCCATGTGATAAGTTGTTGCCTAGTGAGAGGTGACAAGATGTGTTATGGCCTTATGAGCCATGTGATAATTTGTTGCCTAGTGAGAGGTGATAAGATACTTAATGGGCCTTGTGAGCCATGAGGATAGTTGTTGCCTAGTGAGAGGTAACAAGGTGTTTATAAAAGTCTTATGTAAGAAATGATAATGTTCAAAATAAATTAAGAAATGGAAACTTAGTAATATAATGATAATAATAAATGGATACAATAATAATAATGAAATCTTGATCATATATTCTTTATTCTTATAGCCAAATAAGGGCTATAGTGCTTGAAATATATGAGAGGGATACTTGTTTATAAAAAGGATGTGAATAAGCATGATGGCTTGGCCAAGATATAATGCCTAGTAAAATTGATGTGGTATTCAATGATGTTTGCACAGGATTGGCATAGTCCAATGCCTGAAATAGTTGTACAGGATTGGCATAGTCCAATGCCTGAATATAATATGATGATGTATACTCACATGACTACAATTAAATATCTGGTTAGCAGATTGACTGAAGCCAACAAATATAAATGAGAATGATTCATGGATGACATACCATGATAATGAGTTTCACTAGATAAGCTTGAGATGTTGATATAGTATGATGAGTAAATGATATACATGTTCTTCCCATTCCTTATAAAGAGAATAAATGACTTTTTGCTCTGTCACAAATAGTTGCAAAGCTTTAAAAGATGAGAATATTCTAAATTGCTTATCTTCTGCTCAGTTTTATGCCATTTAAACTATGATAATAATATTGTTGGCGGAGAGTTATATCTCTCACTGGGACAATTGTCTCACCTCGTGGGATCCACATTTTCTTAGGTGGATGTGCACGAGGGGGATTGAGACCGTATTGCAGAGGAAGAACATCAGCAACAGGGATAACAGTGACATCTCAGGTTGAGTGTACTGCCTGTCGTGTGTTGTATAAAGTAGTACTATGTGTCGTCTCTGTACTCTCAGGTCCTTGGAGTTGGTCTGTACTGATTTTATGATAATCTAAGGATTTTGGCCTGAATGCCTTGAGGTTTTATGTTGCTTTAGTATCTATTTTGATAGAGCAACTACTATCTGTTATCCTCGAGAAAAGATGGTACAATGTATGTACAATGTGAACAATGATGTATATAAAGTTTTGGTTCTGCCTTAAAGAGTTTTCCTAG
Source organism: Alisma plantago-aquatica (assembly GCA_963693085.1). NCBI lineage: Eukaryota > Viridiplantae > Streptophyta > Magnoliopsida > Alismatales > Alismataceae > Alisma > Alisma plantago-aquatica. The sequence continues at coordinate 222,295,525 of OY856410.1, read as the reverse complement.
AAATGGATCACTTTGCAAAATGCTTTTATTTTTTAGTGATTTTTGTTAATCCGCTGTTTATGTTTCTTTAGCTTAATTAATGACGATTTTTTTGTCGGTCGTCACAAGTAGTGGTATCATAGCTCTAGGTTCGTTGAGTCTACAGAGACATAGGACTAAGGTGTTCAGTCTGTGTTAGTGTCCTCCAGCATACCCTATAGTGACTTCTACTTATGTAGAGTAAAGGGTAAAGTTTATAAAGGACTGGGGAACATGAGGAACACATTGCGAAGGGCAATGTTGTTGCACCAGGAGAGGGTGCATGCGATCAGGCAAGAGAAGAAAAAGTGCCTAAGAATTCCCATCTTGACATGATCAGGATAGAGAATCCTATGTTTATTCTCTTGAAGGGCAGGTTAGGACAACAGTGATGCATATAGAATATTGAATACTAGCAATACAACCTAGGTTACCAGTCCTTAATGCGGAAACTTTGGGCTTTGAAAGGGTTCCTAAATGACATGGTCATGTCGGAATAGTGGAAATGTGGGAAAGATTAACATATGGCGAGAAAGTAGACTCTGCCATAAGTTTAGACAGATAGTACATCTGTGATGGTAGTGCCCAAGGAGGGGAAATAAGCTGAGATTTAAGGTAAGGTCTCTATAATTTTAGAGACATTTGCCTAGCTGTTCTGAAAAGCCAAAGTTTTTGGTGCACCAGTGCAATAAATGCCTAGTGCACCAGGGCAGTAGCCACTAAGTAAAGGCAAAATTCCTCACTTTCCACCAGTATGAACTCATGGCATAGCTTATACATCGGTAATGAGACCGATAAGACCATGGTATGAGGACAATACATGTTATGGATATGGACATGTTGAGAATACTAAACTCTTTTCTTTGAAAAGAAGGGAGGAAATGACTCATCAACTGAGGTAGACTCAGCAAGGCTTATGAAAGTTACAGCCCAATAATGTGAAAATGCAAAAGCAACAACATGAAACAACTAGACTCTATGTCTTAAGTCAACCTAAAGCGGTAGATGACCGTGAGGGGTAATAGTCATATGAAATAGATTCATTCTGATATTTCATTTCATGATTCTATGTGTTAAAAGAAAGTAGTTATTTTTGAACTTCCCCTGACTAGTCCTATAAGGACACAAGAAAGATGAGAATTTACATTTTACTCAATATTCCTTAAAATACTTTATAATCTCTCTTATCTGTGCGATAAAAGATGAGATATAGAAGTGATGCCTGAAAAAAAAATCCAGGAATGAAAAATCATGTGTGTATAATGATATGAAAAGTGAGGAACATGATATTAAATAAAGTGCATACTACCTAATCTCAATATTTGTATACCCAGGCCAGATATATGATTATTGGAGATAGGGTGAGTATGGAACTCTTAGATTGTTATCTTTCTGATTACTCTGATCAAGTAGTCATTCTGAAACAATCTAGTGAGTATAACGAAACCAAATGGGGATTTTCTAAGTGAACTTTCCCAACTAATGAGGTAGTGTTGAGTGAACTTTCCCAACTAATGAGGAAGTACTAAGTGAACTTTCCCAACTAATGAGGAAGTGCTAAGTGAACTTTCGGAACTAATGAGGAAGTCCTGAGTGAACTTTCCCAACTAATGAGGAAGTGCTAAGTGAACTTTCCCAACTAATGAGGAAGTACTAAGTGAACTTTCCCAACTAATGAGGAAGTGCTAAGTGAACTTTCCCGACTAATGAGGAAGTGCTAAGTGAACTTTCCCAACTAATGAGAAAGTGTTGAGTGAACTTTCCCAACTAATGAGGAAGTTCTAAGTGAACTTTCCCAACTAATGAGAAAGTGTTAAGTGAACTTTCCCAACTAATGAGGAAGTGCTGAGTGAACTTTCCCAACTAATGAGGAAGTGCTAAGTGAACTTTCCCAACTAATGAGGAAGTGCTAAGTACATTTTCCCAACTAATGAGAAAGTATTGAGTGAACTTTCCCAACTAATGAGGAAGTGTTGAGTGAACTTTCCCAACTAATGAGGAAGTGCTAAGTGAACTTTCCCAACTAATGAGGAAGTGCTAAGTGAACTTTCCCAACTAATAAGGAAGTGCTAAGTGAACTTTTCAAAACAAATAAAGGATTTCTGAGTGGATTACCTCTGTTAAATATATATGTTTCCCCTTTGATAAACAACCTTGGGTGATGATAGGGGTATGTTCCTTTTTGTTTCTTCCTTTCAGTAACATGACAATCAAGTAAGTATTATGACATTTGATGTACATGGATTAGAAATAATCCGTTGATGGATACTTAGAAAAGTATCAGTTTGTTTTGGACTTTGGTTCCAAGATAATGATATATGGAACAAGCAATGTCCTAAAATAAAAGAAATACCTTGTGCATGTGTACCCTTGGTGGTAACAACATAGAAATGAATATGATAAGGGTGAGATTTGTTCTCAACACATATGATGAATACCAAAGTAAGGATTCTGGTATCTGAGAAATAATAGATGATTTATGTTGGTTATCTATATTGGCCAACTGTGAAATCAATCTAGTTACATCAAATAATATGGACATCATATGTTAGGGGTTTATGCTCTGCATAAACATAAACATTGATAAGGTTGAACTAATGGAAGGAACAATTGTAATTGGTGGAAAAGTTCATCAAGCTAAAAGTATTTCCTTAGAATAACCCTGTGAGGAAGAAACTTTGAGTGGATTACAAATCTATGGTATCTCCATGACATTAAGATGTTACGTGGAAACTTGATGGTATAATAAATGAATAAAATCTATCTCTCCTTTTCCTGGGATTTCGGGGATGAAATCCTTGTTAGGGGTTTATAATTATAACATCCCTGACCTGGGTTATGAGGTAACCCTATTTTTTTTGGTTAATAAAGTTTCTTAAAACTCTAATATAATCTTCTAAGGAGTTTTTTCATCATGTAACACACTTATGTTTCAAGTTTGGTCCTAATTGAATGTTGTTTGAGCAATGTTCCTTTATTTTGGACCAAAGTGCAATTTACCCAAGTTGAGAGGTTATAATGCAAAATGTCACATGTTGAATGTAACACATGTGTTTTACAATCATAAGATAGAGAATTATTCAAAGTGGTGGCTTGTGCAAAGCCTAAATTCCAAGTTTGAACTTGTTTGAACAATGTTGGAGCATTGTGCACCAATTTTGGTACAAATTGTAATTTACCCAAAATGTGGGGTTAATATGCAAATTACCACATCTAGAGTGTTCCTACTCCCTCCTAGTATCATGTAGAATATATATAAAGGAGGATACACCATGCTTGATTCCATTATGAATGGTGGTAATCTTGGGGAAGAAATGACCAACAAAAGGGTTCAATTTGAAAGCTTAACTTGAGTTGTATCAAGTTGAAAAGCTTATATATGAGCGCCTATCGGCCAAGGAGCCCAAGAAGGTGTCCCATATCGTTTTTTGAACTCTTGGAAAATTCCATATAGTTCAAAGCACCTCAAGGAGGTGGTTTTTATCGAGTTACAACTTCCTTAACAAAGTTGTATCGGGTTGTGCAAAAAGTGATGAATTAATTGATATATTTTATTCAAAAGGATAAGTAATGGACGAATTTGCATATGAAGATGATTCTCAACTGTTTTGCAAGATAGGATAAATGATGATGCACGCTTGGACACGTGTCACCCATGCATGGATACATGGCACCTACTAGTTCAAAATAATGACACCTCATTTTTACCTTCCATCATGTGCAACAAGTATATATACCCCTAGTTTCACCCCTTAGTGAAATTTTGCGACCCTTACCACTCTCCTACCCTAAGGTATCGTGCATAGATCTCTCATATCGTGATAGGATGCCATGGTATCGTGCATGGGACTTATGATATCGCCCATGGCAGGATCATATCGCCCAAGTAGGTGATATCGGCCATATAGGGTGATATCGGCCATAGTGGAGTGGTTTGAGTGGCATATCGTGCAAGTGAGTGTCATATTGTGCATGGGTGGTGGTATATCGTGCAAGATCAGTATGGTATCGTGTAAGGGTGCTAAGGAGTAAATAGGAGGTCATACTTGACCCGAAGGTGAGGCCATGATCAACTTCAACCTTGGATTGAAACATGATGTTAGGTTTTGATCTTCCTTTCTTTTCTTCTTCACCAATTGCTTATACATGGTGATTCCTTGTATATGAAGGAGTTATGAACGAGCCTTGGATTTTTCATAAGTCATCTTCAACCTTAGGAACATGTAGTTTTGGAGCTTGGATCTTTGAAGTGGTTCTTAAGGCGGGTTATATAAGTTGAACTCAACCATGTTATTATTCATCACCTAAATTGATGTATTTAATGATCTACTTTTAATTCTAAAATATTACTAAATAGTTAATGAAATTATGAGTTCTAGTAGTTTCTTAGACCTGTTGACATGAACTATAATAGTTAGAACAAAGGTCTAGATCTTGAAGATGATGATATCACCTAATAAAAGTGATATCGGGTGCATGCACACAAGCAAGCACCCCTAACCTGATATGTTGATGCACCTATTTCACTAGAATCATATGAATATGTTTTTAAAACTTATTGAATGATATGGGGGTGTAGTATACACCTCTTGAATGATAGGGAGTCAAGGATAGACTCCATGCACGATACAAGGTCAATTATATACTTGTAAGTTGATGTGACACCCTAATTTGGGTAACCAAATATGAGTAAAGAATAGCAAGTGTTATTGCACGATATGGTAGCCCGATACACAACCCTAGTTGATGTCTAACCCGACATGGTGATGGCTTAATACCTCATGCAATACATGGGTAACACATACAAACACCTTTATCCCGATATGAATGGTGTGTATATACTTCTAGCCTGATATGGTGAGTGCTCATATACTCACAACATGATATGGTGAACATATGCACACTTCTAACCCGAGATACCTTGTAAAGGTGAGGGCAAGACACTCTTAGGAGTGATAAGAGTAACACCAAGTTATGGTGTGGCTAATACCTTTATAGGTGAAACACCTAAAGTGGTTGATAATGGACAACCTTATATCAACAGTGCCTTAACCCGAGATGAGTCCATATCATTGATGATAGTTGGGTGATTCAAGTGTATGACTTATGGCCAATACTTTACAATATTAATATGATGGGATAGTGGATTAAGTATTAGGATGGGAAATACCATAATATAAGATAAGTTAAAAGTAATGAGGGAAGTGATACACCAAGGTATGGTAAATATCACATCCAACACTTTAAGGTTGCTACACCTTAATGCATCTTAAATCCAATATGTATGGATGAGTAACACATGAAGTGTGTCATGCCAATTGTTACATTAAAATGTAATGAGTTTAATGCACTTTGATAAGTGTAGGCTAACATACCTTGAGAAAGGGTTAATCCAAAACAATAAACTGTGATGTAATCAATATCCTAGAGAGGATGAGAGAGAAACTCGTACCTTGCATTGGTAATCATTTAATGATAAATGTTGAGATAAATAAGTATGATTGGATACTTATGATAGCAATGTATGCTCCTAGATGTGTGGAGCAATGAATTAGGGTTTGGGTCAATAAAATAAACATGAAACCCTAATCCGTCATAAAGGGGAAACCCTAATCCCAATAATGGGATGGTTGTAATTCTCTTATTGCATAAGCCTTGAAAGGCATGTTAAATACTTGTATAACAAGTATAATGAGCTATGGCTTTGTGAGCCATGTGAATAAGTTTTTGCCTAGTGAGAGGTGATAAGATGTGTTATGGCTTTGTGAGCCATGAGAATAATTTGTTGCCTAGTGAGAGGTGACAATATGTGTTATGACCTTGTGAGCCATGTGATAATTTGTTTCCTAGTGAGAGGTGACAAGATACTTAATGGGCCTTGTGAGCCATGAGGATAGTTGTTTCCTAGTGAGAGGTAACAATGTGTTTATAAAAGTCTCATGTAAGATATGATAATGTTCAAAATAAACTAAGAAATGGAAACTTAGTAATATAATGATAATAATAAATGGATGCAATAATAATAATGAATTCTTGATCATGCATGCTTTATTCTTATAGCCAAATAAAGGCTATTGTGTTTGAAATATATGACAGGGATACTTGTTTATAAAAAGGATGTGAATAAGCATGATGTCTTGGCCAAGGTATAATGCCTAGTAAAATTGATGTGGTATTCAATGATGTTTGCACAGGATTGACATAGTCCAATGCCTAAAATAGTTGCACAGGATTGGCATAGTCCAATGCCTGAATATAATATGATGATGTATACTCACAGGACTGGTATAATTAAATATTTGTTTAGCAGATTGACTGAAGCCAGCAAATAGAAATGAGAATGATTCATGGATGACATACCATGATAATGAGTTTCACTAGATAAGCTTGAGATGTTGATATAGTATGATGAGTAAATGATATACATGTTCTTCCCATTCCTTATAAAGAGAATAAATGACTTATTGCTCTATCATAGATAGTTGCAATGCTTTAAAAGATGAGAATATTCTAAACTACTTTTCTTCTGCTCAGTTTTATACCATTTAAACTGTGAATAATATTGTTGGTGGAGAGTTATATCTCTCGCTGGGACAATTGTCTCACCCCCTGGGATCCACATTTTTTTTAGGTGGACGTGCACGAGGGGGATTGAGACTGTATTGTAGAGGACGAACATCAGCAACAGGGACAACAGTGACAGCTCAGGTTGAGTGTACTGCTTGTCGTGTTTTATAGAAAGTAGTCATATGTGTTGTCTCTGTACTCTCAGGTACTTGGAGTTGGTCTGTATTGATTTTATGATAATCTGAGGATTTTGGCCTGAATGCCTCGAGGTTTTATGTTGCTTCAGTATGTGTTTGATAGAGCAACTGCTATATGTTATCCTCTAGAAAAGATGGTATAATGTATGTACAATGTCAACAATGATGTATATAAAGTTTTGGTTCTGCCTTAAAGAGTTTTCCTAGAAATGGATCCCTTTGCAAAATGGTTTTAATTTTTAGTGATTTTTGTTAATCCGCTCTTTATGTTTATTCCACTTAATTAATGATGATTTTTTTTTCGGTCATCACAACTTCCATTGTGAATCCTTCAAGAACTATCCAATAGATCTTGATCCTTATCTCATAAGATGCTTCATAACATCCTTCATTGTTGAAGGTATTTTCATGCCAATTCTAGATATTCACAATATTGAGATGTAATTTTTCAATGTAAGCAGAATATTCATATATGCTCCTAGTAAATCTTTTATAAACACATATTTCATCTTTATCTTGATTAAAGTCAAAATCTTTGGTAGTCTTATCAAGTCATAAGATCCCATCTCTCAGGTGCATGATTAAATCCCAAATTGAACTTTGTAGTTTATAGGATAAATTTGCATTCATGAAGTTATCAAACCTTTTAGGTTGTGTCACGTACACATCCTCTAATGTATTCCCTTAAGAAATCTGGTTTCCATCTTCATATGTAAAATATCATAGTCCATTCTAACTACAACAAAATGCATGCCAATTGGTAAAGGAATTTCTGTCATGTCCTACAACTTGAACTTGATTTGAAGAAATTCAACCAATCTTTCCTTTTATGATATCCATGTAGGTCTTTTCCAAAATACCCAGTTTCATCCTTTGGGTATTACCCCTTTAGATAGCACTGTCAAGGTCCTACCTTGTTAGCTTACATGGATCCCAGAATACTCAGAAATAACTTCTAGTAGACTAGTTGGCTCGTCCTTTATGACCAACCCATCTGAATTGTTGGATTCACAATCCTCCAATCTCAGATGTGTTCTAATAGAACTATTTAGTTCTGTGTTACATGATGAACCTAATACTCCACAACAACTTATGATTCTCATAGTACTCATTATACCTCTTAGTTAATCTCAAAAATTCGAGTTCTACTTTTACTCCCACTGATTCTTTAGGAACTTAGTTAACCTATCAAAAAAAAATTTTATTGTATTGGGATTAATAGTAATGTTTAACAATTATGGTTTACGGATAAACCATCTCAAGAAACTACTTTCTCGAGGTTGTTTTTCAGTCTCTCAGACATATTGGCACAATCCCAAATCATATCATATATGATCTCTTTATAAACCAATTAGATGGTACATTATTTAGTGATTATATATATGAGGATAAGAAGATTAGATTAATTGATAATTATACCACGATTCTTCATGGTATAGTTCCTTCATTTTGATAAATCATCATGTTTAGATGGATTTGACTTGTGATACATTATCACAGTTCATTCCTAAAGGAACTCAAGGTATTGATATAAAGTATTTCAACATTTGATCATATCAAAGCATCTTAATACTTTCATCAATTTCACACTTCATTTACATTCTCCTTGAATATTTTCAAGAGATTAATGCTTTCATTTCATTTGGTACATATCATCATATTACCAGTAAATGAAAATGAAGTATTATTAAATTAGCTATAGTATTCATTCCATAAGATCTTCATGCATCATATGTATGAGGTTTAATGGAAGACTTATCCTTCCACTATATATAGTGAAGGATGTTATGTCACATTGTGAGTGAATAAGACTTGCATGCTTCCTTAGGTTCGATAACTAAGGGAATCTAGATCAACATCAATATGTGTTCTAGGCATGAACCTCTCATATTCGTACAAGATGACTAATGCTAAAGATGGTCTTGAGTTATCAATTCCAATCCTTTCGTATAAACATCACGAAGTGGAGGCCTCAGTTCCATACTTCTTGTTTAGTTCCTCTAACCAGGGTGGGGAATTTCACTTACAATGTCCAGGATTGTGAAAATGGTGACAATCGCCTCTTTTTTTCTTTACTCCATCTTTTGCTTTGAGATCTGAAGACTTAGTCTTCTGGCTAGCTTAAGAACTCTTCTTAGCTTTTCCTTTGCCTTTAGACTTCCCCTTTGTCTTGTTGATCGCCATCACAGACTTGGGCTTGTCTTTCTTCATTTGTGTCTTAGTTGTTCTCAACATGCCCAACAACTCTGGAAATGACTTGTCAAAGTCTTTCATGTTGTAGTTCATGACAAACTAACTATATGACTCTGGTAGAGACTTTAGGATCATCTCAGTGGATAGATCTTAACCCAAGGGGAATCCCATTCTAGCTTTCTCCACATACGCAATGATCATGAGTACATGAGAACAAGTCACCTATTACCATGGTACATTTGAACAGTGCATTGGAGACATTGCATCTCTCCTGTCTTGCCTGATCTTGGTACATGTTCTTGAGATGTGTGAACATATGTATCACCCTCATATTCTTATGCTACCTTTGCAACTCATGGTTCATGGAACATAACATCAGACACTTGACATCCACAACGTCTTCAGTATGGTTCTTAAAAACATCCTTGTCAGCCCTTGGAGCATTTTGATCCAGTTCCTCTGGTTCTGGCATTTCCAGGAAATAGATCTTGCGCTCCTACATGAGAACAATTCTCAGTGTCTTAAACCAGTCGGGGAACTTGTTCCCAGTAAGTTTTTCCTTCTCAAGAACCGATGGAAGAGAAAAGTAATTGTTTGTTGTGGCCATTTGATTCTACAAAAGAATTTATAATTTTTTCAAAAACTCAATTTTTATTTTATTTAATTTGATTAAAGTTTGGGCAACAATAATTAGGTCTTTAATTAATTATCATTCTCATTATTTATTCAAATTGATAGGCCTCAAGTATCAATTCAAAAAATTGTAGTGAACAATTATCTAATGGGCCAGATCCAAGATAATTCAACTGTGGCCCAATCAACACCGCAAACACAGTCAATCATTAAGGTAGGAAACTCTTGTCAATTACATCATATTCAATTCTGAATAGATGATATGTGGAACTCGTTGCCATAATCATATGCATGCTTCTGGGCCTAGACGCTCAGACAATCACCAATTAAGCCGGATCCAATATCTAATATGATAATAATGCATCTCGTGGAGGTAGAACCTAGATTATTACCAAAACACTTCAACAAGGTATACGAAACACCACACAGAGGCATAAACTACATTTAGTCAAACAAGTTTTTCATATTCATTACTATTGGAAAGAATCTAAGACCTCATATGAATGATTGATGGATTTATATATATCATATATGGAAAGCATCTAAGACCTCATATGAATGATTGATGGATTTATATATATATCAACACCGCAAACACAGTCAATCATTAAGGTAGGAAACTCTTGTCAATTACATCATATTCAATTCTGAATAGATGATATGTGGAACTCGTTGCCATAATCATATGCATGCTTCTGGGCCTAGACGCTCATACAATCACCAGTTAAGCCTGATCCAATAGCCAATACGATAATAATGCATCTCGTGGAGGTAGAACCTATATTATTACCAAAACACTTCAACAAGGTATACGAAACACCACACAGAGGCATAAACTACATTTAGTCAAACAAGTTTTTCATATTCATTACTATTGGAAAGCATCTAAGACCTCATATGAATGATTGATGGATTTATATATATAGTCAAACACAATGTCCTCCTTTATCCTCTAGATGGTCGGTTTCTCATGAACTGGTCATCTCAACTGGCGATGAACATGTTCAACATCATTGTAGAAAAGAAACTATCTGATTGCTACTTTATTACATTCAATAAGAGAAACCTTGAGTTACATTCGAGGGGAATAAAGGTAGAAAAGAATTAAATTCACATTGGGAAGAGAGAGGTAGAAGCTCAGTACACAGACTGAGAGAAATAAGAACCAAACCGTCCCACATACACAAATAAATGGTATTGACCTTAACCACACTACACATCCACCATCAAAACCGCTTTCAGGGAGATGCGTGTAAATTGCATATATATATATATATATATATATATATATGTAAATACACACATATATATACATATATATGGGCTCATTTTTAATACTCACCCCCTATTTTGGTTACTTTTTTTTCAAGTTTCTTACTTTCAACATGTACATGGTTACTTTACCTTGCACACTATTACTTTTCATGCATAGATAATTCCATTTGCAACATTAGATTTCAAAATACGATTACATATATATTTCTTGTGTATTCTTCTAGGTTTTACTTTTTTAGTCATATAATTACTTTGTTATCAACATAGTTACTTTTCAATCCTTCCAGGTACTTTGTTTGCCATATGATTACATTCGGGACTGACGGGTAGCGAAAATCCAGGCTACCCGCACGGGTATTCAATGAATGCCCTATATATATATATATACATATATTAGTTTGGGATTATGTGGTCTTTGATCGGATATGCATATGTGAGCAGTTTAAATATTCACATTATATGCAATAAATAAATAATAAAAGAAAATTATGATTGTATCGATTATCCTATAACGCAGTAAATTGACGTGGATCTGACACTTGTGTTGAGAAACTCGAGCACATAGTATAGTGTGTATATATATATATATATATATATATATATATATATATATATATATATATATATATATATATTACTTTGGGATAATGGGGTCTTTGATCGGATATGCATATGTGAGTAGTTTAAATATTCGCTTTATATGCAATAATTAAATAATAAAACAAAAATCTGATCATATCGATTATCCTATAACACAGTAAGTTGACATGGCTTTGATACTAGTGTTGAGAGACTCGGGCACATAGTATAGCAGTGGGTTTTTTTTATCTATTTGTATTTTCATAACAACAAGATTGTGTCAACTACTATGAAGTAGGAAGAATGGTTTTAGAAAATTATACCCGGTCTTTGAACAAGTCCAGCGACAAAACTCTCTTCTTTGCAACTGTTGACTAGTTGCACTTGGATGGTGGTTGTGCAACTCCTGGTCTTCACCACAAACAGATGTCTTCACAACCTTTGCAAAGACTATGGTGGTCTTATAACAGACTGTAGGTTGACTTTGCTCTCCGAGCGGCACCCGAAGGACTCCTGACTCTAGAGTAGTCCACATGGACCAACTATAACTCCTGTCATTTAACAAGAATGGACAGGAAGGATTTGTCCCTTCGGTTGGTGTACTAGTCACCAACCTGGTCTCCCACAATGACAACTTCTCAATTGTTCTCTCCCATTGGCTATCCCTCCCTATCGGGTAGGACTTTTTGGAGCTCTTTTGGTTACCACAACCAAAAAAGGATAATAGTTGTTAGAAGAATTGATTCTTAGTTGTCTATGTTGTGTCTTGGGAAGCCCCAATACCCCTCCTTCTATAGGCGAGGTTAGAGTCACTGTTCCCAGTCTGTACGGGATTGTGTGGGAGTGGAAAGGACCAAAAACTTAATCTTTTACAACCTGTGACAGTCGAAACAGCCATTTCTCACACCCTTACGGTTGTTTGGTGTGTGATATGGTTATCTCGCAATGCCAAACGGCTGTTTGGATGTTTCCCAATCACACACGAATTTGGCAATTTTAATTCCAATTAATATACATATTAATTTGACTTGCTATTCAAGTATATGGAAACAAAAATATTTCAAAAACATGTTGAACCTTCATTCGGCCCAACCGGACTGTCTCACCCATGCAAGATGCCTATCTCACTCACCCATATGGTCGTTCGGTGATTTGAGATGAGTCGGTCAGTTCAAACATATTGAACTGGTTGGTTCAAGGGCAGAACTAAGCCTATTCGATCCTTGATATGCTTGACCACCTAAATGACTATCTTAACTACTCGAGACACCTGTCTGACTGCCCAAATGTTCGTCTCACTCGGTGAGATGGTCATTTGGCGGACCTGGTAAGTTAATCGAGTGATCAGTTGCACGAATTGAATACCCAAACACTTTGGTAATCTATCCAATTTCCATTCAAGACCAAACTCCTCTTCTAGATGAGTTCCTATGTGTGTGACTCTATAGGTCCCATATCACATTGGTAGTGAGTGTCGATAACTAGATTATGACATCACAAGTAGAGAGTTGTGCCTAGTCACACATTAGTCCTACCCAAGTGAACGAAAAGTTTGAGAACAAATTCAACCTACAATCTGTGTAAAATGTTGTTGTGATTGTATAATTCATTTATCTTTGATACCTAGGATGAACTTGAGGCATTGAAGGTCATCCTCTCAGTGTTCAATTCATGTTTCTTGAACAAAGATTAGACTGTCTGAGATACTATGACCTCAATATCATAAATTGATTCATAGGTTCGTGCACATGCATTTCTCAATCTCGCTTATCAAGTGGCTAGCATATCATACTCTAGTAGGAGGGACAAATCCCATATTTACTACTTATAGTCAATCCCCAAGTGTCAAAGTCACCCAATCATCACTGTTATAACAACCCATGTTTCAAGACTGCGTTTGATGATGTCCAAGAATACCCAATGACATGTTGCGAGTGCATTAATTTTTGGTCTAAGTTTCATAGTCACCACCGTCACTATGAGATATGAGTGTGACCATAAAACCATGTGTCACTCTCAAGGTGGTTTTGTTTGATACACTATTCTATAACATGTATCTGTGAGCATGGTTTGATATTACCATATCATGACTTAGTGAGACTCAGTCATCAACCAACTCACACTCTTATCTTATGTTTTACTGGTGTTTATCTACCTTCCATTGTAACAACCGACTAGGGACATAATGAGAATATGTATATTTACTCTTAACATCCATTTGATATCATTTCCACAAGGATAATACTTGAAGACATACATCATTGAGTAATATCATTCTCTATACATTCACTCTGTATCCTCACTATCTCATAAGTAAGTGAAACAGATGAATTGGAAGCTTGCCTTGTATATATGTTTATACCAATCAAATCCTTTTAGGTAATTATGCCATGCCAATCATCATATGATTGGTCTACGGGCATACCCTACCAACGGAATCCCACTTTCACTTAGATGCAATCACCCATGGATCTCATCGTTAGTGATCCAAACATGTCCTAGTGCTAAAATAGTGAGTTAGCAACACTTTGATGTTAGTCGGTATATTGAATGTTTCTTATCTCTTCGCTCTAATATGAAACTATCGTAGTATGGTATCTGATATTCCTTGCCTAACAATTAGCACCATTGTTGTTACAACATCTCTACTGAGTCATCAATGTTCAGATCATCTATAAATTCATCAAATGAACTTTTAGATCCATATATTATTAATCTGAAAAAGCATACTCGGCTTTTGTTCTAGATTAGCATTAATGGCTATTATTTCAGAACCCTTTCCAACAAATCAACACTTCTCTTTTAAATCAATCATATTTTAGTTTGTGATCATTTTTGTCATTATGGAAGCTTACGTGATGTAACCCTTTACATCCTACTCATCTTTTTATTACTATTTTCATTGACTAGTAATTTTATTCTTAATTACTTCTAAAGTATTAATGGATATCTTTAATGAATTTCCAATAATCATATTGGATTTTGGTAACATCTTTTCATGTCGATACATTCAAGATTGTATGGGATAAACACATTTATTGCACTCATTATAGATTCACAGTTGAGTTGGCCCATGGAATCTTATTCATGATATTTCCATCCTTTATAAGAATAGGAATGTAAGGTTCATGAGTGACTAATATGGATTCTCTCTCATTTAATCTTTACCGTTTTGAACTCCTTCAACACTTTACTATTGCATGTGCTTAAAATGCATTGTGAAACCTTCAATAACTATCCCATAGGTCTGGATCCTTATCTCATAAGATGTTTCCCCACGTCCTTCTTTGCTGAAGGTGTGTTCATGCTAGTTCTCAATATTCACAATATTGGGATGTTATTCCTCATCATATGTGGAATAGTCATATATGCTCCCACTAAATCTTTTGTAATCATAGATCTTTTATCTTAAAACAAGTCAAACAATTTGGCTATCTTATTAAGGAATAAGATCTCATCTCTGAGGTGCTTGTTTCAATCACAGAATGAACTTTGTAGTTTATAGACTAAATCTGCATTCATGAAGTTGTGAAAGCTTTCAGGTCGTTTCACGTACACATCCTCTAATGTATTCCCTTAATAAATCTAGTTTCCATCTTCATATGTAAAATATCATAGTCCATTCAAACTACAACAACAAGCATGACAATTGGTCAAGGAATTTCCATCATGTCCAACAACTTGAACTTGATTTGAAGAAATTCAACAAATCATTCCTTTTATGATATCCATGTAGGTCTCAGCCACAAGACATGATTTCATCCTTTTGGTATTACCCCTTTAGGTAGCACTGTCAAGGTCCTACCTTGTTAACTTACATGGATCCCATAATACTTAGAAATAGCTTCTAGTGGACTAGTTGGCTGATCATTTATGACCAACCCATCTGAATTGTTGGATTCACAAGCCTCCAATCTCAGATGTGTTCTACTAGAACTACTTTGTTCTGTGTTACATGATGAACCTGAGATTACACAACAACTTCTGATTCCCATACTTCTCATTGTGCCTCTTTGTTGATCTCAAACATTTCAAGTTCTACTTTTATTCCCACTGATTCTTTTGGAACTCAGTTAACATATCAACAAAAAAAATTGTTACTGAATTGGGATTAATAGTAACTCAAGGTTGTTTTTAATCCCTTAGACATATTGGGACATTCCCAAATCATATCATATATGATGTCTTGATAAACCATTTAGAAGATACATTATTTAGTGATTATATATTTTTGAGGATAAGAAGATTAGATTAATTGATAATTATACTACTATTCTTCATTGTATAGTTCCTTCATATTATAAATTCTTCATGTTAAGATGGATTTGACTTTTGATACATTATCACATCTCATTCCTAAAGGTACTCATGGGATTGATATAAATTTTTTCAACATTTGATCATATCAAAGTATTTTAACTCTTTCATCAATGTCACACTTCATTTACAATCTCCTTGAATATTTTCAAGTTATTAATGTTGTCATTTCATTTGGTACATATCATCAAATTATCAATATATGAAAATGAAGTATTAGTTAATTATCTAAGGCATACATTCCATAAGATCTTCATGCATCATATGTATGAGGTCTAATGGAAGACTTATCCCCATACTACATCTGGAAAGGATGTCATGTCACATTATGCATAAATAAGACTTGTATGTTTCCTTAGGTTCAATAACCAAGGGAATGTAGATCAACATCAATATGTGTTCTGGGCATGCACCTCTCATATTCGTACAAGATGACTAATGCTAATGATGGTCTTGAGTTATCAATTATAATCCTTTGGTAAAAACATTCTAAACAATAATATTTGGATCATTTCACATAAATATCACAAGATTTTTTTGGGTCAATGCCATATAAGATCATATCTTTTGAAATTGAAGCACTAACAAATCTTTACTGATAATAATCCTTGTCCATACAAGATTCATATAAGAAATGTTTTCTATTCTAATGGCATAATGAAATAGAAGTTATAGTAATACTATTACATACCCATTGGGTTAAGATAAATTAAATGTAGACTATAGCTTCCACAACACTTGCTCTGCCTTGTCCATCTTTATCCTTCTAAGAGGGCTTTTACTTCTTGTCATATCTTACCCATAAGTATGCCAAATCTCTCATCCGGTACCATTTACCAAAAGTTATGAAGTGATTAAATTTATCTTATGTTGTTTATACCTAAAGTGGAGACCTCAATGTCATCCTTCATCTTCTTTAGTTCCTCTAACCAGAGTGTGCAATTTCTCTTCCAATGTCCAGGCTGGTGACAATGGTGACAATCACATCTTTGTTTCTTCACTCCACCTTTTGCCTTGAGATCTGAAGACTTGGGCTTCTGGCTAGATTTAGAACTCTTCTTAGCTTTGCCTTAGCCTTCAGACATCCCCTTTGTCATGTTGATCACCATCACCGACTTGGGATTGTCTTTCTTCATTTTTGTCTCAGCTATTCTCAATGTGCTCAACAACTCTATCACTAGCTTGTCAAAGTCATTCATGATGTAGTTCATGACAAACTAACTATATGACTCTAGTAGATACTGCAGAATCATGTCAGTGGCCAACTCTTGACCCAAGGGAAATCCTAGTCTAGCTAGGTTGTCCACATACCCAATGATCTTAAATACATGAGGACCTAGTGGGTCACCTTTTTCCAAGGTACACTTAAACAACACTTTGGGGACATTGTATCTCTCATTTCTAGCATGATCTTGGCACATGTTCTTGAGATGTGTGACCATCTCTATCACCCCCATGTTCTCATTCTACCTTTGCAACTCATGGTTCATGGGACATAGAATCAGACACTTGACATCCACAACACTTTCATTATGCTTCTTATAAGCTTCCTTGTTAGCCCTTGGAGCATTTTGAGTCGATTCCACTGGCTCTGGCATTTCTAGGACATAGAGCTTACTATCCTACGTGAGAACCATTCTAAGCATCCTGAACCAATCGTGGAAGTTATTCCCAGTAAGTCTGTCCTTCTCAAGGACCGATTCAGAAAAAAACTAATCGTTTGTTGTTGTCATTTGATTCTACAAAAGGATTTGCAATTTTGTCAAAAACACATTTTTGATTTTATTTGATTTGATAAAAGTTGGGAAATAATAATTAGGTCTTTAATTAATTATAATTGTCATTATTTTATTCAAATTCATAACCCTCAAGTATCAATTTGGAAAATTGTAGTGAACAATTTTCTAATGAGCCAGATCCAAGATAATTCAGCTGTGGCCCGATCAACACTGCAAACATTGTCAATTATCAAGGTAGGCAACTCTTTCCAATTGCATCATATGTAATTTTGGATAGATGACATGTGCAACTCCTTGCCATAATCATCTGCATGCTTCTGGGCCCAGACGCTTCGAGAATCACCAGTTAAGCCTGACCCAATAGCCAATACAATAATAATGCATCACATGGAGGTGGAACCTAGATTATTACCAACACACTTCGACAAGGTAGACTGAGCACCACGCAGAGGCATAACCTATGCTTAGTCGAACAAGTTTTTCATTTGCATTGCTATTGGAAAGCATCTAATACTTCATATGTTTAATTGAGGGATTTATATATATCATATATATATTTATACATATGTTGTATCCAATCACCACATATATAGTATGTATCATATACATGCTATATTGCACAACATAAACACAGAATATAAAACAAAAAAAGTGATGGTTATGGCCATCTATACTTGTAATACCTTGGACCCACAAGGAATTACTACCACCTAGGTCAATCGTCACATCACATGTATGAACCTATTGTTGATGTCGATCTATGCTTTCCAATCTAGGTAGATCGATTCAACCTTTGAACCATTCATCTTACCACTTGGTAGGACAGTTGGTCCTCCTATCCAACCAATGTTTTAACTCCTTCCAAATGGTCAATTGGGACTCCAAGGATGGTCGTCTGACCTCCTATCCAACTAATATTTAGACTCCTTCCAGATGGTCGGTTGGATCCACCATGCAGTTATCTCTATCCATCACTATGTCCTCCTTAATCCTAGAGATGGTCAGCTCGTTACATGAGTTGGTCGTCTCAACTGGAGATGAACATCTTCAATGTCGTTGCAAAAAAGAAACTATCATATTACTACATTATTACATTGAATAAGAGAAATCTTGAGTTACATTCGAGGGGAGCAAGAGTAGGAAAGCATTAACTTTACAATGGGAAGAGAGAGATAGAGGCTCAGTACATAGACCGAGATAAACAAGAACCAAACCATCCAACCATACAATGATAAGAGGTATTGGCCATAACCACACTACACATCCCCAACAAAACTACATTTAGGGTGACACATGTGAATTTCCTATATTTATTCACACATGAATGCACATGTGCTTCTCAGTCTCGCTTATCAAGTGGTCAGGATATCATATACTAGTAGGAGGGACAAATCCCATATCTATCACTCAAAGTCTATCCCCATGTGTCAAAGTCACCCAATCATCACAGTATAACAACCCATGTTTCAGGACTATGTTTGATGATGTCAAAGTGTATTCAATGACATGTGAGGAGTGCAGTGATTTCAAGTCCAAGAATTACAATCACCACCTTCACTATGAGAGATGACTATGACCACAAAACCATGTGTCACTCTTAGGGTGGGTCTTTCTGATACACTGTTCTCTAATATATATTTGTGTGCTTGGTTTGATATTACCATACCATGACTGAGTGAGACTCAGTCATCAACCAACTCATAGTCCAGTCTTATGTGTTACTAATGTCTATCTGCCTTCTATAGTAACAAACCACTAGGGACATAATGAGAATATGTATATGTACTCTTAACATCCATATGATCTCATTTCCATTAGGCTAATTCTTGAAGACATACATCATTGAGTAATATCATTCTTGAGACATTCACTCTATAACCTCACTATCTCATAACTGAGTGAAATAGATGAATTTGAAGCTTACCGTTTATATATTTTAATACCAATCAAATCCTATTAGGTAATTATGCCATGTCAAACATCATATGATTGGCTCTACGGGCATACCTTATCAAAAGACTCCCACATGCACATAGAATCAATCACCCATGGATGTCATTCTTATTTATCTAAACATGTCCAACATGATTCTACTACGCTAGTGCTAAAATAGAGGATTAGCAACACTTTTCTATTAGTCAGTATATTGCATGTTTCTTGTCTCTTTGCTGTAAGATGAAAATATCGAAATATGGTATCTGATATTCCTTGCCTAACAATTAGCTTCATTTTTTGTACAACATCTCTACCGAGTCATCAATGGTTGGAACATCTATAAATTCATCATATGAAGTTTCTGATCCATATAGTATCACTCTAAGAAAGCATACTCGGCTTCCATTGTAGATTAGAATGAATGGCTATTAGTTCAGAACCCTTTCCAACTAATCAACACTTCTCTTTTAAATCAAACATATTTTAGTTTGGGATTATTTTTGTCATTATGGAAGCTTGCATCGATGTAACCCTTTACATCCAACTCTTCCGTTTATTATTATTTTCATTTACTAGGAATTTTATCCTTAATTACTTCTCAAGTATTAATCGATATCTTCAATGACTTTCCAATAAATTGGATTTTAGTAACATCTTGTCATGTCCATACATACAAGATTGTATGGGATAAACACATTTATTTCACTCATGATAGATTCAGTGTTGGGATGCCTAAGGAATCATATTCATGATATTTCCATTCTTCACAAGAATAGGAATATAAGGTTCATGAGAGACTAATTTGGATTCTCTCTCATTTACTCTTTCCCGTGTTGAACTCCTTCAACACTTTGCTATTGCATGTGTTTTAAACTTCCATTGTGAATCCTTCAAGAACTATCTCTTAGGTCTTCATCCTTATCTCATAAGATGCTTCACCACATCCTTCATTGCTGAAGGTGTTTTCATGCCAATTCTAAATATTCACAATATTTAGATGTAATTCCTCATCGTATGTAGAATATTCATATATGCTCCCAGTAAATATTTTATAATCACATATTTCATCTTTATCTTGATTAAATTCAAAATCTTTATTTTTCTTATCAAGTCATAAGATCCCATCTCTGAGGTGCTTGTTTCAATCCTAGATTGAACTTTGTAGTTTATAGAATAAATTTGCATTCATGAAGTTATGAAACCTTTTATGTTGTGTCAGATACACATCCTCTAATGTATTCCCTTAATAAATCTGGTTTCCATCTTCATATGTAAAATATCATAGTACATTCTAACTACAACAAAAAGCATGACAATTGGTAAAGGAATTCCCATCATGTCCTACAAATTGAACTTGATTTGAAGAAATTCAACCAATCTTTCCTTTTGAGATATCCATGTAGGTCTTATCCAGAAGACCCAATTTCATCCTTTGGGTATTACCCCTTTAGGTAGGACATGTTAGCTTACATGGATCCCATAATACTCAGAAATAGTTTCTAGTGGACTAGTTGGCTCATCCTTTATGACCAGCCCATCTGAATTGTTGGATTCACAATCCTCAAATCTCAGATGTGTTCTACTAGAACTATTTAGTTCTGTGTTACATGATGAACCTGAGACTCCACAACAACTTATAATTCTCATAGTTCTCCTTGTACCTCTTTGTTGATCTCAAACAATTTGAGTTCTACTTTTACACCCACTGATTCTTTAGGAACTCAGTTAACATATCAACAAAACAATTTTTTATTGTATTGGGATTAATGGTAATGTTCAACAATTATGGTTTATGGATAAATCAACTCAAGAAACTACTCTATCAAGGTTTTTTTTCAGTCTCTCAGACATATTGGGACATTCCTAAATCATATCATATATGATCTCTTTATAAACCATGTAGATGGTTCATTATTTAGTTATTATATATGAGGATAAGAATATTAGATTAATTGATAATTATACCATTATTCTTCATGGTATGGTTCCCTCATTCTGATAAGTTATCATGTTCAGATGGATTTGACTTGTGATACATTATCACAGTTCATTCTTAAAGGAACTCAAGGCATTGATATAAAGTATTTCAACATTTGATCATATCAGAGCATCTTAATACTTTCATCAAATTCACACTTCATTTACATTCTTGTTGAATATTTTCAAGAGATTAATGCTTTCATTTTATTTGGTACATATTATCATATTACCAGTAAATGAAAATGAAGTATTATTTAATTATCTATATCATTCATTCCATAAGATCTTCATGCATCGTATGTATGAGGTTTAATGGAAGACTTATCCTTCCACTACATCTAGTGAAGGATGTTATGTCACACTGTGAGTGAATATGAATTGCATGTTTCCTTAGGTTCGATAACAAAGGGAATCTAGATCAACATCAATATGTGTTCTAGGCATGCACCTCTCATATTCGTACAAGATGACTAATGCTAATGATGGTCTTGAGTTATCAACTATAATCCTTTGGTATAAACATTATAAACATTCATCTTTGGATCATTTCAAATTAATATCAAAAGATGTTTTTGGGCCAATTCCATACAAGATCATTTTTTTTAAAATAGAACCACAACAAAATCTTTACTGATAATCATCCTTGTCCATACAAGATGCATAAAAGAAATGTTTTCTATTCTAATGGCATAATGAAACAACAATTCTAGTAACACTATTACATGCTCATTGGGATAAGATAAATTTAAATGTAGACTATGGTTTCCGTAACATTTGCTCCGCCTTATCCATCTTTGTCCTTCAAAGAGGGATTTTTCTTCTTGTCAGATCCTACACATTAGTATGTCAAATCTCTCATCTGGTATCATTTACCAAAATTTATGAAGTGATTAAATTTATCTTATGTTGTTTATACCTAAAGTGGAGGCCTCAGTTCCATCATTCTTCTTCTTTAGTTCCTCTAACCAGGGTGGGGAAATTCACTTACAATGTCCATGCTGGTGACAATGGTAACAATCACCTCTTTTTTTCTTTACTCCACCTTTTACCTTGAGATCTGAAGACTTAGGCTTCTGGATAGCTTTAGAACTCTTCTTAGCTTTTCCTTTGCCTTTAGAATTCCCCTTTACCTTTTTTATCACCATCACAGACTTGGGCTTCTCTTTCTTCATTTGTGTCTCAGCTGTTCTCAACATGCCCAACAACTCTGGCAACGAATTGTCAAAGTCATTCATGTTTTAGTTCATGACAAACTCACTATATGACTCTGGAAGAGACTGTAGGATCATGTTAGTGGATATCTCTTAACCCAAGGGGAATCCCAATCTATCTTTCTCCACATACACAATGATCGTGAGTACATGAGGACCAACTAGGTCACCTTTTGCCATGGTACATTTGAACAGTGCGTTGGAGACATTATATCTCTCCTGTCTTGCCTGATCTTGGTACATGTTCTTGAGATGTGTCACCATCTTTATCAACCTCATGTTCTTATGCTACCTTTGCAACTCATGGTTCATGGAACATAACATTAGACACTTGACATCCACAACATCTTCAGTATGGCTTGCGCTCCTACATGAGAACAATTCTCAGTGTCCTAAACCAGTCATGGAACTTGTTCCCAGTAAGTTTGTCCTTCTCAAGGACCAATGGAAGAGAAAAGTGATTGTTTGTTATGGCCATTTGATTCTATAATAGAATTTATAATTTTGTCAAAAAAACATTTTTTATTTTTAATTTGATTAAATTTTGGGCAATAATAATTTGTTCTTTAATTAATTATCATTCTCATTATTTTATTCAAATTGATAAGCCTCAATTATCAATTCAAAAAATTGCAGCAAATAATTTTCTAATGAGCCAGATCCAAGATAATTCAATTGTGGCCCAATCAACACCGCAAACACAGTCAATCATCAAGTTAGGAAACTCTTGGCAATTACACCATATTCAATTCTGGATAGAGGATATGCACAATTCCTTGTCATAATCATATGCATGCTTCTGGGCCCAAACGCTCTTACAATCACCAGTTAAGCCTGACACAATAGCTAATACGATAATAATGTACCTCGAGGAGGTAGAACCTAGATTATTACCAACACACTTCAACAAGGTAGACAACACACCACATAGAGGCATACACTATGTTTAGTTGAACACATTTTTCATTTTCATTGCTATTGGAAAGCATCTATGACCTCATATGTGTGATTGCTGGATTTATATATATCATATATATATACATATTCTGTATCCAAACACCACATATCATATACATGCTATATCCCACAACATAAACATGCAACATAAAATGAAAAAAGTGATGGTTATGGCCATGTCTACTGGTAATTCCTTGGAGCAACAAGAAATTACTACCACCTAGGTCAATCATCACATCACGTGTATCAACCTGCAGTTGATGTAGATCTATACTTACCAATTATGGTAGATCAGTTCAACCTTTGAACAGTTCGTCTTGCCTCTTGGTTGGTTAGTTGTTCCTCTTGTCCAATTGATGTTTAGAATCCTTCCAAATGATCGGTTGGGCCTCCAAGGATGGTCATCTGGCCTCCTATCCTATTGGTGTCTAGATTTCTTCGAGGCGGTCAGTTTTGATCCATCGGGCGATTGCCTAGTTCCAACACACTATGCTCCTTGATCCTCTTGACGGTCAACTCATGTCACAAACTGGTCATCTCACCTGGCGATGAACATGTTCAACATCATTGTAGAAAAGAAACTGTCTAATTGCTACTTTATTACATTGAATAAGAGAAACCTCGAGTTACATTCGAGGGGAGCAAAGTTAGGAAATAATTAACTTTACATTGGGAAGAGACAAGTAGAAGCTAAGTACACAGACCGAGATAAATAAGAGCCAAACCATCCCACATACAAAGATAAAGGGTATTGACCGTAACCACACTACACATCCACCATCAAAACCACTTTCAGGGTGATGCATGTAAATTGCATATATATATATATATATATATATATATATATATATATATATATATATATATATATATATATATATATATATATATATATTAGTTTGGGATTATGTGGTCTTTGATCGGATATGCATATGTGAGTAGTTTAAGTATTCACATCTTCTGCAATAAATAAATAAAAACAAATATGATCATATCAGTTATCTTATAACATATTAAGTTGATGTGGCTCTAATACCAATGTTGGGAAATCTGACACATAGTATAGTAGAGAAAAAAAATTATTTATCTATATTTCCATAACAACAAGATCACGTCAACTACTATGAAATAGGAAGAATGGTTTAGAAAATTATACCTAGTCCTAGAACAAGTCCAGTGACAAAACTCTCTTCTTTACAACTGTTGACTAGTTGCACTTGGATGGTGGTTGTGCAGTTCTTGGTCTTCACCATGAACAGTTGTCTTTAAAACCTTTTCAATGACTTCGATGGTCTTGTCACAGACTGTAGGTTGACTTTTCTCTTCGAGAAGTAGCCAAAGGACTCCTACCTCTAGAGTAGTCCACACGGACCAACTATAACTCCTGTCATTTAATAAGAATCGGCAGGAAGGAGTTGTCCCTTCAGTTGGTGTACCAGTCACCAACCTGGTCTCCTACAATGACAACATCTCAGTTGTTCTCTCCTATTGGCTATCTCTCCCTATCGGGTAGGACTTGTCGGGGCTCTTTTGGTTACCACAACCAAAGAGGATAATAGTTGTTAGAGGGATTGATTCTTAGTTGTCTATGTTGTGTCTTGGGAAGCCCCACTCCCCTCCTTTTATAGGTGAGGTTAGAGTCCATGTTCCCAGTATGTATGGGATTGTTTGGGAGTGGAAAGGACTGGAAGAACTTGATCATTCGCAACTTGTGACAGTCAAAATGGCCATTTCACCCACCCTTACGGTCATCTAGTGTGTGAGACGATCGTCTCGCACAGCCAAACAACTATTTGGCAGTTTCCCAATCTCACAATAATTTGGCAATTTCAATTCCAATTAATATACATATTAATTTTACTTGTTATTCAATTATATGGAATGAAAACTATTTGGAAAACATCTCAAACCTTTGTTCGGCCCAACCAGGCTGTCTCACGCATGCGAGATGCCTATCTCACTCACCTAGATGGTTGTTCGGTGATTTGAGATGAGCCTGTCAATTCAAACATATTGAACCAGTGATTTGATATCCTCTCAGTGTTTAATTCATGTTTCTTGAACAAAGAGTAGACTGTCTGAGATAATGTGACCTCAATATCATATATTGATTCACATGTTCATGCACATACATTTCTCAATCTCTCTTATCAAGTGGCCAAGATATCATACTCTAGTAGGAGAGACAAATCCCATATCTATCACTCACGATCTATTCTATGTGTCAAAGTCACCCAATCATTATCGTTATAACAACCCATGTTTCAAGACTACGTTTGATGATGTCAAAACATACCCAATGACATGTTACAAGTGCAGTAATTTCAAGTCTAAGTTTCACAATCACCACCTTCACTATGAGATATTAGTGTGACCACAAAACCATGTGTCACTCTCAAGGTGGGTCTATTCAATGCACTATTCTCTAACATGTATCTGTGTGCATGGTTTGATATTACCATATCATGACTTAGTGAGACTCAGTCATCAACCAACTCACACTCTTGTCTTATGTGTTATTGGTGTCTATCTACCTTACACAATAACAACCAACTAGGGACATAATGAGAATATGTATATGTACTCTTAACATCCATACAATATCATTTCCACTAGGCTAATACTTGAAGACATACGTCATTGAGTAATATCGTTCTCTAGACATTCACTTTGTATCCTCACTATCTCATAATTGAGTGAAATAGATGAATTGGAAGCTTACCTTTTATATATGGTAATATCAATCAAATCCTTTTAAGTAATTATGTCATGCCAATCATCATGTGATTGGCTCTACGGGAATACCCTACCAATAGAATCCCACTTTCACTTAGATACAATCACCCATGGATCTCATCCTTAGTGATCTAAACATGTCCAACATGCTTCTGCTATGCTAGTGCTAAAATAGTGGGTTAGCAACACTTTTCTATTAGTCGGTATATTGAATGTTTCTTATCTCTTCGATCTGAGATGAAACTATCGTAGTATGTTATCTGATATTCCTTACCTAACAATTAGCTCCATTGTTGTTACAACATCTCCACTAAGTCATCAATGTTTGGAACATCTATAAATTCATCAAATGAACTTTTAGATCCATATAGTATCAATCTAAAAAAAACATACTCGGCTTTTGTTCTAGATTAGTATTAATGGTTATTAGTTTGAAACCTTTTCCAACTAATAAACACTTCTCTTTTAAATCAATCATATTTTAGTTTGCGATCATTTTTGTCATTATGGAAGCTTGCATGATGTAACCCTTTACATCCAACTCGTTCTTTTATTACTACTTTCATTGACTAGAAATTTTATCCTTAATTACTTCTAAAGTATTAATGGATATCTTTAATGACTTTCCAATAACCATATTGGATTTTGGTAACAACTTTTCATGTACATACATTCAAGATTGTATGGGATAAACACATTTATTGCACTCATTATAGATTCACAGTTGGGTTGGCCCATGGAATCTTATTCATGATATTTCCATTCTTTACAAGAATAGGAATATAAGGTTCATGAGAGGCCAATCTAAATTCTCTCTCATTGAATCTTTCCCGTGTTGAACTTCTTCAACACTTTGCTATTGTATATGCTTAAACTTCCATTGTGAAACCTTCAATAACTATCCCATAGGTCTTGATCCTTATCTCATAAGATGTTTCACCACGTCCTTCTTCACTGAAGGTGTTTTCATTCTAGTTCTCAATATTCACAATATTGGGATGTTATTCCTCATCATATGTGAAATATTCATATATGCTCCCACTAAATCTTTTGTAATCACAGATCTTTTATCTTGATTCAAGTCAAACTCTTTGGCTGTCTTATGAAGGCATAATATCCCATCTCTAATATGCTTGTTTCAATCCTAGAATGAACTTT
Organism: Alisma plantago-aquatica; assembly: GCA_963693085.1. Classification (NCBI taxonomy): domain Eukaryota; kingdom Viridiplantae; phylum Streptophyta; class Magnoliopsida; order Alismatales; family Alismataceae; genus Alisma; species Alisma plantago-aquatica. Next base: position 222,268,030 of record OY856410.1, on the reverse strand, counting down.
GTAGGTTATAGACTAAATCTGCATTCATGAAGTTTTGAAAGCTTTTAGGTTGTGTCACGTACACATCCCCTAATGTATTCCCTTAATAAATTTGGTTTCCATATTCATATGTAAAATATCATAGTCCATTCTAAGTACAACAATAAGAATGACAATTGGTCATGGAGTTTCCATCATGTCCAACAACTTGAACATGATTTGAAGAAATTCAACCAATCATACCTTTTATGATATCCATGTAGGTCTTAGCCACAAGACCTGATTGCATCCTTTGGGTATTACCCCTTTAGGTAGCACTATCAAGGTCCTACCGTGTTAGCTTACATCGATCCCATAATACTCAGAAATAGCTTCTAGTTGACTAGTTGGCTGATCCTTTATGACCAACCCAGCTGAATTGTTGGACTCAAAATCCTCCAATCTCATATTTGTTCTACTACAAATACTTAGTTCTATGTTACATGATGAACCTGAGATTCCATAACAACTTCTAATTCTCATAGTTCCCATTGTACCTCTTTATTTATCTCAAACATTTTGAGTTATACTTTTACTCCCACTGGTTCTTTAGGAAATCAGTTAGCCTATCAATGAAACAATTTTGTTACTGGATTGGGATTAATAGTAATGTTCAACAATCATGGTTTATGGATAGACCTTCTCAAGAAACTACTTTCTCTAGGTTGTTTTTCAATCCCTCAGACATATTGGGACATTCCTAAATCATATCATATATGATGTCTTTATAAACCATTTAGACGATACATTATTTAGTGAATATATATTTTTGAGGATAAGAAGATTAGATTAAATGATAATAATACTATGATTCTTCATTGTATAGTTCCTTCATTCTAACAATTTTGCATGTTTAGATGGATTTGACTTGTGATACATTATCACATCTCATTCCTGGAGGTACTCATGGCATTGATATAAAGTATTTCAACATTTGATCATATCAAATTATTTTAACACTTCCATCAATGTCACACTTCATTTAAAATCCCCTTGAATATTTTCAAGATATTAATGCTTTCATTTCATTTGGTACCTATCATCATATTATCAACATATGAAAATGAAGTATTAGTTAATTATCTAAGGCATACATTCCATAAGATCTTCATGCATCATATGTATGAGGTCTAATGGAAGACTTATCCTCCCACTACATCTGGTAAGGATGTCATGTCACATTGTGCATAAATAAGACTTGCATGTTTCCTTAGGTTCAATAACCAAGGGAATCTAGATCAACATCAATATGTGTTCTGGGCATGCACCTCTCATATTCGTACAAGATGACTAATGCTAATGATGGTCTTGGGTTATCAATTATAATCCTATGGTAAAAACATTATAAACAATAATATTTGGATCATTTCACATAAATATCACAAGACGTTTTTGGGCCAATGACATACAAGATCATACCTTTTGAAATAGACTCACAAACAAATATTTATTGATAATAATCCTTGTCCATACAAAATTCATAAAAGAAATGTTTTCTATTCTAATGGCATAATGAAATAACAGTTCTAGTAACAATATTACATACCCATTGGTCTACGATAAATTTAATGTAGACTATGCCTTCCACAACACTTGCTCTGCCTTGTCCATCTTTGTCCTTCTAAGAGGGCTTTTACTTCTTGTCAGATCATGCACATTAGTATGTTAAATCTCTCATCCGGTATCATTTACCAAAATTTATGAAGTGATTAAATTTCTCTTATGTTTTTTATACCTAAAGTGGAGGCCTCAGTGCCATCCTTTGTCTTCTTTAGTTCCTCTAACCATAGTGGGTGGTCTCTATTCCAATGTCCATGCTAGTGATGATGGTGAAAATCACATCTTTGTTTATTTACTCAACTGTTTGCCTTGAGATCTGAATACTCAGTCTTATGGCTAGCTATAGAACTCTTCTTAGCTTTGCCTTTGCCTTCAGACTTCCCCTTTGTCTTGTTGATCACCATCACAGACTTGTGCTTGTCTTTCTTCATTTGTGTCTTAGCTGTTCTCAACTTGCCCAACAACTCTATCACTAGCTTGTCAAATTCGTTCATGTTGTAGTTCAGGACAAACTGACTATGTGACTCTGGTAGACACTACAGAATCACGTCAGTGGCCAAATCTTGACCCAAGGGGAATCCCAGTCTAGCAAGGTTGTCTACATACCCAATAATCTTGAATACATGAGGACCTACTGGGTCACCTTTTGCCATGGTACATTTGAACAATGCCTTGGGGACATTGTATCTCTCCTGTATTGCCTGATCTTGGTACATGTTCTTGAGATGTGTGACCATCTCTATCACCCCCATGTTCTCATGCTACCTTTGCAACTCATGGTTCATGGAACATAGAATCAGACACTTGAAATCCAAGATGTCTTCAATATGCTTCTTATAAGCATACTTGTTAGCCCTTGGAGCATTTTGAGTCGGTTCCACTAGTTCTGGCATTTCTAGGACATAGAGCTTACTATCCTATGTGAGAGCCATTCTAAGCATCCTGAACCAATCATGGAAGTTGTTCCCAGTAAGTTTGTCCTTCTCAAGGACTGATTAGGAGAAAACTGATTGTTTGTTGTTGCCATTTGATTCTACAAAAGGATTTGCAATTTTGTCAAAAACTCATTTTTGATTTTATCTGATTTGATAAAAGTTGGGTGATAATAATTAAGTCTGTAATTAGTTATAATTCTCTTTATTTTATTCAAATTTATGTCCCTCAAGCATCAATTTGGAAAATTGTAGCGAACAATTTTCTAATGAGCCAAATCCAAGATAATTCAGCTATGGCCTGATCAACACCACAAACACAGTCAATTATCAAGGTAGGCAACTCTTTCCAATTGCATCATATGCAATTCTGGATAGATAATATGTGCAACTGCTTGCAATAATCATCTACACGCTTCTGGGCCCAAACGCTCTAAGAATCACCAGTTAAGCCTCACCCAATAGCCAATACAAAAAATGCACCCTGTGGAGGAGGAACCTAGATTATTACCAACACACTTCAACAAGGTAGACTATGCACCACACAGAGGTGTAACCTATGCTTAGTCGAACTAGTATTTCATATGCTTTGCTATTGGAAAGCATCTAAGACTTAATATGTTTGATCGAGGGACTTATATATATCATATATATATATATATATATTTATACATATATTGTATCTGATCACCCCATATATAGTATGTATCATATACATGCTATATCGCACAACATAAACATTCAATATAAAACAAAAAAAGTGATGGTTATGGCCATGTATACTTGTAATACCTTGGAGTCACAAGGAATTCTACCATATAGGTCAATCGTCACATCACATGCATAAAACTATTGTTGACGTCGATTTGTACTTGCCAATTTGGGTAGATCGGTTCAACCTTTGAACTGGTCTTCTTGCCTCTTGGAAGGTCAGTTGGTCCTCCTATCCAACCAATGTTTTAACTCCTTCTAAATGGTCAGTTGGGCCTCCAGGGATGGTCGTATGACCTCCTACAACTCCTTCCAGATGGTTGGTTGGATCCACCAGGCGGTCGTGTAGATCCATCGCTATGTCCTCCTTAATCCTATAGACAGTCAGCTCATTACACGAACTGGTTTTCTCAACTGGGCATGAACATCTTCAACATCATTGCAGAAAAGAAACTATCATATTGCTACATTATTACATTGAATAATAGAAACCTCGAGTTACATTTGAGGAGAGCAAAGGTAGGAAAGCATTAACTTTACATTAGGAAGAGGGATGTAGAAGCTCAATACACAGACCGAGATAAATGAGAACCAAACCATCCAACCATACACAAATAAGAGGTATTGGCCACAACCACACTACACATCCCCAACAAAACCGCATTCAGGGCGACGCGTGTGAATTGCACACACACACACACACACACACACACACACATATATATATATATATATATATATATATATATGGGTTCATTTTTAATACCAGTGCGGGTAGCTACCCGCACACCCTTCCTGTCACTTTTTTTATTTTTTATTTTGAATTGTAGAGGAGCATTTTATCTAGCTTCCCAAACAAATTCATCCAAAAATAATATCATTTGCCCCACCGAAATCGAAAAATATGTCCATATATTTACTGATTGAATATTTTCGGCGTAGTTACTTTTTTTTATCTTAGAGTTACTTTTGTGTACCATATAGTTTCACTTTTGGATGTGTAGGTAGCGAAAAATCAAGCTACCTGTGCGGGTAACAAATAAATCCTATATATATATATATATATATATACATATATATATACATATATATAGATATAAATATATATACATATATATACATATATATATCTATATATACATATATATACATATATATAGATAGATAGACATATACATATATAGATATATATATATACATATATATACACACACATATATATATATATATCTCTATATATATACATATATATACATATATATATATATCTATATATATATATATATATATATTAGTTTGATATTATGTGATCTTTGATCGGATATGCACATGAGAGCAGTTTTAATATTCGCATCATATGCAATAAGTAAATGATAAAACCAAAAATTTGATCATATCGATTATCCTAAAACATAATAAATTGATGTGGCTCTGATACCACTGTTGGGAAATTCGGGCACAGAGTATAGCAACAGAAATAAAATTTTATCTATATGTATTCCCATAATAGCAACATCTTGTCAACTACTATGAAATAGAAAGAAATGGTTTAGCAAATTATACTTGGTCCAGGAGCAAGTCTAGTGATAAAAATCACTTCTTTGTAATTGCTACCTAGTTCCACTTGGACAGTGGCTATGCAGCTCCTGGTCTTCATCATGAATAGTTATCTGCGCAACCTCTACAATGACTTTGTGGTCTTGCCACAAGCTGTAGGTTGCCCTTGCTCTCTGAGTAGCATCCAGAGGACTCTAATATGTAGAGTAGTAAATATAGACCAACTAGAAATCCTATCGTTCACTGAGAATATGAAGGAGTTGTCCCTCCCATTGGTGTACTAGTCACCAACATGCTCTCATACAACGACAACTTCTCAGTTGTTCACTCCCATTGGCTATCCCTCCCTATCAGTTAGGAGTTTCCTAGGCTCTCTTTGTTACCACGACCTGAGAGGACAACAAATATTAGAGGAATTGATTCTTAGTTGTTTGTGTTGTGTTTTGGGAAGCCCCCAGTACCCCTCCTTTTATAGTCAAGGTTAGGGTCAAGGTTCCTAGTCTGTACAAGATTGTGTGGGAGTAGAAAGGATCGGATGAACTTGAACTTTGGCAACATTAGACAGCTGAAATGGCCATTTTGCCTGCCCAGATGGTTGTCTAGTATGCTAGACGGTCGTCTTGCACTGCCAAACAACTATTTGGTAGTTTCTTAATCGCACATGAATCTTCTAATTTTGATTCCAACTAATATACATATGAATTTTACTTGGTCTCCAAGTATGTGAAATCAAAACTATTCATGAAATATCCTAAACCTTCATTCAGACCAACCAGCTCATCTTAACCAGGCAAGACGCCCATCTCACTCACCTAGGTGGTTGTCTAGTGATTTGAGATGAGCCGATCAATTCAATCATTTTGAACCGATCTGTTCAAGGACAGAACTAAGATAATTCAATCCTTGATATGCTTGGCCAACCCAACGGTCGTCTCAACTACTTGAGATGCCTATCTGGCTACCCAAATAGATCTCTCACCCAATGAGGTGGTTGTTTGGCAGACTTGGTCAGCCAATCGAATGACCAATTGCATGAATTGTATACCCAAACCCTCTAATAATCAATTCAAATGTTGTTCAAGATCAAAATCCTCTTCTAGATGAGTTCATATGTGGGTGACCATATAGGTCTCATATTACATTAGCAGTGAGTGTCCATAACTATCCTATGACATCACATGTAGAGAGTGGTGCCTAGTTGCACATCTGTGCTACCCAAGTGAATGCAAAGTTGGAAACCAACTTCAACCTACAATATATGTAAGGTGTTGCAATGATTGTATAATTCCTTTGTCTCTGATATCCAGGATGAACTCGAGGCATGGAAGGTCATCCTCTCAACATTCAATCAATGTTTCTTGAACCAAGAGTAGTCTATATGAGATAATGTGATGTCAATATCATATGTTGATTCAGATGTGCATCCACATTCGTTGCTCAGTCTCGCATATCAAGTGGCCAAGGTATCATACTCCAGTAGGAGGGACAAATCCCATATGTATCACTCACAAGCTACCCCAAGTGTCAAAGTCACCTAATCAGCACCGTTATAACAACCCATGTTTCAGGATTGTGTTTGATGATGTCAAAGCGTACCCAACAACATGTGTTGAGTGTAGTGATTTTAGGTCTAAGAATCACAATCACCAACTTCACAATGAGAAATGAATGTGACCAAAAAACCATGTGTCACTCTCAAGGTGGGTCTTTCTGATACACTGTTCTCTAACATGTATGTGTGTGCTTGGTTTGATATTGCCATATCATGACTTAGTAAAACTCAGTCATCAACCAACTCACACTCATGTCTTATGTGTTACTGGTGTCTATCTACGTTCCATGGTAACAATCGACTAGGGACATAATGAGAATATGTATATCTACTCTTAACATTTGTATGATCTCATTTTCACAAGGCTTGTACTTGAAGACATACGACATTGAGTAATATCATTCTCTAGACATTCACTTTGTATCCTCACTATCTCATAACTGAGTTAAACAGATGAATTGAAAGCTTGCCTTTTTATATATGTTAATATCAATTAAATACATTTAGGTAATTATTCCATATCAATCATCATATTATTGGATCTATGGGCATGCCTTACCAACAATATATAATTCTAGAATTAACATAAAAGTCGAAAATGTCTAGGCACATAACCCTAATCCTCTTATAAACTTCATCTCCTAACTAGAGATCTACTTTGATTCCTAATATCTTTCACTTATTTCTTCTATACCTTGGGTTAGAACATATGAATCTGGTTTTTGTCCTGGTGTCCATCTACTTAGTTTCTATGATACAATGTTGTAACGCCACTCAAAACACATATACACATCAGTGAAAGTAAACCCTATGTTGTCCATAACATGGGTCACTTGGCTTGGAGGAACATTAAAAAACATGATATTCCATAGCAATCAGATAAATGAAGCACCATGCATTAACTCAAAATATAGATTCCTAAATTATTCTTGAAAGGGGATAACATAAACTATCTCATCTTAATACATGTTGGCTAAGAAAATCTAAAAGATGAAATAAAATTTGACTAAATCATCTAATGAATGGTATATGGCACCCAACCAAGATAAAGTCTCCTTTGATGTCGGCTACCTTGAAGGGCTCATTTTAGTTCTCTCTTGCTCATTGATCTAGGGAAATCACATCCCATGGCCATGTGAAACAAAGCAGCAACACAAGTAGCACTATGCATTTTAAAAGAACTGAAAAGTAAGCATATATACTTGAACTGAAATGAACTTGACATGAATTAACATAAATAATTTTCATTACACTTTAGCCTTCATTACATCAATGAATTAGGAAACATTACTATATGCATTCTCTCCATCACTGCCTATGTGGGACACATCATGCTCAGAAAGCCCATCATTGCTAAGAATTTCATAATGACCATAAAGGTCCATCACTGCGAGAAACATATAATAAGTTACTTAATTCTATTAATGTCATTGTTCTTATCTTGCCATCAATGTAAATTTTTCTCATTCAATAATTGCACCAAAGTACTCCTTCGGCCGGTTAAGGCTCATCTTAGTTGCACTAATGTGCTCATCAATGCCATAAAGACAAAATAACATAAAGAGGAACAATTCACAACTTAAGTACATTATCTTAACCATGATGGGAGTTCTCCCTCTTAGTCTTGAAATTATCATTACATGATTTACATGAGTCTTTCTTCAATTTCTTAATCATTACATGATCATAGAATTAAACTAATGAGAATCAGTGATAAGCATAGGACTTTATGATTATAGCAAACAACAAGAAAAAATATAATCTGAGGAATCATCATTATCTTAATTTCATTCTTTAACTTGAAATTCAAAGAATAGTATTATATCATACTTAATATGCAATTCATTCAAAGTACTTATGCATAGTGGCATGACCCTCTTACCTAGACCAAGGTAGATCCTAACTTAATTCCTCTGGTTCTAGCCAATCCTACATTCCTAAAATTACACGATTCAAATTAACCTTTATCTTGATTCACATCTAAACCCTAATTTAGACTCTTTAGGAAAACATAGGCATATATAGTCGAATTAGTGTTCCAAATCTATAAAATTGTGTCCCTTGTTTTTTTGACATTATATAAATTGGTAATGAGATTTCAAAGCTCCAACCAATTAGAAAGAAAAATAAATACTTGTAATTGACATGTCACCTGGTCCCAGGATGAGGTGGTCCAAGACCAACCCACTACATGGCCCAGGCCCTATCTAGCAACCAAGGGTCAATAGGAAATTAACACAATAGAAATATCAATTATGCCCATCAGGTTGCATGACAACAGGGATGGAGACCATGGGAAAAATTGGGAAAACATCACTTGGCTTCTTCTTCTTCGAATAGCAACACGATACAACCTGAAATCGGCGAGAATTTGAGATTCCATATCTTGAGTTTGGTTTTCTTCTCTGGAAATTGAGGTGCTAAAGATCTCTCCCACCTTAGGTCATAACTAATGTCTAAGTCCCATTATCTGTAGTGGTTAGGAGATCAAGAAAACCATACTGTCATGATGGAGAAGAGGAGGAACAGGGAAATCCTTGGGATCCCTACCGAACTTGCACAAACACCAAAATTAGAGAAAAAGATTCTCATGAGGATTCATGATGACTAAGAGAGACCATATTTGGAGATAGTAAAGAAACCAAGATTATGTTGGTCAGAAACAACAACAGGTCGGGAAAAAGGGAAAAGATGGAAGGTCACCTCTTCAGGGAAAAATTGGAGGCACAAGGTGTTGCCTATAGGCTATGAAGAGAGGTCCAAAACCTCTGGGTTGCTGTGATGGTCTCCGGAGACTCCTTGAACCTATGAAGATGGTTGGGAAAGGTAGCGTTCCTGTGTGGGAAGGTGATAACTTTACAACCCTAGATTGTGTTGAAGTCACAAGATTTATAGGTCAGGGTTAGAGAGAGTCTTCATCAATTGGGGTTTCTCTTGTTGGAGTCTAAGGTCTATAGGGATCTCCGTCGGTGGGGTTGTGATTGGAGAGGGTCTCATGTCCTGGAGAGTCTAACTAGAATTGGGAAACAAGAAAGGTGGATTGTAAAGACCCCACCTTCCGGTAACCCCCAATTAAGGGATACCAAGAGGTCAGAGCCAGTATCCTAATTTCCGGATCAAAGGTTCGACAAACAATCAATAATAATGATCAAATTCTACCAGACTATACTAAAAGTTGTACTAAAATAAAATTTTGCATACCTTTTTCAAAAACTTGGATATCTAACTTCTATCCACATCTGGACTTTATTCTAACTAATCCTCCTTGCACTTTATTTCTTAATTTCACAATATGTCACTTTACTGTTTGTCCTTTTCAATTTGTACCTAAAACACTAAAAAACAAAACGTCGGTCAGCATAAATGAATATTCCAGTATGTGGGGAAAACATAAATTATGCAACTAGGGTAACAACATAATCAAACAATTATCATTTATCAACCAAGATTACGTCTTAAGCAATATTACTCAATCCTTACCTATCCCCTATCTCTGTGCTATCCCTACAGTGGACTTGGATGCTACCTCTCTCAAATGGTAGATCCTTACCCCCATGGCCCTACCTCACAGGTAGCCAATACTTAGGGTTGCAGAGTCACATGGCCCTACCCAAAGGTAGCCCAATCCCTGACTCATGGTGACTTGATGGACCTACCCCATTGGTAGCCATGTACTAAGTCACCCAATGACCTGATGGACCTACCCCATAGGTACCCACGTACTAGGTCAATCTATCAAGCTATAGAGAGGACTAGGATCTAAGCTAGTAGGCATGTATCTTAGGTGATAGTCATATCCACATTATAGTTTGCATGAATTAAATTCATCCAACAGTTTAATTCATGTCACCGATGAAAACTTCAGAAATCCTCACAAAACTAATTTGGGATATTCATAAGCGTAACCACATACCTGTCTGGCTGACTTGAGTGCGGAAATAATCCAACTAAGCAAGAAATCCAGTAAACAAGCAAGCACACAAGATGATCCTGAAATATGCATCCTATTTTCCTATCATTGATCAGGCCATCAAGGTCTATTAAACCTAGCTCGCTTCCTAGGATTTCTAGTCCACTTTTATGGTTTCCATTGCAATTAGGGTTTCACTTCATTTTTACTATTTTAAACCCTAATTTTATACAATTACTCACAAACCCTAATTATCTCATCTACTCCTAATGAAAGATACTAAGGTTACCTTTTAACAACATATAACCCTAATTTTGGATTACATGCACCATTAAATGTCTATTAAGTCTATTATGCCTCTTTTACATTAAAACTATCATTTTTATCCTTTTAATTCATGCCACAATCATTAGGCCCAATTATTATCTTTGGTTCCTTTCAAATTAGCAACTTATCTATATTTATCACTAATTCCACATTTATCCACAAGAAAACCCTAATTACCATATTAAGGGTATTTGTCCACAATTAGGAACTTTTATATTCGAAATAGCTTAGAACCATCATATCTTAGCTTTATTCATGAATTTGAACTATTAAAGCCATTAAGATTCATAATTACCAACATTAGGGTTTCAAGGCCCATTAAAGCTCATTCATGTATATGGAACTCTAAATTAATCCAGCTACATGTAAAGTTCATCCTTTTAGATCTTGATGTGTCTTTTTATAAACAATATGTTAATATCAACTTTAATCATCCGTAAAACCCTTCTTAATACATTGATCATCTCAAATTAGGGTTTCTTAATCATTAATGCATTAAAGTTGATAACTTCCACTACTTTTTGAATTACAAGAGGAATTAGCTTCTAAATCTATTTGTAATGGATTCCTCACATTTTTCTGAGAAAAATTGATATATTATACGTACAATTCGAGCTGCCATTATTTAGATATGAATTTTGCATGATAAACTTACTTGAACCAATCACCAAGCGCCACGTCATCTCTTGTATGCAACATAGCTTGATTTAGAAATATAACCAAATTACACTTCTGCACTCGTGTAAGTTATTGGCTCTTTAACCCACGGAGGGGAAAAACTGTCCAATAGCCACTTGGTCATCTTCAAGCTCCCGACGCTCAACCTGTCGTTGATTGCAGCCCCACGCGGGGCTGCCCACTCCTTCCCCAGGTCCAGATGACTGCCGCCGATCATTGCCCTAGCTCTTCTGCATCCCGCCACACCTAGGGTGCCACCCAGCAGCGGATGAGGTGGTCAGTATCGAGCACAATGGGCGGCAAGGTTGAGTGCTCGGGGAAGATAGCCAGTCATCCTCAAGTCGACGGGGAACCACCATGCCTTCACCATGACGACACCATGGCCCCTCATTGCTCTGGGGTTTTGAACTATGCCCTTAGATTAGGATTTCTATGTAAGGAAGAAGGAGAAGAGAGAGACATGTGTGGGATCTCCTTGGGCTCGCCCGTGGGCTCTACCCTTATATAGGGGAGGGTAACGAAGCCCTAGGATGACTATCCATGATATAACAAGTCCTTTTCTCAATAGGAAACCAAGTTCTTTCATTGATAAGTAATCTTCTCTCTCCTAATTATCTTCTTAATAAACCATATTCATTGGATATTGAGGAATTTGAAAATCCTCTCTCTTATTCTCTTTATTCTTGAGTTTTAATCCATTGGCATGAAATTATACTTTCTTTTAGTAGAAAATACCTCTTTTAAACAATACCACAAAATTCATTATTTTTGTATCACATTATCCTCTTATTTTGTATTATTTGCATTTTCTCTTTCTTTTTCTCCATTGGGGCTCCTTGGACCCCCAAGAAACTCTAATATTTTGAAATTCCTTTTTAAAGATACTTATTATCCTTCTAGATGCATCTACATTCTTCATTTTTCATTATCTTACTTATTTCTTTATTAAGATATTCTTTTGCAAGGATTTCTCATTATCTTTCATCTCTTTCTTCCTCTTTTCATATTTCTTTTATTAGAAATCATATGTAAATGAATTTTACTCAATTGTGGCCATTAATGCAACTTTCTATATATTTCCAAGTATTTCTCATAAATACTTTGCTTAATATGCATTATCTTATATCTTTTCCTATTATTTGGACTTTTCTTCTTTTCTTCTCTTTTATATCCATTATTGGATTAATATGATAATAGGAACCACGAAATTCCTAATGTAAGGGAGATTTGCAAAGAAATCCCTTCTTTGAAGCAAAGCGTACAACCTTTTCAATTAAGTCCAAATTCACAAAATCATTATATTTCAATTATGAAAACACATGCAAAATTGTGGTTGTAACATCCTTCCCCTCTTATAAGAATTTTTTCCTCAAAATTCCATCAAGCAAACAAACAATTCAGGATAAGACTTTTCCATGTCCATCATTGACCCCTATGCGGATTTACCCTATCCATGGCACTTCCAAAGAACCTTCTTCATCACATATTCTTTTCTCTGAGTTCTTACACCTTGGCCTCTATAACCACACACGTAACTCAGGTCATTTCAACCTCCCTTGGGGCTAACTAGGTTCATTGCTCAGCACATGGCTCGGGTACCTCACATAGCACTCTAAATTGGACACGTGGAACTCATCACACATTACTTTATCATGAGGGGTAAGGTCAAACATAACCTTCTCCACCAATCCATCTGAAATGGACCCATGCAGCCAGGACTCAACTCTCTTAGCTATAACTTAGAGGGGTCGAATTTTTCACAACACAGGTTCTCCCTCAGTGAATTGCATGTCAGTCTACTTTGCATTAGCTCACGACTCATGTCGCCCCTGGGCTCTCTTTCAGCCATTGCATGATCAAAGTGACTTCATATGTAAAAATTGTGGTCCTTTTCTGACCTTCACCAGGTCCCTTTACCAACATCATCTTAATGAAGTGGTGACCGACACAACCTCCCTTATAGAGCTTCTTTACATCCCGATACTAGCTATGGTGGTTATCATCACATCTTATAGAGGACAAGAACTGTCTCCATGTATCACCCTGAATGAGCACACATGCTCTCATCATACCCTCTAGTCTGGATCATACTAACCATTAGTTAGGGGTGATAAACTGTGCTAACCTCAAGTTCTTCATGTACCTACTTCCACTGCATGGAAGTGAATCTTTAGGTTAAACTCAAGAACTTTTGAACTTGCATCATGGTGTAGTTGAACCATCTCTCTCTCATATGTAGTTTAAACGGATCGTTCCTTGATAGTATTCTTTCTTTCTCATGTTATCTAGGTAAGGCGATCTACCATAACCCATATTACATCCTGACCTTCCTTGGTCTAGGGGAGACTTACCACAACATCCATACTGATCAACTCCCAATCCCCCCCTGTGGACTCTTCATCCTCTATACCAACTCAGTGGGTTACTGGTGTTCGTCCTTCACCTCTTGACATGCATGGCGACCAACCACATGCATCTTTATACACTTTTCATCAAAGTACTACTACCACTTATTATCTTAATAGTACTATGGTGTATGGTGATCTTAAAATCATGATCTCTTGTATTCCATGATTCCTCAAGATTGATCCATCAAAAACCCTAAACCACTCTAGTCAGAGTTTCATCACCTTCCATTCCAGAGAAGTGCATCTGAGGTTCTACAACCATCCTTTTATTACATCAAGGCCTAGGCTAGCTAACCAAACAACCACTAACTTGATCAACAGATATCGTTACACCTGAGTGTTAGCCAAACTTATCTCATAACTTAGGGTTAAGCTAACAACCTCTTCTAGCCTCCAGCTAAACTAGGCAGTTGTATGTCAACCAGAGCATCCATTACCACCTCACATCCTTATGTGTACAGTAATGTTGAAGACATTCACCTCCATGTATTCCACATATCATCTCATCTCAGACATTAGGTCTATCTTGAATAAGAAAACTTAGAGCTCATCTTCTTGGTTATCAAACTCAACCTTGTATAACTTGCAAATTCCACATAGCTCATAATAAAAACATCCTCATAAGATGACTACCTTAGTTCTCTTGATGTTTGTAAACCATCCACATATCGGTCACTCCATAAGGGTAAGCTATCATCTCTGTCCTCATACCTCATAGCAACGGTCCAACTCACATCATATTTACCCTTGGTGTATGGCATGCATATTGTCCTATCTCTCACTCCCATAATAAGAGAAATAAGCATTTGGCTACAGTCCAAATATAGATTTCTTCCTATTCCAAGAGTAGAGATGGCGCATCCCACATCATCAGTACACCTTCCAATCTAGGTTGAAACGTGCATTACATGTTTCCACATCATGAACATCTCGATATCAAGTTTACTTCCATGGAAAACTGGTCTCAAACCCACTTGGGTTGTCACATAATCCTTGGTCATCTCCTGAAGGTCTGTAGGGTGTCGACACTTTTGGGGTCATCCCTCTTCCCTTATGCATCTAGAGAGTGCCCTCCTCATCTTCCCTTTGGGTCCACTGATTTCATGAAGGTGATCAATCTCCTCACCCATGGCCCTCAGACAATGATAGTTGTTACCTCCTGACCCTATGGTCATGTGCAACAAGGGAATTAGGCAACTCCTACTTCCATCAGTCTTATCCCTACCTGACCCTAGGATAGACTTAGGATTCTAATATAGCACATTCCCAACTTAGAACCTTACCCAAGTCTCCATCATCTCTCTCTGCACTCACAGGCTGACTTTCATCCTTTCATAGGGGTCATGGTGACCTGCCTGCCATGGGCATGCCCCATACCGGTTACCTCCATGGTAACACATCCACATGAACTTAGAGATGGCTATCTATGGGTCAATAGGTTCATTCTCATACTATGTACTTTTCACTTAGCTTCTCAAGATCCTATGAGACCTCTTTAGGTTACCTCAAAACCAACAAAAACTAGTATACACCCTACAAAAGGGTCCCTCTCCCAGGATGGGAGGAAACTACATCTTGATAACAAAGGTTACAAACGTCCTTATGCCTAGGGTTTACATCACCATGAGCATGCTTAACCCAACAAGCTACTAAGGCACTAGAAGTCCACCTACCAAACCATGCTAGGTCATACTTGTTCTCATTCCTCAACATTGGACCAAGACCATACCTTCCCATGTCACCAACTTAGTTGTGAGGGGTTCATCAAACATACCTTAGACTTAAGGGGTTTCCCTTTCCTCTAAACATGAGGGGTGCCATACTCGAATCTATAGAAACTCAAATCTCATCATGAGCATCAGGTACACCACTTCCCCTCTTAAGCCTAGGAACCCTAAGTTCACCTCTTTATGCTACAGTTGTCCAACTGCATGCTCATCTTTTAAACCATGAACCAAGCATGTACAAGGTATAGAATGCACTTCCTATTATCATTCCACTTGAACAACACTTCATAGTGGAGTCCTCCTCAAGGAAAACCAACTAGGTGTAAGGCCTCACAACTTGTTACTAAACCTCTTCATGGTCTAAGGAACTCTTCTTCTTCACTCAGAAGGTAAACACATATACCATAGGAACACAGGTACCAGTAGCCCCATCCTCTTTCCAAGGTTTGGTTCCTCTAAAGGAAACCAAGATACCATCAGCCTCCAGGGATCATACATGAGGCAACTGTAACCATCCACTTAGGTCACATCATCCTCAACTCCCTACTATTCCTCATATCTCGGAGTTTAAGCTTCCAACCTTCTTGCTTAGGTCCTGCTCTCTCTCTCTCTAGAGCTATCCTTATAAACAACCTTACTACTAGATGTCTTCTCTCCATGAAGTTGGATCAAGCTCACAAGCATACCCCTACATGGGTGAAGCCTAAGTTCAAACTTATGTTTGCTCAAGATTGTCCATAGCCCTTTATGCTTATCTCATAAGTTATCTAACATACTCTCCTGGCTAGGGTTTTAACCTACTTCCCACACTACTGATGTACTCTGGGTCCATGTTATCCATGCTCATATAAGCCCATAGGGTTTCTCTAGGTTCTTCACTAACCTCATCGTTAAAGGAGTTATCCTTCACTCTAACATGCAAGACCCTTTCTAGGGTTGGATCGCCAAAGGTACTAGGTCATCCAACCTCTCATGGCTCATATGGGAATCCAAAAGCATGTCCACCCACACACCTGGTCTATCGTGACATCTAACTCATCATGTCATCCCTCTCTAACCACCAATTAGGGTTAGGGTTACAATCATCCTCAAAGGATGTTCCACGACTCTACTTATAATGGAGGTCTCTACCTCCAAGACTACCTCTCTCTGCTCATCCTCCTGACAAGAAGGTCTAGCCTCAGGTCTCTCCTGAGGGCATTACAACATATGTCATATGACCTAAGCATGAAACTATTCTTTAGTTTATGCTTAAACTATTAAGATTATGTCCATGACATCTTATTTACATGATTTTCATTAATTTGGTGGAGGATTCCTTAAACCTTATCAATATTTACCCATACGAGAGAGAGATCCCTAATCCTTACAATCTTTAACAACATTTGAGTTGAGAAGGGATGAATAATATGAGAGAGTCCTAAAGGTATCTTATTTCGAGTCAAATCCTGAGACATTGGCCAGACAGTCACACAAATTCGAGAGTCCTCATATTCCGACTAGTGGTGAGGAGGAAAATCTTGCCAACCCCAGGACGTGATCCTTTCCTAGACACCTCTGTCTTTTGGAAAATCCTCTAATAGCACCCATGGGTTCTATAGAGTTTGTAAAATTTAATAATTATTAAAGATTAAATGAGGAACCTAGGCTCTGATACCAAATGTAACGACCCCGCCTTCCGGTAACCCTCAATTAAGGGAGACCAAGAGGTCAGAGTCGTTATCCCAATTTCCAGATTAAAGGTTCGACAAATAATCAATAATAATTATAAAATTCTACCAGACTATACTGAAAAGTTGTACTAAAATAACATTTTCCATACCTTTTTCAAAAACTTGGATATCCCACTCCTATCAACATCTGGACTCTATTCTTACTAATCCTCCTTGCACTTTATTTCTTAATTTTACAATATGCCACTTTACTATTTGTCCTTTTCAATTTTTACCTAAAAAACCGACAAACAAAACATCGGTTAGCATAAATGAATATGTCGGTATGTGGGGGAAACAAAAATTATGCAACTAGGGTAACAACGTAATCAATCAATTATCATTTAACAACTAAGATTATGTCTTAAGCAATACTACACAATCCTTACCTATCCCCTATCTCTGTGTTGTCCCTACAGCGAACTTGGATACTACCTCTCTCATATGGTAGATCCTTACCCCCATGGCCCTACCTCACAGGTAGCCAATACTTAGGGTTGCGGAGTCACATGGCCCTACCCAAATGGGGTAGCCCAATCCCTAACTCATGGTGACTTGATGGACTTACCCCATTGGTAGCCATGTACTAAGTCACCCAATGACCTGATGGACCTACCCCATAGGTAGCCATGTACTAGGTCAATCTATCAAGCTATGAAGAGGACTAGGATATGAACTAGTAGGCATGTATCTTAGGTGATAGTCATATTCACATTATATTTGCATGAATTAAATTCATCCAACAGTTTAATTCAAGTCACCGATGAAAACTTCAGAAATCCTAGGAAAACTAATTTGGGATATTCATAACTATAACCACATACCTGTTAGGCTGACTTGAGTGCAGAAATAATCCAACTAAGCATGAAATCCAGTAAACAAGCAAGCACACAAGATGATCCTGAAATATACATCCAATTTTCCTATCATTGATCAGGCCATTAAGGTTTATTAAACCTAGCTTGCTTCCAAGGATTTCTAATCCACTTTTAGGGTTTCCATTACAATCAGGGTTTCACTTCATTTTTACTATTTTAAACCCTAATTTTATACAATTACTCACAAACCCTAATTATCTCATCTACTCCTCATGAAAGATATTAAGGTTACCTTTTAACAACATATAACCCTAATTTCATATTACAGGAACCATTAAATGTCCATTACATCTATTATGCCTCTTTTACTTTAAAACTATCATTTTTATCCTTTTAAGTCATGCCACAATCATTAGGCCCAATTATTATCTTCGGTTCCTTTCAAATTAGCAACTTATCTCTATTTATCACTAATTCCACATTTATCCACAAGAAAACCCTAATTACCATATTAAGGGTATTTATCCACAATTAGGAACTTTTATACTCGAAATAGCTTAGAACCATCATATCTCATCTTTATTCATGAATTTGAACAATTAATGTCATTAAGAGTCATAATTACTAACATTAGGGTTTCAAGGCCCATTAAAGCTCATTCATGTATATGGAACTCTAAATTAATCCAATTACGTGTAAAGTTCATCCTTTTAGATCTTGATGTGTCTTTTTATAAACAACATGTTAATATCAACTTTAATCATTCGTAAAACCCATCTCAATACATTGATCATCTCAAATTAAGGTTTCTTAATCATTAATGCATGAAATTTGATAACTTCCACTACTTTTCGAATTACAAGAGGAACTAACTTCTAGATCTATTTTTAATGGATTCCTCACATTTTTCTAAGCAAAATTGATATATTATATGTACCAATCTGAACTGTCATTATTTAGATATGAATTTTTCCAAGATAAACTTACCAAGACCAATCACTGAGTGCCACATCATCTCTTGCATGCAACGTAGCCCGATTTGGAAATATAACCAAATTACACTTCTACCCTCGCATAAGTTATTGGATCTTTAACACGCAGAGGGGCAAAAAGGTCCAACAGCCGCTTGGTCATCTTCAAGCTCCCGACGCCCAACCTGACACCGATTGCAGCCCCACGTGGGGCTGCCCACTCCTTCCCTAGGGCCTGACGACTGCCGCTAATCATTGCCCTAGCTTCGCTGCATCCCGCTGTAGTTGGGGCGGCACCCAGCTGCGGATAAGGTGGTTGGTATAGAGCATGATGGCCAGTGCTATCCGGATGGCCGTGCAGGCCTGCTGGAGGTGGTCGTGCGAGGTCGAGTTCTTGGGGAAGATAGCCAGTCATCCTCAGGTCGATGGGGAACCACCAAGCCTCCACCATGACAACACCATGGCCCCTCATTGCTCTGGGGTTTAGAAATATGCCCTTAGATTAGGATTTGTATGTAAGGGAGAAGGAGAAGAGAGAGAGATTTGTGGGATCTCCTTGGGCTCAGCCATGGGCTCTACCCTTACATAGGGGAGGGTAACGAAGCCTTAGGATGACTATCGATGAGATAACAAGTCCTTTTCACCATAGGAAACCAAGTTCTTTCATTCAGAAGCAATCTTCTCTCTCCTAATTATCTTCTTAATAAACCATATTCATTGGATATTTTGGAATTCAAAAATCCTCTCTCTTATTCTCTTTATGCTTGACTTTTAATCCATTGGCACGAAATTATACCTTCGTTTAGTAGAAAATACCTATTTTAAACAATACCACAAAATTCATTAATTATGTATCACCTTATCCTCTTATTTTATATTATTTGTATTTTCTATTTCTTTTTCACCATTGGGGCTCCTTGGACCCCAAGAAACTCTAATATTTCCAAATTCCTTTTAAGGATACTTATTATCCTTCTAGATGCATCTACATTCTTCATTTTTCATTATCTTACTTATTTCTTCATTAAGAAATTCTTTTGCAAGGATTTCTCATTCTCATTCGTCTATTTTTTCCTCTTTTCATATTTCTTTTATTATAAATCATATGTAAACGATTTTTACTAAATTGTGTCTATTAATACCACTTTCTAGATATTTCCAAGTATTTCTCATAAATACTTTGCTTAATATGCATTATCTTATATCTTTTCCTATTATTTGGACTTTTCTTCTTTTCTTCGCTTTTATATCCATTATTGTATTAATATAATAATAGGAACCACGAACTTCCTAATGTAAGGGAGATTTGCAAAGAAATCCCTTCTTTGAAGCAAAGCGTACAACCTTTTCAATTATGTCCAAATTCACAAAATCATTATATTTCAATTATGAAAACACATGCAAAATTGGGGTTGTAACAGGGATGACACCTCTTCACAGATACCAGTGAGGGTCTTAGAGTCCACAGTCTCAAAGGTCTATGTGACAACAACATAAATCATTGGACATAGGTATACATAGGTTATATTAATACACTATCAAATATTTTGGGTTAAAACTATATGAAATCTATCCAAATTGCTTTTAGGGGTCAAATGAACATGGATTAGCTTCAAATTTGGAACATAGGTGTATTTCATGGCCCAAATCATTCTTGTATGATTACTTTTCAACATTGAAGTCACAAATATCACTTATTAGTATAATACATATAATATCACTTATATACATTAGATGCATTATAATTCACCCCTAATAAATGTGACTTTTCTTTTAGGTTCAATTAGGTTTTACCATAATGGATTTGATTCCTTTGGACTAAATTATCCAAATTAGGGCTCATATTCATATTAATGATAATGACATTATTTAGAGGCAAGATAAAGTTATTTATATTTTAATGTGAAAGGATATTGTATTAACTATCACCATAATAGGACAAACATTGTGTAATTTAATGTACTTTACTTCAATCACTATATTTTGGGCTAATAGTCATATTTGGTACTAAATGAAGCATGAACTTTGAATTTTAAAAGATTAGGTTTTCAATTAAGGATTTAATAATAAGTTTAAATTTGAGGATGTTATATATATTGTGGAAGTATGATTGTAGTTATGTGCATCTACCAAGCAGGGTGCATTACTATTATGTTAAATTTTGGATCAAGCTTAACTAGGTGACCTAGATAAAAAGTTCCTAGAAGCATACAGATGAATGGGACAAAGAGTTTTGCACATCATCTATCCAAGAATTACATGAGATGCAATTGGCAAATGTTGCCTACCTTAATAAATGGTTATGGACGCTAGCATTGGGTTGGTAATAATTTAATTGTTTTTGGGTCTTGGCTCACTAGAATGTTGTACGTCGCAATCTTTTGAATTTATATGTGAGGGTTATCAATTTCAAAAAAATTATGAGAGTGATAATTAATTAAAGTCCTAGTTAATGTCAAATCAAATCAAATCAAATCAAAAGGGTTTTAGCAAATTGGAAATTTTTATGAAAGCAAATGGAAAAAAAATTATCATTGTGACCAATCCTTAAGAAGTGGTTCTCAATGATGAGCATAATCTCTATGTCCTAGATCCACCAGTTCTAGAAGAACCTGCTCCTGATGTGCCTAGGGATGAGGTAGATACCTATTGGAAGCATAACAATGATGCCTTAGACATTAAGCGCCTTATGATGTGATTGTATGAACGAAGAGTTGCATGAGAAACATGAAGACATGGTGATTCTTGAGATGGTAACACATCTTAAGAATATGAACTAGAATCATGTAAAGCAATAAAGGTACAATGTCTCAAACGTTCTCTTTGAGTGCAAGTTGACAGAAGGAGATTCAATAGAGACCCATGTGCTCAATATGATTGGACATGTGGAACACCTAGCCAAGGATATGATTCTACAATCGTTTCCTAAATCATATAGAAAATTTATTGAGTGTTATTACTTGAATAACATGGCCAAATCACTGTCGGAATTGACTGGCATGTTGATAAATATGGAAGCACGAATGAAGAAGGACAAACCTTGGATGTGATCGAAAGACTGGTTTCAAGGATGAAAGGAAGGCCAAGAAGAGTTCTGATGGTAAGATGAAGTCCAACTCTTCAACACTCAAGACAAGAACAAAGGTAAGTGCAAAAGGAATACATCCTCTGCACTTAAAGGGTTTAAGGAAGAAGAAGGAGGCAATATGATCTCCACTTCACGTATATACATTATTAAGACAAATTTGTACACATATACATCATGGGTACTATATACTAGATGTGGATCTCACATATGTTCAAATATGCATGATTTGAAACGAATTAAACCTTTAAGAAAGGGTGAGTTTGGACTGAATGTTGCAAATAGAGCAAGAGTTGTTGCTATTGCAATTGGAACCTATAATTTATCTTTTCCCATAGGGCTTGTAAAAGAGATTGGGAACTACTATTTTGTACCTACCTTTAATTGAAACATTATTTTTGTGTCTTGTATGGACAAGAATGGATTTGAATTTCATATAAAGAATGGTTAGTGTTCTATTTCAAAAGATGAGATCTTTTATGGCAATGCTCCAGTGTCCTATGGTGTTTATTTGCTGGTTCTAGAGACAAATGTTTATAACATAAATTCCAAAAGAGTAAAACTTGATAACTCAAACAAAACATACCTTTGGCATTGTCGTCTAAGTCACATCAATGAGAATCACATTTCTAGACTCCAGAAAGATGGATATCTAGACTTTTTTCATTTTGAATTAATAGAGAAATGTGAGTGTTGTTTGTTGGGCAAGATGATAGAGACTCCCTTTGTTGGCATGCATATTGATGTGTGTGGCCCTTTTAGAACAAATGTTAGAGGTTGTTATTAGTACTTCGATACCTTTATTGATGGATTCAGTATGTATGGTTATGTTTACTTGATGAAACATAAGTTAGAAACCCTTAAAAAGTTCAAAGATTTCATGAATGAGGTATAGAACCAACTTGGTATAAGTATTAAGTAACTTCATTCTAATCGAGGTGGATAATACTTAAGCCAAGAGTTTGAGGACCTTCTTTGAGACCTTGGTATCATATCACAATGCACTCCACTTAGAACACCTCAACATAATGGCGTGTTAGAAAGAAGGAATCTCACATTGCTAGATATAGCATGATCAATGATGAGTTTTACTGATCTTTCGACCTCCTTCTCGGGATATGCTCTAGAAATCACATCATTTACACTAAACCGTGTACCATCTAAATCGGTTAAAAATACATTATATGGGATATGGTATGGGAAGTATCTTTTAGGAAGATTTAAGGTGTGAAGTTTATGTGAGAAAGCAGTTCCTGAAAAGCTTAGACCCAAATCGGATAAATACTATTTTATTTGATTATATTAAGGAAACCAAAGGATACAACTTCTATGCTCCATTTAAAACAAAGAGTTAGTTAACAAGGATGTTGTATTCCTATAAAAGGAATTCATTTCTAAGGAAATCGATGGGAGGAAAGTATAACTCAAAGAGGTTAGAAATCATCATGAAAATATTGAACCCATAGAAGTACAAGAGGAACATTGTGAGTCATAAAATGTTGTGGAATATCAAATTCCTCATGTGATATAGGAACCTCTCAGATCTAGTTGGACACGCCTTGAGCCAAAAAGATTTGGTTATCTTCTTACTCAAGAAGGCGAGGAGTTTGTCATTGATGATGAGCCAACAACCTACCTAGAAGTAGTTAAGGGATCAAAGTCTTAGAAGTGGCTTGAGGCCATGAAATCTGATATGGAATCCATGTACACCAACAAGGTATGGACCTAGGTGGATCCACATGAAGGGGTAAAATCCATAGGGTGCTAGTGGGTCTTCAAGAAGAAGACTGACATGGATGGTAATGTAAAAACTTCCAAAGGTGGATTGGTTGCAAAGTGTTTCAAACAAGTTCAAGGTGTTGACTATAATGAAACATTTTCTCCAATTTCCATGGTTAAGTCCATTAGGATCATGCTTTCCATTGAAATAATTATAACTATGACATTTGGCATATGGATGTTTAAACCACATTCCTTGATGGTAATTTGCTTGAGGATGTATAAATTACACCACCTAAAGGTTTTATAAATCCAAAGGATGCATATAAATAATGTAAGATACAAAGGTCAAGCTATGGATTGAAGAAAGAAACTCAGAGCAGGAATCTTCCATTTGACCAAACAGTCAAAGAGTTTGGCTTTAGTCAAAATGAAGATGAACCATGTGTTTACAAGAAGGTTAGTGTTATCATGATTGTATTCCACATATTATATGTAGATGACATAATATTGATGGGGAATGACATACCTACTAATATAAAGATGGTAAAGACCTAGATAAAAAATACATTCTCTATTAAGGACTTAGGCAAAGTATCTTATATCTAAGGAATCAAGATCTATAGGGATAGATCTAGAAGGCTTCTTGACCTAAGACAAAGAACATACATTGACAAAGTGAGATGTTCATCATGAGGAACTCAAAGAGAGGAAACCTACCAATGTCTCATGGTGTTACTATCTCTAAAGCTCAATGTCCCCATTTATTGTGAAGAATGGGAACGCATGAGTAAGATTCCATATGCATATGTAATTGGGTCTATCATGTACGCAATGTTATTTACTTGCCTTGATATCTTGTATCCCTTAAGCCTGATGAGCATATATTAGTGGTGAAGGCCACTAGACTTCCGTAAAGAACATCCTTAAGTACTTGAGAAGAAGTTAGGATCAGTTCCTTGTCTATGGTGGTGAAGAAGAGTTGGTAGTAAAGGGTTACAGAGATGCAAGCCTCCAAACTAACAAAGATGACTATAGATCACAATATGGATTTGTGTTTTGCCTCAACAACTAGAGTTGGGAGTTGGAAGAGTTCCAAACAAGACATAGTTGTTGATTCTACAACAGAGACCAAGTATATTTCCGCCTCCAATGCAACAAAGGAGGTTGTTTTGATCAAGAAGTTAATTTCTGAACTTGGGATGGTTCCAAGCATTAAGGATGTAGTAGAGCTATTTTGTGATAACAATGGAGCTATTTCACTAGTAAGGAACATAGATCACATTAGTATTCCAAGCGCATACAACGGTGGTTCCATCTCATATGATAGATCGTACATCAATACAATTTGCAGAGTACCAGTTGAAAGCAATGTTGTTGACCCCTTGACAAATGCACTTTCACAAAAAAAGCATGATTGTCATGTTAGATCACTTGGGATTAAGTTTATGGGAGATTTTCTCTAAATGCAAGTGGGAGTCTATTGGTATGTATGCCTAGAATGCTAATCATATGATGATTTTAATGGCATCTCTTGTAAATGATTTGATCAATAATAAAGGCAATATTCATTTATATGTTTGTTCAATTATGAGATAATGGTATAAAACGATAGATGTCCAAAGAATGAAGTTACTCGATGACATTTTTCATTAGATTGAGGACCTGAATAATGAGATCATATGTATGATAAGAGTACTTACATTCTTGTTTTGTCACTAGTCAAATGTTATTGTAGAAGATAATAGACATAAATAACACACAAGATTAGAATTTGTGTTGGTTGATGGTAGAATATCATGAGTCATGATATATGATATCAAACCAACCACATAGATAGTTTTTGCAGAATAGTGTATCGAACAAATCCACTTTGAGAGTGATACATGGAAACCAATGAATGGTAGTCAAAATCAACTCTCCTAGTGATAGTGGTGATTGTGGTTCTTAGACCTAAAATCACTACACTCATCATATGTCGTTCAATGTACTTTGACATCATCCAACATGACCTTGAATAAGGGTTACCATAAAGGTGATGCTCGAATATATTGTGACACATGGGTATTGAATGTGATGGATGTAGATGGGATTTGTCCCTCCTACTAGAGTTGATACCCTAGCCACTTGATAAGCTAGACTAAGAAATGTATGACCATACTCATGTGAATTAATATATGATATGTGCGCTGACATGCATCTCAAATAGTTTTCTCTAGTTCAAGGAACATGGATTGAACATTGAGAGGACGATGTTTTCATGCCTCGAGTTCAATCTAGATATCAGAGATAAATGAACTATACGATCACTATAACACTAATCACATATTTTAGGTTGAAGTTGTTCTCCAAATTTTCAATTACTTAGGTAGCAATGATGTGTTTCTAGATATTGTTCATTGCTTGTGATGTCATAAATTAGTTATGGGCATTCACTACTGACATAATTTGGGACCTATAGGGTCTCTAGAATAGGATGCACATGGAAAAGGAGTTTACTCATGAATGTGGTTTAACTTCATTACTTAAAAGTGTGTAGGTACTTAAATTAAACAAACTTGGCTCTTAGAAATCTAGAATGATCGGTTCATCTAGTGAATCGACTGCTTCAGAAACATGATCCAATCGGTTCAAAAACATGAATCGACTGGTTCATGGTGTGGACCAACTAGTTTGGAGATCAGTAAGACTGGATCAATGATTTATGTTGACATCAAGTTGTACATTAATCAGATATTACAATCCCATACATTTGCAAATATGAAACACAGTGAACCAATCGGTTCAAGTATGGAACTGACAGATTTACATGTGAATTGATCAGTTCAGTGATGCACCGACCATTTCATTATTTGCAGCTTCTAGAAAATTCATGAAAATCCGTATCTTTAACTCCAAAATGATCTAGAAACCCAATTGTAGCCATCCTATACAAAAGGGGGTAGTCTAGGCTTTCAAGAGACATAATGTTATGATCTGACAATTGACATCTTCTCACAGTTGTGGTAATGTCAAAACTTGAGCAAGTCTTATCCCTCAAAGGGAGAGACAACAAGGGAGAGCAAGTCAAAGCTAGCATGTTGACGTTTGAAGGGACAACTCCTTCCTATCAGTTCTAAAAGAATGATAGGAGTTCTTGGTGGCCTACATAGACTATGTAGAGGTGAGGAAGTTGTTGCCACCCATTACAAGGACGTCATGATCCATCGTCTGAGGTATTTCACCAAGAGGCTTTACCCGATTCAACTGTTTGTGTGCTGCTTGTGAAAGAAGCATGTCGCTGCAAGGATTGTCACACGACATGCTCTAGGACTAGGTATCTGCCTTGAAACCTTCTTTTGCAATCCATAGTTTTTGACGCAATCTTCTATTCAATGGTGATATGGCAAGAAATGTTTTGTTTCCACTACCATATTTGTCACCATATTTCCCTACAGAAGCCCCCATTCCAAGCCTCCCTCCTCTTTTCTCTTTCCCAACCTAAATGAAGGGAAGGTGGTATAATTTGGCTTACTTACCTTGTTCATCTTTGATGCAAACAACATAACTCCAGAGTTGATTCTTCTACATGCTTCCTCCAAGCAAAATGCAAAAGAGACTAAAGATTCTCAAATTAACTTGATAAAATAATTTGACTCAAGGAGTCTTGACATTTCCTACCAGGCCTTGATATATGGACACTTCTTCAATTTATCCACATATTTTGTATAGTGAACCTCCATGTTATGTAATCTAATTTTTCAATATGCAATCCACTTGTTTATCATATACCATAGTTGAAAGAATAAGATTGTAGGTTCACTTTTTTACTTTCTTCGGATTGGTTCCTCCTCATCCTTGTGGCCCTTAGTGGATCCCCATGTTCTATGAATGAATTAGAATATTGGATGTATCTTTTTTCACTGGAGGTAATTCAAGATGGTAGGAAACTTTGCCCCCCTTTCGTGAGAAGAGGAAATGGCCCCTCATCCCACCCTTGTGCATATTCATTCGTATCTTGATTTTTGGGATAGGATCTTTACCATGACAAGGGCTCCTAACAATGACCATCTCTTCCTATGTTCCAACTTCTTCATTCTTATAGTAACAATCTCAAGATAGGATATAGCTGTGCCAGCTTATTCTTGTCATTCCATAGAAAATAGGGACCGTCAGACTTTTCCTAGTGGGACTTGTGGCCACTACAATGGGGTCAGGGGATTTGAGCCACGTCCCCAACCACATCAAGCCAATCTATTTGGCTTTGCACTAACATATTGCTGAAGATATAACTCCAACAAGGCATTTACCCTTAATCGTTACCCATCTATTTGTGGGTAAAGAGGGTGGATAAGGTTTTAGGATTAAAGCTAAACTTGATTATGCTTTGAGGAATTCCATGGTACTTAATGACATAATTCTAGAAGAACCATTTTGCTTCTTCTGTAGTTGGATCTATTGGGGCAGGGATGATGACACCATGCATTTGCAAATTACTAACATTTTACAGATGGTCCTTTGACATTTTGTAATATTGAGATTCAATTCATGGAAAGACTTTCCCATGGTCTCTCAGGAATTCTCTAGTACTTCTCCAGGCCACTACTGTATCACCCTATCATGTTGGTAGACAAGACAAACCCTCATAAAGGTACAAAGAAAACCTAGATGCGATCTCACTTTGAGTCATGACACTCCTCCAAGGCTCTCTTCTCATATTTTCCCCCTCTCACATGTCGATTGCCCCTATATCTTTTATCTAGTAAGTATGTGGAGATGAATTAAGAAATAGAATAGAATGATGCACATCCCATCATACCAAAGACAAAGCGTAGTTTAGGGATGAAGTTGCTCCTCCTATTGTGCATTTACAACCTATTTTCCCATCTCCTTTTGATGGGGCTTTGTTGTATGTGAGTTGGCTCAAGCTTGCATGACCCTCTATTTGGATCTAGTCAAGCAGGAAAGGTTGACTCCATTCCATACATTGAAGACATTTGAAGATCCCCTAATGAAATCTTTCTCATATGATCTTTCTATATGGAGAAGGTTGGGCTTGGACATCTAAGTGGGGAAGTCTAGAAACTCTTCCCCTAATTTTTTTACTTGGTTGGAAGAAAGGGATGGATATATATAAGAAAATTTTTGAAATGGGTGCCCATCCTTTTCTTAGTAACAATGGAGATTCATGATAGTTTGATCTTGAAACTGATGTTTCGTAAGTTTATAGGAGAAAGTTTTTCGTCTAGGCTATGAGAAACCCCACTCTAGATTCAAAAAAGTTCATCAAATGATCTTAAGCCCTCAAAAGGTCCGCATGTAGTTCATAGATATGCTTCAAGAGAATTGTTGTGTGATAAAACGAGAATTATCAAGGGCCTGACACCCCTCATCGCATTCAATCCCATTCATGGTCAAGGAAAACCATATGTATGACGAAGTCGTCTCCTTGTTCTAGAAGAGATCCCCAACATCCCATAATGCCTTCTGAATCTAAAAGTGACCAGGCGTGTCAAATTGATGCAAAAGTCGCATGTGGGTTGCTTGAACAAAATCTCCCCTTGCTAGATCTGGTTGATATAAGAAGAGGCCTATCGTGAGTCTAAAATTGATAAACCCTCTTTGTTCTCTAAGAGATGGGCAGTCGACATGGGTCAAGAATCAAGCACATTGACTATCATTTTTGTTGATGTCCCACATAAGATGAACATGCCCTTAGGATCTAACTTTAAAGAGGCAGACTTGATGGCCCTGAAGAGGCTAGGTCGGAAGAAGAAGTGCCACCCCTGGTATAACAGTACAAATAATTTCTAAACTCCAATAGATGTTGAATTGAGAAAAGATGTGGATTTGGAACAAGCCTAAAAATACATATATCAAAAGAAAATGCAAAGGACAAGGACAAGACAAAATGAATTCTTTTTTATATGATGAAAGATCTGAATTGGATTCCAAAAATTATGAGTTTGGATCGATATCTCTTCTTTTTGTTTTTCTCCTAGAGATGGAACTAGAAATATTGTCACAAGATATCAAGTACCACAAAGAAGGAAGTGTCAGTATTCTTAGTGTCATCCATTTCAGTCAATTATCAAAAGTTCTATTGCCCCCATGACCTCTCCCTATACAACCAGTGTGGTTGTTCCTCTTTTGTTTGCATATTTGCATGGATTGACTCTAAAATATAGAAAGGATAACTTTCAACTATGTCAAGTGGAATGTGGGGAGGATGGCACTTGATTTTGGAGTTTTTGAAATTGAATTCAAGAAAGAAGATCAAGGGGATCTTCTCATAAATAAAATAGGATCATAGGCTTATAGTGACTGGCTTCGTGAGACCACTTTTGGATCTACGATTGAATAAGCTTTATTGGACGATGCTTATTGGATATTTCTTTCTAACCCCAAAAAGAGGCTGTTTTTTCCTCACATGATTTTCTTTCTATGTCCAAGTCTTACTTCTTCCTTTTCTTCTTTCTCATATTTATTAAATGCTTACAAACGCGGGTAGGCCAAATAAAATATATGATATACATTTAATGGATATTGCTTTCTGTGTTGGAAGTTGCATCAGAATCGCTCTATTACAATTATAGTGAAGAGAAACACAAATAAGAAATGAAGTGAGCATCCACTTGAAAGCCCCGATGTCTGTGCATGAGTTATATTGGTCACCCTCATTTGCTTGTCTCTCTTCTCTCCACTCTAGAGGTTTAACTCAAACTTTTGGCATGCTACATGTTGGATTCAAGTGTCATTGATGGAAAGGGAAGATGCTTCCGTCAATTGTTCTTGATTGATGCGGTTGAAGGAGTTAGAGTAAAAGGGTTCTAATCTCTACATGTTGGTACCAAAACTGGATGCCTTACCACTTGCCTTTACTCCATATGGATTTGGGAGAGGGGTAAGGGAGAAGTAGAAGAACAAGCAATCTCTTCAAAGACACAGAGAGGGGTCCAAGTGATATCCCTTTAGAACTAACTACAACTAGCTCTTGACTTGGAGAGAAACAAAGGGTCAACTCGTTGCTCGATATGCTTGTGATATGTTGTGGCTTCCATTCAATCTTTTACACAAGCTTATGACTAGTTGGATGAACTTGTGATTGGAACTGGGAATAGGAAGAAGCACAAAAATCACTAAAGTAACCTACCTAGTATAGAAGTAAAGCAAAGAAGCTTCCCGAATAGTAAAACTCTTTCCTTTAAGTGATACTTAAAAGTGATTTACTTAACGCTTATTAGACTCTATGTATTAAGAAGCAAGAATCTTTGAGATATTTGCAAATAGAGACAATACATGCAACTAAAGAACCTATCAAAATGAAAGAATCAAATAACTATAAGTATATATAAACCCCTTTTGTGTAATTCCTTAATGTAAGTGAAGCCTATCAACAAAAAAACATCAATTTAAATCGTCCTTTGTGGCTCCAGTGGCAACTAGATCAAAGTGTTATTGCTTCAAGCAAAAAACCCATCAAAGATGACTATGAATCAGAGGGTACCTATCAACACATAGTTAGCATGGTCAAATTCAAAAACATAATTACCTTTATATTAAAAGATAAGGATCAATCAATACGTGCTCCTTACAAAATTATAATGTGTTGCATGTGAAACAAATCAAGGTCTAACGAAATCCCAATTGTTACTGCATCAAGCATGGCTATTGGACTAATTTTGTATATATACGAGCTAATGCAAATTTGGGAGCAAAATGGATAAGAAATACCTTAAAGTCCTTTTTCAATGTTTATATTGTAAGCATGCATAATAATCATTTGTGACAACTATGCTATGCAACCTTATCACCACACTTTTTCATATTAATTTGGACATCGATTTATGACAATCACATTGTTGTCCCCCATCAATCTAATCACCATAGACCATTGTCTCCTTCTTCATTAACTTTTGGAGAGATGGATTGTAATGACAGGAAGGTTCCCTTTTTATGTCCTTTCTTATGCGTTTGATTTCCATTTTTTATACATAATCCATAAAAATCAACTCCACATGTACCTCTCACCAATTTCAAAATGCCCAAAAATCACATCCATCTTTCTCATACCGAGGACACCAATGTTCCATATACTCAATGTACCTCATTAATCAAAGCCTCCACAGAACTCCAACTATCAATCATTTCTCCCAATTGAAACTACTTTTTTCTTTGCTCTGATTTGTCCTAACCAACTTAGCCTTCTTGTTAGGCTCCAATGAGTTGGAAGTTTTACCATTGAGTATTTAAACCTGAATGTGGCAAGATCTTTAGATGAGTGTGAAAATTAAATATTATATGGTAGTGCTCACAATGATTTTCAAATGAGAAGAACCGTCTCCTTAATATGTATAGAAAATAAAGGAAAGTGCACTAACTATTGTAAGTTTAATATGTTTATGGCATAAAATGGGTGCAAAGAAAACTCATCCAATAATACATGACCATGGAGTGTTCTATTAAAAAAAAGCTCACCAACACAGTAAAATTTTGTATAATCTCTTTCATCTAGATATAAAACAAAATAGTTCTGTTATTAAAAAGAGAAAACCACTTCCAAATGTGAATGGTAATTTATTAAAAACATTATAGGTGCTCCCACAAAACACATGCATAATCCTTATTATAAAACATTTCTAATGCAAATTGTCACGTAAAATGAATATCACTAATAAAAGTGGATAATAATATCATTTTATAGAAGATAATCCATAATTCATAAGAATGATCTCACAAGAAAAATATATAAATTATAATTATTGAGAATTTCTTTTTGCTATAAGCTCATAATTGTAAGGAACTTAGATACATTCTAATAAGGAATTTCTTGTTCCATTTAAAAAGTGGATGTTTGCAATATATGTGGGTGGCTTACCCCTCAACAAAAAAAAACAAATCGATTATAATGGTTTGTAAGATCCAAGAAAGTATGTGAAGCATGAATTACTCCTATGGAGTACCGCTCTATGACCAATAAGATAGTGAGAACATTCTCTTAAAAATATCTATCAAAAAACAACAATTCACTTACTAATAACATGTCAATCATTTCATTGATATTAATGTATAGTGATTTTTTTACTTTCCAAATTATACACTAAGAAAAATTTTAGATGAGAAAACAAATATGCTCGATGCATTATATTTCATGAGAATGATTTCATCGTAGACAATATACAGATCAATGAGTCTTAGCTTTGTTAAATAACATGAAATTTTTTATATTCACTTTTGTTCCATATCATTTTTTACAAGAAGCCACCACTTTAAGATGTGGGTTATGGTTTTTTTCTAATATTCCCTTTCCTTTCATATATTCCTTCATAACTAGTTATAAGTATGATATTCACTTTCCTTAAATGTTGTCATTTATAAACATATCTGATTATATACTTATTCGAATCTACTTCTAGTTGGTAGCTACATGGAATAAATTTGCATAAAATAACATTTAATAATAAGTGTATTAAAATTGGGAGTGTGAGGTATGACATAAACATACCTACATCGTAGGATAAAGGCACTAAAACAAATATAGAAAATATTTTATGTAATTCCAACAATAAAAACTCATGAAACATACATGAGTACGAGTACATTGTTTCTAGAACTAACTAGAATACTAATTTGACTTCTTGTGATGTGAATACCTTCCCAAACAAGCCCTTAAATGTCAATTAGACTCCCCTAGGAAAGAAAAAGATATACATTGCTAGTTGTTGGACTTGGGTCATTTCATCCTTCCATGTAACATGACAACTTGGATTTGAATGAAACGTAGCTCCAAAAACTTGTATTACTTCCCAATGGGGGTAAACTTGAATGTGTATTCCTTGTGTAATTGATTTATGCATTATGTTTGCAACACGTTGATGACCCTTGATAACATGATATTCTATAAAGTGGTAGATATTTTCACCAAAGATTTTTTTTAAAATGGATCATTGGGTTTCTTTGGTATCTTAAGCTACAACTATGATGTAGAAACCCATGAAAGTAATGGAAAAATTCATATATAGGGATTTGTGGAGGTGGAAGGAAAAGAAAAAGTAATAAAAATTTAAAATTTATATTCCCATGAGAAGTTCTCATCAACAACAATATATCAGGAAGGAAGGGATGTGAGTTATACCTTTGTAGCAGAGTAGATCAGGTGATGGTGCTCATAAGAATTTAGACAGAAGAAGATGATGTCATTGAGTTTCTCCTACCATAGTCAGAAAGGTGTCTATGTCTCTATATGATACATGTGGATGAATGGGAAATTGACACCATGCTCGTAGAACTAATTGAGAAGAAGTTGCATTAATGTTTGCATTACTATAGCATTGCACAATCCCTTCTTCTATCTCTATCTCCTTAAGGGAAATGATAATTAGGGATCATGTGTCCAACGTTGCAACCAAAAACCTAGATATCATACCCCTTTATATAGGATACAATGGGAAGAAAGATTTCTAATAAGCATAAACAAATAAAAAGATAGTGGTTGCTTGTCAGCAGTCCACTTGCGGACATCCAATCGCGGGACTAGATTAATCCAATTGGGTGACTACCTGGGGCAAGCTACTTTGTAGAGACATGTCTGGGACAACCAATTGGGTGAATGGTCAGTTCGTTCAAGCAACTAGACCACCCATTTGACCAATTTCTTGATCTTGTCTAGGATAACAAGTTGATCAATTAGGCAGATCTTGGCCTAGTTAATCAATTGGACCTTCTATTTTATCGACTTGTCAAATCTAGTTGTGTAAATGGACTTTCTGGACTAATGATAGGGCTTGTGGTTAGTCCATCAATGATCTCATTGATTGTCTAAATCTTTTAGGAACCAATTAATCAAGTGTCTATTATCATACTCCTCTTACCTATGGATCCTATGTGTGTGACCCTATAGGCACCAAATTACATTGGCAATGATATCATTCATATTTTATGATTTCACATATAATAATTGGTTCAAGCAAAACTTCATTTCCACCCAGATAATTGGAGAAGTTTGACAACAACTTAAACATACAATTGTGATCAGTGTCATAGTTATCGTATAATCCCTTTGATTCCAATATCCAAATTTACTCTAAGGCATGTAAATTTCATATTCCTAATGTTCAATCTTTGTGCCTTGTTCTAGAGTAGACTAATATAAATACATATGAGATCAACATATGTATTGACTCATATGATCATGGCCATAAATTTCATAGTCTCACTCATTGGGTGGCCCAGATATCACTCCAAAAGTAGGGAAAATTCCCTCTACATCACTCTTAATAATCCACACATGTCACTGTGCACACAAGCACTAACTATATGGAAACCCTTATTGTTATGACCCCTCCCTATTATATTCTAAAAAAGGAGGACTGAGAGGGAAAGGGAGATAATCATAATTTTCGGATTGAGGACTAACACATAACCAATAATAATCAATAAATTGTATTATATGGAAGAGAGTTTGATAACAAGATAACTTCTCCTCAAGCAAATTACATGGAATGTAAATCTAATATTTGCAATAGAAATAAATTCTAACTAACTATAATCCTCCATTTATGACTTTAAGTTTACTTTCTTCTTTGTGCCATCCTCTTGTAAATCCATCTTTCATGTTAATAACAAAAGCATCGTTAGAATAATTCTATACTTGTATGTGGGGGAACACAATATGCCAAGTATGAGTAACAACATAGTCAGACACAATTGTAATTATAAAATAATCAAAACACATTTTGATTTCTTAACTTCCCAACACATAATATTTGTGTCATACCCACTCACTGGAGGCATCCACATTATCATACTCACTCACTGGGAGTATCATTACGATCTACCCAGTCATTGGGGGTGATTTCCATCCATACACATTCTTTGGGGTGTTCATGATATCATACCTACTCTCTAGGAGTATTTGTTATCCAACCCAGTCACTAGGGGTTCTTTCTAGAATCTCCATGCTTGCATCTAATCACAAATAAAATCATACTCACTCTCTGTGAGTATTTTTTAGACAAAACAATCACTATGGGTTCTTTCTATAATTTCCATGCATGTATTTAATCACAAATAATATCATGGTCTTGAGAAAGTTATTTCCATATATTCTTATACTCATATGGGCTTTATATATTACAGAAAGTAAATAAAAAAAAACAAGTATTTAATTTGCATTCCATTTGGGAAAAACCACGAGAGTCTGTTAAGTTGAGTAGTCATAGGTGTAACCACATGCCATTCCTAATATCTGAGTAAAAGGCAAAAAAAGCAGCCAACCAAGCAACTATCCTAAAAATAATGCATAATACCCAACTATTACTATTTTGTTCATAAATTCACATTAATACTGACTTGGGGTCCATGTTAGGGTTTGAGGTCGAATTAGGGTTATATTAGAGCTTTGGTTTCCAAACCCTAATCATCATGTTTTATTTTGTTTTACTTTAAGAAAACATAATTTAATCAACATATGCACTTTAAACCCAAGAAAAACCTAATTTATCAATGTATGAATTATTGATCTCAAATTAGATCCAAGATACCCTTTTTTCCATAAATATTAGACTTTGACTATTAAGATCAATTAAACACAGTATGATAATCAAAACCTAGAAATTACAGTTATCATACATTAAACGCATTTAAGTTAGCAACTTTTTGTTACTTTTGTTGGATTGCTTGAATATTTGTGATAAAAGAAAGCACTATTTACTCATAATTTTTGGCAAACGGATGGATTTTTAATTAGTTTCACAAGATTCAGCAAATTTCTTGATTTTTTTATCAGAGAGGTGAAGAATTACTTTATTTGGAAAAATGTCGGTCGCTGGATCTCGATTTTTCATTTATCGAAGTGAAGATTGTACATTTAGGGTTGATAGTGCCCACATACTGGGATCTGAATCGTTGTGAATACAAGACCTTTGATTCCTCTCACTAATCCAAAATGGACATGAATCTAGTGACTCCCCGCTCACCCCTCTTCTCTTCTTTCTTACTTCACACCCTATGGCATTGTGGTAGAATTGCTCGCCAAAGAAAAATGAAATGCGCATGATAGAGAGAAGTTCGTGAGTCCAAGTTGCCTTTTACAATCTAGGGCCTTAGACGAACCCAAAGGGGGGTATTTATATGGGGGGATGTGAGGTTTAGGGTTTCAAATCCCAGTTGAGAAGGGACTAGAGGCTAGGGTTCCCTTTTGGTCTGTAGGCCAAATCCTTATTCGAGGTTAATATGTTTCCACTTTGTTTTTTTGATATGAAGCTAAAGGTCCAATTATTTTGTGAAGATGTGGACTACATAGCGTGATATGAGTTCTCGATTTTTTATATGTATACGGTCCCTTTCCCAATATGACTTGGGGTAGGAGCAATGTGTAGAGAATCATATCTTGATCTAACGGTCACCATCTCATGCGAAACATCAAATAGGTCAGGCCTACGATTCCTATTTCAATTAAAATTGAGACATCAATATATTAACTCATTAATACTTCCACTTTAGGAAATTTTTTATAAAATCCATATCTCTCACCTCATTTATCTTTTTAATCCAAATTTTGAAGGAAATTTTTAATAACTTTATGTAAGTATAGGCGAGATTTGAGACCAAAACTCAAAAGATAAAGATTCTTTTCTTGGTCTCCAAGTCTCTTCTTTATATTACTTATTTAAGGCA
This sequence comes from Alisma plantago-aquatica, assembly GCA_963693085.1. Lineage (NCBI taxonomy): Eukaryota > Viridiplantae > Streptophyta > Magnoliopsida > Alismatales > Alismataceae > Alisma > Alisma plantago-aquatica. Next base: position 222,230,689 of record OY856410.1, on the reverse strand, counting down.
TAGAATTAATTTTTTTCTCATCTAACTTGGCATGATTTATTATGTTGATTACTTTTCTCATTATCAACAATATGAAATGGAAACCAAACCATTAATTGTCTTCAATATCACTTTTCTAGATAATTCCACATAATTCCATATGTAAAATAACAATTATCCATTATTCTTGGAATACATTTATTATTGGATTTTCTCAATTTCTTTTCCTCGTATTTATCATTAGATTATTGGAAGATAGTAAAATCATGAAAATCCTTGAAATGGTGAATTTGCAAATCAAATCCATACTTCCACAAACTAGGCATATAAAGCACTTATTATTTTACTATTTGAAATCAAACAAATAATGTGAGAAAAACTAGGTTATAACATCCTCTCCCTCTTATAGGAATTTTATCCTAAAACTTCATCCAATTATACAAAAAGTTCATGATGATTCTTTTCCATGTATGTCTTCAGCTCCCATGTGGCTTCATCCTCTTTATGGTGCTTCTAAAGAACCTTTACCACCTCAATCTTTTTATTTCTTAGTTCTTTCACCTTAGTATCCAATACCTTGATGGGTGACTCAGGATATGTTAGTCTCCTTTGGAATTCTATAGGTTCAATATTCAGTATGTGGGTAGGATTCTTCACATAGCACCTCAGATTACACACATGGAATAGATCATGCATCATACTATATTGTGGCAGTAAGGCTAAACGATAAGTGACTTTGCCAATATATTCAAGAATCTCAAATGGATCCACATATTGGGGACTTAATTTTCCTCTATTTTTAGCTATAACTTGAAGGGGTCATATTTTCAGAAACACATGTTCACCTACATTAAAATGCAAATCAGTCCACTTTACATCAACATACGACTTCTATGAATTATGTTCTCTCTTTAGATTTTGCTTAATCAAAGCAACTTTATCAACATACAATTGTAGTTCTTCTGACCTGAGCAAAGTCCTCTCACACACAACATCCCCATGAAGTGGTGATCGACATGGTCTCCCGTAAAGAACTTCATATGAATGCATCGTGATACTATCTTGGTAGCTATTATTGTAAGCAAACTCAGCTAAGGGTACGTATTGTTCCCGCAATCCACCCCAATCCAGTGCACATGCTCTGAACAGATCTTCTAGGGTCTAGATTATCCTTTCAGACTGACCAATAGACTGGGGGTGATAGGTTCTACTAAACTTCAGCCTCGTATTGAGTTCCTCTTGAACTTGTTTCTATGACTTTGAAGTGAACTTAGCGTCACAATCAGAGATAATCGAACTCAAAACACCATGTATATGGACTATTTCTCTAATACACAAGTCATCTAGGTCTGACACTTTGTTAGTCAGTTTGAGTGCTAGGAAGTGTGTCAACTTGGTTACACAATCTACCACAACCCATATAGCATCATGTCCTTTTCTAATTTAGGAAGACCCACCACAATATCTATGGTGATCTGATCCCATTTCCACTTAGGTATCTCAATACATTGCAGTAACCCACTGGGTCACTAGTGCTCAGCCTTCACTATATGACATGTAAGACAACTAGCCACATATGAGGCTATATCGCTCTTCATTCTAGACCACCAAAAGTTTTGTTGCATGTCTTTAAACATCTTGGTGGTACTAGGGTTCACAGTGTTCTTTGATCCATGTTCTTCTTGCAAGATGTGAGTCTTCAAATGTGATACCTCAGGAACCCAAATACAATACTTGTACCATATTCCACCATCAACACCCGCTCAGAGGTGTGTTTGAGGTTTAATCAAACCTTTCATCTTCTCTAGCTCTAGGTTGGCTAAATGGGCAGCTAACAACTTGGCCAATAGGTCAAGTTTTATTTGGATGTTAGCCAATTATATTTGGTCATCTAATGGTTGTAGAGTCTATCTAGGAAACTCCTTCATCCCTTTCCACTGGGTGGATAAGATAATCGCACATCTGAGCTGTTTTTGACTAAGGGCATAAACAACCACATTACCTTTACCCAGGTGGTAGGCAATGGTGAAATCGTAGTATTAATGTCCTCCATCCATTGTCTTTGTCTTAAGTTTAGGTCCTTCTACGTTAGGAGGTACTTCAAGCTTTTATGGTCGGTGAGGATTTCAAAGGTAGCCCCACATAGGTAATGTGTCTAGATCTTTAGGGCATGAATAATTATCGCTAACTTGAAGATGTGTGTTGGGTAGTTCACTTCATTCATCTTGAGATGTATTTAGGCATAGGCAACAATATGTTTATTCTTCTCTAGCACGCATCCAAGTCCCATCTTTGATACCTTTATTGCCCAAAGTTAGGGTCAATATGGAAGTTAAGGTCACCTTTTCCTTCAACTCCTAGAATTGTGCTTCACACAAGTTAGACCAAACAAGCTTCTCATCCTCTCAAGTGAGCTTGGTGAGCGGCAAAGCAATCTTTGAGAAATCCTTGATGAATCATCGGTAGTATCCTACCAATCCCAAGAAGCTACAAATCTCAAAAGGGTACTTTGGCACTGCTCGATCACGTACAACCAAAACCTAGGTAGGATCCACTGAGATGGTCTCTCTAGATATGATGTGTCCAAGGAACATGATATGGTCTATTCAAAATTCACATTTTCATAATTTCCCATAGAACTTCTACTTTCTCAGGATATCAAGGATCCTACAAAGATGGTCACGATGTATTTCTAGGTCATTGGTGTAAACTAGGATGTCATTTGTGAACACTATGATAAAGGAGTCAAGGAAGGGTTAAAATTCACTATTCATGAGGTTCATAAACACACTTGGAGAATTGGAAAACCTAAAAGTCATAACCATAAACTCATAGTGACCATAACAGGTTCAAAAGGCAGTTTTCAAAATATCATCCTTCTTAACTCACAACTAGTGGTATCCTGATCTCAGATCAATCTTTGAGATAACACAGGCATATTTGAGTTGGTCAAACATGTCAACTATATGTGTTAAAGGATGCTTATTCTTTATTGTACCCTGATTTATCATCCTATAGTCTGTGCACATATAGAGTGATCCATCCTTCTTTTTCCCAAATAGGGTCGGTGGTCCCCATGGAGAAGTGCTAGGTCGAATGAAGCATGTATCTAGCAGTTCCTGCGGTTGCATTTTCAATACAAGAAACTCAAAGGGGGCCATCCTGTAAGGTTCCCTTAATGGGATTCCTCCTGGGAGCTAGTTCTTTTGAGAAGTACACTTCTCTATCTAGTGGTATTCCAGGAAAATCATCTAGGAACATGTCTGCATAGTCCTTGAACACCTCTATTTCCTTTAAGGCCTTCACCTTAAGTTCCAAATCGGTAACTACTACTAGGAATGTTTGACAATAGTTAGCTGTCATCTGCACTACCTTCATGGCTGACACATTCATGTTGGTGGTAGCATCCTTCCAACCTCTAATGCTAAAAGGGGGTGTCTAATCTCTCTAGTCTTAATTTCTTTTCCCTACACTCTATCTTTGCATTGTAAGTATACAACCAACCCATGCCAATTATTAAAAAAAAGTCATTCACATCGAGGAGGATAAATTTATAGGGAGTTCATTATTTGTATATTTATCATGTATCATTGGTGTCTTTAAGATACAAAAAGATTCAACCAAAAGGAGTTGTCAATTCTAAAACATATCCTAAGTCCTTGAAGTCCAGACAAAGCATAGTTGCGAAATTTCTCAAAATACAAAATATTTCTAGAATCAGAGTCAAACAAAGCTTTTACAGCACTTTATGTTAACCTACACATGGCGACAGAGGGGAGAGGGTGGAGTGCCAATGGTGGTGATGCCTATGGGGGAAGTTGTGGCTTGGAAGATGTTTATCGACTTTTGGGGAGGCATCATGGGGAAGGAAGACCAGATGGAAGACGTTGTAAGGATCTTGATAAACTTGATGATTGAGGTGGCAGCAAAACCTCCACAGGGGTTAGGGTTTCTATTCCGCTGGAGGGATTTGAGTTCTAATATGCTGGAATGAGGATATCGTTATATGATAACCTACAGGGGTTGGTGGTTTGTGTAGATCAGATAATTGAAGGTAGTGAATCTAGCCATATCGTCGACAACATTGATTGCTCAGGGTTTGGAGGGCGTGCAATAGAAGTTGCAAATGTGGTCAACATTTGGCCTTCATTTAGCATCATCGTGGGTGGACCGACTTCTAATGAGTATGGCAAAGTCGGTTCAGATGTCTCCTTCCTTGAGAACATATTTGAGGATCGCCTAGAAGATAGGGTAGTTACTCTTACCTACACATATGGGAGCCTAGCTATTGATATTGAACAAGAGGCAGAGGAAGAACTGGTGTGACCTTGGAAGTACACTGTGGTTATCAGTCTACTCGGTGTTGACGTTGGATTCATGATGATGAGCGATCGTACCAAACTGTTATGGAACCCTAAAGGACAGTTTAATATGTATGAACTGGATCTAGGGAATTATGTGGTGCAATTTTCTTACAAGGAAGATTATGAGACGGCTCTGACTGGGGGGCCATAGAAAGTCGTTGGCTGTTGTTTGGCAGTGTGGGACCGGTACCCAACCTTTAATCCTATCGAGGAGATGTTGAAGTATGTAATCACATGGGTCCGGGTGTTGAACTTGCCTCTACATTTATATGTATCAACGTTTTTTGGGCATATAGGGTTTGCATTAGGCACGCTGGTAAAGGTGGACAATCATACAACTCATAGAACCAAAAGTAGGTTTGCAAGATTAGCAATAGATATAGATACAACTAGGGATATATGTTCATCTATATATATCAACAATATTGAATACCTGGTGGAGTATGAAGTTGCACCAAAGTCCTGCTCCTATTGTGGGGCTATGGGGCACATGGAACAACAATGCAGATGAAAGCAATCGAAGGACATAGTGGGGAAGCCTCATGAAGAGGCCACAAACCAGAATGCTGATGTGGAAATGAGAAAGGAGATTTGGAAAAATCAGAGGGGGAAAGGAGGCTGACAAAAAAGAAACCAGAAGAGATCTATGCAGGTGGATAAATAGTCGAGCACACAGCAAACACAGAACATATTCATTTGTTTAGAAGAAAAGGAGGAACATCAGTACCATGAGACAAAGGCCTCAAAAGAGACAAAACTTGTCAAGGATTAGAGTTCTCTAAGCAAGGAGGGATCCTCTAAAGTTTGGAAACCTAAGAAGAAGATTGACATTGTAGATAAAAAGTGTAAAGCACCGAAGGACATCACCAACACAAGCAAGAGCATGACTGTGAAGGATACAACATGGTGGACTAATACAAGCAACAAGTATAACCGTGTAATTTTGAACCTCGAGGTGGATGAGGTGGTCTTGGAGATGGAGGAGGACACAGTGGATAAAGTTATGCCTAAAGAATAAGGGGAAAATGCGATGATAGGTGGAAGTGTTGAGGGTACACATGAGAAGATGAAAGACATGGGAGAGAACATAACAAAGGGGGAAGTAGAATCCACAAGACATGTTCACAAAGATAAGGGAGATGAATATATGTTTGAAGATCCAAATCATATTGGTGGAGGTAGTGGTGAAATCACAACTATATTACCGAATCCTCTACTGTCGGGGTGAAAGATGAAGAGGAGTTGTACCAAAATGAAGACTCCTAGAGTACCTAAGCCCTATGGACATTGACAGAAGAGTCCCAAGCTACAAGCTAGGATGGGGGAGGAAGACCACATTGAGAAACAAAAGGGGGTGGATGAAGACACCGGGGGAGGATATGGGATCTTAGATGCATGATGATGTCTTATAGGGCACTACTTAGGCACGACTTACAATATAATATCGTCTATTTAATGTTAGACATCCTCAGTTGGAATGCACATGGGATTTCCAGTGATGAAAGAGTTTGATCATTAACAGAAAGGATATCTATTCTTAAACCAAAGGTCATTTCGATACAGGAACTAAGAATTGGAGGCAATGTCGTGACCAACACGACCAAAAGGCTTGGTGTTACGACCCCAATTTTCATATTCTATTGGGGGAGAAATGTGATTTCTCTGATTAAAGATATATGAATAAATAATGGTGTGATTTGATTTGGAATGAATGAATTTTTTTATAATAGCCTTGTTGGTTTCTTAGTGGGCTTTATTGGCTATTGGGCCCAATAACAAGGAAAAGAAAAGGAAATACAATTGGTAAATGAATAATTAAGAAATTGAGAAAACAAAGATGTAGAAACCTCTAGAAGGAAAAGGAATATTATCCAAAGATGGATTTCATACCTTTTGGGTTCCTTGGGTTCCAAGGAGTCCAAGTTACAAAGATAATGCAACAAGAAAGGGAAAAGATCAATTAAATATTTCTTTATTAAGAAGGAAATTGGAGATAATGATAAAATATGGGAAATAAGTGGAAATATGTATTATTGATTCATCATGGGTAGATTTTCTTATCCATAAGGTTTCTAATGGTAGAAGGAATTCAAATAAGGAAAATAAAAAGAGAAATAAAGAGAAAGTATGAATAAAATAAGTTTTATTAAACAATTTCTTGCATATGAAGAAAAACACATCTTTCCTTTCGAGTTTAAGGCTCAAAATTGGAATAAAGGAAGATAATGTAAATATAAAAATTTCCCTAAAATTTGGTTGAAAAACAATGCACGGTTTCCAATATATGCAATTTACAAATTATCCTAAAATGTGGACATTTAATTGCATAATAATCATGTGTTATGATTAGATTGGGAATATAATCCCAATTTTACATATTTTTTGGATTAAGAGTTATCTTTGGATCGGAGATCCAACAAGTGGGAATGAATCCCAGTCTCGTGGGGGACTACTTGCGTAGAGCCCACCTGCGAGTTCCTTGATCTGAGATTTTCTCGAAGAGGAAGGATCAGGGGAAACCGAGAAGTACTCCTTTAGCTTCAGGAGAAGATTCCAGTGTGAACTAACCCTACTTCTGGGTGTTTTGGTCGTCGATTGGGAGAGTCCCCAATCCAACCGGACTTCTCCTTCGACCCTATATATAGGGGAGGGTTCGTGAGGGCACTGGCATCACAACTCTCAATCCCAGAGCCTTTGAAGAGCAACGAGGAGCATTTTAGCAAGTTCAATTCTAGATATCCCCTGATCTCCCCTCCCCCATCTTCCAAACAACCTCTCCGGAGCTCTGGCAGTCTGTTGGAGGTGGAAGTGTGGTACAAGAAGGCAATTGAGTAGGCGGTTGAGTTCGGTGGAGGAAGACGGAGCTTCTTGGACCTTCATCATGCTCACTGGTGGTTGGAACCTCAGAGTCAACCTCCAGGTTGACCGTGGGCTCACTGTTGTGCTCGACGCGAGGAAGAAGACGATAGGTGGTCTTTTACCAAAAAGCCCCTACATGCCTTTAGTTCAGGTAAGGATGGTATTGTCCCTTGTTTATTTCGATCGCGGGTGAGCCACATAGTTGGGGATCATTGTATCCAGCGTGGTCCAGTAGATCATCAATCTGACGGCCTACAATTTTCCTCAAAATAATAGATGATCCAAAAAAGTGTTTCTCTTTGCAAAAATCATAGAAATTTGTAGAAAACTCTGATGAATAAAGTTTATATATGAAACTTGCTTATAAAAATACGAGGAACACAATAAAAATAGTTTGAGAACTTGATTTCGTTCATATTTGCAAAAGTATGCTAAGTTAATGAAAAGTGCTTTGAAATTATGTTAGAAACCCTAATATGCTTAACTGGTGAAATTAAGTAATAGTAACCTATTGAAACATTAAGGATGAACTTGAACCTGATCTAGATGAATTATTGCATGGATTAGGGGCTTACATGAATTTTGAATTATAAAGCATTTTGAATCCCTAATTTTGGGTAAAAGAGGAAAAGAACATATTTAATTCGAAATATGTGAAAATGTGTTGTTAAGTGATGATCCTACGCCTATTCGATGAGATAGGTTATGATCCTTAGGGTTTGTGAGTTATTTTTCTTAATTAGGGTTTGTAGTAATAAAAGTGAAAGAAAAACCCTAATTGCAATGAAAACCCTACGAGTGGATTAGAAACCCTAGGAAGCGAGCTAGGTTTAATAGATCTTGATGGTATGGTCAATGATAGGAAATTATATGCATGTTTCAGGATCTCTTTGTGTGCTTTCTTACCTATTGGATTTCTTACATTGACTGGATTATTCTGTCCCAGATCATCTTGACAAGTATGTGGATATTTATGGTTAACCGCTTTAGTTTTACAGAGATTTCTCGGGTGTTTAATCGAATTGAATGCAACCTATCTGTTTGGATGTTCATATATGCAAATCATAAAGTCAATATGATTATCACAATTAAGATATAAGTGTGTATTCTCGCACCAACATGCCACCTTGATGTAAGATGCAATGAGGTCAAGCCCAAGAGGGAAGACCCATGGGCACCATGAGAGGTGACCCCATACACCAAGCTCAGGATAGAGAAGGTGGGCTTATGATATTGCATGACTAATAGGCACCATGAGAGGTGACCCCAGGCACCAAGCTCAATATGGAGAAGGTGGCCTAAAGTCAATGATAAAAGAGAAACCCTAAAGGGGGTATTCTAGGGTTAGGGAAAAAGCGGTGGAGAATGTCACATTGAAAGAATAAATTGACTTGTTGATTAACTTGATTGTGATATTTAGATTGTTAGCCATATATGTGAAATTTTGGTTGTCCCCACATACTGGTATATTTATTTATGCTGAACGACATTTTGTTTGTTGGCGTTTTAGGTACAAGTTTGAAAAGGACAAAAACTAAGGTGATACATGGTGAAAATAAGAATTAAAGTGCAAGGAGGATTAGTTAGAGTAGATTCTAGTCATGGATAGAAGTTAGATATCCCAGATTATCAAAAGGTATGCAATGTTTTATTTTATTCCAGCTTTTCAGTATTGTTTTGGTAGAATTTAGTAATTATTATTGATTATTTGTCAAACCATTGATCTGGTTAATTGGGATGATAGATCTGACCTTTTGGTCTCCCTTAATTGGGGGTTACTAGGAGGCGGGGTGGTCACATTTGGTATCAGAGCATTGGTTCCTCATTTAATCCTTAGTAATTATTAAATTTTACAAACTCTATAGAACCTGAGGGAGTTATTAGAGGAATTTTTGAAAGATAGAGGTGTCTAGAAAAGGATCACGTCTGGGGGCTGGCAATATTTTCCTCCGCACCTCTAGTCAGAATACAAGGACTCCCAGATATGTGTGATTGCCTAGCCGATGTCTTAGGATTTGACTTGAAATAAGATACCTTTAGGACTCTCTCATCTTGTTTGTCCCTTCTCAACTCAAATTCTTTTAAGTATTCTAATAGTTAGGGTTTTCTCTCTCTTCCTCACCCTCTTAAGGATAGGGTATGTATGATAATGTTAAGGAATCCTCCACCAAAATTAATAAAAAGCATGTAAATAAGATGTCATGAACATAAGCTTAATAGTTAAAGTGTAAACTAAATAATAGCTACATGCTTAGGTCGTATGACATGTGTTATCATGCCCTCATGAGAAACCTGAGGTTATACCCTCTGATCAGGAGGATGGGTAGAGAGTTGGTCTTGGAAGCAGAGATCTCCATTAAAGGTAGAGACCTGGCACATCCTCTAAGGATGATGCTAACCCTAAGTGGTAGTTAGAGAAGGATAACATGATGAGTTAGATGTCATGGTAGACCAGGTCTGTGGGTGGAGATGCTTTTGGTTTGGATACCCATGACAATATGAGCCATGTGAGGTTGGATGACCTAGTGTCATTTGGGCAGCCCAACCCTAGAAGGTCATGCAAGTTAGAGTGAAGGATAACTCCTTCATCATTGAGGTTAGTGAAGAACCTATAGAAACCCTATGGTCTTATATGAGCATGGCATAATATGCACCCAGAGTATTCCAGTAGTGCTGATAGTAGGTTGAAACTTGGGCCATAAGGGCATGTTGGATAGCTTATGAGATAAGCATAAAGAGCTATGGATAATTGTGAGTGAATGTAGGTTTCACCCATGTAGGTGTATGCATGTGAGCTTGATCCACCTTGGAGAGAGAACTTATAGTGGTAAGGATATTTGTAGGGTTAAGCTCTAGAGAGAGAGAGAGAGACCAGGACCCAAGCAAGAAGGTTGGAAGCTTAGACTCTAGGATAGGAGGAACCCTGAGATGTTGGGTATGTTTTGACCTACGTGGATGGATGTGGTTGCCTCGTGCATGATCCCTGGAGGCTGAGGATATCTTGGTTGCCTCAAAAGGGACCAAACCCTAAGAAGAAGGATGAGGTTGCTGGACATAGGTGTTGACCTTCTAAGGATAGGAAGAAGAGTTCCTTAGACCCTGAGGAGGCTTAGTAAGAAGTTGGGGGGCTCATATCTGGTTGGTTGTCCTTGAGGAGGACTCGTATCTGAGGTGTTGTTCATAAGGAAGAATTATACAATGTGCATGTTATACCTCGTACATGTATTGTTCATGGTTGGAATGTTGAGCATGCAGTTGGACAGCTCCTGTAGGAAAAGTAAACATAGGGTTCCTTGGCCTAAGGAAGGGAAGTAGTAGTACTTGGTGTGCCTGATGCTCATGATGAAATATGAGTTTCTATAGATTCAAGCATGGCACTCCTCATGTTTAGGGGAATGGGACCGTTGAGATTAAGGTATATGTTTGATGAACCCCTCATATATAGGTTGGTGACATGGGCATGTTTGATGTTGGTCCAATGTTAAGGAATGAGAATAAGTAGGACCTACCATGGAGACCTAGCATGGTTTAGTAGGTGGTTTGTTGGTTAGCTACGTGCCTTAGTAGCTTGCTAGGGTTAAACATGCTCATGTGGATGTAAACCTTGGATAGAGGGACGTTTGTGACCCTTGGTGCTATCAGGATATAGTTTCCTCCCATCCTAGGAGAGGAACCCTTCTGTAGGGTATGTACTAGCTTTTGATGGGTTTGAGATAACTGAAAGAGGTCTCATAGGATCTTGAGAAGCTAAGTGTAGAGTATATATTATGATAATGAACCTACAGACCCATAGACAACCATCTCTAAGTGCATATGGATGTGTTACCATGGAAGTAACCAGTATGGGGCCTGATCGAGGTAGGTAGGTCTCCATGATCCCTATGAGAGGATGTAAGTCAGACCATGAATGCTGAGAGAGATGATGGAGACTTGGGTAAGGTTTCAAGATGTATATGTTTTATGTTAGAATCCTAAGTCTATTCCAGGGGAAGGTAGGGATAAGACCGATGGAAGTAGGAGTTGCCTAATTCCCTAGTTGCACAAGACCATAGGTTCGGTAGGTAACAACTATCATTGTCTAAGGACCATGGGTTAGGAGATTGATCACCTTCATGAACTCATGGCACCCAAAGGGCAGATGAGGAGGGCACTCTCTGGATGCATAAGGGAAGAGGGATGACCCCAAAAGTTCTGGCACCCTATAGACCTAGGGGGGATGACTAAGGATTGTGTGACAACCCAAGTGCGTTGGAGACCAATTTTCCACGGAAGTAACCCTGATGTCAAGATGTTCATGATGTGGAGACATATGTTGCACGTTTCAACTTAGATTGGAAGGTGTACCGGAAATGTGGGATGCACCATCTCTACTCTTGGAATGGGAACAACTTTGGGTTTGGACGGCCGCCAAATACTTATTCCCTCTCATTATGGGCGTGAGAGATAGGGTAGCACGCATGTCATACACTAAGGATAATGATGATGTGAGCTAAACCGTTTCTATGATGTATGGGAATAGAGATAATAGCATACCCTTGTGGAGTGTATGATGTGGGTATGGTTTACAAACACCAAGAGAACTAAGGTAGTCATCTTATGAGGATGTTCATATGATGATCTATGTGGAATTTATGAGCTATACAAGGTTGAGTTTGATAACCAAGAGGATGAGCTCTGAGTTTTCTTGATGAAGATAGACTTAGAGTCCAAGATGAGATAATAAGTGGAATACATGGAGGTGTATGTATTCAACATTAACTAACACATAAAGATGAAAGGTGGTAATGGATGCTCTTGTTGAGACGCAACTGCCTAGTCTAGCTAGTGGAAAAGCTGGAAGTGGTGGTTAGGTGAACCCAAAGTTGTGAGATGTGTTTGGCTAACACTTAGGTGTAACGAGATCCATTGATAGAAGTAGTGAGTGCTTGGGCTTGTTGTGATAGAAGGATGGTTGTAGAACCTTAGATGCACTTCTATGGAAAAGAATGTGATGAAACCCGCTACTATAGTGTTTTAGGGATTCTAAGGAATTTACCTTGAGGAATCATGACAAGTAGAGGCTCATGATGTTAAGTACACCGTGGTAAAACTAAGATAGTAAGTTGTGGTAGTACTTTGGATACCTAATATGAAGTTACATGTGGCTTTTCACCATGCATGCGAAGAGGTGAAGGATGAACACCAGTAAACCAATGAGTTGATATAGAAGATAAAGAGTCCCCGAGAGGGGATGGGAGTTCATTACTATGGATGTTGTGGTGAGTCTCCCCTGGACCGAGGAAGGTCAAGATGCAATATGGGTTATGGTAAGATCGCTTTACCTAGATGAAATAATCTAAGAGGAAGAGGGAGTACTGTCAAGGGACAGATCCGGTTGAACTACATGTAAGAGAGAGAGATAGTTCATCTACATCATGGTCGAGTTCAATATCTAGAGCATGAACTCAAGATCACTTCCATGTGGGGGAAGTAGGTACATGAAGAACTCAATGCCAGTTGAAGTTTAGCACATCTTATCACCCCTGACTTGTAGACATTCAAGAGAGTATAATCTAGACTAAAGGGTCTAATGAGAGCATGTGTGCTCGTTCGGGTGATACATGGGAGCAGTCCCTGTCCTAAGAGAGTTTTCTTATGTTGATAGCCACCATAGCCTTTATCAGGATGTAAGAAGCTCTGTAAGGGACACTGTGTCAGTTATCGCTTCATGAAGTTGATGTCGGCAGAAAGACCTTATGAAGGTCAGAGAGACCACAGTGGGTGCAGATGAAGTCTCTTTGATCATACGATGGCTGAGAAAGCCTAGGGGCGACATGAGTCATGAGCTGATGCAAAGTAGACTAACATGCACTTCACTTGGGAGAATATGTGATATGAAAATCTGACCCCTCTGAGCTATAGTTGAGAAAGTTGAGTCCCCGATACATGGGTCCATTTCTGATGGATTGGTGGAGAAGTGTTATGTTTAGCCTTACCCCTCAAGATAATGTGATGTATGATGTGTTCTACAAGTCTAATCTAGAGCACTATGTGAGGTACCCAAGCCATGTGTTGAGCCATGAACTTATTAAGCTTCGAGAGATGCTGAAATGTCCTGAGTCACCAATGAGGGTACAAGACACCAAGGTGAGAAAGAACTCATATGTAAGAATATAAGATGATGAAGGTTCTTGGGAAGCACCATGGAGAGGGTGAATCCACATGGGAGCCATGACGGACATGAGAAAGTCTTATCCTATTTGTTGTATGCTTGGTGGAATTTTGAGGGAAAAATTCCTATAAGAGGGGAAGAATATTACGACCCCAATTTTCAGATTCTTTTGGAGCAAAAATGTGATTTCTCCTATTAAAGATATATGAATAAATAATGGTGTGATTTGATTTGGAATGAATGAATTTCATTTATAATAGCCTTGTTGGTTGCTTAGTGGGATTTATTAGCTATTGGGCCCAATAATAAGGAAAAGAAAAGGAAATTCAATTAGTAAATGAATAATTAAGAAATGGAGAAAATAAAGATGTAGAAACCTCTAGAAGGAAAAGGAACATTATCCAAGGATGGATTTCATACCTTTTGAGTTCCTTGGGTTCCAAGGAGTCCAAGTTGCAAAGATAATGCAACAAGAAAGAGAAAAGATCAATTAAATATTTCTTTATTAAGAAGGGAATTGGAGATAATGATAAAATATAGGAAATAAGTGGAAAGATGTATGATTGAGTCATCGTGGGTGGATTTTCATATCCATAAGGTTTCTAATGGTGAAGGAATTCAAATAAGGAAAATAAAAAGAGAGATAAAGAGAAAGTATGAATAAAATAAGTTTTATTAAACAATTTCTTGCATATGAAGAAAACACATCTTTCCTTTCAAGTTTAAGGCTCAAAATTGGATTAAAGGAAGATAATGTAAATATAAAGATTTCCCTTAAAATTTGTTAAAAACAATGCACAGTTTCCAAGATATGCAATTTACAAATTATCCTAAAGTGTGGACATATAATTGCATAATAATCAAGTGTTATAATTAGATTGGGAATATAATCCTGATTTTATAGATTTTTTGGATTAAGTACGACCGTTGCATCGGTGATCCAACAGTTGGGCATGAATCCCAGTCTCGCGGGGGACTGCTTGTGTAGAGTCCACCTGTGAGATCCTTGATCTTAGATTCTCTCAAAGAGGAAGGATCGAGGGAAGCGAGAAGGGCTCCTTTGGCTTCGGGAGAAGATTCCGGTGTGAACAATCCTACTTGTGGGTGGTTTGGTCACCGATTGGGAGAGTCCCCCATCCAAAAAGACTTGTCCTTCGACCCTATATATAGGGGAGGGTTCGTGAGGGAACCGGCATCACAACTCTCAATCCCAGAGCTTTTGGAGAGTGACGAGGAGCGTTTTAGCGAGTTCAATTCTAGAAATTCCCATGATCTCTCCCCCTCGGTATTCCAGTCAACCTCGCCGAAGCTCCAGCGATCTATTGAAGGTGGAAGCACGATGCAAGAAGGCAATTGAGTAGGTGGTTGAGTTTGGTGGAGGAAGACAGAGCTTCCTGGACCTTCATCGTGCTCGCTGGTGGTTGGAACCTCGGAGTCAACCTCCAGGTTGACCGTGGGCTCGCTGTTGTGCTCGACGCGAGGAAGAAGAAGATAGGCAGTGTTTTACCAAAAACCCCTATGTGCCTTCAGTTCAAGTAAGGACAGTATTGTCCGTTGTTTTTTTTTCGATCGTGGGTGAGCCGCATAGTTGGGGATCGTTGGATCCAGCATGGTCCAGTGGGTCATCAATCTGACGACCTACGTTTTTCTCAAAATAATAGATGATCCAGAAAAGTGTTTCTTTTTGCAAAAATCATAGAAATTCGTAAAAAACTATGATGAATAAAGTTTATATATGAAAGTTTCTTAGAAAAATTTGAGGAACATAATAAAAATAGTTTGAGAACGTGATTTTGTTCCTATTTGCAAAAAATTTCTAAGTTAATGAAAAGTTCTTTGAAATTATGTTAGAAACCCTAATTGAAATTAATGGTTAAGTTCATGATTCTTAACTGGTGAAATTAAGTAAAAGTAACCTGTTGAAATGTTAAGTATGAACATGAACCTGATCTAGATGAATTATTGCATGGATTAGGGTTTTACACCAATTATGAATGATAAAGCATTTAGAAACCCTAATTTAGGGTAAAATAGGAAAAGAACATATTTAATTTGAAATATCTGAAAATGTGTTGTTAAATGATGATCCTAGGCATGTTAGATGAGATAGGTTATGATCCTTAGGGTTTGTGAGTTATTTTGCTTAATTAGAGTTTGTAGTAATAAAAGTGAAAGAAAAACCCTAATTGCAATGAAAACCCTAAGAGAGGATTAGAAACCCTAGGAAGTGAGCTAGGTTTAATAGATCTTGATGGTATGGTCAATGATAGGAAATTATAGGCATCTTTCAGGATCTCTTTGTGTGCTTTCTTTCCTATTAGATTTCTTACAATGACTGCATTATTATGTCCCAAATCAGGTTGACAGGTATGTGGTTATTTATGGTTAACCGCTTTAGTTTCATGGAGATTTCTTAGTTGTGTAATCAAATTGAATGCAACCTATCTGTTTGGATGTTCATATATGCAAATCATAAAGTCAATATGATTATCACAATTAATATATAAGTGTGTATTATCCCACCTACATGCCACCCTAATGTAAGATGCAATGAGGTCAAGCCCAAGAGGGAAGACCCATGGGCACCATGAGAGGTGACGCCAGGCACCAAGCTCATGATAGAGAAGGTGGCCTTATGATATTGCATGACTAATGGGCACCATGAGAGGTGACCCCAGGCACCAAGCTCAGGATGGAGAAGGTGGCCTTAAGTCAATGATAAAAGAGAAACCCTAAAGGGGGTATTCCAAGGTTAAGGAAAAAGCGGTGGAGAATGTCACATTGAAAGCATAAATTGACTTGTTAATTAACTTGATTGTGATATTTAGATTGTTAGCCATATATGTGAAATTTTGGTTGTCCCCACATACCGGCATATTCATTTATGTTGACTAACATTTTGTTTTTCAGAGTTTTAGGTACAAGTTTGAAAAGGACAAATAGTAACGTGATACATGGTGAAAATAAGAATTAAAGTGCAAGGAGGATTAGTTAGAGTCGATTCTAGTCATGGATAGAAGATAGATATCCCAGTTTATCAAAAGGTATTCAAAGTTTTATTTTATTCCAAGTTTGCAGTATAGTTTTGGTAGAATTTAGTAATTATTATTGATTATTTGTCGAACCATTGATCCGGTTAATTGGGATGATTGCTCTGACCTTTTGGTCTCCCTTAATTGGGGGTTGTCGGGAGGCGGGGTCGTTAAACTTGGTTTCTCCTATTCATATTGAGTAGAAGCAAGAGTCTTTGTTAGTGGAATTTGGGTATGTTGGAATGCTTATCAATGCACAGTAAACATCATCTGTAGTCACCAGTAGTTTATTTCTTCTGAAGTGAACAATGAATGTTATGTTAAATTTATCTATGCTAGTCCACATTATAGCACCAGGCAGCTAATATGGAAATACCTCATATGAATGGGGAACAAGTTCAATGGTTAATAGGTTGTCTTAGGGGACTTTAATGTTCTAATTTATCCTATGGAGAAGTGTGGTAGTGATAGATTCAATCGGGTCAAGGCTACTATGTTCCAAAATGCGTTGATGGAAGCCAACTTGACCAATATTGGGTTTTAGAGTATGAAATTTACTTACCATCATGGCATATTATAAGAAAGTCTAGATAAGGTGACAGGCAGTAGCGAGCTTATGGAAAGATACCTCCAGGTGATAGTTTAACATCTCATCTGGTTAGGCTTGGATCATTGTCTGCTCTTATTGTGTTTCCCTCTTGGTCGTAGGTCACCAGGTAGATTTATTACCAAGGCATCATGGCAGAAAGTTGATGACTTTGTAGGTGTTCTCCATGAATGTTTGAATGAGTCTTTAACTTTTAGAGAGGTGCTTTGTCAGCCTAGAGTCCCTTATCTGATTGAGACAGGAGGAAGCAACATGATAAGAGGAAGTTGAAGGAGCGGTTGATTAGAAATATCAACAAACTTCATATAGACATAGTGGAGGTGTATAATGATATATCTGTTGTGCTTTGCTCCCGCATGCAATCTGATTTAGATGCCATTATAAAAGAAGAAGAGATAGATGCATGATATCAAAGTCATATAAACTGGTTACACGAGGAAGATGGAAATACTAGATTCCTCCACAATTTTTTCAACCTAAGGAAAAGGCAAAACACAATTACTACACTTCAATTTCAACATGATGAGTGGGTCACCGATGAGAACATCCTTATGAGCATGGTGGTGAACTACTTCAAAGGTATACTTACAGTTTCGTATGGCACTGGTAATATGACAACATGTGATTTTCCTGGAAATTTCAAGAGGTTTTCCACTAAGGAAATGTAGTGTATTGCGGCATGCTTGATGACAATTGAGGTGGCAACAGTGGTGAAAATCTTAGATCTTGTGAAGGAGGTAGGTTCGGATGGGGTGAATGTGAAATTCATTCAAGATAACGAGGATACTATCAAAACTAGTCTTCTTAAGTCAATGATAACAACTATTACAATAGAGAGCATACCTAATAAAACTTGTAACTCTACAATAGTTCTTATTCCTAAGGTCGCTACATAGAGAGGTGTGAGAATTGACAGCCCATCTCTTTGAATAGCATTGAATTGAAGATTGCATCTAAATTCATTATTGAGCAATGGAAACACTTTATCTCCAATTGGGTATCCGTGGCTCAAAGTAGTTTTTTACTGGGTAGGCGCACCACAGATAATATAAACATGGTCCAGGAACTAGTTCACTCAATGAAGAGGAAGAAGGGATTGAAAACAATGTTCATTAAAATAGATATTACAAAAGCCTGTAACCAAATGGCTTGGGGATTTGTATACAACATTGTGGTACATATTGGCCTGCCTGAGAACATTGTGAACTATATTATGGCATCAATTTCAGGGGGCAAGATATCCATTGCTTGGAATAGAAAGACTACAAAGCATTTTAGGGTAAGCATGGGCCTCCGAAAAGGAGACCACTCTCTCCATGCATGTTTGTCTTGTGCATGGAGAGGATCAGCTAATTGATCCATCAGAAGGTAGAGCAGGGCTGTTGGAAGCCTATTAAACTAGGAGGAGGTTGTCCTACAATATCTCATATATGCTTGGTTGATGACCTAATTTTATTCGCGCATGTAGAAAGTTTGTAGATGAGAACTATCTTGGATTGTTTTTGGGAATTTGAGCTATGTTCTGGGTAGGTGGTGTCAAAATTCAAATCTAGAATTGTTTTCTCCAAAAGTGTGAATAGAGCCACCAAAACAAGAATTTGTAGACTGAGTGGGTTTCAATGCACGGAAGACCTAGGCAGGTACCTAGGTGTTCCTATTGTACACTATTGTGTGAAGAAATCCACATACAATGATGTCCTTAAAAAGGTGATAAGTCGATAGATAGTCTGGGCTGCTAGATGCTTGTCTTTAGCTGGGACAATCACATTGGCAAGGGCTACTCTAGCATCTATACCCACTTTTGTTATGCAAATAGTAGTATTACCTCTACGAATATGTGATGCCATTGATGGTACAATTAGAAAATTTTTGTGGGGAGGCAACTACAAGGTGCATCTAATGGCACTAGTTGTCTGGGACAAGGTAACTTGTCATAAAAAGCATGGCAGGCTGGGTCAGAAGACTATGCGTGATTGGGACCAGGCACTTTACATGAAGCATGCATGGGATCTCAACAATGGTAGGAGCTCACCTTAGTGCCATGCCATGAAAGATAGATAAAACAAAAATTGTGAAGGTTGGAGGACCAACTACTCTAAGGCTTGAGCAATTTTGTCTTTGTTGCTAAAGAATTTATTTATGAGAATTACTTTCTCGTTCCTATGAATGGATATAATATTTTCTTTTGGGATGACATATGAGGGAAGGAAGGTTAAATCCTATGTAACCTTACTCTAAAGTCGATTCATGTTGATCTAGAGGACCTAAAATTGAGTTGCCTAGTAAACCTAGAAGGGAAATGGGACCGTGGATTCGAGGAGGAATGGTTGCCTAATCAAGTGGTTGAATTGATTGAAAAACTAAAAGTGTCAATGGATATAGACGGTGATGATATTTGGGTGTGGGAGCACACACAAAGTGGTAAGTTTATGACCAAATCATCATACAAGAAGCAGCGTGAAGGAAAGGGCATGAGAATACAAGGCAAGTGGAAAGCCATATTGAGAGCAGGCATGAATCAGAGGATCAAATTGTTTGCATGGTTGATGTTACATGGAGCATTGTTGACCAATAAACGAAGATCACAAAATTGATTAATTATTGACAATGTGTGTCCAAGATGTTGAGGGTAGGAGGAAAGCATGTTACATGCATTGAGGGACTATACATATGTAAAGGAGGTGTGGGAGTGGTTGATCCCTACGGGTAAACTCATTAAATTCATGGGATAAAGCAATATCGAATTGTGGTGCAAGGAGCAAATGAATGTGAAGGAAGATAATGTAATTACATTTCTAATAGGTTGTTGGCATATGTGGCAATGTTGAAATAGATATGTGTTCAACAATGCACATTGTCAACCTTTGCAATAGGTCATGTACATTAAAAGAGAAACAACATCACAATTGGATGTTTTGAAGAAGACCAATGCCTATAAGGGGGATCTAAGTGCAACCCAATGGTGCAGTCGTGCAGCTACAAGATCAATTCCAACACGGTCATTAAAAATAATAGGGGAGTCTATGTTGTAGTCATGAGAGATGACTGAGGGAGATGGGTAGGAGGAGTGGTGGAATGTTTTCATAATTTAGATGTGTTAGAAGTAGAGCTCAGAGGATTGGCCCTTGCCGTGAAATTTGTTGTAAGGAACGAGCTACCGTACGTTGACATAAAAACTAATTTGTAATTAGTTGTAAGGATGATACGTCTTCTGGTTGACGAGAATACTTGATATGTGAAAACCATTAAAACCATTCAAATGAGGAAGAATAGGAATTGGCAGTTGTGTACATCAACAAGAATTGCAATGCAATGGTTGATAGTCTGGAAAAAGTTCATTTAAAAACTATGGATGATATCAAGACTTATAATGTTCCCCCAACTGAAATTATAGGTCCTTTGGGAAAAGACATATGTAATGGTAGTAGTACACCATATTTCATTCTGCATTCTTTATTAGTGATTGTAATTTCAGTTTTGATTTACCTCACCTAGGGAGGGCGGGATTAAAAGATTGCCTCTCGACTTATATTAAAAAAAAACTTTTAAATTTTGTCC
The DNA here is from genome assembly GCA_963693085.1 of Alisma plantago-aquatica. Classification (NCBI taxonomy): domain Eukaryota; kingdom Viridiplantae; phylum Streptophyta; class Magnoliopsida; order Alismatales; family Alismataceae; genus Alisma; species Alisma plantago-aquatica. The sequence continues at coordinate 222,210,139 of OY856410.1, read as the reverse complement.
CATGATATCAAGCATGCCTACATTGGAATTATGATAGTCAAACTACAATGTATTTCATATTAAAGGATAGGAATAGAGCTCTAGGGATGGTTACCTCTATCAGATGGTTGGCATTCATTTGAGCCTCTTCATTATAAATGGTGAAGACTAAGTCTTTTCTATGCTCTCCTACAGTTGGAGCTATTCCTAGTGGAATGACATCTGTTGGTTGGGTTGTTGCCACTAGTTTTTCATCCACTGGTTCCTGACCTAATGGAGGAGGGAGGGGATAGTTTGCCACAAAGTGTCCCCCTTGATGATAGTGAAATCACACTCACTTTTCATAGATACACTTGCAAGGATGCCTCTTCTTGTGGGTATGACACTCATGGTGATAGTTCTCTTGATGGGGCTTTCCTTTTCCACCATTCCTTCCTTTCCCATTGTTCCATCCTTTTCCTTTTATGTTATCATTTCTTGGCGGAAGGACACCTTCAGTGAACCCTAGGTATCCTTTGGGGTTTCTGAGCAAACATCATCATCTTATCCATGTCTATGGTGAAGTTGAGGGCCTCGGTAAAGTTTAGAGTCTTACTAACCATCACATGCGTTATGATCTAGGGTGCAAGTGGTTCACAAATTGCTTGAATCACCATTCTTCAGTCATCATGTAGCCAAAATGCTCTAGGAGGTGTAATTGTTTAGTGTAGTTAGCCATAGTCATGTTACCCTGGTAGAGAATCATAAATTGCTTCTCTTTCTCCTTCTTGGCAGCAGCGGGGATGAACCTTGTAGTGAAAATGGTGTGAAAGTACACCCATGCTATATGTTCTTCTATTAATCTCAACATGTGGTGTAGTTTTCCCACTAAAGATTAGTTGCTCCTCCATAAAGTGATTAGTGAATAGGACCTTCTTATTAGACTGTACCTCTACGATGGGGAAGCCATTCTCTAAAGCTGAGAGCTAGATATCCACCTTGTCGACGACTTCCTTCTTGTCCTCACCCCAGAACTTCTCAATATTCATCTTTAAAAAGTTGATGATGGTGGCTCCCAGACGAGGGTGGATAGTTAGAGGTTCACCATTATCGTATCTAGCAATATCCTTGAGGGCCAAGGCACTAATTGCCTCAGTGAGCCTCTATTGTTTCTCCAACCAAACTTTATTGAGAGTGTGAACTGCTACTTGCTCGAATGTGGCTCTAGAACCAGCAACAAGGTCATCCTTGGGCTTGTTCTTGTCATCTGACATGGGTTCCCCTTCGGGGTCAGATCCACCTTCTAGGTTTAGGATGTTGAAGAGGATGGGTTTAGGCTCGGGGCCTTTCTCAACGAAGGCCTCCTCTGACCTCTTCTGCTTCTTGGAGGAGTCCTCCTCGATGGACCTTCTCCTTTTCTTTGAGGACCTCCTCTTCGTACGGGAGGGCCTACCCTCTAGGTTATCTAGGGGTGTGTTAACGGGGATGGCGGTGGTCTTGATGTAAGTCATGTTGTTCCATACAAAGAGATAATTAACTTAAGTTTAAGCTTGAGGTCATTAAAGCATTATAAATTACTCCATGAAATCTTAATTACATGAATTTTATGATTTTGTGGAGGATTCCTTAACCCTAATAAGCATAACCCTAATTTCTCAAAAATGGTAGAGGAAGAAACTTCCAGGTCCCTAGGGTGTCCTGGGTGAAGTAAGGGGGGTAGAGAAGGGATGAAATTAGATGAAAAGAAATCCTAGAGGTATTTTATTTCAAGTAAAGTCATCTGACTTTGGTCAGGCATGATGCATGGGCCCGGGAGTCCTCATAAGATGACTAGCAATATAAAGGAAACTTATGCCAACCCCCACATCGTGGTCCCTTCTAGACACCATCATCTTTAGAAAATACTATGATAATTACCTTGTACTCTATGGAGTTTTATGAAATTAATTATCTATTAAAGGTTAAATGGTAATCCTAGGCTCTGATACCGACCCCCTCCCCTTGTTACCCCCTAAAAAAGAGTACCAAGAGGGAAAGGGCCATAACCATAATTTTGGGATACTGGATTAATAACCAATAATAATCAATAAATTTCATTATATGGAAAAGGTCTTGATAACAAGATAACCACTCCTTAAGGGAGTTATAAGGGACCGAGAAGGGAAATGTATTGGGGGCATGGCCACAGAGTTGCAGGCTTTGGAAGTGGAGGAAGCGGAACTAGAGACTATCACCCTCACAATGGAAATAGCAAGGAAGTACAATACGGATCGTGCACAGTTTGATTCTGACTCCATCTTGGCGGTTCATATAGCAAATGGAAGTGTGAATGAGTACCCCAGATATGCCAAGTTAATCAACAAAATCAATAGGATAAGGAGAGTGGAATAACAAGTGAGATATATTCCCAGAGAAGCCAATGAGGTAGCTGATAAACTAGCAAAGTTCCATAGAGATCATGGACATGGGCTTGCAATCTATGCAACCCCACCTTTAGAAATCCAAACTGCCCTAGTTAGGGACTTCTGTAAGGGTAGTAGTACTACCTTTTTTAATTTGAATGCTTTGATTAGTGAGTGTAATATTGAGTTTAGTTTGCTCGCAAGAGGATGGCAGGATGAATGAGATTGCCTCCTGACTTATATAAAAAAATCTAACTAACTATAATCTTCCATTATGAATGTATGTTTCCTTTCTTCTTGGTGCCATCTTCTTGCAAATCCATCTTTCAAGTTAATAATAGTTTAACCAAAAACATCATGGAACAAAATCACAGACAATATATTTATGTACCAGTATGTGGCAGAAACGCAATATGCACAAGTATGAGTAACAACATAATGAACCACATTTGTAATTAAAAAAATAATCAAAACAGATTTTGATTTCTTAACTTCTCAACCCTTAATCTCTATGGCATAGAGACTCACTAGGGGCACCCATATTATCATACCCATTCAATGAGAGTGTTACTATGATCTACCCAACTCACTAGGGTGATTTCCATCCATACCCACTCACTATAGGTGTTCATGATATCATACTCACTCTCTGGGGGTATTTATTAGAAAAACAACTCACTGGGTTGCTTTCTATAATTTCCATGCATGCATTTAAATAGAGATAATATCATGAGCTTGAGAAAGTTATTTCCATATATTGTAATACTCATTTGGGCTTTATAGATTAGGATGTAAATAATTTATTTTTCAATCCATTCATAAAAAACCTTGAAAAATGATATAAGTCGGTCAAGTTGAGTAGGCATAGGCGTAACCACATAACTATCTAAGATGTAACTTGATATCAAAGTAAAAGGCAACAAAAGCAACCAACCAAGCAACTATCTTGAAAATAATGCATAATACCCAAGTATTCCAATTTTGTTTATAAATTCACATTAATACTGACTTGCAGTCCAAGTTAGGGTTTGAGTTCGAATTAGGGCCACATTAGGGCTTTGGCTTCCCAAACCCTATTCATCATGTTTACTACCTTTTACTTGAAGAAACCCTAATTTTATCAACATATGCATTTTTAAGTCATGAAAACCCTAATTTATCCACTTATAAATTATTGATCTCAAACTACATCCAAGATACCCTTTTATCCAAAAAGACAAGACTTTCACTATTAAGATCAACTAAACACACAATGGCCATTAAAACCTAGAAATTTGGATTTTTATGCATTTAACACATTTAAGTTAGCAACTTTTAGTCACTTTTAGAATTCAAAGCAGATTTAGGTCTTGCAACTACTTTTACTGGATTCCTTGTATTTTTTTAATCTAGAATCAGTATTTACTCGTAACGTTAGGCCAAAGGATGGATTTTTAAATAATTTCACAAGATTCAACATTTTTATTGATTTTTCGATCAAAAAGGCGAAGAGTTACCTTTATTTGGAAAAATGTCAACCGCCGGATCTCAAGTCTTTGTTGACCGAAGCAAAGATCGTGCTACTAGGGTTGATTGTGCCCACTAACTGGGTTCTGAATCACGGTGAAGATCTGGTCGTCGATTCCTCTAACTGGTCTAAAATGGACCTGGATCTAGTGACTCCCTACTCACCCCTATTCATTTCTTTCTTACTTCACACCCGATGGTGCTATGGTTGAATTTCTCACTGGCGAAACATGAATCACAAGAGAGAGAGGTCTGTGATTTAGAGGGTTTCCATTCACAATCTAGGACCTTAGGCAAAACAAAAGAGGATATTTATATAGGGGGATGTGAGGTTTAGGGTTTTGAATCCCACTTGAGAAGGGACTGGAGATGAGGGTTCCCTTTTGGTCTATAGGCCAAATCCTTATTTGAAGTTCATATGTTTCCACTTCTATCTCTTGAGATGAAGCTAAAGGTCCAATCATTTTGTGGAGATGTGGACTACATCGTGAGATATGAGTTTTCAATTTCTTGTGTGTACATGGTCCTTTCCCAATCTGAATTGGGGTAGGAGACATTGCGTGGAGCAACAGATCTTGATTCGATGGTCACCATCTCATGTGAAACAATCAAAGGGGCCAAGACTATGATTCCTAATTCAATTAAAATCGTGACATTGATATAGTAACTCATTAATACCTCCGCTTTAGGATTTTTTTGTAAAATCCATATCTCTCACTTCTTTATCCTTTTTATCCCAAATTTTGAAGGAAAGTTTTTAATAACTTTATTTAATGTATAGGATATATTTGAGATAAAAACTCAAAAATTTAAGATTCTTTTCTTTGTCTCCAAGTCTCTTCCTTATATTATTTATTTAAGGAATCAAATTAATTCTTTAATCTTTCTAACTTGTCATGGTTTCTTATTTTGATTATTTCTCTCATTATCAACAATATGAAACCAAAACCAAACTATTTGTTGTATTCAATATCACTTTTCTAGATAATTCCACATAATTACATATGTAAAATAACAATTATCCATTATTCTTAGAAATACATTTATCATTGGATTTTCTGTCTATCTTTTCCTCATATTTATCATTCGATTATTGGAAGAGAGTAAAATCACAAAAATCCTTGCAATGGTGAATTTGCAAATCAAATCCATACTTACTAGGCATATAAAAAAATTATCATTGTGATATTAATCAAACAAATCATGTGAAAAACCAGGTTATAACACTTATTTATGGTCATGTTGAGTGGTGAAAGTACACCAAACAACATGTGATAATTGTAGTGACTCTAGGTATAAGGACAAAAATCACCACTATAATAAGGAGATACAATTTTGATTGCCTTTTTATTTATGGCTTCCATATACCATATTCATGTTGGGTATGTCCAATACACTAGTTCATAACAACTACCTATGTGTTTGGCTTGATATCCAATATCATGAATTCTAAAACATAGTCATAAATAAACCCACATACAATCCATAATGTATACTTATTGTCCTAATTTCCACAATAATATATAACTAGAGGCCTATACAAAATGGAAACTATTAGCTGACACATGTACTTATGTTTAGATTCTCAACCCAAAAAACACATGTCATTGAGTCATACATTTTAGGAAATTATTATAATTATCTATTCATTTATTTAAATGGGGAATTCAAGCAGAGACCTTTCTTTTACAAATCAACTCTCTTACCCATTCAAGTGCCACTACTTTGTATATTATCATAATTATTCATTATCACATATATTCATTATCACGTATAGGCATTATCAAATGGTGAAGCAAACATAATGATTTTAGTTGCTTTTATTAATGACCAAACTAATTACATAGTGTGACACTACAATCATCATATGATTGGCTCTCAGCACATACTGTCAATAATCTCTCACTTTCACTAGAGTCGGTCACTCATTAATCTAAGTCCAAGTACCCTGACATGACCATCATGATTCTATTGTGAAAGTGCTTCTTTTAGAGGGTCAACAATATTGCAAACCATCACACCTCCTCATTTTGTGATCTCTCATATGACATGGTGAGATCATAGTATAAGCTAGGAACACTGATTTGATTTGTTTTTCTTATAAATGGCTCCATTTTGGTACATCATTAACAAACGGAACCACTCCTACTTAACTGATGAACTTCTGGATCCATATGAATTCCTTTGTTTCTCTATATCAAGCAGTGCACCTGGTCTCTATTATAGAATCAACCACTATCTGTTTCATATCACAACTCAACCATTAAAGCAAAACAAAAAATATAATTGCTGCCAGTAATCATCCTTGTCATTCTCGAAGTGTGCACCATTGTAACATTTTACAACAAACTCTTCCTCATTGTCATAAATAAGTAATTGATCCTTAGTTCTTATCAAGTAGTTAATGTTGTTCTTTACAACACTCCAGTGACCTTCACTAGGATCTAACTAGTACCAACTCATCATGCTCAAAGCATACAAGACATCCAGACATGTACAAAACATTGCATACATGATAGATTCCATTGCAGATGGATATTGAATATTATTCATATGCTTCCTCTATTAATAAGATATGAGACATCAAACCTTCATCGTATTGAACTATTTTAGCACTTTTTCAATGTATGTAGTATGACTTAGACCAATAAGCCTTCTATATATATCTTTATGGATCTTGATTTCTAGTATATGGGTTTCTTCTCCCCATTCCTTCATCAAGAAGGTGTTTCCTGTGGCAACCCACCACTCTAAACAAGATGACTCAAAACCAAGACATAAGATCAACTACTAATCAACCACATGTCTAGAAAAGCAAGTAATTTCAAAACAATTTTAACATCACCATCATGTTTAAAAACATTTACATAAAGTTCCTACGATTTGCATATCATCACATACCATATCATGTATTAACAAGTATGTCCAGTGGACCCAGTGACCGACCTAAATCGCGTGTCCAAAAAGTGAAGCAGATTTGAAGTAGTCGGACTTTTACATTTATAACCTGAAACCTTCTAGGCCCCCACAACTTTGTTTATGGGGTCGAAGTAGATATATGGGGTCGAACACAGGGACAAGGGTGGTAGTGTTAAGAACGATGAATCGACATGTTACACTCGGGCAAGGGCAAAGAGATGGCAAACTCCCCAAGGGAAAAATAGGATAAGACTGATAAAACAAAAGAAATCTATCTTCAACTGGAGCTACGAGTAAAAGCAAGGTTTTAAGCATATATCAGTTTTTAGGTATTTTCGTGCAACGGAAATAGAGAGATAAAACTAGCGCTAAAGTAAGGTACGAAGGAGAAAACTTCGGTAGAACAAGCGGCAGAAGCAACATCCTGCACCCCCTCCTCTAGAAGTAGGTACCTCTAACCAAGCATCAACACCCCTCTCGAGGTTGCTGGGCTTAAGTAAGAGTGGAAAGGTTACTAAAGCAACTCCAATTCCGGGCACTCTCGTACTCCAGAATCGGACCAAACACTAGAGCCACAACACCTCTCTCGAGGTTGTTGCAATGGGAAAACACGATTTGGTAGCTAATCGAGGCACGATCCAAGCGTACAAGCTAGAGTTCAGATGTTAAACATAGAACTCTTCCTACAAAAGTACCAAGCATAATGCAGCAGGTAACTAAACTCTTCTATGTCCATTAACATATAAGGGTCTGATTACATTGTTGAAGTAAAAGAAGTAAATGACTGAAATAACAAAGACAAATATCGCCTTCTTGGTCTAGAAGGATGAGAGACAGCAGCAGACTCTCCAGCCTGATATCGGGCAGGGGTCTTACCTGATACACCCATGTCGGGCAGCACACCCTCTCGGGTGACACGCTCATGACTGGCGGATGTATTGCGCGGGGAGCCCTGGCCCGATATGATTATGTCGGGCGGCACCCTCTCAGGCGACACGCCGCGACTAGCGATGCGTATCGGGGTTCAGAATCGTGTCGGCCTACAGTGTTGCTTCCTGGTATCGGCCACTCCTATTGGATATCCTTGTTGACTGACATCAACCTGCAGTGGTGCCCGGGACGGCCCTAAGTGAACCATTCCCTCCCTCTCGGGAAGGGGAAGTTCTCACCTAGAATCGCCCGACACAAACTCTGAGGCACGACACACCAGCTCCAGACGTTTTCCTCAGTCAGCTCTCTGGGGTTCCGAACTGTCTTTTCGGCTTCCTATAGCTTCTATTTATAGGCGGCGGTTGGAAGAAGTTATGGTGCTCTGGACGCCACGTGTCCTTCTTTATCTCCATTATTGTGGCTTCAGGCGCGTCCGACATGCGTATCAGGCGATACAAGGACGTCGGGCTGTCGGTCATCGTAACGAGTGGTACATGCCGGTGGGTGGCATGTATCGCGCGACACGCTACAACAGTCGTGGCGAGTCTGGCTCCCTGTCAGGTAAAAGGCATATCGCTCGTCCGCTTCCTCTTACCCGGCACCCTTCTGTCGCGCGGCAGTGTATCATGCTGCCCTATCGGGCAGTGACCGTATCGGCCGGCTGGTTGGTAAGGGGGTTGATGCCGGTGGACATGTTTGTGGGTCGGGATGGGCCTTTTTTCTTATAAATGCGTTAAAAACCAAGGAAAACTCTGCAAAAGATGACAAAATTGAGTTAATAGTGTCGTGTGGCCTGTTTATTCAAAAACACTACAAAAGGTAGAGGAAAATAGTTAAAAAGGGTAGATTTGATAACCAAATAAGAGTCAAAAACATCACAAAATTTGGTATTGTCAACTCCCCCAAACTTAGCATTTTGATTGTCCTCAATCAATATTTAAACTTTATTTTGTGATGCTTCTTCTTGACTGGGATAGTTTTCAGACCATGGGTTAGAGCGAGTATTGTGGTGTCTTTCTGAGAATACGGCCCGGTCACAACAACAGACTTTATTTTTCCTGCCTAATTTAAGCAAAAAATTTCTCCACAGCTTCGGCGAGACTTGGGTGTATGATTTTGAAGTTAGCTTTCACACCAAACAGCTTTTGGGGCAGAAAGTTGTGTGTTTGGGTAGTCTTAAGGCTTTTTGTGTTTGTTTTTCTTGTTTCCCATCATTCCATCCAGGTACGGGTCCCTTAATGGGCAAGTGGTCCCTGCAGTCCAAGCCAGTTGGATTTAGAGCAGTAATTTCACATCCTACGTACCACTGCCCCGGATCTACCATGCCTAAAGATAGGTACTTTTGGAAAACAAGTGTGTATATGTGTGTTTTTTCTTTTCATTTTGCACAACTCTCATGCTTTTATTCACTCTCATAAGGCTATTCTCTCTTTTTGGGATTTTCGTTGGGTACGGGAAAACAAGAGGAGTTTTTGATGCAGTTTGGGTAGCTTTTTCCTTCTGCATACACGTCTCTTAGCTGTTGCAAGATTATATTTCGCAATTTTTTTGGCGTGGAAAGTCGTAGTCTTTTGTTGTTTGAGGTTGCATTGTCAGAAAGACATAATAAAATTTGCATCTCCTTGTGCACATAGAAAATAGGCTGGCAAGAAGTTGTATCAGGTTTTTACTATATAGTGTCTTTGTACATATGCAAGGAGACCAAATAAGCAAAATAAGCAAAAATTTTCAAAATTTTTGTATGAGCATGCATATGTATATGTACACATGATATAGGGAAGGAACAAAAAGAACAAAAGGGGTGAAGTTTGAAGAAAAAAAAATTTTATACCTCCCTCACTGGTACATGGTACCCCCCCCCCAAACTTTCTCCACACTCTGTCCCAGAGTTGTGAAGTAGATAAGGTAGGGTAATGCTAACCTAGTGAGGGTTAGCTGGTTAGCACGCCTGCGACAAATAGAAGCTCCCACACACATTCTCTTTGTTTGTTGTTGTAGTCGATTTGGTGGAGTTGTTCAAGCATCTCTTTATTTGATATCCATCTAAGGGTGAAGATGTTGCAGTCAGTTGTACCAAAAGGCAAATTGAGGGCTCATAATTGCCAGATTCAATGAGATCAGTCATGCACTTTTGTTGAGGAAAAAGTTCCAAAACTATTAGGCATTCTCTTAAACCAGGTAGACCTTTTAAGATACTTCCGTTGTAAACATGAACAAAGGGTCTGATCATCAATCTCAGTTTCTTTAAACTTTCATCATCTATTGAACTAGTCAGAGAAGTCCACTTAGAGTCCATTTTCTTTCCCAGGAGGATGCAGTTAGAACAAGTGCAAAGCTCTTAAGAAGGAAGTGCAAGGCTCGTGCATATTAAGACGATGATAACTGAATTAAGTTAGACAGAGAGCTCTTGAAAACACTTGTGGATATTATATCAAAATAAGATACCCCCTCATGATGAAGGTGGCTTCATAGCTGATGAACCCAAAATACCCACATTCAATCCAGAGGCCACTGGAGAAAGACTTCCACTGATTTTCTCTTTTGGAGATGATCCTAAACCACCGCAGAAGATAGACTATGATAAGGAAATGGACCTCTCTTGGGGCTACCAAATCAAGAAATTCCGTTCTTGCTTTCTTTTCGAAAGTTGATGGCCCAGCTTCCTCAGGATTCTGTCGTTTTGTCCGGTTGTTGTTGCTTCAGCTACGGTCGCAGTGTCGATTCTTCTGCCGTGTTTGTCACCTTGTCCGGAGGTTTGCTTTGTACGGGCCATACATGTTATCAAGTTCATTGATCATTTAGATGTTAGGTAGGAAAGAAACTGATATCACGATAAAACTCATCTCGTTGCAAGGTCTGATACAAAATTGGACGATAAGGAGGAAAAGTTGCGCATCAAAACATGTTGCCCGACACGGGTGTGTCGGGCGATATGGTCACATGAAACAACTTCTTGATAGGTCTTCTTGGCGGAAAAACATGTCGCCCGATATGGCGTATCGGTCAAGCAAATGGAAGATGTGTCGCGCTACATTTGTATCGGACGACACAAGAAAAATCAACTAACTTTGTCAACCCTAATGCTGCGCGCGGTATGAAACCCGTGTCGTGCAAACAGGCTGTCGGGCTATACCTCTACTTTCTGAAGCTCTCGCCTGACACGAGAGCAAAGCTAGTTGGCCGACATGTGAGCAAGGGGGATTACTGCGTGATACTGGTAGCTGGAAGAGGAAAGGCAGTAGCCTGACACGGTAAAACCTCCGTACTATATATAGAAATCTCAACCAGGGGTAAAACGGGTAGATCTAGGGCGTGTGTCGGCCGTTGAGACAAGCCATTCCTGAGACGAGCGATCCCATCCGTCTAATCGAGGGCAATTACTCATCTTGCCTGATACGGGCGATCACTGCCCGGGAGTGCCATCTGTCGCGGCCTTCGCAATCCCCGATATGCCGCTGCCCGATATGAGTGGTTCTACACACTGGTTGAGATGCTACCCGACACGATCAGTAAAAGGAGATACATGCCCGGTATTCGGCCTGAAGAACTAAAACAAGGTGAAGGAAAAAGCGATTGATGGGTAAAACATCATTGGCCTAGGGTTAAGTCCCCGACCTCTGATAGTATTACCCCTCAATGCTTCGTAAAACAGAGCAGTGGCCCACAAAATAGAAGAGTCAGCACATGTGCGCATGCACTGACTCGGGCCTTATTACAGTCCAAAAATTCATAATGTTTGTTTTGCAAGAAAGAAAATAACATCCTATTCTAAGAAAGAAAAATAAAAGCTTGGGCTACCTCCCGAGCAGTGCTGTAGTTTTCATTGCCAGCTCGACCGGTTCAGGTCCTTCACTTTTGGCTTTCAATAGTATCCATGTCCTGCAAGTTGATCTCTGCCCTTCTAACAAAAGCTTCGTCTTCGTAGTACCTCTTCACTCTGTGCCTGTTTACTTGAAAGACCTTGGTCGGATCACCTTTGTCGTATAGTTCCATCATTCCTGATGGGTATATCTTTGACACAGTGAACGGTCCCGACCATCTCATTTGTAACTTTCTAGGAAAAAGACGAATGGAGGATTTGAATAATAAAACTTTATCCCCTTCACTTACATCCTTTCTCCTTAGGTGGGCATCCTGCCACACCTTCATCCTTTCTTTGTAGATTTTTGCATTCTCATAGGCGTGCATCCTTAACTCTTCAAGCTCTTGTAGCTGCAAATATCTCTTTTCTCCCGCTTTCTCTAGATTCATGTTCAAGAATTTAATTGCCCAAAGGGCCTTGTGTTCCAATTCAAGAGGTATATGACAGGATTTTCCGTAGATCAACTTGTAGGGGGTGGTTCCAATGGGCATTTTGTAGGCAGTCATGTAGGCCCAAAGTGCGTCGTCAAGCTTCATAGACCAGTCCTTCCTCGTCTGGATGACAGTCTTTTCCAGGATCTGCTTGATTTGTCTATTTGAAACCTCTACCTACCCAGAAGTCTGTGGGTGGTAGGGTGTAGCGATCTTGTGCTTGACTCCATACTTTCATAGTAGTGCTTCAACCTATCTTTCTCCGAAATGCGACCCACCGTCGCTTATTACAGTGTGTGGTACACCGAACTGAGGAAAAATCATTTTCTTGAACAGCTTGATCACTGACTTGGCGTCGTAGGTTTGGGTTGCCACAGCTTTGACCCATTTCGATACATAATCTACTGCCACTAGAATGTATTGATACCCCCTTGATGGGGGAAACGGCCCCATGTAATCAATCCCCCCATACATCGAAGATCTCCAATTCAATCCAAGTTGCCATCGGCATTTCGTTCCTTCACCCTATATTTCCTGTGGACTGGCACTCTTTACAGACTTTTACAAACTATGCAGCGTCTTTGAATAAAGAGGGCCAATAAAAACCTAATTGTAGCACTTTTGCAGCAGTCTTTTCGCTGCCCAGATGTCCCCCATAAGGGGAGGCGTGGCACTCCTTCAGAATGTTCGGGGTTTCTTCTTCGGGAATGCATCTCCTATACAAGCTATCAGCACATCTCCTGAAAAGGAGAGGATCATCCCAATAGTAATTTTTCACATCCGCGAACAATTTCTTTTACTGGTTATAGGTGATGTCGGGGGGCAGTTCTCCATAGGCAAGATAGTAACAGATATCTGCGAACCAGGGTAAGTCTTCTTCCTTGGTTTCAACCAACATTAAAGCTTCGTCGGCATAGTTGTCATTGATGGGTGTTCCCCCTGTCCTTCAGCCACGATCCTTGATAAGTGGTCAGCGACCACATTTTTCGCACCCTTCTTATCGATAATCTCATGGTTGAACTCTTGTAGCAGTAAGGCCCACCTCAACAGTCTGGGCTTTGTATCTTTCTTTTGCATTAGGTATCTTATGGCCCCGTGATCTGTCTATACTTTGACCTTTTCTCCAATGAGGTATGACCTGAACTTATCAAAGGCGAAGACAATTCTGAGCATCTCCTTTTCGGTAGTGGTATAATTTACCTAAGCTTCGTCCAACGTGCGACTAGCATAGCAGATCACATGGTGCTTTTTATCTCTTTTCTACCCCAGGACCACTCCTATCGCATATTCGCTAGCGTCGCACATAAGCTCGAATGCTAAATTCCAATCTGGAGCTTGGAGGACGGGTGTGAGACAATAACATTCTTCAAGGCATGAAAATCAGTTAGGCAGTCATTAGAGAAAACATATTCAACATCTTTTACCAGTAGATTGGACAATGGTTTTGAAATATTTGATAAGTCCTTTATGAATCTTCGGTAATAGTCGGTGTGTCTGAGGCAGCTCCTCACTCCCATCACAGACTTAGGTGGGGGAAGCTTGGATATAGCTTCAACTTTGCTAGTGTCCACCTCGATGCCACGCCTTGAGATTTTATGGCCCAGAATGATGCCTTCTCGTACCATAAAATGGCACTTTTCCCAGTTTAAAACTAGACTGTTCTCCTCGCATCTTTGCAAAACCAAAGATAGGTTTTTCAGGCAGGTATCGAAGTCCTTTCCATAGACTGAGAAATCGTCCATGAAAACTTCCACGATATCTTCCAGAAAATCCGAAAACATTGATATCATGCATCGTTGAAACGTAGCAGGAGCATTGTAGAGGCCGAAGGGCATCCTTCTGAAGGCATACGTTCCATAGAGGCAAGTAAAGGTTGTCTTCTCCTGGTCGTCGGGCAGGATGGGGACCTAATACAAATCCTGAAAAACCATCCAAGAAACAGAAAAAGTCATGATGCGCTAATCTTTGAAGAACTTGATCAATAAAAGGTAGCAGAAAATAATCCTTTTTTGTAGCTTGGTTTAGCTTCCTGTAATCAATGCACATTCTCCATCCTGTGACGGTCCTAACCACCACCTCATCGCCCGTCTCTCCTTTTACCAATGTCATACCGCCCTTCTTGGGTACTATGTGGATCGGGCTTGCCCAGTTACTATCGCTGATTGGGTAAATGATCCCCACATCCCTCAACTTTATTACCTCTTTCTTGATGACTTCCTACAGCATCTGATTCATCTTCCTCTAGGGTTGAGCCAGAGGTTTGGCAGATTCTTCCAGATTGATGTGATGCATACATAAAGTGAGGCTAAGGCCTTTGATGTCTTCCACTGAGTATCCTATAGCCCACCGGTGGAGTCTTAACTCATCGAGAAGTCTGTCTAGCTGGTTCCTTGAAAGATTGGCATTGACGATGACAGGGTTCCTTTCTTCTTGATCTAGGAATTCGTATTTCAACCCTTCAGGTAACGGCTTCAATTCAGGCTTGGCCTTGTATGTCTTTTCTTTCGGCTCCGCCTCAAGAGAGGCATACTTGACAGATTCCACCACCTCATCCTCTTCGCTCAAATCTTCTTCAGATAGGTTAAGAAAGCTGAGACACTCCGCAACTTCCAGACTTTCAAAGTCAGAATCTTGACTGCTTATTGCCCTTGCAAGGGGGTCTACGATTCGGGTTTCCTCTTCTATCTCCTCGCAGAACTGGTCGTAGTTGTCCACAAAGCAAGCAGATTCTGACAGGGAAGGTCCTCTCATTGCATCTTTCACCTTGAAGTCTAAGTGGTCGTTTCCGACCCTCAGAGTGATTATCCCTTCGGAAACATCGATTAACGCCCTTCCTGTGGCCAGGAAAGGATGTCCAAAGATGATAGGACAGCGGGGGTCCTCCATGGTGTCTATGACAACTATATCACACGGAATGAAGAAATTACCTACTCGGATCGGCACATCTTCAACAACGTTGACAGGTCTTTTGAAGGTATGATCTGCTAGCTCGATTCTCATATTGGTTCTAAACATGTCAGTTAAACCTAATCTTTGCGTGAAGCTTAGAGGCATGAGGATGATGCTAGCCCCTAAGTCGGTGAGACCTTTCCACTCGACGTTGTCTCCGATGGCGAAAGGGATTGTGAAAGCCCCTGGATCTTTCTTTTTATTGGGAAGACCCGATTTTACGAAAGCAAAGGACACAACTTCTAGATACACAGTTTCAATCCTTCCTCCTCTTCTCTTCTTCGCAATCAGATCTTTGAGAAACTTGGCATAATTTGGCATTTCTTCCAAGGCGTCCAGAAAGGAAACTTCAAGATGAAGTTTCTTGATTGATTCCATGAACCTTTCATGGCGCTTCTTTAGGTTTTCCTTTATCAATTTGTATGGAAAAGGTAGCCTAGGAGCGTAAGGGCTTCTCCCACCAGGTAGCTCCTCAGAGGATCTCTATTCAGGCTCTCTGGCATCAGCTTGTCGATTTTCGTCTTCTGCGGGGTTCGCACCCACAGTCCTTGATTCAAGTTCTGGTCTGGCCTCCTCATTACGCTCCACCATCCTCCCAGATCTTAGCACTACCATTCTGGCAGATTCAGGGTTGGGGGGCATCTCTCTTGAAGGGTTCTTCATCAAATTTGCCATCTGGGCCAACTGTTGATCAATTTGACTTTGGCGTGTCTGCATATTCACCATCTGGAACTGCATGGAGTTTAGAACTCCCGTATGCGGAAGCATACTTTGTGCCAGCAGGTTTATGATTGTATCTTGTCTCTTTATAAAAGTGAATAATTGTCCAACCAAGTTTGGTTGGTTTGAAACCTCGTCTTGGCCTCGATTGGTGCTCGAGAGAGGTCTGGCTCTCCCTTGGCGTTCACTTTCGGAATGGGGTGGTTCGACGCGAGGTGGCATGTTGGATGGTGTCAGTGCTCTGTTGAACAGAATGTCTTTCTTCAGAGTAGCTGAAATAGCACGAAAAATCAAGTTAGAATTCCTGTTATCAGAAATATGGGTTATTCATATCAGGTAAAGAATAATATTAATGATGAAAAAGGAAAAAGAGAGTGTTGTCAAACTTATTTCTAAGCTTGAGGCACTGGAGTGTAGTTAGTGGATTTGGGTTCATCAACAGTACCATTTTGCCTTGTCCCCGGCAACGGCGCCAAAAAGTTGACCGGCCTAAATCGCGCGTCCAAAAAGTGGAGCAGATTTGAAGTAGTCAGACTTTTACATTTATAACCCGAAACCTTCTAGGCCCCCGCAACTTTGTTTACGGGGTTGAAGTAGATATACGGGGTCGAACACAGGGACAATGGTGGTAGTGTTAAGAACACTGAATCGACACGTTACACTCCGGCAAGGGCAAAGAGATGGCAAACTCCCCAAGGGAAAAGTAGGATAAGAACGATAAAACAAAAGAAATATATCTCCAACTAGAGCTACGAGGAAAAGCAAGGTTTTAAGCATTTATCAGTTTTTAGGGATTTTCGTGCAACGGAAACAGAGAGATAAAACTAGTGCTAAAGTAAGGTACGAAGGAGAAAACTTCGATAGAACAAGCGGCAGCAGCAACATCCTGCACCCCCTCCTCTCGAAGTGGGTACCTCTAACCAAGCATCAACACCCCTCTCGAGGTTGCTGGGTTTAAGTCAGAGTGGAAAGGTTACTAAAGAAACTCCGATTCTGAGCACTTTCGTACTCCAAAATCAGACCAAACACTAGAGCTACAACACCTCTCTCGAGGCTGTTGCAACGGGAAAACACGATTCAGTAGCTAATCGAAGCACGATCCAAGCGTACAAGCTAGAGTTCAGATGTTAAACATAGCACTCTTCCTACAAAAGTACCAAGCATAAAGCAGCAGGTAACTAAACTCTTCTATTTCCATTAACATATAAGGGTCTGATTACATTGCAGAAGTAAAAGAAGTAAATGACTGAAATAACAAAGATAAATATCGCCTTCTTAGTTTAGAAGGATGACAGACAGCAGCAGACTCTCCATCTCGATACTGGGTTTGGGGTCTTGCCCGATACACCCGTGTCGGGCGACACGCTCATGACTGGCGGGTGTATCGTGTGGGCAGCCCTGGCTCGATACGATCATGTCAGGCGGCACCCTCTCGGGCGACACGCCGCGACTAGCGATGCGTATCGGGGTTCGGTATCGTGTCAGGCTAGAGTGTTGCTTCCAGGTATCGTCCACTCCTATCGAATATCCTTGTTGGCCGACATCGGCCTGCAGCGGTGCCCGGGACGGCCCTAAGTGAACCATTCCCTCCCTCTTAGAATGGGGAAGTGCTCACCTAGAATCATCCAACACAACCTCTCAGGCACGACACACCATCTGCAGACGCTTTCCTCAGTCAGCTCTCTGGGGTTCCGAACTGTCTTTTCAGCTTCCTATAGCTGCTATTTATAGGCGGCGGTTGGAAGAAGTTATGGTGCCCCGGACACCACGTGTCCTTCTTTAGCTCCATTATTGCGGCTACAGACGCGTATGACACGCGTATCGGGCGGAACAAGGACGTCGAGTTGTCAGTCATCGTAACGAGTGGCACCTTCTGGTGGGTGGCATGTATCGTGCGACACGCTACAGCAATCGTGGCAAGTCCGGTTCCCTGTCGGGTAAAAGGTGTATCGCTCGTCCGCTTCCTCTTGCTTGGCACCCTTCTATCGCGCGGCAGTGTATCGTGCTGCCCTATCGGGCAGTGATAGTATCGGCCAGCTGGTTGGTAAGGGTGTTGATGCCGGTGGACATGTTCATGGGTCGGGATGGGCCTTTTTGCCGATAAATGTGTTAAAAACCAAGGAAAACTCTGCAAAAGATGACAAAATTGAGTTAATAGTGTCGCATGTCCTATTTATTCAAAAACACAACAAAAAGCAAAGGAAAACAGTTAAAAAGGGTAGATTTGATAACCAAATAAGAGTAAAAAGCATCACAAAATTTGGTGTTATCAACTCCCCGGCAACGGCGCCAAAAAGTTGACCGGCCTAAATCACGCGTCCAAAAAGTGGAGCGGATTTGAAGTAGTCGGACTTTTACATTTATAACCCAAAACCTTCTAGGCCCCCGCAACTTTGTTTACGGGGTTGAACACAGGGACAAGGGTGGTAGTGTTAAGAACGCTGAATCGACACATTACATTCCGGCAAGGGCAAAGAGATGGCAAATTCCCCAAGGGAAAAGAAGGATAAAACTGATAAAACAAAAGAAATCTATCTCCAACTGGAGCTATGAGGAAAAGCAAGGTTTTAAGCATTTATTAGTTTTTAGGGATTTTCGTGCAACGGAAACAGAGACATAAAACTAGCACTAAAGTAAGGTACGAAGGAGAAATCTTCGGTAGAACAAGAGGCAGCAACAACATCCTGCACCCCCTCCTCTCGAAGCGAGTACCTCTAACCAAGCATCAACACCCCTCTTGAGGTTGTTGGGCTTAATTTAGAGTGGAAAGGTTACTAAAGCAACTCCAATTCTGGGCACTTTCGTACTCCAGAATCGAACCAAACACTAGAGCCAAAACACCTCTCTCGAGGCTGTTGCAACGGAAAAACACGATTCGGTAGCTAATCGAAGCGCGATCCAAGCGTACAAGCTAGAGTTCAGATGTTAAACATAGCACTCTTCCTACAAAAGTACCAAGCATAAAGCAACAGGTAATTAAACTCTTCTATTTCCATTGACATATAAGGGTTTGATTACATTGCAGAAGTAAAAGAAGTAAATGACTGAAATAACAAAGATAAATATCGCCTTCTTGGTTTAGAAGGACGACAGACAGCAGCAGACTTTCCAGCCCGATACCGGACAGGGGTCTTGCCCGATACACCCTTGTCGGGCGGCACACCCTCTCGGGCGACACGCTCATGACTGGCGGATGTATTGCGCAGGGAGCCCTGGCCCGATATGATCATGTTGGGCGGCACCCTCTTGGGCGACACGCCGTGACTAGCGATGCGTATCGGGGTTCGGTATCGTTCCGGGCTAGAGTGTTGCTTCCAAGTATCGGCCACTCCTATCGTATATCCTTGTTGGCCGACATCGGCCTACAGCGGTGCTCGGGATGGCCCTAAGTGAACCATTCCCTCCCTCTCGGGATGGGGAAGTGCTCACCTAGAATCTCCCGGCACAACCTCTGAGGCACGACACACCAACTCCAGACGCTTTCCTCATTCAGCTCTATGGGGTTCCGAACTGTCTTTTTGGCTTCCTGTAGCTGCTATTTATAGGCGGCGGTTGGAAGAAGTTATGCTACTTCGGACGCCACATGTCCTTCTTTAGCTCCATTGTTGCGGCTTCAGGCGCGTCCGACACGCGTATCGAGCGGCACAAGGACGTCGGGTTGTCGGTCATCGTAACGAGTGGTGCCTTCCGGTGGGTGGCATGTATCGCGCGACACTCTACAACAGTCGTGGCGAGTCCGGCTCCCTGTCGTGTAAAAGGTGTATTACTCGTCCACTTCCTCTTGCCCGGCACCCTTCTGTCACGCGGCAGTGTATCGTGTTGCCCTATCGGGCAGTGACCGTATCGGCCGGCTGGTTGGTAGGAGGGTTGATGCCGGTGGACATGTTCGTGGGTCAGGATGGGCCTTTTTGCCGATAAATGTGTTAAAAACTAAGGAAAACTCTGCAAAAGATGACAAAATTGAGTTAATAGTGTCGTGTGGCCTGTTTATTCAAAAACACTACAAAAAGCAGAGGAAAACAATTAAAAAGGGCAGATTTGATAAACAAATAAGAGTTAAAAACATCACAAAATTTGGTGTTATCACTCAGCCACAACCTATATACAAAAGATATGTTCCACATATACATTCCATATACAAAACATAGACACACTGCCAAAACTCTAGTGGTTATACATATAATCTACAAAACATTCCCTACCTAGACTTGAGAGTACATGGATGACTCTAAGACTCTACTAACAACTACCCAACCTTCTTTTCCTACTACTCTCCAAGTTGGTCTTCCTCAGCACCACAATCCAGACCACATTGTTGAGGACCACCTAAAAAGATGTGGTGACCCATAAGGTGAGGCCAACGTCCCTGCGAGAGATATAACCCTCAACCAACAGTTATTGATCACAATAGGTAACTTTATTACTAAATAGATTAAGTAGGTTAAACTAATTGAGAAGGTTTAGAAGATTGATTATATCAAAAACACTAAGTTGGCTAAACAGATAGGCATAGCAACAAGAATGACTAGCAAATATATGAGCGAACATATAAGTCTATCATCTACTAAATTTTTAATTTCTTTTACCGAATTGTATATTAACTAAATAGTATAACCAACAAGGCAAGGGTTATCAACGAATGTGAATCATACTTAACCCTAAGCATATATACTACATGTCCAGATTATGTATTTTATTAAGCCATGAGGAGTTGAGGTATGCCACTCAACTCCAACTAACCACTGCTAACTCAAAATTAGTTTCATACAAGATCTAAGAGAATGAGACACCTATGTTATCATCTGCCCTTAGTCAATATGAGTCAGCCACAGTGACATATATTGTCTAGCTACAAAATACCCTAGTACACCTTGATATATAGGTCACGACACAAGTAACCAGGGATACAAACCCTATGATCTGAGGTACCACCGTAGATGTCCTCAATCACATATACAAATATCTTATATACGACTATAGCCATTCTCCTATCGAGGCATGATCACAACCATCCTCCCTCATATTGTGATCAGGATGTCATGGACACACAGTCTCATGCACACCGCATACTCAATAGTATGTGCTCTGAGTTTCCTTTAGGAATACTCATTTCACCATCAAGCAAGTCCTAACACTGGAATGGATCTATAGCATAGGGCACTACATTATTAGGGTTTCACTTGATTAATTAATGCCAATTTGGTATATTTTAATTGCATAAATCAAGTTACATACAAACCTTCAAAGAGTTCTACAAAAACATGGGAAGGTTGCAACTTTAGAAGATATAAAATGTGTAGAACATAATGTTCACCACATCATCACATGCTACTATTTCATTTAAATACCTGAGACCATACTCATCATCATCACATCATAGAATCAAATCATTGTCACATCATACAGAGGATAAAACCTCAATTAGGGATCAACCATGCCCAAGGGTCATAAGACCATCACATCATTATCTTTCCATGCCCCATCAAGGATCATCATACCATCACCATACATGTGATACATAAGTTTGGTATAACATCACATTTAGGAGCTATGATGTTCATGATATAGAAAATTAGGGTTACAAAAACATAGAGAGAGAAATCATTTTTTCATCATATTAATCACATGAGAAACTATGTCACATCATCACTTACTTTGTATTAGGGTTAGGTTCAATGAGAATAGTTGAATCAACATGACAAATCAACACTTCACAAAAAACTTAAGTTTGTATTCATTTGAGGGAAAAGGTAAGACCGTTAGATCATGTATAACCAAGAACTAATGAATTAGGGTTACCTAATCAGAACACCATCAATAAAAAACCATGAAACATAGTGACCATGGGTAGATCCCTCATCCACCACATAAAGTAGGAACCACTTTGGTGACCGCTGAAACTAGGGTTCACCATCTTGGAGACCGTTGAGGTTAGCCACCTTTAGTGACTGCTAGGATTAACCATCTCAATGACACTAGGGTCTAGAGACTTTGGTGACCACTAGGGTTAGGGTTGCATCAGTGACCTCTATGGTTGAGTAACATTGATGACTGATGAAGACATAAAACATTAGTGACCGATTAGAATCACAACTCTAGGTGACCATTAACATCAAAAATCTCAACGACCACATAAAGTTCCAAAGCAACAATCAAGTAGGTGTAAATCTTAGCGACCATCATGGGGATGCAAACCTCATCAACCACATGGATTCCAATCGTAATGACCACCTAATATCAAACCCTTGGTGACCAGACTTGAGAAAATCTTGGCAACCAAACATGGTTCAACAACATATCGACCACTATGACTAAAAGCTCATCGAACACAACATAGAGAAATCTTGGTGACCATGGAGAGACCAAAATCTCATTGACCACATAGATTCTAAAATAGGTTGGCTATCTACAAGAAATATGGAAGATCATCAAGTTACATTACTAGGAAGGAGATCAGTTCAAAACGCTAACTTAGCAACCATCATTTAAGAGAGAGAAAAACAATCGTGTCCACAAGCATGGGAGGACCCAAACTTTCATAACCATAGGAGGATTCATACACAACAGTTTTGGGGTCATCTAAGAGGAGTTATCTACTCAAGTATCACCATATAAACATAAAACCTAGATAAAAGATATCATATTTCTACTTGTAACAATGTTTTAGGGTAAGATTATGCACATGCAAAGTAAGTGTAACCAATAATCGTGGGGAAAGTTGTACAACTCACCATAGAGATGATGTAGAAACTCCAAACAACAAGGTATCTTGAAGAAAAAGAACCCAATAACCCTAGCTTGAGAATGTTCCTCGGTCAAACTAGCTCCACCTCTAAGAAGGAAGCAAACCCTATGTCAAGGAAGCAAGAAAGAGATGTTCTTCAAGCTATAACTCTAGCTCTACCATGGAACACAATGGGTTCGTCCATGAAGAGAAAGAAGAGAGTAGAAAAAAAGGAAAACGTAGGTAAAGAGGGAGATCTCACTTTGTAAGGTCAAGAAACCAAGAAAAGAAGCGCCAAACAACCTCAACTAGGGTAGATCCAGACTCTAGGCACATATGAAAGAAAGATAGTCCTCCTTATTCAACCTTGAGTTCCTCCTTCACACCAAGCAAGAGGGAATGATATCCAAGAAACAAATGAAGAATAGATAGGAATCTAGGTGTCTAAAGAGGTTGTTTGCATGCAAAGATAAAGGTTATGTAGCATAGGGTTAGAGAGAGAGAAAGGGGGTTTAAGTGTCAAGCTAAACATGCCATGTGTCCAAGAGATATCATTAATGGAAAGCACCTCACCTATGAAATCAAGTCAAACAAAAACTAGGAAACCCCATTAAGGAAACTCATTGACCAGGGTAAGCAAAAGAACATAGGAACCACTCAACATCTTAGCTACCAAGATGGTTAGAATGGCAAACGACCGCCACCCTAGGTGGTGTTTAGCGACTAAGATGAGTTCAAATATCATCAACCTCCATCCCTAGATGGGACAAGAAAGCATCATCAACCACCAAAAACTTAGGAAAATATAAAAAACTTGGTGATCGCCAAAACTAGGGCTCAACACCCAAGGTCAAACTTCAACTTAGGGCATCCATGAGAGAAAACCCTAATCTCAATACAAGATGTCACCACTCAAACCAAGGTGTGAGAAGGCACCCCAAAGAACAACCATATAAAATGTGATGTGAAAAAATTTGAGGCACAACAAGCATGTGACAAATTGCAAGGAAAAATCCTAGATGTGGGTAGAGTTCAATTAGGTCCAAAATAAGCACATATATGAACAACGAGCACAAACAGGGTTCAAACTGGACCAAACTTGAAACATAAGCTTATCACATGATAAAAAAGCTTATCACAAGGTTTGATTAAGATTTTATGCATCTAATTATGGTAATAAAGCACGTTCACCCAAAAATCAAGGATAGGGGTCTTACATTTCCCAAACATGTTTTAAGCAACTATAGAATAGGGATGTCATTACCCAGAAATATTATGTCATCTACGAATAGTATGATGAATACAATTATGATCATACTTACCTTCTTGTGAACAAAGGTTCATCTTCATTTTGGATAAAGACAAATAGTTTGAATGTCTCATCAAAATGAGGATTCTATCTTTGAGATGCTTGTGTCATTATGTAGATTGATCTTTGTTGAAAACATACTTTTGGGCTTCATTTTGTATGAAAAAAATCTTTAGTTTTGTCATATACACATCTTTAAGGAAATTCCCATTAAGGAACATGATTTTAACATCCATATCATGATAAGTTGTCATGTCAAGCATCATCCTGATGGATTTAACCCTGGAAAGTGGTGAGGAAGTTACATCATAGTCAATACCTTAAACTCATTTGAATCCCTTTGCAACCAATCGGTCTTTGTAATTTTGTACATTACATCCATGTCAGTCTTTTTCTTGAAGACCCATCTAGACCCTAATGGTTTTACCCCTTCAGATGGGTCCATCAAGGTCCATTCCTTGTTGGTATAAATTAAGTCCATACAAGTTCTCATGGCATCTAGCCAATCCTCAATTCTTTAATAGGCTCATTGTAGGTTTTTTGTTCAACATCATCAATAGATAATAAATCATTTTATTGATTCACTACAAATCCAAATCTCTTTGGCTCAAGACTTGCTTTGGTAGAACTTTGAGGTTCCTTGGTTACAAGAGGAACTTGAGATTCTACAATAGTTTGCGATTCATCTATTTCCTCATCAACCTCCATAGTTGCAAGGATATCTTATTAGAATTGAACTTCTTTGAGTTATATTTAAGCTAAAATATCTTGTTAAGGTGTCATTTAAGACATATGGGAGTTTGACAATACATATTTTAGAGTTCTTGTCTTTAGATGTAGTTCAATTATTAACAACAAAGGAGTTGTAGTGGATGAATTATGTTTCAAACTTGTGAATTTTGAAAAGATTGGCAAGAAGGGTGAACCATTCATAATGGCATCATAGTCGAAGCAAGTATTCTATATCGATGATCCTACAAATAAAAGATGGTATGTCATTCTTCATCATAAAAGGTTGTTCATTTTAGATCATATAGATGAAAAAGAGTATTATGACAAGTATGATGACTCCAGTCCATTCTCTATTGGTTTACCAAGTGTAAATGTTGAAGATGAGACTGACTTATATAACCATGGAGATCACACATAAGGAATATTAATTGATCAATGATCCAAAAAATACTAGAGGCATGCATTTTACTGTTATATGCTAGATTTTCATTTTATGTTCTTTGTTAAATTTATATATGTTTCATACGATACATGTGCATTTTCCATTCTTTATCACTTATATTTCATTATTTGACTATTTTCAATATAACATTTTTAAATGATGCTTGATCATGAGGATGAGCCTCGTTAGGAAGAGTGAGGTGATGATGTGTACCATGAGGATGAATGTTATATAAATTGTATTGTTTGATTACATAATTGTGCATCTAAACTTCTCTATCATAGTTATATAAATTACATTTAAAATCACTTATATGTGTTTCTTGACTATTTTAGGATGAGTAGTCTGAGAATGTGCACCCTAAGGATATCATTGGGTTTACTGAGGAGCAGTGTGTTCGTACATGTAAAAAGAGTATCACTCTGATGAATGCAAAGTGGCTAAGGTCCAAGGTTGGCGATTGACTTTGATGAAATTGGAACTCCTGTTGGGAATTATCACAATTCTTTCATAAAATATTTTGGTGTTATTATGTTGGTATGTATGCTCGGAGAGCTAATCATATGATGATTGTAGTGTGGAATCATTTTCTTGATTTAATTATTAATAAAGGAAATTTAATCTATATGTTTTCTCAATTATGAGAGAATGGTATAACATGATAGATGTCTAAATAATGATATTATTGAAGACACATGTCTTCAAGTTGAGGACTTGAATAGTGATATCATATGTAAGATAAGAGAATATACATTCTTGTTGTGTCCCTAGTCGGATGTTATTATAAAATCAATAAATAGACAACAGTAATCCATAAAATTAGAATGTGTGTTGGTTGGTGACAGAATCTCATTAGTCTTGATATATGATATGAAGCCAAACATATTGATACTTGTAAGAGAACAATGTACCAGACAAAACCACCCTGAGGGTGATACATGGAAACCATTGAATGGTACTCAGAATCAATTCTCATAATGATAGTAGTGATTGTGGTTCTTAGTCCTAAAGTCACTACACTCATCACTTCTGATTCAATGTACTCTGACACCATTCAAGGTGACCTTGAATAACAATTACCATAAAGGTGGTGCTCGGATATGTTGTGACCCATGGGGATTTACTATGAGTAATGTAGATGGGAATTTGTCCCTCCTAGAGAAGTTGATATCCTAGCCACCTGATAAATGATATTGAGAAACATATGGCCATATTCATGTGAATCAATATGTGATATGTGAGCTCACATGCATCTTAGACACTCTGCTCTAGTTCAAGGAACATGATTGAATATTAAGAGGATGATGATTCCATGTTTTGATTTCAATATGGATATCAGTGACAAAAGAATTATCTGATCATGATAACATTGATCACATATGTAGATTGAAGTTGTTCTTCAACTTTCTAATCACTTGGGTGTCAATGATGTGCTGCTAGATACCTCTCATTGCTTGCGATGTCATAATATAGTTATGGACATTCATTGCCAATGTAATTTGGGACTATAGGGTCACATGCATAGGATGCACCTGGAATAGGAGTTTACTCATGGATAAGGTTTGAATTGGTTACAAAAGTATTTGGGTAATTAACTTAAACAACATTGGTTGATAATTGAGTGACTGGAGTGTCCATTTGACTAACTCAAAATGTCAGTCAGCTTACTGAGAATGCCACTTGATCGACTGGAGTGTCCAATCAACCAAATTAAAAGTCTAGTAGTCTGACTGGATGATCAGTAAGACTAGATCAAGGAATTGATGATGACGTAATGACACACATCAATCATTGTATTGAAAACTAGTACATTTGATAATTGGAAAACATTCCAATCGATCGATTGGATGTTCCAATCAACTGACTGGTGATTCATAGTAGCCAAAAATTCATGAAATCTATCTTGTCATGTCTTAGGGTTTGTGGAAACCCTAACCCATCCACTTCAATATAAATAGGGGTTCCCAAGGCTCTCAACGCTCTTGTAGGACAAGACTCCTCATATGAACATTGCGGTATCATGAGAGACAGAAGAATCTTACCCATAAAAGGGAGGATAGCTAAAGGAGAGAAAGTCGATGCTACCACATTGACAACACAAAGGGACTCATTTTTGCCAGTTCTAGAAGAAAGATGAGGAGTTCCCAGTAGTTGGTATGGACTATGTAGAGGAGTAAAGTCATCAACTATCATCTGTGATACTACCATAGGAGGTCGCCACCAACAACTGTCTGGGTGCTACTAGCGAAAGAATTACATCATCAGCAAGGATTATCACCGGACTTGTACTAGAACTAGATAGATGCCTTGCAACCCTATTTCTGACTTCATAGTTTTTTTTACATGATCCATTGGTTATGGGAATATGAAAAGAAATCTTTTTCCTACTTCCATCTCTGATGCTATATTTCCCTATAGTGACATCAGAGACACGTCAATTTACTAGGCTATGATATTTAATCATTGTTATTGGATTTTGTTATATCATTTATTTTGTTGCATGCGGTGTGAATATTTAATGATTAGTGTGCATATTTGATTAAATACCACATACACTAGGTATTGTCTATTATCTCTTATATTTATGATATGATATATATGCAATTTATATGTGTCACCCTAAAATTGATTTGATGGTGGATGTAGCATAATTATGGCCAATCCCCCAGATATGTGTGCATGGTTGAATGGTTTATTTCATGTCTTTGAAATTCACTTTGCATGTCAATCCTCTCTCTCTTTCTCCATGTGTAAGTTAATGATTTCCTCCCTATACTCCCCTCAAATGTATCATGATGTTTCACCTTTTACAATGTAAGACATAATAGGATAGTTTTAACTTATATTTTAGTGAAAGAGAAGACATTATGTACTAGGCAAGTTGATCGATCAGGGGACCAAATTGTCTATAGATCAAAGGATTGAATAGATCGATGGGAGGCCCAATTGATTAAGTGGAGGATTCTAGACATTGGCTTGAACTAGGAGCCAGTTGACCAGCCGACAGAGGCCAATCAACCAACAGGAGGATGAATTGATCGACTGGAAGAATCCAATCGATCGATCAAACGTTTTCTAGTAAAACCCTTTTTTTTTAGTTGTAACATGTGATGTTTGACCTTAGGTGGATAAAAATTCTATGTGGCTCCAACGAATTGTATCAGTCTACCACAACCACTGTTAGTATTTTATGATTAAATGGCTGGTTTGTGGATATAGTATGTATATGATACATATTATAAGTATGTGTTGATTAGAAATGTATATATATATTTATATATAAATAAAATCCCTCAATCAAATATATAAGCATCAGATGCTTTCCATAAGAAGTATACAAGAAAAGCTTGATCAACCAACTTTGGTGCACCGTCTATATCGTGGAAGTGTGGTGGTAGTTATGTGCTCCTTCCGACCAGGATGCATTGCTATCACGTTGGATTTTGGGTGAGGCTTAACTAGGTGACCTTAATGATATTAAGTGCCCAGAAGCATACATATGTCATATGACAAGGAGTTGTGCATATCACCTATCCAAGAATTTCATAAGATACACTCACCAAATAAAGCCTACCTTAATAATTGGTTATGGACATCGTCGTTGGTTGGGTAATTACTTAATTATTTGATATCATGGCTCACAAGAAGGTTGTATGCTTCAACCTTCCAAATTGATAGTGAGGGTTATCAATTTGAAAAAAATAGTGTGAGTGATAATTAATTAAATAATTAATTTATAATGTTAAAGAATTATTTTAATCAAATCAAATCAAAAAGTATTTTGAAAGAATGTAATTTCTTTTCTAGAAACAAATGGAAAACAATAGCATTATTTATTTGGGATCGGTCCTTGAGAAGGACAACTTGAACGGAAATAACTTCCATGAGTAGTTTAGGACATTTATAATTGTTCTCACATAAGACCACAACCTCTATGTCCCTGTAACACCAGTGTTAGAGGAACCCGGTCCCAATGCACCTAAGGCTGAAATGGATGCTTACCTGAAGCATGTTAATGATGTTGCAGAGATCAAAGATCTTATGATAGGTTTTATGAACTATTAGTTGCATAAACACAATGAAAATGTGGACATTCTCAAGATGTAACACATATTAAGAATCGTACAAAGCAGGAAAGGTATAATAGCTTCAAGGCATTGTTTGAGTGTAAGTTGACAGTAGGAGATCCAGTAGGGCCCCATGTGCTCAAGATCATTGGTCATGTGGAAAATATAGAAAGACTGTGATTTCCATTAGGAAAAGAGTTGGACACGGATATGATTCTATTATCATTTCTTGAATCATATAGCTAGTTCATCAAATGTTATCACATGAACAACATAGATAAGATGTTGTCCAAATTGCTTGGTATGTTATGATAAATGTTGAATAAAGAATGAAAAAGGAGAAACCTAAATCCGTGGTGGTGATCAGAAAAAGGGATTCCAAGGTTGAAGACAAAGTTGAGAAAAGCTTTGAGGCTAATATAAAACCCACATCTTCTGTATTCAAGATAAGGAAAAGGGAAAGTGTAAAAGGAATTTGCCCTTTTCACTTAAAGGAACTCAGGAAGTAGAAGAGGGGATAGAGATCTCTTCTTTAGGTGTATACATTATTTAGATAAATATGTCTACTTCTTCATATTCGGTACTTGATATCGGATGTGGATCTCACATATGGTCAAATATACAGGACTAAAAATATGGAAACCTTTAAGAAAGGGTGAGGTTGAACTGCATGGTGCAGATGGAGCAAGAGTTGTAGCCACTATAGTTGGAACCTATCATTTATCTCTTACTAGTGTGCTTGTAATAGAGTTACAGAACTGCTATTTTGTAACTATCATTAATAGAAATGTCATTTATGTATCTTGAATGGACCTGAATGGATTCAAATTTTACATTAAGAATGGTCATTGTTATATTTATAAAGATAAGATCTTTTGTGGTAGTGCCCAATGTCCTATGGTCTTTACTTATTAGATCCATAGAAAAATGTTTATAATGTAAATACCAAAAGGTCAAAACTCAATAACTCAAACAAAGCATTCCTTTGGCATTGTCTTCTAAGGAACATTAATGAGAAATGCATTTCTAGACTCCATAAAGATGGTAATCTAGACCTTTTTGACTTCGAATAAATAGACACATGTGAATCTTGTTTGTTGGTCAGGATGACAAAGATTCCTTTCCCTGGACATGGTGTGTAATGACCCGTTTTCAAACTTGTCATCTAATTAGGGTTTACTTGGATAATTGTATGCTTAATTAAGTTGATCATTGTTTAAAGCATGATTAGTGATGGTATTTAAATTTTCATGTTTTAAATATAATGAGAAGTTTTAATCATACTTTGATTCACATGATTAGGGTTAAGGTTTGGAAACCCTAATCGGCCCAAATTAGGGTTTTGATGACATATGAATACAGAATATGACAAGTATAATGTCTCACTAAATTATTTTTAGTATTTTATGTGTAACTCTGATTTACTTCAAATGTGTATAAGATTTGTATATATAAAATTTGAATAATATTAAAAAATATCAGAATTTTTTAAGAATGTTCTGACATGTTTATCGGTCGAGTTTCAAACTCAACCGATCATATTTTCAGAAAGATATAGCAGTGTGGTAATCGAATTTTATCTTTTTATTGGCAAATCCAATTGATCTCAAATTTTAACTGTGCTTGAAAAACACAATTTGGGACAACATTTTAAATTGGCGTAATTTTTGGAAAAGTTTTGATCTCTACAAAGAGGGTGTCGGTCGAGTTCTGTGCAGGACAAACTCGACCGATCATGTTGTTGACTGCAATATAGCAGTATGGTATTTGATTTTTAATTATTTATTGGTAACTCCAAACGATCTAAATTTTTACTGTGTCTTAACAACTCAATTTCATACATTATTTTAAAGTTTCATAAATTTTGGATGAGGTTTGAGTTCTGAAACGTGTGCTTTCGGTCGAGTTTATAACTCAGCCGATCAACCAGTCAGAGCAAAATAAAAATACTTTGAGGGGCTTGTTTATAAATGTTCTAAGCACCTAAATTTATCTATATCACTAAACTAACACAAAAATAGCTATCATAACTCGTCCTTCTTGTCAAAGATACTAAATTCTTGAGAGAGAGGAGAGCTAGGGTTTTGAGTAGAGAAAGTGGAGGAGATGATGACCTAGGGTTTCTCTATCCAAGATATGATGAAATCAAGTAAGTTTAGCTTCTTTGCATAGCATTTCATGGTGAATCTTCTCTTACATGTCAAGATTCCGTCCCTCCCTTGATTTGATTCGAAATCACATCAAATATCCCCCTTTTCTCACTCTTTCTCTTCTAATCCTCATTTCTAGGGTTTCCGAGTTGAGAGGAGAAAGAATTGGATTCTTTTGCGAGAGTTCGTTTGGGTTTCCAAAAATTCAGAGGTTGACCTCTGTTTTTAAGGTGCTTGGAACCTGAGGTGAGTGTTTTTCTCCCTCCTAAGCTTTGTATTCATGTTGAAAGACTAATTCAATCTGGCTAAAACAATCAGAAACCTTGTTTGTATATGTATGTGATTGGATTTGATTTGGGAAAGATATTGGGGAATCCAATTTTACTAATTTTGATTATTTCTCATTGATTCAAACTTGATTAGTTCTTGTTATATTGATTGAGGATGCATGGGTATTCCTATGGGTAGATGACTATGGAATTTCATGTGAATGTTGCCAAAAAATCAGCCCAATGGCCGATATGCTTGGAATTGAACTGACATGTGTAAAGTCATATTTGAATTGTACTGGGTTGTATGATACAAGTGTATTGTTGAATGTTAATGGAATTGAATGACCACATATCCTGATTAGGATTTGTGTTGAGGAAGTGAATGAAATAAGTCAATTAATCAATGTATACTTATGATTGATGAATGAAATGTGTGAAAATGGAAACTAGGGTTTCCATATTTGTGAATAACCCTAATGAACCCTTGAGTCATGATTGGATTACTAAATGATATGATTCTTATGATATGTTGAACTGAGGAATGACTTCTTGAAAACCCTAAAAGTTTATTACTAAGACAATTATGAGTGATAAACCTAGAACTTGTATATGATGTTTGAAATGTGATCAAATGATGAAGTTGAAATTATTAATACTTCAATTGAATATGATGAGTCTTACTATATCATCTAAGTCTAATGCATTTGTTTTAGTATAATAAAGAATGATCATTGTTGATTATGAGAATGATATTAGTAGTCAACATCAAGGTACACTTATCTAATTATAAGAGACAATATGAATAAGATGTACTTAATGGTGATTGCAAGGTAAAGATGAAACTAATGAAGATAGTATGATGAAGTATTTTATCTTTTATTTAATTACATATGGATTAACCCAAATTAAATGAAATACACTAAGAAATGTACTTTGATAAATGTTATGTAGAAGAGAAGCATTGTATGTAAAGTGAATCAAGAAAGATTGGTCCAGATGATGTAATGAACATGAAATGAAAGAAGTTGAGACTACTGAGTATAAAATGATGGAAAAAGATAGGAATTAGAAGATTATTCTAAGAATGTAACTCTTACCCTAAAATGATGAGTTGGATGATGCTAATGAATGGAAATCTCAAATGGGTGATTAAGAGATGTAAATAATTGTAGTTGAATTCAACTAAATGATGAAACTCAAGTATTTGAATTGATTTACAAGAATGTGTTCTTGTATTGTGATTGTTTGATAGAATACTTGTATTATGAGAATGAACCATTTTGATGGAATTCAAATGATAATCAACATGTGTTGACTAGTAACCCCATATGAAGAATGTGAAATAAAACAAGAAGAGAACTAAGTCTGTTATGCATGTATATGCATGAAATTTATTTACATCTATTGAGATTAGATGGAACAAGCATATGTTGTATGATAAATCTATTCTGAGTATGAGGAATGATACATGATGTCTATATGCTTTTACTATTACTAGTTCTAATGCCTCTACTAATATTTGTTAAGAACTGTGGTATACAATGAATTGATGAGGAATATGTTGAAATGGAATTTAATATGCACTCCTTACATTGAGAAACCCTAATAAGGGTAAATGTTGCATAATGAGATTATGTCTAGGGCTGAAAGCCCACTGATGATGATAAAACCCTGATGGGGTAAATGTTGGACAATAAGATTATGTCTGGAGCTGAAGGCTCACTATTGATGATTGCTATGAGTTGATGTAGAAGATAGAAATAATCATATTTTTTGCAATCTATAGACTTGTTGTGCTTCTTACTTTGATCATTGCCCTTATTGATAAACTTAATTTGTTTCATGTTATTATAGTTACGCAAGAATACACAGATATGATATATGATGTTTTGAATTCTTGTAAGATGAGTAAAAGAGATTAATAACAAGTGAAATGATGGAACATCAAGTTAGGTGCCCTGAACACCGTGAGTTTCTCCTGATGACCACACTGGGGAAACAAAACGGATCTCCTTGTAGTAATCGATGAATTATGAGAAGGATTTTCAGAGTGTGGATCGAGACCCTAAAGGTTAGACCACCAGGATTTAGGAGTGAGTCATCTGGAGTGGCTCTGGCCCTAAATCCTTGTTGTAAAAGTCTATGTCCAGAAGGAATAGACTCTGTTGAAATGAAATATGTGAAATGTGAAATGAAAAATATGTGAAATATTGTGATATGTGATATACTATTTTGTTGGTTCCTATCTCAGGTACCCGAGATGAGGACGTGAGCCTCTTTAGGCAACTCTGAGGTGGCCAGGGTCTGTTGTTTATATCTTAGGGTGGCCGGCTAAACCCTAAGATAGTGACGGTGAGTCATTGACATGAGAATTAGGCGTGGCGACTTCTACTTGGGGAGGTACAAGCCAAGTAGTTTCAGGGCAAATGAATAAAAGATGATAAGCCGTGTAGAACATGATTTGAATGGTTGTTACATTCTTTGTACTGCTACTTGATGATTTGTTATTGTTGATTATGCTTCTTGTTGAGGAAAGTAATCATGTTGATATGGATATTTTCTATTTCATATTATGATATGGCATGCTGACAAGTTATAAATGTTGGGATTTATATCCATTCTGAATATGAGTTGGATTGCTTGCTATTTGATAGTATTGTTTGGTAGATATGTATTATGTGTGCTTCAGCTTCAGCACTGCAGGATGTGTTCCTGGTCCAGCTGGTGGAGGGTCACAAAGATAATGTGATTGTTATGTATTGATTCAAAATGCTTAGAACTTGACTTATTTCTCATACAGTAGGATTCTTAATCTAAACTAAGAAGTATTTGTTGAATTGTTCATAGACATGCTTTAAAAGATGCTTCAAATTTATAATTGGTTTAAGTGATTACCTTATCTGTTGTATCAGATTATCATTGCAAGTTAGAAATGACTTATGATAGATCTATCTGCTAGACTTTTCAATATCCTCATGTTTCTGTTAAGTTTATTATACTTAATTTGATGCTTATGCATGTACCTAGCTTGAGTGGGAGGTATCCACTCACTGGGGCTCTATATGAGTCTCATGAGGTTGTTTCAAATGTTTTTAGGTATAATGCTATCCAGCGGAGAGATCGTGATAAAGAAGATATAAATAGTATAATTTAGATAGATTAGAATGTCCCCGTACTCTCTCTTTCCCGGAATGGGTTGTCGATTAAGTTTGTTCATCAATGTACATGTATCTGATGTAAACCGAACCGCATATGAGAATAAGATTTGATTCTGGATTTAATGGAGTTGAATATGATTTTTGCTATCTAAATGTGATGTCCTTGATGTGACATTGATTTATGAGTTTGTGAACAAAGAAAAAGGAAAAATTTATCTGTGTTTTTCATATATTGTTTATTCACCTTTGTCGAGAATTCATTGTTTTATTTCATAATCTGGGTTTAGGTTTTAGGATTATCTCTAATGATTGGTATTTATGCTGATCAAAAGAGTGGGTCCTGACATGGTGAGAGCGAGTGAGCTATTTGGACTCCTACACAATGATGTATGTGGACCATTTAGCACAAATGCTAGAGATGGTTACCATACTTTATTACCTTTATTGCTGATCTCAGTAGGTATGTCTATGTGTACTTAATGAAGCATGAGTCAGAAACCATTGAAAAGTTCAAGGATTTCATGAATGAAGTAAAGACCAACTTTGTAAAAGTACTAAAACACTTTGTTCTGATCATGGTGGAGTATACTTAAGCTGAAAGTTTGAGGACCTTCTGTGAGACTGTGGTATCCTATGACAATGGATTCCATCTGGAGCACCACAATATAATGATG
This sequence comes from Alisma plantago-aquatica, assembly GCA_963693085.1. Taxonomy (NCBI): domain Eukaryota; kingdom Viridiplantae; phylum Streptophyta; class Magnoliopsida; order Alismatales; family Alismataceae; genus Alisma; species Alisma plantago-aquatica. The sequence goes on along the minus strand of OY856410.1, from coordinate 222,174,934 downwards.
TACCAGAAAGTAGGAATCGCACATTGCTAGATATGGTTTGGTCAATGATGAGTTTTCTAGTCTTCCAACTTCTTTATGGGGATAGCCCTAGAAACTGCATTGTTTACACTTAACCACGTACCATCTAAATCGGTTCAAAAGACACCATATAAGATATGGCATGGGAAGCATCCCAATGTGTCGTTTATGAAAATTTGGGGATGTGAAGCTATGTGAAATGTAGTTTCCCAAAAAGCTTGGACCCAAATTAGATTAAATGTTATTTTGTTGGATATCCTAAGGAAACCAAGGGATACTACTTCTATACTCCATCTAACAATAAAGTGTTTGTTGTTAGGGATGATGTAATCCTTAAAAAAGGAATTTATTTCCAAAGGAATCAGTGGGAGGAAAGTAGAATTCGAAGAGGTTCAAGACCAATAAGAAAACATTGAACCTATAGAGGTACAAAAGGAACATGAAGAGTCAAAAATTGTTTTGGAATCTCAAGCTTCTCATGTAACACAAGAGGTTGACAGATCTAGTAGGACTAACCTTGAGCCTAAAATATTTGGTTATCTTGTAACTCAAAAAGGTGATGAGTTGTTCATATATGATGTGCTACAACCTACCTAGAAGCTGCTAAGGGGACAATGTCTGAGAAATGTCTTAAGGCCATGCGATTTCAGATGGAATCCATGTGCACCAACAAGGTATGGACCTTGGTGGATCCACCTGAAGGGGTAAAACCCATACGGTACCAGTGAGTCTTCAAGAACAAGACTGACATGGATGCTAATGTACAAACCTATAAAGGTTGAGTGGTTACAAAGGGTTTCATACAAGTTTAAGGTATTTACTATGACGAAACCTTTTCTCCAGTTGCCATAGTTCAATCAATCAGGATCATGTTTTCCATTACAACTTATTATGACAATGAGATTCGGCAGATGGATGTTAAAATTGCATTCCTTAATGGGAATCATGTGTACATGAGACTACTAGAGGGATTTATAAATCTAAAACAAGCTAATAAAGTTTGTAAGATATAAAGGTCAATCTAAAGATTGAAGCAAGCATCTCTAAGCAAGAATCTTCAATTTGATGAAATAGTCAGAGAGTTTGGCTTTAGTCAAAATGAATATGAACCATGTGCTTACAAGAAGGTTAGTAGGATCATAATTATATTCCTCATATTATATGTATATGACATACTACTGATAAGGAATTCGTCCCTACCTTACAAATGGTAAAACCTTGCTAGGGAAGTACATTCTCAATGAAGGACTTAGGTGAAGTAAACTATATCTTAGGAATCAAGATCAATAAGATCTAGAAGGCTTCTTGGCCTGAGCAGAGCACATACATTGACAAAGTGTTGAAAAGGTTCAACACGGAGAACTTTAAGAGAGGAAACATAACCATGTATCATGGTGTTAGTATCTCTACAGCTTAACGACCTCACTTTTCGGAAACCCCCAATTAAGGAAGGCCAAAAAGATGAAAGTCATTACTTACAAAATTTTACTCAATGATCCATATTTTAATCAAATAACAAATAATAGAAGATAAATTCATTTACTCGGTAACTTTTTTTACAAGATGCTTACATGAATTTTCTATCATTATGACTTTACATTTGAGAAAAACAACTGGCTATATCCTCCTTTTCAATTTTAATGCTTTCATGACATTTACATATTTATCTTCATGTTTGTGATCATGCATATTATCTTATACCTAAAATGACAAGAAACAAATACTTGATCAGTATGTTACCATATTGGTACATGGGGTGCATCTAAAACGTGTAAGTAAATAACAACATATATTTCAACAAATACTTGCAAATATAAAAAGGCATTCTCTTCACATAATCTTTCTTATATGTGATAGTCATAGTGGCATAATAGTTTGAGCAGAACTAAATACACATCCAGCATTATAGTTGTTCAATCCTGAAGAAACATCAAAGAAACACTGGAAAACTAAAGTGATTAACCTTAGGCATAACCACGTACCTCTATGGTATCATGTAGAATATAATTCAAGCATATTATCCAATCAACAAGCAAAGCAAGCAATCTAAGTTTTATTCTGCATGAGTATAAATCCGAAATTGGCACCATCACAATAATTACATCAATCACATGTAACCCTACTTGGTCCCAATCTAGTTTTAGGCTTTCCTTCTTATCGAGTTATCACTAGGGTCATGTTTGATACTCCAATTCCCACGATCATTGATTTAATAATGGAAGAACCCTAATTCATATTAGGTGTAGCCATGATTATCAAATCTACCATATTATTACATCATGAACACTTAGACCAGGTTAGGCACATTAAGGTTATAGCAAGTTACATCATTTCTTTGTCAAGATCTTAATTACACATGTTAAAGCCCATCTAATCTAAAAAAGCCTATCTTCTCATCATCATTATCATGATCACCTTTATTTCTCATCTTCTTCAATAATATCAGATAAGAGCATAAAACAAAGGTCTTTTAATGTATTTACCATGTTAACATATATGATCTAGGGTTTTGATGCACTAATCACCACTTAAACTTATATTTGTACTAATTTTAAATTAGAGGAACAATTAGACTCTGAAACTATTTTATTTGGATTCTATGTGCCCTCCTGATCAATTTTCATATATGCATGTCCCAATCCAAGTTATCAATCATTAGATATGTTTTTCACACAAAAATAGAAAATTGGGCCAATCCCGTGATGCCACATCATCAAAATTATTATTACCTTTTATATAACCAATTCGTCTCATGATCAGGAGAAAAAGATTTCTCCGCACTTAAGTCTTGAACATGCAACTGGGGGCAAAAGAATTATATGACTCTATTTCTTTCTTCCTCGTGATTCTGCTTCTGTGCTACCACGTACAATGTTGCACTCCCATCCCTAGGTGTGGCGTTACGTGCACCCCCCTCCCCCCACCATCCACGCTCTAACCTATACACTAAGGCCACCCTCCTTGGTTCTTCCTCCCTTACTAGTGCTCACATTTCCAGAAGCACTCAGCGCTTGGACTCGCCAATCATGAGGATGAGGCAACACCTTCTGTACATACACACTGTGACGGTACCTATGTTGCATTGTAGGCAAAGTCATCTTTGGAGCCCCGCCTCTCAGTCATTGGGCATCGGTTGTTGGGGCTCCTCCCTCATCACCACAGCCCTAAAGCTCCCCTCCACCCTTCCCTCTTTCTGCAGACTTTGTCCTCCATGCTGCTTGGGTTTACCAGTAAGGTGTCGACAACCCTCCATCATGGAGTCCAGGGAGGTTTTTGAATAGAGGCCAGAGATGCCCTGAAGTCCTAACTATGATCACCAGGAAGGCATAATATCATATCAAGAGGGGATCATAGACATGGGTTATAGACATAACCCTAGTTGAGGAGATATATGAGAAAGACAATAAAAAAGGAAGGGATAGGATATCCAACGAGAATGTTTACCGCCCACCTTCTTATATATGAATCTTTGCCAGGGCCTTCCCCAAATCTTGCCTCCTTAGTCTTGTTTTCCAAACCACAACTTTTAATGCATTCCAATTAAAGTTTTGTCCATGTCTATGTATACATGGTTATACATGTATTCCCTTTACTATTTAACAATTCTTCACAAAAATAATAGGAGAAGGGCAGCATGTTTTAGGAAGTAATTAAACTCCTTGGATTTTGATCTTATAATTCCTAAAGTCACCATAAGATACTACCATGTTCTTATTAGGACTTTGATTTGGAAACAAAAAGCCATAACGAAAGCACAGCAATATATGGCACCATATTGGATAATGAATTCTACATTATTATTAATTTCTCTCTTACAATTGTCTCATGGAACATCCTTTTTCTTCATGTTTCTAGAATTCTCTTCCTTTTCTCATTATTTTCACATATACAAAAGATAAATTGAAATAGTCTAGTTTTATTCCTCAAACATTGTGTTGCCACTCTTGGCAAGATAATTATTCCTTAAGTTATCCAAAGCGCCATGTATTTTATTTTCTACTGGAAACTTGACAATTATTTCACTTATTATATCAAAAAGTCATTATTATTTACTCGTGTATTAATCCCTTTTATTTAACTTGTGCCATAAGAACCCATGCCACAAAGTTGATTAACATTATTATTCAATCAATAATATAATTGGAGAAATTATTTATGAAAACATGATTTATATTTATATCATGCAATTTTAACAAAATTGAGGATATAACATTAACCCCTCCTTAAAAAGAATATTTCCCCAAAATTCACACCTAGTAAACGTATGTGAATGATAACCCAGCTTAATTTGAAACTGTGGGGTTAGCAACCCTACATATATATCTCTAACATCTTTTATTGTTATCCAAATTCCATGCATCATTACTAACATTGGTACATTAATTCAATAACTGCATCCTTAGTTTTTACATAATATCATCTTTGCATGATTACATTTTCATTTGTACTTTCAGTTCCACTTGGTGACTATCTTTTCACTCTAGTTTTCAACCTATTGTTCATTTATTATCTCCACATAGGGGTGAGGTAACTCCTCCAAACCTATGTCATCTCTATAAATTTTCAACTTAGGATATTCATTTTCATATGTCCAATTTAAGAATAACATGTGTCTATCCAATCTCTCTCACTCATAATGGGATGAAATAAGCACTTGACAGTAGCCCAAATACAAAGTTCATCCTATTCCAAGAGTAGAGACAGTATATCCACACATTACCTCATAATCTCATATTTTAGATTGAATCATTCTCAACATGAATCTAAACCATACATGCTTTTTAATTCCCAAAATTCTTATATTTCATATATTCAAAGCATTTTTTAGTCTTGAGTTTGTACACAACTTCTTTCATTATTATATGACTTCTTGTATCTTTTATATTTACATCTCAGGTATTATTATCCTTAGCCACTTCCATGAGGTCTCTAGTGGTACAGGTAATTATTGGAGTGATCACATCCTTATGCATCTATGGAGTGCCTCTCACATTCACCCATTGGCCACAGGAACATCATGAACGTAGCTAATATCCTGAGACATGGGCCTTGGGCAAGCCTAGTTGTTACCTCCCAACTACAAGGTCCTATACATTCAGAGAACAATCAACTCCTATTCACATCGGTCCTATGTATCTTTTGTACACCCTACCTACCTCAAGATTGACTTAGGACTCTACCCTTCCTAAGGGTTTCTATCACGGAACTATTTGTTACCCAAATCATCACTCCTAATGGCTAGAAAGCCAGAGATGAGAGGACATGAGCATCTATCCCTAGGATAGATCACATAAAATATGCATGAATAAAACCACAAACAACAACCAAGGTATCACACAAGAAAGCATAAAACAAAGCTAAAATAATACCTTACAAGATCTTAGGTCCCATATAACAATGTGTATTCCATTCTCAAGTCATTATTAATCATCAGAGTATGAGAAGATTATCATGAGTGTGAAAGAATTGATCATCATTAGATATTCATAATGTACATGTTACCTAAAATCATAAAATGGGTACACATCAGCACAACTGTGTTGAGTACACTAGAAAACATATAAAATCACAGGTTTAAGAACATATATTGCTTTGCAAAATCATAAAGTAAATAACAAGAATGAAGAAACAACATTTAAATACTAACTTATTAACATGCAAGCTTGTTTTATGTTCATTTTCATAATACCAACAATATCATAAGGCCTTTAACCATCTTCACAAAAGAAAGGGTCAGTGAGGGTGCTCAAGATTAGCTACCCTATTTCAACATGAGGGACTACAAGACTAAATGTCGAGAGTTAACCCTACTCACAAGAGACCTCAAGGCCATCGCCAAGAGATAACCCATGTATCAACATGGTTTGTCCTAACATGACAACTCAAGTAGGACACCCAGCCTTGTGCCCTTACCCGAAGAATATAGGCAGGTACACAAGGTTGTATAATGGACATATATCATTATGTTTTCAAGTTTTTTCTACATACATAATCAACAATAGAGCATAGTAGTCATAGGGAATAGTAGCTCAAACAAGTATATAAGCCAAGCATTCATACTACATACATACATGTAATTTTAATACTACTAGTCTGGCCAATAGGAGAATGAAGTGTGCCATGATACGAGATAACTAGAATTATACAACATGATTAGATCTTTGAAAAGAGTACATCAAAGAGATCATGGAATTACAAGAAAGTGTGACTAGATTAACGTCACAAGACATAGGTCATCTACTTAATTCTAGGTACTCAAATCCTTCAACATTGCTTTCAATATCCCAATCTAGATCACGTGTTATCATTATCAAGCAACACAGTACATCATGGGTTCATTATAACTTATAGTGACACATCACAACTAGATCAGGTATTTCCAACTTCAGCTTTCATGATCTTAATAGATCCAACATGAGTTTCGAGCAATATTAAGCAACATAGATATCAACATTCTCAAACTAGTCATTTTCATGCAATAAGGTCATCACTAGAGTGTAAGGTAGATCAATATAGCTTTCCGTTCATAGAGATCAATAAGTTAGTGATTTCAAGTCATCAAATAGCATGGGTGACCATTACGGTGATATTTGTATAAGATTAGATATCTAATATAGCAATATGCACATTAGGTCACATTTCAATGTCATGTATAAGTCTTTTAGTCAAAATAGTGAACAAGAGTAATCCATAAGGCATTTAGGTGTTCAAAGCATTAAAAGTTATTGATCAAGATCAAACATGATGATTTGGAGTGCATATAATCAAGTTGAGCATCAAAATAAAGATCATTATCATTAGAGTTCAAATGATACACATATCATGGTCCATATTATGAATAGAGTCACTTAAAGTATAAGCATGATCAAGTTCAATTCAAATAGTAAATGATAGCACATGTAACTAATAAGTTCATCAAAAGCAAGTGGAGTCAATATATGATCATGGTTGAGCATTTAATCACCATTAATATGTAAAAGATGTCAATTTGATGAAATTTTCAACATAACAGGATCTATAAAATGAATTAGCTTCTAAAAAAAGTTCCATTGGATAGATCTTGCCGAGTAGATAAATTTGATACATAATATGTCTCTTTTGGCTATATGAATGATATTATACTATTTTTGCAAGATCAAGACATATATTTGTGAAAAGGGAAGATTATACCACATGAAGAGGGACGACGTGGAGTGACCAGATTGGTTGGCTCGGGATCCACCGCTCCAGTGTGTGGGTCTATGTTTTGCAATTGACTAGTTGACATGAAGAAAATGAGAGTGAGAGGGGGAGGGTTGGGTCATGCCATCGTGGTCACCCATCCTAGATCCAACGTAAAGGAGGTCATCTCCTTTGTAGAGACCTTTCCCTCGCACCCAACGTAGTGTTGTTGCACAAATGATAGGCACCAAGCAAGGGTCACGTTAGGGATGCCTCAGGGCTAGGAAAAGTTCTACCCCACACTGACGAAAGGTCCTAAGGTTGGATGGTTCATTTTGAGAGGCAAACCGCAGCCAGAGCACGCTCCATTATGCTCGTCGGAGTAGCTTGAGCTTGGAGCTTTGGTTTTTCAGGTGTTGGCATTTCGGGTCACGAACCAAGGGGGAAAAGGAGGAAAATCAAAGAGCAAGATCTTGTTGAGCTTGAGGGCTTATAAAGAGGTGAGTGGAGGACCAAAATGTTGCCCTCCATTATGGCTTCTACCATGGCAGCCGATTAGGGTGAGACGGTGCTCCATACCCCTCTGAGGCCCTAAAAGCCTAGAAAAACATAGACATCCAATCGGGGAGACCAAGTGAGGGAGTTTTGTGGTGAAGAAAGTCAAAACCAAGGACAAGGAGGGGGAGTATGTCGGTGCTAAAGGCATGGCCAGCGCCACTAGCCGCTGACCTCGGTGCAAGTTAGAGGACATCTCCCCAATCGAGTTACCAAAAAACATAGTCGGTGTTTGGCAATCGCTCCGAGCCGCTACGTGGGTGCAGTGCGGTTGGGTGTGTGGGTATCAAAGGGTTCCCCATGAGAGGAGAAATTGGATGAGGCCCAAAAAGGAGAAAAAGAAGAAAAACAAGTTGAAAAGTCTAGAATAAAGATGTCCAATTGCACAAGCCATAACTTTGTGCTCGGTTATCCGATTTGGAATAAATCTTCACCATTGGATCATAAATTTCACCCTCTATCTGATGTAAAAAGATTGATATCAATATAAACACGTTTAGTGGTTTAAAAAATCGAAAATTTCATCAATTTCTATTTAAGCATCAACATAGCATAATTGGTTTCAAATTTGCAATTAGTTATCATAACTCATAAATTGAGAAACAAGTGATCACAAAACCTCAAAGTCATTATTAGGGAGATCATTGAGTCAATAAGAGTGCACAATGATTCAAGGTGTGTTTAGTTGGAGGAGAGTGAAAAACTAGGTGGTTTATAGGAAAATCCCCAAACGACATTGGGACTTCACATTCCATATCACATATAGTATAAAATCCACATATTATCATCATCCCTCAATTATCAAAATTATTACAAAATCAAGATACCAAACATCAAAGTTCAAACATGACCATGCTTCCACTGCGCCACTCTGTTTTAAAAGATCACAAATTTGGATAGATCACCATTTAGGTCAACAAAAAGTCTCTTTTATTCAAGAGTAAGGAATGACTTTCAATCCCAGCATTTAGGGTTTTGTCTATTAAATTCTCCCTAGGTGGGGTTATACATCCTTGACTGAGATTTCATATGTCAACATTTTGAAACAAACATCATATTCCAATATTGTGGTTTCATATCAAAATCAAAGATAGGTACCACCCTAGTCCACATGAGAGCTTATCCCTAAGTCAAAAATAGAGTGAATCAGCATAATCATCATTTCAAAAATTTTTAGATTTGGGAGCATGAAAGTCATCAATCATAAATCGAGGGTGATCTCAAGATCCAAATAGGGTGATCATAGCAGTCAAATCAAAATCAAGATGAGTCACCATTAGTCAAGATTTTTCAAATCAATATTGAGATTCATGATTTTGGAAAACAAAAGTCATAGGTCCAAAATCTCAAAGTTGGGGTACAAGATTCCTATTAGACAACAGATGGGATCATTCATCCATAATCAACATTCAAGCAAAAATTGAGCAACAATCGAGCAACGTTGTGTGATATAAACACCAATGTCATTATGATGGTATTCAAGGTGATGAATGATTTAGACCTAGGTCCTTCTAGGAAACTTAACCACAATCTATATTCAACATTATCATGTTTCAAGATCATCATCAAATCTAGATTCTATATCAATTTTCAATATTGATCTGACCTATTAGAGACTTAGGTCAAGATATTAAAATTGTATGAAAGGGGTTACCTTTCCAAACTCTAAATAATCAACAAGATGAAAATTTAGAGGCAACCAAAATAGGTATGTGACCTAGATTGGAGGAGTTATGAAACAAACTACCACCCTAATGCTAGCACATTTGTCCTCATTAGTCATGAACTGTCCCGTCTATCAAATAGGATGAGCATCATTTATCACTTTGTATTTCACAAGGTCATGAGATCAAGGGTCATTTATCATAATAGAGAAACCATGATTCAAGATTCCATGTATCTGAGGTCATAATGTTGTTCTCTTCTCTTCATAATTAAGAGCAAGGGCTATACTCAAAAATAGAGTAGTCAATATGGGATCTTGCAACAATTTGAGCATTATCGATTATAATCAAGATCTCATATTTGACATATTTATTCAAAATCGAGTTTAACGATGAGGCATTATAATCAATATGGGATTTTGCCTCTTGTGTCAATTTTTTTTATTTTGAGAGTCTAAAATCATATACATTTCAAAGCATGATCATGATACATGTCAACAAATTGGGAAAAGTTTGGTTAATTATATATGAGGTTTTAATCAACAATATGGGCAACAAGGACTTAATCAATAGGGATCTCATCAATAATGAGATATAACACATGAGTTCTATTTCATCATATTAAGGATCATTGTCATTTACCTCAAACATAGGAAACATAGTTCATATTTGGTAAAATCAAGTTTACATGATCTGAGATATTCTACATGAGTACTTAGCTTCAAGAGTACTTTCATTAATCATAATCAAGTTTTTCAAATTAAGGTCAGATCATGGAATTGTTATCATATTAATCAACTTTACCAATTCATTCGAATTTTAGTTTCCCCATACATAAGCTACCCATAATCGAGATATCATGTGATTAATTATCACGAGAGAGATCACATGATGAGTTGAGAAGCTATCTAATCATCATCTAATGGGTGGCTTAGGGTAGTCCTTAAAGAAGAGATGAGATTCCAGAAGAAACTTTAAGCTTTTTATGGAAAAATCCTTGATCCAGACTTGGATTCACTTTGGCTAGGTAGGTATAAAAGGGAGACCCCAGCCACCACAACTAGGAGGATAGGAGGTGCATCAGCCCCCATGTAGTGACCAGCCTAGACACCTCAGCTTCACCATTATGGACTTAGGTTTTCCCAAGGTTCATACGAGTAAGTGGGTTATTAAACACACATAGAGGATATGTGATTGCTCTGATATCATCTGTCACAGAACCATTTGTTACCCAAATCCTCACTCCTAATGACTAGAAATCCAGAGGAGATAGGACCTGAGCATTCATCTGTAGGATGGATCACATAACATATGCATGAATAAAACCACAAACAACAACTAAGGTATCAAGCAAGAAAGAATAAAAGAAAGCTTAACTAATACCTAACAAGATCTTAGGTCCTATATAACCATGTGTATTCCATTTGCAATACATTATATATCATCAGAGTATGAGTAGATTATCATGAATGTGGAAGCATTGATCATCATTAGACATTCATAATGTACATGTTACCTAAAATCATAAAATGGGTACACATCAGCACAACTGTGTTGAATACACTGGAAAACATATAAAATCACAGGTTTAAGAACATACATTGCTTGGAAAAAGCATAAAGTAAATAACAAGAACTAAGCAAAAACATTTAAAGACTTTCTTATTAACATGCAAGCATGTTTCATGTTCATTTCCATTATACAACCAATATCATAAGGCCTTTGACCAGCTTCTCAAAAGAAGGGGTCAGTGAGGGTGCTCAAGATTAGCTACCCTATTTCAACATGAGGGACTACAAGACTAAACATCGAGAGTTAACCCTATTCATAAGGGACCTCAAGGACATTGTCAAGAGCTAACCCTTATATCAGCATGGTCTGCCCTAACATAACAACTCAAGTAGGACACCCAGCCTTATGCCCTTACACCAAGAATGTAGGCAAGTACACAAGGTTGTATAATGGACATCTATCATTATGTTTTCAAGTTTGTTCAACATACGTAATCAAGACCAAAAAATAGTAGTCATAGGGAATAGTATCTCCAACAAGTATATAAGACAAGCATTCATACTACATACATACATGTAATTTCAATACTACTAGTGTGGCCAATAGGAGGTTAAAGTGTGCCTTGATATGAGAAAGCTAGAATTATACAGCATGATTAGATCTTTGAAAAGAGTCCATCAAAGATATCCTGGTATTATAAGAAAGTGTTACTAGATTAACATCACAAAACATAGGTCATCTAAACATATCATGGGGGTTGTATGTGTCACTTAATTCTAGGTACTCAAATCCTTCAAATTTGTTTTCAATATCCCAACCTAGATCGTGTGTTATCATTATAAAGTGAAATAGTACATCATGGGTTCATTAGAACTTATAGTGACACATCACAGCTAGATTAGGGATTTCCAACTTTAGTTATCATGATCTTAATAGAGACAACATGAGTTTCGAACAAGATTTAGCAACATAGATATCAACATTCTCAAACTAGTCATTTCATTCAAGATGATCATCACTAGATTTCAATATAGATCAATCTAGATTTTATTTCATAGAGATCAATAAGTTACTGATTTCAAGGCATCAAATACCATGGGTGACCATTAGAGTAACATTTGTACAAGATTAGATATCCAATATAGCAACATGCACATTAGGTCACATTTTAATGTCAAGTGTAAGTCTTTTAATTAAAATAGTGAACAAGAATAATCCATAAGGCATTCAGGTGTTCAAATCATGAAACGTTACTGATCAAGATCAAATATGATGATTTCGAGTGCATATAATCAAGTTGAGCATCAAAATAGAGATCATTATCATTAGAATTCAAATGATACACATTGCATGGTCCATATCATGAAGTACAGTCATTCAAAGGTCTAAGCATGATCAAGTTCAATTCAAATAGTAAGAGAACATGCAAGTGATCGGGTTCATCAAGAGCAAGTGGAGTCAAGATATGATCATGGTTGAGCATTTAATCATCATTAATATGTAAAAGATGTCAATTTGATGCCATTTTCAACATAAAAGTATCTACAAAATGAATCAGTGTCTGAAACAAGCTTAATTGGATAGATCTTATTGAGTAGATCAATTTTGATATGTAATATGTCTCATTTGGCTAAAATATCTATCTTATGCGATTTTTGCAAGATCATGACATATATTTGTGAAAAAGGGAGATTATACCACATGGAGAGGAATGACGTGGAGCGGCCAGATTGGTCGGCTCGGGCTCCACCTCTTTAGTGTGCGGGTCCACATTTTTTCATTGACTAGTTGATTGGATGAAAATGAGAGTGAGAGGGGGAGGGTTGGGTCGCACCATCGTGGTCGCCCGTCCTAGATCCAATGTCGAGGAGGTTGTCTCCTTTTTCGAGACATTTCCCTTGCACCCAACACAGTGATGTGGCAGCACAGATGGCAGGCACCAAGCAAGGGTCAGATCAGGGAAGCCTCAGGGATGGGAAAAGTGCCACCCTACACTAAAGAAAGGTCCTGAGGGTGGATGGTTCATTTTGAGAGGCAAACTGCAGCCAGAGCATGCTCCATGAAGCTCGCTAGAGTAGCTTGACCTTGGAGCTTTGGTTTTTTAGGTGTGGGCATTTCAGGGCACAAACGAAGGGGGAACAGGAGGGAAATCAAAGAGAAATATCTTGTTGAGCTTGAGGGCTTAAAAAGAGGCAAGTGGAGGACCAAAATGGCACCCTCCACTGTGGCTTCAGCCATGGCGGTCGGCCATGGTGGGAGGGTGTCTTATACCCCTCTGAGGAAAAACATAGGCAACCGATCAGGGATACCAAGTGGTGGAGTTTCATGGTGAAGCAAGTCAAAACTAAGGACAAAGAGGGTGATTAGGCCGGTGCCGAAGGCAGGGCCAGTGCCACTAGCTGTTGATCTCATTGTAGGCTAGAGGACAACTCCCCAACTGAGCGACCAAAAAATGTAGTCGGGCGGTTGGCAATCGCTCCCAGCTGCTACGTGGGTCTAATCTGGTTGGGCATGTGGTAATTTAAAAGTTTGGGGCCGTATCAAAGGTGGCCCATGAGAGGAGCAATTGGACAAGGCCCAGCAAGGATAAAAAGAAGAAAAACAAGTTGTAAAGGCTAGAAAAAGATGTCCAATTGCACAAGCTATAACATTGTGCTCGGTTATCCGATTTGGGTGAAATATTCACCATTGTATCATAAATTTCACCCTCTATATGATGGAAAAAGGTTGAGATCAAGATAAACACGTTTATTGGTTTAAAAAATCGAAAACTTCATCAATGTCTATTTAGGCATCAACATAGCATAATTAGGTTCAAAATTGCAATTAGTTATCATAACTCATCAATTGATAAATAAGTGATCAGAAAATCTCAAAGTCTTTACTAGGGATATCATTGAGTCAAAAAGAGTGCAAAATGATTCAAGGGGTACTTAGTTGGAGGAGAGAAAAAAACAAGGTTGTTATAGTTTCTTTGAGATATTACCACTTTAACCATTTTCAAGCACATTATTTTCATTTAAAATTCATCAAATCGGATTCCTCCATCTCTTATAATGCTTATTATTCACTTTATGTTCCCTCATTGGACTCATGGAAACATTTCATGGAAACATTTCTTTTCTAAACTCGATCTCATATGGTCAGTCATTTCCATAGTGACTTTTCCTCATGCCCATAGAGATGGCATACTTGGGTTCAAAGAATCAAACTCAATATATGTGATTTCATGTTTTATATTAGGTGACATTCATGATTACCTCAATATTTAAATTGATTTAGTCAACTTACCTTTCTAGGGAAGGTCCTAACCTAGGGTACCTTCTTTGCTCATAGGAGGAGGATAGGCTCTCTTGCCACAACCCGACCCTATAGGTCGAGGTTTTTCCTCCCCTATAGGTCCTTTTCCCACTCTTGGGTGGACCCAACCCTAGTTGACACATTATCCTAAAAGTTGAACTAAGGGTTTCACATTATCATCTTTTTATGCATTGCTTTTATTATAACTTCTGAACCCATTTTTACTCAATCCTTTAGGATACCCATTCAGGGTGTTGTCCAAGTAGTGGACAAAATTACACTCTTTCCCCCAGGGATTTACTACCAATCCTTTTCCCTTAGGGATTTGGTGCTAGATCTTTTCCCTCATGGCTTAATGATCCTCTTGACGATTTTTTACCCCCAGGGCTTAATGTTCATGATTCTTTGACGATCCTCTACCCCCAGTGCTTAATGATCATGATCCTTTTGATTATCCTCTACCCCCAGGGAATAATCATCATCACTTTAGACATCCAAAGGTGGTCTGAGGGGTTTGAGAAAGTTATATTCCGATTTTCATTTGCATGTATAACCTTTGGTTACCTATGATTCTTAAAACCTTTTACATGAATGTCATGCTCCACACAAATGCATGTATGGGAGATTGGGTCACTTAACTCATTTAATTATATTCATATTCTTTCACATGCAACCTTCATGCATGGGTTACCAAAAACATTTATATTCTCTCATTGCACTAATTGGGTTCATATGGGTAAGGTACTATATCACTGCACTATTCTCATTTTTCATGATTATGGTTTGGGTTAGGGTTAGAGACAACACCCTACCACTTAGGGTTTCCATGTCCCTTGACCCCCTAGGGTTCTTCTAAACCAACCCTAGCCCCATCTAAAGTTTACCCTTGTAAATCATAAAACCATCATTATTTTCATGTTACATGTACATTATTAGTTCCACATTTCATATACATTATTATTTTCCACATTACATGTACATTATTATTTCATCATCCTTATATGTACATTAATTTGCAGATGATGCCTTAATCCTACTTCTTCTCAAAAACCCTAACTTTAGATGAGGATAGAGGAATTCCTTTTAGGGTTTATTAAGAAAGAGGATGAGAAGTGAATGAATCAAGATGAGAAGGAAACCTAAAGGTATTTACTTCAGTCAAAATCATCCGACTTTGGCTAGGCAGGATGTACAGGCCTGGGAGTCCTCCTAAGAAGACTAGCGGTGTGGAGGAAAATATTGCTAGCTCCTAGTCATGGTCCCTTCTAGACACCACAGTCCTTAGAAAATGCCCTAATAATTCCCTCATATTTCTACAGATTACTTGAAATTATAAAGTATTAAATAATATTTGAAAAAAATATGGTGCTCTAATACGAAATGTAACGACATCACTTTTCAACAATCCCTAATTAAGGAAGGCCAAAAAGATCAAAGTCATTACTTACAAAATGTTAGCCAAGGATCCAGATTTTAATCAAATAATATAAAATAGTCTGATACCAAATGTAATGACATCACTTTTCAAAAATCCCCAATTAAGGAAGGCCAAAAAGATCAAAGTCATTACTTACAAAATTTTAGCCAAGGATCCCGATTTTAATCAAATAATATAAAATAGTAGATAACTTCATTCATTTCAAAAGATTATAAACAAGATGCTTACATGATTGTTTTATCATTAGGATTTTACTTTTGAGAGTAAACAACTGGCTAATCCTACTTTTAAGTCTTTAATGCTTTCATGACATTTCCATCTTTATCTTCATGTCCTTTATAATGTATTTCAGCTTATATCTAAAACTACATGAAATAGATATGTGATAATTATGTTTTTATACTGGTACGTGGGGTGCATCCAAAAAGTGCAAGTAAATAACAACATATTTTTCAATAAACACTTGCAAATATAAAATGGAATTCTCTTCACATAATCTTTCTTTTATGTGATAGTCATAGTGGCATTATAGTTTGAACAAAACTAAATAAACACCCATCATTATGTTGTTCAATCCTCAAGAAACCTTGGAGAAACACTGACAAGCTAAACCGATTAACCTTAGGCGTAACCACTTACATCGATGGTGATCCATGCATATTATCATGTAGAATACACTTCAAGCATATTATGCAATCAACAAGAAAACAAAGCAATTTACATTTTAGTCTACATGAATATAAATCCTAAAGTGCCACCATCACAATAATTATATTAATCACATTAAACCCTACTCGGTCCTAATTTAGGTTTAGGCTTTCCTTATTAATAGTTATCACTAGGGCCATGTTTGATACACCAATTCCCATGTTCAATAATTTAATAATAGAAGAACCTTAATTCATATTAGGTGCATCCATGATTATCAAATCTACCATATTATTACATCATGAACACTTAGATCATGTTAGGTACATTAAGGTTATAGAAAGTTACACCATTGTTTTGTCAAGATCTTAATTACACATGTTAAAGACCATCCAATCTAAAAAAACCTATTTTCTCATAATCATTATCATGATCACCCTTATTTCTCATCTTGTTCAAAAATACCAGATAAGAGTATAAAAAAGGGTTTTTAATGCATTTAACATGTTAACAGACATGATCTAGAGTTTTCATGCACTAATAGCCACTTAAACCAATATTTGCACTACTTTTGAAATTAGAGACAAAATTAGACTCTAAAACTATTTTATTTGGATTCTACGTGTCCTCCTGATCAATTTTCATGTATAACATGTCCCAATCCAAGTTATCAATCATTAGTTATGATGTTTGCTAAAATAAAGACAATTGGGCCAATCTCGTGATGCCATGTCATCAAAAATATTATTACCTTTTATATAAATAGTTTGGCTCATGATCAGGTGAAAAAGACTTCTCCGCCCTTCACTCTTGAAAACATGGTTGGGGGAAAAGATTCATTTGACTCTATTTCTTTCTTCCTCTTGATTCTACTTTTGTGCGACCATGCATAATGCGCACTCCCGTTGCTAGGCATGGTGTTTCTAGTGCCCTTCCCCCTCTATCATCCATGCTCCAACCTATCCAACCAAGGCCACCCTCATTAGTTCTTCCTCCCTTACTAGTGCTCACCTTCAGAAGACCTCAGTGGTTGGACTCGCCGATCCCGAGGATGAGGGAGCACCGCTCGCACGAACGCACTGCGACGGTGCCCTCGCTGCACTATAGGTAAAGTCGTCTTTGGAGCCCCACCTCTTAGTCATTGGGCATCAGCTATTATGGATCTTCCCTTATCACCACAGCCCTAATGCTCCCCTCCACCCTTCCCTCTTTCTACAAGCTCCATCCTCCATGTTGCTCGGGTTCACCAGAAAGGCATCGACAACCCTCCATCACAGAGTCTAGGGAGGTTTTCGGATAGAGGTCGGAGATGCCCCAGAGTCCTACCTGTGATCATCGGGAAGATAGATTATCGTATCCTAGAGGGGATCATGGACAAGGGTTATAAAAAAAACCCTAATTGAGGAGATAGATAAGAAAGACAATAAAATAGGAGGGGATAGGATATCCAATGAGAAGGTTTACCATCCACCTTATTATATATGATGCTTTTCCAAGGCCTTCCCCAGATCTTGCCTCCTTAGGCTTGTTTTCCAAACCAGAACTTTTAATACCTTCCAATTCCATTGCTCTCCATCTCTATGTATACAAGGATACACTTGTGTTCCCTTTATTGTTTAACGATTATTCACCAAAATAATAGGAGAAGGGAAACATGTTTTTGGAAATAATTAAACTTCTTGGATTTTTCTCTTATAATTCCTAAAGTCATGAGAAGATACTACCATTTTCTTATTAGGACTTGGTTTGGCAACAAAAATTCATAAGGAATGCACTTCAATATTTGACACCTTATTGGAGAATGAATTCTAGATTATTCTTAATTTCTCTCTTACAATTTTCTTATGGAACATCCTTTTCTTCATATTTCTGGAATTCTCTTCCTTTCCTCATTATTTTCAAGTATATAAAAGATAAACTAAAATATTCTTGTTTGATGCCTCAAACATTGTGTTGCTACTCTCGGCAAGATAATTATTCCTTTAATTATCCAAAGCACCATGTATTTTATTTTCCTTTGGAACATTGGTAATTATTTAAATTATTATATCAAAAAGCCATTATTATTTACTCATGTATGAATCCCTTTTATTTAACTTGTTCCATAAGCACCCATGCCAAAAAGGTGATCAAAATTATTATTCCACCAATAATATCATTGAAAGAAAATTATTTATGAAAACATGATTCATATTTATATCATCTAAATTTATCAAAATTGAGGATATAACAGAGTCTGTTGGTATGTATGCCCAAAGAGCCAGTCATATGATGATTGTAATGTAGCTTCGTGTACTTGATTTGATTAATAATAAAGGCAATTTTCATCTATATGTTTGTTCAATTATGATGTTGGTATAACATGATAGATGTCTAAAGAATGATGTTACTTGGTGACATATGTCTTAAGGTTGAGCACCCGAATTGTGACATCATATATATGATAAGAGTATATACATTTTTGTTATGTCCCTAGAGGGATATTAATGTGTAAGCAATAAATAAACAACAACAATGTATAAGACTAGAATGTGTATTGACTAATGACAAAATTCTCATTTGTAATGATATATGATATCAAGACATTCACTTAGGTACTTTCTAGAGAACATCATACCAGACAGACCCATATTGAGAGTGATACATGGAAACTATTGAATGGTAGAAAAATAAGTTCTCATAGTTGTAGTGGTGATTATGGTTCTTAGACCTAAAGTCACTACACACATCACATTTCGTCCAATGTACTTTGATACCATTCAACATGACCTTGAATTAGGGTTACAATCGAGGTGGGGCACGGATATGTTGTGATACATGGGGATTAGCTGTGAGTGATTGTGATAACCCTGTCTCTACTTAGTAGATAATTTAAGGTTATAAGACCATAAGCTCAATGTTCAGACCTTTAATGTGTGTTTAATATTGAACCATAATATGCATGATCCTTATTCAGATACATAGTTGAAAATATAATTGATTTTATTAGAAATCTTAATGTGAAAAACTTCTAACTTTTTAATCTCAATACACTAATTTAAGTTTAGGTTACCATTAAAAGGGTAAAATAATTTACATATTAGTTAACTTTGCTGATAGAAATTTATGTTGAAATAATAAAATGTAATATTTTGGGTTATTTGAAATCGACCCGAGCACCTATATTGTTGTATATCATAACATAATACCCTAGTAGCTCTAATACTTCATGATCCATCCCAAAGAAACGAAATCATATAGAAATAGGGAGAGTTAGGGTTTGGATAAGGAAATGAGTGAAGATGTTGATCTTAGGTTCTATCTTCCTAGAAGTGATGAAATCAAGTAAGTTGATGTTCTTTAAATAGTTTTTTGTGTTGAATATTTTCTCCTATCTATAAATTCCGTCCCTCCCTTGATTTGAATCAAAAGTACATCAAATCACCATCTTTTCTCTTTCTTTCTCTCCCATCTTCATTTCTAGTGTTCTTGAGCTGAAAGGAAGAAGAAAAGGACTCAATTCTCAAAGTATGATTTAGATTTAAGGAGAATAGTTCTTGGGATTCATTTTTGAGGTGTTTAACACCTGAGGCGAGTGAGTAAAAGAATCTTTCAATCAATTTCACTTAATTACATGATTCTAGTTGAAATTCTCAATTTCTCCATAGATGATAGTAAATGAAAAAATATTATTCTTGAATTTTAGTTTATATAACATTTTATTTCATGTTTTAAATATGATCTGAAGATGTTCATATCATGGAATGGATCTAGAAATCCATGTATGTTGAATATTTTAGAAATTAAAAAATTATTTAATAATTTCTATAAATCTAAAATTCTGAATTATCTGGGCGTCTAAACAATAGCTTAGTTAAAATTCAAATTAATGCTCATTTCTTTCTCATGTAATTAGAACATTCAAATGGACATGTTTGATCAATTTAATTTGATATGTGGACAAGTAGAGTTTCTAATCTCCACAATACATATCTGGTGAACAATAAGTGACCAGTGATGGAAATCTTATCAAGTACTCTTTAAAGGTGTACATGTCTAATTTAGTTGTAAATGGCTGGTTGATATGGTTCATATGATATTTCAAGTTTCTAGCTGAATATTATCGTATATGTTTATATCGTTTATTTGCAAGATACGAAATCTCTAGTTCAGATTCTTATTATGAAATGTGTAAGTTGTTCTGCTATTGCAAGTAAATAGAGACAACATTTCCCTAGTTAGGGATGTTATTGATGCCATATATAAATATGAGAAAAGTTGAATTAGAATGTTTATATCAGAAGATGTGATATATGGCTAAAAAAAGAGAAATGATATATGTGCATGAGCAATGAGAAACCTTGAGAGAAGGGTGTTTACTATGTTAAGTATTTCATCAATGAGAAGCCCTGAGAGAAGGGTAATCAATATGTTTGTATTCAGCGAAGTAACATCAGTGAAATAAGTTTAGTAGTCCAAGTAGTCAGTAAATATAGATTTAAAAGAGATCAGTCTAATAGAAAGATTTAATCAAAATAAAATAGTAGTAGATGCCTTGAACATTGTAGAACCCTCCCTATAGGTAGGTAGTGGGATGTGTGAAACGAGCTATGGACTGTCACATATAGGAAGAAGTATCCTGAAACATAGTATCCAACACCAACCAATTGGGTATTGGTGGTACTTTAGTTTAGTATAAGAGTACCCAAAAATACTCAGAGATCCCGGTGGTACTGTTTCAGTAGTAGGGGTATCCAACAATAACTACAGATCAAGTGGTACCCAGTACTTGGATTATATAATCCTAGTGGACCTACTCCTTCTGGAAGTTACTCCATTTTGCAATTATCTCTTGAGGAACTACATAGCGTGAGGTAGAGGATTTTTAGCCTAGAGGCACCCCTTCTAAGTATCCAGGAGAAGGGGCCATAGATACGCAGCTAGCTATTTAGTCACCTTCATCCCTTATAAGGCTCCCTTGATGCAGACCATGGTAGTAGTAGAAATGTTAAGGTTTTTAGGTTTACCTTAAGACTTGTACGATGAGCCACACAGTAGTGGCTTTCACTTGTATGGTTCTATCCAAGAATGTTCAAGGGAAAAGTAAAATGGAAAGTTAATTGAGTTAAGTTGAGCTCAAATAAAGAGTTTAGTAGTCAAATAAGTCAGTTATGTTCATTTATCCAGCATAGTAGTAGTAGTCAGTTTAGTAGTCAAGTCAAGTCAAAGTTAATAAAAGATCAAAAAGAAAATAATTATGTTTTGATACTCGCTTATTTCTAGTGATGCGTGCTTAAATATTATTTGTAAATGTTTGAATAGTTAGTATTTATATTTGAATTACTATCTTGCTTATTTTCAATTATTCAAGAAAGCTAAGTTACCAATTCAGTGCTTTAGACTGTATTATTATTTTACTCATTCACTGGGCAAGTAGGATCACCCCTCTACTCACAAATTTTAGGGAAACTATATGGATTGAAGATGTCATTGCATTTTAATAGATATACCATAGGAGTTAAGTATGAGACTAGTCAAGTTCAGTCAGTCCTTGTCATTCTAGGTCTTTGTAAAAAAATAAAAGAGTTGTAAATGATGATGTGTAACATAATTTCTCTATTAACAATGTATCTATCCAATTGTCAAGTCTTATGTTCATGGAAGTGTGAGAGTCACAATGAATGTTTAGATATGTATCTTTATTGTTGACATAAAATTAGAGGAATCAATGTTTAAAATCCCATGTAAAATTAGTTTATGTACCACAAAGTCATTTTGTATTACGTTTAATCCTTAATTTATGCCCTAATCTTATGATTAGTGGTTATTTTGAGATGTGGGTGTAACAACTTGGTGTCAAAGCTTAAGTTGAGTTGTTAGAGACTATTAAGTCAGTAAGTTAGAGCCATAAGTGTGGTAGATATCATATGATATGATAATAGATATGCGGATTTAAATATTTGGTTATCCTCGCCCAGTATCTAAGTACTTTGATCAACCAGCAACAAGCTACTCTTTCCATTCTTTCAAGTATACCATGTCCAGGTATGCAGTGGGGGATGGGATAAAAAGAAACCCTAGAAGTATAAGGGTTAAGAGACCAAAATTTAACAAAAAAATAAGAGCATATATAGAATGTGACATAATTTTTGTTCAATGTTGTTATTTTGTTTTGATATTAATAGAAATGATCTTATTTATATGAATCCATATATTTATTTTCCAGAAATATATATGGTTCCTTAATATTGATGTACACCATGAGGTTACATCCGATATTGTTAATATTATTTGCATCAAGTAGACTAAAAATATCTTTAAATGAGTTTACCTAAGTACATATTTGCTTCACATGTTTGAGATGAATAGGAGTGCATTAATCTTGAGTAGCTCTTGGCTTCAGGACTGTAGGTTTGGCCTGGTCTACCTGGTAGGATGCATTAATAGGATGTAAGGACTCCTATAGTATTTGAATAAGAATAAGATATGATGATGCAATACTAGCATATACAAGTATATGAGAACACTAAGATACTAGAATTTAAAGAAATGTTGGAATAACTAAGAAAAGTCAGTTACAGCTAGTAGTCAAGTGAAGAACTGGAATAGTTATAGATCAGCATAAGTCTAATCATTCAAAAGAGGATAAAAAGGTAATCTAAGATATGGATGTTCGCATATCACATCATACACCAATTTGTGCCTAAAATGGGTTAGAAGAGTTCATTATGGTATTTGGACTATATTTGAAATGTTATAATAATGAGAAATCTAAAATTTCTAGAAATGATTGGGAAGCCTTTCAACTATCTGATAAGTTGAAATCTAAAATTTCTAGAAATGATTGGGAAGCCTTTCAACTATCTGATAAGTTGATCCTCAATTCAGTAAGTAGAGTGACTAAGGAAGGAAGTGCTTGACTTGTTTAAATACATGTAGAATTATTGAATTAGACTTAATAAAGACAGAAATAGTGGTAAAAGAAAAGAAAAGGGAAGTGATTGGAATCTATGTTAGGAGATCAAATTGTCAATTTATGACCATAACTTTAAATATGACCTAACAAACAAGACTAAATAAGCATAAATAGAAGAAATTAAAGAAATAAAATGGATTAAGAAGAATGAAATCCATTGTTGAGCTTCATAGTTATGTATTACTTAATTGAGTAATCATAGGATGAAAAGAGAAATGGAACAAATTGAAAATTTCACTTAAGAGGGATAATTCTCAGAAGGATAGAAGTACAAAGAAATTTAACAATATAAAGAATCAATCAGATGTGAGGCCAACATTATAAATTGAAAACCGCTATTGTTGATGATCTTTGTGCTTCGCCGAGTCCAATTATTCACCAATTGAGCATCACCATGAAGGATCATGAAGTAGTACAATCCTATGTTTCTCTGCTCTGCACACTGGAATCATAAAAATGCAAGAATGTTTTTTCCCTTGACGACACATGTAATTATTTTACCAAACTACATGCACAACTATATATACATGATGTTTTTAGTTATTCTGACCATGATTTCTATAAGGTCCACTACACCCCATCAACAGAATGCACAACCCCTGATAACATTGCATATCTTGCACCATGGGTTAGCTGAGGCATTCATTTTGTTCTACAAGACCATTGGAATATCTTTCACACAAAAAATGGTTGCTAACACCTTCCTCACAGAACTAATTGCACAAAATTGTTGGACAGACCGAAGGACCCAAAATTAGATCTATAATAATAGAGGTGTTCCAAAGCTTACTACCCCTATATAAAGACTCTTTACATCACCATGGTCATTGCAACATGGAATGTATATGGCGTTGTTGCACCAAATAGGAGTCACGCCAATAGAAATTCCATATATCAACAATGCATAGACCTCATCACCATACAGGAGATAAAAACTACCTTAACCAAATTCCAATTGTAGTACATAGGAGGTTGATATATCAATAGATGGATCGAACTCCCACCCATTGGCTTCAGTGGAGGCATTCTTATAGGATGGAACAACAACGCCTACCACACTACACACTCCTCTCTACTGAACCACTTCATCATGATCCAATTCAAAGATGTTGTGATGCCCCACGCCACACAAAGCAAGATTACTCAAAACCTAATGTGAAATTATAACTAAGCAAATATATTACCAAAAAAACATAGGTAATTAAAACTAATTTCTCAAAAGCATAATAAGCCAAAAAAAACTTATCAAATATAAGCCCACAAGCATGTCACATGCATTACATATCATATCACAAGGTGCTTACATCCTCGTACACTATCATTCCTGTCATTAAACTATTACACGAGATATTTGTTCGACATATAAACATATACAAATGCCATATCTTACATACATGGCTCACAACCCCCAAAACCTCGTATCGATAACATATCTAAAAAATGCATCGAGAACACCCCCAAAGAGTTGATTAAAGAGGGATGACCTCTAGGACACTATTATCAAAAGACTAGCAGCACATCCAACCTTATCATCTACCACTACTACAGAAACCCCATTTGGCGTCGGTCTTTTAACCCCATTTGGCGTCGGTTTCCGACCGACGCCTATGTGGGCGCCGCTAAAGGTCGAACATTTCGGCGTCGGTTTTTTAACCGATGCCTATTTAACCTATAGGCGTCGGTCTTTTAGTATATAACCGACGCCAAAATGGTTCGCGCCACAGAAAACGGCGTCATCTAGGGCACTTTCTGCGTCGGTGATTTACTAAAAGACTGACGCCTATATTCCATGTAGCGTCGGTCTTTTAGTTGATAACCGACGCATAAAGTGTCCTAGATGATGCCGTTTTCTGTGGCATGAACCCTTTTGGCGTCGGTTATATACTAACACACCGACGCCTATACTTCAAGACGACACGGCCGTGCTTCCCTGCACGGCCGTGTTTAGTACTATAGGCATCGGTTTTATATGAATTACCGACGCCTTTTCCACCACGGCCGTGCTATCCTGCACGGTCGGGTTGTTTGTACTATGAGGCGTCGGTTTTTATCAAATAACCGACGCTGTATGTCTTTGCTGACGGTTTTCTATAAATAACTGACGCCTATTTATATTTTTTTTTCATATCAGTTTGCAGGCCTGCTGTGGCTGGTCAGCAGGATGAGAACCTGCAGTTCAGTTTTCTGAACTGCAGGTTTATGACATCCATTGATATCAGCCTACAAGCAGGCCGCAAACCTGCAAAAGTCACAAAGAAAATTTCACACAAGTACATACATTCAGACATCAATTCAATTCTCACATTCACACATATAGAAACATTCAAATACATGTATTAACATTCAGAAATATTCATTTACAAAGTATCATTCATTATCGCTATCAACATCCCAATTATATCTTACAGTTGCCACTGCTTGTATGGCTTTTGCCCATTCTTCTCTTACTTCATTTAATGCTTCCATCGTATATGGAGCATGTATATTTTTTAAGCGTTTACCTGTAGTGTTGTCAGTTTTAAACACCTGCAAAGAGAATGATGTATATATATAAGAAATAATATAAAAATAAGATAAGATTGATATATTTCATACTAACTAATGAGACTATATATAATACCTCATGTATGGTATCGATGTCCAATGCGGCATATTTGATAATCATCTGCATAAATCGCATCACATAGTATGTGCATGCCCAACCATTGTCTTGTGTAGCACACTATAAATTGAAACATACAAAATAATACAACTAAGCACAATTCACATCAATAATATATATATTCGAGTCGGGAAGTTACTTGTACGTTTTGCCAATTTATTGGCTGGTTCTTTTTCCTTGGGACCGTTCCTCCAGCCTTTTTTAATGCATCTAAACCCCTACATGTTAATATAACACAATAAATTGCATAAGTTAATAGTAATGTAATAAAAGATGTTAACGGATATAAAAATGAAATATTTCTCACCAGAATAATGGCATTCTCATTACGTGTCCAATTTTAGTGTTTAATGTACTTCCCGCGGGATCTAGATAATAAATAGTGAACGTCCCAGGGACAATAACTAGTAACTCCCAATGTTTACCGCTAGAGGTAAAAAGTTAACAATTAATAACTCAAAATGCACAATAAAAATGGAATTTTCTTAAGTCCAAATTATAAATAAAGTAAACTTACTTGACATTGAATGGAGCTATTATTATCGTCTTCTTTTGCTGACAAAAAATTGTAAAAGCATCTATACAGTATTGTTGAACATTATCAGGGTCTTTAGCTACCATACTAATCAATGATGGAATCAAAAATCCCACATGATCAAATGCAAATTGTTTGCAATGATCTTTGACTAAGTAGCTGCAAAACATGTATTACGTATGCATTAATATATAAGAAACCAGATCACCGGATCTTACACAAGGTATATGGATGTATAAACAAGATCTCACCTTATCCATGTCTCTATCATTGATGTATTCAGCCAATCATACATAAACAGCTCAATAATATCTTGTATAAATAAAGAGCTATCGTATGATTGACCTGCATAATCTGCATCTAAAGAAATAATTATAGGGCAATGTACATTATGTGCCCGTAGCCAACATGTCATTCCCCTACAAGCAGGACCTAACGGGTATGTTAGGTCAGTTGGAACCCAATCGGGTAATGCGGGAAGTGGAAGTGGAGGCCTAGGTGCTCCTGGTGTCTTCTTTTTAACTTGTACATATAATTTCAGATCAGTTGACATCATATATACACATTAACAGTCTAAATCAATGTAAATTTATCTTACAATTTTAGTCGTGTAGACGACATCTGTTTTGGGCCACAATATCACCCCGCCTTCTGCATCAGCAACTCTATCAATATCTGGGTGGGGATATGGCAATGTAGCTTCTCTCCAATCGGGTAACACACGTATCGGGCTCACACGAACGTAGCCCTGTGGCATTGGAGTCCCGTGAAACATTGCCCCAGGAAGGGACGGGTAAGCCTGCGCCTCTGCAACAACGTAGTCTTGCATTCTTAAGCGGCACGGCTTCAATGCCTACAAATTTACGTAAAGAATATTATACATATATACATATCATCTTGAAAACATAACAACTTGAAAAGACTAACTACAACGTCATAAACAATACTTACAGCAGACGTGCTAGGTGATGGGTCTCTAGGATTACTCGCAGTCTGTGCATCAGGAGAAGAGTGGGTCGCCATAGGCGTATTGGAAGCCTAAGATGCCTGCCCCCGCAGCAATTCTTCCTTGACCTTCTCAGCAACTACATCGTTGACCTTCTTAGCAACTAAATCCTCAACTCTCTTATTCTCCTATACATGGATAAAAGAAACATTAGCTTCTTATTAATGAATTTCCTTTTGCAGTAACATTCTAAAAAAAGAATAGGTTACCTCTTCTTGAGAAAGTCCCGCTCTGGGTTTGCGCTGGGATGGCCCAAAGAATGCTTTGATGCCAACACCAGCTCCGGCACCTCTAACACGTACAGGATGCTCTGGGTTACCCAGAGCAACTGTCAATTCATCCCTTGTGCCCTGAGGGATGAACGTGCCTTGTTTCCTCTACTCGTGCAGCTCCCGCTAATCACCATAAACAGAAATTGGTAAGTTAACACCACAAATAATCAATATTCAAACGATTTCTCTAAGAGTTGTATTTTACCATTTTTGCAGTCGCCTCAGCAGTGACAGGCTTCTTTATTTCACCCTTCTTGTTTTGCCTGCCAGCTATCCAGATATCATGGCGAGGAATGGGTGTGGCAGACTCCTGAGTAGGAGCAGACTCCTGAGTAGCCGCAGACTCCGCCTGTAGTCTTTGGCGAACGCTTGCATAGCCTTTTGGACCCATAGTGTGGTCATGCACATTCAGTGCACGCCTTGCTTTTTGTGCGTCACTGAGGGCCTAGTTAGTATGCACATTAATGATTTGGTTAGTAGCACTAAATGTTAATCTTGAATAGGTGAATACAATGTATATTAATTAAATTGGGAGTGACGCCTAATACCTTGAATTCTTCAGATTTTCTTGAAGCAACAAAATTGTCCCAATCTTCTTTGTCCAAGAAGTTCCATTGTTCAAGGGCTGACTTCTTCTTCTTATCACCCTCTTTTATGTATTCTCTGTTCAGATTTGTCCTATAATTCCTAAGCATCTTTCCAGCGCGTTGCATCACATTTTTACGATGCAACTTCTCATCCAATGTAAACAGATTCTGTAAAATAGAAATGTTATTAACTAGTATCCAAAATAGAATTACAAATAATAGAATTTGTAATCTACAAAATAGAATTGCAAATAATAATAACTCACGCATAAATCCTTCCATATCAAGTCTTTTTTCCCTTGAGGAACTTTATGCCAATTGTCATACTTAACACCACAATGGCTCCGAGTGGTACACCCAAGATAGTTTACAAAATTATTGCGGTTCACTCCAATTGGATTTCCTCCATTATCAAACTCCACCACCAATTTGGATCCACTACCACTTAGCGCTAATAACTTCTTCAACAGAGTGATGCCCCTTTTCTTGTTAAGTGTCTGGTGTTGCGCATCAAGTTGCTCCAGTGCTTCAGTGGGTACAGGTGCATCAACCTAAAATTTGACAAAAATAAAACACACTAAATTATCCCAATATAGAAATATAGGATATATGACATAACTAGAAGATAATGAATTTTATAGAAATACAGGATATGTTTTTAGAACTTACATTAGTATCCTCGCCATGCTCGTCATGGACAGCATGCTCATCATGGACTTCATGCTCATCATGGACATCATGCTCATCATGGTCAGCCATCTGAATTATAATTTAGTGATTGTTCATTCTAATTTATACCAATGTACAAGTAATATAAAAAACAATGATTGTTCACATTCTAGGCCTACAAACACATTTGATGTCATTCTTATATATAATAAATGTGTACCACCTATCCCATCCATGAACACCTAATCTCACTAGTAAGTGTATAATGTGTATTGGGTTTTCAAGAAAATTTCGGCAGCATTTCCCCGCTGTTCTCTAAGTACATATGTACTTAGAGAACAAACGGGGAAATGCTACCAAAATTTTCTCGAAAACTCAATACACATTATACACTTACATCCTAAGTGAGATTAGGTGTTCAAGAACAGTCCCAAACCGGGGACTATCCAAGATTTACTCCTAATGAGTCAATCTTGGACGGGTTTCTAGGCCAACAAACACAATAATAGATATCTACAATGAAGCCGGACTCCATACAAACAGTACATAATTTAGTGATTGTTCATTATAATTTATACCGATGTACAAGTAATATAAAAAACAATGATTGTTCACATTCTAGGCCAACAAACACATGTGATGTCATTCTTATATATAATAAATGTGTACCACCTATAACAAACACATTGTCCAACATTAGGTTCAACACTTGAAACATACATTCGTTTTCAACATAAAAAAATTGTATCATTAGGGTCCAACATGTGGATTATATGGGACATACACATTAAGGTGGTCATAAGGGAGGATATTTCCTTATTTATGAGTAAGCGATATAAGATTAAGATCCATATAAAAATTAGGGCAGAAGGAAGAAATAAATCTTCTTTAGGATACAATAGACCCTTATGGATGTATTTAGGGTCATAGGTACCATCATAGAACAAAAGGGGTACACTCTAAGATTTAAGATCACACTACATCATGAATTTTATACAAAATTACATGTATGTGTATATAAAAAATATATTTATAAGGAACTTCTATACATATCTAATCAACAAATCAGTAATTAACTAAGTATTCATCAATACTTACTATTAATCAGTATCTCTAATCATTAAAATCGGCAAGCAGATCAGTTATTGTAAATAACAAACTATGAATTGTTGAATTAAATTAATCACTAAAGAAATACTAACCAGTAGTATCAATCATTAATCACTGAAAGCAGCAAGGAAATCAGAAAAACTAACCAGTGCTATAGAAACAGGACGTCGGGCGTCAGCAGGAAGAAAGGAAGGAGCTAGGGCAGGCAGGTGGGCAAGCAGGAGGGCACCAGGTGTGGCGGCGGCGCCGGTTCTCAGGCGTGGCGGCGGCGCAGCGGATGGAGCAGCAGGGCGGGCAGCAGGTGGCTGGAGCAGCAGGGCGGCGGCGCAGGCGGTTAGAGCAGCAGGCGGCGGCGGCGGAGAAGAAACGTGCCGGAGAAGAAGGGCGCCGGAGAAGGGACGCCGGAGATGGAGCGCCGGAGAGAAGCGTCGGAGAAAACTAGCAGCAGCAGCACAAAATCGCCGGAGAAATCGCCGCAACAGGGAAATAGGGTAGCAATGAAATAGAAGAAAGGGGAAGAGTCGGGCGATCGCGGGTTATAAGTTCTCAAATAGCGTCGGTTGTTTACAACAACCGACGCCTAAACATCTATAGCGTCGGTTGTTTGAAAAAACCAACGTCCAATTGGACGATATTTTCATGAAATTATTTGGCGGGAACCACTTTCAGCGTTGATTATACAAGGATAACCGACGCTGACTGTGACACTTTTCGCGCAAATTTTCATCGCACATAGGCGTCGGTTTCTACGTATATAACCGACGCTGAAAATGACACTATTTTGTTTATCGAAATATGGATTTCGCGGGCGACTTTACGCGTCGGTTTGTTATAAACAACCGACGCTTAATACAAAGCGGTACCCGTGTCTGGCTGGTCTTCGAATATAGACGTCGGGTTTCTTAAACAACCGACGCCTTAAATGTTAGGCGTCGGTTTTCCTTAATAACCGACACCCAGAAAAGTGACACTGAATGCTATTTCTGTAGTAGTGTACTGCTCTTGCTACTTCTCTTCCTCGGCTGCACGATTTCTACCTCTCTGTGAACGACCACCTAAAAGATGTGGAAACCCATGGTGTGAGACCAAACGTCCTAACAAGAGATATAACTCTCCGCCAATGTATATTAAAGCATAGATAACTAAGCAGGTAGATAAATCACTAAGAAGGTTGAGAAGGTTCAACTAAATGATATGTATCTAATAGATAAAGCAGATTAAGCAAAACTAGGAAGTTACTACTGAGTAGTAGAATAATCAATATTCTATTAAGGAATATGAAGAACTTGTATAATAATTGACATCACTTACCACCTTATAATTCAAGAAACCAGTACAAGATAAGGCAAATGGTTCATCCAATGTTATTTGCATTTGACCCTAAGCAAAAATACACTACACAACTGTGTTACGCCTTTTATTATTGCCGTAAGGATTTGAGTTGTTCCACCCAAATCCAACTAACCATTTCTAAGTTAAAATCAATGCCACACAAGGTTAATGGAAGAGACGAAATCCAAGACCTCCTCAAAACCTCTTGGTCAACACAAGAGAAAACATCATATAGACATATGAGTCAACTGCAACAATGACATGTAGTCAAGTTAAAGGATTGTCATGTAAAACAACACCTAGCCCACCTCAATACAAGTACGATGCTAGAAGAACAGGCTCACGCATGGCCATTCTAAAATGAAAGGATTGGTTCACACATAGACATCCATATCACAAGGAGAGCAACTCACACATGGCTATCTCACACAACCTGTAATTATGGACACAAAGAGATACTTGACTTGCACCCCCGCATATTCAAAAATATGCACTCTAAGTTTCTGATAGGAACAACTTATTTCACTATCCAGCACTAAGACTGACACTAGAATGGATCTATGGCATAGAGTACCTACATGATTAGGGTTTCACTTTATAGTTATGCCAATTGAGTATCTTTTATCATCAATCAAGTTACAACGTACAAATCCAAAACAAACTCTACAAAGATAAGGGAATGGTGCCACTCCAGAAGGTATAAAATGTATAAGGTGCAAACTAGTCACATCATCACCACATGATACTTGTAGCACTGTCAATCACAAGGCCACCACCAATGTCACGTCACTGGGGAAAATCAATCCCTCAATCATATAACTAGAGGATGTCACCTCACAATAGGCATCAAGCCTTCACTAGGTCATAGGACTCATCACATCAATATGATCTCATCAAGGTGTATAGCCATCACCATGTATTATATGATCATCACCATAGCATACACAAGCAATGGCATTCATTTCACCTACAAGGTTAAGGGTTCATAAAAAATAGAAAGAATACATCATTATAAGATAACCATTCCAAGTATGACAAGCTGATTTAGGGGTTCATATACATCACATGACCCACACTAGGGTTAGGGTTCCATACATATCCGATTAGGGTTTTATAGTTACATTCAAGCACCAAACCCTAGATACATCATCTCCCACTTTCTTGGAACACATTAGGGTTAACAAACATGACTAGAGTTTAACCAACCAATCATCCAAATAGCACTATACATGGTTTGTTACTTGCTATTATATGATTATGTATGTGCCTCGACCATCATCATATATGTGTCTGTAACAACCCTGCCTTCCAGTAACCCCCAATTAAGGGAGACCAGGAGGTCAGAGCTGTTATTCCAATTTTTGGATCAAGGTTCGACAAATAAACATTAGTAATTATCAAACTTTACCAGACTATACTGAAAAGCCGTAATAAATAAAATTTTGCATACCTTTGAAAAAAATTGGATTTCTGAACTTCTATCCACATATGAGTTCTACTCTAACTAATTCTCCTTGAAGTTTAATTCATGTATTCACAATGTGATAATTTACTATTTGTCCTTTTGGGGTTTGTACCTAAAATGCTGACAAACAAATACGCAGTCAGCATAAAGTTGGTATGTGGGGGAGTACAAAAATTGTGCAACTATGATAGCAATGTAATCAACCAATTATAATTTAACATTCAAGATTATGTTTTAAGCAATACTACTCAATCCTTACCTATCCCCTATCTCTGTGTTGTCCCCGTAGTGGACATGGATACTACCTCTCTCATATGGTAGATCCTTACCCCCATGGCCCTACCTTACAGGTAGCCAATACTTAGGGTTATAGAGTCGCATGGCCCTACACCAAGGTAGTGCAATCCCTGACTCAAGGTGACTTGATGGACCTACCCCATTGGTAGCCATGTACTAAGTCATCCAATGACCTGATGGACCTACCCCATAGGTAGCCATATACTAGGTCAGTCTATCAAGCTATAGAGGGGACTAGGATTTGAGTTAGTAGGCACATATGTTAGGTGATAGTCATATCCACATTATAGTTTGTGTGAATTAAATTCATTCAACTGTTTAATTCAAGCCACGATAGAAACATCGATTAAATCCTCGGAAAACTAATTTGGAGTAGTCATAAGAGTAACCACATACATATAACGGTAGTTTTGGTGACAGAATCAATTAAGCAAGGAAACCAAACCAAGCAAGCAAAGATGAACAGAAATCCTAAAATAAACTTATAAACTTCCTTTTATCATTATTTATCCAACTCATTTTATTTCTTAAGATTTCTATTCCAATTTTAGGGTTTCCTTGGAAATTAGGGTTTTATCTCCACTTTTAACATTATGAATCCTTATTTATCAAAACTATATAAAATCCTAAATTAACCACCTTACTACTCCTAATCATACTTAGGATCATTATTTAACAACCTTTTTCCATAATTTGAAATCAACAAGGTTTTTCTCTTCTTTTACCCTAAATTAGGGTTTCAATACATATTATCTTTCATTTAATGATTAAAACCCTAAATTAGCCAACTTTGCATTCAAAACAGATGAAAACTCTATCTTAATATGCAACTGGTTAATATTTCTCACATTAACCTATTAATCCACAAAGATTCACCTTTTATATACAATTAGGGTTTCTAAATCCCTTTTAATACATTGTTCTACCAAATTAAGGTACTTTTGCAAAATGGGACAGAATTTGGTTATCAAACCATTTTTATCGTGTTCCTCATATTTTTCTATGCAACTTTCATTTATAAATTTTTCCATCGGAGATTCCTAGCTATTTCTATAAATTTCGCAAAGAAAAGGCTATTTCTGGATTATTCCATTAAAGAGGACTAATTACCGAAATTTGTCAACCGCACGATCAATGTGTCGCTGATCCGCATCTTGATCTGATGCTCCACGTCGATCATCCCAAAAGTGTGTGTTGTTGCTTGCTATCGGTCTTCGAATCTCGATCTAACGCTTCATGTCGGGAGCGACTTGCACTTAACCGGTCGCCCCCAAGCACCGTTACATCCTCACGCAGGATCACGGTGATCCCTAATCGAATGATGGTTGTACGTTGTCTCCTCCCTTCCTTGTTGCTCGAGCTGCGATAGAGCGAGGCGAAGCCCTCGCTGGAGAGAGTTTGATTGGGAGAGAGAGAGTTGGGACCTAAGAGATGGTCGTTCGAGAGCGTGACGGTGTGAGGTATCGAACAATGGTCTTTATATAGGACTAGGGGGCTCTTCTAGGGTTTTTATTCCTACAACCGCCCTAGATTTTGACCCAATTGGGCATTTCATGTAGATGCGATGAAAGTCGGCCAACCTTGGGTCGAGAAGCTTCGCTTCTCTCTCTCAGACCCAATGGAACATATTCCACGAGTGCACATGCACTGAAACGATCAGAAATCTAAGGGGAAAGTTCCCCTGTAACTCATCCACACTTCGCGTCCCATTGGGACTTTGATGATGAATAGTTTCAATTGGATCAAGATCCAACGGCCACCATCATTCACGCTCAACCAAAA
The DNA here is from genome assembly GCA_963693085.1 of Alisma plantago-aquatica. Taxonomy (NCBI): domain Eukaryota; kingdom Viridiplantae; phylum Streptophyta; class Magnoliopsida; order Alismatales; family Alismataceae; genus Alisma; species Alisma plantago-aquatica. The sequence goes on along the minus strand of OY856410.1, from coordinate 222,139,966 downwards.
AGGGAAAGATTTCCTAAATTCCAAGATGAAATCCTATTTTGAGGATAACTTGAAAAAGCAATAACTCCCAAATTAGAACTTCTTTTTAATTCAAATTTTAAGGGAACCTCATTTATGCATTTATCTCTCATCATGAAAAAATTAGGATCATTATCTAAAGAAAATGATTCTTTTTCTTTAATTGCAACATAACACCTATTTATTCATATTTTCCACATATTTCCTATTTCCCTTGCCATTATATTATTCTCCTGAGTTCCTTGAACCTCAAGGAACCTTTATATTTCGAAATTTCATTTTGGAAAATATTCCTTAGCCTTTTATCCTTCTTTTATCTATTTTCTCATTTATTCCTTTATCCAATCGAATTCCTTTTCCTTTTCTTTTTTTCTTTTTTTTTCAATTGGGCTTAATAGCCAATAAGGCCCATTAAGAAAACAAGGCACGAAATTCATTCAATCAAACCATTAAATCAACCATTGATTTCATTTATTTCTTAAAAGAAGATTTACAAATCTCATTACATGTTTTAGAAAATCGGGGTTATAACATCTCAACCACTCATGGATCAACTATCTCAACCATCATCATATATGATGTCTCGACTACAACAAGGCTAGATGTCTAGACCACGTCAACCATAGATGTCTCGACCATCACACAAAATGTGTCTCTACCACTTCATAAATTAGGGTTTCAACCACCCTCAAAACACATGTCTTGGCCTCAAACCAAAATCTTTATCGATGTGCAAAACAAGGGCACCTCATCAATACTTGATGTTTTGACCGCAACAAAACCAACACATGGTCTCAACTGAGACAAAACTAAAGCAGACCAATGTAGCACAAGGTACTATGGTTTTGACCGAAACAAGACCATGTGTCTCGACCCAAGCACAAAACAAAGAGTAGCGACCAAAACACAACAAGGTCTTATGATAACCAAGGTCAAGCCACCTAAGAAATAGTTAACCATCATAAAAATGGAGATGGACCTTGACCAAATCTAGAAACTATCATGGACAAAATAGGAGATAATCATCAAAGAAAACTACCATCATCAAGGAAGAAAACTTCTCATGAAATCAGTCGACAAAAACCCTAAAACATGCACTATGAGAAACCACCATGAAAAGCCTTATGTAAGGGATAAAAGCTCATTTTCAGTACATCCAAAATAGAACTTTAACTCCATGTTACACTAAGGTATACAAACCTTAAGCATGTGATTAAAACCAAGGTCAAAAGTGAGGAAGAAAACCACCATTTCACAGCCATCTCTAAAATCGAGTACCACAAATTACGGTTTCAGATTTTAAGCAAACCAAGCACGATAACCTCCATTATACATGCTCTAGAATATGATATCATCTAATAGCATGTTAGGATAATGATTTAGTGAGAGAAATAGCAACATGAAAGCAAAGAAAAGTGCAATAATAGACAGGGTAGAGAGTTATATAACCCGCCTTAAGGAAGATCAACTCCAAGGATCACAAGCTCCACGGGTGATAAAGCTCCACATAAAGCTCCACTTTTGGCCATAATATCACCTCAAGAAGAAGAAGAATTAAAGGTCAAAGATAGCTCAAGAAAAGAGGGTAAGAAATCCTAGGCTGAACTAAACGAAGAAGGGAGAAACAGAGAGGGAAACTTCCACACACGTGGGCACCACCTTGTCGAAACATGGCTTATGGCCCTTGTGATGAGGAGTTTCTCTCCAAAATGACCACCATGGATGATCCATGGTCTATGGACGAAAAAACAGAAGGAGGAAGGTATAATATATAAGTAAAACATCATCAAAGAAAGTCATACGCTTACCTAGGTTGAATATGACCAAAAGTCACACATGCAAGGGACCTCGATCACTAAAGATCCAAGGATCAGTCCTTCTAGCTCCTCATGGCTCTAAGGAACAGCGAGCAAGGGAGGATAAGGAAGAGGATAGAAAAGGGTCACTTTCATGGAGATAAGAGGGTTTATATACTTAGAGGAGGAGAGAAGGAGGAAGGTAGATGAGGTGTCAACACCTAAAGGCACCAAAGGGACACTTGTCCACCCAAGAAACCAACATGCAACCACTATATGCATGCATGCATGAGACGGTGATACAACCAATGTTGGGTCTCAACCAATTAGGTCCCCAACATATTGGTTTCGGTTAAGACACTCCAAAGGGGTTGAAACAACATCAAAGCACTTGTCTAGATCGAGACAAAAAGCCACAAAACATCCAAGGTCGAGACACACCACAAGAAGGAAACTGTCTCGGCCCAAAACCCCACCAAGACCATCATGGTCGAGACAAGACCAAGACAAGGTAGGTGTATTGGTTGAAACACACCTAAAACGCCCACCAAGGTCGAGGCAAGGGTCGCTACACTCAACCATAGTCACATGGTCAACACCAAGCAAACTCTAATCACCTCTAAAGATGTCACCACTCAACTAAGGCCCAACCAAGGTTCCCCAAAGCATCACACTCTCTCTCATGATCCCAAGGAAGGGAAGTTACACAATAGGTGTGGAAAATTTCAAGATAACCCTCTCAAATGGGTAAATTGCAATTTGACCCAAAACAAGCACATAAAGCCCAAACATCTTCCAAACAAGATCAAATCAGAAACTTAAGCTCTCCACAATCCCTAAAAGCATATCAAAGGATTAGAGCAAGGTTATTAAGCACTTAATCAAGTAAAACAAATAGGGTTAACCTAAAACATAGATCAGGGGTTTTATAGGCACCAAGACCGATAAGCTCTGGCATTTCACTAGTGTGTATTGGCCCCCTACAAACCATAAAGAAGATTTCCTAGAAGAACTTCACTCCCTGGATCGACAACTCCAATATACCCCTTGAATCATAGGAGGTGATTTCAACTTGATTACATTCCCACAAGAGAGATACCAACACAACCCTTTCGACTGCACGCCTACCCCTCTCCACGCAACTCTGTTCCATACCTTCATCGCCACATAACACCTCAGAGACCTACACACCAACAATGGGTGCCGAACATGGCATAGAGGGCTACATAGAGCTAGATTAGACCAATTTCTTTGTAACAACTTATGGGTGGATATGCACCCAATGTCATACACCACTATCCTTACTTCCAGTCTATTTGACCACTCCCCCATACTCCTCCATTCTCAACCTCTTGCCTGGGGTATGAAACCATTCTATTTTGAAAGATTTTGGGCATGACATTATACCTTTATCCCTATGATCACCAACTTATGGAACAATCACCCCTCCTCTAATAACTCGGGTCTAGATATCCAGCACAAACTCAAATTTCTTAGGCCTATCCTGAAGAGATGGAACAAGCAACAATTTGGCTCCAGCCCAAGAAGCAATTAGAACTAAAGAAAATCTCCTCCTACCATCCAAATCAGCCCGCACGCAGACACACATCATACCATTCTAGAAGACATCAAACTTCTCAAAAAGCCAAGAAGTGTTCATATGGAAACAACGAGCCAAAACCACAAGGCTGAAGGAATGTGACCTTAACACCAAGTTCTTCCATTCTACATGCAACAATAAACAGAGTCATGTTCAGATCCATAGCATTGATGATATAGATTCCTCCACCAACCTAGAAGGATCCTCACGAACCACATTGTCAACTTCTTCAAAGAATTATACAACAACAACCACACCTACAACAATGCAGTGGAACTAGATTGGAACATGATCTTCCCACACAAAATCACTCCTTCAACAATCTTCTTGACCAATTTATGGAACTTGAAATTAAGGAGGTTATGATGAATCTGGGTGTGGACAAATCTCCAGGACCAGATGGATATGACATGTCCTTCTACCACACAACATGGTAGATTATCAAGGAGGAATTTATCAAGCTATGTCTGTTGGATAAATTGGACATTATGGTAAATCCCTTTGTTTCGATGATGACAAACATTTCATTCTTGTTGATCTAACGAGCTACTTGAGTGTGCAGGATTAAGGTGGATGACAAAGCAACTAGGGAAAATCCAAAGAGCTTACATATTTATATTTCCATGCAATGTAATCACTGTTGTAAAAAACTTGTACAAATATATAATGTACAAGTACTTAGATTGCATGTAAATCAAGCGTTGGATCTTCCTAGCTAAACACCACACTTAGATAGGTCATCCCCTTCAAATAGGATCACATATGCACACTCATACACATGCTTAGTGGTTAATTAAAAGATTGAAAACAGAGTCAATCTCGGTCGACCACACTCCTCGACCGAGACACTCTCGGTCGACAAACTTCTCGACCGAGATTGACCCAAGTAGCCGTTAGACACAGCTGATAAAGTAGTTGGTAGCTGCAAATGAACGTTGATCCAGAGAGCCTGTCGGTCGACAAAACTTCGACCGATTAGGTATCTCGGTCGACAAATTGTCGACCGAGATGGTCTCTGACAGCAACTGCAGAATAAAGTAACTAGCCGTTACTAATGCACTTAACTTATATCTAACGGCTAGTTAAGCACTTAGAAGCCCCTAGAAGTTGTCTAGAACGTCCTTAAGTATTCATAGGCCACTCCTATAAATAGGACATGCCTTAGGACACCAAAACATGATCTAAGATATACTTGTGCTATACTTGGGCTTGAATACACACTTGCAATCTGTTTTAGAGCAATAGAGCAATTCCTACACTTGACATTCATTCCTATTGCTCCCATTTCGTGTCCTATAGGCTAGTATCTCCTATCCACTACAATCACATTGTCATACACATTGGTTAGGAGATCTATACGCTTGATATAGGCAAATTAAGCCTTGTGCTTACAACGGTATTGTAATTTCTATTTTCCTTCTTGTTCCTTTTTATCCTTTGTACTCTCCTTGCTACTCCTAGGGTTGGAGGCTGCGGATTGGAGAGGGTTGACTTCTCAGGTGGAGAAGGGGACTTCAAGCTACTTCAAGAAGGCTATCGCACGGGAAGCTACTTCAGAAGGCTGGTGCAACGGGTGTTGGTGCATCTACTTCAAGGGAAGGCTGCTTCAAGGTTGGGCGATTACTTCTAGGTGAAGGCTGCTTGAAGGGTTTGGGAAAAGAAATTGTATTTTATGTAAAGTCCTTGCGAGGTAATAAAATAAATTTCTTTTCAAATCCCGGTTGGGTAAGCAACCGGGTAGTGGACTGACTACCTTAGTATTTGCTAAGGCTAGGAACCACTCTAAACCATTGTGTCTTCTTGTCCAATATTTTCTTTGTGGTTGCTTGAGTTAATTAATTATTAAAATCTTTATAAAACTCTATTCACCCCCCCTCTAGTAGTTTTCAATTGGTATCAGAGCAGGCTTCAAGGAGCCCTAACAAGGTCTTGAAGAAAGGAGGGTGATAGTGTCAACAACCTCAAGGAAAAGAAAAGCATGGACAAATCTTCAATAAGTTGCAATTGGTGCTTAGGAACAAGGCACACGACGTATTGCTGTCCATGGAGGTCAAAGAAGGAAGATGCACATAAAGAGTGTCTCATTGCTACAATCAATGAAGAAGAAGAGGAAGAGGTAAGTCTTTTAGATTTATCAAAAGAAGATCTAATTGCTAGTCTAGAAGAAATGCATGAAAAATACATTGAGTGCAAGAAGAAATTGAAGAAATCAAATAAAGTAAATGATGATTTAAATACTAAACTTCTTGCTCTTGAATCTGAAAATGAAGATCTAAAAAGGGCAATTGAAGACTGTGATCTTAAATTGAAATCAGTAGAAGCTAACTGCAATCTTCTTTCCCTTGAAAAGACTAATCTGCAGACTCAAGTAAATGATCTTCAAAAACAACCTATATTGTGCACCCATGTAGATTATGACAATATAGTGAAAGAAAGGAATTCTTTATCATCTCATCTAGACCAAGCAAAACTAGATATCAAGAAGAGAATAGATGAGATTGCCAAGTTACAACAACAAGTTCGTAGTTTAAGTAACAATGGCATTCTTGATAAAATTCTAGATAATCTGTATCAACAAATTGGAAGAAGGGGACTAGGTTACAAACCTAAAGGAAAATCACATCAACAACCTAGTTGGAGAAAGACACGAGCACATCAAGCCACATTTGTACCAAAGAACAACCTAGAACAAAACCATAGAAAAAGACTTGAAGTTGATTCTATATGTTGCCATTATTGCTCACGTCTTGGACATTACTCTTTTTCATGCCCATACAAGAAAAAGAATGTTGAGTTAGTATGGGTTCCAAAACCCCCAAATTGAATTGGTTAGACTAAGTTGAGATATGACCAAAGACTTTAATTTGCATATCTTTATGTCTATCTCAACTTAACATATAGGGATAAAAATTTATATCAAATAAGGTAAATCAAAACTTAAAAGATTTGAATATGATTAGTTGAGATATAATCTAAATGTTACTTTGATATTCATATGTTTATCTCAAACTGATCTTTGAAATAATTGAATTAGATACAGTCTATATTGTACTTGAAATGGAATTCTGAACACTTTCCAGAAATTCGGTCGGTCGAGAATTTGTCAACCGAGTTAACCTCGGTCGAGAAATTGTCGACCGAGCATGTCACTGTTTTTCAGAATGCTGTAAAAATTGGTGAACTCTTTTAAAATTGTTCAAAATTGTTGTCTATTCGTGATTAATGACTGTAAAATAAAGTATCAATTATGGAAATCACCCTTGAAAGATTATGCGAAATGAATTTGATCAAAAACCAAAATTATTCTTAGTTTTAAAGAAAATTTCAGTTCTATCATTCTATCATTACATAGGCAAACAAAAGAATTTATTGGTGATATATCTCTTAGAAATGCTTGCATTACAATGTTTTCAATTGGTAATGTTTTTAAGTGGCTATCCATTTAATGTTAATGAATGTTTCTAAATATAAATGACATCATGTAAATTGATCATGTTTAGAAATCACTATGTTATAATGTTTTACATGATTTTGGTCTATCTATATGGAAATCATAAGTTTAAAAGATCACAATCATTGTATTTCATGGAACTGTCATTATTCTTTCATGATGATGTTGTGTTAGCACGAATACATAATTTCATACATGCTTCAATTGTTCTATCATTACATCATGGATATGCTTCATCATGATCATTATGTTTCATTGGTTTAAAATACTCTTGGATTTATACAAACCATGAATAATCATTGTAATAATTGCAAATGTCATTAGCATAAAAGCATCTTGACATAATAGATAATAATTGTGGACACAGCTTGAGATGATGGTGTTGCTATGACAAGACAAACGGTGCCTCTTAGAACAAAATATTAATGTTTTTATCCATTTGCTTGTTCTAAGAAATCAAAAAAAAAAAATCTTGACTCTTGCTTTCAAAATATATGTTTCTAAAGAATCTTATGATAAGGGTATAAGTAGAAATTCGATATTTATGTACCCATAGCAAAGCATATGAAACATCATTTAAAATGAATGGAAATGCATTCTAGAAAAATCTAGGTCAAAGACTTCACCATGATACTCATATTAAATTTCTATAATGGGTATATCTTAATATGCTTCAAATTGATATCTATAGCTATCTGCAGAAATTATACTTCCCATATGAATGCTTATCTTGGAAAACTGCAGAACATGCCTCTTGGTTAAAACAAAATTTAGCCAAGGGGCGCTATGGTCGTAGTCAAGGGCGACCTAAAATAAGCTTTGACAAAATGCTTATTTGGACATCATTTTATTGCACTTAATCTTAGTATACTTTTAATAAAGGTCAAAATCAAAATTTAAAATTATTTGTGACCTTAGAAGCATCAAACTACTTAATTTGTAAGATTAAGGGGGAGCTCATAACAACAAAATGGTTTAATTGATTAAGAAGCTTAGAAAAACATTGTAAACATCATTTGAAGATTGTTATGACCTTAGTATTTTTACTCTTGATTATGAAGCAATCTATGAATTTCATAAAAATGACATATCTTGCTCTTAAAGGAACTCTCTAAACAAATCAGGGCTTAACATCCCTTGTTTTGGTTGGAGACATTTTTTTATGTACTCTAAGATTAAAGGACTCTCATTTAATTTAGGGATTAACATCCCTTGATAGATGAGAAATAAATATACATTCATCATAAGCTTAACATCCTTTGCAAATGGTTGAGAAACAAATTGTGGATAAATTAGACATAAATCCATGTTCCTAATAAGATATCTATTTAAGGGGGAGCTTAATATAAAATTAAGGGGGAGAAGAAATAAAATGTTTAAACTGGATATCTTTTTGAAATGACAAAGGGGGAGAAAGAATATAAAATCAAAAATATAAATATAAATGAGTTTCATCTTGATGGCCACAAAACAAGAATGGCTACAAAAGGTAATCTACAGGTATGAAACTCACATGCTTTATATTTCCTTATTTCATATTTTAGGAAATGTTTGTCATCTTCAAAAAGGGGGAGATTGTTGGATAAATTGGACATTATGGTAAATCCCTTTGTTTCGATGATGACAAACATTTCATTCTTGTTGATCTAACGAGCTACTTGAGTGTGAAGGATTAAGGTGGATGACAAAGCAACTAGGGAAAATCCAAAGAGCTTACATATTTATATTTCCATGCAATGTAATCACTGTTGTAAAAAACTTGTACAAATATATAATGTACAAGTACTTAGATTGCATGTAAATCAAGCGTTGGATCTTCCTAGCTAAACACCACACTTAGATAGGTCATCCCCTTCAAATAGGATCACATATGCACACTCATACACATGCTTAGTGGTTAATTGAAAGATTGAAAACAGAGTCAATCTCGGTCGACCACACTCCTCGACCGAGACACTCTCGGTCGACAAACTTCTCGACCGAGATTGACCCAAGTAGCCGTTAGACACAGCTGATAAAGTAGTTGGCAGCTGCAAATGAACGTTGATCCAGAGAGCCTGTCGGTCGACAAAACTTCGACCGAGTAGGTATCTCGGTCGACAAATTGTCGACCGAGATGGTCTCTGACAGCAACTGCAGAATAAAGTAACTAGCCGTTACTAATGCACTTAACTTATATCTAACGGCTAGTTAAGCACTTAGAAGCCCCTAGAAGTTGTCTAGAACGTCCTTAAGTATTCATAGGCCACTCCTATAAATAGGACATGCCTTAGGACACCAAAACATGATCTAAGATATACTTGTGCTATACTTGGGCTTGAATACACACTTGCAATCTGTTTTAGAGCAATAGAGCAATTCCTACACTTGACATTCATTCCTATTGCTCCCATTTCGTGTCCTATAGGCTAGTATCTCCTATCCACTACAATCACATTGTCATACACATTGGTTAGGAGATCTATACGCTTGATATAGGCAAATCAAGCCTTGTGCTTACAACGGTATTGTAATTTCTATTTTCCTTCTTGTTCCTTTTTATCCTTTGTACTCTCCTTGCTACTCCTAGGGTTGGAGGCTGCGGATTGGAGAGGGTTGACTTCTCAGGTGGAGAAGGGGACTTCAAGCTACTTCAAGAAGGCTATCGCACGGGAAGCTACTTCAGAAGGCTGGTGCAACGGGTGTTGGTGCATCTACTTCAAGGGAAGGCTGCTTCAAGGTTGGGCGATTACTTCTAGGTGAAGGCTGCTTGAAGGGTTTGGGAAAAGAAATTGTATTTTATGTAAAGTCCTTGCGAGGTAATAAAATAAATTTCTTTTCAAATCCCGGTTGGGTAAGCAACCGGGTAGTGGACTGACTACCTTAGTATTTGCTAAGGCTAGGAACCACTCTAAACCCTTGTGTCTTCTTGTCCAATATTTTCTTTGTGGTTGCTTGAGTTAATTAATTATTAAAATCTTTATAAAACTCTATTCACCCCCCCTCTAGTAGTTTTCAATGTCTACAGATTAACCTACATCATAACACTACACACCTTCTCAAACCTATCAACCACACTCACATAACACTCATCCTCAAAAATGAAATCCCACCTCCATTAGAAATTATAGACCAAATATCCTTATCAACTCATCATACAAGATTATTGCCAAATGTTCAGTAGTCATATGAAATCACATCTTAATTCCATCATTGACATACAAAAATGTGCATTTCTACCTAATAGAAACATCTAGGATGATTTCATCAATGTGCAGGAAACCCTTCACACTTGTCAGTCCATTAGAGAATTGGTTCTCACCCTGAAATTGGACTTTGGGAATGCATTTGACAATGTCAACTGGGCATTCCTTACACAATGCATGCATAGTTTAAATTTTTGAAACCAATGGTGATCATGGATACTCTAATGCATCAGCACCAGCACATTCTCAACTCCTATAAATGGAACTCCATTTAGATTTTTTAAGAACTCTAATGATCTGAGGCAAGGGGTCCCAATATCACCCTATATCTTCATCATTGTCACCTCTATTCTTAACACCCTCCTATGAAATGCAACTGATAATGGCACCCTATGCATGCCTAGGGTATGCACACACAACGTAATTCAGTACGCAGATGACACCATAATATTCATCAAAATTGATGAAGACATTATTAATCTCGTCAGAATCTTAGAATTTTTTTCTAGCATCTCTGGACTCAAAATCAATTTTCACAAATCTACCATTATCGGTACCCATGTTGATATATCAAAGATGAATAGATTCAACACCATGATGGGATGCCAACAAGAAAACTTCCGCATCTCATACCTAGGTTTACCTCACACACCTGAATGACTTCCATGTTCTACATGGAACTCGATTGTCCACAAATTTGAGCATCATATCAACTCCTGGAAAAACAACTTCATCACACTAGAAGGACGGATTGCCTTAATGAATGCAGATCTCACATCCATTGTCACTTACCACCTATCTTGCATCCCTCTTCCATCCACTATTCTCACGGCCATTGATAGGATACGCTATAAGTTTCTCTGGGAGCACAATGGTATAAAATTACATTTGGCCAACTGGGATACTTTATGTACCGCCAAGACAAATAGGGGATGGGGTATCATCAACATTAAAATTCATAGCATATCCTTCCTCCACAAAATCACAACATCCATATGCAACAAAGTGGACAAGTTATGGGTGAACATCTTTGTCGATAATTACCATCAACATCAAAAACCATGGTATTTCAAAGCATCTAGAGTAGCATTGCTTCTATGGAAGTACCTAGAGAAGGTGCTACACATCATCTCGACACCATCTGAATACCACCTCACCATTAGAAAATTACAAAATTTTGGCACGACCCATGGTGGCATGGACCTAAGCTCATCAACCTCCAACCTATTTGCATGACAATCTTTGCACCTATTATCAACTACAACAATAGACAAGCCCTCATCAAATTAGGAAAACAAGAAATAACAACCTCAAAACTTGCCTTAGTAGATGGTTCAACCCAGACACATATTCAAACATCATGCACCAACTTGAACACAACACGTCTAGAAACATCACATGGAAATGGGGCAGTAGATATTCTTCCAAATAGGAATACATATATTTTGCATTCAAAGGTCAAAGCATAGACTACAAGATTGTTTGGCAAACAAAATGCCCGTCCAAAATACACATTCTTATATGGTTGATATACCAAGACAAAATCCCCATGGATATGATGATCAGGAATTAAGGTTTTCAGGGACCATCCAGATGCCCACTATGTCACAAACATTAAGAAAACACCCACACCTCTTATATTGTTGTCACACATCCAGACATATTTAGACTCAACTCACCACGACTACCATGATTTTTGCACACAACCTATACTTAACACCTTCCACAGATTGCAAAACACAAGAAGCCAAGATGATAAATACAACCAACATGACACATTAGTAGTTGCATTCTTGTGGATATCTAGAAACAAAATTGTATTTGACAATCATAATATATTAATCAATCATTACAAAAATAGGTGAACACCTTCTATCACGAATTCCTTATTTGTAAGATGTCATGGAGACAAAACGCACAAAGAGATATTAAGCCAGACAACTGAAACCAACATACCTAGAGCACACATAGAGATTTCCTTTGAAGGTGGAGGAGAAAACTAGATATGCGGTCGGGCTATATATATCCAGCAGATCAAGGGGAGACTATTACAAAGGAGGATGCCCCACCCATTTTGAGTATATGATGTAATATTATTATGAACTTTTTAGTTTTATCTCTTAGGATCACACTCTTAGTGTTTTTAAAATCCCTCTACTATAAACATCTTGTATTAGGTACCTATGTAGGTATCTAAGGCTCACTATGGTTGCATGAGTCAGCATCAATATATATAAGGAATGAGCATCTAAAAATAATTGTAAATTTAGATAAAATGACAAGAACAAGGAAAACTGATTCTCACAGTGTATAGAGAAAGGAATGTATGATAATATGAGTATATGAAAATATACATCACATGAAAAATTTAATGTATTCATCATTGTTTCCATTTTATATAGATGTTTTTATTGGTTAATTGGTTAAAATTTCACTGGCATGCTTAAATAGTTATTTATTGTTGGATAAGTTTAAGAAGGATGAAGATGATGTTTGAAAAGTGAATTAGTAACTTGGATATGAATTGATAATGATATTAAGATGAATGTTTTGATCTTACATGATTCATATGAATCAAGAGTAAGAGAAAGTCTGGTACTAAGATTAATGAGGTGAAGTTAATCAAGAAAATAATTACTCAAAAATTTAATCCATGGGAACAGAGGGAATTATGCAGACAATGGAATTATGAATTTGCATAGATATATCTATGAGAACTAACTAATAACAAATAAGTGAAGGATAGTAGTAGATGAAAGGAATGGTACACAAATAAAAAAGAAAATAAATGATGGTGAAAAAAATGATAATGATATACATATAATAAATTCATATTTACATCATAATAAAGAAAATATGAGCAAAAAGAAAATGTAAAGTATTCAATTTTCTTTGATAAGAAATGATTAGATCCAGAAAAGACAAGAATATTAAGTTGCTAACAAAAAATATTCAATGAATATTTGAAGAATAAAGGTAGAATTACTTTAACTCTCCTCATCCTCTATGTTTTCTTGTGTGAAATTAAAATGAGGAGGAATGCATATTGGAAATAAAAATATATGCAACTAAGAGGGATATTAATAAATTTCTTTTAATAGGGGAAAAGCATAAGAATGGAGCAAATTAATATATGAACTCTACATGTAATGTGCATATACTTGTTTATGGTTCCCTTAGTAGCATAAGAAAATGAGTATGTAAAATTTTTGGGCCACATAGCCTAAGAAAATAAAGTAGCATGATCTGAAATTTGAGATTTCATCAAAGGATTAATGGTCAGGAAATTGTATGTTGTAGATTTTTGGGATGCTTGTGTTGTTATGCATATGAATGTACTCTTGTATCTTAGAACTTAGTAAAGAATTGGATAACTATGATTATAATAATGAGCAATTTAAATTCCTTAATAGGAATACAATACAAGGAAATGATTATTTTGAAGCTTAAACATCATGAGAAGTATCTCAAGTAAGAGTAGTGGTGATACATCACAATCTATGATACTTTAGCTGAATACTTAGATAAAGTATAGTATAAGTAAAAGAAGATGAAAGTATGCAAGAAAATTTTGATACATGTGAATCTTAAATGAGGGATGAACTTTTACCATGGTGAAGAAAGAATAACCTAAAGAGGATGAGTTATATATGAAGGATACATATTAGGATGTTTGGAACTTGGAAACTCAAGGCAGGTCCATAGCAACTTGATGTTGAATGCCAACTAGATTGCATAAGGAGACATTGAAATATATACAAAGAAGTTGAAGTAATTATTAATAAGAAATTTGAAGCATGAGGATGCTATTTAGAAATGTAATTGAAAAGTATGGGGATGATTAAGATAAGAAAATGATGGATGAATTTAAAATATAACAAATATAAGTTAAATAAAAGTCAGGAATGGCGAAGAGTGGATGCTAAGTTTTAAGTATTTGAGTACTTGAAGTCAATAATCTCTTCATAATATAGTGAAAGAGTTCAGATAATTAAGAAGAGACAAGTAATAATAGATAATAAACAAATCAAAGAAACAAGTTTTTTTCTTTAGTGTTGCTCATATTTTTCTAAAAATACAGTTTTTGAAAGGTGATCCAAGAAAAGTAGAATTTGTTTAGACAGTTTTAATTGTGTATGAATGTATGATAACTAAGTGAAAGAGTTGTGATCCATGTTACTCAAGCATAAACATTTCAGCTCAGTAGTATAATTGTGGTTATTCTGATCTTGTGGCTAATGGGGGCTTCAAGATTTAGATATTAGAATCATCATCATCATCATCAACTAATCCTCAATCCCAACTATGTTGGGGTCGGCTACATGGATCCTTCTTTTCCATTCAGCTCTATCATGGGTCATATTTTGGTTGAAATGTAGAGATTCAAAATCTCTCTTTATAAGCTCTTCCCATGTTAATTTAGGCCTTCCTCTTCTTCTATTAATTATGCTTGCCTCAATAGTGTTACTTTGTATAGACGCATTAGTTGGTCTACGTTGCACAAGTCCATACCATCTGAGTCTGCCCTCAGACAACTTGTCCTTAATGCTCGCCACCCCCACTTTATTCCTGATATAGTCATTTCTCAAGCGATCTTTTCTTGTCTTCCCACACATCCATCTCAACATACGCATATCAGCCATGTTCATCTTGATGAGTCCTTATTTTTTCACCTCTCAACATTCACTCCCATAAAGCATGGTTGGCTATATAGAATTTTTATAAAACTTGCTTTTTAGTCTGAGAGGGATCTTTCAGTCACATAATACTCTAGTTGCACTCCTCCATTTCAACCATCCTATAGTGATCCCATAGCAAACATCATTTTGGACATCACCGTCTGTTTGAATGATAGAGCCCAAGTAATGAAATTTATCACATTTTGGTATATCTACTTCGTCCAACTTGGCTCCACCATTCACACTGTGAGATTGGCTGAAATTGCAATGCATATACTCAGTTTTCTCCTATTAATCATCAATCCATTTGATTCCAGTGCCTTTCTCCAAATTTCAACTTTATCATTCAAACCATTTTAGTTTCGTCAATCAATGCAATATCATCAGCAAATAACATACACCAAGGAACATCATCCTAAACATTCTTTATCAACTCATCCATAACAAGAACGAACAAATATGGGTTGAGTGTGGATCCTTGGTGTACCCCAACTGTGATGGAAAATGTAGGTGTCTCACCTCTAAGCATCTTCACACTTACAATAGAGCTACCATACATGTATTTAATCAAGTCAATGAGTTTGATTGGCACACCATTTTTCCTCAAAACCATCCACACCACTTCTCTGGGTACTCAATCATAAGCCTTTTCCTAATCGATAAAAACCATGTGAAGATCTCTTTTTATTTCCCTATACTTCTCCATAAGCCTCCTTATCAAAAAAATAGCATCTATTGTTAATCTACCAGGCATGAAACCAAATTGGTTGTTTGATATCTACGTTATAGATCTTAACATCTGCTCAATAATCCTCTCCCAAAACTTCATTGTGTGACTCATCAACTTGATATCTCTATAGTTTGTGCAACTCGAAACATCACCTTTGTTCTTATAGATGGGGACTATAGTACTATTTCTCCATTCATCTGGCATCTTCTTTATCTTCATGATCTTGTTAAATAAAATTGTTAACCACATAACTACTTCATCCCCCATACTCCTCCATACTAGGGTTGTACATTTCTTGGTCCAGACCTATGGACCGGAACGGATCGACTATTCGGTCCGGTTCGGTCTTGGACCGACTTGACTTTCGGTCTAGTCTTCGGTCCACTATTTATCAAAAGTTCAGTCCTCAGTTTGGTCTGGTCCAAAATCAGTAGAAACTGGTCTAGACCGATTGGACCGCATAACATAAAAAATATCTTATGTATATTTAAAGAATCTAATATTTGTGAAGTATTGTGGGGATGTACATATTTTACATTATTAATGAAATTAGAATTTACCAAAAGGTATATTAATATTTTAGTCTACACACTAATGTCACTATATCAATAATTACATTAACCATTGCACTTATACAAGTACCGAGTAGCTTCTAAAAAAGTTTGAATATTACATTACATTGTGACGATGAAAAACTTAAACAATGTTGCACATTAAATTGACTTGTGAACAAAAAAGTGTATCTCATATTAACTATTACATAAATCAATTTTAAAAAAAAAATTACAAATGTTAGTTTTTATGTTCTTGGTGTGTTTCCCACGAAGGCTACACACTAGGCAACTAGAGGTGGCTAGATGCAACCGTAAGGGAGGACACACATGTGGATCTTTTGAAATTTATATTAACCCTAACTAAGTCGATCATAAGACCAAATAGGTCACCCGCAAGCGCACAGGATACTATTGTAGCATAGGTGAAGGGCAAGTGTAGGGGTCAATCCTCAAGGATAGAGGGGGCACTAGAGCTAAATTAGGATTTTATACTTTCCTATTAAGGAGACTAGGGTTGAAGGGATTAAAAGGGGTTTGGTTGGTTGTTAAACTAGGTGAACAAGGAAGCAAAGGTAATTATGAAACCTAAGTTATCACGACCCTAAATTAACCTTAGAAAGCATGTCTAAGCAATTAGATTGAGCAAAAAGCTAAACAAGAACAAGAGTTTGCTACACTACACTAAGAGAGAAATTTAGAAAATAAGAACTAAGGTAACCACTAGAGAGAGCAAGATCCTAAGTTAACAATAAAGAGCAATATTAAGAAATTAACTAGGTTAAACTAAGGCAACTAGACTAGATTAGCATAAACAAGCTAAGAAGGAAAAGTGGATTTTAAGCAAGGAGATTAGGTAGGTGGGCCATTTGGGGATGTGTTTTGATATTAATTGGGGGATCTCAACATAGCAACTAATTATCGCAATTCTATTTAGATTACCAAACCATACAACAAGGCAAGTGTTATTAGAATGTATCCTATACTACTAGTTGGAGAACTAGGGTTAGGTTTAATTGTAGGAGGACTTGTCAAGTCTAGGTCTCTAGGACAAGTGGTATTAGGACATTTGAGAGACAAGGGTGGAAATGGGAGTAGAGATGAGGGTTTTTCACCTCATGCCACTAGCCATCCAGCCTTTAGGAAGCTCTAGGCAAGTACGCTAATCACACTTACACTAGCCACTTAGATCTCACACTCACTTGTAGAAGGAGGGATGTGTATGTAGGAACAAAGGGGGCTATCTAGGGATCCACTAATTGGACCTAGGAGGCATTCCTAAGATTGGCCACATATACTCCAATTCCTCCTAGAAGCTAAGTGTCATCAAACATCTCAAAGAAAGCAATCCTTGTTATAAGCACAAACCACATGCAATAAAATAGGAAATGAGATAGAAGCAAGAAGCAATCATCATAGATAGAAATTATGTTCATTACAAGATATTTTCCCCCAACATGGTATCAAAGTCACATTTTAACCCCAAATAGCCCACCACTAGGGGCTTAGCCAGACATGATCAAAGAAAAAGCCAAAGGAAAGGGGAAGAAGGGGGTAGAACTCCATGAAGCTTGAAGTAGAAGCCTCCTTCTTCACCTCCTAGAAGCTTGGGGATGTCCTTCCTCCTCCAAAGGTGCAGATGGGCATGAGAATATGGGGCGTTATGGAGAACTAGGTTTCCAAGGTGGAAATGGTGGATGGAGAGCATAAATGCAAGTTGGAGTGCAATGAATGCTCAAGGGGTGAGTAGAATGGAGTAGTAGTAGCTAGGGAGTCTAACCTTCGTGCCCCAGCCACCACCTATGTATATATACGTGGTGAGGAGGCACTAGGGTAAGTGGGGGTAGTTTATGAAAAATAGTGTAAAAATTGGGTAGGGTAGGTGGGTTACCACAGCCGTAGTGGGGGTAGTAGGGAACGGTCATAGGGGAGTGGCCACGGTCAAGGTGTGAAAGAGGGTAAAACGGCTAAGTATAGGTGGTGTCTATGGTCATCTTGGGTAAGTGGCACCATGACCGTGGTGGGGTACCACAGCCATTTTGGAGGAGGAAGTCTTGATCGTGGGGGAACACAGGCATTTTCTCTTCTGCTGGCCACGACTGTGGTGAGTGGCCATGACTGTGGTGTCTTCAATGGACCACGGTCGTGCTGATGGCCGCGACCGTGGTGAGTTTGGTGCAACAACCTAACATCTTAGTTGATTCTTCACAATAATTGACATGACATGTGGCCATGGGGCCACAGCTGGGTTGGGATCTCTAGTGGCTAAATGAACTTCAATTTACATCATCCATGGACTTCTTTGCTTGATGTTGAACCTTGGACATTAGGGGTAGGTTGAGGGAGCTTTGGGGCCTTCTTTGGACCCCTCCATGGGTGGAGGAATGCTAGAACTCGTTCCTTCTCTCTCATCCATCCAAAGCATGGTCCAAGTAGTTAAAAATAGTGCAAAGAACGTCCATAAGTGCATTTGATAGTAATAATCATATTAAGGGATTTAACTTGCATTCTACTATGTTTAGATGTGAATAAAGTACAAAATGGCACAAGATGGAGCCCTAAAATAGGGCTCCATCACCACGCCAAACTTAAAACATACTTATCCTCAATTATGCTCCAACGTAATCTCTATTTTTAGTTTTCTTTCAATAAGCAAGAGTGACAAATGCATAGCAATAGAAAATTATTGACTACATGGTATTGGAAGTGACTGAGTGCATGTATTCCACCTCTATCCTCTCCTCTTTCACAAACCAATCATGAAATGAGCATTGAGCATACAAACTTCAAATATAAAGCATATAATACACAAGCTATCCATATATCCTTCATATCATTCCGGGTAAACCGTTTCATGTTGGTGTTAATCAAAGATGACTAGGAGTATTTTTTTTTGCTTTCATGAATTCAATCTTATGCCTCGAACCACACTAAATAACCCATGTGGTTGTGGAAAAGGGTAAAGTGAGCTATATTTGATGTTTTCTAGCTCAATGGGTATGAAAGTATAAGAAAGGGTTGCAGAAAGGTTTTTGGAGTACTATTACATAGAGAACTCATCTTTTCTTCATTTGAATGCTCTTGAACAGGAGCTTCCTTTTATTTTCTTTTTTCTTTATTTTTCTTTTCTTTTCTTTGCCCTTGGTGTAGATAGGGCATATGGTGGATAGAGTGAAGTGGGGAGATAAAGATATGGCCACCCCAAACTTTTGGAGGCGTCCAAGGCTGATTATGTGAACTAGGGAATCCTTTCATGAGGAGGAGAGGTATGAAGATGGTGAAAGAATAGTTAGATCAAAGAGGGGTCATTAGTGTAGTCTTCAACATAAGATTCTCTCCATGAAAGCTAATCCAGCACTTCATCAAATGATATCACACCACATGATAGAACAACATGGCATTCACATTTATATTAAGTGATTCCATAGGCTTTAAGCATTTGTAGCTTGCTCAACTCACAAAACAATCAAAACTTCTACAATCTTGAGAGAAGTGGTGCACATGTAAAATTCAACAAACAAGAACACATAGCAATAAACTCTAAGAAACAGTATGCATTTGTTAAAGGATTAAAAATTTCATTTCAAACAGTGGAGATTAAGTCAAAACATGCTTTTTGAGCAAGAACATTCTAGTTTGGGCAAAATTGGCCAAAATGGTGCCAATTTGTCTTCAATCACACTTTAAACCTACATTATTGAACTTAAATAAGTAAAAAAACAAATCATAGCTAAAACATGAAAAATTCACCAAAAATCTACATGATATGTGATGCATGGCAAAAAGGAGTAAAATTTTGAAAATTAGGCAAAAATGCATGAAATTAACTACATGCTATGTAAGAATTCAATAAAAAGAGCAAGAACAGGAAAACTAAACTAGATGGCAAAGGTGGAACAAAATCACAAAGAGACAGATAGGGTGGTGCATACCTCCCTACCCACCCCAAACTTTAGAATCATGATGTCCTCAGTATGAAACTATAGCTTAGGGTATATAGGGGAAGTGTCATGGCTGTTGTGGTGGATGGTCAGACGAGTGAGGAGGATCTGGAGGCAGAGTTGAGTCTGTAGGAGGATCCTAGAAGTAATGTCCCCAGTAGTCATCCTGGGGTGGAGGGTATGTCTCTGAATATCTAGCAATGCCACCCCAAAAATCTCCACCCCATTCGGGGTTTCTTACTGCTTGGGCATGGTCGTAGTGACACAAGTGGTTGACCTGAAGGTGCATTTGCTATTGGTCTTGCCACATGTATTGTTGGATTAGATGCATGTTGCCTTGTGTCTTGTGTATGCTCTCAAGCTGCGCCTGGATGGTGGACATGTCGTAGGTGTTTATTGAGGGATGTTGTAGCTGGGATGTTCCTTCATCCCTTCTTGATTTTTGGGACTGCCTTTGTCCTTCAATTTCTTGCTCCTTCCCTCACACATTAGATTCAACAATCTCCTCTTGTGCAGTAGTGGCTCCCCTGTTGTATGTCTCTCTTGGGTTGTTTTGCTACCATTCCAACAATTTGGCCTCCAGTCTATGGAGGACTCCCAACACGGAGAGAAGTGGTACAGCACGGTATGGCAATTCAAGCTCAATGTTTGGCACACTACTTGCATGATATATCATTCTTTGGTCCTTCATCTTGATAGTTTGTGAGCGGATGAGATAGTTTAACTCCACAAACTCATGCTCAATTTCATCTTCCAACCTAGAGAGGTCATATCCCAAAGCAAGTGCAATTGAGGTTACAAACCCCCCCATAACAAAAGGTGTTTTACTCTTGGAGGGTATGGACCTCATATGATCAATTAACAGCACTCCAAGGTCTATTACCACTTATGGTGCATTGCTATTATGACAAACATATCCTTCTAAAAAATTATGCCTTGATTATCATACATGTTATCATGACAATTGTGTTTGCCAAGGCCTTTTGCAAATACCAGAATAGGGGGTTTCTTATGGTTGAGGTTTTTGACCTCCCTGCATTGCTATCATGACAATTGTGTTTTCCAAGACCTTTTGCACATTGAGGAATAGGGGGTTGCTTATAGATGAGGTTTTTGACCTCCCTACATAGATATCATGGTGCATTGCTATCATGACAATTGTGTTTGCCAAGACCTTTTGCACATAGAGGAATAGGGGGTTGCTTATGGCTGAGGTTTTTGACCTCCCTGCATAGTAATTTGTGCTCCATGTCAAGAGGTTCTAGAAGTGTACATAGTTGAAATATACCTCATTCTCTAGTAAGTCGTCATTCATTTT
This sequence comes from Alisma plantago-aquatica, assembly GCA_963693085.1. Classification (NCBI taxonomy): domain Eukaryota; kingdom Viridiplantae; phylum Streptophyta; class Magnoliopsida; order Alismatales; family Alismataceae; genus Alisma; species Alisma plantago-aquatica. The sequence goes on along the minus strand of OY856410.1, from coordinate 222,118,697 downwards.
ATCAGCCTCTTTAGGATTGGCAGCAAATATACCATTCAAATTAGCTATCGTGAGAGTATGCATGTTGGCTAACATGGCAAATTTGATAGCATCATTTCCTCTCACCTTCGTCTTCTCAAGAATCGTGAAGAATTCTTGCGTCAATGTGGTGTAGCTAGCTTGAGTGTTTGTGAAAAGAATGTCCCACAGCCCCATTTTCTTCAAACCTTCTTCCACGACCACCTTGATTCCGAGTTCCTCAATAACTTTCTTGCATCCATACCTTGTGGCGACGATTTGCCTTCTCATGGCTTTCGGGTATGTGAGTGCAGTCTTCCTGTGCCTATGTCCTCTATCATAGGACACTCCAATGGGGGCCTTGCCTAAGGCCTTCAACCTATCCTCCTCCAATTGAGCTAGAATATCTTCAGCCTCAGCTGACAGATGCATCTCCTCATCTTCAGTGTCTTCTCCTCCTCATTAACCTTGTATGATTGGGACCCCGAACTCATATCAATATTGATTGGCACCCGTTGTTTGGGGTACCAATGTGCGAACTTCTCTTCATCTTGATGCAATTGCCGCCTAGGTTGCGGCTTCTCTCTATGCTCCGCTACCATGTGAGATGTCGAACGGCGTGCTAGAGTTGTCCATGTTCTCCTCAGACTCCTCCTCTTCGGATTTCTGGCTTCTTTTAGTAACTACCATCTTGACCTCGTCCACCAAGTTGTCCATGTTCTCCTCAGACTCCTCCTCTTCGTATCCTAGGTATGCCTCATCGGTGATATGGTGGCTATCAGATGACTGTGTGCAAGATGAATGCACAGACATCGATCGGGGAAATGATTGGGCGATGGAATTTGATGGTGAGGGAGTATGGGAAGGTATGGAGACTTGGTAGGAGGCTTTTTGGTGTGAGCCTTGCCTTCGGTAATCACATCAAGGCTCTTTTGAGCCCCCTTCTTCCCAACCTTGGTGATCCCTTTCATTTTGTGGAGGTGGAGGAGGTGGTAGGGTTGTGGAAAATGGATTTTTGGGTAGATAATGTAATGGAGGTGTATTGATGGGTGGAATGGAAGGATATGGAGGTATAGATGGTGGTCGAATGATTAGGTTTCGATTTGGGGGAGAAATGGAGGTTTTGGAGGAGGTTTTAGGTGGGGGTGGTTGTATGTGGAATAGAGGAGAAAATGGTGATGGAGGGTGGATTAATGGATGATTTGGTGCGGAAATGGAAGAGGAATGGTAGGGGGATGATTTGAGGATGATCGGTGGTGGTCTGGAGGTGATTTGGGGCTTGGATGTGGAGCTTGGAGGAGTTGCATCCATAGGAGCTCTGCCATGGCCGTTGTTGTGTGAAATGAAGGGTTGCAATGGCTTGGGTCGGGTTGAAGATGGACTTTAAGTTATATTTTTTTGTGGGGTCACGTCGTGCCATGACTATGGCGGGTGGCCAGGGTTTGGTAGCACAACTGTGGTGGGGTACCACGATCGTGTTTTTGATGAAGAAATATCCCACCTGACCTTACCATGGTCGTGGTCACGTGCCACGGCCACGCCTTACCACGGCCATGGCTAGTGTGCCATGGTTGTGGCCATTCGACCAAAAACACTAACTTCTTTAACATATTTGACACAAAAAAGACATGACCCGTGGTCGTTGGGCCACGGCCATGGTGAGCTGTCTTTGACACAGTCGTGGTCTCTCAGCCAAAAACACTGACTTCTTTGACATCTTTGACACAAAAAAGACACGACTTGTAGCCGTGGGCCATGGTTGTTTTGTGCAACTTCTACCACGGCCTTGGTCGATCTCTGTAACATACTGAATCTCAGGGTCTTTCCTGCAATTTACCCACTTTTGAGCTTTTCTTGACCTTCGAGTCCATTTGGACCTTTTCCATAAATTTCCCATCCTTTTGGATCATTCTTGGACATCTTGTGCAATTTGAGCACAATCTGAGGTTGAAATCACTATTTACCCTCATTTATGTAAATTGAAGGGTGTTTGCACAAATAACCCACATTAGGAGATAAGTTAGGGTTAATTATGTAATTTGGTCTTTAATGGGATAATATAGTAGATTATATTAATTTGGAGCTTTTTGGATAAATATATTATTATTAATATGTATTTGAATTCATATATGTGTATATTAACCTTTATTGTTTCTCTCTCCTCAAAATATGATTTTAGTCCACATTAATATGCTATTTTGTTGAGTAATGAGTATTTTTACCCTAATGTGTTTTATATGTCGAATTTACTCACATGTTTCTCATGAATGAGCTTTTCATATAATTCCTTGATTTTAATATATTATTATACTCTTTTATGAGCCATATATTTATTAAGGGCCTTATTATGCATTAAACGAGAAAGTGATTATATAGCATTGTAATACTCGTCATTATGAGCCTTTGGCTAAATTTTGGCGTTATTTGGAGTTGATTTGACCTCTCTAATGCATTTTATAAGCTTTTAATATAGTATGATTAATGTTTTTGAATCAAATGCATTTAATCCATTTCATTTATTCGATTGTAACGCTATAGTTCAGCTTTAATTGATGTGTCACACGCACCCCTTGGCTGGCGCACCTTTGGACGGCCAGGATCCAATCATTATGGACCCAGGCGCGATCTGACGACTGGGACTTTGTCCCCTACCTCCCGCTCAATGCGAGACAGAAGCCGTTTTCACGGCAGTTCGCCTCCCGATCCGATCTCTCTCCCTTCTCAACCATTTTTCATGATTCCCGTATCATTGGATTCCTCTTCTCACGCCAGTTCGAATGAACCCTAGCTAACCGCCTATCTCATCGAGTTGGCAAAATGCCCAACTGGGCTCCCCGCCTCCTCTTCGCGGAGGAGTTACAGAATAGGGTAGATATACCTTATTGCCTATCTGAGACCTATAAAACCCTCCTCACCCTCCGCACGTCACTCCTCCACTATCAATTGGCCCTAGGCTACCCTCAGCCACCCAGACCTACTTGCTCTTCTTCTCCGGCAACGGCAGCCAGCCTCTCACACCTCCGACCTCCTCAGTGCAATCATGGGCTAGGTAACCATCCTTAGCCTCTTTCCTTTCTTTTTGCTTCTTCAGTTTGTCTCGTGGAGTCCCCTACCACCGTAACCTCTAGAGCCGCCGTCGAGCTCCTCCGGCGCTATGCTTTTCCTGGCTTTGGTGCTCCTCTGACCTCTCTGCCTCTTCCGTTCGCTTCGCCGTGACTCCGAGAACCTGCTCGAAACCTTTGTGTTGTCTGCCGTGGTGCTTTCATGGTGATTTTCTCGATTTTGGCTTCCCCTGTTTCCGGCCAGGTTGGCCCTTGTTCTTCTGCTCCAGAGCACGCGAGTGCGTGGGCAGGGGATCCTCATGTTCGGCTGGGCTTAGGGAACTCGTTCCCAGGTTCAGTTCTCGGTCACACGCCCTGATGGCGAGTTGAAGCATAGGAGCTGGGACTCCTGTGAGCCTGCTCGCACCATGACCGTGGCTGGAAGAAGCCAGGTCGTGGATTGACCAAGAGGGTCATCCACAGGCGTTGTATCGATTTGCAAACGTCGGGGCAATCTCGTCTTTTCCCCCTGAGTTTTTGTTTCTCGCTTGCAAAACAATCGATGGTTCCAAATGACCGATTTGCCCTCGTAGCTTTAATTGGTTTGATTTAACGAACAAGGGCATTTTGGTCCTTTCACCTATAATTTACATCGAATTTGTATTTCGATTTTAATACCTGTCACACTATGGTTTTCCTAATTTCTGATTGGTCAGGTTTACTTAATTCATAGTAAATCAACCATTGGTCAGAAAAATATGAATAAATATCCGATGGAAAGGATTTTTAACGAAGAATCTGATTTTATGGTTTTTGAGACATGATTTGGATTTCTTTTCCGAAGTTTGCTTTGAATGGCATTTTTAGTATGTAAATGTTTTAAAATACATAATTAATTCATTTTAACTCTGTTTTATATAATAAGATATGTTTTCTTAATCAGGAGATTATGAGTAATCGTTTGGACTTGGTTTTGAACTCTAAATCGTAGTTTTGTAAAATTAGGGTTTTCTTATGATTTATGTCTTTATATATATTAATGCATGTGTTATATTTATAACTAGGATATATGGATGGTTTGCTATCTGTTTGGTGGATATGATGGTAATGTATATATCTAAGGTATGTGGCTCCTATGTAGGTGCACCCTATTATGTATGTGAAACTTATTTAGTATGTGAGCCCTATTTTGTATGTGCATCCTATTATAGTATGTGGACTCTATTCATATATGTGATGATAAATGTGCAATACACCTACTCTCAGTTGGGCTTTTATCCAACCCCACCAATTATATTTGTGCTAGCCTTGTTATCCTTCTATTTACATTTATTGGCTCTTTACTTAGCTTATGCCATTGTGGCTTAATCATTGGAATCATGTGAATCATTCTTCTTCATATGTTGCCTCCTTTACTTGGAAATGATTTAATCTTGATATTGACTCATCTTTTGAAATACTTGGAAATCTTATATATATTGTGGTTGTCCTTGTGGCTCATTTGAATGTAACTCCTTAATCTTGTTATTGACTATGTGGCTCATCCTTTTGAAATATTTGGAACATTATATAATGTTGATGCTTGTTGACTCTTTTAATTCTTTGATCTTTTGGATATGGTTTTGACCTATGATGGTCTTGTTACTTATTTGGGTTTTATTCCCAATGCTATGTTGCAATCTTGTTACTTTTCACTATACTGCCAAGTGACTATTTAAGCATGATGTATTTTAGGCCAAATGACAATGTAGTGTACATGAGTACAAACCACCCACAGGGCACTGGGGTTTTAGTCCCCCTGCCAATTTATATATTTTTGAGGTTTGGGATGTTATTTCCCCTCTCCTCCTGGTTGAGGTCCGGTAGGTGCCTCACCCTACATTGAGATGAGTTTGTGTCTTAATATATTCATGCTATGTGATCTATTATTATGGTGATTGTATATGGCAGTTCTCTTATTCTTATTTGATTATCTATCTCATTCTCTTAAACTTTTGTAGCATAGAAAATCCTTTATTATGCAATATTGTTGTTTAATCTTTGTCCAATACTTTCTTTTTAACACATACCTTTTATCTTTCTCTTGTTGGATGACCCCAACCATCCAGGATAGGATCAGAGTGCGTATGGAAGCTTGGTGAACCTAAGACTAAGGATAGAAGATGAAGAACATATAGTATATGATCATAGTTGCTTATATGTTTTAAATAGTTTGTTTGGAGACAATTTTGTATTAGTCTAAGTCTTCCTCTACCTAGATCCTTGTAGTTGCTTGTATAAAGTTGTACTCCCATTTGGGAAAATTTTATAATGTACTCTTTATACATTTTGAATAAGTCAAGATTTAATTCTTCCGCTGCCATACTTTTGGTGTTTTTGTTTATCATGTTTTTAGTAGAGACTGGTCTTTACAGCATGGTATCAGAGCATCAAGGTAGTCGGATTCTTGACTAGTTCAAAATTGTCTCCTAGATAGAACCTCTCACCTCATATAGTTTCCTTTAGTTAGTTTTTCACCTTAGAGTTGACCTAGCATGAAAGTTAGATTTAGTATCCTAATAATAATTAATTAAAAATAAAATTTGTCAACTTTTTAGTGAATTGTCTAATTGAGTAACTATTAGAGCAAGAAGTTGAAGTGATGGTGTCTAGAAAGGGTCGGAGCTTAGGGGCTGGCAATATTTTCCTCCGCCCCACTAGCTTGGTCACGAGGACTCCTGAGCTCATATGACCTGGCCTGGCCTGATCTGAAACGGACAGCTTGAAATAGTCTACCTTTAGACATTACCTTATTGTTGAATAACCTTAGAAACCCTTATATGATGATTTTGATTTCTTTTCTCAAACAAAAATCATCTTGTAATCCCTAAGTATCTTATATGAGCCTTAGATTTCCATGTTTAGGGTTTAGTGTACCCTATGTTATACCTTTAGTTTGGAGGATAGTGGATAGTAAGACTTTCACGTTGGATCTTATACCCTTAGAGTAGTTTGACTTAGTCAACCTTTTGAGTGGAAAGGTAGTGTTAGTACCTTGTTAGATTTTAGGAGTTGTTGATTTCGAGGACGAAATCCTCTTTAGGGGGTTGGAATCCCTCAATGCCTTGAAATCAAGAAACCATAACTCCTTAGACATGGGAATAGAGAGCTTATGTGTTTAGAGTTTAATAAACCTAATATAATTGTAATTCATCTTGTTTGATTATAAATAATGAATAAGTCATGTAATCCTTATGCTTGAACCTTAATATATTCTTGATGCACATAATCATTAATTGTTCATATGTAGATATACATAGTTTGGATTAAGTCACCCTAATGATAAAATGTGTATGGTAAAATACACCCTAAGGATGCTTTAATATGTAATGGTCATGTTGACCTAAACCCTAGGATGTAACCATCTAGCCTTGACAACATATGTACATATATACCCTTCATGCCTTTCTTGATACTCTAGTGACATTAGGTGTCATCTCATGGTATACCTTAATGCATGTAAATGGGTTATAATCACTTAATCATATTTGTGACCTAATCATCAACACATGTTAGGCATAGCACCTTGTTGACTAAAATACATCTCATTGATCATCTTACTGGTTTATGGATAAAATCATTAATAGGATAATGAGTAATTAGATTCATATAATGTGAGGTTAATTCATAGTAATTAGTGTTGTGAGAGAAAATGATTAGTGATGACATGGATATGAGTATGTTAGATGTTGTGCCAATATGTTCCTTAGATATAATCCATATACCCTTAGACTTGTTATTAGGGTAATAATTTGTTGGACATGATGTAGTTATTGGGTAATAATGTTGAGTTATTTAGGTTTTGACCTAATGCATTAATTGTTATTGGGATCGGTTTAATATAGGTTGTAATGGCCTTGTAAACCCTAATTGTGCTTACAACCCTTAATGAGGGAGATACCCATGATATAATATTGAGATATAATTGTTTTGTAATAAAATATGGCACAAGTGTTAGTATAATAGATATGATGCCTCTTCATGATAGAGTTGTGCCTATTAGGCGAAGATGCTTATTATGTTGGGTTTGATAAAAGGCTATAGGTTTTGTGGAAACCTTAGTAATACCTGACTTATGTAGATTTTGTGTTGTACCCTAGATTAAGGGTTATAACCTAGTTGTTTATGGTTGGGATGTTACACACTCACCCTCTCTTTTCTCTTGTTGTGATTTCGGGGACGAAATCCTCTTTAAGGGGTGGTGTGCTGTAACATACTGAATCTCAGGGTCTTTCCTGCAATTTACCCACTTTTGAGCTTTTCTTGACCTTTGAGTCCATTTGGACCTTTTCCATAAATTTCCCATCCTTTTGGATCATTCTTGGACTCCTTGTGCAATTTGAGCACAATATGAGGTTGAAATCACTATTTACCCTCATTTATGTAAATTGAAGGGTGTTTGCACAAATAACCCACATTAGGAGATAAGTTAGGGTTAATTATGTAATTTGGTCTTTAATGGGATAATATAGTAGATTATATTAATTTGGAGCTTTTTGGATAAATATATTATTATTAATATGTATTTGAATTCATATATGTGTATATTAACCTTTATTGTTTCTCTCTCCTCCAAATATGATTTTAGTCCACATTAATATGTTATTTTGTTGAGTAATGAGTATTTTTACCCTAATGTGTTTTATATGTCGAATTTACTCACATGTTTCTCATGAATGAGCTTTTCATATAATTCCTTGATTTTAATATATTATTGTACTCTTTTATGAGCCATATATTTATTAAGGGCCTTATTATGCATTAAACGAGAAAGTGATTATATAGCATTGTAATACTCGTCATTATGAGCCTTTGGCTAAATTTTGGCATTATTTGGAGTTGATTTGACCTCTCTAATGCATTTTATAAGCTTTTAATATAGTATGATTAATGTTTTTGAATCAAATGCATTTAATCCATTTCATTTATTCGATTGTAACGCTATAGTTCAGCTTTAATTGATGTGTCACACGCACCCCTTGGCTGGCGCACCTTTGGACGGCCAGGATCCAATCATTATGGACCCAGGCGCGATCTGACGACTGGGACTTTGTCCCCTACCTCCCGCTCAATGCGAGACAGAAGCCGTTTTCACGGCAGTTCGCCTCCCGATCCGATCTCTCTCCCTTCTCAACCATTTTTCATGATTCCCGTATCATTGGATTCCTCTTCTCACGCCAGTTCGAATGAACCCTAGCTAACCGCCTATCTCATCGAGTTGGCAAAACGCCCAACTGGGCTCCCCGCCTCCTCTTCGCGGAGGAGTTACAGAATAGGGTAGATATACCCTATTGCCTATCTGAGACCTATAAAACCCTCCTCAGCCTCCGCACGTCACTCCTCCACTATCAATTGGCCCTAGGCTACCCTCAGCCACCCAGACCTACTCGCTCTTCTTCTCCGGAAACGGCTGCCAGCCTCTCACACCTCCGACCTCCTCAGTGCAATCATGGGCTAGGTAACCATCCTTAGCCTCTTTCCTTTCTTTTCGCTTCTTCAGTTTGTCTCGTGGAGTCCCCTACCACTGTAACCTCTAGAGCCGCCATTGAGCTCCTCCGGCACTATGCTTTTCCTGGCTTTGGTGCTCCTCCGACCTCTCTGCCTCTTCCGTTCGCTTCGCCGTGACTCCGAGAACCTGCTCGAAACCTTTGTGTTGTCTGCCGTGGTGCTTTCATGGTGATTTTCTCGATTTTGGCTTCCCCTGTTTCCGGCCAGGTTGGCCCTTGTTCTTCTGCTCCAGAGCACGCGAGTGCGTGGGCAGGGGATCCTCATGTTCGGCTGGGCTTAGGGAACTCGTTCCCAGGTTCAGTTCTCGGTCACACGCCCTGATGGTGAGTTGAAGCATAGGAGCTGGGACTCCTGTGAGCCTGCTCGCACCATGACCGTGGCTGGAAGAAGCCAGGTCGTGGATTGACCAAGAGGGTCATCCACAGGCATTGTATCGATTTGCAAACGTCGGGGCAATCTCGTCTTTTCCCCCTGAGTTTTTGTTTCTCGCTTGCAAAACAATCGATGGTTCCAAATGACCGATTTGCCCTCGTAGCTTTAATTGGTTTGATTTAACGAACAAGGGCATTTTGGTCCTTTCACCTATAATTTACATCGAATTTGTATTTCGATTTTAATACCTGTCACACTATGGTTTTCCTAATTTCTGATTGGTCAGGTTTACTTAATTCATAGTAAATCAACCATTGGTCAGAAAAATATGAATAAATATCCGATGGAAAGGATTTTTAACAAAGAATCTGATTTTATGGTTTTTGAGACATGATTTGGATTTCTTTTCCGAAGTTTGCTTTGAATGGCATTTTTAGTATGTAAATGTTTTAAAATACATAATTAATTCATTTTAACTCTGTTTTATATAATAAGATATGTTTTCTTAATCAGGAGATTATGAGTAATCGTTTGGACTTGGTTTTGAACTCTAAATCGTAGTTTTGTAAAATTAGGGTTTTCTTATGATTTATGTCTTTATATATATTAATGCATGTGTTATATTTATAACTAGGATATATGGATGGTTTGCTATCTGTTTGGTGGATATGATGGTAATGTATATATCTAAGGTATGTGGCTCCTATGTAGGTGCACCCTATTATGTATGTGAAACTTATTTAGTATGTGAGCCCTATTTTGTATGTGCATCCTATTCTAGTATGTGGACTCTATTCATATATGTGATGATAAATGTGCAATACACCTACTCTCAGTTGGGCTTTTATCCAACCCCACCAATTATATTTGTGCTAGCCTTATTATCCTTCTATTTACATTTATTGGCTCTTTACTTAGCTTATGCCATTGTGGCTTAATCATTGGAATCATGTGAATCATTCTTCTTCATATGTTGCCTCCTTTACTTGGAAATGATTTAATCTTGATATTGACTCATCTTTTGAAATACTTGGAAATCTTATATATATTGTGGTTGTCCTTGTGGCTCATTTGAATGTAACTCCTTAATCTTGTTATTGACTATGTGGCTCATCCTTTTGAAATATTTGGAACATTATATAATGTTGATGCTTGTTGACTCTTTTAATTCTTTGATCTTTTGGATATGGTTTTGACCTATGATGGTCTTGTTACTTATTTGGGTTTTATTCCCAATGCTATGTTGCAATCTTGTTACTTTTCACTATACTGCCAAGTGACTATTTAAGCATGATGTATTTTAGGCCAAATGACAATGTAGTGTACATGAGTACAAACCACCCACAGGGCACTGGGGTTTTAGTCCCCCTGCCAGGCACTGGGGTTTTAGTCCCCCTGCCAATTTATATATTTTTGAGGTTTGGGATGTTATTTCCCCTCTCCTCCTGGTTGAGGTCCAGTAGGTGCCTCACCCTACATTGAGATGAGTTTGTGTCTTAATATATTCATGCTATGTGATCTATTATTGTGGTGATTGTATATGGCAGTTCTCTTATTCTTATTTGATTATCTATCTCATTCTCTTAAACTTTTGTAGCATAGAAAATCCTTTATTATGCAATATTGTTGTTTAATCTTTGTCCAATACTTTCTTTTTAACACATACCTTTTATCTTTCTCTTGCTGGATGACCCCAACCATCCAGGATAGGATCAGAGTGCGTATGGAAGCTTGGTGAACCTAAGACTAAGGATAGAAGATGAAGAACATATAGTATATGATCATAGTTGCTTATATGTTTTAAATAGTTTGTTTGGAGACAATGTTGTATTAGTCTAAGTCTTCCTCTACCTAGATCCTTGTAGTTGCTTGTATAAAGTTGTACTCCCATTTGGGAAAATTTTATAATGTACTCTTTATACATTTTGAATAAGTCAAGATTTAATTCTTCCGCTGCCATATATTTGGTGTTTTTGTTTATCATGTTTTTAGTAGAGACTGTTCTTTACAATCTCCATGGCCGTGTTGGGTTCATTCCTTCCAACTTTTTCAATTCAAATTCAACAACTTTGTTTTTCTTTGATATTTCACCACAAATTGGTAATAGTGGCCATGGTTCACCTTTGATTCCTCTCTCTTTAGTACCTAACACCTTCCATATCATCAAAACTCAAAGAAAACTATTAAACACATGTGTTTGTATTTTGGGGAAAAGAAAACAAAAGTATCAAAAAGAGAAGGTTGGGTGAAAAATCTCCCAAACCTAGGTGGGTTGCTTCCAACTAGCGCTAAATTTATAGCCTTCAGCCAGGCTTGTTTCTTTCTTCGTTAAGTGTTGACACCCACGGTGTCATCCTTCTCTTCCATAGTGATCCTTTCTAGAGTTCTGACGACATGGGCTTCATCCCCGGGAGTGTACATCGAACGGAAGTATGGACTTGATTTCCACAGCTCTAAGGGATCATAGTAGCATAGACTATCACTGAAGTCTTCATTACCCAGCTTGTACCTCTCCTCTTTAGTGAATATAAAGAAATCAAACTTTATCCTTTTATAAGTGATCGTCATAGTTCTCGTACGCACATTGATTTCCACACCCACAGTGGACAAGAAGGGTCTCCCCAATATGAGGTACTATTTTCCATCAATAGGTCCAAAATTCATAATCAGAAAATCGGTTACATAAGCAATGTCTATCCTTTGATCCATTGCTACTATTGTGTTTTTCAATATCCCCAAGGGCTTCCTCTTAGTTCCATCACACAAGATAAGGACACAATCCACCGGTTCCATTTATTGAGGCCAAGTCATAGATACATGCTCCATGGCATGATACTTGTCCTTGCACTTAAATCGAGGAGAGCGTGCTCAACAGGTTGTGTATCGATGTAGCAGGTAATGAGAGGAACTCTCGGATCATCCCTTTTGTCTAGAAAGCCAAGGTCGACGATGAAATTCACTGATTTTGTAGCAACAATTTCTTTGGGTAGTAATAGCACTAGTTTTCTCTTCCTCATGCAAACATGTTTCACTAATAAAAAGAATGATTTGATTCCTACCGTTCCTTGCTTCAAGGATCCCAGGAGATTCATAATACTGCTACCTTTTCTTGGAGGGAGGTACCTTCTAAAGTCTCATGGATTTTCCCCTCAATTGCATCGAATGTTTCCGCAGCACTTAGTGGGACTTCAGGAGGTATGATGGTGATTCTCATCTCATGGGGAGGTTTTTGCTCCCAAAAAGGTATTGCATCAAGTGTTTCTATGTCAATCACATGTGGGGCAGAAAATGTGATGTTGTAACAAACAGACAGAGGAATCAAATCTCTTGCACTTTCATCACTTCCAAGAGATGGTGGAATAGATGAGGGTGCTTCTATATCCACATCAGGAATAGCAGAAACTTAGGTGTGCTTGGCATTTGCAATCAGTAATTGAGCAGAAGATTCTTTGGTGCTTTTGTGATCTTTGATAGACCCTTCTAGCATCGAGCCTTTGTCGTCAACTTCAATCACTTTCTTTTCCCTTTTCTCAAACCTTTGAGAAGCTTCTCTCCCCATATGACAGACACCATATTCACTTGTTCATGGGGAGGAGGGGCTTGTGAAGATGGAGGTGGTTATGGTCTTTGATGAGGCGAGTTAGGATTTTAGAGTATGCAAGTTGGTTGTTGGGGAGGTTTTTGTGGAGGTGGTGGTTGATAGGTATGTGAAGGTGGTAGGGGTATTGATAGTTGAATGGGGTTGGTGAGGTGGTGGAGCGTATGGGTGTGGTGGTCCTTGATATTGGAGGAGTGGGGGTGCTTGGCCTTGTGGTGGGATGTATGCACCTTGAGTAGTGTTCACATAACCACCATTGTTGTTTGGATTTTCCATTGGTTAATATGGGAGTCTTCCTTCTTCACGACGTGCAAGTGAGATTGACATTTGATCAAGCCTTTGTTCAAGGCAGCTAATATTTTGCCCTTGTGAGGACACCTACTTTCTTTACCTCATACAAATTTCTCAACCTCCCGAGAACTTCATCTTCAAATTTGGATTTATACCTTGTCCTTGGTTGCCCTTGTCCTTGCCCATCTTCATTTTATTTCTTCCATGAGAAATTGGGATGGTTCCTCCACTCAGGAGTATAAGTGTTGGACATGGGGCCTTGATTGTTCCGGTTGCCAAAAGAGTTCAAGGCATGAACTTCCTTAGCTTCGACTTCAACCGCCATAGTGGATTGTCTAGAAGAACCACTAGCTTGGTTCTTCATCATATTCATCATGTCCGCCATCATCTTCATCATGTCAGGGTTGGCAACGTTGCAGGCTGGAGCTACGGAAGGAGGTGGAGGGACATAGTTTCGGCTGTAGTGTTCCCCTTTTGTAGAAACTCAATGGCGGGAATTTTTAGTAAGGTGCTCGAACAATGGCCACGACTCCTCGGTTGGCTTTTCCATGAAAGTTCCTCCATATCATGAGTCAACATTGTTTTGGCTCAACTCTTTAAGCCCAGTGTAGAAGTCTTGAACTAGTTTCCACAATGTCACTTCATGGTGGGGGCAGTCATGGAGGAGATTTTGGAACCTCTCCCACACCTTGTGGAAGGGTTCATTCTCTTTTTGGGCAAAGGAAGTGATACATCTCCCCATGTAGGTTAGCTTACCAATCGAGAAGAACTTTTTGAGGAATTCATTCTTGACTTCATTCCAAGTTACCAACTTTGTCTTCAAGATGTACCACTCTTTAGCTTTTTCTTTTAGGGAGAATGGAAAGAGGGTTCTCCGGATGGAGTCATCGGTAGCGGCGGGGGTACAAAAAGTGGATCACATCTCAAGGAATGCATCAGTGTGATGGTAGGGATTCTCATTCTCCATCCCATAGTAAGTGGGTAGGAGTCCAAGGAGTGCGGGTGGAATGGAGAATTGTTGACCCGGCATTTGGTCAACTAGGGTGGCAGTGGGAGAATTGTAATTCCCCGAGGTGAAATACTGGTGGAGTGGGCGGTTGGGCTGCGATGGAGGTTTTTAAGAAATTGCATGAGGGTTTTTTTCTCTCATCTCATCTTCTCGGTGTTGGTTGTGGTTACTTTGGTGTCTCCTTATACCTATCTCGGGGTCGTACAACACTAAGTCGGTACGAAAGGAACGTGTGTGGCGCATGCACAGCTGTCACCAGCACAATACACAAACAAGCAACAAGGAACCAAGTTAGAATGGAAATAAGAAAAAGTGAACAAAGAATAAAGAATATCCATGATGAGGGCAAAAGGAAAGGCTAAGCTATACAAATTAGCTATGTTGAGTGCCTCTATCCCCAGAAACGGTGCCAAAAATCTTGGTGCACTTCCCACCATGTCTACACACTAGCCAAATAGAGGTGTCTAGATGGAACCCTAAGGGAGGGCACACGTGTGGATCTTTTGAAATTTATATTAACCTTAACCAAGTCGATCACAAGACCAAATAGATCACCCACAAGCGCATGGGGTACTATTGTAGCAGAGGTGAATGGCAAGCATAGGGGTCGATCCTCGGGGACAGAGGGGGCACTAGATATAGACTAACGTTGGCTACGTTCCTATTGCGGAGACTAGGGTTGAAGGGTTTAAAATGGGTTTGGTTGGTTGTTAAACTAGGTGAATAAGGAAGTAAAGGCAATTATGAAATCTATGTTATCACAACCCTAAGTTAACCTAAGCAAGCAATTCTAAGCAATTCGATTGAGCAAAAAGCTAAACAAGAGCAAAAGGTTAGCTACACTACACTAAGAGAAAAAATTAGCAACTAATAACTAAGGTAACCACTAGAGAGATCAAGATCCTAAGTTAACACTAAAGGGCAAGATTAAGCAATTAACTCGGTTAAACTAAGGCAACTAGACTAGATTAGCATAAACAAGCTAAGAAGGAAAAGTGGATTTTAAGCAATGAGATTAGGTAGGTGGGCCGTTTGGGGATGTGGTTTGATATTAGTTGGGGGATCTCAACATAGCAAGTAATTATCACAATTCTATCTAGATTACCAAACCAAACAACAAGGCAAGTTCTATTAGAATGTACCATATACTATTAGTTGGAGAACTAGGGTTAGGTGTAATTCTAGGAGGACTTGTCAAGTCCAGGTCTCTAGGGTAAGTGGTATTAGGACAATTGATAGCCAAGGGTGGAAATGGGAGTAGAGATGAGGGTTTTGCACCTCATGCCACTAGACATCCAACCTCTAGGAAGCTCTAGACAATTGCACTATTCACACTTACAAAGGCCACTTAGATTTCACACTCACTTGTAGAAGGAGGGATGTGTATGTAAAAACAAAGGGGGCTAGATAGGGATCCACTAATTGGACGTAGGATCCATTCCTAAGATTGGCCACATACACTCCAATTCCTCCTAGAAGCTAAGTGTCATCAAACATCTCAACGCAAGCAATCCATGTTATAAGCACAAACCACGTGCAATAAAATAGGAAATGAGATAGAAGCAATAAGCATTCATCATAGATAGAAATTATGTTCATTACAAGATATTTCCCCCAACATAGTATCAAAGTCACATTTTGACCTCAAATAGCCCACCACTAGGGGCTTAGCTAGACATGATCAAAGAAATAGCAAAAGAAAGGGGAAGAAGGGGGTAGAACTCCATGAAGCTTGAAGTACAAGCCTCCTTCTTCACCTCCTAGAAGCTTGGGGACGTGCTTTGTCCTCCAATGGTGCATATGGACATGATAATATGGGGGATTACGGAGGAAAACCTAGAAAACTAGGTTTCCAAGGTGGAAATGAGGTGGAAATGGTGGATGGAGAGCATAAATGCAAGGTGGAGTGCAATGAATGCTCAAGGGGTGAGTAGGGTGGAGTAGCAGTACCTAGGGGGTCTAACCTTCGTGCCCCAGCCACCACCTATGTACATATAGGTGGTGGGGAGGCACTAGGGTAAGTGGGGTTAGTTTAGGAAAAACACCGTAAAAATTAGATAGGGTAGGTTGGTTACCACAATCGTGTTGATGTACCACGATCATGGTGGGGATAGTAGGAAACGGTCGTGGGGGAGTGGCCACGGTCAAGGTGTAAAAGGAGGGTGAAAAGGATAACTATAGGTGGTGTCCACGGTCGTGGCGGGGTTCCATGGTTGTGTTGGGTAAGTGGCACCACGGCCATGGTGGGGTACCACAGCCGTTTTGGAGGAGGAAGTCTTGATCGTGGGGGGGCAGCATGGGTGTTTTCTCTTCTACTGGCCATGAACATGGTGAGTGGCCACAATTGTGGTGTCTTCAATGGACCACAGGTGTGATGATGGCCATGGACGTGGTGAGTTTGGTGCAGCAACCTGATATCTTAGTTGATTTTTTACAATAATTGACACAGCCTGTGTCCATGGGGCCACGGCCGTGTTGGGATCTCCAATGGCTAAATGAACTTCAATTTACATCATCCATGGACTTCTTTACTTGATTTTGAACCTTGGTCATTAGGTGTAGGTTTAGGGAGCCTTGGGGCCTTCTTTGGACCCCTCTATGAGTGGAGGAATCCTAGAACTCCTTCCTTCTCTCTCATCCATTCAAAGCATGGTCCAATTACTTGAAAATACTGCAAAGAATGTCCATAAGTGCATTTGATAGTAATACTCATATTGAGGGATTTAAATTGTATTCTATTGTGCTCACATGTGAATAAAGTACAAAATGGCACAAGATGGATCCCTAAAATAGGGTGGCATCATACTTGTGACACCTAGTCTCGATTGTCTTATTATGTGTAAATATTGTATTAGTAGTGTTCCCAATATTCTTATGATAGTTTACTCTATCATGTTGTAAGAGTTTAAGTGTATAACTTGGTTTGTATTACCAAACTCAAATGTATTATTAGTCCTTTAATCATTTTTATAACATAATTCTTTTATATTTTATAAGCAAGAGTATTGGATATTGGTGATCCGGTCCGGTCTTGGTCCGGTCCCAGTCTAGTCCTTCATATTTCCGGTCTGGTCCTTGGTCCATAATTTTTTTTGTTAACTGGGTCTCGGTCCTAGCCGGTCTGGTTCAAGTTTGAACCGATGTAACATTCTTTGTCAACTCATCCATAACAAGAACGAATAGATATGGGCTGAGTGTGGATCCTTGGTTTACCCCAATTGTGATGGGAAATGTACGTCTCTTACCTCCAGGAGTCTTCACACTTGCAGTTAAGCTACCATACATATCATTAATCAAGTCAATGTATTGGATTGGCACACCCTTTTTCCTCAAAACCATCCACAACCCTTCTCTGGATACTCAATCATAAGCCTTTTCCAAATCGATAAAAACCATGTGAAGATCTCTTTTTCTTTCCCTATACATCTCAATAAGCCTCCTTATTCAAAAAATAGCATCTATTGTTGATCTACCAGGCAAGAAACCAAATTGGTTGCTTGATATCTGCATTATAGATCTTAGCCTCTGATCAATAATCCTCTCCCAATGCTTCATTGTGTGAATCATCAACTTGATATCTCTTTAGTTTGTATAGCTCTAAACATCACCTTTGTTCTTATAGATGGGGACTATAGTACTATTTCTCCATACATCTGGCATCTTCTTTGTCTTCATGAACTTGTTAAATAAATTTGTTAACCACATAACTCCTTCCTCCCCCATACTCTTCCATACATCAATGGGAATATTGTCTGGTCTGCATGCATTTCTCATTTTCATCTTTTTCAAGGCATTCTTAACCTCCAAATGTGAAACTCATTGTGTGTAAATGATATCTCTCATATCCCTGTCACACAAGTCTCTAACATTATTTACCGTATCTCCATTGAAAGGCTTATGGAAATAATTTCTCCATTGGTTCTTGATATCATCATCCTTTACCATCACTCTACCATCTCCATTCTTGATGCATTTTACTTGACTCAAGTCTCTTCCTTTCCTTTTATCCTATATGAGCCATTTTATATATATCTTTTTCCCCTTCTCTAGTATCCAACTAACCTCCTGAACAACCTTTTTTCCTTCTTTCTTTGCTTGTTTGTATCTCTAGAATTTTGCATCATCTCAAGATTTGGGCAAGCTCCTATAGATCTCCCTTTTCAGTTTAATAGCCTTCTATACTTCATCATTCCACCACCAAGTCTCTTTTTGTGGAGGCCCACAACCTTTGGACGCCCCCAAAATCTCTTTGGCAATTTTTATTATGTAGGAGCTCATGTTATGCCACATAGTGTTGACATCAGACTCAAAGTTCCAAGTTCCCTCCTTGATGAGTTTATCATGAAAGGTCAATTTCTTTTCTCCTTTAAGATTCCACCACTTGATCCTACTATCTTGATTTTTGTTATGCTTGCCTTTATTGATCTTCATGTTAATACCCAAAACCACCAACATATGTTGGGTCGTGAGTTCTTCATCAGGAATCACTTTACAGTCCTTGCATACTTTATGATCCTCCCACCTTGTAAGGAGGTAATCAATTTGGCTACAATTGTGCTCACTCTTAAAAGTAATCTTATGAGATTCTCTTTTCTTGAAATGGGTGTTTTGCCAAAATCATATCATATGCAATTGTAAAATCTAATATCCTCTCTCCTTCTCCGTTTCTCCTGCCATATCCAAAACCACTGTGAACTATCTCATATCCATCATTGCTACTCCCCACATGGCCATTTAAATCACTCCCAATAATCATCTTCTCCTCTGTCGGTATTCCTTGCATCAATTCATCCATGTTATCCCAAAATTCCTTCTTAGCCTCCTCGCTAAGGCCAACTTGGGTGGCATAAGTGCTAATAATGTTAAAAATATTTCCCCCAAGAACGACCTTGATAGCTATGATTCTATCACCCATCCTAGTGAACTTGACGACATCATCTTTCAACATCTTATCAACAATAATACCTACACCATTTCTATGTTTATCAATGCATGTATACCATATTTTGTATCTGGTATCTCCAATCTCTCTACAACATTCCCTTGTCCACTTAGTTTCTTGTAAGCAAGCTATATTGACTTTTGTTCTCATCGTGGTATCTACTATCTCCAAAGATTTTCCTGTCAAAGAGCCAATATTCCAAGATCCAACTCTAAACCTTTTTTCTTGGACTTGCTTCTTTACCTGCCTTTGTCAAAAATGTTTCCCTTGCACAATATTCACTACATCTGGACAATGATGTGGTAGAACTAGCTTCTTTACCCACACTCGTCCAAGATGTGTAAACCCTTGCACAATTTTCACTACATATGGGCGATGATGTAGCGGGACTAGCTTCTTTACCCACACCCGTACAAGATGTTGAAACCCTTGCTTGTCCTTCAACACAATCAGGCGTCACTGTGTCAAAACCCCTTGCATATCTATCATTGCACCTGGGTGCCGATGCAACACGTCGCTAGGTAGGGATGCTCCAATAAAATTTTTATAAGGATCCATGTAATAGAAAGAGTGACAAAGTTTTTATGGTTGGCTGTCAACCTACCACCAACCCTCCTCCTTTACCCAGGCTTCAGACCAGCTACATTCGCATCAAATATGAAAACATAGGCGGAGTTGAGATATCAGAATAACAAAGAATTTTATAAGTGGTTTAAATTATGCTATATTACTATAGTAGAGAAAATAACTATATAGTTGATATAGTATAAATCGAGATCCATTCAAAGAATAAACCTCAAAAGTATGTGCTAGATTGAAAGAAAGTACATTATTAGCAATTGGTCATGACATATGTGTTTTCTTGTTGATATTTAGATGATTTTTTACAAGTTGATTGGAACTTGAAAGAAGAACACAGGATTCAATATTCAAATAAGACATACAAGAATTAGAGAGATACTAGAATTTAAAATGCAGGACAATATCCTAAAGGAATTTATATTTATATATTTTTAAGTTTTGAGGATGTAACTTTTAAGGGGGAGTGATTGTGATAACCCTACCCCAACTTAGTAGATAATTGAGGGTTACAAGACCATAAGCTCAATTTTCAGACATTTACTATGTATTTAATATTGAACCATGATGTGCATGATCCATACTCAAATACATATTTACAAATATAAATGATTTTATTATAAATCTTAATGTGTAATACTTCTAACTCTTGAAGTTCAATGCACAAATTTTGATAGCATGTTGATCAGAAATGTGATCAAAAAATCAGTGATATGTATATCAGTAAGACGTATGATTTTTAGCATTTGATTGGTAGGTCATATTATTCTAAAAAATGGAGTTATGCTAGAAAAATTCCACATGACAATCTCCAAAAAAAATCATAATTTTTATCTAATTAGTAGACTAATTTATCAACTAAGTTTTATCAGCAAATATTTAGCTATACATATTGAAAAATTGAAACCTTTTTAGTAAACTAATAAGTTTTTAGCATTTTACTAGTAAGTCTGAATTGAGTGAAATTTGGACTATAGGTTTGACCATGTATTTAAGACATCATACTAAATTTTAAGAATTTTTTGTTACTATTTAAAGTGTAAAATAATTAACGTACTAATTAACTTTTTTGACAAAAATTTCTACTGAAATAAAATAAAATGTAATATTGGGGTTTATTTGCAATTGATCCAGGCACCTCAATTGATGTATGTCGATAACCTAACACCCAATTAGCTATCATAATTTGTGATCCATCCCATATAAATGAAATCCTAAATAGAGAGGGATAGTTGGGGTTTGGAGAAGGAAATGAGTGAAGATGTTGATCTTGGGTTCTATCATCCTAGAAGTGATGAAATCAAGTAAGATGATGTTCTTTAAATAGTTTTTCATGGTGAATTTTATCTACTATATATAAATTATGTTCTTCCTCTAATTTTAAATAAAAGTATATCTTAGAAAATCTCCTATGGATAATCAGTATGCTTTGTATTCAGCTATGTAGCATTAATGAAATATGTTTAATAGTCCAAGTATTCAGTAAAATATAGATTTAAAATATAAGTCTAAGAGAAAATTTTAAATCAGAAGAGGCTTCATCTTCAAGATCTTGCGACCTGGACCCAGAGGTGTTTGATGATTTTAGGGTGAATAAAGAATCAAGGTCAAAGAAGAAGAAGAAGAAGAAAAAGCGTAGGCCTGGTGATGGTCAAGAAATCCCTTTGATGGATTTCTCGGGGTCCATCTAAGTTGGCTTGGTTCCAAAGAAAAATTTTATGGTGTGGGTCTGAATAGGATACTCTCTTGTGTTGGAGTTTCGTCCAGTTAGATGCCTTTGGAGGTTTGCAACTGCTGGCCATTGATCGTGTCCAATCTTTGTGGGTGCTCAGAATGTCTTGGCTCCATGGTTTATGGTCTCAGATGCAGAAATCTTGTGTTGTGATTGTGATGGTCCTCCAATTCTAGGTTTATTTTGTTTGTATTCCTTGTTTGGATGGTGTTCTGGTTTAGGTGCAGCTACTTCAGGATGCCAGGAGAGGAGGTAGTGAGTGGCAGGCCTATCTCCCCTACTCTTGGTCTTTGTCTTGTGATCCACCTATTTCTTGTGCTGCAGTGGTACTAGAGATGACTGATCACTGGTGTCTTACAGTCGGGTTGGAGCGTCATATAGACTATCTTTGTGGGTTTGTATTATGTGTGATGTATGTAGCTCCTTTCCCTCTGCTAGGTTCTTGCTTGTCATGTCTTTGTCCTAGTTCTGTCTCTGTACTTGTTTCAGTTGGATTTTTTCCTTTTGGTTGGATCCTCTCACTTCCCCGTATGTGGGGTTGAGGGATCTAGTAGCTCTTTTATGGGGCGCTTTTTGTACCCAAAGTTTTGGTTTTATAGTAACAGGGTTTTTTTTGCACGACCAAAAAAAAATTCAATTAGAAAATTACAGCAGTAGTAGATTCCCTGAACACCATAGAACCCTCCCTGAAGGTCTATAGCGGGATGGGTGAAACAGGTTGGGACTATCAGATATAGGAAGAAGTATCCTGGAACAGAGCACCTAACACCAATAGATTGGATATCCATGGTACTTCAGTTTAGTAGCAGAGTACTTAACAATAAGTGGAGATCTTGGTGGTACTATATTAGTAGTGGGGGTATCCAACAATAATTGGAGATCAAGTGATAGCCAGTAGTTGGAGAATATAGCCTTGTGGACCTACTCCTTCTGGAAGTTACTTTAGTTTGCATGTTAGCTCTTGAGGAACTGCATAATGTGAGGTAGAGGCTTTTTATCCTAGAAGCACCCTTCCTGAGTACCTAGGATAAGGCCCACAGATATACGGCCAAATATTTAGTTTTCGTTAGCCCTTACGAGGCTCCCTCGATGCAGAATAAGGCAGTAGAAACATCCTTAACGTCTGTGGGTTTACCTTAGGACTTGTACGGTAAGCCACATAGTAGTGACTTTCACTTGGATTGTACAATCCAAGAGAGTTTAAAGGCAAAGTAAAAGGGAAAGTTAATTGTGTTCAGTTGAGTTCAAATAAAGAGTTTAGTAGTCTAATCAGTCAGTTGTGTTCAGTTGGCCAACATAGTAGTAGTAGTCAGTTTAGTAGTCAAGTCAAGTCAAAGTTAATGAAAGATTGGAAAGAAAATAATGAGAAATATGTTTTGATACTCGCTTATTTCTAGTGATGCATGCTTCGATGTTATTTGTAAATTTTTTAATAGTTAGTCTTTAAATTTGAATTAATACCTTGCTATATTTTCATGTATTCAAGAAAGCAAAGTCCCTAATTTGATGTTTTAGATGTATAATTTTTTTACTCTTTCACTTAGTGAGTACGCCCTCTACTCACAAATTTTAGGGACATTGTATGGATTGAAGATGTGATTACATCAGAGTAGATATGCCATAAGATTTAAGTGTGAGATTAGTCAAGTTTTGTCGATCCCTATCACTCTAGGTCCTTGTACAGAAATAAAAGTGTTGTAAATGATGATGTGTAATATTGTTTCTCTATTAGCAATATATGTATCCAATTATCAAGTCTTATGTACATGAAAGTGTGAGAATCATAATGAATGTTTAGATATGTATATTTATAGTTGAAATCAAATTAGAGGAACCAATGTTTAAATTCCCTTGTAAAGTTAGTTTATGTGATTGAATGTGAGAAAATAGAGAGTATGAAATGAAAGTTAAGGGTGATCTTTGTATTACGTTTAATCCTAAATTTATGCCCTAATCTCATGATTAGTGATTATTGTGAGATGTGGGTGCAACAGTGATGTAGATGGAATTTGTCCCTCCTGTCAGAGTGATATCCTGGCCACTTGATAACACTAAGAAACATATTGCCATACACATGTGAATCAATATGTGATATGTGAGCTCACATGCATCACAAATAGTCTTCTCTAGTTCAAGGAACATAGGATGAATATCAAGAGGGAAATGATTACATGCCTTGAGTTCAATCAGGATATCAGTGAAGAAGCAACTATTTTATCATGATAGCATTGATCACAGAGGTAGGTTGAGGTTGTTTTCCAACTTTCTAGTTACTTGGGTAGCAATAATGTGTTGTTAGACACCACTCCTTGCTTGTGATGTCATAATATAGTTATGGACATCCATTGACAACATAGCTTAGGACCTATAGGGTCACACGCACATGATGCACTTGGAATAGGAGTTCACTCATGGCTAAGGTTTGACTTGGTTACTAAAGTGTTTGGATAATTAACTTAAACAACACTGACTAACAATTGGATGAATGGAGTACCCAGTCCATCAATTGAGAATGTCAGTTGGCTAACTAGAGTGTCCAGATGATCAACTAGAAATACTAGTTGATTGAATGGTTTGTATAGTCGATTGACTAAAAAGACCAATTGTTCGACTGGATGATCAATAAGACTATATCCATGAATTGGTCTTGACATCATGACATGCATTACTCATTGCATTGAAAAGTGGTATGTTTGTAGATAGGAAAACATTCCAATAGACCCACTCCATATTCCAGTCGACCGATTAGTGATTTATGGCAGTTAAAAATTCATGAAACTAGTCCCATTATGTCCCCAAATTTGTGGAAACCATAACCCATCCAATCTTATATAAAGGAGGTTGCTGGCCAAGGTTCTCAACACTCTTGTATGACAAGACTCCTCATATTAATGTTATGGTAACATTAGAGCCAGAGGCATCTTACCCGTAAAAGGGAGAGATAGCCAAAGGGGAGACATATGACGCTAGCTAGTTGACAACACGAAGAGACAACTCCTTCCCACCAATTCTAGAAGAACGACAAAGAGTTCACAGTGGTCCCCGTGGAATACATAGAGGCATGGAGGTTGTTCCCATCACACTAGGAGGACATCATCAACCGTCGTCTATGGTACTACACTAGGAGGCCGCCAACAACAACCGTCTAGGTGCTACTGGAGAAAAAAGTACATCGCTATAAGGATTTTTGTTGGACTTACTCCATGACCAGGTATATGCCTTACAACCCTCTTTCTTATTTCATAGTTGTTTAGGTGATCTGCTGGTTATGGGAATATGGAAAGAAATTTTTTTTTTCTTTGTCTTATATGACACCATATTTTCCTACATATTACTCTTAACAAAGTAGATATAACTAGAATCTTGGAATCAAGTTGATCCTTTGTGACGACCCCAATTTCCATATACGTTCCTTAGTGACATGCACAGATATGCGTGCACTCATTTCTATGAATGTCAAAAGGGAAAATATAAGAAATCAAGATAGTCAACTAAAATCAAAGATAAGCCAAGATCATGTCCACATCATCAGTAGATAGCCACACAACACTTCATTCAATGATAAAAGATAAAGTCATACATATTAATACTTGAGAAAGGAGAAGAATAAGTCTATGAAAAGGAATGTGATTATTACATAGGATCCATAGTATCCTATTACATCATCTAGAAGAATAAAAACTATCTAACTGAAATGAATATGATGAGAAGTGGAAATCTATCTCATATCCTCCATGATCATTATTTAGTGGCTTCAGGTACTTTGATGTGCTTCATATATTGTCAATTGTTCCTTGTACCTAGAAAATACGAGAAACAAATACATCAACAAAGTTGGTACGTGGAATTAAAAGCTATACTATGCTGGTATATAAAATACTCAAAATAGGAGAAAGAGAATAAAAACATTATTTAAAGGCGGAAAATTAGGTAATCCCAAGTTATTTTCCTCATTTAGAATTAATATGCATTACTATGGTGGACTTAGCACATAATCACATAAATAGTGGGCCCTTCCCCGTGTACCTTGTACTCTAGGGATCTCCCCGTATACCATGTACTCTAGGGAGGTGCTAGTCAACATTAAAGCTTTCCCTCTCTAATAGGGAGTTTAATGAGCACCACTAGTAACTACATTTCACTTATATTCAATTATGTTATTTTATGTTCAAGGCGGTGAATCATCAATTATTCATAAATATACACATCCATCAATGTATGTCAATTTCATGCAAACAATTACATATATTTAGCATCCAGCAAGAACTAATCATATAATTATATCCACGTACCTTTAATTCTCAGATCTAGATTCCACAAGTCCTAGGTTATAAGAAAGATAGTAGATCACCCTGAAAGATAGCAAAACCCTACAGTCACCATAGTTTCTCATCAATCAACATTAATTATTATTATTATTATTAGGGTTTAGGTTATTTGGGATACCACTTTAGGATACATATGATTCAGAGTTGGGGTCTGAGATTAGGGTTAATCAAGTTCATTCAAGGGAAATTAATTGTTTGATATAAAATTGTATAAGGTATACATTATGAAGAGTGAAATCTGAAAATTAGGGTTTTTCTCCCTTATTGAATCAATTATCCTTCTTAGATAGTATTTCAAGTGACATGATGATCAGGACCCTAATTAGGGTTTAATCTGTTCCCAAGGTAGATTTGGAAATCAGTAATGACCATTATTACACAATATATAAATATTAAGGGGTCATTAGGCATGTAGGCCATATTTCAGAGAAGGAATCCGATCTAGGACCTAACAATATTTTATTTGAATAGATTGCATTTTTTTGATGAAAATGATATATATATTCGATATATTTCGATATTCCTATCATTTTCTATGGTTTTCATAAGTTCTGACCAATCAGGAAATTTTAAAGAATTAAACGAAAATTAAAAAAAAAGATTTGCGAGCTCTGCCTCACGGATCATGTGAGGGATCTGACCAACCAGATCCTCTCACTGACCCGCGAGCAAGCGCTCGTCCAAAGAGGGTCAGGATCTAGGAAAATGTCAGGAATGCCCATGCCTCCATCTGTTGAGCTCGTGTCTGGGTGAGGGTGAGAAGGGAAAAACATTCATCTGAATGTCCCTACTCGTGCCATGGCTGCAGCAAGGGATCGGGGGAGAGCTGGATCGATCGGAGATGGTTCCTAGGAAGAGATGAGTTATGTTGGCGATAGGGGTTGAGTTTGTGGGTCGACAGCAGTGGTGAGGTGGTCGAACTCACTAGGAATGGTTGTCAGGGCTCGTTTTTTTATCAAAACAGGCTGAGAACAGGCCAAGGAGTGAAGTTGAGGTTTACCTACCCTCGGGTTGAATTGAGGGAGTCCAAAGCTTCGCGGAGGTCTGTTGATGTGCTTGTGATCTTCCCGCAGCTCTGAGATGGCTCCAACCTCACCGGCGGTGGAGCTTTTGGAGCTCAACTATGAGGCTTGTTGACCCAGGCCTTTGGGCCTTCGCTGCTCCAACCGAAAGTGTTGGTTGCCTTGTCGAGGTCCCCTGATGGTGGGGTCCCATTCAATTAGATAGAGGGAGATTCTGGAGCGAGGGGGGAGTCGAGAAAGGTGAGGTGAAGCTCGCTTGAGTTCGGGGAAAAGGGGAAAGTCTCGGTGGAAATTGGTAGTGCGGAGAGATTAATGGAGGATCGGGGAAGCTTGTAGGGGCTTTTTATAGACAAGAGGTGAAGTAAAGGGCTAAGCCCTAATTCCTGCGTCGCCTCCAGTGAGAGGTGTGAGGGATCGGGAGGTTGTTCTCCCTTATCCGGGGGAGATGGGTGACGTGGTAAGGATCGTTGCACTCGGTTTGAGGAGAGGAGTTATTCCTCCAAAGATCTCACGGTGATGAGGCGAAGTTCAGGCGCGAGGGCCGTTGGAGGAGTCGCAGTTTAGCTACGGGCAGGGACCGAGTCTTTCAGAGGTTAGAGACGACTTGACAGTCATCGAATCTCGTATGTTCTATGATCGACCGATCTGATGGTGGGGATTACCCCCCCTTTTAATTGAATCGCGCCCAAAGCCAACAGCAAGGCTGTGTGACACATTAATATCAAATAGAAATGGAAACTTAGGTCATAAGTATTAATAGATGACTTAAAGGACATAAAATTCAATTGTGAATAAATCATGATTGGTACGTCCAATTTTAATAAGATTTTAGGCATAACTTTATAATGCTATGATGTAGCTATGGTGCCAACATTGGAGTCAAAGTTTGATTATTGACTATGTCTATTGACTAAATGTCATAATACTTGTATTATTGACTTTATGTACTATTATGGATGATCTTAAGTGAAATTGATAAACCATTTAATCAAATTAGTGAGATAGATGATTGAGGGCATTAATGGAATAATTAAAATTGTAAGAGAGAGGAACTAAATAAGGTATATGTAAAAACTCACTCTGTCACATTCTCCCCTCCTTTTAAGAATTTTGTCCCCAAAATTCAAGCAGCCTGAAAAAGATATGGATACTTCTTCTTGACCTTGGTCTTTAGCTCCCAGGTGGCATCTGTTTCATCATGGTGGCTCCAGATAACTTTCACCATTTCAATATGACGATTACTGCGAAGTTCCTTTGACTTGAAGTCGAGAATTCTGACTGGGGACTCAGCATATGACAGATCATCCTTCAATTCGAGAGGCTCATGATTCAAGATGTGACTAGGGTCCTTGACATAGGGCTTAAGATTAGATACGTGAAACACATTATGCATGGCACTATACTAAGGTGGCAAAGCAAGACGATAGGCACATTCACCAACCCTTTCTAGAATCTCGAAGGGTCCAACATAACGAGGACTGAGCTTTCCTTTGTTCTTGGCCAAAGCTCGAACAGGCTGAATCTTCAAAAAAACATGGTCACCCTCCTTGAACTGTCGTTCTTGATGATGAGCATCTGCATAAGACTTTTGCCTGTCCAGTCCCCGCTTCATCCTATGCCTAATTAGAGCAACCTTATCAGTATAAAACTGCATCTCCTCGGACTTCATCAGGGTACGCTCTCCGACATCGTCCTAGTGTAAAGGTGATCTGCATGGTCGGCCATAAAGAGCTTCATAGGGAGGCATCTCAATGCTTTCCTGATAGCTATTATTATAGGCAAACTCAGCTAAAGGGAAGTAATAGTCCCATGAGCCTTCCCAATCGAGAACACAAGCTCACAGAAGATCCTCTAGAATATGTACTGTACGCTCTGACTGCCCGTCTATTTGTGGATGGTAGGTTGTACTGAAGTTCAACTTGGTGCCCAATTCCTCTTGGACCTGCTTCCACAGCTTTGATGTGAACTTTGGGTCCCTGTCTGAGACAATAGATGTTGGGACTCCATGCAGACGTACTATCTCCTGTATGTAGAGGTCAACCAACTCAGAAACCTTTGCAGTAGTCTTCACAGGAAGAAAATGAGCTGACTTGGTGAGACGATCCACTATGACCCATGCAGCGTCATATCCCTTCCTGGTCCTGGGTAACCCCACCACGAAATCCATGGTGATGTGTTCCCATTTCCATTCTGGAATTTCAAGGGGTTGTAGTAGACTGCCTGGTCTCTGATGTTCGGCCTTGATCCTTGTCATGTAAACACCTGGACACGAAATCGGCAATATCACGCTTCATGCCCCTCCACCAAAACTGACGTTGTAGGTCTTTGTACATCTTTATCGTGCCTGGATGAACTGTGTACTTGGACCCATGTGCCTCATTTAGAATTGTTGTCTTTACAGTTGACTACTCAGGAACCCACATACGATTCTTGTAACGGAGACCACCATCAAGACCCACAGACAGATGTGTTTGCGGCTTCGAGAGAAGAGAAGAGAGCTCTGCAAGACTGGGACTAGCCTTTTGTGCCTCGAGAAGTTCGAAATGCAAGTTGGACGTCATGGAAATGTTATTAACATGCACACGATCAGATAGAAATTGTGGTTTCCATCCCACTAGATCCTCCATGTTCCTCCATTCAGGGACAGAAAGAGATGCACACACTGCCCTTTTTCTTCTAAGGGCATCGGCGACTACATTTGCCTTACATGGATGATAGGTAATAGTGAAATCGTAGTCCTTTAGGTATTCAATCCATCAGTGTTGACGCAGATTCAAGTCCTTCTGAGTCAGGATGTACTTTAGGCTCTTGTGATCGATGAAGATGTTGAATGTTGCCCCGTACAGGTAGTGTCTCCAGATTTTGAGGGCATGAATGATTGTAGCTAATTCCAAATCGTGAGTGGGATAATTAAGTTCATTGGGTTTTAGTTGTCTAGACGCAAAGGCCACTACCTTACCATTCTGCTGCAGGACACACCCTAGCCCATTCCTCGAAGCATCAGTGAATATCACAAACCCTTCATTGCCAGAGGGTAGAACAAGAATAGGAGTCGATGTCAACTTCTGCTTTAACTGCTGGAAACTGGACTCGCAAGTGGCTGACCAGATGAAGTGCTCGTCGTTCCGAGTAAGCTTTGTTAGAGGGAGTGCAACTTTGGAGAAATTTGGGATAAAGCGACGATAGTATCCGGCCAGGCCCAAGAAACTCCAAATTTCAAAAGGATTACGAGGAGGTTTCCAATCCAGTATAGAAGAGACTTTGGCGGGATCGATAGATATACTACCTCCAGAAATGACATGTCCAAGAAACATAACCTTATCAATCTAGAACTCACATTTTGAAATTTCCATAAAACTTCTGGGTTCGAAGAATGTCAAGAACTGCTCGCAAGTGTTCACGGTGTTTTTCCATAGAATCAGAATAGATCAAGATATCATCAATGAAGACGACCACGAACTCATCAAGATAAGGTTGGAAGACTTTGTTCATCAGATTCATAAATACACCTGGTGCATTGGTCAACCCAAATGGCATCACCAGAAATTCGTAAATCCCATAACGAGTTCGAAAAGCAGTTTTAGAAATATTAGAATCCTTGATTTTAAGTTGATGGTATCCCGAACGGAGATCAATATTTGAGAAAACTTTAGCAGTACGGAGCTGATCAAAGAGGTCATCAATATGAGGAAGAGGATACTTTTTTTAATAGTGGCTTGGTTCAACATGCGGTAGTCAATACACATACACAGAGAACCATCTTTCTTTTTAACAAAGAGAACAGGAGCTCCCTAGGGGGAAACACTAGGACGAATGAAACCTTTGTCGAGAAGTTCTTGCAACTGTTTCTTCAACTCCATAAGCTCAGTAGGAGCCATCCTATACGGTGCCCTAGAAATCGGAGTGGTTCCAGGAAGAAGATCTATGGAGAACTCAATGTCTCTATTTGGAGGCAGCCCAGGAAGCTCCTCTGGAAAAACTTCAGGGAAGTCACGTACCACCTCCAGACTTTCTATAGGCCCGTTACTAGGACTGGTCTCTGACACTAATGCGAGGAAGACTTTACATCCTTTAGAAATGAGCTTTTTAGATTTAAGAGAGGAGATTATAATATTATTACAGAATCCACTTCCCCTAGGGATTTTCACAGGATGAGAATGAGGTTGAGAGAGGACTACCATTTTATTTCTACAATCAATCTGAGCATGGTATGTGTAAAGCCAGTCCATACCAAGTATGACATCAAAGTCTTCCATAGTTAAGAGAATGAATTCAAAGGGCATATCATGATTTTCGTATTTAAGAGAGAGTTCATTGGTTTTTTGTAGAGTTGTCATTATTTTGCCACTCGGAGTAGACACGTCCAGAATATATCCCAAGTCCCTTATGTGAAGATTTAATATGGATACCAGCGTGCGAGAAATAAATGTATTTGTAGGCCCAGAGTCAAATAAAGCCTTAACAGGATGACCATTTAATAATACAGTGCCTACATAAGGTAATAAAATTATGAATAATTGCAGGCTTGAATAAGATATTGAATTCTAAAGAAATTAGGTTACCTTCATAGAGCTAGTTTGGATTTGCCTTGGCCTCTTCTGCATTTACTGCAAATACCCTGCCATTGCGGTGTCCCTGAGGCTGTGGAGCACCGGCCGCCAGATTGCCAAAGATGGAGGGAGTGGGGCACTTGGCAACGAAATGACCCTCCTTTTTGCAGTTATAGCAGACTGGCTTGGTGTGGCGGCATACTCCATCATGGTGTCATCCACAAGTCTTGCACTTGGGGTGGACAATCTTTTGTTGATTTCGATTGTGCTTATGTCCTCCTTTTCCTGAACCTCCTCCTTTCCCCGATCCCTTGTTGTTATGTCCTGGGTTGAACTTCCTAAACTTATCCTCTTCAGTAGTGGTTAACCCTAAGTACCCCATGTTGGAAGGCTTCTGCATGCCTTGCTCTCTCTCTCCTGCTTGAGGGCCACATCTAGGGCTTCATCTATGCTTCTGGGATGAGAGGCTATGACTAGGGTTTTTAGGTGGGCGGAAAGGTAGTCAACATAGTGCTCAGTAAGACGGTCTTCAGTCCTGATGGGTGCATAACGCTCCAGAAGCCTAAACTTTCAGATGTAATCAGCTACTGAAAGACTACTCTTCCTTAACTCCATGTACATGTTCTCCTTCCTCTTCCTCTCAGCTATGGGCATAAAATGATCCGTGAAGAGGTTTTTGAAGGCTTCCCACTCCATGTTGTCTATTTCCTCACCCCTATTCCCACCATAGTTCTCCCACCAGATTTTTGCCCCTCCCTTACGCATATGGGTGGCGAACTTGACATTCTTCTCATTGGGTACTTCTAGGGTATGAAAACCATTTTCCATGGATAAAATCTAGGCCTCAGCCTTGTCCATGACCTCAGGATGATCTTCCCCCCAAAAGGAATCAAGGTTTAGATAAATAAAATCTATCACCATCACTTCTTTCTTCCTAGATGAGTTAAGTTCAAGGGTTGCTTTTGTGGCGAGGGTTTCCATAAAATCTAGAAGGATTTTCTTCTATTCCTCCCACCTTTCCTTGGTCGTAGCATCAGGATCAGGTACTTTAGAGGTTTCAGGCTCTTTTCTTTTCTTAGAGGACGATTCCTCTGAGGCCTTTGAGTTGCGAGTCTTAGGAGGCATCCTGAAATTAATTGGGATATATATTAGATTTATTACTCAACAATTATATTTGTCATTATTATTATGACATTTCATTATTCTCTTATATCATTTATTAATGTTCTTAATGTTACCATTTATGGAGGATACCTTAAAAGTCCTTATCGGTCGGTCCTTAAGACTTTCTAAAATAGAGGGACTCTTTCCTAATCTTATATCATAAAGATGAAGGGAAGAACAATTTTTAAAATTTTTGAGATAAGAGGGAAAATATTCCTATAGAAAAGATGAGAGGGAATTTCTATAGATGAGAAGGATCCCTAATTTAAGGTATGCCCAAGAAGTAAGGGACATTTAGGATATCGGCCAGGTAGACTCACACTGCCTTATAGGTAGCCTCGTGATTGCCAAGCGAAGTGGCTCGGAGACTTTAGCCAGACCTTAGGCAGATGCTATCCTAGTCACCTCAACCCTTCACATCCCTAACTCAAGGACTACCCTAGACTCATAATAGGGTGAATGAAGTTCATGTGACTACCCTAGACTCATATCTGTGCATGTCACTAAGGAACGTATATGGAAATTGGGGTCGTCACATCCTTCCATTAAAGACTTCATATGGAAGGACATAGAAATGAGATATTCCTATTTTTAAAGATATTCATAATTATATTTTATTAAATATGTCATTAAATATATGAAAAGGTGTTGCAACGTTGTGGGAGGATATTGAGGAATTATAGGAAAAATGAGACAAGAGAATATATAATGAGAAACAAGTATAAGGAGCATGTCACTGAGCAATGAACCTACCTTGACAGAAATGTGTGGGAAGTGTTTTTTGCTTCAAGACAAATCGATGAATTCAAGGTATTAAACCTCCTTTAAAATATATTCTTATGACTAATAATTAACATATGTTTTAGATTAACTGGGCTTTATATGATGCTCAAAAATAAAGGTTTGCAAAGAATGTGCCTGACCAAAAGTTGGATCTAGGTGGCTACATTAGTGTTGCCAATAGAAACTACGTCAAGTATATTCTATCGAGTAGTCCACTCCTAGGTCAGTGGAGTCTTCTACTGCTCCTACACCTCTATATCAACATGAGGTGTGGATAGATGCAAGGACAAACCTTTTTAGAGAAATACCCAATCCCAAAACTATTGAGGTGGTTGCATAAATGGTAAAATTTAACTCTCAAAGTGCATGTTCATTTTTTCCCTTGATAATTATGTTATACTGACCAATTACTATTGATGAAGATTAGGGGCAGCTCTCTAAGCAAATAACAGAAGGTAAGTTCATCCTTGAGGGCCAAAGGGATGAATTTTGTAGATTCTCTGGGTACTTTAGAGCATTCTGGATGTGTTAGGGCCACTGGGGCTACTGTCCAAATAAGATCTTTTTTGGCACATCAAAGAAAAAGCATAGATTTTTCAAGAAAGATAGATTTTCATAAGATGAGGTAGATGTCATAGTTGCAAAGATCATATAAGAGCATATGGATGAAAAAGTAGAAAACAAAATAAAAGAAGTAATGTGATCGTTTCATGCTTCTCAGTCTCAATCCATACATATATGTTTTGCAACTACTTATTGTGGGCTCTGATCTCCAAACCACGATATAAACTTAGCGGAAGCGATTCGATAAACAGCGGAAGACAAAATTCACGGGAAATTAAAACTTTTCGAGATAAGATCTTGAATCCTTAAAAGCTTCTTTCATAACAAGAGATAAACTGTTTACATCCCATGACAATTACTTCTTGAGTAATTATATACATCAAGATACAAAATCTCAAGAACTCATAACAAAAGACTCCAAGACCTGAGAGTACAGAGGACACATAGGACTGACTCTAACTACACCACATGGCAGGCTAAATCTCCACCTGAGATTTACTGCTGCTCCTGGTGCTGCAGCTGCTGGGACTGGTCACCTGTAGACCTATTCCTCCGTCCTCGACGTCCACCTAAAAATTTGAAGTCTACGGGGTGAGACAATTTGTACATAATTGTCCCAGCGAGAGTTATAACTCTCCGCCAGAAGCTTTATTATAAAATCAAAGAATAACTTAAGCAGTAAAGGCTTACAAAGTATTCAATAGCAGATGCAATTGTAAACAAGAATTCAACATTTATCAATCATGAAGAACATATGCACTATACAGTGTAACATCAATCAACTAACTCGTAATTATCTCTAACAGGTATACTACGATGTAGAGTATGTTTTTCAACCAATACTTTTATGCCATGTGGAGATGAGGTTTACCACTCATACCCCAACCAATCACTACTAAGTGCCTCAGTATCATACTAGGTCATCGAAAGAGCTGGATTCTCATGACCTTCACCTTCCTCAGTCAGTAAGAGGATCACTCGTAGGACATCTTGTGTCTCTACAATAATAGCTCACGGCAGGCGCCATCCTATACGGAGTCTGGGCTATGGGTTTCGTATCTGGGATCAGATTGATTTCAAAATCTATCTCCCGAGGTGGTGGTATACCAGGAAGTTCTTCAGGAAACACATCCTCGAATTCCCTGACTATGGGAACTTCAGCAGGATTGGTCGTTTCCTTGGTAACATCTACCACATGGGCTAAGAATGCATAACATCCTTGCCTCAACAACTTATCAGCAACCATAGCTGACACAAGACAGGTGGGCAGAATCTTTCTTTCACCTTGAAAGATCCATGTGTTGCTTTCATCAGCAAACACAGCCAACTTGGACTCACAATCCAAGACAACTCTATACCTCTCTAAGGTATCCATCCCGAGGATTATGTCAAATCCTTGCATATCAAGCGGTATAAGATCCACTTGAATGCGATGGTCAGAAAAGAAGAGGATGCAAGGAGAGCATACCTCCTGCAAAATGGCAGACCCACTCAACGGAGTCTCCAACAACAAACTATCTGCCCTATGACTAATAGTCATATTGTAGTTACGAATCACTCTATGAGTGATGAAAGAGTGTGTAGCACCTGGGTCAATCAGAACAGATACAACACAGGATGTAGACATATCAGGATATAAAAGTTCCATCTGACCTGCCACTACCCGTGGATTGACCACTGCATCTGGTGGGTTCATAGCATAGAACCTCGTTGTCGCCTGGTGTTGAGGTGGTGCTGATGATCCAGCTTGAGACGCTTGTCCACGTCCTCGAGCTGCTCCTTGAGATTGCATTCTCTGAGATCCTTGTTGATTCTGTCTCGGAGGCTGTGTCACACTGACAGGCCTAGAACGGCAATCCTTCATCAAGTGTCCCATCTTACCATAGTTGTAGCATCTCCTCTCCTGTTGTTGTGGTCGGGGTGGTCCAGTAACTGACATTGATGCAGAACTGTGAGTCCCTTGAAGCGGTTGACTCCGTCCTCTACCTCTGCTTGGTGACCATTGAGTTTGAAAACTCGATCTGGGTGGTGGAGGGTTAGGTGCAGAGAATCTAGGTTTCTTGAAATCCCTAGATGAAGAACCCTGGAACGGTGGATATCTTTTCTGGGTTTGCCTCTTCTCAACCACAGATCTCTCTATCCTTCGGACTGACTCAACGAAGGTAGAGAATCTTTCTCGGTTTTCTAAGGCAGACACAGGGGTTGACATATCAGCATTCAAACCCTTCTCGAATCTCCTGATTCTTTCCTCATCTGTGGCAGCCATGTGCGGACAGAACCGCAGCAATTCCATGAACTTAGCTTCATACTCGCTAATGTTCATCATGCCCTGCCTCAATCTCTCAAACTGAGAGATCTTCTCATCTAGGAAGGTTTTTGGAAAATATCTATTGATAAATTCCCGACGAAACTCTTCCCATGAGAACTCTATTCCAGGTCTCTTCTGCTCTTCCATGTTCCACCAGTGACCAGCACTGCCTTTGAGAAGATAGACACCATGTCTAACCTTCTCAGTTTCCAGGATAATAAGAATCCTGAAAGCCTTCTCCAACTCTGTCAACCATAGGTCAGCATCTGCGGGGTCGGAAGTCCCAAAGTACTCGGTAGCTCTGACACGACGAAGCCGCTCGAATGTCTTACCGATACCTTGTCCTTCGGGCTGGGCAGGTGCCCTAGGTGCAGGCATGGGCATCATGTCGGTGATGTGTGTCATGCCAGTCATGAACTGCCTGAACATTGTCTGTACAGCTGGGTTACCGATGTCGGCTGGGTCAAACTGGGGTGGCTCTCTTGGTGACTCTGGTGCAGGCTGTTCTATTCTGGGAACCCTTGCACCGCCTTGAGGTGCACTAGCACTACTCTCTGCCACGTAGTCATCATGAGGCTCAGCCATCCTTATGTATCTTCTTCTCCTGAGGAGTAGAAGATTCTATTAGATAGGGAAAGATTACTAAAGATAGACTCGACATCCTAAGTCCTATGCCTCTGTAGACTCAACTGACCTAGAGCTCTGATACCACTAATTGTGGGATATGATCTCCAAACCACGATATAAACTTAGCGGAAGCGATTCGATAAACAGCGGAAGACAAAAATCACGGGAAATTAAAACTTTTCAAGATAAGAGATTGAATCCTTAAAAGCTTCTTTCATAACAAGAGATAAACTGTTTACATCCCATGACAATTACTTCTTGAGTAATTATATACATCAAGATACAAAATCTCAAGAACTCATAACAAAAGACTCCAAGACCTGAGAGTACAGAGGACACATAGGACTGACTCTAACTACACCACATGGCAGGCTAAATCTCCACCTGAGATTTACTGCTGCTCCTGGTACTGCAGCTGCTGGTACTGGTCACCTGTAGACCTATTCCTCCGTCCTCGACGTCCACCTAAAAAGTTGAAGTCTACGGGGTGAGACAATTTGTACATAATTGTCCCAGCGAGAGTTATAACTCTCCGCCAGAAGGTTTATTATAAAATCAAAGAATAACTTAAGCAGTAAAGGCTTACAAAGTATTCAATAGCAGATGCAATTGTAAACAAGAATTCAACATTTATCAATCATGAAGAACATATGCACTATACAGTGTAACATCAATCAACTAACTCGTAATTATCTCTAACAGGTATACTACGCTATAGAGTATGTTTTTCAACCAATACTTTTATGCCCTGTGGAGATGAGGTTTACCACTCATACCCCAACCAATCACTGCTAAGTGCCTCGGTATCATACTAGGTCATCGAAAGAGCCGAATTCTCATGACCTTCACCTTCCTCAGTCAGTAAGAGGATCACTCGTAGGACATCTTGTGTCTCTACAATAATAGCTCACCAGGGTAATCTGGTCCTTCGCTATTTTAGAGTTACAGTGGCATTCTGTACTCTCTTCATCATCAGGAGATTTCATGTTTATCTTCCACTGATACGGATATATGTGCTTTCTTCGTTATCAGGAGGTTTCATATTTACCATCCACTAATACGGTATGGGAAAAGTAGTGAAGGATTGACGAATTACATATCTACATCAAATCCCTACACTAGGATGTAAGGTTCTACACATCCATGTACCCCACATACTCAACAGTATGTGATCCAGAAGTTCTCGAAGGAAAACCTGTTTCACCATCATTTGATCTCTGACAATGATGGATCTATGATCAGGGCTCTACATTTCACTTGATTAGTTAGGTACATTCAGTATTCTTTTACATCATACATTGTTCTTCAAACAATAACAGTAGCATAACAGCTATAAAAATAGAATACTAAATGCAACAAATCTAACTCACATCAATCATCATTTCTCAGTATACTCATCACAAGTCATCTCTAAAGCATGACCTTGATGGTATTCATGGCTCTCACAGCCCATTAAATCATAGGATGCCACTGACAAGACATCAAGATATTTTACTATTCATAAGGCTAGCAACATGCTATCAATGAATATAGTATCATCATCCATACCTGGATATGATCACCTTCATATCAGAACCTGCATGGTTAATTCAACCAATAAAGGTAATTCAAATCAATGATTATACTTTCCACTCTTGTCACAAGAGCTAAGTTCTTTGATTCTTATCAAATAGAATTTAATACTCATATGACATTTCATCACCTTTGAATTAGGGTTTACTATTCACATTACATGTCATTACCCTTGAATTAGGGTTTACTATTCACATCACATGTCATTACCCTTGAATTAGGGTTTACTATTCACATTACATGGTGAATTGAACTCATAACATCATTATGTATGAGGAACATCATCATTGATGCTCTCAGATTAGCTTAAGATTCATCATATATCATAATTAGGGTTGCCATGATCTCACATAGGTGGATCATACCCTAATCATGCACATTCATGTGTATTGAAGGTTCTTTACTTGAGTTTCCACCCTACAGGGGTACTTTCTCTCTCTTAAGGTAATTTCTCTCTCCTCGTACTAGTAGATGGTGATAACACCACTCTAGATCAGGTTGGGTTAAGTCCTCATGGGCTAACATAAGCCAAAACATCACTATCAAGTGATTAGGGTTTGATTTGAACAAGGTTTTACTCAATTGAACCCCCCAAGGGTATTTTGGTAATTCACCCCATTGATCACCATCATGGGTTAATCCATTAGTCACTTAGTCCCTTAATATCCTAGGTTATCATTAGGGTTTAGATTAGAGCATCATTGAACCATTTACACCTTCAATTGATTAAGTGGAATCAACCTTTGAAAACCTCAAACGGTTTCAACCTTCAACCTCCAAACGGTTTGAGACCGTTTGGATGAGTTGACCGTTTGGTAGGGTTGACTCCAAGATCGTGTGACCTTCAATATTGTTTGCCCAAACCGTGTGAGGGTGTAGACCGTTTAACAAGTTTGACTTCAAGACCGAGAGGGCTTACACGGTTTGAGACCGTTTGGTGTCTCTCGATCTTGAGATCGTTTGAGTCCAAACGGTCTTGAGACCGTTTGGCCCCAAACGGTCTTAAGACCGTGAGGCCTCACTCGGTCTTGAGACCATGTGACCTCAAATGGTCTTGAGACCGTGAGGTCTCAAACGGTCTTGAGACCGTGTGACCTCAAACGGTCTTGAGACCGTTTGGTCCACTTGGTCTCAAACCGTTTGGACCTCCAACATGGTTCAATGATTTCAATCATTTATGATTATCAATGTTGAAGCCTCCAAATGGTCAAAGCCATGGTAACCACTTATAGATTGAGTCAATTAGGGTTATTCTTAACCAATTGGTCACTCAATTGACCCTCAATTGCTATTCAATTAGGGTTGAAGTTGGTTCAATTAAGGTCCATCAACGTTCAACCATCAATACTCAATAATGTGAAATCAACACAAGGTTGAACCCTTCAATTGAGCTCCAATTGGGCCCAAACTTGGCCCAAACGGTCTTGAGATCGTGTGGATGAACTCCACACGGTCTTGAGACCGTTTTCCCAAGATTTCATCAAAATCTAATGTGATTTGATAGGGGTTGAACCTTGATTGAGTCTCAATTCAGTATTTTGGATTAATTCGATAACCCATAGAAATTGGGCCCTCAATTGATTAAATTACCTTAACCCTAGACCTCCAAACGGTCTTGGGTTGTCACCACACGGTCTGGAGACCGTTTGGTTGATCTCCAAATGGTCTTGAGACCGTTTGGGTCAATCAACCCAAAAACACTAGGTTATTCGTTGAGATTTCAGTACTGTTTGCAATGAGTGTTTGCCCTAGTAATCATCATTCAACTCTTAGCTAGTTTGGAATTAGTCCATCAAATTTGGTGAGTTGTTAATCAACATTATTTTGAACAGTAATCTCATACGGTCAACGTTTGGTCAACGCTCTTACATGGTCTTGAGACCGTTTTTCCAAAAAGGGGCGTTTTCAACAGATTGCAATTCAGAACTAATTTCAATTGATTTGTTGATTTAAAAAGGCTATATCTCTCGATTCCTTTGGAGTTAACCTCTCAAACTTTGTGGGTGATTAGCCTACATAATTATGAACAGATTTCTTATACGGTCCACGCTCAGTCAACGCGGCTAAATGGTCTTGAAGATCGTTTTCCTTTACACGGTCTTGAGACCGTTTGCTCACCAATTGGTTTTGCAAACCGTGTGAGCACTTGGTGGAGACCGTTTGGTAAAGTGAAAAGTAGTGGATTAACTTTGGAAATAACGTCTTCATCTCCTAGCTCAAGAACAGCAAGGATTTCTCACGGATTTGCTTGCAAGGTAGCAAAGGAAGGTAGAGAAGAAGACTATCATCTAAAAGCATAAATGAGATGTATATAACAAAGCATAGGTTTAGAGTTATAAAACCCGCCTAAAGCTTGCTCCTTGAGCTCCAAGCTTTCGAGCTCCAAGCTTTTAATGGCGTCCTTGAGCTTCCACAGGTCGGCCAAGGTGAAACCTCCAGGGAAAGTTGAGAAGAGATGGCTAGAAAGGTAGAGCTATGTGAGCTAGCCATTAATTTGACGTTGAAATCGAGTTCTAACCATGAACTTAAGCAAAAGGGAGGATTCAAACCTACCTTGCCCTCCTTGGTCATCCTCCTGAGCTCCACAGATCCTCTTTAGTCGGTTTGGGTGAATAGAACAGTGAAAGGAACGAAGGGAGGGTTTCCTTGCTAAGTGAAGTGGAGAGTATATATACTTGGGGTGAGATTTTCAACATAAGCTCATAAGTTCTCCATATTTTCAACTGAGTCCCTCCATCCTTCTATGCTCGTCCCTTCATAATAATTCTAAGGACAAACCTTCTTCTAAGGTCAAGAAATGAGGGCAAAGAAGATCAACCTATCACTTAAGCATACACATAAAAGGCTTTTGTACATACACCTTGATTATTCAATCACAAAGGTGTTTTTCATTATATGATTATTCAATTAAGGTGACCTCTTCATCATTTCTTCTAAATGATGACAAAAGTCTTCATAAATACTTTAGATGATGTATTTTACAATTTGCACCCCTCAAATTGGGTAAATTGCACTTTTCTCCAATTTAGGGTTTTTAAGTACCGGGATTGCTTCCACAGCTGCACCTTGGTGCCCAAGCTTTGGGAAATCCCTCAAACCTTACCATCATCATTCTCATGATTTCTCAACATTCGAGGAACATCTCAACATGTGCAATTTGCAAGTTAACCCTTCTAACTGGGTAATTTGCACATAGGTCCCTGTATTACAAAACAATGCTACAACTATATATAAAAAGGAGCAAAAACTAAAATATATGTTTCTGAGAACTTAATTACATGCCCAAAGTTAATCACAAGGATTTAATTACATATTTAGGCAAAACACCTAGGGTTAACTCATAACCCAGGTCAGGGATGTTACAATTTATCCACCCCTTACAAGGATTTCGTCCCCGAAATCGATAAAATATACTAAGAGAAAAGGGCAGGATACTTCCTTTTCGTCTCATCCTCTAATTCCCAAGTGGCTTCTTCAACACCACATTGGTTCCAGAGGACTTTCACAAGACTTATATCTTTCTTCTTTAACCTTTTAATTCTATTATCAAGGATTGACACTGGTCCCTCCTAATAGGATATATCATCATTCAATTCTACCTCCATAGGTTGTAGAACTGACTCGGTGTCTAGGTGACATTTCTTCAGCATAGAAATGTGAAACACAGGATGTAACCTCTGTAACTCTGGTGGCAGCTCTAGTCTATATGCTACCTTTCCAGTTCGTTCAATGATTGGATAAGGCCCCATAAATCTAGGAGCTAACTTCCCTTTCCTTCCAAAACGAAGGACCCCTTTCCAAGGCGAGACTTTGAGGTATACTCTGTCTCCAACCTGGAACTCTAAGGGTCTACGACGCTTGTCAGCATAAGATTTCCGCCTATCCTGTGCAGTCTTAATCTTTTGTTGAATTACTTTAATCTTCTATGTGGTCTGCTGCACAAGATCAGGACCTAACAATTGACGTTCACCAGTCTCAAACCAACACAAAGGTGATCTACAACGTCTACCATATAAGGCTTCATATGGTGCCATATCAATACTATGCTGATAGCTATTGTTATAGGCAAACTCTATCAAGCTTAGGTGTAGATCCCAACTTCCGATAAACTAGAGAACACATGCTCTCAACAGGTCTTCTAAGGTCTGTATGGTCCTTTCCGACTGTCCATCAGTCTGCGGATGAAAGGCCGTACTAAACCTTAGCTTAGTGCCTAAGGATCTATGTAACTGTTCCCAAAAATGACTTGTAAACTGAGGACCTCTGTCAGAAACTATTGTGACAGGAACTCCGTGCAACCGCACTATCTCTTGTACATACAACTGTGATAACCTTTCAGCAGAATATGTTGTTTTGACAGGTAAGAAATGTGCTGTCTTAGTCAACCTATCAACAATTACCCAAATGGAATCATGTCCTTTGATTGTCCTGGGTAGGCCAACAACAAAGTCCATGGTCACATGGTCCCACTTCCACTGTGGTATGGGTAAAAGTTGCATTGTTCCTGCAGGTTTCTGGTGTTCAGCTTTAACTTGCTGACACACAGGACACCTCAGAACAAATTCTACAACATCCTTCTTCATTCCAGGCCACCAATACAGATCTTTCGAATTCCGATACATCTTGGTGCTCCCTGGATGCATAGCATACATGGAAGAATGAGCTTCTTCCAGGATTAACTTCCTCAAGTTATCCACATCCGGCACTATCATCCTTCCATTATAATAGGCTACTTGGTCATCTGAGTCATGGAAACCATCTCGCTTCTCATCTCCATACTCAGATTTAATCTGCTGAACTGCAGCATCACCTAGTTGTGCTTCCTTAATCTGCTCTCTTAGGGTAGGTTTAATATGCATCTCATCTAACAACCCGGCTAACAATGACACCTTCAACTGTACATTGTTTTGCCTCAAAGAGATAAGCATATCTCTCCTAGAGCATACTAAAGAGTTTAGTTGTGCTCTATTCATGGTTGATGTTGCTAATTTCCTACTCAAGGCATCTGCAACAACATTGGACTTGCCCGGATGGTAATCAATTGTACAATCGTAGTCCTTGATTAACTCCATCCAACGACGTTGCCTCATGTTAAGCTCGTACTGAGAGAAGATATACTTAAGGTTCTTGTGGTCTGTGAAAATATGGAATGTTTCTCTGTAGAGATAATGTCTCCAGATCTTCAAGGCATGAACCACAGCAGCTAACTCTAGATCGTGTGTTGGATAGTTCTCCTCGTGTTTCTTAAGCTGTCGGGAAGCAAAAGAAATTACTTGTTTATCCTGCATCAACACACATCCTAGTCCATTCTTGGAAGCATCACAGAAAACTACATATCCTTTTCCTTGTTCAGGTAGTACAAGCACAGGTGCACTTGTCAGCCTCTCCTTCAACAACTGGAAAGACTGTTGACACTTATCACTCCAAGAAAAAGGAACATCTTTCCGGGTCAACTTGGTCAAAGGTAAGGCTATAGAACTAAAGTTCTTAATGAACCTTCGATAATAGCCAGCTAACCCCAAGAAACTTTGAATCTCCGTTGGTGTCTTCGGTTGTTCCCACTGTAGAATAGATTCTACCTTTGTAGGGTCAACACGAATTCCCGAGGCAGATATCACATGTCCAAGAAAAGATACTTCCGGCAGCCAGAACTCACACTTGCTAAACTTAGCATACAGCTTGTGTTCTCTTAGCAAGGTCAAAGCTTGGCGAAGATGTTGCTCATGCTGCTGAGCATCCTTACTATAGATCAGACTGTGGGCTTTGATCTCCAAACCATGACATAAACACGATTAAAACGTAGCGGAAGCGAATCGGTAATCAGCGGAAGACAAAAATCTCGGGAAATTAAAACTTTTCGAGATAAGAGCTTGAATCCATAAAAGCTTCTTTCATAAAGAGAGATAAACTGTTTACATCTCAGGATAATTACTTCTCGAGTAATTATATACATCAAGATACAAAATCTCAAGATCACTATATAAAAGACTCCAAGACCTGAGAGTACAGAGGACACATAGGACTGACTCTAACTACACCACATGGCAGGACAAATCTCCACCTGAGATTACTGCTGCCCCTGGTGCTGCTGCTACTGAGACTGGTCACCTGTAGGTTGGTTCCTTCGTCTCCGACGTCCACCTAAAAAGTTGAAGCCTACGGGGTGAGACAATTATACATAATTGTCCCAGCGAGAGTTATAACTCTTCGCCAGAAGCTTTATTATA
This sequence comes from Alisma plantago-aquatica, assembly GCA_963693085.1. Classification (NCBI taxonomy): domain Eukaryota; kingdom Viridiplantae; phylum Streptophyta; class Magnoliopsida; order Alismatales; family Alismataceae; genus Alisma; species Alisma plantago-aquatica. Next base: position 222,074,444 of record OY856410.1, on the reverse strand, counting down.
ACATCAAAGAATATTTTAAACAGTAAAGCCTTCAAAGCATTCTGTAACAGTTGCAGGTATAACAAGATCTCAACCATTTAGGAGATATGGAGAATATAAACACTATTGCAATGTAACATCAATCAACTAACTTGGAGTTATCTCTAACAAGTTATACTATATGGTTGATTATGTTTTACAAACAACATTATGCCCTGTGGAGATGAGGCTTACCACTCATACTCCAACTGATCACTGAGAAGCCGCATCAGTATCATACATAGGTCATTAAGAGAGCCGGATTCTCATGACCTTCACCTTCCTCAGTCAGTAAGAGGATCACTTGTAGGACATCTCGTGTCTCTACTACTATAGCTCACCAGGGTAAACTGGTCCTTCGCTATTCTAGAGTCACAGTGGCGTTCTGTACTCTCTTCGTCATCAGGAGGTTTCATGTTTACCTACCACTGATACAGATATCTGTGCTTTCTTCGTCATCAGGAGGTTTCATGTTTACCTACTACCACTGATACGATATGGAAAAATATAGTGAAGGATGGATGGATTACACATCTACATCACTTTCCTACACTAGGATGTAAGGTTCTACACATCCATGTACCCCACATACTCAAAAGTATGTGCTCCAGGAGTTCCCTGAGGAAAACCTGTTTCACCATCATTTAATTTCTGACAATGATGGATCTATGATCAGGGCTCTACATTATACTTGATTAGTTAGGTACATTCAGTATTCTTTAACAGCATACATTGTTCTGCAAATAATAACAATAGCATAGCAGCTATAAAAGAAGAATACTAAATGTAACAGGCCTAACTCATATCAATCATCATTTCTCATTATCCTCATCACAAGTCATCTCTAAGGCATGACCTTGATGGTATTCATGGCTCTCATAGCCCATTATCAGCATAGGATGCTACTGGCAAGGCATCAGATTACTTTACTTATTCATAAGGCTAACAACATGCCTTTAATGAATATAACATCAACATCCATACCTGGATATGATTACCCTCATATCAGAACCTGCATGGTTAATACATCTAATAAAGGTAATACAACAATAAGGAATGTACTTCCTACTCTTGTCATAAGAGTTAAATCTTTAACTCAAATCAAATAGAGTTTAATACTCAAAAGCATGCCATTACCCTTGAATTAGGGTTTACTATTCACATTACATGTCATCACCCTTGAATTAGGGTTTACTATTCACATTAAGGTGAATTAAACTCATAACATCATCATGTATGAGTAACATCTTCATTGATGCTCTTGGATTAGTTAAAGGTTCATCATTTATCATAATTAGGGTTTCTATGATCTCACACAGGTGGATCATACCCTAATTATGCTCATTCATGTATATTGGAGATGCTTTAGTTGAGTTTCTACTTAAAAAGGGTACTTTCTCTCTCTAGAAGTACTTTATCTCTCTAGAAGTACTTTCTCTCTCATCATAATGTTAGGTGATGTCCACATCACTCTAAAACAGGTTGGATTGAGGCATCATAGGCTAACATAGCCAAAAACATCATCATTATGTGATTAGAGTTACTCTCTCTCTAGGTTACTTTCTCTCTCTAGAGTACTCTCTCTTTCATCATACTAATGGTTGATGGTAACATTACACTAGATCAAGTTGGATAGAGTCATTATGACTAAAAACTTTATTCTCATGTAATTAGGGTTTGAATTGAGCAAGGTATAACTCAATTGACCCTTCAGGGGTATTTTGGTAATTCACCCCATTGATCATCATCATGGTCAAAAACCTTAGTAAAATAACCCCTTAATATCCTAGGTTGTCATTAGGGTTTGATTTGAGCAACATTGAACCATTTACATCATCAAATGATTGAATGTGGTCAACCTTGAATCACATTGATTGATTTCAATCATTAATCATCAATTGGATTGAGATTGGTTGAAAGTGTTGACCGTTTGCCCACTTTGACCCTCCAAGACCGTGAGCCTCTTTTCTAACTTCAAGACCGTGAACTTCTTCAAGGGTTCAAGACCGGGAAGCCTCCCATTGGTTCAAGTTAATGTTGAGACCGCAAAGACCAATTTGAGTTGAGACCGCGAGGGTCATGAAGACCATTTGCCCTTCTTTGACCTCAGGACCGCGAGGCCCTTCGCGGTCTTGAGACCGCGAGCCTCCTCTCGGTCTTGAGACCGTGAGCCCCCTCACGGTCTTGAGACCATGAGCCCTCTCACGGTCTTGAGACCGCGAGGCTCTCATGGTCTCATCCGCTTGGTCCTTCAACAAGGCTCAAAGATGCAACCGATAATGTCAACCCATGTTGAAGCCCTCAAATGGTCAAAGCTATGTTGGCCAGTTATGGATTTAGTCAATTAAGATTATTCTTGATCACTTGGTCATTCAATTGACCCATAATGGTCAACCAATTATGGTTGAAATCGATTCAATTAGGGTCTATCAATGTTCACCCATCAACACTCAACAGTGTGCATCAACACAAGGTTGAACCCTTCAATTGAGCTCCAATTGGGCCCAAACTTGGCCCAAACGGTCTTGAGGTCATGTGGGTGGACCCCACATGGTATTGAGACCGTTTTCCCAAGATTTCATCAAAGTCTAAGGTGATTTGATAGGGGTTGAACCATGATTGGACCACAAAACAGAATTTTGATTAAATTGATAACTTATTTGCAATTGGGTCCTCAATTGGTCAAATTACTCAACCCTAGACCTTCAAACGGTCTTGGGTGATTGTTCTCTCGGTCTTGAGACCGTTTGGATGAGTTCCAAACGGTCTTGAGACCGTTTGCCCATCCAATTTTGGATTCTAGTGAAAATTCATCAAGGTTGAACAAATTGAGTTGATGATTATATCAATATTTAATTGCAATGTAAATTGGTATAAAGGTACCTTCAATTAGTCAACAAATCTTGACCCCAGACCTCCAAACGGTCTTGGTTGATTGCCCTCGCGGTCTTGAGACCGTTTGGTGACCCCCAAACGGTCTTGAGACCGTTTAGGTCAATCAACCCTAAAAACCCTAATTAGGTCACCATAATTTCAGTACTGATTTTACCTAGGGTTAGCCCTAGTATTCACCCTTCAACTCTTAGCCCGTTTGGAATTAGACCATCAAACTTGGTGAGTTGTTAATTAACATAATTTTGAACAGTAATATCATACGGTTAACGCTTAGTCAACGACCTTACACGGTCTTGAGACCGTTTGCCCAAAAAGGCAATTTCCGACCGTTTGAAAATCAGTAATTAATTCATTTAAAGTTGTGACTTAAAAAGGTCATATCTCCCGATTCCTTTGGAGTTCGTCTCCCAAAATTTGAGGGTAATTAGACTATATAATTAGGAACAGATTTCTTATACGGTCCACGCTCGGTCAATGGGGCCAAACGGTCTTGAGACCGTTTGCCCTGTCGCGGTCTCGAGACCGTTTGCTCACCTCGCGGTCTTGAGTCCGAGAGAGCAAACTGTTAGGACCGTTTAAGGAAAAGAAAAGCGGTGGGTTTTTCTTGGAAATCACGCCTTCATCTTCTAGATCAAGAACAGTACAGATATCCCACGGGTTTGCTTGCAAAATAGCAGGGAAAAGTAGGGAAACACTAAGAGCTATCATCAAAACGCATATAAAGATGCACATAGTAAAGCATGGGTTTAGAGTTATAAAACCCGCCTAAAGCTTGCTTCTTGAGCTCCAAGCTTTCAAGCTCCAATCTCTAATGGCGTCCTTGAGTTCTTACAGGTTGGCCAAGGTGAAAACTCCAAGGAAGGATGAAAAGAGACGGCTAGAAAGGTAGGGTTTCAAGAGTTAGCCATGAAGATGACCTTGAATTCGAGTTTTAACCATGGAATTAGGCAAGAAGAGGGGTTTAAACCTACCTTGCACCCCTTGGTCGTCCTCCTTAGCTCCAAGGCAGTCCTTGGTCGTCTTTGGTGAAATGAAACAGTAAGGGAACGAAGGGTGAGTTCCCTTGCAACTAAGGGAAGGAGAGCTTATATACATGGGGTAGGATTTTCAATATTAGTTCATAAGCTGTCCATAATTCCAACTAGGTCCCTCCTTCTTTACTTGATCGTTCCTTCCTCTTTATTCTAAGGACAAACCTTTTCTTAAGGTCTTAGGAGAAGAAGGTAAAGGAGAGCAAGCTAATAATGAGGTACATACATAAAGAAATATTGCACATATACCCTGATTATTCAATCACAAGGCATATCTCACAACTTGATAATTCAATTGAGGTGACTTCCCCATAATTTCTTCTCTAAATGATGGCAAGAGTCTAAAAAGATACTTTAGATGACATATTTCACAATTTTCATCCCTTAATTTGGGTAAATTGCATTTTACCCCAAATTAGGGTTTTAAGCACCGGGATTGCTTCCACAGCTGCACCTTGGTGCCTTAGCTTGGGAAATCCCTCAAACTTGGCTAAATAGATTTCTCATGATGTCTCAACATCAGAGGAACATCTCATCATGTGCAAATTGCAAGCTAACCCTTTTAACTGGGTAAATTTCACATAGGTCCCTGTATATCAAAACAATGCTACAACTTTAAATAAATAAAAAGGAGCAAATACTGAAATATATGTTTCTGAGAAACTTAATTACATGCTCAGAGTTAATCACAAAGATTTAATTACATATTTAGGCAAAACACCTAGGGTTGACTCATAACCCAGGTCAGGGATGTTACACAGACTGTCATCTATGAAGACGACAACACACTGATCAAGGAAAGGTCGAAAAACTCTATTCATGAGTTCCATAAATGCAGCTGGTACATTTGGTTAGTCCAAACGACATAACTGTGAACTCATAGTGACCATACCTTGTCCTAAAGGCAAACTTGGATATGTCACTATCCTTAATACGAAGTTGATGATATCCAGACCTCAAGTCTATCTTGGAAAAGACGGTTGCACCACGCAACCGGTCAAAGAGATCATCAATCCTCGGCAGAGGGTACTTATTCTTTATTGTTACTTTATTGAGTTGTCTGTAGTCGATGCACAACCGCATTGACCCATCTTTCTTTTTAACAAACAAGACCGGAGCACCCCAAGGTGAAGTGCTCGGTCGGATAAAACCCTTCTCAAGTAACTCTTGAAGTTGTTTCTTGAGTTCTGCCATCTCGGCAGGCGCCATCCTATACGGAGTCTGGGCTATGGGTTTTGTATTTGGGATCAGATTGATTTCAAAATCAATCTCCCGAGGTGGTGGTATACCAGGAAGTTCTTCAGGAAACACATCCTCAAATTCCCTGACTATGGGAACTTCAGCAGGATTGGTCGTTTCCTTGGTAACATCTACCACATGGGCTAAGAATGCATAACATCCTTGCCTCAACAACTTATCAGCAACCATAGCTGACACAAGACAGGTGGGCAGAATCTTTCTTTCACCTTGAAAGATCCATGTGTTGCTTTCATCAGCAAACACAGCCAACTTGGACTCACAATCCAAGACAACTCTATACCTCTCTAAGGTATCCATCCTGAGGATTATGTCAAATCCTTGCATATCAAGCGGTATAAGATCCACTTGAATGCGATGGTCAGAAAAGAAGAGGATGCAAGGAGAGCATACCTCCTGCAAAATGGCAGACCCACTCAACGGAGTCTCCAACAACAAACTATCTGCCCTATGACTAATAGTCATATTGTAGTTACGAATCACTCTATGAGTGATGAAAGAGTGTGTAGCACCCGAGTCAATTAGAACAGATACAACACAGGATGTAGACATATCAGGATATAAAAGTTCCATCTGACCTGCCACTACTCGTGGATTGACCACTGCATCTGGTGGGTTCATAGCATAGAACCTCATTGTTGCCTGGTGTTGAGGTGGTGCTGATGATCCAGCTTGAGACGCTTGTCCACGTCCTCGAGCTGCTCCTTGAGATTGCATTCTCTGATATCCTTGTTGATTCTGTCTCGGAGGCTGTGTCACACTGACAGGCCTAGAACGGCAATCCTTCATCAAGTGTCCCATCTTACCACAGTTGTAGCATCTCCTCTCCTGTTGTTGTGGTCGGGGTGGTCCAGTAACTGACATTGATGCAGAACTGTGAGTCCCTTGAAGCGGTTGACTCCGTCCTCTACCTCTGCTTGGTGACCATTGAGTTTGAAAACTCGATCTGGGTGGTGGAGGGTTAGGTGTAGAGAATCTAGGTTTCTTGAAATCCCTAGATGAAGAACCCTGGAACGGTGGATATCTTTTCTAGGTTTGCCTCTTCTCAACCACAGATCTCTCTATCCTTCGGACTGACTCAACGAAGGTAGAGAATCTCTCTCGGTTTTCTAAGGCAGACACAGGGGTTGACATATCAGCATTCAAACCCTTCTCGAATCTCCTGATTCTTTCCTCATCTGTGGCAGCCATGTGCGGACAGAACCGCAGCAATTCCATGAACTTAGCTTCATACTCGCTAATGTTCATCATGCCCTACCTCAATCTCTCAAACTGAGAGATCTTCTCATCTAGGAAGGTCTTTGGAAAATATCTATTGATAAATTCCCGACGAAACTCTTCCCATGAGAACTCTATTCCAGGTCTCTTCTGCTCTTCCATGTTCCACCAGTGACCAGCACTGCCTTTGAGAAGATAGACACCATGTCTAACCTTCTCAGTTTCCAGGATAATAAGAATCCTGAAAGCCTTCTCCAACTCTGTCAACCATAGGTCAGCATCTGCGTGGTTGGAAGTCCCAAAGTACTCGGTAGCTCTGACACGACGAAGCCGCCCGAATGTCTTACCGATACCTTGTCCTTCGGGCTGGGCAGGTGCCCTAGGTGCAGGCATGGGCATCCTGTCGGTGATGTGTGTCATGGCAGTCATGAACTGCCCGAACATTATCTGTACAGCTGGGTTACCCATGTCAGCTGGGTCAAACTGGGGTGGCTCTCTTGGTGACTCTGGTGCAAGCTGTTCTATTCTGGGAACCCTTGCACCGCCTTGAGGTGCACTAGCACTACTCTCTGCCATGTACTCATCATGAGGCTCAGCCATCCTTATGTATCTTCTTCTCCTGAGGAGTAGAAAATTCTATTAGATAGGGAAAGAGTACTAAAGATAGACTCGACATCCTAAGTCCTATGCCTCTGTAGACTCAACTGACCTAGAGCTCTGATACCACTAATTGTGGGCTCTGATCTCCAAACCACGATATAAACTTAGCAGAAGCGATTCGATAAACAGCGGAAGACAAAAATTACGGGAAATTAAAACTTTTTGAGATAAGAGATTAAATCCTTAAAAGTTTCTTTCATAACAAGAGATAAACTGTTTACATCCCATGACAATTACTTCTTGAGTAATTATATACATCAAGATACAAAATCTCAAGAACTCATAACAAAAGACTCCAAGACCTGAGAGTACAGAGGACACATAGGACTGACTCTAACTACACCACATGGCAGGCTAAATCTCCACCTGAGATTTACTGCTGCTCCTGGTACTGCAGCTGCTGGGACTGGTCACCTGTAGACCTATTCCTCCGTCCTCGACGTCCACCTAAAAAGTTGAAGTCTACGGGGTGAGACAATTTGTACATAATTGTCCCAGCAAGAGTTATAACTCTCCGCCAGAAGCTTTATTATAAAATCAAAGAATAACTTAAGCAGTAAAGGCTTACAAAGTATTCAATAGCAGATGCAATTGTAAACAAGAATTCAACATTTATCAATCATGAAGAACATATGCACTATACAGTGTAACATCAATCAACTAACTCGTAATTATCTCTAACAGGTATACTACGCTGTAGAGTATGTTTTTCAACCAATACTTTTATGCCCTGTGGAGATGAGGTTTACCACTCATACCCCAACCAATCACTGCTAAGTGCCTCGGTATCATACTAGGTCATCGAAAGAGCCGGATTCTCATGACCTTCACCTTCCTCAGTCAGTAAGAGGATCACTCGTAGGACATCTTGTGTCTCTACAATAATAGCTCACCAGGGTAATCTGGTCCTTCGCTATTTTAGAGTTACAGTGGCGTTCTGTACTCTCTTCGTCATCAGGAGATTTCATGTTTATCTTCCACTGATACGGATATCTGTGCTTTCTTCGTTATCAGGAAGTTTCATATTTACCATCCACTGATACGGTATGGGAAAAGTAGTGAAGGATTGACGGATTACATATCTACATCAAATCCCTACACTAGGATGTAAGGTTCTACACATCCATGTACCCCACATACTCAACAGTATGTGATCCAGGAGTTCCCGTAGGAAAACCTGTTTCACCATCATTTGATCTCTGACAATGATGGATATATGATCAGGGCTCTACATTTCACTTGATTAGTTAGGTACATTCAGTATTCTTTTACATCATACATTGTTCTTCAAACAATAACAGTAGCATAACAGCTATAAAAATAGAATACTAAATGCAACAAATCTAACTCACATCAATCATCATTTCTCAGTATACTCATCACAAGTCATCTCTAAAGCATGACCTTGATGGTATTCATGGCTCTCACAGCCCATTAAATCATAGGATGCCACTGACAAGACATCAATATATTTTACTATTCATAAGGCTAGAAACATGCTATCAATGAATATAGTATCATCATCCATACCTGGATATGATCACCTTCATATCAGAACCTGCATGGTTAATTCAACTAATAAAGGTAATTCAAATCAATGATTATACTTTCCACTCTTGTCACAAGAGCTAAGTTCTTTGATTCTTATCAAATAGAATTTAATACTCATATGACATGTCATCACCTTTGAATTAGGGTTTACTATTCACATTACATGTCATTACCCTTGAATTAGGGTTTACTATTCACATCACATGTCATTACCCTTGAATTAGGGTTTACTATTCACATTACATGGTGAATTGAAGTCATAACATCATTATGTATGAGGAAAATCATCATTGATGCTCTCAGATTATCTTAAGATTCATCATATATCATAATTAGGGTTTCCATGATCTCACATAGGTGGATCATACCCTAATCATGCACATTCATGTGTATTGAAGGTTCTTTACTTGAGTTTCCACCCTAAAGGGGTACTTTCTCTCTCTTAAGGTACTTTCTCTCTCCTCATACTAGTAGATGGTGATAACACCACTCTAGATCAGGTTGGGTTAAGTCCTCATGGGCTAACATAAGCCAAAACATCACTATCAAGTGATTAGGGTTTGATTTGAACAAGGTTTTACTCAATTGAACCCCCCAAGGGTATTTTGGTAATTCACCCCATTGATCACCATCATGGGTTAATTCATTAGTCACTTAGTCCCTTAATATCCTAGGTTATCATTAGGGTTTAGATTAGAGCATCATTGAACCATTTACACCTTCAATTGATTAAGTGGAATCAACCTTTGAAAACCTCAAACGGTTTCAACCTTCAACCTCCAAACGGTTTGAGACCGTTTGGATGAGTTGACCGTTTGGTAGGGTTGACTCCAAGACCGTGTGACCTTCAATATCGTTTGCCCAAACCGTGTGAGGGTGTAGACCGTTTAACAAGTTTGACTTCAAGACCGAGAGGGCTTACACGGTTTGAGACCGTTTGGTGTCTCTCGATCTTGAGATCGTTTGAGTCCAAACGGTCTTGAGACCGTTTGGCCCCAAACGGTCTTAAGACCGTGAGGCCTCACTTGGTCTTGAGACCGTGTGACCTCAAACAGTCTTGAGACCGTGAGGTCTCAAACAGTCTTGAGACTGTGTGACCTCAAACGGTCTTGAGACCGTTTGGTCCACTTGGTCTCAAACCGTTTGGACCTCCAACATGGTTCAATGATTTCAATCGTTTATGATTATCAAAGTTGAAGCCTCCAAATGGTCAAATACATGGTAACCACTTATAGATTGAGTCAATTAGGGTTATACTTAACCAATTGGTCACTCAATTGACCCTCAATTGCTATCCAATTAGGGTTGAAGTTGGTTCAATTAAGGTCCATCAACGTTCAACCATCAATACTCAATAATGTGAAATCAACACAAGGTTGAACCCTTCAATTGAGCTCCAATTGGGCCCAAACTTGGCCCAAACGGTCTTGAGATCGTGTGGATGAACTCCACACGGTCTTGAGACCGTTTGCGCAAGATTTCATCAAAATCTAATGTGATTTGATAGGGGTTGAACCTTGATTGAGCCTCAATTCAGTATTTTGGATTAATTCGATAACCCATAGCAATTGGGCCCTCAATTGATTAAATTACCTTAACCCTAGACCTCCAAACGGTCTTGGTTGTCACCACACGGTCTTGAGACCGTTTGGTTGATCCCCAAACGGTCTTGAGACCGTTTGGGTCAATCAACCCAAAAACACTAGGTTATTCATTGAGATTTCAGTACTGTTTTCAATTAGGGTTTGCCCTAGTAATCATCATTCAACTCTTAGCTCGTTTGGAATTAGTCCATCAAATTTGGTGAGTTGTTAATCAAAATTATTTTGAACAGTAATCTCATACGGTCAACGTTTGGTCAACGCTCTTACACGGTCTTGAGACCGTTTGTCCAAAAAGGGGCGTTTTCAACAGATTGCAATTCAGAACTAATTTCAATTGATTTGTTGATTTAAAAAGGCTATATCTCTCGATTCCTTTGGAGTTAACCTCTCAAACTTTGTGGGTGATTAGCCTACATAATTATGAACAGATTTCTTATATGTTACATGCTCGGTCAATGCAGCTAAACAGTCTTGAAGACCGTTTGCCCTTACACGGTCTTGAGACTGTTTGCTCACCAAACGGTTTTGCAAACCGTGTGAGCACTTGGTGGAGACCGTTTGGTAAAGTGAAAAGTAGTGGATTAACTTTGGAAATAACGTCTTCATCTCCTAGCTCAAGAACAGCAAGGGTTTCTCACGGATTTGCTTGCAAGGTAGCAAAGGAAGGTAGAGAAGAAGACTATCATCTAAAAGCATAAACGAGATGTATATAACAAAGCATAGGTTTAGAGTTATAAAACCCGCCTAAAGCTTGCTCCTTGAGCTCCAAGCTTTCGAGCTCCAAGCTTTTAATGGCATCCTTGAGCTTCCACAGGTCGGCCAAGGTGAAACCTCCAGGGAAAGTCGAGAAGAGATGGCTAGAAAGGTAGAGCTATGTGAGCTAGCCATTAATTTGACGTTGAAATCGAGTTCTAACCATGAACTTAAGCAAAAGGGAGGATTCAAACCTACCTTGCCCTCCTTGGTCGTCCTCCTGAGCTCCAAAGCTCCTCTTTAGTCGGTTTGGGTGAATAGAACAGTGAAAGGAACGAAGGGAGGGTTTCCTTGCTAAGTGAAGTGGAGAGTATATATACTTGGGGTGAGATTTTCAACATAAGCTCATAAGTTCTCCATATTTTCAACTGAGTCCCTCCATCCTTCTATGCTCGTCCCTTCATAATAATTCTAAGGTCAATAAATGAGGGCAAAGAAGATCAACCTATCACTTAAGCATACACATAAAAGGTTTTTGTACATACACCTTGATTATTCAATCACAAAGGTGTTTTTCATTATATGATTATTCAATTAAGGTGACCTCTTCATCATTTCTTCTAAATGATGAAAAAAGTCTTAATAAATACTTTAGATGATGTATTTTACAAGTTGCACCCCTCAAATTGGGTAAATTGCACTTTTCTCCAATTTAGGGTTTTCAAGTACCGGGATTGCTTCCACAGCTGCACCTTGGTGCCCAAGCTTTGGGAAATCCCTCAAACCTTACCATCATCATTCTCATGATGTCTCAACATCAGAGGAACATCTCAACATGTGCAATTTGCAAGTTAACCCTTCTAACTGGGTAATTTTCACATAGGTCCCTGTATTACACAACAATGCTACAACTATATATAAAAAGGAGCAAAAACTGAAATATATGTTTCTGAGAACTTAATTACATGCCCAAAGTTAATCACAATGATTTAATTACATATTTAGGCAAAAAACCTAGGGTTAACTCATAACCCAGGTCAGGGATGTTACACTTATATATGGTGTGTGGATAGTTCACATTAATCAATGTGACATTTCTAGTTCCATCATTAATTAGCCATGAAGATAAAGACCCAATACATGTTAGTTATTACTTCTCTATCACATTTAAATATTTTGGTAATGCGGGAAAGAGTGTGATTATAGTTCCTTTCAATATTAAGTAAGTTTCAGGCACTTCGCTTATAAGTTATCTTTTCTTTACCTTCTTTTCACTCAGTTGGGAGTTGTTGGTAATTGTCCTTGAGATGCTATCTTCATATTATATAGACATTTTGGGTATCAAAATAGAGAGTAGGGTACAAGCAATGAGAATGTCATTAGTAGCGTAAGTAAAAAGTTTAGTCTGTCAATATATTTTTATGTCTATATCATTACATGTGTAAGACCCTCGACTTGACTTAATGGATAAACATGATTTATTATCATAATTGGATTCTTACAACCTTAATATAACCCTAATATGTGCTTTTATATCATGTTACAAACTTAAGTTTCAAGTTTGGTCCAGTTTGGACATTATTGAGCAAGTTATGCAATTTTATGCTTATTTTGGTCTTTTCTTCAATTTAACCATAACTAAGGTTTTTCTTGCAATTTGTCACATGATTTTTGTTCCTCACATGAATTAATATCATTTTGGAGTTATTTATTCCTTTTGGTTCCTTTTTTGTACCTTGGTTTGATGGTGACGTCTATCTAGGGTTGAGTTAAGGTTTGCCCTCATGGATGAGCTACCTTGGAGGTCAGAACTCAATGACCCTCCTGGATGGGTGACATCCAATGTCTCTCCTTGGTTGTTGAGATCCAATGGTCGTCCCTAGAGGCATGAGGGTTGATTTTTTGGAGCTTATTGGATTGATGGTTCACCTAGAGAGGTGCATAAATGATGGTTTCCACCCTTGTGACCTAGGGTTTCAACAACTGATGGTCACCATGTGTTGGAACACGATGGACACCCTGGGTAGTCAAGATCCAATGGACTTAAAGACTCCCAAAACTAATGGAGTTGATTCTTGCATAGAGGTGATGTCCCTATACCATGGACACTTGGCAAGCATGGTAGGACACCTTAACCTTCTCTTCTCTCTCACCCATAGCTTTATAAACCTTCCCCCTTCCATACAATGTACCCTTTGGACTCCCTTTCTTCATCCTTACTTTCTATATCGTATCCCTCCTTATCTAACTGGATAATAAGGTGCCCAATGTATAAGAAGGTGGTCGATCTCCTTGCATGTGCACCTAAGGTTCAGATCTACCCTAGTAGAGGTCGTTCAGTGCTTCCATGCTTGGTTTCTTGGCCTAGGTATGTGAGATCTTCCCCATTTCCATCGTTTTCCTTTCTTTCCTACCTTCTCCTATCTTCTTCTTGGTCGTTCACATGGTGTTCCATGGTGGAGCTTGTGCTATAGCTTGAAGAACATCTCTTCCTTGCTTCCTTGACCTAGGGTTTTGCTTCCTTACTTGGAGAAGGAGCTAGCTTGGTCATGTGGAGTGCTCAAGCTAAGGTTTTCTTCTCTCTTCCTTGAGTTACCTTTCTATTTGGAGCTTCATCTTCTTCCTAGATGTGATTTATATAACTTTCTCCATGTTTATTTCTTACACCTAGCTTTCATGTGCTAGTTCTTGCTTAAAAATGAAGTTCTAGGTAGAAAGATAGCATCTTTGCTTAGGGTTTGAGCTTAGGTGGTGATATCTGAGCGTTTTATCTTCTTGTATGTACCCTATACCTTTTACATGACCTTCCTTTTGAAGATAAAGCTTTAGACCTTGTTTTCATTTCACAAATGGTGGCTTTTGCTCCCAAATGATGGTAATAACTTAGGGTTTTTGGAGCTGATTTCCTTCTTGTTTTGCAAACTGATGGTCTTGCTCTTGGTGTTGTTTTGCTTCTCTTTCCTAAGCCAACCAATGGACTTGTCTTGGATTCTGTTTTGGACTCTCTTTTTCTCATGAAATTATGGTCTTAGTGCCCCTTGAAGTGGTGAACTTGATGGTCATCTTTCCCTACTGATTTGATGGTTTTTGAAGCTCATTTCACCACTTGTTGACCAAACTCGGTGGTCATTCTGGGTCCAAACTCAATGGCTCTTATGATCCCACAACCAATGGCTTTTCTGACTCCAAGGATTGATGGCTTCTCTGGCCAATGGTCATCAAATGATGGTTATCCTAGTTCTTAGGTTGATGGTCTCAACCAATGGTCTTTCTAACTTCAAGATTTGACGGTGACCATAGATGTCATGATCGATGGTGGCACTGGACACCACAACTGATGTTGGTTCTATGTGTCATAAATGATGGTGGATCCTATGTCCACAATCAATGGTTTCTTTGATGTCAGCAATGATGGTGTCCTTTGAGTCAATAATTGATGGCTTGACTAGGTCATGAGTGATGGTTCTTCTTGGTCACTATTTGATGGCTTTACTAGACATACAGTTCAAGGCTTTGCTTTTTTTGCATCCTATGGTTTTTTGTGAAGCTCATGGTTTGATGGTTTGGTTTTGGTGATGTAGGATTGATGGTTCAATACCCATAACTTTGTAGTCTTACCTTTTCCCTCATATGAATGCAAACTAATACTCACCATAATGAGGTGATGTGTAACACTAACTAGCTTATCTTGTTACACCTAACCCTAATACATATAGGTGATGACAGTTAGTTGAAATTATCTTCCTTGTGTGACTAGCATGATGACAGAATACTTTCTTGATGTTGTTATAACCCTAATATGATGTTGTATGAACATCATAGGATCCTTAATGCAATGTTATGATAAACATGTGTATCACAAGTATGGTGATGATCTGTTGAATCTTGTTATAAGGTGCGGAAAGACAATCATGTTCTTATAGGTGATTATGAGAATGGTCTTGATGTCCTTTGGGCATATTTTGATCCCTAATGGATGTGTAATCCTCTTCATGATGTGTAAAGGATTGGTATCATGTGATGATGTGATAAGAAAAATGTCTTATATGTTTTATATCTTCTAGAGTTGCTATACATCAATGCTTGTTAGAAATGAATTAGGGTTTGTATGTCCACTTGTTTGATGTAGCCTTAATTCACCCAATTGGCATTAACTAATCAAGTGAAACCCTAATCATGTAGTGCCCTGAGTCATAGAACCATTCAGTGTCAGAACTTGCTAGATGGGGAAATGAGTATGTCTAAGGGAAACTCACAGTGCATATTGTTGAGTATGCAGGGTGCAAGGAGTGTACATCCTTAACATCCAGATCCCAAGGTTATGGAGGATGGTTGTGGTTATGCCTAGATTTGAGAAAATTTGATACTTGTATATATGTGATGTGGTTGAGCACAACTGCAGTTGTACCTCAGATAATAGGGTTTTATATACCCTGATTTTTAGCATCATGACCTTTATACCTAGGACGTGTTGGTGTTAGCAGCTTGACTATATGTCTTTGTAGGTAGTTGACTATTATGTCACTGCATTTCACTCGTACTAACTAAGGGGTGATATCTTAGGACCTCGACACTACTAGGTTTTGTACGGAACTAATTGTGACCAAGCGGTGGTCAATTGGTGTCTAAGTGGTATACCTCACTCTCCCCAGGGCTTAATAAAAGATGTAATCAATTCGTGTAGTATATTTGTTAGGGTTAAATGTGCTTCACATTGGATGTTAATCCTTGCCTCTTTTCTTATACTACTAGTTGTTTTATATAATGAAATCAGAGTAATTAATTGTTCCTTTACATATCTTGTTGATAATACTTATTCCTATGCTTATCTATTTAACTTGATTAACCTGCTTTAGTTGTTTAGCATGTCATACCTACTTAGTATTCTTAACTGGTTTAACTTGTTCATCATATTATGTGATGTAACCAATATTTTTTGTTGAGAGTTATATTTCTCGCTAGGACATGAGTCTCACCTCGTGGGTCAACACATCTTTTTAGGTGGTCCTCAATGACATGGTCATGTTTGTGGAGGTGAAGAAGAGTAGCTTGGGGAGTAGTAGGAGCAAAAGGTTGTCTAGTAGTTGTTAGTCATGTCCTAGAGTCATCCATGTACTCTCAGGTCCGGGTAGGGGGTGGTTTGTAGATGATATGTATATCGACTAAAGTTTTTGGCAGTATTCGATATTTGTATATGGCATGTATATGTGGAACACATCTTTTGTATATAGGTTATGGATGATGCCACTGGACAAATATGTAAATACTTGATATGGTATGTGATTATATGCAGGTTGTTGGACTCATATGTAAAAGTTATGGACATGTTTGCAATGTTTAGATTGGTTTAATTTACCCATTTTTTGGCTATACGGTAAATTAGTGATTGATCGTGTTTTGGGTTTTGAGTAATCTCGTTAAGTGTGACAGTATGTCATAACATGACTTTTTACTAATTCAATGAAATGTATCACTTTAACTTATGGGGGTATAAAAGTAGTGAAACTGGCCGGAGGAAAAGCAAATAAAAATGAAATTATTAACTAGGAATAATGTTAAGGTAGTTTTTTAACGACAATGCATATATATGCCCACTATGCTTACTTTTTTATTAACATATGCAAGACAATAATTGGGCATGTGAATACTATGTGATGTAGTAGTTGGACCTGATTGTCTGACAGGTGACACTAGACATCTATTGTATATAAAAGCTACTCTATATAGTCTTAATAATCATAAGTAAATAGTCTCATTTGATCATATGAAAAAATCAAATCAAACTGTTGAACTATGTCATTCTCTTTATAGATGTTTGACATGACAGAGCCCTATACAAAAGAAGAGCTTGATGATATATGAGAAGAGTGGGCATAGTCCTTTGTTAAGGAAGATGACTTTGCATTTGATTGGGATAAAATATGTATTTTCTAAATTTTGATGTCATTATTTCTATATACACGTGATGATTATGACTTTTTGGAACTTTAAATTTGACGCAAGTCAATTGTTGGTGCGGTTGTGAATGACGTGTCTATATATGCATATATGTGTGAATGAATGTGACGAGGAATCAATACAGTGAGATTTTCATCTGTACCTCTATTGAGAATGGAATAGTAGAATGGAATTACATGTGTGTTTTCTAAATTATGTATGTGCATGAGAATGGAATCAAGTATTAATGAGAACTAAAATATATGTGTGTGAATTAATTGTTTGGATGTGGATTCTTGTATCCATTTTTTATTGTAGGTTTTGTAGGTATGATGGCATGTTGTCAAGTTGAACACATGATGGAACCTACAGTTCTAATGGATAGCATATTTTTCATCCTGCTAAACAACCGCCAATAGGTCTAAAAACCTGCTATATAAAAAAAATCATATGTGCAACGTCAGTTGCTCTAAGAGAATGATGTTGTAGATCAGCTTCGTCGGTTTTCCATAAAAAACCTACACCACAAATGTCCTTATCAAATAGAATTTTAACCGTGAAGGACATACAACATCAGTTATTCTAAACAAACAAATAATCATTCAATCTTTAGTGTTGGTTTCCTTACTTAGAATTGTCGAAACAGATCTTTCTTGTCGGTTCCAATCTGTTGAACTGACGGTATAATCCCAAAACAATCTTGTAGTTGTTGTTGTTATCACTTTGTGTCCTTGGTGTTGGCTAAATAGACATCTATAAAATCCCTTTGTTTTGATTATGACAAACATTTCATTCTTATTTATCTGACGAGCTACTTGAGTGTGCAGGATGACAAACCTATAAGGGAAATTCAACAAGAAGTATTTATATTTTCATGCAAATGTAATCATTGTAAAAACTTGTACAGAAATATAATGTACAAGTACTTAGAATGGCATGTAAATCAAGCATTGGATTTTCCCTAGCTAAACACCTTAGTCATCCATTCAATAGGATCACCTATGCACACTCACACACATAATTAATGCCTAACTTGAAATCTTAAAATAGGATCTATCTCGGTCGACCAACTCCTCGACCGAGACACTCTCGGTCGACAAACTCCTCGACCGAGAAAGATCCAAAGTAGCCGTTAGACACAACTGACAAGTTAGTTGGCAGATGAAAATAGACGTTGATCCAGAGAGCCTGTCGGTCGACAATACTTCGACCGAGTAGGTGTCTCGGTCGACAATTTCTCGACCGAGATGATCTCTGACAGAAACTGCAGAGTAAAGTAATTAGCCGTTGCAAAAGCAACAAACTTGTACCTAACGGCTAGTTAAGCACTTAGAAACCCCTAGAAGTTATCTAGAACGTCCTTAAGCATACTTAGGCCATTTCTATAAATAGGACAAGCCATAGGACACTAGAACTTACTTGATACACTTGCTATACTTGAGAAAATACTTGAGCCCTCTTGTGCAATCTGTTGTGAATTGAGCAGTGTGATAAATTGGCCACTTTCCTCTTAGCTCAAGCTCGTCCTATAGGCTAGATTTTCCTAACCCTAAGCAATCACAAGTTCATCATCTTGGCTAGGAAAATCCAAACGCTTGATCTAGGCTAATCAAGCCTTGAGCTTCAAGGATAAGTTGTATTTTCTCTTATTTCTTTCTTGTTCCTAGTATTCCTTGTACTCTCCTTGCTACTCCAGGTAGGAGGCTGCGGATTGGAGAGGGTGAAGCTCTTCGTGGTGAAGAGGAGGAACTTTGGACTACTTCAGAAGGCTGTCTTGACGGGAAGCTACTTCGGGAGGAAGGCTACTTCAAGGGGGAGCTTGAAGTTACTTCAAGGAAGGCTGCTTCGAGGTTGGCAAGACTACTTCAAGGCGAAGGCTGTCCAAAGGGTGTTTGGAAAGTATTGTAAATTTTATGTAATATCCTTGAGAGGTAATAAAATTTAGTACTTTCAAAATCCCGGTTGGGTAAGCAACCGGGTAGTGGATTGACTCCTTAGTATTTGCTAAGGTGGAACCACTCTAAACACCTGTGTTCCTCTTCTTAATCTTTATTTTGGTTGTTTGAGTTTAAATTACTTTAAAATCTATATAAAACTCTATTCACCCCCCCCCTAGAGGTTTTCAATTGGTATCAGAGCAGGGCTTCAAGGAACCTTAACACGGTCTTGAAGAAATGGGTGATGGAGTGCTCAACCACCTCAACATTGAAGGAACGCTCGTTGCTAGACCTCCGGCATTCGACGGGACAAACTATCAATACTGGAAGAGAAGGATGCAATTCTACTTCCAAGGAATCAACTGAGATCTTTGGAGAATGGTATCTACACCATACACACTCCCACAAGACGATTTCGCAGTATGGGATGCTAATACGGTAAAAATGGCCCAAATGAATGCAAAGGCAGTAAGCATTTTATATTGTTCCATTTCAGTAGGTGAATTTAATAGAGTATCAAACTGTGATACCGCATATGAGATTTGGCATAGATTATCTATAACATATGAGGGTACTGTTCAAGTTAAAAAGTCTAAAGTTAGTTTGCTTAAAACCAAGTTTGAACATTTTCGTATGGATCCAAACGAAACTATTAGTGAAATGTATTCAAAATTTTCTACTATTGTTAATGGTTTGAGTGCTTTAGGGAAACCTGTTCTTGAGGAGGATCAGGTATCAAAAATACTTCGATCTCTTCCTCCAAAGTACAAACCAAAGGTGACAGCTATTGCAGAAGCAAACGACCTCACTCGCCTCAAAATGGAGCAGCTCATCGGAAACTTAGAAGCTCATGAGGCAGACCTAGAAGAGGAAGAGAGAAGAGAACATGAGCATCAACGTGGGCCAAAGAAAGACGTGGCTCTCAAAGCATCAAAAGCTCTCTCACAAGAGAGTGAGGAATCCAGTGGAGAAGAAGGAGAAGAAGCATTGATAGTCAACGGTAAGAAATACAGAAGGTTTAAATCTAATAAAATTTCTAGTTCTTCTTCCACTCCCAGGTGCTTCGAATGTGGAAAGAAAGGACATTTCAAAAATGAATGTCCCAAAGCTAAGAAGGGAAAGAAAAGCTCACATAAGAAGAAAGAAAAAGCTTATAAAGCGGCATGGGATGAAACGAGTGAAAGTGAAAGTGGAGATGAAAATGTGGAATGTCTAATGGCAAGAGAAGACAATGAAGACACTCAAGAGGTAAGCCTTATTGATCTTCCTAAAGAAGAGTTAATTACTAGTTTACAAGAAACTCATGATAAGTATGTTGATGCCAAGAAGAAACTAAAGAAAGCTATAAAATCAAATAATGAGCTCATTGCTAAATTAGATGAACTTTCTTATGAAAAGAACAACATTGATCTTGAAAATGTATCTTTAAAAACATCTTTAGATGATTGTACTAGAAAGCTACTCAATTTGGAAACCAATGTTGATCTTCTATCAAAAGAAAAGACTGATTTGCTAGCTAAACTACAAGATTATCAAACTCAACCTATCTTGTGCAACCATTCGAACTATGATAATATTGTGAAAGAAAAAGATTCATTGTCTTCTGACTTAGACCAAGCAAGAAAAGATATACATAAGAAGATGAATGACATTGCTACGTTACAAAGAGAACTTTATAAGTTAAGGAGAAAAGATATTCTTGATAACATATTGAAAGTTGGAAATGTTTTCAATGGAAGAAAAGGTTTGGGATATGTTCCAAAGAAAAACCAACCCAAAAAGACTCAAACTATGTTCGTACCCAAGAACACAATAACTAGAAAGAGAAATGAAATTGACTCTATTACCTGTCATTTCTGCTTACGTCTTGGACATTATTGTTTTTCATGCCCCTACAAGACTAAGGAGTCCGATTTAGTTTGGATCCCAAAACCCCAAACTTAGAAGAATGGAATATAGTTGAGATATGACCAAATGCTTAATTTTTCTATTTATATTGTCTTATCTCAACAAAAGGTGCTATGCTTATTGTTACCATTTCTCTGCAATTGCTGAAACAGAAACTCTGTCGGTCGAAGTATTGTCGACCGAGCTCTGGGTCGGTCGAAGTATTGTCGACCGACTGGATGTCTTTAACAAATCAAAAATTTACAGCACCTATTTCGGTCGAAAATTGGTCAACCGAGAAATTTTTTGTGTTTTTACTTGTGATACAGTAACCTGCTCGATCGACAAATTGTCGACCGAGACAAAAATCGGTCGAACAATTGTCGACCGACTGGTTTTCTGTATCAGAACTTTTATACACATAAGCAATTAAAAAGTTTCTAACCTTATCGGACCATCACATGGGTACCCAAATCTACATTCTAATGCAGGAATGGGTAGTTGACAGTGGCTGCTCCAAACATATGACCGGAAACAAGGACACATTTCAAACTTTTGAAGAAAAGAAAAGTGGAACGGTCACCTTTGGAGACAATGGTAAGGGCAAGATCGTTGGAATAGGTAATGTTGGAACAAATCTTGAAATCAAAAATGTTCTACTTGTTGATGGATTGCATCACAATTTAATTAGCGTAAGTCAACTATGTGATAGTGGTTCTGATGTGTTATTTAACAAAACCTGCTGCAAGTTGTTGATAGAAAACACTACAAATGTCATTTATGAAGGAAATAGAGTTGGAAATCTTTATATCCTTGAACCAAACTCTATGAAATCAGTAATAGGCAAATGCTTGCTTGCAAATGAAAATACCTTACAGCTATGGCATAAAAAGCTAGGACATGCTAGTTCGCACACTATTAAAAAGTTAGTGAAATATAATCTTGTTCGTGGATTACCTACTCTGTCTTTTGATCAAGATGAAAACTGTGAACCTTGCACAATGGGAAAGCAAACCAAAACATCTTTTAAATCAAAACATGTACTTAGCACCAGTAGATCCTTAGAATTAATTCATATGGACTTATTTGGACCAATGAGGACACAATCTATTGGTGGTAAAAGATATTGTTTTGTTATTGTTGATGATTATAGTAGATTTACATGGGTACATTTTATTGCAACTAAAGATGATACTATTCATGTCTTTATGCAATTTTGTTCTAAGATTGAAAATCTTTTACAACATAAAATATGTACCATTAGAAGTGATCATGGTGGCGAATTTGAAAATCATACATTTGAGACCTTTTGTACATCTCAAGGGTATACTCATAATTTTTCTGCTCCACGTACCCCACAACAAAATGGTATAGTAGAACGGAAAAATCGATCCCTACAGGAAATGGCTAGGACCATGATGCTTGAACACAACACACCTAAAACCTTTTGGGCTGAAGCCGTAAACACTGCTTGTTATGTGCTTAATAGAGTAACTATTCACTCTCATTTGAAGAAAACTCCCTATGAAATACTACACTCTAAGAAACCTCGAGTTGACTACTTTCATACTTTTGGCTCCACATGCTACATTTTAAATACCAAAGATGATAGAGACAAGTTTGATTCTAAATCACACAAAGCATTTTTCTTGGGATATTCCACTTCTAGCAAAGCCTTTAGAGTATATAACACTATATCTAGAAAAGTTGAGGAATCCATTCATATTTCTTTTCATGAAGAATCAAAATCTGAAAATCTAGATATCATTGATCTCACTAATCAATTCGAAAATACAACCATTTCCAATGACAGTGAGAAAATTCCTATATCGGAACCCCAAGTTGAAACACAACCTACACCTGGGCTTATCAAGGATCATCCCCAAGAACAAATTATTGGAGATCCAAATGATAAAGTCAAAACTCGGTCTTCCTTCAAAGATGTTGTAAACATGGCTTTCGTTTCTATCATTGAACCTAAGAAGATATCCGAAGCTCTTAAGGATGATTACTGGATAATAGCCATGCAAGAAGAATTAAATCAATTCACTAAAAATGATGTATGGGATTTAGTTCCTAAACCACAAGACAAAACCATCATAGGAACTAAATGGGTTTTTAGGAATAAGCTCAATGAAGCAGGAGAAGTCATAAGGAATAAAGCTCGATTAGTAGCACAAGGATATAATCAACAAGAAGGAATAGATTTTGATGAAACATATGCACCCGTAGCTAGACTTGAAGCCATTAGGATGTTACTAGCTATTGCTGCCCATAAAAACATTAAGCTATATCAAATGGATGTCAAAAGTGCATTTCTAAATGGCATCATTCAAGAAGAAGTTTATGTTGCTCAACCACCGGGCTTTGAAATACCAGAAAAAGGCGACCATGTTTATAAACTTAAAAAGGCACTTTATGGTCTAAAGCAAGCACCTAGGAATTGGTATGAACGGCTCAAGACATATCTTTTTGATAATGGTTTCTCTATTGGAAATTCAGATTCTACTTTATTCTTCAAAACATATGCATCTGATTTCCTAGTTGTGCAAATATATGTTGATGATATTATTTTTGGAGCTTCAAATGATTTATTATGCACACAATTCAGTGACATTATGCAAAAAGAATTCGAAATGAGCCTTATGGGTGAATTAACATTTTTTCTTGGTTTTCAAATTAAGCAAACGCCTGCAGGAATTTTCATAAGCCAAGAAAAATACACTAAAGAACTTTTAAAACGCTTTGGGATGGATCAATGCAAACATGCTACTACTCCTATGGCTACTTCTATCAAAATTGATAAGGATGAAAATGGGGAACCTATTGATGATTCCTTATATCGAGCTATGATTGGTAGTTTGCTATATTTAACCGCTTCTCGACCGGACATTATGTTTTCCGTTGGTCTTTGTGCTCGATTTCAATCTCAACCTATGCAATCTCATTTTCTTGCGGTTAAACGAATTCTTCGATATCTAGCTGGCACTACTTGTTTCGGTTTATGGTATCCAAAAGGACAATCCTTGGATTTTAAAGCATATACTGATGCGGATTATGCTGGTTGTCGACTTGATCGCAAAAGTACTAGTGGTGGATGTTTCTTATTAGGAAGAGCCTTAGTATCTTGGTTTAGTAAGAAACAAAATACGGTTGCCCTATCTACAACTGAAGCTGAATATATGGCAGCCGGGTCTTGTTGTGCTCAAGTACTTTATATGCAACAGGTTTTAAGCGATTATGGTTTTAAACTTTCATCTACACCTATTTTTTGTGATAACACGAGCGCCATAAACTTAGCACATAATCCTATTTTACACAGCCGGGCAAAACACATTGAAATCCGTCATCACTTCTTAAGGGATCACATATCAAAGAATCATGTTTCCCTTCATCATGTTGATACGGAAAATCAATTGGCTGATATTTTTACAAAACCGCTTCCATTAGATCAATTCAACAGCATTAGGAAGCAACTGCTTATTACTCCTTTGGAAGATGTTTTCTTTGATATCTGCGGTTCTTAACACGAATACTTGTTTAATTGTATCATTTTGGCTTTTCAATGGACATTTTTTTTTAGATTTGATGGGATATCTAATTAAGGGGGAGCTTTTATTAAAACGGTTATCTTTTTGAAATGACAAAGGGGGAGAGATATATAAAACTATAACTTAGTATTTATGACAAATTCAATCAATTGGTTTCATAAATATACTCTTGGCTTTACATTGAAAGTTGCTATATTCCCAAATGAACTGGATTTCATGTTCCATAATTCATTGGGAATAATAAGCACACATTTTATAAACAAGAGGAAAAGTTACAAATGGCAATCTAAAGGTATGACATTTATATGTTTTATATTTCCTTTATTTATATTTTGGAAATGTTTGTCATCTTCAAAAAGGGGGAGATTGTTGGCTAAATAGACATCTATAAAATCCCTTTGTTTTGATTATGACAAACATTTCATTCTTATTTATCTGACGAGCTACTTGAGTGTGCAGGATGACAAACCTATAAGGGAAATTTAACAAGAAGTATTTATATTTTCATGCAAATGTAATCATTGTAAAAACTTGTACAGAAATATAATGTACAAGTACTTAGAATGGCATGTAAATCAAGCATTGGATTTTCCCTAGCTAAACACCTTAGTCATCCATTCAATAGGATCACCTATGCACACTCACACACATAATTAATGCCTAACTTGAAATCTTAAAACAGGATCTATCTCGGTCGACCAACTCCTCGACCGAGACACTCTCGGTCGACAAACTCCTCGACCGAGAAAGATCCAAAGTAGCCGTTAGACACAACTGACAAGTTAGTTGGCAGATGAAAATAGACGTTGATCCAGAGAGCCTGTCGGTCGACAATACTTCGACCGAGTAGGTGTCTCGGTCGACAATTTCTCGACCGAGACGATCTCTGACAGAAACTGTAGAGTAAAGTAATTAGCCGTTGCAAAAGCAACAAACTTGTACCTAACGGCTAGTTAAGCACTTAGAAACCCCTAGAAGTTATCTAGAACGTCCTTAAGCATACTTAGGCCATTTCTATAAATAGGACAAGCCATAGGACACTAGAACTTACTTGATACACTTGCTATACTTGAGAAAATACTTGAGCCCTCTTGTGCAATCTGTTGTGAATTGAGCAGTGTGATAAATTGGCCACTTTCCTCTTAGCTCAAGCTCGTCCTATAGGCTAGATTTTCCTAACCCTAAGCAATCACAAGTTCATCATCTTGGCTAGGAAAATCCAAATGCTTGATCTAGGCTAATCAAGCCTTGAGCTTCAAGGATAAGTTGTATTTTCTCTTATTTCTTTCTTGTTCCTAGTATTCCTTGTACTCTCCTTGCTACTCCAGGTAGGAGGCTGCGGATTGGAGACGGTGAAGCTCTTCGTGGTGAAGAGGAGGAACTTTGGACTACTTCAGAAGGCTGTCTTGACGGGAAGCTACTTCGGGAGGAAGGCTACTTCAAGGGGGAGCTTGAAGTTACTTCAAGGAAGGCTGCTTCGAGGTTGGCAAGACTACTTCAAGGCGAAGGCTGTCCAAAGGGTGTTTGGAAAGTATTGTAAATTTTATGTAATATCCTTGAGAGGTAATAAAATTTAGTACTTTCAAAATCCCGGTTGGGTAAGCAACCGGGTAGTGGATTGACTCCTTAGTATTTGCTAAGGTGGAACCACTCTAAACACCTGTGTTCCTCTTCTTAATCTTTATTTTGGTTGTTTGAGTTTAAATTACTTTAAAATCTATATAAAACTCTATTCACCCCCCCCCCCTCTAGAGGTTTTCACTTGGTTTCTATTTAGCAATTGATATTGTCTTTGTGTCGTTACTTTTTTCTTTCCCTTGAACCTAACACAAAATGTCCTTAGTTGTAGTGGCACCCACTTAGTTGTCAATACAAAATCAATATTATAGGTCTAATATAATTGACGCTCAAGGTGGTATTTGTACTAGTGTGTACATAAATATATAGGATGGTAATTGTGAATGCAATATGGATCTTGGAAATGTTTTATGTAGATTGACTTATTTGTGGATAAAATGTTATATAATGGAAAAATATGTGCAATATGGTTGATACTAATAACTACATGTAGTATGATAATTTATACATATTGGACTACCCATATGTACAATAAGACATATTTATGCACATGCTTGCATATGAATGAATATGACACTTAAACATTAGATTCTTGCAAAGATCATTTTAATTAAATGTACCTATGATGGGAACATGCTTGACCCCTAGCTTACAAACTTGAGCAAAGATATATATAGAGAGAGAATAAATTATATGTCCTAAGTTGAATGAATGCATACTACATACACATAGATGTAACCAAGCATATTTAGACTTATTTCACTAAATATGGATCATAAAATAGATATCTAGTGGATCATATGTTCACTTAATATGATTTGAAACCCTAATACGCATGTAATTGATCACAAGTAAAAGCAAGATGTTATTCTATACTAGAAATATAGAAACATGTTTGCTTCATTTCAACTAACATACTAAGTGTTTTTAGGATGAAAACTTGACTTTGTGTGCCAAAATATCAAAAGATTCATAAAGAGAAAGTATATGCAATCCCCCTATTTTATTTGGGCTATAAAATGACTAACTTCCTATTTTGAATACTAAGGAATAATCTTCCATATGTTTCCAACTTGAAATCTCTTGATTTACATTTTGTAATCTTCTGATCCATTTTTACAAATGTTGAAATAGTCTTGTTGACTTGGGTATGCAACCTTCTTCCAAGAGTTCATTGAAAATATTGAACATCCTTTGAATGTGATAAAGACAAAGAAACTTTGTCTTTCCAGTCGATTGTGTTTTTATGGTATTTTGATTGATTTATCTATTGTATATACTTTTTGCGTAATTATATTTGTTATGACGTGCTTTTCCATCTGGAGAGTACCTTCAAGTCTTGCTTATATATATATATATATATATATATATATATATATATATATATATATATATATATATATATATACATATATATATATGTGTGTGTGTGTGTATGTATGTATGTATGTATATATATACATATACATATACATATACACATATATACATATATATACACATATATATACATACATATATATATGTCCATATATATATATATATATATATATATATATATAGAGAGAGAGAGAGAGAGAGGCTAGAATACACTCGAGTGTATTCGGAGCAAAATACACTCAAGTAGTTTCTCATGATAGAATATTTTTTTCAAAAATATAATCTATTGATCTTGTTAAACATCTTGTGAACAACTCATATACCAAATTTGAGCACATTTGGACATTTATAGGTCATGTTATAAAGAAACTCATACATATCATGATTTACATTGTACAACATTGTTTCATCTCATCTCGAAGACAACATATAATAGTTTCTCTATCAAAACATATACGGGAGCAACATAAAACCTTGAGGCATACAAGCCAAAATATCATATTGTTCATGAAACCATCACAAACCAACTCCAAGGACCTGAGAGTACAGAGATGACACATAGGACTTCTATCTACAAGGAACGATAGATAGTACACTTCACCTGAGCTATAACTGCTGCCTCAGTTGTTGTTTCTCTTCTACAGAAAAGTCTCCACCGCTTTGTGCTTGTCCACCTAAAAATTGTGGATCCTACGGGGTGAGACAATTGTCCTATAGAGAGATATAACTCTCCGCCGACCATATTATTATTGATGATAAACATTATAAACTGAACAAGGGTACTTTTATATTAACAGGAAGGATTAATCATTGTATGAATAGAATAAGATAATCTCCTTTCTTAAGGAGAACACTACATCTACTCATGGTAGAGTCATAATTTATCTATCTTCTTTGCAAGGAATGTAAAGAAACATAAATAACATCTATCAACTAAGATGTATAACTGAATTGCGCATCAATCAATATTTTATGTATTCGATCCTTAAGCATATATGCTACATGACTGAACATATTTTACAATCACACTTATGCCCTAAGGAGATGAAGCATACCCCATTCATCTATAACCGACCATAAACTTCTCACAAGTTGGTACCATACAAGGTCAATGAGAGAGCCAGTTTCCATGACCTCACTTATCTCGGTCAGTAAGAGACCACTTAGGCTTAGTAGGACATATTGTGTCAGCTGCAAAATAGTTGTGCCAGGGTACGAAGGCATCCTCGCTTAGAGCTATAGCGTCAACTGTGCTCTCTTAGGGGAATATCTACTCACAAACGTCCCCAGTTATGAAATTATTGAGTCATGGTCACATAGGCACCATACTCTGAGTCATGGTCACATAGGCACCATACTCTGAGCCATGGGTTAGTTCACCGTGCTCTATTGAGACATTCTTATGAAATTACTGAGTCATGGTCACTTAGGCACCATGCCCCCACATATTCAAAAATATGCATTCCGGGTTATGCCGTAGGGAACCCGTTTCACCATTCAACAAATTCTGACGCTGATGGATCTATGGTTGGGGAAACTTTTTATGGTTTCTAGTGATATATTATGTGCATTACAGCATTCTTTTAGCATCAAAGAAGTTATCATTATTAATCACAACAAATGCTACAAAGAAAGTGTAATACATCTATCATGTACTTTTTAAGTCTTTAAAACACATTTAGATACTTGGTACTTGGGATCTCAGTCCCTTATCACATTATTGGGAATCATTATCCATTTACATCATTATCATCATGATTATCGGATTTGGGTATTCAAACCCCCTAGATCATCAAATAATTGTGTTACCTCTGTAATAGGTAACTATTACCTCCTGGTCCTCAGATCAAGGTATTCATTTTACTTGTTGTACAAGTATTTCACATAGCTCACATAGTTTGATTAATCATTTTTTCACCTCTTACTAGGCAACAATTATTCACACAGGTTATTGAACATCTGGTCACCTCTCACTAGGCAACAATTATTCTCATGGCTCACAAGGCCATTAAGCATCTTGTCACCTTTCACTAGGTAATAACTATGCACATGGCTCACAATGCCATTTAAACATCTTGTCACTTGTAACATCCTAGGATTTGAGGCCTCGGTTAAAATGATCTTATAAGGAATGATTGGACTACCCATATCACCAAGGTGAACCTCCTTTTCCAGGAGCCCATCACTAAAGAACTACATAGTTAAGCGTGCTCAGCTTAGAGTAGTACTATGATTGGTGACCAGTCGGGAAGTTGCCCCCGACTTGTGCATAAGTGAGGAAAAAGTGCGCAGTTAAGGCTAGTGGTGGTCTGTGGGGCCAATCGTCATTCTTGAAACTCTACTAAAGCCTTGGGCAGTGGGCACATGTGTTACAAATGGTATTAGATCCATAACCCCTCCAGTAGGTGGGGCCCACATGGACATGTGGCATGTCAGTCTTGAGCCATGTGGTTCAGGCATGTAGGAAAGTGTTGTCCATGGTGATGTAGCCATGCTTGCGCTGGTATTCCATGATCAGGAGCTGGGTGTCCATGGGCCATTCTGGGTCTGCACTGAAATGGAGAAATATTATGAAGCCATATAGTTGAGTCTTGACAAGGATGTCAGGAGTCGAAGTGGGGGAGATTGTAACATCCTAGGATTTGAGGCCTCGGTTAAAATGATCTTATAAGGAATGATTGGACTACCCATATCACCAAGGTGCACCTCCTTTTTTGGGAGCCCATCACTAAAGAACTCCACAGTTAAGCATGCTCAGCTTAGAGTAGTACTAGGATGGATGACCAGTAGGGAAGTTGCCCCTGACTTGCACAAAAGTGAGGAAAACGTGCGCAGTTAAGGCTAGTGGTGGTCTTTGGGGCCAATAGGCATTCATGAAACTCTACTAGAGCCTTGGGTAGTGGACACGGGTGCTACATCACCTCTCACTAGGTAACAATTATCTTTTAGTTCATCAGACCACATGAGCATTATACAATTATTTAACATGCTTTACAAGGCTTATTCAATAAGAGAAATACAACATTCCCATTATTAGGGTTAGAGTTTTCCCTTTATATCCAAATAGGGTTTCAAGATCACATTATCAATCCAAACCCTAATTCATTTCTCCATCCATCTAGGAGCATATATTGATATCATATGTATCCAATCATACTTATCTATTCTTATCATTTGTCATTAAATGTTTATCAACACAAAGTATGAGTTTCTCTCTCATCCTTGCTAGGATATTGATTACATTATACTTTTGATTCAATCCTCCTATTTGAGGAATCTTAGTTCATCATTAGCAATTCCCATCATATATTAATTAACACCACATTCAATATGTATCACTCAATCAATCATGTATGATTGAAGTGTCTCTACCATATTGGGTAAAAGATGCGTGTATGTTAACATGTATTGCTTTAAGATACAATCTTATTTCACATAGTGTATCCATATCGGGCAGGTAGTATAACCACATCACCATATCATGTTTTAGGGTGTATCCCCTAATCATCCTATCGTGTACCCATATCAAATTGACTATCACTTAGATCTTATCATCTCAAGACAACTTCATATCGGGTATGAGCTAGGTGCTTGACCCCATATCGGGTATAAGCTATCTTCTTGGTGCCATATCGTGCACAAGATGTGCCCATATCAGGTGTAAAACATTTGTCTCATCATATATCATTTGAGTAGTATACCCAAGATACCATATCGGTTTCCCTTCAGGATTGTCATATCGGGTATCCATATCGGGTTACCATATTGGGTTACCATTTAGGTAGACCCTTAGACTCATAACCCCTCTATTCCTTCAAGGATCATCCTTATCATATATTTACTTAACAAGCTTGGTGTCTTATTAAATTCTCAAACTACCATCCATTACTCAAAAAGGGGTATATCGGATTTTAATCCATCATCTAGGGTTTTCCAGTGGATTGGGTATATCATGCCATATCATGCATGAAGTATGAATTGAACCTCATATCATTTAAAAGATAAGATTAGGTGCTATTCATTATCAATCTAGAGATATCATTCATATCGTCCATGTGGTATCACTCACCACTTTGTATCGGCTTAACCATCACCTAGGGTTTCCAACTCTATATTGTTTAGAGTATTTACTATCTTTGTATCGTGCAAGAAGTATAATCTTGGACTTGTATCATGCATAAGGGGTAAATGGGTATCTCCCATATCGTGCAAGGCATAACACATATTGTCTATGAGCTATCCTTTATCCCCATATAGGGTTAACCCCATCTTGGGTTTCATATCGGGTTGAGGGGTTTCAAGCATATCAGGTTATACTTAGAATCCATGCCTTATATCGTGCATAGGTGTTTACTCATTTATTCATATCGTGCACCAGATGTGTGCTTCAAGGTATCGTGTACTAGGGTATATTTCATGATCATATCATGCAAGGAATACTTGCTACCCTCACTCATATGGGGTTACCCAAATTAGGGTTTCATGTCAGCTTACAAGTATATATTAAACCTTGTATTGTGCATGGAGTCTATACTTGACTTCTTATCGTGCAATGGGTTTATGGTCAACACCATATCATGTTCCAAGATATGAACTTCACCTTTATATCTTGCAAGTAAATGAAATCTTCAATTCATATCGTACAAGTGATATTTGTACATACCCATATCGGGTTAGAGCTACTTGTGTGTATGCTTGAACCTGATATCAACTTGATAAAGTGATACCATATTCTTCAAGCTCTAGAACTTCGTTCTAACTGTTATAGTTCATGGAAATAGGTCTAAGCAACTAGTAGAACTCATAATTTCATCAACTATTTTAGAAGATTTTTGGAATTAAAAATAGTTCATTAAGTATAGCAATTTAGGTGATGAATAATAACATGATAGAGTTCAAGTTATATAACCTGCCTTGTGAATAGCTTCAAAGCTCCAAGCTCCAAAGCTTCTCATCCTAAGGTTGAAGAAGAACTTCTCCCAGGTCTAGGGCTTGATCACAACTCTTACGTGGACAAGAAATCACCATAGTTAAGCACTTGGTGAAGAAGGAAAGAAAAGAATATCCACAATCCGATATCCTACTTCAACCAAGGTTGAAGGTGACCAAAGCCTTACCTAAAGCTTTATGCTCGAGCTCTCATATCTCCTTGAACTTCTTTGCACGATACCTAAGGGTATTTTCATGATATCTCCAAGGGGAATGGTTATGAGGATCTTAAACTTTCATAAGTTGGTGAAAGGTGAAGTATATATACTTGATTTCATGAGATAAAGCATATATGAGGTGTCTTCCCCTCATGCTACTAGATGACACGTGGCCATGCATGTTTGAAACGTGGCCATGCATGCACACATGTATATCTTTCCATGCAAGAGTCTTGAGGATAACCTAGAGACAATATCTTGGCCCTTACTTATCTTGTTGGGCAAGTTATCTCATCTTTATCTCATTAAATTAGCAACCTGATACACTTTTTGTAAGGAACTTGCAACTCATCATGGGCCACCTCCTTGAGGTTCTCTGCCCTTCATGGCCTTTTCCAAGGCTCAAAAAACCGATAGGAGACTCCTGCTATGGCTCCTTGGCTGATAGGGCTCCTTATATCAAGTCTACAACTCAACTCATCACATATAAGGCTTTTGCCTTCAACTCATTCTTGGTCTTTCAATACCAAGAGTATCATCACTCGATAGTGTCTCCTTCTTTCTATTTCTTCTAAAAGATACATAGAGGGAGTAGGGACACTCTAGAGGTGGTAATTTTCATTTTAACTCCACATATTGAGTAAATTACAAAATGTACCAAAATTAGTGTACAAGGTACTAGCATTGTTCAAACGAGTTGTAACTTGGGATTTAGGCTTTCCACAAGCCACCACTTAGCATCACTTTATTTCTTATGATACCAAAACACTTAGAACACATTACATATGTGACATTTTGCAATGTAACCCCTCATCTTGGGTAAATTGCACTTTTCACTCAGACTTTCATATAATGCACACATAGTTTGCAATTAAGCTCAAACTTGAAAAAAAACTTCATAAGAAGCCTTAATTTTTTTTCAAAAGATTAAAATTAGCTTTTAAGTATCTTACTTAAGCAAAACTCCTAGGGTTAAGCCTTAACCCAGGTCAGGGGTATTACAATTATAAACCCCTAACAAGGATTTCATCCCCGAAATCCCAGATGAAGGAAGACAATTGTCATTCATGCATCATATCATGAAGTCCCCACATAACATCTTGATGTCATGGAGATGCCATAGAACTTTGACCAGCACAAAGACCTTCCATTAAATATCATCATAAGATCTATCACATATGACACATACTCAGTTGTCCTATCCATCACTGACTGTGGAGTCAACTCGGTGTCAGATAACACCTTCTATGTTAGAGAAGTACTATTCATACTTTGAATAATTCATGTGTCAATCCTTATTGACTCACATCTTTTATGTGATGAGATTCTTGATTCTAGGGAGTCTTCCATACTCCTCACTCAGTTTATCATTTCACTTTCAAGGAAAGATTATAGTTACGTTCTATCACCCACTTGGGACTTACAAGTATTATCATACATCTTTAGTGCCACTCTAATCTGTTGACACAACACATAACTTTCTTATGACGTATACCAATTATCTTCCTAGTTGTACATTCTCTTGTCATAAGTAAAGGATCCTTATTAAAGAAGAACTTATCTCAGAGATACCTCTATATGTTATGAATAGACTGCCTCAACGGATCTAGATATGGATACATTAATGAATTATTTTTAGCTTTGATAAGATTCCTCTCAAAATGATTCTACAATTGTTCCTTCAATTAATACATCCTTATCAATGTTATGTTTATGAATAGCATAAACCCCTAACATATGATCTCCATACTAGATTTATCTCTAGGTTGGCCCTTCTAGGTAACCAAACATTATTCATCTTATCAGGAGTCTTATTCTTACTTTTTCATACCACCTAACACTTCTTGGACACCAGAATTCCTTACCTTGGTATCTATCACATGTGTCAAAACCACATAACATTCCCACCATTTCCATCTCTCTGTTGTTAATACTAAAGTCAGACATACAAATGGATCTTTCTTTTATCTTATGACATTATATTTTACACATATCTTTATCTTGGAACATAAGTCCACGACAAACTGATACTTTTCTAAGTATCCATCAACAGATCACCTCTAACTCATGCACATGAAGTGTCCTCAGACTCACTTGATTGCCATGTTCCTGAAAGGAAAGAACACAAAGAAACATATTCCGTTCATCACCCCATCATTACCAAGGGTTGTTTATCAAAGAGGAGACATCATCATATCCTAAGATTATTAAATGAACTTTCACTGTTCATGAGTCATTTATACTTGTTGCATCTCAGGTTCCTTGCCATCTGCATAAGAATTATATGGACAATTACATATCATCATCCATTTCCTTTATTATTGTCTATCATGTTCATGAACATTTCATGGTTTTATCATCTTTCCCATTTCCACATTATAGGAAAAGTTCTTTACTATTCACACATACTTTATCAAATAGGGATCATTTCCCTTGTTCTCATCCTCATTTCATGAGGATTATACTCTTTACTTCCTCATACACACAGACTAATCTGAGATCATCTCATATTGCACTTTATTGCACTTAGGATGTGATACAAATGTCCATACCATATTTCCAGTTTCATTATACTCACTAAATTGTCTCATAATGACTACTTGATCAGAGTAATTAGAAAGATAACAATCTAAGAGTTCCATACTCACCTTATCTTCAATAGTTGAATACGTGGCCAGGGTATACAAGTACTGAGATTAGGTAGTATGCACTTTGTTTACTATCATATTCCTTACTTTTCATATCATCAAAAACATAAGACTTAGCATCCCTAGATTTTTTTCTAGGCATTACCTCTACACCTCAGCCTCTTTCACACACATAAGAGCAATTATAAAGCATTTAAAAGATTACTGAGAAAAATGTAAGTCCTCATCTTCCTTTTTTCCTCATAGGACTAGTCAAAGGAAGCTCAATAGCAACTACTTTTCATATATTTAGCACATAGGATTATGAAACGACATATCAGCATGACTCTATTTCATCTGACCTATCTCATCTCGCGGTTTGTTTACTACCTCAGGCTGATTCTTTTCATAGAATCTTGTCATTGCCTGATTCAAACGTCGTGCTCTGTTGCTTGGTACTGATGGACCTGCTCGGGACATTTGTCTACGTCCTCGTAAGCCACTACTAGACCATTGCCTTTGAGAGTCTTGCTGACTCTGCCTCGACGGTTGGGTCATTTCCTCTTTCCTTTTTGGATAAGAGGATCTAATATGCCCAATCTATTTACACTCATAACACATCTTATAAGCATTCCCCGGCCTTGTCGGTCTTATAATCGATGTAGAGGCCAAACCAAGAGTTCTAACAGGTGGAACATCAGTTCTTTTACCTTTTTTGGGTAGACACTTCCCTGGTGCACTAGACATTGGTTGCATCAGAGGTACCAAAAATTTTCCCTTTTTGGAACTATTAGGCCTCTGTCCCCAAGTCTGGATAGGTCTTTTCTTAATTCCTACCTCATTATCCTCTTCTAGACAGTCTTTTATGATATGTCCAGGCTGCTTACACCTGTAGCAAACCCTGATTTTGGGTTGTAACCTATTTCTTTCGACATTTTCCATCACTCCAACATGCTAATGTTGATCAGGAATCCTATTGGAGTCCAAACCTTCATCATTCAGGGATGGTAATGTGGGTTGTGTTGCTAATACCCAGTCCACTATACGCATCACTGCTGTCCAAACCTGCCCAACAGTGGTATCAAATAAAGGATTCCTTATCATAGTTGGATAATCTTGGGGATTCTCAGGCAGTCATATTTCTCTCGCCTGCTCCCTTGCACCTTCTCCGTGTGCAGCAACATTGCTTTCAACAATGTACTCCTTGTGTTCTCCAGACATCTTTAGGCTTTACTCTATCTTCTACATAAGCAAAAGTCACTATAATATATACTGGAGGACACTAGAACAGACTCAACACCTTAGTCCTATGTCTCTGTAGACTCACTGAACCCTAAGATCTGATACCAAAACTTGAAACGACCGTCATCAAACTAACAACCAAATCGTTACTAATTATGCAGAATTACCATAAACAACAGATTAACCAAAATCACTAAAATTTAAAACCATTTTGCAAGGAGATCCTTATCCAGGAAACTTTTACTGAAAGATCTAAAACTCATACATATCATGATTTACATTGTACAACACTTTTTCATCTCATCTCGAGGACAACATATAACAGTTGCTCTATCAAAACATATACTGGAGCAACATAAAACCTTGAGGCATACAAGACAAAATCTCATATTGTTCATGAAACCATTACAAACCAACTTCAAGGACCTAAGAGTACAGAGATGACACATAGGACTTCTATCTACAAGACACGACAGATAGTACACAAAAAACTTGAAATGACTTACATCAAACTGACAACCAAATCATTACTAGTTATGCAGAATTACCATAAATAACATATTAACAAAAATCACTAAAATTTAAAACCATTTTGCAAGGAGATCCTTGTCCAGGAAACTTTTACTGAAAGATCTGAAACTCATATATATCATGATTTACATTGTAAAACATTGTTTCATCTCATCTCGAGGACAACATATAACAGTTGCTCTATCAAAACATATATTCGAGCAACATAAAACCTTGAGGCATACAAGCCAAAATCTCATATTGTTCATGAAACCATTACAAACCAAGTCCAAGGACCTGAGAGTATAGAGACGACACATAGGACTTCTATCTATAAGACATGACAGATAGTACACTCCACCTGAGTTATTACTGCTGCCTCAGCTATTATTTCTCTTCTGCAGAAAGGTCTCCACCACTTTGTGCTTGTCCACCTAAAAATTGTGGATCCCATAGGGTGAGACAATTGTCCCAGTGAGAGATATAACTCTTCGCCGACCATATTATTATTGTAGATAAACACTATAAAATTGAGCAGGGATTCTTTTATATTAACAGGTAGGATTAATCATTGTATGAACAAAATAAGATAATCTTCTTTCTTAAGGAGAATACTTCATCTACCCATGGTAGAGTCATAATTTATCTATCTACTTTGCAAGGAATGTAAAGAAACATAAATAACATCTATCAACAAAGACGCATAACTGAATTGTGCATCAATCAATATTTTCCGTATTCGATCCTTAAGCAGATATGCTACACGTCTGAACATATTTTATAATCACACTTATTCCCTGAGGAGTTGAAGCATACCCCGTTCATCTATAACCGACCATAAACTTCTCACAAGTTGGTACCATACAAGGTCAATGGGAGAGCCAGTTTCCATGACCTCACTTCTCTCGGTCAGTAAGAGACCACTTAGGCTTAGTAGGACATATTGTGTCAGCTGCAAAATAGTTGTGCCAGGGTACGAAGGCATCCTCGCTTAGAGCTATAGCGTCAAATGTGCTCTCTTAGGGGAACATCTACTCACAACCGTCCCCAGTTATGAAATTATTAAGTCATGGTCACATAGGCACCATACTCTGAGTCATGGTCACATAGGCACCATACTCTGAGCCACGGGTTAGTTCATCATGCTCTATTGAGGCATTCTTACGAAATTACTGAGTCATGGTCACTTAGGCACCATGCCCCCACATATTAAAAAATATGCATTCCGGGTTATGCCGTGGGGAACCCATTTCACCATTCAGGAAATTCTAACGCTGATGGATTTATGGTCAGAGAAACATTTTATGGTTTCTAGTGATATATTACATGCATTACAACATTCTTTTAGCATCAAACAAGTTATCATTATTAATCACAACAAATTCTACAAAGAAAGTATAATACATCTATCATGTATTTTTCAAGTCTTTAAAACACATTTAGATACTTCGTACTTGGGATCTCAATCTGTTATCACATTATTGGGAATCCTCATCCCTTCACATCATTATCATCATGATTATCGGATCGGGGTATTCAAACCCCTAGATCATCACATAGCTTTGTTACCTCTGTAACAGGTAACTATTACCTCCTGGTCCTCAGACCAAAGTATTCATTTTACTTGTTTTACAAGTATTTCACATAGCTTACATAGTTTGATTAATCATTTTGTCACCTCTTATTGGGCAACAATTATTCACACAGGTTGTTGAAAATCTGTTCACCTCTCACTAGGCAACAATTATTCACATGGCTCACAAGGCCATTAAGCATCTTGTCACCTCTCACTAGGTAACAACTATGCGCATGGCTCACAAGGCCATTTAAACATCTTGTCACCTCTCACTAGATAACAATTATCTTTTAGGTCGTCAAACCACATGAGCATTATACAACTATTTAACATGCTTTACAAGGCTTATTCAATAAGAGAAATACAACCTTCCCATTATTAGGGTTAGTGTTTTCCCTTTATAGACGAATAGGGTTTCAAGCTCACACTATCAATCCAAGCCCTAATTCATTGCTCCACCCATCTAGAAGAATATATTGATATCATAAGTATGCAATCATACTTATCTGTTCTTATCAATTGTCATTAAATGTTTATCAACACAAAGTATGAGTTTCTCTCTCATCCTTGCTTGGATATTGATTACATCATACTTTTGATTCAGTCCTCCTCTTTGAGGAATCTTAGTTCATCATTAGCAATTCCCATTATCTTTTAATTAACCACGCATTCAACATGTATCACTCAATCAATCACGTATGATTAAAGTGTCTCTACCATATTGGGTATAAGATGTGTGTATGTTAACATGTATTGCTTTAAGATACATTCTTATTTCACATAGTGTATCCATAACAAGCAGGTGGTATAACCACATCACCATATCATGTTTTAGGGTGTATCCCCTAATCATCCTATCGTGTACCCATATCAAATTGACTATCACTTAGTTCTTATCATCTCAAGACAACTGCATATCGGGTATGAGCTAGGTGCTTGACCTCATATCGGGTATAATCTATGTGCTTGGTGCCATATCATGCACAAGATGTGCCCCATATCGGGCATAAAACAT
Source organism: Alisma plantago-aquatica (assembly GCA_963693085.1). Lineage (NCBI taxonomy): Eukaryota > Viridiplantae > Streptophyta > Magnoliopsida > Alismatales > Alismataceae > Alisma > Alisma plantago-aquatica. The sequence continues at coordinate 222,035,130 of OY856410.1, read as the reverse complement.
TCTTCTCATCATATATTGTTTGAGTAGTATACCCAAGATACCATAGCGGTTTCCCTTCTGGATTGTCATATCGGGTAACATATTGGGTTACCATATCGGGTTACCATTTAGGTAGACCCTTAGACTCATAACCCCTCTATTCCTTCAAGGATCATCCTTATCATATAGTTACTTGACAAGCTTGGTGTCTTATTAAATTCTCATACTACCATCCATTACTCAAAAAGGGGCATATCATATTTTAATCCATCATCTAGGGTTTTCCACTGGATTGGGTACATCATGCCATATCGTCCATGAAGTATGAATTTTACCTCATATCATTCACAAGATAAGAGTAGGTTCTATTTCTTATCAATCTAGAGATATCATTCATATCGTCCATGTGGTATCACTCAACACTTTGTATTTGCTTAACCATCACATAGGGTTTCGGACTCTATATTGTTTAGAGTATTTACTATCTACGTATAGTGCAAGAAGTATAATCTTGGACTTGTATCAGGCATAAGGGTTAAATGAGTATATCCCATATCGTGCAAGGCATAACCCATATCATGTATGAGCTATCCTTTATCCTCGATAGGGTTAACCCCATCTTGGGTTTCATATCGGGTTGAGGGGTTTCAAGCATATCAGGTTATACTTAGAATCCATGCCTTATATCGTGCATAAGTGTTTACTCATTTATTCATATCATGCACCAGATGTGTTCTTTAAGGTATCATGTACCAGGGTATATTTCATGATCATATGGTGCAAGGAATACTTGCTACCCTCACTCATATCGAGTTACCCAAATTAGGGTTTCATATCGGCTTACAAGTATATATTAAACCTTGTTTCCTGCATGGAGTCTATACTTGACTTCTTGTTGTGCAATGGGTTTATGGTTAACACCATATCATGTTCCAAGATATGAACTTCACCTTCATATCGTGCAAGGAAATGAAATCTTCAATTCATATCGTGCAAGTGATATTTTCACATACCCATATCCGGTTAGAGCTACTAGTGTGTATGCTTGAACCCGATATCAACTTGATAAAGTGATACCATCTTCTTCAAGCTCTAGAACTTCGTTCTAACTGTTATAGTTCATGGAAACAGGTCTAAGAAACTACTAGAACTCATTATTTCATCAACTATTTCAGAAGATTTTCAGAATTAAAAATAGTTCATTAAGTATAGCAATTTAGGTGATGAATAATAACATAATAGAGTTCAAGTTATATAACCCGCCTTGTGAACAACTTCAAAGCTCCAAGCTCCAAAGCTTCTCATCCTAAGGTTGAAGAAGAACTTCTCCCAGGTCTAGGGATTGATCACAACTCTTTCATGGACAAGAAATCGCCATAGTTAAGCACTTGGTGAAGAAGGAAAGAAAAGAATATCCATAACCCGATATCCTACTTCAACTAAGGTTGAAGGTGACAAAAGCCTTACCTAAAGCTTGATGCTCGAGCGCTCCTAGATCCTTGAGCTACTTTGCACGATACCTAAGGGTCTTTGCATGATATCTCCAAGGGGAATGGTTATGAGGATTGTCAACTTTCATAAGTTGGTGAAAGGTAAAATATATATACTTGATTTCATGAGATAAAGCATATATGAGGTGTCTTCCCCTCATGCTACTAGATGACACGTGTCCATGCATGCACACATGTATATCTTTCCATTCAAGAGTCTTCAGGATAACCTAGAGATAATATCTCGGCCCTTACTTATCTTGTTGGGCAAGTTATCTCATCTTTATCTCATTAAATAAGCAACTCCATACACTTTTTGTAAGGAACTTGCAACTCATCATGGGCCACCTCCTTGAGGTGATCTACCCGTCATGGCCTTTTCCAAGGCTCAAAAAACTAATAGGAGACTCCTACTATGGCTCCTTGGCCGATAGGGCTCCTTATATCAAGTCTACAACTTGATTCATCACATATAAGGCTTTTGCCTTCAACTCATTATTGGTCTTTCAATACCAAGAGTATCACCACTCAATAGTGTCTCCTTCTTAACCATTCCTCTAAAAGATGCATAGAGGGAGTAGGGACACTCTAGAGGTGGTAATTTACATTTTAACCCCACATATTGGGTAAATTACAAATTGTACCAAAATTGGTGTACAAGGTACTAGCATTGTTCAAACGAGTTGTAACTTTGGATTTAGGCTTTATACAAGCCACCACTTAGAATCAATTTCTTTCTTATTATATCAAAACACTTATAACACATTTCATATGTGACATTTTGCAATGTAACCCCTCATCTTGTGTAAATTGCACTTTTCACTCAAAATTTCATATAATGCACACATAGTTTGCAATTAAGCTCAACCTTGAAAACAAACTTCACAAGAAGCCTTAATTTCTTTTCAAAAGATTAGAATTAGCTTGTAAGTATCTTACTTAAGCAAAACTCATAGGGTTAAGCCTTAACCCAGGTCAGGGGTATTACAATATGCAAACACACTTGAGTGTATTTGTGTGATTTATACACTTGAGTGTATTCTAGCTTGACTATATATATATATATATATATATATATATACATACATATATATATATATACATACATACATACATACATATAACCGACAAGGAGTAGGTCAAGTGGTCAAACATGGTGTCCCATAACGAAGGGACCCGGGTTTGAATCCCAGATATCGCCTTGATTTACCACCCTCCCAAACGTTCAACCTCCATCACAGTCATGGGAGAGGGGGAGAGAATGCCTCTCTTAATCCCATACATACATACATATATATGTATATGACAATTCTTTGGTGAGAAACATGTCTTGGTGAGAGTTTGACAATCATTTGAATAACTTTTCACAATGATTGAGTTTTCATAATCCAACCATATGGATTGAAAATATACCTTATTAGTTACCTTCCTACAAACTTTCATCATCGTAGAGATTTTATTGCATGCACAACAAGCGAATACTTTTTAACGCTCAATTTTGAGCTTCAGGTTGACCGTTGGATGTAAAATGTGTATATTTCACATATGTAAAAAGTATCTAATCGCAATGATTATTTGTACAAAGCTAAACAAAATGGTTTTCTTCTCACCCATAAGGTTGTAATTATAAAGAACAAGCTATAACTTCATAGTTATTCAAATGCCTCTCATCTTTCATTTTAGCATGTTTCTTACTAAATCGCTACCCTATGTATATGTATATGTATATGTATATGTATATGTATATGTATATGTATATGTATATGTATATGTATATGTATATGTATATGTATATGTATATGTATATGTGTGTATATATATGTATATGTGTGTATATGTATATGTATATGTATGTATGTATGTATGTATATATATATATATAGGGTAGCAATTTAGTAAGAAACATGCTTATATATATATATATATATATATATATATATATATATATATATATATATATATATGTGTGTGTGTGTGTGTGTGTGTGTGTGTGTGTGTGTGTGTGTGTGTGTGTGTGTGTTTGATATATACATACATACATACAACATACATACATACATACATACATATAGACACATATATATATATATATATATATATATATATATGTGTGTGTGTGTGTGTGTGTGTGTGTGTGTACACATATATAGGGATGCATCTTCTTACCCAACTTTTAGCTGATGATCTGATGGTGTGTCGGCCCTATTATAGATATATTTAATCTATAATAAACATTCATACAATTGTATTGTTTTGTGAGATTGTAGAGTAATTTAGTGGCAAGACTCTTTATAATTTCTTATTACACTTGTAAAACAAATTCTATATTCTTTTGATGAACATATTGTTTGAACTTACCTAAATGCAAGCAACAACAACCCCCCCTAGCATGATGACACCCTTCTTTGTACTTAAAATCCTTGGCAGGCCCAAATATTCTTAATTATGCACAATCATAATATTTTCATTGATGCCTACATTTTCTTCTTCCTTCTCCTTCTAGGTGTTGTTTCATAACCACCCAGATGTAGGTGTTTAAAGATTAATGACTGAAGAGGAACATGTATTGGGTTTATGAATGTTGAGAATACCTTGGGATGGCCAGGTTGTCCTCTACAACCAACCCTTTATATAGATTCTTGTATATGTTATTCATCCTTATGGACAAGAACATGTAGAGATCTAGGGTAATGTACTAGTTAACTTATCTTACTTTAGGCATTATACTCTGATGAAATAAGAACCTCCCTTCCTCCATACATTTTAGTATGATTTGACATGCATGAGCTCTATTTATATATAAGTAAGGAGTGGGACCACTCTCGGATCTATTCCCTACATGTTTTTTTAGTATGTCTTCTACTCCTAGATACATGCTCCAACACAATCAAAGCTTCTACTTTCTCAAGTCTGTCTGCATATCCAAATATTAATACATTTAAGGAGAATGCCATTGTTAAAGACATCAAAGTCCTAGGGATCTATGCTAATTTCTCTTCTATGTAATTCATCCTTATGGCCAAGAACCATGTAGAGATCTATGCTAATGTACTAGTTACATAATTTGTTCTGAAAATTTATGTTACTTTATGAATTATACTTTGATGAAATAAAAACCTCGCTTCCTCCATACATTTTAGTATGATTGAACTTGCATGAGCTCTGTTTCTATATAAGTAAGGAGTGGATCCTCTGTGGGGTCCCGCTGCTTACATGTTTCTTTAGTATGTCTTCTACTCCTAGATACATGCTCCAACATGATCAAAGCATCTACTTTCTCAAGTTTGTATACATATCCAAACATTGATATTTATCGGTAACATTAGGATAAAAGTTATAGAAAAATATCTTTTGTATTGTCCCTAGGTTAGAAACATGTGATACACATATGAGGATGAATACTTGGTGATTGCTTAATAAATAGGAAAATCATTTAACTTTATGTGACGGTGGTACCTTCCAAATCATGTTTAGCATATGAATGAGGTCTACTCAAGCATAATAAAGATATAAAACTTGCTATTAAAGTGGTCCAACGTCATTTTCACCCTTCTCACGTCGCTTGACAACACATATCCGTGGTGCATGGCCCCTAGATTATGAAGTACATTCCATTGGGGGTAAAGATGTCATATAAATTTAACATATGCATGGAGTCGGCCTTTCAAACCATGATATACTACGGAATGGCTCATGTTGCCACGCTAGGCAAAGTTGGACTATGAAGAAGTGAAATTTTAACGGGTTTCCTGAGTAAATCTCGAGTTGTCATTGTGATGCCAAAACCCATGAACCTCACCTAAAAAGATTAAATTTTGGTTTCTTATCATGTCAATATACTTAAATTTTGTGTGTGGAAATTGATTCCCTAAACCCATGGCCCAACTCTAAGATGAAAACTCGTATTTATGATCATGCTCCGAATCAAAGTTCAAACAATATGTATTCGGAATTCTGCATTGTACTTCTGTATGTTGAGTTAACTTATATCAAAAATGAATGGTGATCATATGGGATAAAGAGAGACATTTTCTATCCCTCTCCCACTCGCTCGCTGGACGTTGGTACTATAGGAGGCCTCCTATAGAAATTCTATAGGACACCAATCAATCCTTGACACATGGACACTCCCCATCATCATCCAAAAAATAAATAGAATTAAATCCGACACTAGACCACACTCACTTGTTTTTCTAGCGAGCATGTAATGTATTTAATTTTTGGGGAAATTTAATACTTGTCTACCAATTAGCAATAACCGCATTGGAAACTGCAATCTATTTATTTATATTATGTATCAGAAACATCTTTTTGATAAGTACAAAATAGATATAATGAAAAGAGTTGGACATGAATATGTTTGTCATAAACCAGTATAACACATAATAGATATAATTAAAAGAATTTGGTATGGATATTTTTGCCATTTACCGGTATAACTATATACGAGTATGTGTATGTATTCATCCATAGGTATAAATACTTGTGCGTATATATAAACTGGTATAACAAAATATTTTTTTCGTGCACATATTTAAATACTTGCCACATTTACACATAACATAGTATTGTGATATGAATAATTTTTTATTTATTGGGTAAAATTGTACTTATTTATACTTTTACATGTGAGATATCTTAATCGAACTACATATTGATGCCCTTTTTTACTTGCGTAAATGTAACGTATCAAAATCGAACTACATATGTATCTACAAATAAATTTCTTATTTACCATATCAATAAATATAGAATTTTGATATTAGTATTAGATGCTTTATATTTTTTTGCATAATTTGATGTTTTATACTATTCCACTTTAATATGGTATTTTATATCTAAATATAGAATTATATAAAAATCTTTATCTAGATATATTAATATTTGATGCTTTATATTTTTTGTTTATTTTTATGTTTTATACTATTTCACTTTCTATACATTACTTATATATATATATATATATATATATATATATATATATATATATATTTGTATCTGGTTGTGTTGCTTAAAAAATTGTACATTCATATGTAATTCAATTCTGATACCTCACAAGTACAAATTTTAAAAAATGTTTTAACTAGATATATAAATAATATTATATAAAATAATATCATAGTTATATACATTAGATAAAATATTTATTTACACATTAATGTGTAGTGCGATTATGATAGTTCACATGTATGTATTTATAATTAAATTTATATTTAGATATGATAAATAAAATTATACGTATGTGTAAGAAAAGTATTACAACTATATATAACAAATAAAAAATATATTGATATGTAGTTTGATTATGATACCTCACATGTATGTGTGTGATGCAAAAAATTATTATTAGATAAGGTGAACTAAAAATGTTACACAAAAGTATTGCAATTAGATACGGTAAATAAGAAATTTAGTTGTAGATACTTATGTAGACATGTACATATGTAAAAAATGTCATTGGTATGTAGTTCGATTAGGATATCTAACATGTATAAGTATAAAAAAATATAATTATACCCTAAATAAAAAAATTATACACATTGTGTTAAATGTAAAGACGACAAGTATTTAGGTATGTACACAGAAAAGATATAATGTGTTGTACTGGTTTAGATATACGCACAAGTATTTATGCGAATGAACGAATACATATACATACTCGTATATAGTTAATTATGTCATTATGTATTGTACTGGTTTATATGAAATACATACATACCGAACTCCTTTAATTATATTCATTTTGTACTTTTCCAAAAGATATTGTCGATACATAAAACAAATAAAAAGATTGCAGTTCGCAATGCAGTTATTGCTAATTTGAGGACAAGTATTAAATTTACCAAAAAATTAAATATATTACATGCTCTATCGGTAATCAGGTGATTGGGGTTTAACGTATGATTTAATTCCTTTTGTTTTTGGATGGTGGTGGGGGAGTGTCCATGTGTAAAGGCTTGATTGGTGTCCTATACAATTTCTATAGGAGGCCTCCTATAGTACCGGCGTCCGTGGTTGTGAGCCCGCCGCTCGCTCGTTCCCAGCCGTCTCGGCTTCAGTCCCAGATGCAATGATGAACCAACGCCCAATTAAAATTATTAAATCACGCTTCTATCAGTTCTCACCTTTTGTCGTCAGACTGCCGAAAACACCCTCGGCTCCTTGGATGCCGGGGATCGAGCGAGGATTCCCTCTTCCTTGGGCCTATATAATCTCACCCGGTGGCCGGTGCGACAGAGCAGGGAAAAGGAGAGAGAGTATGGTAAAAGAGAGAAAGAAAGGGGCGAGTAGAGTCGCTTCGCCGTTTGTCTGGCTGTGAAGCTCGATTCCTCGGTCCCCTCCACCACCCACCATCAGCTATTCGGAACAGTTCGTGACCACCGTCGACTCGCCTCTGCGGCTGAGACCGGTGTTGTTAAACTGGGTCTCCAAGCCGTGAGTTCGTGATCGCCGTCGACTCGCCTCTGCGGCTGAGACAGGTGTTGTTAAACTGGCTCTCGAAGCCGTGAGTTCGTGACCACCGTCGACTCGCCTCTGTCAGCTTCACGGCGACGGCTTGGGTCCGGTGTTGTTAAACTGGCTCTCCAAGCCATGAGTTCGTGACCACCGTCGACTCGCCTCTGTCAGCTTCACGGCGACGGCTTGAGTCCGGTGTTGTTAAACTGGCTCTCCAAGCCGTGAGTTCGTGACCACCGTCGACTCGCCTCTGCCCACTTCACGGTGACGGCTTGAGTCCGGTATTGTTAAACTGGCTCTCCAAGCCGTGAGTTCGTGACCACCGTCGACTCGCCTCTGCCAGCTTCACGGCGACGGCTTGAGTCCGGTGTTGAGAAACTGGCTTCACCAGCGTCGACTCGCCTCAGCTGCTTGACAGAGACGGGCTGAGAAGGGAGACCGGTGTTCTGAAATTGAAGCCGGAGGAGCGGCGAGGTGAGCAGAGCAAACTACAAGAGACATGGGCCGCGCCCCTTGCTGCGAGAAGGTGGGGCTGAAGAAAGGCCGGTGGACGGCGGAGGAGGACCGCCTACTTGTTGACTACATCAAGGCCAACGGCGAGGGCGCCTGGCGCTCACTCCCTAAGAATGCCGGTAAGTAACCAGCTCGCTCCTAACTCGATAAAACCAGCTTGCGATCCCAGCACGAGAAAAAGGATAAACCCGGAGAACCGCAGCTGCAGCTCGTGGCACCCAAAACTTTTCCGGCCTGCTCGATCAGTCTCAGGCCGCTGTCCTCTCCAAGAGAGAGCCCGCACTTATCACTGCATTTCCGCAGCCAATCCATCCCTCCTCCTCTCCTTTCACTTTTAGCTTTCTACTTGGATTCATATTCACATCATCTACAAGCACTGATTGGATTTTGTATTCGCACAGGCCTCCTCCGTTGTGGGAAGAGCTGCCGGCTGCGCTGGGTGAACTACCTGAGGGAGGACCTGAAGCGCGGCAACATCACGCCGGAAGAAGAGGAGAGCATCATCAAACTCCGGGCAGAGCTCGGCAGCAGGTAAAAGGATAGTAGCTGGTTCCCTGCTCGCTCGGTCATCTTTTACGTTTCGCTGCTGTGCCGTCGCTGCTATCAGCTCTCTTTCCTTTGCCTGCTTTGTTTTTGTTTGTTTTCGCCCCCACGGTGTAATCGTTCACGAACACACACGCCACTATCGACGACGCTTCCGTCACCCGGTACTACTACACAGTCACGTGGAGGCCAAGTATGCAAATTACCAAGAGGCAGGCAATCCTGAAACGGGTTGTGTCTGTGTGACACAAAATCAACTCATCTAAAAGGAACGTTTAATTTTCGATTCTATATTCATTTTCTCGATATAAAAAAAGGAAGAAAATCTTTTTTTTGGACTCGGAAAAAAAATCTTAAATAGTCATAATAAAATATTTTGCTATATTTATTTCCACTACATACCGGATTATACGTAAAAGAGTAGGATACAGTTGCGTGAGTTTGCAATATAAAAATGAAAAATACTAAGTGAACACAACTCTTACTTAATAAAAAATGAGTACCAATTTTGTTTTTTTATATATAAAGCAAGTGACATGACAAATAGATCATATTATTTTATTGGTTTGCTTTTGAGTTTGTGTCTCATAACAATTGGATTCCTTTTCTAATCCCAATTCTGATCTGCGTAGCAAAAGCTACACCCCCCTACTAAACAGGCGGTATTCTCCGCTTTTGTTTCGTTGCCGCTCAATCCTGCTCCCCTATACGATTGCATCTACATACATCCACATGGTTCATTCTCGATCACTAATTCCCATTCCTCCAATCAATCTTCTGATTTGTCATGAACCCTTGTTTCTTTGTCGTTGACAGGTGGTCAGTGATAGCCACGCACCTCCCGGGTCGAACAGACAACGAGATCAAGAATTACTGGAACGCCCACTTGTCCAAGAAGGCAGGCGCACACGCTGCCGTTCCAGAGGACGGCGCCGGTGAGCCTGCTGCTGAAGCTGATGACGACGGCGGCGAGGTTTGTAACGAGGACGCAGGGTCAATCGTAGTTGACTCGGAGGAGGAGGGCACCAAAGACTGTGCTACGTCCTCTGTTACTCCCAAGCGCAAGAGCAAAACTAAAGTTAAAGCCAGCAAGAGGGCGAAGGGAGCTGGTGAGTCGTGTGAGGAGGAGGGAGAGGGGGAAGGTCACAAGGGTAGAGAAGAGGAGAACTGTGATGCTGTGGGTTGTTGCGCAAAGAAGAAAAGGGGTCGGGGAGACAAGGGCGGATGTTGCAAGGACAGCAGTACTGATGGTGGCAGGAAGAAGGAGAAACGAGGAGCTGCTTCTGTAGTTGAAAATGAACAAGCGAATAAAGGGGTAGTGAAGAATGAGAGCAGAAAGAAGAGGAAGAAGGAGAAACAAGGAGCTTCGATAGTTGAGGAAGAAGCGGTGAACAAGGAGCCAACGAAGAAGAAAAAGAAGGTACTTAAGCAACCAACTGAGAAGCCTGCTAGAGCAGAAACAACCGCAGCTTGTGTCCAAGAACCGGTCCACGCTGATGACACCATTACTACCGATCCCACGGCACATCCCGTCAAAACGGACCTTGAGATCGACGCAAGTGGCTGTGGCGGCGGCGTAGTTACGGAACTCGCAGGTATGTTGTGCGGGGTCGAGGAGGAGAAGGGATCGCTCACGCAAGTGGAGGATGGATTGAATTCAGCAAATGTGGGCCCCGTATTGGCTGCCCTGGCCAATGCAGTAGACGATTGTGCAACTGGTTTGGACCTGCTTGAGGTAATCGACACTGATGGTAGCCTACTTGACTTGCCAATCGATGCGTGCCTCGATCCGCACGGGGGCATGCTCTTGGACTACTTTGACGACACGAACGGAAGTGACGGCGCATGCAGCTGGTCGGTCGGTGCTAACGTCGCCGAGGAGGTGGACAACACCGCGGGGGAGTGGTCGGTTTCTGCTACCGTCACCGCGGATGCGGCCCCGCTGGCCAGCGAGGACATCAACAACGCAAGCGGTGGAACCACGACATCCAGCTACGTCAACTTCACCGGACTCTGTGACGGAAGCCCGGCACCCGCAGGCAAGGCAGCGGACCACGGGATCGGGTCGCTGCCCTGGGAGGCGGAGGACGACATGTGGCGGCTGCTATATGAGTTCCTGGGACAGGTTGACGGTGCCCAGGTGAGAGATCATCAGCCAGTACCCCAAGCTGCAACTCAGCTTTTGCACCAGCCGGAGATGATACCGGGCTTCGTCTCCAATGTAAGCATTTGCGGCGACGACTTGCTAGCAGACGGCTCGTTTGACAACCCGTGGCTCAGGAAAAACTTATTACAAGACGAGTCCTATAACGATCGAGTAGAAATTCATTATAGTGCACAGTTTGCTTAGGATTTTGAAGAGAAGAGAGTTACAATGTGATTAGTTGTTCTATAAAAAAAAATTATAAGACCAGTCTTATAATAAGTTTTTTGTGTGGCTCCTCGCAGACGTGTTCTTGTCATAGTATGATTAAGTACCACATAAGGAGGTCGGGCACTCCACCACCGCGTTGTCATTAAGTGCCTAGGAGGACGTGTGTGTATTATCCTTTGTAATTTTATTTGGAAAATAAGTTAGGAAGAGTGTTATTTGGGTAAATATTTTTACAAAGTGTGCTAATTAAGGTTTTTTTTCCTGTAATTTATATCAGCTCCAACACAAAATATATATGCATATATGAAAAATAATCATCGAATTGTTGGACGATGTTAGACCTTAGGATGGAAGGGGGTAAATATATAGTCGACAGTCAATTGCATTACTATCACAAAATTAAGAAACAAGGAAAAAAAATTCTATATTTTAAGTGAATAAATAAGCAAGAATTTAAAATTTGAAAATAGAAAGATAAAAGCATGCCAATTTGTTGATATGCTACATCTCAAAAGGAATATAAAACAATGAATTTCTCACCTTTTGGACTATCCAAGTCATCTATTACAGAATCAATGATACAATGATGGATGACTCAACGATATAAATTAAGAATATTATCTGTTAAAAATGTCTGTAAGGGGTGGCACCGATGGGGACATTCGGAGAACCCCAGCATCCCCAGGGGGACGACAACCCCGAGCACCAAATCCCGATCAGGTCTGGGTCGCAGAGACACCAAAAGATTGGGCGGCTTTCACCAAGGTCCTTGTTGGCGATGTCAATACCAAGATCTTGCAGGACGAGATCATCATTGAAGGTGATACGGTCATAATCCCGCAGGAGGAGGTAGATACCAATGCTAGCATGTGGAAGAATACTCTGGCGGGTTCCATCATCGGGTTCCGGCCTCATATAGCAACCTTCCAGGAACACCTACTCTGAACCTGGAGCCCAGAAGGAGCGATGGAAGTCATGGGAAGAGCGAGTGGTAGCTTCATTATCAAGTTTCAGTCTGAGACAGATATGAACACCGCTCTGGAAGGTGGACCCTGGTATGTAAAGGGGAAACTGATGATACACAAGAATTGGGAGAAGGGAGAGCCGCTGGAGCAGGAGAAGCTAGCTTCGATCTCGGTGTGGATCAAACTTCAGAATCTTCCCCTTGAGCTATGGAGTGAAAAAATGATTGCACGGATCGCGTCTTATCTGGGAAAACCATAATGTCTGGATAAACAGACAAAGGCAAAAGTTGGGATTGATTTTGCCAAAGTCAATGTGCTAATGTCGACCAAATCTTCATTCCCCAAAGCAGTTAAATTGAGGATTGATAAAGGGACTGAGTACACCGTCCAGGTGGAGTATGAGTGGGTGTCAGAGAAGTGCCCACACTGCGGTACCTTTGGGCACGACAAGGCACCATGTAAGCCTCAACCTCAGTCGGAGAAAGCTCAGGCCAAGAAGAAGGAGACACAGCCGCCAAGTGTGGAAACCCCTCAACCAGAGCAATCCCCTGAAAGCTCGGGCACTCAACCTGTTTGAGAGAATGTTGAGTCCACGGGTGAGGCACAACCTGCTCGACCTGAAGCAACCGAGGTCAGCTGGAGAACAGCAATGCAGATGAACGATTCACAAACCTAAAAAAGACAGCGAGTCCTCGACAGACGAGGAGTCAGAATAACTCAAAGTTAAAGAAAAACAAACACCAGGACAATAGATTCAGAACCTTGGAAAATGAGAATGAAATAGCAGTGGTGGGCGGCAATACAACCACCCCTCGTGCTAATGGTTGAACACCCAAATCTTGTAGCTTAGAATGTCAGGGGCCTATCCCAGTTGGATAAGCACGACATGGTCCGAGCTGAACTGGGGAGAGCAAAATGTGACATTGCTTTCCTGCTAGAAGTTAAGATAAGAAGAAAGAATATCAAAAAGATGTTGAGGAGATCCTGGCCGGATGCAAACTGGCTTGACAACTCACAAATCACAAACAAAACTAGAATTATGATTATCTAGGAGACCAAGGATTACAATATCAAAATTGTATTCCAGTCAAGACAAGTGTTGCACTGTAGAGTGGAATATGAAGACAAATGTTTTGAATGCACAGTAGTGTATGCTGAGAACGATGAGTGTAGGAGAGAAAATCTCTGGAGTGATCTATGATATATCAAGACCATCCTCACTGCTCCCTGGTTCATCCTAGGAGACTTCAATGCAGTCAGGGCATCGAGCGAAAGAAAAGGGAGATCCCAACCCTCTACAAAATCTATGAAGGACTTTAATCAAGCTATTATTGTTAATGATCTCATGGAGATCCCAGCCAAGGGTCCATTCTTCACGTGGAATAACCAGCAAGAGGGAGATAAAAATACTAGAAGTAAAATAGACAGAACCCTATGTCAACTGTAGGTCTTAACTGACTTCCCAAATCTCTAGATCGAGATAATGCCTTCCATATATAGCGATCATTATATCCAAGTGATCCATTTGAAGGAGGAACAGAAAAAAAATAAAGTATCCCACTAGGTACTTTAATGACTGGTCTATAAAGGAGGGCTTCCAAAAGACAGTCTCTGATGCATGGGGGAAACAACAACAAGGCAACCCTATGTTCAGACTATGCCAGAAATTCAAGTTAACAAAAAGAATGCTCCAAACTTGGAACTGGGAATCTATTGGGGATATGTCAAACTCTGCAAAAAACCTCAAGACGGAAGCTCTTGAGGCTTAGGCTAGATCTGATGCTGACCCAGATAACCATATGATGTGGGACATTGCAAAAAAAAATATCTACTGGCCAGAACAGATGAAGAATCATTGATTCGACAAAAATCTAGAGTTATGTGGTTGAAGCATGGGTATAGTAATACCAAATTTTTCTATGCCTCACTCAAAACCAGAAGAATTAGAAACCAAATTAAACTACTTGATATGAATGGAACTTAAATCAAGTAAGAGGAGGAGATCAGAGAATGCTTCAGGAAGCATTATGAGGACCTATTTAACTCCAATTCTGGAGATAGGACTTGTAAGCCAAGCTGGTATGGCATTAATAGCCTGACTGAAGAACAAGTTAGAACTATGTGTAAGATAGTTACTAATGACAAAATTTATGAAATAGTCAATAACTACAACGAGGATAAATTCCCAGGGCCTGATGGCCTAAATGCTCACTTCTTTAAGTCCACATGGGAGACAGTCGGCAAAGATGCCTGCAATGCCATTAAGGACTTTTTTCTCAAAGGAAAAATGCTTCGAGAGGTAAAAAACTGTCATTACACTTATTCCAAAAGTCAAACAACCTGAGAAGATTGGGGACTGGTGTTGGTATGTATGCCCTGAGAGCCAATCATGGGATGATTGGTGGGATACATTGAGATTGATTTGATAAACATAAAAGGCGAGCTTCCAATTCTTTCTGGTTCAGTCATATGAGATAGTGATAGAACAGATTGAATGTCTAGAGAATGACAGAACTCAATGACGTATGCTTTCAGGTTAAGGACCTGAACGATGAGATCATACGGATGCTAAGAGTTTGTACATTCTTGTTATGTCCCTAGTCGGATGTCATTGTGGAAGGTAGATAGACAACAATGACACACAAGATTAGATTGTGGTGTTGGTTGATGAAAGAATCTCATTAGTCATGATATAGAGATATCAAACCAAACACATAGGTACTTGTTAGAGAACAAGGTACCGGACAGACCCACCGTGAGTTTGACACATGGAACCATGAGATGGTAGTCACAGTCAGTACTCACAGTGATGGTGGTGAGTGTGATTCTTAGACCTGAAATCACTGCACTCAACACATGTCGTTGGGCACACTTTGACATCATCAAACGCAGTCCTGAAACATGGGTTGTTATAAAGGTGATGATTGGGTGGCTTTGACACATGGGGATTTTGAGGGGTGAGTGATAGATATGGGATTTGTCCCTCCTGAGGGAGTTTGATATCCATGGCCACTTGATGAGTAGGATTGAGAAAGGCGTGCACGCATGTGTGAATTAGTATGTGATACTGATGTCATACATATCTCTTCCAGTCTACTCTGAGATCAAGGAAGTGAATGAACATTGACAGGATGACTGTTCCATGCCTCGAGTTCATTCGGGATATCAGTGACAAAGGAATTATACATTCGCTGTAACACCATTCACGGATTGTAGGATGAAAGTTGTTCTCCAACTTTCTACTTTCACTTGGGTAGAACTGATGTGTGACTAGGCACCGCTCTTTGCTTGTGAAGTCATAAGTGTTATGGACTTTCACTGCCAACGTGAAATGGACCTGTAGGGTCACACACATAGGATTTAACCTGGAAGAGGAGTTTTGTCCACAAAGCAATGTTTAGATTGATTACTAAAGGAGTTTAGTAGTTCAATTAAACACCCAATCAGTCGATAGCTCAATATCGTATGGTTCAAGGTGTTGGACGCATTGATTGGAGTATCAGATTGATTGAAATCGCAATTGACTGATTTTGCCCAACATGTGCTCCCAACCGATCGGTTCATGTGATGAACCGGTTGGCTGAGGTTGCTGAACCGGTCGGATGGAGTGTCCAGGCCGATCGGCTCGTGCCCAGGTTGAAACGACCGGTTCAAGGGTTGAACCGATCGTCTCAACTGGTGCAACCGACCAGTTGGGAAAGTCATGTCGGCAAGAATTTTCCTTTCGTTTCAAATTGCCCAATTCGATTGGGAATAATATTGGTATTCGATACCAATTGGGAAAGAAACAAGGAAAGTCTTTTTGAGACGGATTAGGACCATGAACCGATCGGTTCAGGGCACCAACCGATCGGCTCAGGTCCAACCGATCGGCTCAATGGCCGAACCGATCGGTTCAGTTGTGAACCGATCATTTCAAGTTGCGAACCGGTTGCTTTTTGTGGAAAATTCTCGAACCCTTCTACTCCTGCTTTAGTCCCGCATTGCCCGGGATGGAGAACCCTGTCCCATGACTCTCCTATATATATAGGGGTATTGGGGGCTTCTCAAAGTACAGCTCAGTGCAACCAGTTGCTCTACAAGTTGTCGTTCTCTCTGGTTTTGGTAACCGTGAGAGAGCCCGAGCAAGTGCTTCCCGCAAAAGGGAGGTGCAGTAAGGGAAGGACAACTGCAGTTGCAACAGGAGGCAGGAGAGCGTGTTGGCGACTAGTACGTCAATAGGAGGGTGCGACTCCTTCCACTTCCTTGTGGGACAAGGAGAATGGAGTTCCAGGTGGTCCGTGTGGACTACTACAGAGGCGGGAGGACACTGCCGCTTAGGAGGACAACTGTCATCCGACAGTCCGGTTTGAGTAGGAGTTGTCAGTCCCGGTGCGACCAGGAGTTGCACAGACACCGTCGAAGTCTGGAGTTGAAGACCGCGCATTGCGCGAGGTATTGTCGCCGAGCAAGCCTCGGGACAAGGTATGATTCCGCAAACCATCCTTTCCTATTATATAGACGTTGACGCATTTCCTCGGTATGGGTTGGGGGAGAATTTTTTTTTTGTTTCTGCTGCCTTCTCTGTCTCCCCTAAAACCCAACAACTGGAGGCCTATCTCACTTTGCAATTTTATTTATAAAGTTATCACAAAGCTATTAGCTAATATACTCAAAAATGTTATGCCTCATCTCATAAGTGCAAATCAATGTGCATTTATCAAAGGGAGATCTATCAATGATGATATCCTAATGGCAAATGAACTGGTACATGATTTTGACAATCCTAATGCCAAAGAGAAGATTTGTATCAAAGTAGATCTGAGCAAAGCCTATGACACGATTGATCATGAGTACATCTTGGACATCATGAAAGTCATGAGATTTCCCTCGTGCTGGATTGGTTGGATCCAAGAATGTATGAATTTGGCATCCTTTCAAGTACTAGTAAATGGTGCTCCCTCACAACTCTTTCAAGCTACCAAGGGGATCAGGCAAGGTGATCCTCTTGCCCCTTATATGTTCGTGATAGGGATGTAGGGGTTCACTTCTATTCTAGAGGAAGTTGTGAGAGATAAGCTGATCCAACCTCTACAAACGGGCAACACCGAGGTCTCCCACATCCTTTTTGCAGATGACCTGCTGATTTTTTCAAAAGGTTCTAGTAAAGATGTTGAAGGGATTCAGAAGTGTCTTCATCTTTTCTCAAGCGTCTCTGGCTTGAAGTAGAATCCAGCAAAAAGCCAATTATTTGCTAGTAAGACAACCATCTATACTACTACTATGAATATTGGTAGATCAGACCTCCCAATGAGGTACCTAGGACTACCCCTATTCTCATGGAAACTTACTAAGAGCATGTTCTACCCTTTAATTGATAAGATTAAAAAAAAAGTTGGAATCTTGGAAATTGAGACTTATGTCCATGATAGGGCGAATAGAGTTGATAATCTCCATGCTATCATCCTATCACCTGTTCTGGACTGGTGTCTTTCCACTCCCAAGAAGTACCATGGAAGAGATAGAAAGACTCTACAAAACCTTTCTCTGGGATGACGCTGAAAAGTCGAAGCACTTTCACACTGTAAAGAGATTGATCATTGACAATCATAAATATGGAAGGATACTTTAGATATCAACAAGAGCAAATCAATATATGAGTATGCTTAATTAATTTCAAAGAGAACTAATAATTCAGAAACATATAATGAATCATTACTGGGAAATTGTACTCGAATCTTTCTTAGCCTTTCTTACTTATAAGAAACTCTTTAAACCTATATGAACATATTTTAACTTATGCACTAATCATATGCAGTGTACTCTACATATGAAGACTTGTAGCGAACTACGATCTCATCGTACAAGACTTAGCTTAAAACTCGGGAAGCTAAGCCTAGAACTAAATCTGGGTCTGCTTGACTCGAACTGTCACGTCTGAGTAAGGCGGCTAAACAACTGGCCTTTAACTAGACCTCTCCTTCTAAGCTGAGTACACAGGCAGAGGGTCTGAGACACTCTGTGGGCCTCATCTCGGTACGCTCTGTGGGTACCTCTAAGTTACCACTGAGATCTCCGATTCATGTTGGGTAACCTATCTTCTCTTAGGAGACTTCCTCAAGGGCTTCGTGTCCCCGCACGCTCTGTGGGTATGATCTGATCCCCATATATTGGTCGCTGCCAGGGTGGATTGTTTCCTCCCTACAGTGCAGACATCCGTAGGGAATCTACAGTGTTCAGGGCACCTATGTCTATTATTTTATTATTCTTAGAAAGGTCTTTCTACATTGTACCTTTCTCTTACTTATACTTGACTCTGATATCTCTATGGTATCACGTTTATTTAATTGAAGTTTATAATACCATATGTAGATCATTCTAAACTTGGCAGAGCAGTATATTTAAAACATTATAATTTACTGAGAAATCAACATATTATACATGCAGGCAGACTGAAATGCTTAAATGAACATAATGCAGGTCCATTTGTAACTTATACACTAGAATCATGCAATTAAACATCTTAATATACTGATAAGAGCTAATTACTTGGCATACGCGTAATCGTCATTTGCACCCATAAATTATTTGTACTTTCTTGGAAAACATGTACACCGACCCAAATCCTAGGTTGTGCATCTCATACTGAGAACATGGTAATCAAAATGCTTAAGTCATTGAACACCCCCTATCCTTAGGGTTTTATTTACCTCATTCACTTATCACATGGCTCTCATAAGAATTTAATATGTCATAAACATCCATTTAATACAAATTGCTTTAAACAAGTCATATACAATCAACATATGTATGAAATCCTCAAATTGAGCTAAATTAGGGTTTTCCATTCCATTCATTGGGATATTATGAATCAAGAATAACATTGCATAAATAGAGTCTATGATGCCAAGAAAAACACATCAAATGGATTTCACCATATTTATTCACAAATTTCCAACTTTCCATTCATATAGGGCTTCACCCTCTTTACGAAGATATCAAGCAAACACTATTCACATCACATGAAATCCAAAATAGTGTATGACATATATGTACTATGCATTCATATAAACAATCATTCATAACCAAGGGGATCCAGATAAACAAATTTCTCTATTTAATTATACAACAATTTCAATCACAAACAAATTTCCTATATTTCAGTTTACTCTTATAACCTTTGTGAATACTTAGGGAATTCTCATTAGGATGTATTGTATACTTTTCTAATATGAATTTATCATTTGAAATTAAAACAAACAGAGGAAGAATCCATTTCATATCAATTTCCAACAACTTAGATCAAACAGACAATTCAGGGTTTGTAGTCGCATACTAAGTAATTAAAAATTAAATATGATTTAACCAATTTTCATACAATATACTGTTTAAAGGAAGTTTCCACTCACCCTAACGTGTGAAAACACCTTAAAAATGTAGCTCATCCCTGAAAATCTCGATCTCATATCAAATCCCTAGCAATTCACCCGATTCTTCTTCCTTTCAACTCAGAAACCCTAGAAATGAGGAATTATGGAGAAAGAGTGAGAAAAGGGAAAGTTTTGATACCATTTTGGATCAAATCATAGTAGGGACGGAATTTTGACATGTGAGAGAAGATTCACCATGAAACTATATCCAAAGAAGCTAAACTTACATGATTTCATCATTTCTCAGACCGCAAAACCCTACGTCAGCATCTCCATCAATTTCTCCTCTCAAACCCTAACTCTCTCTCTCTAGGATTTCATTTATCTAGATTGAATCATGAATTATGATATCTCCTTGTATGTTAGGTTGACCATATAGAGCAATTGAGATGCTTGGGTTAATTGCACATTGACCCCTCACTAAACTTTTTCTTATTTCAACAAATTTTTCTGTCATAAAAAGGTTTATGTGAATTTGTGTATTTCAGAGATCAAACCTTCTCCAAAAATTATGAAAATTTATCATGTTGTGTATAATTGAGTTAAAAATCTGTAGTTAAAATTTGAGATCATTCCAAGCTTCTATTAAATAAACAAAAATCGAATAGTGCGTTGCTATCCAAAATTCTATAGAAATGCCAGTTATTGTAATTCGTCTACTGATAAGGTCTAAACGCATCCAAAAATTATTAAATTTTAAATCTTATTTATGATTCAGTTTCAGATCTCCAGTTAAAATTTAAGATCATTTGGAGTAACCAATAAATAATTAAAAATAAAACACTACACTGGTAAAAAGTACTATGTCAGCATTTTGGTCGAAGTATAGTTTGACCGAGAAACACATTCAAAGAATACTCAAATATTCTGAATATTTTCTCCAATATACATGATTGAGTTATCCATATCATATACAAAATTCAATTAAATACAAAAATTTTAGAAAATATGAAAAATCATTTACCACACTTCTATCCTGATCAAATTCCATACTCATGTACCATCAAAACCCTAATTTCAGCCAACTAGGGTTTATGTTTCTCAAACCCTAATTTCTCAAACAATAGAACACTTAACATTCTTATTAGGTTTAAAATATAATAATTGAATTATCATCATTAATTATATTTAAACAATGATCAATCCAATTAAGTATATAATCATCCAAGTAAACCCTAGTTTACCAATTAAGATCAGATGTGGTCATAACATTAATTGTCAATACTTATTATGGTTATTGGACCTTACGAGATGGTGTGGTCCTTCCTCATGCTCTATAAGAACCATCTCCATGGTACGCCACCCATCTCGTTGTCGGTGTGGCACAAGGTTAGAGTGTGGGGTTTCTGATTGGTATAGAGGTAGATGGATCTAGGATACTTCCGTTCTTGTGTTTTGGAGTAGTTAAGCCCTTATATAGGCATATGAGAAAGATTTGTGGCTTTGCACACTACTCGGAGTCCATTGATAAGATAACATCATTATCAACATGGAATTCCATGATAAGGGGAGCTCTCCACCTTAGACTAAGTCTGGTTGGATGAGGGGAGATGACCAGGGCATTCTTTGGAGTTGGTTGGATCCCTAAAGGTCTTAAATTGAGTAGGTGCGGGTGGTCCTAGTCGCCTCAGGATCTCACATGGAGGAGATCCTTTCCGGGTAGTTAAGATCGATGTGTAGGAAAAAAGAGAAGACAATGAGAAAAAAGAATAGTTTCAAAAGCAAGAATCAATCTTTATACAGTTAGGAAACTATTAGTACTGATTATGGTTGTTGGACCTTACGAGATGGTGTCGTCCTTTGTCACACTCTACAAGCACCATCTCCATGGCACGACACCCATCTTGTTGTCAGTGTGGCACCATGATAGAGTGTAGGGTTTCTACTTTGTGTAGAGGTAGATGGCTCTAGGATACTTCTATTCTCATGTTTCGGGGTAGCTAAGCCCTTATATAGGCATATAAGTAAGGGTTGTGGCTTTGCACACTACATGGAGGCTGTTGAGAAGATAACATCATTATCAACATGGAATTCCACGATAAGGGGAGCTCTCCACCTCAGACTAAGTCTGGTTGGATGAGGGGAGATGACTAGGGCATTCTTTGGAGTTAGTTGGATATCTAAAGGTCTTAAATTGGGTAGGTATGGGTGGTCCTAGTCACCTCAGGATCTCGCATGGAGGAGATCCTTCTCGGGCGGTTAGGATCGATGCGTAGGAAAAAAGAGAAGACTATGAGAAAAATTATAGTTTCAGAAGCAAGAATCAATATTTATACATTTAGTCGAACCAAGGTATACAAGATGATCACATGATAGTGGTATGATTTTTCCATACAATTCAATATATAGTGTTGGCGGTCTAAAGCTAATAATAAGTAGAAGATCACAATAAGGAACAATTGAGGATCAACTATTAGACATGTAGGGTTACTGATGTGCGGCTTAGTGACACTCATAAAGTAGAGGGCATTAGAGAAACGATCCCCTAAACACAAACAATGCAGGAATAAACGAGGGAGATAGTTAATCCTCTAGCTTGAATAGGGTCAAAAGTGACCTAAAGTACGTTGGATATAGGGTGGGGCATTTATAGGATGGATTTAGGATTCATATTTCTAGATAGAAGACTCTAGAAGTGGCATCATGGCGAGGCAATGTACCACAAAGGTATGCCCACAGAACAAGGCTTATCTATGACGTGTCATGTGCGTGATTAGTGGTGGCCCGAACAAGACAAAACATATATCCTAATTTTCTAGATATTTTGAGGAACATTCTAGAGAAAATCGGATAGAATCACTGAAAAAACACGAACTATGAGTAAAATTCAATAAAATAAAAAGGAGGGAAAATACACTTCAAATTAGAAATGCGCTTTGTAATTATTAAGAAGATATGTATTTTGTAAAAAGAATATTTGAATATCCATTGGAGAAAGGAATAATATTTTATTAAAAAAAATCAACGAATATGATAAAGAATTATGTAAAACGATACTAGTAAGGAAATTGCAATGAAGTTTGAGAAAAAAAAATATTTTGTATGCAGAAAATACCCGAACCGGATGAAAGTGGATAAGAAAAACAAACCCCGTCAACTTGAAACCAAGTCCATGGACCAATAATGATTTGAAAAAAGTACATTGCATCCAGCCAACACAAAGCTTGCTTGTCTTTGTTGAGATTGATATGCACTCATGGGTGTTTCTATGTATTTGGAACCTATGTGATGGCGACGGCGTGGTCCAATTTTTTCCTGTCTTCTTGTTTTCCTCCTTTCATATGA
Organism: Alisma plantago-aquatica; assembly: GCA_963693085.1. Lineage (NCBI taxonomy): Eukaryota > Viridiplantae > Streptophyta > Magnoliopsida > Alismatales > Alismataceae > Alisma > Alisma plantago-aquatica. The sequence goes on along the minus strand of OY856410.1, from coordinate 222,012,116 downwards.
TTGGTCAGTTTTTCTGTTGCGATAGATATATTTTCCGGTTAGGACATAACAGCCCAAACTGCCAAAAGACAGCACATATGATAGTATGATTTCGGTTAGTCATATGTTTTTTTTTTTCACACACGCTCAAGGTGGCGGTGGTGGCGGAGGCGTGAGTTCGAGTTAGCTAGCCCATCGCAGATTTGCACGTCGGTCACTATTATCCAGCTCAGTTTCATCCGTAGGCCCGCCCTATGAACCTCCAGTTAAATCACGCCTCGGTGCTCACCTTTTCGTGTCTAATTTTCAGAATGCCGTAAAAGTCCTCGTTTCCTGTCCCTGCTTTCTTTTTGTCTGCTTTCAGCCCCCGTCTATTCGTACACGAACACATACGTTTACATCATCCAGGCGGAGTAGGCGTCCTATGCAAATAAATAACCAAGCGCCAGGGAATCGCACGAAACTCCAGCAGTCCAGCGTCACCTTTGTTCCACGTATGCCAAGAGGACAAGTGTTTGTTTCCTATTATTTTTATTTTTCCATAATACAAAAAAAGAAAAATTTATAACTTTATATATATATATATATATATATATATATATGGTTAAAAGAATTGTGTATCCAAGTACATGTAGCTTACATGTACCCACCTTCATTTATGGTGATTGTAAAATTCAACTAAATGATCCAACCTTATAGATGTAATGTATACCCCTCAGATAAGATGTGTATAAAAAATCACGTTTTACGAGATGGAAGAAGACATATATGTAAAGCATATATGTAACTTCACTTGAACGCTAGATTTAATCTTGCTTAGAATTTTCTTTGGATAACTTCACTTACATATATGTAAAGCAACTAATTTGGGTGATAAAAAAACTAATTTGCCTTGTTTCATAGTAGTTAAACCTGTGACTGAATCCCGCCTCGCTTTTGTTGTTCCCCTTAATAAATGCATCTACTTGCGTCCGAGCGAGGATCTGCTGCTCCCGATTCAACAGGGAGTGCGCTAGTCCTAAACTGATCATTGTACACGTGTATACATAGATGCATATGGTCGGCTGCAATCAGATCCCGATGACACGTAACACTCATTTATGTAGGGAGCAGCATACTCCTTGTAAAAGGAGAAGAAAAATTCTAGCGACAGTCTATCTACTCACCCGTTCACATACCCAAAATCTGGAAAAACGTAAATTTTAATGCATTGCATAGATATAGCATCTACAGCCATTTTTTTGTGTTATTTCTTTTTTTGTGTTATTTCCCATGCAAAACGCATGCAACAGGCATGCAAAGGACATTTATTGTCCACTGCTCATAAACCGTCATGGGCAAGTACCGCTATTTATTGTCCATTCAAATTTTTGTTCATTGGTAATTCCTTCTATTTTTTTAAAGTATTGAAATTCAAAGTATGTACAGACGTACAATACTTATTATTTTCTGTTTCTTCATATTCCATATTTTGTCTCTAATATATAAGTATTGTACATTTTATTGTTTATATTCAAACTCGTAATATGTACAGACATACAATACGAGATGTACATTTTGTTATTGGACTTATATTTGACAAATTGAGTTGAAAATTAATAATTGGGTACAATACTTATAGATGCATTTTATAGTTGATTATGGACCAGATGTGCACTACATTTTTGTAAAAAAATTATGTCTAGGCAAAAAATGTTGTTATTAGATTCCGTAGGTACTGTACTTATGCTTCCAGATCAGTTATATAACTATTCTTGATTTTGTAATTTGTTAAGTACTGTACTTATACTTAGTTTTATAATTTGGTAAGTATTGTACTTATGTTTGAAAAAATTGAGTTGGAATTAACAAGTGGGTATTGTACTTATTTTGCATGAATTCCGTAGGTACTGTACTTATGTCCAGATGACAAATGTTACTACTGGATTTCGTAAGTAATGTACTTATGCTTCCAGATCAATGTTGTTATTGGATTCCGTAGGTATTGTACTAATATTTTGTTATTGTGCTTCAACTCTCTAACCATCGCAACCTTTACATGATGTACTGTACGACCGAAGTAGAAAGATTGATGAAAACTGGGGAACAGACGTACTGTACTAACGTGCAAATATTAGTGGGTTGAAATAGAGCCGGAAGGAGGAGTTGCAAGAGAGAAAACAAATTAGTAAAAATGAGGGCTAGAGAAAGGAGTGGAGAGAGTTAATTGCTGGACAATAAAAGCCGACTGCATGGAGTTAATTGACGTGTATTAAAAGCCGACTAAAAGTCTGCTGTATGGAGTTAATTGGCATGCATTAAAAGCCGACTGAGACCACATTTTTGTGTACTCCCGATACACGGGTGGGTGGCCGGGTATAGAAGGAACTGTGTGTAGCGTAGCTCAAAGAGAACCAACAAATCCTACAGCCTTGCGTCCACATGGTTCGTTCTAGATCACTCATTCCGATTGCTCCAATCACTGTTCTAAATTTATGATATGTCGCGACCTTTTGTTTTACGGGAAAAAACCAATATAGCACAATCTTACAAAAATATTTACCAATATAGTACGGTTTGTAAAATATATCTTAAAATATCATACTTTGGTCTAAAAATGCCACTTGGCGTGGAGTTTTTTGTATCTAAAATTGAAAAGCGCCACAACAATTGGCGTATTTTTTTTAAAATAAAAAATTTGAAAATAAAAAATAAAAAAACAAAAACGCCACTTAAGGTGTTGTTTACATCTTTATATTCAATTGTGTATCAAGTTAAAAGCTCCACTTAAAGTGGCGTTTTTTATTTTTATTTTATTTTTTTTTCAATTTTTTTATTTAAAAATAAACACGCCATATTTTTGGTATTTTTCAATTTCGATACAAAAAGCGTCACTTGAAGTGGCGGGTTCCACACAAAGTGTGCTATATTGGTAAACTAATGAACGCACACGTGCACATGCACGTGACATATAAAATTTGTTAGAAATGTGCGAGGTGAAGACTCGTCCGTGAAAGGATCCTTAGAGTAAAAGATATTTGTGTTGGTTGTTTGAAAGGAGAATCAAGGAACCGTTTCCGTGAGACGAAGAGAGAAATACAGAATTAAAGATAATAAATTTAATATGAGAGTGTGAGAATAAATATTTGTAGGAGTAAAATTCTTTGAAAAAAAAAGAGAAGAGAGTGGATCAAAGAGAACGCAGCATCAAACTCGCTCTTTTTATAGTATAATAGATATTTTTGTAAAAGCAGTTAAATTGGTTTTTTTTCCTTGTTTTACATGTGGTCGGTGATAGCAACCGACAACGAGATCCAGAACCACTGGAACGCCCACCTTTCCAAGAGGGCCGCCGCACCCGCTGCTACTCCAGAGAACGGCGCCGGTGAGCCTGCTGCTGATGGCGGTGAAGCTTGCAGCGAGGACGTGGGGTCCATCGTAGTCGACGCGGAGGAGGAGGGCACCGACTACTGTGCAACCTCCTCTATTTTTCCCAAGCATAAGAGGAAAATCAGAGGTCAAGACAGCGGGAGAGCGAAGAGAGTTGGTGAATCGCGTGAGGAGGAAGGAGAGGGAGAGGGTCGACATCCGGGAAGAGAAGAGGAGAACTGTGACGCTGTGGGCTGTTGCGGAGAGAAGAAAACGAGACGGGGAGACAGCAGTGGTGGTGGCAGGAAGAAGAAGGAGAAACTGGGAGCTGTTTCTGTAGCTGAAAATGAAGAGGCGGATAAAGGGGTGCTGAAGAATGAGTGCAGAAAGAAGAGGAAGAAGGAGAAAGCGCTTGCGTCTATAGTTGAGGACGAAGCAGTGGACAAAGGGACGGTCAAGGAGCCTAGAAAAAAGAAACAGAAGGAGTTTAAGCAGCTAACTGAGAAGCCTGCCGGAGCACATCCTGCCAAAACGGACCTTGAGGTCGACGCAAGTGGCTGTGATGGCGGCGGCGTTAAGGATCTCGCTGGTGTGTTATGCGGGGCCGAGGAGGAGGAGGAGAAGGGGTCGCTTACGCACGTGGAGGGTGGGTGGAGATCAGCATTTAATGGGGCCCCGGTATTGGGTGGCCTAGTCAATTTAACGGAGGATTGTGCTACTGGCCAACGGGTGCCTCGATCCGCACAGCGGCATGCTCCTGGACTATGCAGCCATGAGCGGCAGTGACGGAGCCTGTAGCTGGCCAGCTGGTACTAACTTCACCGAGGTGGTGGACAGCACCGCCGGTGTGTGGTCGGTTTCTGCTCCCGTCACTGCCGATACCACCCTAGTGCCCGAGGCTACCGCTCAGCTTTCGCAACAGCCACTTCAGCCGGAGATGATGCCGGGCTTCCTCTCCAATGTGAGCAGTTGCGGCGACGACCTGTTGGCAGACGGCTCCTTTGACAACCCGTGGCTCATGGCAAACATGTTCATGTCATAGTATGGCTGAGTATTACATCAGGAGGCCGGACAATCCACCACGGTGCTTCCATTGTGCGGCTTGGAGGTGGCCTAAGTATCATTTTGTGTACTATATACCATCTCCAACATCAAATGTATATGAATATATAATAATGCAACGTTGATAACCAATGGTATATCTCTAGATGGAGGGTGGGAGGGGGTAAATATACAGTCAACTGTGCCAATACCAGGAAATTAAGACTTCCAAGTAAGTTTCTTAGCATTTTTAAGTGCTTTAATAATTACATTAATTGCAAAAATGTAGAAGATAAAACAACCAAATCCGTTGATAGGTTACAACTCAAAAAATAGAAAACAATGCATTTATCACCTTTTGGACAGTCATAAGGGGTTATGATTGACTCGACGAATCCTTATTCACTTTGAACAATTCGATTATTTGCAAGAAACAAATCCTCTGTTTTGTTGCACTATTTTCTCTTCATAAGCTTCAGAACTGAGAAGCTATCTAGAAAAAGCATCATCACTAAAAGGAACACTCTGTTTTAATTGTGGAAATTGAACGAGTCAAATACGACAAATTACTAAGAATATGTGAAAATTATTCTTTCCTATTTTTGTTGTACCACAACATAATTCTAATAATGTCCAAATGTTTTGAAATATGAATTTTTAGGAACGTTTGCAATGAGTTGACATAGTTATACATGTGTGTGTATATATATATATGTATATATATATATGTATACATATATATATATATATATATATATATATATATATATATATATAGAGAGAGAGAGAGAGAGAGAGTCAGGCTAGAATACACTCGAGTGTACGGATCACACGAATACACTCAAGTGTGTCTGCATATCAAGACTATTTTTTGCAAAATGTAAACCGTTGATCTTCACCATCATACTATAATTAGGCTACATACAAATTTTGAGCCCATTTGGATGAGTGTAAGTCACTCATCCGAAGGCAACAAAATCGACGCGCGAAACTAATTTGAAATGCATAATTTTTGCGGTCTTCATAACATGAGCTATACATATCCAAATGTGCTCAAATTTTGCGTATGAGTTGTTCACGAGATGTTTAATAAGATCAACGGATTAGATTTTCAAAAAAAATATTACATCATGAAAAACTACTTGAGTGTATTCCGCTCTGGATACACTCGAGTGTATTCTAGCCTGACTCACACACACACACACACACACACACACACACATATATATATATATATATATATATATATATATATATATATATATAATGTAGCCTGCCTAGGGTTTTCTTGGATCTAGTGACACCAGTTGCGATCAAAGAGAGGACGACCTCTGATCATGTGAAGGGGAGGTTTCCTCCTTACCCTCTTGGGACGACGCCAGAGATAGAATCACCAAGACTTGAGGGAGAGAAGGAAGAAGGAGTCTCACGTCCAAAGAAAACATGGAGCCAGATCTTGGGAGGTGCAGATAGCTTCAACATGAAACACGTTTATGATCCTCCTGTCATTGAGAAAGGCAAAAGATTCATGACAATTGATGAAGAAACCTATGAAGCAATGGAGAAAACCTGGGAGCACATGGTTTATGTCTACGTGATTGGTAAGAGACCTAATTACTATCACATTCTAGCATGGATACATAGGATCTGTAAACCAAAAGGACGATTTGACCTATACTCCAAATCGAACAAGTTTTTTCTGGTTAGATTCAATATTATAGAGGAAGAGAATGTTGTCATCAACATGGGTTCGAGATGGTTTGATAATCAATTTGTAGTTGTGAAAGAACATCACACAGACAATGATTTGCATGGGGATATTGTAATGACCCGTTTTCAAATTAGTCATCTAATTAGAGTTTACTTGGATGATTGTATTCTTAACTAAGTTGATCATTGTTTAAAGCTTGATTAGTGATGGTAGTTAAGTTTTGATGTTTTAAATATAATGAGAAGATTTAATAATACTTTGATCCACATAATTAGGGTTAACATTCGTAAACCCTAATCGGCCCAAATTAGGGTTTTGATGACATATGAAAATAGAATTTGATAAGTATAGTGCCTCACTAAATGATTTTTAGTATTTTATTTGTAACTCTAATTTAATTCAAATTTGGATATGATTTGTATATCTCAATTTTGAACATTTTTGAAAATATCAGAAATTTTGAAGAATGTTATGACCTGTTTGTCGGTTGAGTTTGAAACTTGACCGATCAAATTTTAGATTGACATAGCTAATTGAATTTTATCTTTTTATTGGTATATTAAATTGATCTAAAATTTTAAGTGTAGTTGTTAAAATCCATTATAGACACGCTTTTAAATTTGTGTAATTTTTGGATGATTTTTGATCTCTACAGAGAGGGGTGTCAGTCGAGTTCTGTGAAGGACAAACTTGATCGACCATGATGCTGACTACAATCTAGCAGTGTAGTATTTGATTTTTAATTATTTATTGGTAACTCCAAATGATTGAAATTTTTTAATGTATCTTATAAACTAAATTTTAGACATTGAGTTAAAGTTTTATAATTATTGGATGAGGTTTGAGTTCTGAAACGTGTGGTTTCGATCGAGTTTATAACTCAGCCGACCAACCAGTCTGAGCAAAATAGAAATACATTGAGGGGCTTGTTTGCAAATGTTCTAAGAACCTCAATTCATCTATATCACTAACCTAACACACAAGGAGCTCTCATAACTCGTCCTTCCTATAAAAAAATGAAATTCTTGAGAGAGAGGAGAGCTAGGGTTTTGAGAAGAGAAAGTGGTGGAGATGTTGACCTAGGGTTTCTCTATCCAAGATATGATGAAATCAAGTAAGTTTAGATTCTTTGAATAGCATTTCATGGTGAATCTTCTCTCACATGTCAAAATTCCATCCCTCCCCTGATTTGATTTGAAATCACATCAAATCTCCCCCTTCTCTCACTCTTTCACTTCTAATCCCCATTTCTAGGGTTTCCAAGTTGAGAGGAGAAATAATTGAATTCTTTTACGAGAGTTTGATTGGGTTTCTAAAAATTCAGAGGTTGACCTATGAAATTAAGGTGCTTGGCACCTGAGGTGAGTGTTTTTCTCCCTCCTAAGCTTTGTATTCATGTTGAAAGCCTATTTCTATCCGGCTAAAACAATCAGAAACCTTGTTTGTACATGTATGTGATTGGATTTGATTTGGGAAAGATATTGGGGATCCAATTCTACTGATTTTGATTATTTATCATTGATTGGAACTTGATTAATTCTTGATACATTGATTGAGGATCCATGGGTTTTTCTTATGGATAGATGACTATGCTATTTCATGTGAATTTTGCCTAAAAATCAGCCCAATGGCCGATACGCTTGGAATTGAATTGACATGTGTAAAATCATATTTGAATTGTACTAGATTGTATGATACAAGTGTATTGTTGAATGTTAATAGAATTGGATGACCACATATCCTGATTAGTATTTGTGTTGAGGAAGTGAATGAAATGATTCAATTAATCAATGTATACGTATGATTGATGAATGAAATGTGTGAAAATGGAAACTAGGGTTTCCATGTTTGTGAATAACCCTAATGAACCCTTGAGTCATTATTGGATTACTGAATGATATGATTATTATGATATGTTGAACTAAGGAATGACTTCTTGAAAACCCTAAAAGTTTATTATTAAGACGATTATGAGTGATAAAGTTAGAACTTATATATGATGTTGTAAATGTGATCAAATGCTGAAGTTGAAAGTATTAATACTTCAATTGAATATGATGAGTCTTACTAATATTATCTAAGTCTAATGCATTTGTTTTAGTATAATAAAGAATGATCTTTGTTGATTATGGGAATGACATTAGAAGTCAATGACATGGTACACTTATCTAATAAGAAATGATATGAAGAAAAAATGTATTGATGGTGATGGCAAGTTAAAGATGAAACTAATGAAGTTATTATGATGAAGTCTATAATCCTTTGTTTTAATTACATGTGGCTTAAGCCAAATTGAATGAAACATACTAAAACTAGACTTTGATGGATATCAATGAAAAGAGAAGTATTGTATATCAAGTGAGTTAAAAATGATTGGTTCTAGTAATTTAATGTACATAACATGAGAGAAGTTGAGATTAATGAATATGAATTGAAGGAAAAAGATGAGAATTAGTAGACAAATTTAAGAAAAAAACTCTAATCATAAAATGTTGAGCAAGATGGTGCTAATGAATAACAATCTCAAATGAGGGATTAAGGAATGTACATAATTGTAGTTTAATTTAATTAAAAGATGAGGTTCAAGCATTTGAATTGATTTACAAGAATATGTTCTTGTATTGTGATTGTTTGATAGAATACTTGTACTATGAGAATGAACTATTTTGATGAAATTCAAATGATAATCAACATGTGTTGATTAGTAACCCCATATGAAGAACGTGAAATAAAAGAAGAAGAGAACTAAGTTTGTTATGCATGTATATGCATGCAATTTATTGGCATCTATTCAGATTGGATGGAGAAGCATGTCATATGATAAATCTATTCTGAGTATGGGGAATGATACATGATATCTATATGATTTTACTATTGCTAGTTCTAATGCCTCTACAAATATTTGTTCAAAACTATGATATACAATGAACTGATAATATTTATGTTGAAATTGAATTTAATATGTACTCCTTACATTGAGAAACCCTGATAAGGGTAAATATTGCATAATGAGATTATGTCTAGGGCTGAAAGCCCACTGATGATGATAAAACCCTGATGGGGTAAATGATGGACAATAAGATTATGTCTTGGGCAGAAAGCCCACTATTGATGATTGCTGTGAGATGATGTAGAAGAATAGAAATAATCATATGTGTTGCAATCTACAGATTTATTGTGCTTATTACATTGATCATTTTCCTTATTGATAAACTTGATCTATTTCATGTTATTCTAGTTATGCGAGAATACATAAATATGATGTATGATGTTTTGAATTCTTTTAAGATGAGTAAAAGAGACTAATAACAAGTAAAAGGATGGAATATCTAGTTAGGTGCCCTGAACACTGTGAGTTTCCCCCGAGGACCACACTGGGGAAACAAAACAGATCTCCTTGTAGTAATCGATGAATTATGAGAAGGATTTCCGAAGTGTGGATCGAGACCTTAAAGGTTAGACCACCAGGATTTAGGAGTGAGTCATCTGGAGTGGCTCTAGCCCTAAATCCTTGCTGTGAAAGTCTATGTCCAGATGGAATAGACTCTGATGAAATGAAATATGTGAAATGTGAAATGAAAAATATGTGAAATACTATGATATGTGATATACTGCTTTGCTGGTTCCTATCTCGTGTACCCGAGATGAGGACGTGAGCCTCTTTAGTAAACCCTGAGGTGGCTAGGGTCTTTTGTTGATATATTAGGGTGGCCGACTAAACCCTAAGATAGTGACGGTGAGTCGTTGACACGAGAATCAGGCGTGGCGACTTCTACATGGTGAGGTACAAGCCAAGTAGTTTCAGGGCAAATGAATAAAAGATGATAAGTCGTGTAGAATATGATTTGAATGATTATTACATTCCCTGTACTACTAGTTGATGATTTATCATTATTGATTAAGCTTCATGTTGTGGAAAGTAATCATGTTTCTATGGACAATTTCTATTTCATATTATGATATGTCATGCTGACAAGTTATAAATGTTGGGATTTATATCCATTCTGAATATGAGTTGGATTGCTTGCTATTTAATAGTATTGTTTGGTAGATATGTATTATGTGTACTTCAGCTTCAAGACTACATGATGTGTTCCTGGTCCCACTGGTGGAGTGTCACAAAGTTAATGTTATTGTTATTGTGACGAAGCGTTCAAACAAAACGTCATTAACCAAGCGGAAGCGGTCATTTGCAGCGGATTACTGAAAATCACTAAAAATTAAAACCATTTATAAAGAGATCCATACACTGGAAAACTCTTTCAAAAAGAACCAAAGTAATTCAATTACATTCTGGTTCACAAGTACACATCTTGTACCATTCCTTCTCGAGGATTACAAGCATCAACTGCCATGTTTAAAACTATATACAGGCATCATTGAAACATTGAGGCATCAAGCCAAAATCTCAGATCGATTCATTAAACTAACTACTGACTCCGAGGACCTGAGAGTACAGATACGACACATAGAACTCTATATACAAGATATGACAGCCAATGCCTCCACCTGAGTGTCACTGCTGTCCCTGTTGCTGCTGCTGCTGCTGCTGCTCTTCCCCTACTATAGGGTTTCTGCCTCTTCTTCCGTGTCCACCTAAAAAGTGTTGGTGACCAACGGAGTGAGACCCAGTCCCAGTGAGAGATATAACTCTCTGCAAAAAACATTATTATTGTAGTTTATTAGAATAAAATTGAGCAGAGGAATCATATATATTCAACAGTAGTTAAATCAATGTCTAGACAGGTTAGAGCAATATTCTTATTCAAAGCATTTTAGCTATAACTTGATAAGAAGCATATCACTTATCCATTAAGGAATATGAAGAACATGTATAACATTTATCCGATATACTAAGCAAGATAACATCCAACAATGATTCTCATATTTCAACATTAAGTAAATACGCTACATGGCTGATTACATTTTACAATCATACTTAATGCCCTAAAGAGATGAAGTATACCATTCATGCTCCAACCGACCGTGATTACGTAAAGCATCGGTACCATACAAGATCAATGGAAGATCCAGACTCCAAGACCTCAACCTTCTCGGTCAGTACGAGATTATATGGCAGAGACATCATGTGTCCAACTGCAATTAGCCTGCCAGGGTATAGTGGCATCTTCGCTATAGAGTTATAGCCCACAACATATACTCTCTTCAGGGTTATGTCCCGTAGCCAATGCCTGGTATCATATCATGGAGTCATGGCCCATAGCCATACTCATACTAGGGTATGGTCCGTAACCAATCCCGTGCATAGGACATAGCCTGCAGCCATTCCTATGGGGCATAAGGATATAATTGCCCAATTACCCCCACATATTCAAAAATATGTACTCTGAGTTAAACTGTTTCACCATTCAGCAAATTCTGACGCTGATGGATCTGTGGTCAGGGCAACTACATTATATGATATCACTTGATTAATTAAGTGTATTACCATATTCTTTTAGCATCAAACAAGTTTCCAAACATTAATTATTTTAACAATTGCTACAAAGAATGTGTAATACTTTCATCAGGCATTGTTCAAATCTTTACTAAAGCATTGGGATCTCAATCCCTCATCTCATCAGGAGCATTCTCATCCTTCCACAAACTCATCATCATGATTATAGAAAATGGGTATTCAAACCCTCCGTTTGTCAAGGAGAACTTGTTACCACTTATCAGGTAACTAATACCTTTAGGTCATCTGACCAAGGTAAACATGGTACTTGCTACACAAGCATCTCACAAGGCTCACATGGCCCATTTCATCTCTTGTTACCTCTCACTAGGCAACAAAGCATGTTATAGCTCACAAGGCCCATTAATAATAATAAATGAAACATCATAGCTCGTACCTAGCTATGCTCATCATCTCATGATACCTGCATGGTTAGTACACTTGATAACAGTTATATCAATTTCATATCAGCACCATGCTATACAAAGTAACACCACTAATCCTTTATTATGGTTAGGGTTTCCCATTTCATATCAATCGAGGTTAATCATCCCTTTACATAAATTAGGGCTATGGATAATCATCTCATTGCCCAAGATTAGTGTTACGACCCCACCTCCCGATAACCCCCAATTAAGGGAGACTGAGAGGTCGAAGCCGCACCCATGATTTCCGGATCAAAGGTTCGACAATTAACCAAGAATAATTATCAAATTTTAACATACTATACTGAAAGCTGTAAGAAAATAATTTTTTGCATACCTTTTCGAAAACTTGGATCTCTAAACTTCTATCCATACAGATACTAATCTATCTAATCCTCCTTTGCACTTTAATTCTCATTTAGTATCACATTAGCCACTTTACTGTTTGTTCTTTTCATTGTACCTAAAATGCCGACAAACAAAACGTCGGTCAGCCGTAGCTGGTATGTGGGGGAAACAAATAAACATACAACTATGATAACAATGTAATCATTCAATTAATCATTTAACAATCAAGATTACGTTTTAAGCCAAACTACTCAATCCATACCTATCCACAACTCTGTGTTGTCCCTGTAAGGACTTATATGGTACCTCTATAAAGGTGACTTGATGGACCTACCCTCTAGGCAGCCAAAGTCTTTCATGACCTGATGGACCTACCCTCTAGGTAGCCATGTACTAGGTCATCCATTATGACACAGAGGGGACCGGGAGCTGAGCTAGTAGGCACATATCTTATGTGATAATCATAGTCACTTTATAGTTGCAAGAATTAAATAAACATCCAATAGTTTAGTTGCATTCAATGCGATTAAACATCTGAGAATCCATCGGGAAACTAAAGCGGTTATTCATAATCATAACCACATACCTGTCTTGGAGATCTCAAGCAACAATTTATCCAAATCCAACTAGATGTCCAATCAAGCAAGCCAATAAATCAATCCAACAAACATTGATCCTGAAAACATGTATAATGTCTAATTGTCACAAGCATATCCCAACCAACTCTTTATTGACTTGGGACACCTTTCTAAGGTTTCTAAGTCTCATTAGGATGCATTAGGGTTTCTTAGATCAATTTCTGAAACTTTATCCTTTTTAGGTCAACAAACCCTAAAACAACTTTTCCACTCATAAAAACCCTAATTACTCAAATTATCCACATTAAGGATCTTTTATGCTCAAATTGGCTTAGGATCATCACATCTCTATTTTATTTATGAATTACAACCATTAAAACAATTAAAAGGCATATTCATATAAATTAGGGTTTTTAAGTTCATTAGTGCATAATCATGCACGAAACCCTAAATTAAACCAAATATATAAAAAGATCATATTTTTAAATCCTATTTTCTCTTTCATTAACAACAGGTTAATATCATCTTGAATTATCCATCTATCATCAAATCTAAGGGTTTTTCCTTAATTGAATCATTAAAGATGATAACTTTATTCCCTTTTCAAATTTCATGCATATTTAAGCACATAAACCCTAAATTAGACTAATCACGTGCAAAGTTCTTCCTTTTTGAACTCAATGTTCCTTTTTACATTTAACAGATTAATATAAACTCTAAAGATCCATTAAACCCTATTAAACACATTAATCATATCAAAATAGGGTTTCTTAATCTTTAATTAATTAAAGATAATGATTTACACTAATTTTCAAACTATGATCATATACAGGCTATAAAATTATTTTTAATGGATTCCTTGCATTTTTCTGATCAAAATTCATATACTACTTATCCTAATCGGAGTTATGAATCTTTAATTACGAATTTAACAAAATTTCACTCACCCGACCAATCAGGATGCGCCACGTCACCTAGCCCATGCAAGCGCTCGATTGGGTTTATAACCAAATTATGGTATTACCCTCACTTGAGTGGCTCACTCCTTTCCACGCGGAGGGGCAGAAGCGTCAAAAGATGGCCCGGTCGTCTTCAACCTTGCACACGCGACCTACTGCCGCTGCAGCAGAGATCCGACGCGGCTTTGCCGCCCTCCTGGACCCCGACGGCTACCAGGGCGGAACCCTTGGCTCTGCCATGCCCTCGCATAGGCAAGGACGCTGCTGAGACGTCGCCATGACGACCAGCAGGAGCTTTCCAGCTCTACAGCACGCAGAGGTTCCATGGCCCTCCTGCAGGTGGTGCGCACAAGCTAGGGCACCGGGCTAATGGTTGCACTCAGCTGCGACATCATGAGAGTATCAGGCTTCTACAGAACTCCAGGTTAGGGCTTCTTGTTGCCCCTGGTCGTAGTACCCTATAGTTAGGGTTTCAAACATGAAGAAGCAATGGGGAAGAGAGGGGGAGATGCAAAATCCCTTTATAACTCGATCCTGGGGGGTCTACCCCCTTTATAGAGAGGGTACTCATGCCCACGAAAGTTTGCCCACAAAGAAAACAAAGTTTTTCCTAAAAGGAAAAGGATTCCTTTATCAAGAAGCTAGTTCTCTCTCTTCCTCTTCATATTCCTTTTTCTTTTGATATTCCTTATCCTTTATATATTAGAATTCGAATTTCTTCTTACTTATTCTCTCTTTCCTTGCTTTTTAATCCATTGACACGAAATTCTATTTCCTTCAATCAAATTTACTTTCTTTTTAACAATACCTCATAATTCATTAATAATGCAACACATTATCCTCTTATTTTACAATTTTGGTATTTTCTCTTTCTTTCCTCTTTATTGGGACTCCTTGGATCCCAAGAAACTTTATTATTTCGAAATCCTTTTTATTGGATACTCATTATCCTTCTAGATGCATCTACATGCATCATTCTTCATTATTATGTATATTTCTTATTAAAATATCTTTTTTGAGGATTTCTTTTTATTTCTCTTTTATTTTCCTCATTGGTATTCCTTTTATCATTAGTAATCCTTGGAATATGAAATTCCACCAAGGATAACTCAATTATACCTCTTTTCACTTATTTCCCACATTTTCCCATTGTTTTCAATTTCTTTCTTAATAAAGAAATACATAATTAATCTTTTCTTTTCTTATTGCTTTCTTTATGAAACTTTGGACTCCTTGGAACCCAAGGAACCCAAGAGGCACGAAATCCTCTTTGGATTTGCCTTCTAGAGGTTTCTACATTTTTCTTTTCTCGAAAATTCAATTATCCATTTACTATTTGAATTTCCTTGTTATTTCCTTGTTATTGGGCCCAATAGCCAATAAAGCCCACAGCACAACATCAAGGCTATTGTAAATGAAATCCATTTATTTGAAGAAAATTATATCATTACTTGTTCAAATATCTTTAATATGAGAAATTACATTTCTCACCAATTGAACCCAAAAATTGGGGTTATAACATCCTTCCCCTCTTATAGGAATTTTGTCCTCAAAATTCAGGCACACAAACAAACAATTCAGGATAAGACTTTTCCATGTCCATCATTGGCCCCTATGTGGATTTTCCGTACTCATGTCGTTTCCAAAGAACCTTTATCATCACATATTCTTTTCTCTGAGTTCTTTCATCCAGTCGTCTATAAACTACACAGGTGACTCAGGCCATTTCAGCCTCCCTTGGGGCTCACTAGGTTCATTGCTCAGCACATGGTCGGGGTACCTCACATAGTGCTCTAAATTGTACACATGGAAAACATCTCCCATTACTCTATCCTGAGGGGTAGGGTCAAACCTAACCTTCTCCACCCATCCATCTCTAATGGACCCATGTATCGGGGACTCAGCTCTCTTAGTTATAACTTAGAGGGGTCGGATTTTCATGTCACATTTTCTCCCACAGTAACTTGTATGTCAGTCTACTTTGCATTTGCTCACGACTCTCATCGTCTCTAGGCTCCTTTCATTCCTTGTACCATCAAAGTGACTTCATCTACACGCACTGGGGTCCCTTTTCTAACCATCATGTGGTACTTTTCTAACCATCATGTGGTCCTTTCACCAACATCACCTTACTGAAGTGGTGACCGACACAACCTCCCTTACAGAGCTTCATATAAAACCCGATACTGGCTATGGTGGTCATTGTCACATCTTTCATAGGACAAGAACTGTCTCTAGATATCACCCTGAACGAGCACACATGCCCTCATCAGACCCTTTAGTCTGGATCATACTAACCATAGTTAGGGGTGATAAACTATACTTACATTGAGTTCTTCATGTACCTACTTCCACTTTATGAAAGTGAACCTTTAGGTCAAACTCTAGAACCTTTGAACTCGCTTCATGGTGTAGTTGAACCATCTCTCTCACGGGTAGTTCAACTAGATCTGTCCCTTGACAGAACTCTTTCTTTCTTATGTCATCTAGGTAAGGCGATCTACCATAACCCATATTGCATCTCGACCTTCTTCGGTCCAGGGAAGACCTATCACAACATCCATAGTGTTGAGCTCTCATTCCCTCTCAGGGATTCTTTTGTCCTCTATATCGATACACTGGGTTACTGGGGTTCGTCCTTTACCTCCTGGCTTGCATGGTCATAAACCACATGCAACTTCATCTTAAGCATCTAAAGTGCTATTGCCATTTTCCATGGTGTATCATGATTTCCTATATGTCATGATTCTTCCAAGATTGATTCCTCCGAAACCCTAAACCACTCTAGTCGGGGTTTCATCACCTTCTCTTCCAAAGAAGTACATCTGAGGTTTTACCACCATCCTTTCATTGCATCCAGGACTAGACTGGCTAACCAAACAACCATAACTTTTCAATGTATCTTGTTACATCTGAGTGTTATCCAAACACCTCTCCTTTTCGAACTTAAGGTTAGCCAATCAACCCTTTCTAGCTTCTGGTCAAACAAGTCCGATGTATCTCAACCAGAACATCCATTACCACTTCACATCCTTAGGTATTAGGTAACATTACACTTCCATGTATTTCACTTATCATGTCACCTCAAACTATATGTTTATCTTCATAAGAACACTCTCTGATTCCATCATCATGGTGATCAAACTCAACCTGGTATAACTTGTAAGTCCCCACATAGCTCATGATAAAAACATCCTCATAAGGGGACTACCTCATTCCTCTTAGTGTTTACCAACCATCCATGTATCATTCACTTTACCAGGGTAGATATCTTCTCTATCCCCATTTCTCGTGGCAACGTTCCAACCTACACCGTCTCTTATCCTTGGTGTATGACATGCATAATGTACTATCTCTCAACCCCATAATAAGAGGAAATAAGCATTTGGCTGCAGTCCAAATACAGAGTTCTTCCTGTTCCAAGAGTAGAGATGGTGCATCCCACCTTGCCAATACACCTTTAAATCTAAGTTGCAACGTGCCACATATGTATCTTCATCACAAACATCATGATATCAAACTAGTCTTGAACCTACTGAGGTTTATATCCTTGGTCATCTCCTCTAGGTCTATAGGGTACCGACTCTTTTGGGGTCATCCATCTTCCCTCATGCATCAAGAGAGTGCCCTACTCATCTGCCATTTGGGTCCCATGAGTTCATGAAGGTGATCAATCTCCTAACCCATGGCCCTCACACAATGATAGCTGTTACCTCCCGACCCTATGGTCATGTGCAACTGGGGAATTAAGCAACTCCTACTTTCATCGGTCTTATCCCTACCTGACCCTAGGATAGACTTAGGATTCTCCATTATAGAACATGTTCACTTAGAACCTTACCCAAGTCTTCATCATCTCTCTTTCTACATTCATGGGCTGACTCTCATCCGTTCATAGGCATCATGGCAACCTGCCTACCTTGGTCAAGCCCCATACTGGTTACCTCCATGGTAACACATTCACATGCAATAGAGATGGATATCTATGGGTCTGTAGATTCAATCTCATGCTATGTACCTTTCACTTAGCTTCTCAAGATCCTATGAG
The DNA here is from genome assembly GCA_963693085.1 of Alisma plantago-aquatica. NCBI lineage: Eukaryota > Viridiplantae > Streptophyta > Magnoliopsida > Alismatales > Alismataceae > Alisma > Alisma plantago-aquatica. Next base: position 221,994,221 of record OY856410.1, on the reverse strand, counting down.
ACCTCTTTAGGTTACCTTGAACAAACAAAACTTATATACACCCTTCCAAAGGGGTCCCTTTCCCAGGATGGGAGGAAAACTATCTCTAAGGTCACAAAAGCTCTTAAGTCTAGGGTTTACATCCACACGAGCCTACTTAACCCTAGAAAGCCACTAAGGCACAAGAAGATCACTTACCGAACCATACTAGGTCATACTTGTCCTCTTTCCTCAACGTTGGATCAAGATCATACCTTTCTTTATCATCAACCTAGTTGTGAGGGGTTCATTAATCATACTTTAAACTTAAAGGGCTCCCCTTTTCCTCTATTCATGAGGAGTACCATGCTCTTTTCTATAGGAACTCAATTCTCATCACGAGCATCAGGTATACCACTTCCCCTCTTAGGCCTAGTAACCCTAGGTTTAATTGTAGGTGTCCAACTGCATGCTCTATCTCTTAACTACGAACCAAGCATGCAAAAGGCATGACATGCATTTCTTGTCATCCTTCAACTCGAGCAACACTTAGGGTTGGGTTGCCAAAAGGTGCTAGGTCACCCATGGATCGTATGGCATCCCAAAGGCATGTCCTTTCAAACACCTGGTCCAACTCATCTCTCTCTAACCTTCACTTAGGGTTAGGGTTAGCATCATCCTCAGAGGATGTGCCATGTCTCTACTTGCAATGGAGATCTCTATCTCCAAGACTAACTTATCCTCCTGACAAGAAGGTCTGGCCTCAGGTCTCTTCTGAGGACATGACATCTTATGTCATACGTCCTAAGCATGTATCTATTATTTATTTTGCGCTTAATCTATTAAGCTTATGTCCATGACATCCTATTTACATGCCTTTCATTAATTTAGTGGAGGATTCCTTAAACCTTATTAACCTTACCCATACCTCAAGAGGGTGAGGAGAAGAAAGAAAACCCTAATCCTTTAGGTCCTTATCAGAATTTTGTGATGAGAAGGGATGATTAAGATGAGAAGTCCTAAAGGTATCTTATTTCGATTCATACCCTAAGACTTTGTCCAGGCAGTCACACGGGTCTGGGAGTCCTCGTATTCTGACTAGCGGTGTGGAGGAAAATCTTGCCAGCCCCCGGTCGTGATCCCTTTCTAGACACCTCCGTCTTTCGGATACTCCTCTAATAACTCCCTTGGGTTCTATGGAGTTTGTAAAATTTAATGATTATTAATGGTTAACTGAGGAACCTAAGCTCTGATACCAAATGTTACGACCCCACCTCCCGATAACCCCCAATTAAGGGAGACCGAGAGGTCGAAGCCGCACCCATGACTTCCGGATCAAAGGTTCGACAATTAACCAAGAATAATTATCACATTTTAACATACTATACTGAAAGCTGTAAGAAAATAAAATTTTGCATACCTAGGTGGTGCGCACAAGCTAGGGCACCGGGCTGATAGTTGCACTCAGCTGCGGCATCGTGAGAGTATCGGGCTTCTACAGAACTCCAGGTTAGGGCTTCTTGTTGCCCCTGGTCGCAGTACCCTATAGTTAAGGTTTCAAACATGAAGAAGCAATGGGGAAGAGAGGGGGAGATGCAAAATCCCTTTATAACTCGATCCTGGGGGGTCTACCCCCTTTATATAGAGGGTACTCATGCCCACGAAAGTTTGCCCACAAAGAAAACAAAGTTTTTCCTAAAAGGAAAAGGATTCCTTTATCAAGAAGCTAGTTCTCTCTCTTCCTCTTCATATTCCTTTTTCTTTTGATATTCCTTATCCTTGATATATTAGAATTCGAATTTCTTCTTACTTATTCTCTCTTTCCTTGCTTTTTAATCCATTGACACGAAATTCTATTTCCTTCAATCAAATTTACTTTCTTTTTAACAATACCTCATAATTCATTAATAATGCAATACATTATCCTCTTATTTTACAATTTTGGTATTTTCTCTTTCTTTCCTCTTTATTGGGACTCCTTGGATCCCAAGAAACTTTATTATTTCGAAATCCTTTTTATTGAATACTCATTATCCTTCTAGATGCATCTACATGCATCATTCTTCATTATTATGTATATTTCTTATTAAAATATCTTTTTTGAGGATTTCTTTTTATTTCTCTTTTATTTTCCTCATTGGTATTCCTTTTATCATTAGTAATCCTTGGAATACGAAATTCCACCAAGGATAACTCAATTATACCTCTTTTCACTTATTTCCCAAATTTTCCCATTGTTTTCAATTTCTTTCTTAATAAAGAAATACATAATTAATCTTTTCTTTTCTTATTGCTTTCTTTATGCAACTTTGGACTCCTTGGAACCCAAGGAACCCAAGAGGCACGAAATCCTCTTTGGATTTGCCTTCTAAAGGTTTCTACATTTTTCTTTTCTCGAAAATTCAATTATCCATTTACTATTTGAATTTCCTTGTTATTGGGCCCAATAGCCAATAAAGCCCACAACACAACATCAAGGCTATTGTAAACGAAATCCATTTATTTGAAGAAAATTATATCATTACTTGTTCAAATATCTTTAATATGAGAAATTACATTTCTCACCAATTGAACCCAAAAATTGGGGTTATAACAATTAGGGTTTCATGCACTATAACCCAAAATTTGGGTTTCACATACCTGCACCCTATATTAGGATTAGAATTTCGTATTACCATTTCACATAGAATTACATAGCATCACCCTAGATTAGGGTTTCACATCACATTACCTTGTATTAGGGTTTCTCATCACATCATTACCTTGAATTAAGGTTTTCTTATAACATTTCCCCAAAATTAGTGATTCATGTAACTTTACCTGAAATTAGGGTTTTCATGAAGCATCCTATTAAATTAGGGTTTTTTGTTAATTTACCCTGAATTAGGGTTTAGGGTTCATCAACATTCTTGATTAGGGTTTCATGATCTCATCATCATGGATCAAACCCTAATTACATATTTTATTCATATTGAAAGTGTTGAGGATTAATCACTACATGATTATCACTCATGTATAAGTTCCTCTCTCTCATCCTCTCTAGGAGGTTAATTACTTTAATATTGATTAGATTTAATAAACTTAAATGAAGAAGAGTTGACATAGTGTATTAAGTCATTGCTTCCGTAAGCATCAAAGGGTAACCCCTCAAAGGGTACTAATCACCTAAGTACTTTAGAGGTACAACCACTGGATTTAACTTTGATATATACCATTAAAAATCATAGGGTTAATTGTACTTACATAGTTTGAATCAATTAGACCTTCAAACGGTCTTGAGGTATTTTGACCTTCAAACGGTCTTTGATTCAATTGTAAATCGAATCAACCCATTCAGTTTTGAAACCGAATCATCATCAATTGTTTATGAAACCAATCAACCCATTCGATCTTGAAACCGAATCAATCTATTCGATCTTGAAACCGAATCTATCCATTCAGTCTTGAAACTGAATCCATCCATTCAGTCTTGAAACCAAATCCATCCATTCGATCTTGAAACCGAATCATCAACCATTGATTTGAAACTGAATCAATCTATTAGGTCTAGGGTTTGCAATCAATGGAACCTCCAACATTGAACCTATTGGAATTAGATTAAATTGAAACCATTGGATCATCATCCAACTTATGACATCTCCTGACCTCAAATGGTCTTGAGGTTATTTGACCTCAAACGGTCTTGAGATCCATTACCCATTCGGTTTTGAACTCAATCACCCATTCGGTTTTGAGGTAAATTACCCATTCGATCTTGGGTTCAACTGTCCATTCGGTTTTGAAGTAAATTACCCATTCAGTTTTGAAGTAAATTACCCATTCAGTCTTTTGTTCAATTACCCATTCGGTCTTGGGTTCAATTGTCCATTCGTTCTTGGGTTCAATTGTCCATTCGGTTTTGAAACTGAATCAACTCAATCGGTTTTGAAACTGAATCAGCTCAATCGGTTTTGAAAATCGTTTGTCCATTCCTTTGTTGAGGTGTGTGCTTAAGATGACATCATCATCTTCAAGCTTCAAACCTTCAAAATAAATTGTGATTCTTATGGTGATCTCAACAACTAATCAAAAGGAAATCGAGAAAGAAGAAAGGTTCAACACATGATGAATAAATTGCAAGCAATAATGACATTTAAGGGTTCAAGTTATATAACCCGCCTTCAAAATTGAATACAAGCTTCAAGCTTCACGTCCTTGATGGTGAATGAAGCTTTTGCAACTTCCAAAGGCTCATCCTTAAGTCTTTGAGTGAAATGAATGGCTAAGGTTGAAGATTGAATGAAGACAAGAAGAAATTAAGCATTGAATTTCGATTTCCACCATGAAATCAAGGTTGAAGATGACTATGGAGCTTACCTACAGGTTGGGGCACATCCTCCTGTTGTTCCTAAGCTCCCTTGTGTTCAACCAAATCAAGGAAGGAAAGAAGGGTCGAAAAAGCCTTTCATTTGAGTTGGAAATGAGATGTTTATAAGGGAATTTCAATGAGAGAGAAAGTGATATAATAATCTTTTAATTCCCTAAATTGGTGCCACTTATCCCCCTCACTTCCTTTCATGATAAACCATCATCCCCCCCCTTCGAATTCCTCTTCTTTATCCATGAATTAAAAGAAAGAAAATTAAGCACCTTAACCATTATAATAATAATATCCAAAATTAGTAGATATTATTTTTTCTTTTACTAATGCGAGTGGACTCTCCACTCACTTTAGATATTTTGTGGCCATTGCAAGGCATAAGGACGTCCACACTTATACAAATTCAACCATCCCATTTTTGGTTGAAGGGCACTTCAATTAATATATTTATTTTTGCATTAAATTGAATTAGGGTTTCAATTATGTTTAAATCTTGATTATTTTAATATCAAGATTCTCTCTCCTCCAAAGTGATTCAAAATGAGATTCCCCTCTGATTGTCTTGTCTCTAATTTATACCAAGAAACATTAGGGACTCTATAGAAGTGGTATTTTGCATATTGAACCCTAGGTTTTGGGTAATTTGCACATTACACCAAAACTAGGTTTTAATGCACAAACATTACTTTATAAGCTCTTTCTTGGTGCTCAGGCTATCACAGGCCATACCTCTACCTCATTCTCATTATTATGATGCTTCAACACTTTAGGAACATTTTATCATGTAACATTTGCAAGTTAACCCCTCAACTCGGGTAATTTGCACATTAGTCCAAAACAAGCAAAACAGTGTTTCAACATTATTCAAAAAGGACTAAAATTGAAACATAAGTTCCTCTTGGGCCTTAATTACTTTTCAAGAAATAAGAGAAAGCATATAATTAACTTTATTAAGAAAAACATCTAGGGTTAAAGCATAACCCAAGTCAGGGATGTTACAGTTATGTATTGATTCAAAATGCTTAGAACTTGACTTATTACTCATGCATTAGGATTCTTAATCTGAACTAAGAAGTATCTATTGATTTGTTCATAGACATGCTTTAAAAGATGTTTCAAATTTATAATTGTTTTAAGTGATTACCTTATCTGTTGGATCAAATTATCATTACAAGTTAGAAATGACTTATGATAGATCTATCTGTTAGACTTTTCAATATCTGCATGTTTCTATTAAGTTTATTATACTTAATTTGATGCTGATGCATGTACCTAGCTTGAGTGGGAGGTATCTACTCATTGGGGCTCTATATGAGTCTCATGAGGTTGTTTCAAATGTTTTTAGGTATAATGCTATTCAGTGGAGAGGTCACGACAAGGAAGATATAAATAGCATAATCTAGATAGATCAGAATGTCCCTGTACTCTCTCTTTCCTGGGATGGGTTGTAGATTAAGTTTGTTCATCAATGTACATGTATCTGATGTAAACTGAACCGCATATGAGAATAATATTTGATTCTAGATTTAATGGAGTTGAATATGATTTGTGATATCTGAATGTGATGTCCTTGATGTGACATTGATTTATGAGTTTGTGAAGAAATTAAAAGGAAAAAATTATCTGTCTTTTTCATATATTGTTTAATCGCCTTTGTCGAGAATTCATTTAGGTTTGGGATTATCTCTAATGGTTGGTATTTATGTTGATCAAAAGAGTGGGTCCTGACAAGCATGGTATCAGAGCCTAGGTTAGATGAGTCTGTAGGGACAATAGGATCTAGGACTAAATGATAATGTGGATGTTGAATATAACCTGAATGATGTGCATACTGACTGAATTCAGTATCCAGATACTCTGGTCAAGTATTTGGGTATTGAACTAAGCTAGTATGGAACTTCCGAATGTACTTCTTCTGGATGCCCTGACCAAGTATCCAGATGAACATAGTTTGGTAGTATAATAAGATGCATTAAAAAAGAATGGTGATAAAATGGTGAAAGAGAAAAGGATTTTATAATTCAATATGGAACCTATGGAAAACATGAAATTTTATATAAGAAAGATGAAAGCTTAATGGATTATGAAGACAATCTCTAATGAGTTTGAATTTGAGTATGAAATCTGAAATTGTGAGAAAAATCTATGAACTAAGATGCACACTAGATGATCTTCTTTATAAAGGAAATTGATGAATGTGGATGATAATTTGTGAATGATTCATAATCTTAATCCATGAGATACACAATCAAATAAAAAAAAGGATGTGAAAGGTGATGTGAATTAAATCTTGATAAATGATGTATTACTAATATTTGTGATTCATTTGTTTATAATACTCAAGGAGAGATATGATGATGACATAGGATGAAATATCCATCTAATACAACAACAACAAAATAAAGATGTCATATGAAAGAAAGATAAAATGGAAGTCTTTCTAACTGGATGTCGAGAGAGATGAATGATTAGATGATATGATATTATTCCATATATTTTCTTGGATTTTGAGATGAAATCCTAAAAGGAGGAGAGAATTGGTAATGACCCGTTTTCAAATTAGTCATCTAATTAGGGTTTACTTGGATGATTGTATGCTTAACTAAGTTGATCATTGTTTAAAGCTTGACTAGTGATGGTAGTTAAGTTTTGATGTTTTAAATATAATGAGAAGGTTTAATCATACTTTTATCCACATAATTAGGGTTAACATTCGGAAACCCTAATTGGCCCAAATTAGGGTTTTGATGACATATGAAAACAGAATTTGATAAGTATAGTGTCTCACTAAATGGTATTTAGTATTTTATTTATAACACTGATTTAATTAAAATTTGGATATGATTTGTATATGTCAATTGTGAACATTTTTGAAAAATATCAAAATTTTTGAAGAATGTTCTGACCTATTTGTCGGTCGAGTTTGAAACTCGACCGATCAAATTTCAGATTGACATAACAGTGTGGTAATTGAATTTTATCTTTTTATTGGTATATAAAATTTCTCTCAAATTTTAATTGTAGTTGTAAAACTCCATTATAGACGCCCTATTAAATTGGTGTAATTTTTGTATGATTTTTGATCTCTATAGAGAGGAGTGTCGGTCGAGTTCTGTGAAGGACAAACTCGACCGACCATGCTATTGACTGCAATATAGCACTGTAGTATTTGATTTTAAATTATTTATTAGTAACTTCAAATGATCTACAATTTATATAGTTTCTTAGAAACTCAATTTCAGACATTGGGTTAAAGTTTTATAATTTTTAGATGAGGTTTGAGTTCTGAAACGTGTGGTTTCAATCGAGTTTATAACTCAGCCGACCAACCAGTCTGAGCAAAATAAAAATACATTGAGGGGCTTGTTTGCAAATGTTCTAAGAACCTCAATTCATCTATATCACTAACCTAACACACATGGAGCTCTGACAGCTCGTCCTTCCTATCAAAGAAATGAAATTCTTGAGAGAGAGGAGAGCTAGGGTTTTGAGAAGAGAAAGTGGTGGAGATGTTGACCTAGGGTTTCTCTATCCAAGATATGATGAAATCAAGTAAGTTTAGCTTCTTTGCATAGAATTTCATGGTGAATCTTCTATCACATGTCAAAATTACGTACCTCCCCTGATTTGATTCGAAATCACATCAAATCTCCCCCTTTTCTCACTCTTTCTATTCTAATCCCCATTTCTAGGGTTTCTGAGTTGAGTGGAGAAAGAATTGGATTCTTTTATGAGAGTTTGATTGGGTTTCCAAAAATTTAGAGGTTGACCTACAAAATTAAGGTGCTTGGCACCTGAGGTGAGTGTTTTCTCCCTCCTAAGCTTTGTATTCATGTTGAAATCCTAATTCTATCCATCTAAAACAATCAGAAACCTTGTTTGTACATGTATGTGATTGGATTTGATTTGGGAAAGATATTGGAGATCCAATTCTACTGATTTTGATTATTTATCATTGATTGGAACTTGATTAGTTCCTGATATATTGATTGAGAATCCATGGGTTTTTCTTATGGTTAGATGACTATGCTATTTCATGTGAATTTTGCCTAAAAATAAGCCCAATGGCCGATATGCTTGGAATTGAATTGACATGTGTAAAATCATATTTGAATTGTACTAGATTGTATGATACAAGTGTATTTTTGAATGTTAATGGAATTGAATGACCACATATCCTGATTAGGATTTGTGTTGAGGAAGTGAATGAAATGAGTCAATTAATCAATGTATACTTATGTTTGATGAATGAAATGTGTGAAAATGGAAACTAAGGTTTCCATGTTTGTGGATAACCCTAATGAACCCTTTAGTAATGATTGGATTACTGAATGATATGATTATTATGATATGTTGAACTAATGAATGACTTCTTGAAAACCCTAAAAGTTTATTATTAAGATGATTATTATTGATAAAGTTAGAACTTATATATGATGTTGTAAATGTGATCAAATGCTGAAGTTGAAAGTATTAATACTTTAACTGAATATGATGAGTCTTACTAATATTATCTAAGTCTAATGCATTTGTTTTAGTATAATAAAGAATGATCTTTGTTGATTATGGAAATGACATTAGAAGTCATTTAGATGGTACACTTATCTAATAAGAAATGATATGAAGAAAAAATGTATTGATGGTGATGGTAAGTTAAAGATGAAACTAATGAAGTTATTATGATGAAGTCTTTAATCCTTTGTTTTAATTACATGTGGCTTAAGCCAAATTGAATGAAACATACTAAAACTAGACTTTGATGGATATCAATGAAAAGAGAAGTATTGTATATCAAGTGAGTTAAAAATGATTGGTTCTAATAATTTAATGAACATAACATGAGAGAAGTTGAGATTAATGAATATGAATTGAAGGAAAAAGATGAGAATTAGTAGACAAATTTAAGAAACAAACTCTAATCATAAAATGTTGAGCAAGATGGTGCTAATGAATAACAATCTGAAATGAGGGATTAAGTAATGCACATAATTGTAGTTTAATTCAATTAAAAGATGAGGTTCAAGCATTTGAATTGATTTACAAGAATGTGTTCTTGTATTGTGATTGTTTGATAGAATACTTGTACTATGAGAATGAACTATTTTTATGAAATTCAAATGATAATCAACATGTGTTGATTAGTAACCCCATATGAAGAATGTGAAATAAAAGAAGAAGAGAACTAAGTTTGTTATGCATGTATATGCATGAAATTTATTGGCATCTATTCAGATTGGATGGAACAAGCATATGTCATATGATAAATCTATTCTAAGTATGGGGAATGATACATGATATATATATGCTTTTACTATTACTAGTTCTAATGCCTCTGCAAATATTTGTTCAGAATTATGATATACAATGAACTGATAATATTTATGTTGAAATTGAATTTAATATGCACTCCTTACATTGAGAAACCCTAATAAGGGTAAATATTGCATAATGAGATTATGTATAGGGCTGAAAGACCACTGTTGATGATAAAACCCTGATGGGGTAAATGCTGGACAATAAGATTATGTCTCGGGCAGAAAGCCCCTATCGATGATTGCTGTGAGATGATGTAGAAGATAGAAATAATCATATGTGTTGCAATCTACAGATTTATTGTGCTTCTTACTTTGATCATTTTCCTTATTGATAAACTTGATATGTTTCATGTTATTCTAGTTACATGAGAATACAAAAATATGATGTATGATGTTTTGAATTCTTTTAAGATGAGTAAAAGAGACTAATAACAAGTGAAATGATGGAACATCTAGTTTGGTGCCCTAAACACCGTGAGTTTCCCCCGAGGACCACACTGGGGATACAAAATAGATCTCCTTATAGTAATCGATGAATTATGAGAAGGATTTCTAGAGTGTGGATCGAGACCTTAAAGGTTAGACTACCAAGATTTAGGAGTGAGTCATCTAGAGTGGCTCTGGCCCTAAATCCTTGCTGTGAAAGTCTATGTCCAGATGGAATAGACTCTGATGAAATGAAATATGTGAAATGTGAAATGAAAAATATGTGAAATACTATGATATGTGATATACTGCTTTGCTGGTTCCTATGTCGTGTACCCGAGATGAGGATGTGAGCCTCTTTAGGGAACCCTGAGGTGGCCAGGGTCTGTTGTTGATATCTTAGGGTGGCCAGCTAAACCCTAAGATAGTGACAGTGAGTTCTTGACACGAGAATCAGGCGTGGCGACTTCTACTTGGTGAGGTACAAGCCAAGTAGTTTCAGGGCAAATGAATAAAAGATGATAAGCCATGTTGAACATGATTTGAATGATTATTACATTCCGTGTACTGCTAGTTGATGATTTGTCATTATTGATTAAGCTTCATGTTGTGGAAAATAATCATGTTGCTATAGTCAGTTTCTATTTCATATTATGATCTGTCATGCTGATAAGTTATAAATGTTGGGATTTATAACCATTCTGAATATGAGTTGTATTGCTTGCTATTTGATAGTATTGTTTAGTAGATATGTATTATGTGTACTTCAGCTTCAGGACTGCAGGATGTGTTCTTGGTCTAGCTGGTGGAGTGTCACAAAGTTAATGTTATTGTTATGTTTCAAAATGCTTAGAACTTGACTTATTACTCATGCATTAGGATTCTTAATCTGAACTAAGAAGTATCTATTGATTTGTTCATAGACATGCTTTAAAAGATGTTTTAAAGTTATAATTGGTTTAAGTGATTACCTTATCTGTTGGATCAAATTATCATTACGATTTAGAAATGACTTATGATAGATCTATCTGCTACACTTTTCAATATCTGCATGTTTCTATTAAGTTTATTATACTTAATCTGATACTGATGTATGTGCCTAGATTGAGTGGGAGGTATCCACTCACTGGGGCTCTATATTAGTCTCATGAAGTTGTTTCAAATGTTTTTAGGTATAATTCTATCCAGCGGAGAGGTCACGAAAAGGAAGATATAAATAGCATAATCTAGATAGATTAGAATGTCCCTGTACTCTCTCTTTCCCGGGATGGGTTGTAGATTAAGTTTTTTCATCAATGTACATGTATCTGATGTAAACTGAACCACATATGAGAACAAGATTTGATTCTAGATTTAATGGAGTTGAATATGATTTGTGATATCTGAATGTGATGTACTTGATGTGACATTGATTTATGAGTTTGTAAAGAATGAAAAAGGAAAAATTTATCTATCTTTTTTGTATATGGTTTAATCGCCTTTGTTGAGAATTCATTGTTTTATTTCATAATATGGGTTTAGGTTTGGGATTATCTCTAATGGTTAGTATTTATTCTGATCAAAAGAGTGGGTCCTGATAGATATGTTTAGCACTATACCTGTATGGATCAAGATCTCAAGCATGGGTAGAAATTGGTCAGAGAAGGCGGCCGGAATAGTTGCTTCTGGAGTTGGAAAATTTACTACAAATTGACATCAGATCAGTAGAACAAGAATTCCCAAGAGAAGAAAAATCTCTGTTAGAATTATAGGCTGAAGAAGATCCACCTAAGGAGACATGGGTTAACCTCCCAAAGAAGGACCCGATAGCTATTGAGATTTAATATCAACACCTTCTAAAAAGATGTGCAGAATGCAAAGTTTTTAGTCATGATGGACTGTCCCTTACATGAGCATGAAAAAGAGATCCAACCAGTCCGTAAACCTAAACAACAATGGGTACAAGTCATTAAGAAGAAAAATAATTTTGAAACGGAGAAGACAAATAAAGATGAAGAACTAGTGGTGCATTCACAGAACAAGTTTGGAAAGCTAGTTGACACTGAGGAAACAACTATGATCGATGACGAAGGTGACCTGAGAGAAAATGTTGAAGGTATTTAAAATGATAATACGCCTAACAAAGAAGGAGGTTCCAGGAAAATTGGAGAATCTACAAGAGTGGTCTAGACACATAAGACTCAATGCTCAAGTAGAGTTTCCCAATGACATTCTTCATGTCGAATGTGCACGGTTCTTGTAAATCATGCAAGAGGAAGGAGGTAGGTTAGGTAATAAAAAACATACAAGCTTCAATTAGTGGATTAGTCGAGACCAACATCAAAAATCACTGTAAAGATATTATTGGCATAATGTACCCAACAAGCTGGAAATGAATATTAAACCATGATCACGCTAATAATGGGAGAGTTAGTGTGGGTTGGAATCCAAATTCTTGGAATCTTGAACACATTGACATGGACAATCAACAAATTACATCTAAATACATCAATAAAGGAGGTTTACTCATCACAATGACAATAATTTATGCGAGAAATATCATGAGTCAGAGATTAAACCTATGGAGTAAACTAGAGAGTTTGGCTCCAATAATAAAAGGTCCTTGGCTAGTTTTTGGTGATTTCAACAAAATCCAAAAGAGAGAAGAGAAGTCTAGTGGAAGAGAGGTCCCTAATTCTATCTAAGTTCTTTCAACACATCAATTGATAATGCTTGCTTAACCAAGATCCCCACTATTGGTAAAGAAAAATTTACTTGGCACAATAATATAAAGATGGCTAAGTGTATTGCTTGTAAATTGAACATGGCCTTTACAATGTCGAGTGGCTAGAGTGCTTCCCTGACTAAAAAACTAAGCTACTAACTTTTTATTTCTCAGATCATGCAGCTTTACACGTTAGCTTGAAAGAAACCATCAAGAATAATAGACCATTCAAGTTCTCAAACCTGTGGCAAGATTGGTCGGGATGCATTGATATCATTATAGAAGCCTGGGAAAAGGAGGTGCATGGAAATTTGCTCTTTTTCTTCAACCAAAGATTGAAACATGTGAAGGATGCACTGAAAAAATGGTCCCAGAAATATATCAACCTACATAACCTAATTGCCAAGGAGAAAGATGAGATGAATGAGATATCCAGAGCCCTCAAGAGAAATCCCCTCGATGATGATCTTATTGAGGAAGAGAAGATTACCATTAATAAAGCACCTAGAATTAGCTGAAGAAAAGTACTTCTAGCAAAGAAGTAAAAGTGAATGGATTACTAATGGTTAAATCACAAAACCAAAGTATATCATTCCATTGTGAAAAGGAGAGAAGCAGTAAATTCTGTTACTAAACTGTATGATGTTGATGTCAATGACATTGATGACAATAAAACATCATTAAAAGGACTACTAAATTCTTTGAGGAAATTTACAACAAAAACCATGATGACATAGAAGACATGAACGTCGAATGGTTGCATAAGTTTACAAAAGAGGATAATGTTCACCTTTGCAAGATACCTATTGAGGAGGAGATACGAGATGCAATATGGAGCATAGGTGCCGACAAGAGCCTGAGACCAGATGGTTTTAATGGCTTCTTTTATAGACAAAATTGGGACCTTATTAAAAATCAATTGAAGGATGTTGTGAATTGGTTCTTTCATGGTGGAAACATGGATAAATAGATTAACCATGTCTTTCTTGCTCTAATACCTAAAAGAGAAGTAAAAACCATGCCTGCATATTTCTAGCATGTAGCCTGTTGTTCTATGCTCTATAAGATCCTGACAAAGATAACTACTAAATATCTATCAATTATTTTTCCTAAACTAATCTCTCCAAACCAAGGCACATTTGTCAAAGGGACAAATATTGAAGACTGTACGATGCTTGCAGCTGAATTCACTATAAACGTCAACGTCCAACAAAGAAAACCATCTGCATGTATTAAACTAGACATCACAAAGGCTTACGACTCAGTAAAATGGATCTATCTATGGAAGTGCTTAGAAAGTATGAGTTTCTGTGATAATTGGATCTGCATGGTAAAGCAATGTGTCACAACTCCTACATTATCTCTTATTATAGACAAGAGTTATGGGGGCTTCTTCTTGAATTCTAATGGCTTAAGGTAGGGTGACCCTTTTTCACCACTACTTTTCACCCCGAAGATGGAGGGTTTCAGTAGAATGATTGACAAGAAAGTCAGTAACAAAGAAATCCAAACTTATACTATAATAAAGGTGAAAGTCCTTTCTCATCTTTTGTTCACAAATGACATTCTGATATTCATTGAAGGGAGGAAGAGGATCTAACAAATATTAGGAGATGACTCACATAGTTTGGTAAAATTTTGGGAATGATAATCAATGACACCATGTCAAGCATATACTTTTCTATTTTATGCAAAATGAAGAGAAATCTAGCTGAAGAGATTAGTATTCAACAAGGTGTATGGCCAACCAAGCATCTAGGTTTCCCACTAACCGGGGGTAACATTAGGAGGCAACACTTCCATGAATGCTTGGATAGGGTCAAAGACAAAATAACGAAATGGCCAGGCTCAAGAATGTCAATGGCAGGCCATATAACATTGGCTAAAAGTTCTACCATGGGACTTATCAGATACTGGATGACTCAAGTGGAGGTTCCAAATTTCGTGTTAAGAAGGATTGAAGTCATGCTATCAGATTCTATATGGGGTAACACCATTCACCCAACTAGATGGAAGAGGTTATCGTTCCCAACCCAAGTAGGTGGACTAAACCTTCAAGCATTGAGTGACTTAGCAGATTGCTATAGTCTTAAAAGGATCACTAAGATGTTACAAGGAGAATCCACATGAGATAGGTGGATGACAAGGAGATACAAAGATAATATGAATCATGGGCCTAATCACAGATGGGATTATTCTACCTTGTGGAGAAGAATGGTTGAAATCAAGCCAAAGTGGAAGGAAAGATACTTAAATGATGATACATGGAACTCATGCAGACATAAATCAAAAGTTGATCAAGGTGCATTTAGACTATGGACTAAATGGAACAATCCCAGATGGAGCATGATGACATATAGGGCCTACAAAATATGCTACCAACTATGGGTAGGATTTTGAAATGAAATCCCAATGCACCAGCTACATGCATCCTTTGTGAAGATGAGGAGGAATCAACACTTTATCTCTTCGACAAGTGCAAATACTATAGATACCTATGGAGGATAATTAGACTAAATCTTGGTTTGAGAAGTTGCAATTCATTAGTATATGCCCTTAAAGATAACCTCAAATGTTCAGAAGATGAACAAATTCTATACACTTGGTATCTAACATTGTGTTCACACTAGCTATGTGGAGTGAAAGGAATAAAAGAAGACTGGGATGAGAAAGAAATGATGAACTAAAGCTTTTTACCAAGATAGAATCAGAACTCAAGATGAGGTTTTCTACCTTTAGAAAGAATCTAGAAGGGGTGCCTTTGAATGTCAAAATTAATTGGGATTTTTTGTAATAACTCATCATTGTTTAGATGAGTTTGTTTGTTAGCCATTAGTTCAAAGATGGCTTGTAATTTCCCCCCTTTAAGGGATCAGAATATAGTTATCAAGGATTCCAATACATACACACACACACATATATATATATATATGTATATGTGTGTCTATATATATATATATATATATGGCATTCATTCAATACCCGCGCGGGTAGCCTAGAGTTTGTTACCCGTCAGCCAAAAAAGTAACTCGCTGGATAAAAAAGTAATGATGATGCTAAAAAAGTAACTATACGACTAAAAAAGTAAATCTGGGCATGATACACAACTAATATATATATATATATATATATATATATATATATATATATAATCATATTTTTGAATATGCTATAGAAAATGTAACTATCTATGCATGAAAAGTAACAGTTTTCAAGGTAAATTAACCCTCTACACGTCAAAAGTAAGAAACTCCAAAAAAAGTAACCAAAGTAGGGGGCAGGTAGCTACCCGCATGGGTATTGAATATGGACCCATATATACCAAATATATATATATATATATATATATATATATATACATAAGGTAGCGATCTAGTGAGAAACATTCTACGGTGAGAGCATGAGAGGCATTTGAATAGATATAAATTTGTAGCTTATTTTCAATATCTAACCTTATAGATGGGAATAACATCATTACATTTACCTTCACACAAAAAAATCATTACAATTGAATATCGTTTACATGTTCATATATACAATATACACATTTTACATCCAACGGTCAGCCTAAAACTCAATATTGAGCATTGAAAAGGATTTGCTTGTTGTGCGTGCAATACAAGTCCTATGATGATAAAATTTTGTGGGAAGGTAACTAATAGGGTATATTTTTAATCGATGTGGTTAGATTAAGAAAATTTGGTCATTGTGCAAAGTTATTCAAATGCCTCTCATGCTCTCACCAAGATATGTTTCTCACTGGATCATTGTCATATATATGTATATATATATGTATGTATATATATGTATATGTTAGATCAAGCTTTTCCCATGTCAATTTAATTAGATGAATTGCATACTTTTTTATAAGAAGCAATTTATTACCAAGATTGATATCCATGCATGCAATTATATTAGTTAGAGAAGAGCTTAATATCAACAAATCCCTTACCTGTTCCTTGAACGCCTGACCTTGTCCATTTGATTATTTAGATATTATTACAAGAAAATAACATCTCCACAGAAAAATAGTGTCAAATGACATTGTATTCTACTAGTATCACGCACACCCACCTAAGCAATGTAGGAGCTAACCATTTTTAGGGACATTTCTATCATGCTCAAGGTGACGATAATGTTAAAGTGAAATACACACATATTTCTATGGCAAATATGTGGGAATATAAATAATGATTGTTTGAGAAATAACAAAGTGGGGAAACTAAGGATGGTGAATATGGAGGAAAAGTTATATTTGGGTCATCTTAGTTGGCATGGATATGTCTAACATAGACTAACAAATGCACCATTTTGAAGTATTACTATTCATCTATCATTTTTTAAAAGGGAAGGGGAAGGTTGAAACTAACTTAATTATTGCTAATAATGAGAGTTTATCAATCATTAGATATCAATTAGCATATGGTCCATAATAGGATATACAGATAGGAATGATCCATGTGATCGAAACCAAAATGGATGGGAATACATATAGATGACGATGTCTCTAGAGAAGTTTAACTAAACACTACCAATCTACAACTTAACTACTTGGGTTTGTATGGTTTGAACTAGCTAATGATTTAGTTAGGTTATAAAAGTCTACAAACCAATATGTATGGTTTTTAGTTTGTAGTTTAGTGGCAAACCAAACAAAACTAGACTACATCTTAGTTGACAATCCTTGTATTCAAATGAATTAGCATTGTTTACTCACATTAGTAATGTGTTCATATAAAATATCATTAGCAGTGAGAGGAGAGAGAGAATTAGGTGGTGGAGGTGAAATCAAACATTCTAGAGCTCTGACAAATGTTGTAGTTTTTAAGCTTAATCATTACATTCTTATTACTTTTAGTTTAACTATCCAACTCACTAATTAATATTCATCTTCCATACATTTCCTCTATGATGACTCAATTTGATCATAGCTAAGTAGCCATGTTTTACTTGGCTAATTGCATGCTTTACTCATTTATCATTTATTTAAACTTGATCAATTAAAATTAGTGTAATTATGAAGTGTTGAACATTGAACTTGTTCAAACACGCTAAACATTTTGTAGTTGGAAGTGATTATGGATTTACAAGAGAAAACCTAAGTTGAGGCTTATTTAGAGTTTTGTGATACTTTTAAGAAAGTCCAAATACATGGATTGAAACCAGTGGCAGATCTTGAAAATTACACTGGGGTTTGGGGGGATAAACAATGTAGTTTTGTTTTATGTCATGGGGGGTTGAATAGAAAATTTTTGTGACACTGAGAATTGAACATGCACCACCAGAATTTGCAAATAAGCCATCTGCCACCCCACTAAGATGCTTTCTTTGTCTATATTTAAACCATCAATGTATATATATACATATTTAGATTTATTTAATACACAAAGATAGGTACTTAACATTATTTTTAGAGGAGAGGAGGGGGGGGTTCAGCCCCCCTAGCTATGCCCTTGACTAAAACTATGATCACACCCTAATTTCAGTTAATTTGATTACATAAATATGAGTCTAACAACATCTTTTTGTATGTCGAATCATACCTTGATCATAACTACATTAGTAGGGGTTTGATGCAAAACCCTAGTCTTTTAAATTAGGTTTTTTAGGGAATATTTGAGGGTTTTTAGATGCAAAAAAAATGTGAAACAAGAAAGGATCTTCAACTATACTTATATCTGAGTTTTTAATAATGTTGTTTAATATATAAAATGTTCTAAAGAAAAATTAAATGTATATGAAGTTTAGGCCTTTTTAACTAGTTAAATTTTCCTTAAAAAGGCAAAATAACCAAATTTGACCCCATACATAAGATATGCTGGAGGAATTTGTTATGGAGAAATTTTCCCAATAATTATCAAATTTTAACAGACCTTTTCATTGGCTAAGATTCTTGGAAAAAAGCTCAGTTCTAAGTTTCTTGAAATCTGTGACAACCCTGATTTTGAGTTTTATGAAGTTAAAACTCAATTGAGGCACAAATGGATCCAAGTGGCTTATAGTGAACCATTAAGTACATTAGGGTCATAAGAAGCATTTTTTACTCATTTGATCAATGATTTTATGATTATTTGCATTAAATTCAAAGTTTATACACCTAATTATAAATTTATTGGAAGATTTTAATTAGATGAGAAAAGAATGGAATCATGGTCTTAAAATTGTTAAGGAGACTCCTTATTTAATGAAGAATCTTTGGTTAAAAAATTTCATTTGAAATGGATGTCCCTACTAGGAGTTATAGGTGTTTGAATATATGGTTAATTCTCTGATATATGTACTAGAACTTTGGTCTTTCTATCCTTTTTAGACCTTGGGTTGTGACAATAAATGTTGCACCAAGTTGGTTTTAAGAAAGACGTGTGAAAAACCATAATCCATTGTATCTCCCACGATGGATGTCTTCCAAGTTGTCCCGTACTCCTAGATTAGTCGGGGTAGAGAGATGGACATGTTGCCTTACCTCACACCACTAAAATTTGACTTCAACAACCACCCTACTGACCCATATACTTCTTATCTCATCAAAAAGATTGGAGATACCAAACTAGGAATCTTAAAGGTTGTTTGGTGGAGAAATGTGAGAAACCAGACTCTCTTCTAGGATGTCATCTCCACCCACATTGTAGGTGGTAGATGGAATGAGGATAGGAGGAAGAGAGGCCTACCCATCCCTAAAACTAGTAGAAGTTAGTGGAGAAGTTTTTAGGCAGCCATGACTTGTTCCCTTAGTTGACTCCATCATCAATGACAACGGAGGTGGTCTAGGGTGGGAGTTATCAAGCTTATCCACCATGAATATAGGGCACCTTTGACTTTGTAGAGGTTCCACTATCCTCTTAGAAGTATCAACGAAACTGAAGGCAAGCACAACTCATTTTACCCCTTTCTTGCCACCTCCAACAATAGTCTCATGGGGTCGCTCACTGCCCCCAATGATCTAGAGGGCCAATCTACTTTTGGCTTTGCCGCTCGACCTCCCATCGCCACCGTGATGCCAAAGGAAACAAGATATGGATAGGAGAGGGACCTTGAAGCACTTGCTTCATCACCATCTGATGCGATGATTTTGAGTCGCATTTATAGACCTTTTTGATATGTATTTTGTGCTTTTATTAGTCATTTTTATGGTTAATATTACATAATTCACCCATTTCAGTCATTGCCATAATTTTATGTCAAATCCTCTTAGTTTTATCATTTTGAGCATTAATTATCACATTATCATAATTCATGTGTATTTATTTGATCTTGTCTTTGGATTTCAGGAAAAAACAAGTATCTGCTTCCGTCGATACCATCGACGGAAGTCGATACCATCGACGAGGCCACAGGGTGCCAGCCGAAAGGAGCAGCAAAGAGTCGATACCATCGACACCCAAGTCGATGGTATCGAGACCCCTTCAGGTTGTTGGCGAGGAAGTTGTCGATAGTATCGACCCCAAGTTGATACCATCGACGCATGGAGGCTACAACGTCGCTAAATGACAAAAAAACTGACGCTACAGAGAGGTCGATACCATCGACCCAAGTTGATAGTATCGAGATGGCTACAGGCACTCAGACAAAAAGACAAGAAGGCTGTCGCTACTACATTGGGTCGATACCATCGACCCGCGTCGATGGTATCGACACCGTCAGATATGCGTTGGATTCATATTGATTTCAATCGGACGACTAGAGTTAATTGACGACCTAATTAGGGACTTATACCTAATGACGGCCGCCTGGGACGAGAATCATCTAATTTGCCATTGCACAAGTGCCAAGGAGGGAGAGAAAGGAGAAGGGAGGCCAGAAGTTCATACCTGTCGATTCAGACGCTGCCGAAGACGGATTTCACCACCGAGAGGCGGGAAAGCTCGTGTTCTACGCAAAGGATCAATTGGTTCTCCTCCTTTCAGGGGTTTTCCCATTTAATTCACGTTTTTCATATGATTTCCCCTATTGCTACCATGTATTTATGTGAGATGAACATGCGGGGCTAATCCCCTCCATCTTTAGGACCGGGAGTAGCCCGGGAATGCATTGTATGACAGTTTTATATTAATAATTCATATTTTCTCTCTTAAATCCGTGGTATAATTTTGTTTTCTCCATATATTGTTATGATTGATCACCATAATAATAACCTAATGCCCTTAATCACTTTGACAGAAGGGTTAACGGTTGAAGAGAGACGAAACCTACATTAATCGATAAATCCCTTGAAAAAGGAGGTGTAAAATTAATGGTGGAAACTGAGAGATCGTTCGTAATGCACTTAGTTTAGGGAATAGATTACTACGACGGTGGAATCAACCTAAACCTAAGTAGTGAATTGCACCACGACAGTGGGTAATTCTGTTTTCAGGCCACTACCCGGATAGAGAGAGAAGATTGAGGAATTATATGAAACCTAATACAATGATAACCCGCGGTGAAACCGCAATCCTAAAGATACCTTTTTGAATTGATTAAATTAACCTTTAATCGATTGTTTGCTTTGTTTCATTTTTATTTTCTTTTAATTTTGACAACAAACCCCAATTTGTTATTTGGCTTAGCTGATCGCAAATAGTTAGTAGGAGTCTCCGACAATTCCAAGTATCCCTGTGTTCGACTCGGGCCTCACAAGGCTTGTATTACTCGACGCGTATACTTGCGTTTTTAGTGCATAGTAAAATTCACGTCAAGTTTTTGGCGCCGTTTCCGGGGATACGGCGGAATTGTTGGCACTTCGAGTGCTACGAGCGGCCACTCTAGGCCACAAAGTTTTTTTTTCATTCAAATTCAAATATTTTTACATTACACTATAATTGTTATACTCGTCTAAGCATAGTACTGAACTCAAATTTTCTTATTTCAGGTACTGTGTATGGTGCATACACGTAGTACAGACTACGACAATCGCACACCCGAGGTTCCGTTTTTGGGACCTGAGGACGAGGAGCATTCTGAGCACGAGTACCAAGAAGAGATAGATTCTGAATCTGAACCAGAAGACATGGCCGAGCCACAGACCATATGGGAGAAGATCAAAGCTTCTTCCTCATCAGCTTCAAAGGGGCCTATAAAAAAGTAGGCGATCAACATACCGACATATAAGATCGATCCAGCGTTGATTAATTTGGTAAAATCAAATGCGTTTCATGGGCTGAAGAATGAGGATCCTGTTGCACACATCAGCCAGTTCGTTGAAAACTGTGACATGGTAAAGATAGACAGGTTTCCACAAGATGCTTTGTACCTCAAGCTGTTCCCAAGTTCCTTGGCAGGAGCAGCAAGAGAGTGGCTACATAATCTAGACGATGAGTTCATTGAGTCTTGGGACCATATGGTGGAAGTTTTCTTTGAGAGGTTCTTCCCTCCTGAGAAGACTAACGACATGATCTGGAAGATTCACATATTCACCCAACAGGCGGGTGAAACATATTCTGAGACCTGGGAGCAATTTCAGGTTATGTTGAGGAGATGTCCGCATCACGGGCTGGACAAAGAGACACAGGTGAAAATCTTCTATTTTGCTCTCTCCGAGCATGATAGGAGTAATCTGGATTCAGCCGGGTCGGGATTTTTTCTGAATAACACTGACACTAGATGCTGGGAAATACTCAAGAATATGGCTAGAAAGCAGTCTTGGGGAGAAAGAGAGAGAGGCCCAGTTGAGCAAGCACGAGTCGCCAGTGAATCAAAGGCAATGAGAGAGCTGAATGAGAAGATGGATCTTCTCGCAAAGAAGTTACTGCAAAAAGAAGAAAATGAGTCTGAGGATGAGGCTCAAGTCAAGTACATGAGACAACAACAAGGGTACAGGAACAATGACTACTCATGGAGAAAGGACAAAAAGTTCGCATGGAAGGATCCGAATAATTTTCTACAGGATCCGGAAGCCAAGCCCGCACCAGTTGCAGAGGACAAGAGCACAGAGTTGCTCAATCAGGTCATCAAGCAAAATCAAGAGTTAATGAACACATTCAGGCAGCAAATCAAGCAACAAGGTGAATTTATGAATCAATTTGGGCAGACATTGCAGAGCCATGGGGCTCAAATGAGGACCATAGAGACCTCCATGGCGCAGATGGCAGCTGAAATTGCTAGTTTGAAGAAGCCAGCACATCCGGGTTTTTCGGGGAACACCAATGTTCCCGGGGGAAACCAGCAAGCCAAGTCCATTTTACTGAGAAGCGGAAAGAAGGTGTTGAATCCAAGAATGGATGAAACAAGCATACCGCAAGATAAAGTTGAAGGTGAAACCACTACGGAGCAGCCCACACCAGTCACAGGGCAGGTTGAAGACATAGCCGTGGATGGTAATGATGAACAGGTAGCTGAGGAGGAACCGCAGAAAATGACGCCTTATGTGCCACCTCATCAAAAGGCACAAGCCGTTCCGGTCCCCTATCCGAATAGTGCAAAGGCAAGGAAGGTAGATGCACAATTCAAAAAAAATTCTTGGACAGCTTTAGGAAGCTTTCGGTCAATATTCCGTTATTGGAAGCTATTGAGCAAATCCCGTCATACGGGAAGTTTCTAAAAGATTTCATCACCAAGAAGAGGAAGATACCAGATACTGAGGTCGTTGTGCTAAAGGAGCAAGTGAGTGCCTTCATTATGGGCACTCTACCGCCAAAGAGACAGGATCCCGGGTGTTTCAACATTTCTTGCTATATCGGGAAGTTTAAATTTGGAGAGGCATTATGTGATTCAGGGGCAAGCATCAATTTGATGCCCCTTTCGACATTTAAAAAGATGGGATTAAAGGAGTCACGGCCGAGCAATATGACTATCCAATTGGCCGAAAACTCTGTGGTGAAGCCTTATGGAATCTGCGAAGATGTCTTAGTGAAGGTGGATCGATTTGTCTTTCCGGCTGATTTTGTGGTTATGGAGATGCAGGATGAGCATGGCAATGAGCTGTTACTTGGACGTCCATCCCAAGCTACAGCCGACATGATCTTAGAGATGGGGAGAGGTCGCTTGACCTTAGGCATAGCAGATGACCGCTTTGAGATGGTCATGCCCTCTAGCACTGCGTCTTCTAAAGCAAAAGAACAATGTAATATGGTGAAACACATGGATCACAACATCTCACTCTGCCTTGGAAAACCATTTTTGGACATGGCTCATGTGATGAGCAAGATGGATAATGGAAACTTAGCTGTGGATATCATGGATCAAACTAAGGTTGTTTCTTTGTGCAAAGCTGTTGGATTTCCGAATGATGAGAATGAGGACATTCCGCCTTCATGGGAGGATGATGCAATTGCTATTTCTGTTGTTGATGCATATCCGGAATTGCCGTTAGAGGCTTGTATGTTGAATGTTACCTATGATTGGATGCAGAGTAAATCACCCAAGGAGTGCGCTAAAATGCTTCAGATGCTTCCATGCTTCTATGCGAGGCACTATGAAGATTTAGGTGCACTTCCCCCACCGCTGCATTCATCTCTTATCAACCCGCCAGATTTAGAATTGAAGCCGCTGCCCCCGCAACTCAAGTACGTCTTTCTAGCTGAGAAGGACAAGTTACCGGTGATCGTATCTGCTTACTTGAGTACGGATGAGGAGGAGCAATTGCTGATAGTGCTCAAGAACCACCATGGAGCTTTTGGGTGGTCTGTTGCAGACATCAAGGGGATCTCCCCTACTCTTTTCCAGCATAAGATTCGGCTTGAGGAGGGAGCCAAGCCAGTTATTCAGCCTCAAAGACGTTTAAATCCGAGCATGATGGAGGTTGTGAAGAATGAGGTCATCAAACTTCTTGCGGCAGGGATTATATATGCCATATCAGACTCGACGTGGGTGAGTCCCACACTGGTAGTCCCTAAGAAGGGGGGAATTACTGTCACTAAAAATTTGTTGAATGAACCTGTCACCACCCGATTGGTAACCGGGTGGAGAGTTTGTATTGACTACCGTCATCTGAATGCTGCCACACTTAAAGATCATTTTCCTTTACCATTTATTGATCAAATTTTAGAACGTCTTGCCGGTCGGTTGCATTTTTGTTTTCTGGACGGGTATTCGGGGTATAACCAGATTTCGATTGATCCTTTGGATCAAGAGAAGTCTACGTTCACCTGTCCCTATGGGACTTTTTCTTACCGACGAATGCCGTTTGGTTTATGTAATGCACCGGCGACGTTTCAACGCTGTATGCTCGCCATATTTTCAGACATGGTAGAGCGCTGTCTCGAGGTTTTTATGGATGACTTCTCAGTTTATGGTGCATCGTTTGATGATTGTCTCTATAACCTAGACAAAGTGTTGCAGCGTTGTGAGGACACACACTTGGTCCTTAACTGGGAGAAATGTCACATGATGGTGACAGAGGGAATAGTGCTAGGACACAAGGTGTCTAGCAAAGGTCTTGAGGTAGACCCTGTGAAAATTGAGGTGATTTCCAAGCTGCCCCCACCAAATTCTGTAAAAGGGGTGAGAAGCTTTTTGGGACACGCCGGGTTCTATCGACGATTCATTAAGGATTTTTCTAAAATTGCAAAACCTTTATCCGAACTCTTAGAGAAAGATGCGGTTTTCGATTTCAACGATAAGTGTCTTCATGCATTCAATGTTTTGAAAGAAAAGTTGATTTCTGCCCCGGTTGTTCAAACGCCGGATTGGATAAAACCTTTCGAATTGATGTGTGACGCTTCGGATTTTGCAGTAGGAGCCGTATTGGGGCAACGGGTAGATAATAAGCCCGCTGTGACTTTCTATGCTTCAAAAACACTAAATGATGCTCAATTGAATTATACAACTACTGAAAAAGAATTACTTGCCGTTGTGTTTGCTTTCGAAAAATTCCGGCAGTATTTAGTTGGATCTAAAGTAGTTGTATGGACTGACCATGCTGCAATAAAATACTTGATGGAGAAAAAGGACGCAAAGCCTAGACTCATTAGGTGGATTTTGCTCTTACAAGAATTTGACATTGAAATCAAGGATAAGTCTGGAATTAAGAATGTAGTGGCTGATCATTTGTCTAGGTTAGAAAGGGTGAATGAAAAAGATTTGCACATACCCATAACCGAGACGTTTCCCGATGAACAACTTTTGAAAATTAATTCTAAAGAACCGTGGTTTGCTGAAATTGTTAATTATTTGGCTTGTGGGATCATCCCGGAAGACTGGTCATATCAAGAGAAAAAGAGATTCTTTCATTCTTTAAGATACTATTTTTGGGATGATCCAATTCTTTTGAAGCAATGCATGGATGGTATCTTGCGTAGGTGCATGCCTGAGATGGAGTACGAGAGTGTTCTCCACCATTGCCATGCATCACCGACGGGAGGACACCATGCCAGTTCGCGAACAACAGCTAAGGTGTTGGAAAGCGGCATTTATTGGCCAACTTTGTTTCAGGATGCCTACGATTTTGTAAGGCAATGTGACCCGTGTCAGTGAGCAGGTAACATTTCAAAGCGACAAGAGATGCCCCTGAATGTATTTCAGGAAGTTGAAGTATTTGATTTGTGGGGCATAGACTTCATGGGACCCTTTGTGTCCTCAAACTCCAATTTGTATATCTTGCTAGCTGTTGGTTATGTGTCGAAGTGGGTGTAAGCAATCCCCACAAGGACTAATGATTCTATTGTAGTGTGCAGGTTTGTGAAGGAAAATATTTTCTGCAGGTTTGGGATACCCCGAATGATAATAAGCGATGGGGGTACACACTTCCAGAATCAGAAATTCTCGACACTATTGAAGAAGTATGGGGTCAAGCACAACATTGGCACCCCATATCATCCACAGACTCAAGGCCAAGTGGAGGTCTCAAACCGTGAAATCAAGAAGATTCTAGAGCGAACAGTGGCATCCACAAGGAAGAATTGGAGTGCCCTACTACCGGACGCACTTTGGGCATATAAAACGGCTTACAAAACACCTATAGGCACTACGCCTTTTAGGTTGGCGTATGGCCGGGCTTGTCACCTTCTGGTGGAATTGGAGCACAAGGCCCATTGGGCGCTTAGAAGGCTAAATTTGAGTTATGATGAAGCTGGGAGAAAGAGAATGTTCGAGTTGAACGAGCTGGATGAGTTACGAATGACGGCATATGAGAATGCCCGAATATACAAGGAGTGCACAAAACTGATCCACGATCGTCACATCGAGTTGCACACGTTCAAGAAGGGAGATAGTGTTCTGTTGTTTAACT
This sequence comes from Alisma plantago-aquatica, assembly GCA_963693085.1. NCBI lineage: Eukaryota > Viridiplantae > Streptophyta > Magnoliopsida > Alismatales > Alismataceae > Alisma > Alisma plantago-aquatica. The sequence continues at coordinate 221,967,315 of OY856410.1, read as the reverse complement.
CCCGACTCAAGTTGCATCCCGGGAAGCTGAAATCCCGGTGGAGTGGACCATTCGTGGTGGAAGAGGTTAAACCGCATGGTGCGATTTTGGTGCGTGATGGTGATGCCACATTCTTGGTGAATGGACAGAGGTTAAAGCTGTATTTTGGTGAGAATTACAAGAGAAAAGTGAATGAGGTCAAACTCATTACACTTGCAGACGAATGAGACGCTCGGAAGCCGTCTAGCCTAAGACGTTAAATATGGGCGCTTGTTGGGAGGCAACCCAACCATCGGTACATTAGGATAGTTTAATTATAATCATAGGTTGCTTTAATTTCATTCAATTTTTAGTGTAAAAAAGATACCTTGATCCGGTTGTTCATTGTGCAGGCTGAGGCAGAGTCGATACCATCGACACACTGGTCGATGGTATCGACATAGGGTCAAATTGACAACTGCAGAGTTCGTTCTGAGTTGATACTATTGACGGTCTCGTCGATGGTATCGACACACCTACAGGAAAGTCGCCCAACAACAGTCGATAGTATCGACACATCAGTCGATACCATCTAGATCTCTGGAGAAGTTCAGAGCGATTTGTCTCAGTCAACTCGATACCATCGACGGCCTCGTCGATGGTATCGACATGGTCACAGGTTGAAGTTAAAAAGTGGCGGTGTCACAATGAAGCCAAGTCGATACCATCGACTCCTGTCGATGGTATCGACCATCCATGTCACCGATCCGCGCAAAGAAATTGACGGCGATCGCGGCGTCCACGTCATCAATCCGGGTGCTGCGTCGATACTATCGACTTGCATCGATGGTATCGACAGGTCGGCAATCTGGGTTTCACGATCCAGCAATCTTCAGCCGTCGATACTCGCGAGGGGGGCAGATAGCATCGAGACGTGTCGATACTATCGACCCGCGTCGATGGTATCGATGGGTCAACAGTGGCGCCGACCAAGTCTATATAAGGAGAGTCATTACGTCATTTGACATCACACCTTCAGAGTGATCTTCCTCCTTTGCGCCGAGCACTCCCCCGAGCCATCCAAGATCGAAGAGCAGCAACACCAAGCAAAGATCTTCACCGAGCGGAGAGTTGATTCTCCATCTTCCATGAACTCTTCTTCTTCAACCCCTTTCTCGTCGCCACCATGGTGCATACAGCTAGAGCATCGTCCTCACATGCAACTCCGACGGAATTCATTCCACCACCAACAGCAGCAGTTGCTCGTCCCCGACTCATCCATCCTTCCCCGGAGATTTGAAAGATCTATGAGGAAATAATGCGGAGGAAGATCGAGCCTACCCGACATGTGGACCGGGAGATGGTGCGCGGTCTGGGATTCGAGGCCAACTTGTCCTATGTTCTTAACGGACAGGCCCGTCACACTAGCATAAGGCCTGGCGAACTGGAGTTTCATCAAGATGGCCAGCCATTCTTTGGTGACTGGCCGACATACAAAGAGCTGGTAGCCGAGTTCATGGCGTCGTTGGACGTCTGCATCTATCCCAACGACATCAGTGCTACTGACCGAGAGTGGATCCATGGCCGGGTATCTTTTCGGCTGTACAACCACGACTACATCCTCACGCTATGGCAGTTCAACAAAATTTTCAACTGGAACCATTCCCAGTATGACCACCGGAGGCCGGACCACCGCACCGATTACGACATGATCTTCTCCGAGTTGGTGACGGTGCCACAAGGGAGGTCGATTAGCTACCACAACGCTGCGGTAGCCGACTTCGAGCACCCCTTCGTTCAGGTCTTGCATCAGATGCTGAGTTCTACTATTTTTGCGCGGGGTGATCTGGCCCTTAGCAAATTTCAAGGCTCCGATCTCTTCTTTCTATACAAGCTTGTGAAGAGACAAGAATGCAATTGGGGTGCATTCTTTTTACAGCGTGTGATGGACGTGAAGAGGAGTACGAGGAAAGCACCGATTCATTTCGGTGGGCTCATCACCAAACTGGCATCATAATTGGGACTGAATTTCCAATCCCTCACTCCTCTTTCTACTAGAAGCAAGGTTAACTTGCAACATCTTCACCGGGCCAACTTAATTCTTCTCCGAGATGGCGTGGCATTTGCGCATTGCCACGTGAATCAAGCGTACCAGGAGTGCGCACTGCCGGATCCCGTCTTCAACATCGAGGGCGCACAACATTTCAGATGGCCAATCATAGCCATCGACTCCGATGAAGAAGAAGGCGGCAACGACGGTGGCGATGACGACGAGGCGGCGGAAGAGGAGGAAGAGGCATTCACACCTCTTCGAGCACGCGTAGCACCCCGGAAGCGTCCTCGGATGCATTCAGGTGTTTCATCATCTTCTCCGCATCCGCCTCCACCGCCGCCATCCTTGCAGCAGAGCGAGGATGTTTATTCTATGCAGGGCATGTACAACATGCTCCAAGACATTCAGCAGACGCAGCACAGCCACACCGCTGCATATGCCGGTATCCAAGACACCACCAACCGGCTTTTCGTAAACCAACAGGAGATATTCGAGAATGAGTGCCTTCTTTTCACCAATCAAGAAAGCATCCATGATCGGCTGCATAGGATGGAGCAGCAGCAGCAGCCATTCTACGACCACTACTGGAGTCAGGGTTATTTTGGTGGGTATCCACAGCCTCCACCAATGCCCCCGTATGAGCTGAACTTCCAAGGGCAGTTCCTGTCTTGGGACCCCACTTCTCCGCAGCCACCTCCACCTCCACAAGAGTGATCGGGTATCTCTGTTCCACTCTTAAGTTTGTTTTTGACTATGAGGCCATAGTCAGATTCAAGCTTAGGGGAGTTGGTAGTTGGAACAACTCTATCTTTTATTGTTTTTAGTTTTTAGCATTGTTATTTGTTTCTTGCATTTTTAGTTTTTGTAGGATCCACGTGCTATCTAGTGTAACTGTGGATGTCGTAAAAGTTTGTCATCTTGCTGTTAGCTCATGGGAAATTTAAGGGAAATTTAAAAATTTTTGTGTCTTTGGATAGCTTGCTTTGGTTGACCTTGGGGAACACATCCTACGAAAATGATTGATTATGTCAACTTTAAAACAACATTTCACACCTGTACTCCTAATGATTCATGAAAGTGGACGGAAATGGTTGTTGAGCCTAACCTAACCAAATGGTAATGAGACCTTAATTGGATGTAAGAGAGAGAACCCTCTAAACTACTACACAGGTCAGTAAGGAGGGACACATGATATTTTTCTAAGGTTCAGTCATCTAGTCTTGTGATCGTTCCACTTCATTTCTCCATAATCCACCTAAGAATTGGAAGTAAAGTGCAGTTTTAATTCCTTTTTGTGTGCATAGCATGTAGATAGGACTTGCATGGGTATTTTCCATACTTTTGCATAAAAGGAAGAAAAAATATAGGGATTCATGCACATTACCTTTAGGTGCATGCCATGTAGTTGCACTCATGATTTTCACGCATAAAGTATATCATGTATCTCAATTTTTCCTCATTGGTGAATTAAACTGTTCCATACCTTCTAAATATAAATAAAAAAAAAATTTCTGAGCATGAAGAAAATATCCCAATAAACTTATCTTTAAGCAATTATGGATATGTGTGCCAAAGAAAATTTTTTTCTTCTGAAAATCTGCAATATATTTTCTCTCTTAAAAAGAAAAAAAAAAAAAAGAGAGAAACTAGAAGAAAGTGAAATAAGAGGGAGAAAGGAACATGATATCACTTGCATTTCAGGAAAATTGAGTACATGGTGTAGTTTGACTAGATATCCATCTCATTTTGAGGTGGAAGGTTAGTGCATGCATCATTTCACCCAATTTCAGGCATTAGGGCATTTTTAATGTGCATTGGCATCATTTAGGACATTTTGTATTACGCATGTTGAAACTGTACAATACTTCCAAGTTCTTCCATGAGCCACCCATTTTCATCCACCCGTTGCTCGGATTGGTAGGCCACAGTGAATTTCTCCTCACTAATGATTATCAGGAGAACTACTTCCATGTAGATGGTAGTTAGGGCGAGCAACGTAGCATAGGCGATCACAAGATGCACCAATGCTGAATCGGCGAATTTTATTATGCTAACTGCCTTATGTGATAGTGTTCATCGGTTTGGAGGTTAATTTCTTTTATTGATGATTACTGCCGCCTTTAGGGTAATTACCGTTCTGTGGTTAGAGAAGTCCGGTTTGAGAATGTTCAATGGGAGTCATATGGGATGTTGGGTTGGTGTGTTGTTTTTCAGTTGACATTTGCAATTCTATTCTAAGGATTAGTTGCTCGAGGGCGAGCAATGTTCAAGCTTAGGGGAGTTTGATGCGATGATTTTGAGTCGCATTTATAGACCTTTTTGATATGTATTTTTTGCTTTTATTAGTCATTTTTATGGTTAATATTGCATAATTCACCCATTTCGGTCGTTGCCATCATTTTATGTCAAATCCCCTTAGTTTTATCATTTTGAGCATTAATTATCACATTATCATAATTTGTGTGGATTTATTTGATCTTGTTTTTGGATTTCAGGAAAAAACAAGTATCTGCTTCTGTCGATACCATCGACGGAAGTCGATACCATCGACGAGGCCACAGGGTGCCAGCCGAAAGGAGCAGCAAAGAGTTGATACCATCGACACCCAAGTCGATGGTATCGAGACCCCTTCAGGTTGCTGGCAAGGAAGTTGTCGATAGTATCGACCCCAAGTCGATACCATCGACGCATGGAGGCTACAACGTCGCTAAATGATAAAAAAACCGACGCTACAGAGAGGTCGATACCATCGACCCAAGTCGATAGTATCGAGATGGCTACAGGCACTCGGACGAAAAGACAAGAAGGCTGTCGCTACTACATTGGGTCGATACCATCGACCCGCGTCGATGGTATTGACACCGTCAGATATGCGTTGGATTCAGATTGATTTCAATCGGACGGCTAGAGTTAATTGATGACCTAATTAGGGACTTATACCTAATGATGGCCGCCCGGGACGAGAATCATCTAATTTGCCATTGCACAAGTGCCGAGGAGGGAGAGAAAGGAGAAGGGAGGCCAGAAGTTCATACCTGTCGATTCGGACGCTGCCAAAGACGGATTTCACCACCGAGAGGTGGGAAAGCTCGTGTTGTACGCAAAGGATCAATTGGTTCTCCTCCGTTCAGGGGTTTTCCCATTTAAATCATGTTTTTCATATGATTTCCCCTATTTCTACCATGTATTTGTGTGAGATGAACATGCGGGGCTAATACCCTCCATCTTTAGGACCGGGAGTAGCCCGGGAATGCATTGTATGACAATTTTATATTAATAATTCATATTTTCTCTCTTAAATCCGTGGTATAATTTCATTTTCTCCATATATTGTTATGCTTGATCACCATAATAATAACCTAATGCCCTTAATCACTTCGACAGAAGGGTTAATGGTTGAAGAGAGACGAAACCTACATTAATCGATAAATCCCTTGACAAAGGAGGTCTAAAATCAATGGTGGAAACTGAGAGATCGTTTGTAATGCACTTAGTTTAGGGAATAGATTACTACGACGGTGGAATCAACCTAAACCTAAGTAGTGAATTGCACCACGACAGTGGGTAATTCTATTTTCAGGCCACTACCCGGATAGAGAGAGAAGATTGAGGAATTATATGAAACCTAATACAATGATAACCCACGGTGAAACCGCAATCCTAAAGATACCTTTTTGAATTGATTAAATTAACCTTTAATCGATTGTTTGCTTTGTTTCATTTTTATTTTCTTTTAATTTTGACAACAAACCCCAATTTGTTATTTGGCTTAGCTGATCGTAAATAGTTAGTAGGAGTCTCCGACAATTCCAAGTATCCCTGTGTTCGACTCGGGCCTCACAAGGCATGTACTACTCGACGCGTATACTTGCGTTTTTAGCGCATAGTAAAATTCACGTCACCATACCTCCAACCTTTAGTGGTGTAGGAGCGGAGAACATAGTTCCCATGTTGTGTAAATGTACAAGGGTGATGGACGGGGCCAAGTAGTCAAGCTGTCAAAACCTAACTTTGACTGGGTGGTTCAACCATTAGATCGGTCAACCAAGCCATGAACCAACCAAGAAGTGAGTGATCCATGCTCACTTTGGGTGACATGGCGACCATATGAAACTGCATGAGGCAGAAATTGATGGCCCCAAAAAATCCCCAAGACAAATGAATGCTTAAATCTTTAGAATTGCATGGAATCTTAGAAAATGGCTTTAAAACAGTTCCCTTACTCAAAAAATGCTCAAAATATATCACTGGACTGAAAAAAGTATCTAGTTTCTTGTGAAATACTTAGATTTTAGTTTTGATGCTTGTTTACACTTAGTTTTAATCTGAAAGACAATGGATGTTTTAGGCTACATTGTTGTCATAATATCTCAAAAAATTCTCTTAGATCATAAAAAGTTGTTGGAATATAGTTATGGACCTTGATTTGAATAAAGTTGAACTTTTTGGTCTCTTTTGTGTTAAAATGTAATTAGTTGTTTTCAACCTCTTTTTAATCCTAGAAAATAGATAAATAGTCATAAATATATGACTTTTGAACCAGAATTGTATAATGGCCTCTTGATTACTAGAATAATATCTTAATGTGTTTATGATCAGCATGAAGCTAATAATGGTCAAACCCTAGTTTTAGACATAATAACCCTAAATGAAATACTATAAATGTGTCATTAATCGATCAATCATGTAATGTTCAATGTTAACGTCACATAAGTATCCTAAACAATATATGCAATTTTGAGATGAAAATGATGCATCTAATGCATTCTATATGATGATGGCCCCTAATGTGACATTAAATCCAAATATTTATAACATATCTAACATTACAGTTAATTTTTGTAATGAGTTTTTGAACTATAACATTCACATTAGTAGCAATAACCAAGAATAAAGAACCATTAAGTTCATTTAACATGATAAGATAAGTAACAGTGGGAATATCTTAATGAACTAACTAACCCGAAAATGAAGTTATCTAGGGTTAATGATGAGAATCTAACGCCTGCATGTGATCACGTTGTTAATCAGGTGATGTTTATGATCTAGATAATCATGGATAAGTTAAGAAGCTTCTAAATCAGGTATAAGCTCTAAATAATTATATGACTATGGATTTCTAGTTTGCAACTTGATTTATATGTATGCTTGTTTACTTGCTCAAATATTGTCATGTAGTATTGTACTCAATGTGTTGTCTCATTGATTGTATAAATTGAACACATAATACAGATCTCCATTATACAAACCTCATGCACCTTCTTGTAGTCTTAGGGTAAGGACACAAGGCTGGGTGTCTTGCTTGAGTTGTCATGATAGGGTGGTTGTTCCCTATATTGAGCGGGCTGCTTTTAACCCGATGGGGGGTTGGGGGCCTTTGGGTGCATATTCTGTCATACTAGCATGACCCCAATGATTGATTTCTGATCAGAGCATTGAGCAGTGTGACTCGATTCTACTTGACTAAGCCCCATGCTTGTACAAGGGGGGAGTTTTCTTTACCCAACATATTAAGACCCTCCAACATGAATGACTTACAAATGAAGAATGAAGAGTGCCCCTCTTTTTTCTTCCTTGGAGTTGTCGGACTTGGAAGTTGGTAAAGACCCACCCCTTGTTTCAGTCAGAATGAGTCCCCAGGACCCTAGGACACTGGCTTCCGCCAACAATGAACTCGCATAGGGTTCATGAGCACCCTCATGAAACCTTCCAATGGGAAGCTAGTCAAAGGCCTTATGATATTTGATATTGTAGGTATAATTGGAGTAAATTGACTAAAACATGGGGTCTCTCTTTTCTAAATAATTAACTCATTTATTTCTTGTTCTTTTACTTATGTAAATATTTTCAAATTATGCAAAGATTATATATATGTTTCTTTCTGTCCTATACTCAACACCTAATGTGTTGACCCACTTGTGTAAGACCCTTGACCTTGAATTATGGTTGAACTTGCTTTATTACCTTAATTAAGTTTTTAAAACCTTAATCAAACCCTAAGACGTGCTTTGATATCAAGTGAAAAAGTTAAGTTCCAAGTTTGGTTCAGTTTGGTAATTGTTTGAGCAAGTTATGAAATTTATATGTATTTATAGGGGTTTTATGAAATTTATCCATATCTAGATTTTTTCTTGTAATTTTTCACATTCTTGTTGTGCCTAATGAGTTTTCATATCATGTTTCATATAGTTGTACCTTGGGGCACCTTTGTTTTAGTGGTGACATCTAACCTAGGGTTTCCTCACCTAGATGCCCTACTCGATGGTCTTTCCTTTAGATGTTGGGATCCAATGGTCCACCTAAAGGTGGTGGGATCTGATGTTTCTCTTGAGTGGATTAAAGGTTGATGGTTTTCTTTGAGGTACCCCCCTAGGTCGATGGTTCTCCAAGTGAGGTGCACAACCAATGGAAACCTAAGGTTTTACTTTGGTGGCCAAGTGAAGGCATGACCCAATGGACCACCTATTGTTGACAAATGATGGTCCTTCTAAGGTTGACATATGATGGTCCCCCTGGTGTTAGAAATGATGGTTGACATAGTTTTGCTCGAACAAGATGTTTTGAGCTTGGACACATGGCATGCATGGCTTGACACCTCTTCCTTCCTTTCTCTTTCACCCCAAGCTTTATATACCTCTCTCCTTCCATGCAAACTAGATATTTAGATATTCTTCTTCTTTCTTGCTGCTTGGAGCTTGTCCCTCTTGCTTGGTGGAAAAGAAGGAGCTCAAGGAAGAAGAATCTTGGCTGATCTTTCTTGCATGTGCACCTCGGGTTTGGATCTACCCTCTCTTCAAGCTTGTGGACCTTCCTTAGCTTTTTTTTGACCTAAGCAAGTAAGATCTCCTCTCTTCCTTTGTCCTACCTTCTTATCTCTTCCTTCTTGATTGGATCCATGGTGTTCTTGGTGTATAATGATCTAGAGGTTGAAGAACACCTTCCTTCTTGCTTCTTTAACCTAGGGTTTGCTTGTTCTTTGGAAAGGAGCTAGCTTCGATGTGTGGAGTGCTCAATCTAGGGTTTCTTATCTCTCTCTCTTCTCTATGTCATCTTCAAGCAATCTTTCCATTTGAAACTTCATCTCCTACCTCGATTCAAGTTATATAATTTGTTCACATTTATTACTCACTCTTAGCTTGCATGTATAAGATCTTGCTCTAAAATATAGTACCAAGTAGAAAGATGCTATCTTTTCCTAGGGTTTGAGCGTATATGGTAGTTCTTGAGTAGATAACCTTCCTTGTGTACTTGATCTTATACATATTTATTCCTTGGAAGTGTAAACCCTAGATCTTTCATTTCCATGAATTGATGGTGCTCTTGAGGTGAGAATCGATGGTTTTTCCTTATGTGTTTTGAAATGTTCTCCACCTTGTTTCATGATCCAATGGTTTGACTTCTTGTGTCAACCCATGTCTTGGACTTAATTGCTATTTTGGACCTTCTTTTCTGCTTGAAACTTATGGTTATGTTTCTTCTCACAACCGATAGTCTTATTGCTATCTTCAAGTGGTTTTCCTCAATTTATAAAATGATGGTTTTGCTTGATGCCTTAGATCTAGTTTCCACCTAGTGTCGCCAAATAATGGCTCCACTGGGTTCAAAAATGATGGTCTCACTATTTCATGACTTGATGGATTTACTAGTTCAATGATTTGATGGTTCACAAACAATGGTTTCACTGGTTGGAAGATATGATGGTCTTCATGGTGTCAACATCTGACGGTTCACCTGTTGTCAACAAATGATGGCTCATCTAATTGTTCACAACTGATGACCTCCCTAGATCACAATCTTATGGTACTTCTGGGTCCAATATTCAATGGATCTTGTAGATGTATGATCTGATGGCTATGGTAGCCCTGTCAAATGATGGTTTCTCTAGTTGTTAACCCAATGGTTTGGTTTGATGATACAATATGATGGTTTTGTTACATAACATTTGATGGTCTTGATAGAGGTTCATGGTTTTATGGTGATGGTTAGTCTTGATTGCATCCATGATCTAGAGGAGATGCTAGGTGGTTATGTTTATGCTTTGACCTAAGTAAGAGTATAGTCTGAGGGTTTAACCTTGTGTGTTTATTTGTGACATCAGCTCAATCTACCTCATTGGACCTAACGCTAATGCTATTGAATGTTGATTGTTATTCATACTTAGCTACCTTGTATGATTGTTATAATGAAGAAATACATTCATAATGTTTCATGTCATGGTAACTCTACTATCTTACCCTATGAACACCGTAGCTATTTAATGTGATGTTATGTTGAACCTATGTATCACAAGTATGGTGATGGTTTGTTAAACCTTTTATAAGGTGTGAAAAGATAATGATGATCTTGCAGGGAATTATGTGAGTGGTCTTAATGACCTTTGGGCATGGTATCATCTCTAATGGAGGTGTGATCCTCTTCATATGTGACACAAATTGGTATCATGTGATGAGGTGATAAGGAATGTATCTCATATGTTTTATATCTTCTAGAGTTGTGACATACCCATGTTTTGTAGAACTCTTTTAGGGTTTGTATGTAACTTGACTGATGCATCCTTAACTTACCCAATTGGCATTAACTAATCAAGTGAAACCCTGATCATGTAGTACGCTATGCTGTAGAATTATTCAGTGTCAAGACTTGCTGGATAGGGAAACCAGTATTCCAAAAGGAAGCCTTGATAGATAAGGAAACGAGTATTCCAGAAGGAAGCCTAGAGTTTGTATATTGTTGAGTATATGCGGGTGTAAGAGACTATGTGTCCTTGTCATCCTGATCCCAAGGTTTAGAGGATGGCTACAGTCATACCTTAGATTGAGAGCAGTTGAGGTCATGTCTCAGATATTGTATATGTGATATGATTGAGGACATCTTCACTTATACCTTAGAGGATAAGGTTTCATATACCTTAGTTTCTAGTGTCATGATCTATATACCAAGGGTGGACTAGATTATTTGAAGCTTGACCTTATGTGTCACTGAGGCTGACTCATACTGACCAAGGGAAAGAGATCTTAGGATTCTAACTATCCTAGATCTTATATGGATCTGATTGCAACTTTGTAGTGGTTAGTAGGCAGTTTGAGTGGTATTCCTCAAACTGCCCATGGATTAATAAAAGATGTAATCCAACTGTGTAGTATATCTATTTAGGGTTAAACATGATTCAAATTGGTTGATAACCCTTGTCTTGTTTCTCATAATGTTTGGTGATACATAATGCGGTAAGAGAAATCAATAGTATAGAAGGTGATAGTTTTACCTATTCCTCTATATATTGCGTTAATCATGCTTTTTGTTTTATTTGCTTAGTCTATTTCATCTACTTAACCTATTTTACTATATAACTAGATGTAATCAATAATCATTGTTGAGAGCTATATCTCTTGCTGGGACATGGGCCTCACCTCATAGGTCACCACATCTATTTTAGTGATCATCAACGACATCAACAGTAGGAGTAGAAGATTGGCTTATAGTTAGAGTGTCCTAGATTCATCCATGTATTCTCAGGCTTGGGAAAGGGAGGTTTTGTAGATGATATTTATACTGACTCAAGTTTGTATATGGCATGCATATGTAGAAATATATATCATTTGTTTATAGGTTCTGGTTGAGGCCAATGGACAAATATGCATGTACATGATATGATATGTGCATTTATACATGTTGATGGATCTATATGTAAATGTTTTTGGACATGTTGATGATGTTTAATTTGGTATTTAATTATCTCCTTTTCTTTCTATATGGTTAATTAGTGATCAACCGTGTGTTTTGTTTGGAGTAATCTCATTTCGTGTGGTCTGGTGTCACAATTTGGTTGGTATTAAACTTTAGGTTCGCTGAGTCGACATGGACATAGGACTTAGCTTTCATGTCTGTTCTTACATACACAGATATGTCTGGAGAACATGAAGAGCATGCGTAGAGTAGCTTTCTTGCCAAGAGGTGGCGGTAGGAGGATAGATCTTGATGGTGGAGTACATGTGACGGGGCCAGAACAACTTGTAGTGTCTTATTTTGACCCAAAAACCATGGCAAATATAGCTTCCCAATCCATGTTTGGACAGCTTAGGTGACGATTACACACTCAGTGGATAGGGCGCCAATATCCCAAGCTAGGGATGCTGTCCCTAATGCGGAATGTGAGGGTTCGGGGAAGACATTTGAGCGGTTGAAGCATGTTGGAGATACTGAGTATGCGGGTACAAAAGAACCAACATACACTGACATGTGGTTAAATGAGATTGATAAGGTGTTTAAGATCCTAAACATCCCAGAAGAGGACAAGGTGAAGCATGTTGTTTACCTGTTCAATGGCAGTGTTGGCCATTAATGGGCCATAGAAGAAGAGAAGAGACTAGGAGTTGGGAAGAGTTTTGATGAGAGTTCGTGAGTTGCTACTTCGTTGAGTTGTATCTGGATGAGAAGACAACTCAGTTCGAGAGGTTGCACCAAGGTTTGATGTACATCAATGAATATGAGGCAAGGTTTATGGATCTTTTAAGGTTTTGTCCTCATATGCCAATGATGTAGAAGGAGAGGATTCATATGTTTAAGGAGGGTTTGAGTTCGAAGTTTTCTACAACAACATATGCTTTGGAGAATAGAGAGATAGAAGGATGGAGAGGTCTGCTTTGGATAAGCGTGAATTGAATGCCTAAGAAGAGGCCAAGTCCATTTCAAGGACAGTCATCTGGTGGCTTCAAGAGGCCGAGGGTCTCAACACCACAATCACAGTAGAGATTGACTTTCTATGACTCGAGATCAGAAGTATCATCACAGTGGTCCCTGAGTAAGGGTAAAGGTTGCATGTTTCTACTAGTAGGAGCACGCAGTGCATCGTCAATATCAATGATAGGGATGTCTAGGCTATAGCATAATACCAGAACTTGTTTCAAGTGGGAACAAGTCAGGCATGTGAGGTGGTCTTGCCCATGCAGAATGATGAAGTGGAACATCAACTGATACATAACCAATAAGGTTCACAACAGCAACAGTACAATAGTGGTGGTGGTAGAGGATGTAGATAGGCACAAGGTCATACGGACTAGCTAGAAGAGGATAAGGATGAAAACAAGTGACAAATAGATTCTATGTTATGAGTTAGTCAGAGGGAGTGGTCAATCCATAGGTCATGATAGGTCATAGGGAACTCTTTCATTCTGACTTGTCTGCTCCTTCTTCATATATATTTTGGTTGACCAAGGTGCGATGCATTCTTTTCGTACCAGAGAGGTTATAAGTAATTGTAATCTTCCTGCTTGTAGTAGATCTGTAGCCTCTTGCTAGAGACCCCTTTAGTTGGTTCTGTTGAGTTGCGTGAGGTGTGTCCATCTTGCATTCTTTCTTTCTCAGGATACAACATTCAAGTGAATCTTATGCTGCTTGATATCCATGGATTCGATGTGATCCTAGGGATGGATGCCTTGGATAAGTACAAGGTTGTTTTGGACTATAGTTCCAAGGTTGCGATGTCTTGTGATGGAGATGTATTTTGGATTTTTCAAGGAGATAGGAAGATTCTTCCTATGTGTTTTGTGTTGACGGTGATAGTAGAGAAGTTGATGAGACAATGGTGTGAGGCTTTCTTGGAAAATGTTATGGATACTGTGAGACCCCTAACCTTGCTTAAATGGTTGAACATGCTTAATTACCATAGTTGAATTATTAGAACCTAATATAACCCTGTGATATGTTTTGATATCATGTGACAAGCTTAAGTTTCAAATTTGGTCCAATTTGGACATTGTTTGTGCAAGTTGAATTTTTTAATGCATTTTTTGGACTTTTATGCAATTTACCCAATTGAGAGGTTTTGTTTGCAATTTTTGCACGTGCATTATGGTCATTGAATTTTCTATTATCATTCTTGATCTTGTTGTGCCATGGGGTGCTCAATTGTACCCTAGTTTGGAGGTGTCTTCTTTAAGGGTATTTTAGGGTTTACCCCTTTATGAATGAGCTACCTTTAGGAGCTATCAACCAATGATTTATTTGCTTGGCTTGGAAATTCAACAAATGGTGCCTAAGAAGGTCTCCATGAATGGTGGAGCATCTTCTTGCATGATTTCTTGTATATCCTTAATAGTTTAAGGCCATGGACGCATGGGGAGCTACTTGTACATCTCATGCTTCTTCTCTACCTTATCCTCCAAGCTTTATATATCTATCCTTAATATCCCAAACAAAACTTCTGCTCTCTACCACTTCCCTCCTACTAACATCTTCCTTCCTCTATTTGGCTGTGGAGCTTCTGTCTAAGGAAGACGAAGGTGTGTGTAAGGAGTGGGACCCGATAGAGGGCCCACTCAATGGTATAAACATGAGCCATGAAATAATTAAGCAACGGAAAACATAACTATTTACAAAGTTACACAATATTTCCATGTACATAACTTTCTCACCCTAAGGGTGGTGCATAAAATGAAATGGTTATATTAATATACACATATGACCATATGCAGAGGGTAACAAGGCTATCTCAAGCTATCCTTATGTTCACCAATGAGTTCAGGATCCTCCTGAGTCTCTGTCCTATAAAGCACCTACTCTTGGGTGGAGGGAACACCCAGAAGAATATGAAAAAAAGGTATGTATAAAAAAAACTGAGTATGTACATGAAAATATTAACTAGGCATTAACTGATACAAAAGTAAAGTAAGATGTTCCCGTCAAAAAGGGGGCTTTAAAGCTAGCTAAGTTTCAAAAAGAAGTAATAAGAGAACGAATTTTCAAAACAATGAGGAAATATAATTAAAAAAATGAGAGAATACATCTTTCCATTAACATCCACAATATCAAAACAATCATAATCATTTGCATGCAAATATATTTAGACTAAATAGCTAAAGTATGACCAAGACACCACTAGATCATTGGTCTAAAAAAATGGGTGGAATAGCACACCCTGGGTGGAAATAACACATCCTCGTATAAAGAGAGGTGGAAATAGCGCACCCCAGGAAGACATAACATGCCCTAATGGTTTTTCTCATGCACCATACAATATATATCTAGCTAAATTACCAACATGCATAAATAGAGTGGCAAGATATGGTATAAGTTACCAATCATATTTTCAAATCCAAACAAAATAACAGGTGGGGTCATTGACCCAATTCAACATGATAATAGTAATTTTAGAAGAATAAAAATAAGTCCAATTGAGAGTATATGATTTGTTCAATAAATAGAACAAGAGAAAGTATTTCAAAAGTTGCCTCATTATGGGAAAATTTAGTCATATAACTGACCAGTTATAAATAGGGAGGAGTACATACCTTATGTTCTTGGCCAAAGGTTAACTCAATAGTCATACTTGGTCTCTAAGGTTAAGTATTCATCCTAGTAAACACTGGGTGTGTCAGTCAAATAAAATGAACTCTGGTATACATTCTAATTATATATTTTCATGTTGTACCTACCCTAATGCCGATCACCTAAATGACATATTAGGATATTAATAATAGTAAGTGGATGTATGATCCATTAGATGTATGTTTTTGTTTGCAATATTTGTCTTTAGACACAAACGTATAAATATACTTAAGATACATATATGTGTTGGTAATAATATTCAATCTACCCATTTAGATCTTATAATCTTATGTACATCATATAGTTCAAGTTTAGTCAAGTAGGGTAGATTGTGTTCCTATTAATAATTAGGTATGAACATGCTTGTAATATCCTTTTGTATTTATAGTTATGCATGTTTGTTCATATCAGGTATTTAATTCATGTGTGAGAAATGTTAGGATAATGTTTCAACTAGGTTACATATCATGATGCCAAATATGTTCTTCTAATTATCTAATCTTTTTTTTAACACGTGTGAACTATATTCATGAAAATACGTAATATAGGCATACTGTTTACTAATATTAACACTCTAATGTAGGTACTACTATAGTTTGCATCATGGTATTCTGTCAAGGGGTCTAGTGATTATCATTGATTGGTGATGTTATCTGAACACCTAGATTTTTATCTAAGTTCAGTTTAATACATTGGTATCATATTATTAAACCTATAGGTCCCACATTTACTATCATTGATGCATTACTTTGCATACATGCTACTATCTTATAATTGAATGTCTGGATGAATCTAATAACCCATGTAATAATAAAGTTGAATCCTCAAGAATAGAGCGTATAACCCCTATCTATCATATTTAACAAGTCCTTAACAAAATGAAACATTGAATAGATCAATGACCTTTAATTTCTTGTTATGATAGTCCCATTGGATCATTTACTTGTGCATCAAAACCCAGGCAGGGAATCTGGCCTGAATCCCATCATGGCCACCGTGGTGGTAAGAAGGATCTGAAGGTTTGGTTCAAGTGTTGGGTTCTGATCATGGATGAACTAGTAGTCTCTAGCTATTGTTATACTATGGGATCCGTTGTGGTTGAGATCTATTTTATAAGCAAGAGACAGGGTGGTTGGCATCAATATCAGGTGGTGCACTTCATGAAGGTGGTGTTGTGATCAGTGCCAGTGAGTTTGAGCTGTCATGGTTGTGGTTTGAGGAAGCAAAGGACTCAATCGTCAGTATTATGCCTTCAGATGCCACTGCATGTGCTGCTTATAACCACACAGACAATGCTGGGACTCAAGAATGAAGAAAGTGGGGTTGGTAAAGGTGTTGGCTGCTATGGTGTTGATGTTCAATTGTGGCAAGGAGGAGGAACCGTCCATGTCCTATTGGTGGCCACTAAGGCCGATGACGACTACGACAAGACACAACTGGTGCCCTACATCGACCACTGTAGGTGGCAGTCATTACTTACAGCTTGTATGAGGAAGGGTAGCCACAAGGAAGGGAGAAAGAGATGATGGAAGGATGATCTATTGGTGGTGGTGGCATTGCAGATGTGCTGTGAGGAGGGATGAAGTAGCATCACACATCGATTGTCTACTATACTTGCTGGCAAGAATTTCTTCTATGCAAGTTGCTTGATGTCGATTGGACATCAGCCATAGTGGCTAGGGTAGGTGGTGATAGAATGCCAGTAGTGGTTTGTGGAGAGGGTACCATAGGGTCATGAGTCGTCATTGAGAACAGACCACGAGCACCAGGAGTAAGAGCACATTAAGTGGATTCAGAAGAGAAGAAATGGGTGACTATGTTTCTCAGTTAGCTTATTGGGTGTAGGGATAAGAGGAGTTAATGACATTGATTGACAGTGCTAGAGGAGGCTGCAACACCCCTAGGGCTCAAGGATGCGATGATGCCATTTCTTATTGGCGGCCAATGGTGGCGACAGTGGTGTTGCATCCAGTCCCACTAATGTTGGACGCCTCGACGGTGATGAGAAGGGGAAGAAGAGTGGATGACAGATGGCTACCATAGCGACACTAGTTCATTTGTTGAAGAAGGAGGCACACTGGTTAGGGTTTGGGGTGTCGAAGAAAGGAGGGAGAGGAAGAAATAGGCAGCGGCAACGACTTCCCTAAGTTGTGGTGGCGGCATACCAGGAGGTAGGGATAAGGCGGGCGTTGCTTCAATGTACGTCGACTATGGATGCAACAACCTCCCTGGGCCTTAGCTATAGGCGACAGGTTTACTTCTACTTGGTGTGTGGGCACTAGGTGGTGAAGGTGGCGGCTGTGATGGAGCCCCCACTTACGTGGAGTTTCGTGCACCACTAAAAATCCAAGAGATAGTAAGTCTCTAAGTTTAGCCTTACGTATGCTATAATAAGATCTCCACCCACGTATGCTAAGATACGTGGAAGTCTTATCGTAGTATAGTTAAGGGTCAAATCCGCAAGATAATGATCTTGTTAAGAGTTTAACAAGATGGAAAATGCAATAATACAACTTATCCACTTAAAAGTTGATATTTAGATCAAAGAGTTGGTTTGATGATTAAACTAATGTGTGGAGAAAGTAAACAACAAGAAAGTAGACTTAAAGTTGTAAACGATATTTAGAAACCACTAGGATGTGATCGAGTTTCATCACCACTACGCATGGATCAAAACATACATAATAACATGGCTTGCAAAGAAAAAGGGTCTAGACAGTTAGTATCTTTGTAGACTTAGCTTCTTTTTAGATAACAAACTATGAGAAATGTGGAAGTGTTGTAATGCCAACCATCCCCAAACGAATGGTCACTTACTTTGCATCACTTACCTCGCAATGTGTGTTCCTCGACCTATCAAGGTTGTACTTTCATACGTCAATTGATTCCATTTCATAGTATGAAAGTACAATGATGGAGGTGAGTTTACCCCACTCCTCGAAAAATGCTCCTAGATATCGAATCAAACATATGGTGACTACATACATCTTGGACCAACAAGCAGTCGATATTCGAATCTAGAAGTACAAACATAGACAATTTGCACTAACAGATAATAGATAACACAAGTTGGTGATCAAGTAACTAGCATTCATTAAACGATTGATGTTGAATTGAAAAGATAGTATTTTTCTATTGCAAACCCATGAATTACAATGTATGAAATGAAAACATGGGTAGAGGGGCTACTCCCCGCACCCTAGTGTATGGGACTACTCGCTCATGGAAAGAACAAGGAAGGAGGTGGGAAGAGAGAAAGAAAGCATCATCTCCACATAGGAGGGAGGAAGGTCGACCCCTTGGAGTAGAGAGAAACTATCTTCACATCACTTGGTTGACTTGATGAAGACTTCTTCACTTCCCACCTTGTATGTCTATGAGAGAGAAAGTAGCTTGGGGATGAAGTGTGGATCTTGGACCGGCAACCTTGGGGTGGAGGATGGAAGATGAAACAACTCTGGAACGGTTGGGGCAGTCTTTGGGCATCCAAGAATTTGATGCCTAATGGGAACTCCTTCGGTTCTATTTATAGGCTTCCATGGAGTCCCAAACGGTCTTGGGACCATTTGGGTCTTTAACAGTTTGGGGACCGTTTGGCATCATGCGGTCTCGGGACCATTTGGCTTCAAATGGTCTCGGGACCGTTTGTCTTCATACGGTCTTGGGACCGTTTGACTTCATGCGGTCTCCAGACCGTTTGCTTTTATTCGGTCTTGGGACCATTTGAGTTCATACAGTCTTGGGACCATTTGCCTTCATTCAGTTTCCAAACCGTTTGCCTTTATTCGGTCTTGGGACCGTTTGAGTTCATCCGGTCTTGGGATCATTTAGACTTCATTCGGTCTTGGGATCGTTTGCCTTTATTTTCTCTCGGGACCATTTGAGTTCATTCGGTCTTGGGACCGTTTGGACTTCATTCGGTCTCCAGACTATTTGCCTTTATTCGGTCTTGGGACCGTTTGAGTTCATACGATCTTGGGACCATTTGGATTTCATTCGGTCTTGGGATCATTTACCTTTATTCGGTCTTGGGACCGTTTGAGTTCATTCGGTCTTGGGACCATTTGGACTTCATTTGGTCTTGGGACCGTTTGGACTTCATTCGGTCTTGGGACCATTTGGGACTTTTGCAAATTTTTTTGGGTTTTTCTGTAAGAAGAAAAAGATAAATGTTAGTTTAATGGTGAATTCATAATAATGTAGAAAGTTAAGGATTCTATCTAATTTATCTAAGAAAGAGTATGGAAAATTAAGAAAAACTAATAAGATAACATCACAAAATGGGAGGTTATCACCCCCCTAACTTAGAGCCTAGCTTGTCCTCAAGCTGGATAGAGCTAAGGCACGTAGTGGTGAGGTGATTTTATTTAGTGAAGATTTCTATACTCTTGCTTCAATTCTAAACCAGAGATCTCCTAGAGCTTTATCGGTGCTTCTTCTTGCACTAACTCTTTCAGGTATCTAGAGTTGCACAGATCTCAGGTTTCTTCCGTAGCGCATAACTCGCATTCGGACCACCTTTTCCTTTGTCGTATTCTATGCATGTCTTCAACTCTAAGAAGTTTTATACTTCTTTGAAATTCCTACCAAAGGCTAAGATAGGTATGAGGGTTGGCTAAAGGCTGCTGTGTAACTCCCCCTTTTTAGTGGGGGAGGGTTTATCTAAACTTTTGGGATCTCACTACCGGGCGCGACACATCTACCTTTGTGAGGGAAGCTAAATGTACCGTCTGGGTAAGTCCTTTATCATCCTTTTCATATACTTGGAGACCTTAGGATCTCATTACTGGGCACGACACATCTGCCTTTGTGAGGGCAGATGAATGTACCAGCCGGGAAAGACCTTTATTAATTCTTCGTATAAGTCCTTATGCATGATACGACTCTCATGTTTATATTCAACACTCATGCTTTTATTCATATGCTCACATGTTTAGGAATTGGGTATTTGGGATTTTATTTGGGATGCCAAGCCTCTTTTTGAAAAGAAGAAAACTGTTTCTTAGGGTTTCCTGACATGCATTTATTACGATTTCGTACTTGGTGGTCCACTTGCAAGGTTCCTTGATTTGGATTTCTCCTGGTTCCCTCCCGTCCTTGAGAGTGTTTAGCTTGTTTCAGACAAGATGTTAACCTGTGGAGAGTCTGATGCAGAATTGAAGCACAAGCATAGGAATCGGGTATGAAAGTGATTTATTAATTCAACATTACATGCCTAAATGATACTTATGTAGTTTCTTTTGAGGACTACTTTGTCTCTAATTTAGCTAGGGGTGACTTTTTTTTTTCAAAGTGAAAGTTGTTTTGTATGCAAGAGTTATTCTATCAAAGAAATTACTAAAAAAACTAAGTGTCAGAGGAAAGGAAAAATATGGACAGAAGAACAAAGGTGAAAGAAAGAGTAAAGAGAAAAGGGTTTGAATATGATACCTCACCCTTGCCCAGTGTACCCCCCCTAACTTATCACTCACTCTGTCCTCAGGGTGTCAACGTGATAGGTTGAGAAGTACATGGGAAAGGGTATTAAGGTTCTGTTAATCCGTTGTTTGCTCCACGAGATCATAGGAGATTAGCTGCGAATTTTCCACGTAGAGCGTGGTAATCCACGTCCTTCATGTCCTCCACTTGTTTTCCAAGAATAGTGATGGTATACATCCAGTACAGGACGTGAAAACCGCAGTCATTCGATTCTCTAATATGTTGGGGACATCTGTGGCTGAAGGCTGGGCGATGGAAATGTTCTTTGTCATATGCCTTTGTGTGTTTGCCAAGGAGAACGTGTAGTCGTTCAGCACAAGTACGAAATCGTACTATAACAACATACTATTTTTGGTTTGGATCAAACTGGTTGTCGGAACTATTGTAGATTATTGTGGTTCCTTCGTGTAGGTTTGTTTCCAGTAGCATCCAGTGTTTGGAATGAAGAAAGGGAAGCATAATGAACTTTGGAGTTGTGTGTTGAAGATATGAGATAAGTTCCTCCATGGTTCCAAAGTTCTTCGACCCTAATAGATCATCCTTCATGTATGTTGATGCCATATAAACCGTAGGGTGGTCCCATGCTAGAAGAAACTGGTATGCAGTCATCGCGCTCATAGATAAAGAACCTTTAATTTGTACGGTTTCACAAAGAATCTGCCATTACCAGAATATCTCCTTGCAAGAAAACCAGCTATCGTTTTCTACGTATAGCCTAGACATGATGAGTCAGAGTTCGTTGTCGGAAAGGCTCTTGCATGCATTAAGGTCGAAATTTGGAAATGTTGGTTCTATGGTAGATAGGGGCACCATTGGTTGGAATTCTCTGTTGATGATAACCCCTATTATCAAGTCGATGTCCCCCTTGTCCTCCACCATATCGAAAGCATAAGGGTCCCACTGGCGTTGTTCTAGGACCTTGGCGGTTTGTTGTTTCTTTTTCTCCAACTCCTTTAGAATTGTCCTATATGGATGCTTTTGCGGATGTTGGATAGCAGAGAAGAGATACCGAGGTCTGTCATCTTGTGCCATTGTCAGATCCTTAAAGAATCATCTATCACAGATGAGCTCCATGGCATAACGTCCTCATAAGGAGTGCATATCCTCTGTTGCAAGCTCGGTAAAGGGGATTTGTCTATTGAGCGCTTCTATGAATCATATTGTACAAAAAGCACAATCCCCTGAACCAGCTAAAGTTTGGACTATTGGGTGGATGATTTGGAACTAGGGTTGGCTCTAACCATGTCGCAGAGATGGGCAAGCAACCCATATTATTTTGAGAAGCTAGAAAAGCATGCTTCGTACTTCCCCGACTTCCAATCCAGCAAAATTTATTTGTCCAGACTTTAGCTCGCTGGCACAAAAGTTGTACACCTTGGTGTCACGAGCCTTGGTGTCGACAATCATGAGCATCCAGTGGTCGGAAACTCTGAAGGGCACAGAAATGTAGCGTGCCTTTCATGTAAGGCCAGTTTGAAGCCGCTCATTGGACTTTGCCCAGAAGTCCTTATGTAATAAGCTTAAGGATAGAGTAGGTGAAGTGTTGAAGACATGCTGCGACTTTTTTGAGCTCCGAAATTCCTTAATAGAGTTGGCAAGGAAGACACGGAAGATAGCCATCTTCACCGTCGATTGGGGTCAAAGGATGATACAGAAGTCTTCTCGTGTCAACTTGTGCTTTG
This sequence comes from Alisma plantago-aquatica, assembly GCA_963693085.1. Lineage (NCBI taxonomy): Eukaryota > Viridiplantae > Streptophyta > Magnoliopsida > Alismatales > Alismataceae > Alisma > Alisma plantago-aquatica. The sequence continues at coordinate 221,944,821 of OY856410.1, read as the reverse complement.
TCTTTGTATTGTTGTAGATGATGTCCCCCCATCTTTGGAATCGTCTACGATAGTGTTCAGGATGAAGATGTCCTGAATATCTAATGTAGAGATGGCCGCCATGTCCAAGTCATGCATTTTGTGAGGTAGCAGTGGTGACGGGGGAAGGTCTTGTGGTAGAGGAAGTGAAGTCTTATCGTTGTCGTCTAAGAAAAAAGGTGATCTTCATCTTTATCAGAGTCAAAATCAGAGTTGGGTTTATCGTCTGTGTCTAGGCTCACTCTAACAGATTCTTCCTGCTATGGGGGGAAAGGCACAGGTTGCTCTGGAGCAGAGTATTGATGGATGACTATTGTGGGTGGGTTAATGCTAGTTCCTAGTATGCATTGTTGGAACTCAGCAAAAGCTGCATCTTTGGCAGTGTCCCCCAGGGTTCCCATAGCTGAAAAGTTAAAGAACTCATCCCCATATGACATTGTGGCATTGTCATTGTTATCGGGGGACTTTGGATCTTTGGTTCCACCCTCTTGGTGGCCTCGGTCCTTCCCTATTTTTGCAGGGTCTGCCCCTCGGCTGGTGCCCTCCCCAACATTACCTGGGTCGTCAGGTTGATCGTCTAAGGAGGAGATGTCATCGTTGGAGTCAGCTAAGGAATCAGAGTCCTCATCATCATCTTCACTGTCGTCATCATCGTTATTCACTACCTTTTCTTCTGCCTTCGTGATTGACTTCTTCTTGCACTGCCGATGGATTGGTTGTAGCTCTTCGAGTGCCACTTGCACATGCTCATGGGTTTCGAGCAGTGTGTCGTGGCTATCTTTAAGATCCACATATCTTGCTTCGGTAGAGTGGAGTCGTGTGGATAGATCGATTATTTGTGTGTGAAGGTCATTGAGTTCTTTGTTGGAGTCCTCCTCTTGGCAAAGGATGAGTTGTACTAGGTTGTTGTTGATGTCATCCAAGTGCGTGCTTTGAGCAGTTTGCTACTGCTGAAGCTCGCAGAGGGTCTTAAGCAAAGGTTGAGTTTGCATAGAGACCCTATCGACTTGCTGGGCCAATACCTCTTACTGGCCTTTCATCTCGAGTACCATCTCCGACATGTTTTGTAAGCGGCTGTCGATGCGGTCGACTTGCTGGGCTGCTACTTCCTGCCATTGTTGAATGCTTGTGACGATGCCTGGTAAGGCATTGTTCTGCTCGTCGGTCTTGGAGACCTGTGAAGCGATATCCTGCACACAAGAAAAAATAGATAATAATATGTTAGAAGGGTCGGTGAGTAGGTTTCAAATGGCATCAAATTGCTATCCGAATTCCTCACTGACTTGTGAAAAGGGGACCCCATAGATGGAAGGGTGAGGTGGTTGGGGTCAGGGTGGAAGGGTTGTAGTGCCTTGTGAAAGAGACACTATTGATGGACCTGCGAATTGCGTGGTGACTGTTGATGTAGTCACTAGTGGTATCGGGATGGTGGTGGTAGATGATGTGGTGGATGGGAATGGTGGTGACATCCCGGGTGAGAAGGGATGAAATGGGAATGTTGAGGGGAAAGTGGTTGAAGTGAAGGTGAGATCAGGCATTGAGGTGGAGAATGGAATGCCCGAAGAGAAAAAGAGTGAGGCGGAGTATGCAGGTGAAGTTGGGGATGTGGATGAAGAAATTATGGTGGGCGTTGTTGTGGAGAATGGGGGAAGAGTGATGGATGGTGGAACAGTGGTGGTTTGGTGGCAGAGTGGTGGAAGGTGGTAGTAGTCGTGGTGGTTGCAGAGGTGAACCCAACATCCAGATCGAAGATGAAAGGTTCTGGTGTTGGGGTTACTGTGTTTTTGGTGTTGCGAGGTGGCTCCGCCTCTGGGTTGATCTTTGATGTGGGCGTCTCCGATTGCTGTTGTTTTTGTATGCGCAACTTTGAAGACCGTGTTACTGGAATTTTCTTTGGCCTTTCCACGGGGGGAGTGACACTGTGCTCTGTCTGCCCTGCCTTTGCTTTAATTAAGGCTATAAGGTTGGCAAGCTCCTCTTCAGTGAAGAGAAGCTTTACTTTGTCGTAATCTGCCAATTCTGGAAGCGGCAGCAATGTCCTAGATGCTTTGACAGTGGGGCAGAAGATGTAGTGGAGTTTTGCATCCTTCTCCTTTATGATGTATGAGTTCTTTAAACTCTGCTCATTTGTAAGGATGTCGCCCTTTATCACCATGCACTTGGGTAGTGGTCTTTCCATCTTGAGAAATTTCAAGATTGATGTTATGTGACCTCCCATGTAGATTTCTTTTCCAAGGGCATAAGTTGAGTGTTTTTGTATCAGGCGCCATACGACGTTGACCGGTAGCCCTTTGAGGATGGACCAGAGAATAAATTGATTTGAAATACTAACGTTTCCACCCTCTTTCCTGGGGAAAAGAGCGCCTGTAATAATTTTGTGCAGTGTGCGCACCAGGCCAGAATGTATGTTAGAGGCCTTGCAAGTCTTCTCCTTGTAGTTTTGAATCCCCATCAGAGCTTTCCAGAAGGTATGCCTGTTAAACTGGGGATGGTCCAGGCTTGCCTCCTTAGCCTTTTTTATCTGATCTTGTTCGATGAATATCTCATTCAACATGTTCTCAGTCAAGAGAACCTTGTTACCAAAAACCGAGGTTACCAGTCTACGGTCACCTCCATCTTTCCATTTGTCCTTTGCGTGCATAGTTTCTTTGTTGAGGTGTGTGAAGAACTCTATCATGGGTTCGACATAAGAATTCTCTACAACAAAGTAGAGTTTTGAGAGGTTCGTGCTGTCAAGCAGGGTGAGGACTCTGTCATAAATCCCCATCTTCTTCAATACATTGGGGCAGGCGTACTTTGTCGGTCGCAACACCTTGTCACCAGCTGGGAGGTGTTGGATGTATAGGTCAGCTGGTGCATGTTCTACAGTGGTGGTGGTGGCAGGATTTGCAACAGTAGGGATGGCATGTTCTGTCAAGATCTGTTCCCTTGCGGTAGAGGGCCGGACTTGCTTCCTTGCCCCTTTCTTTGATGGTTGTCCCTTGGCAGCTTCTTCAGTCTTCCTCTTGCCTTTAAACTTTGGGGCTGGGGATTCATCCTCAGAGTTTGGTGCGTACTCCGAACCTTCATCACAGGAGGAAATTTCTTCCAATTCTTCAACAGAGTCCTCAGTTAGGCACATGTTGACTCGCACAAGGTTGTGCATGACCTTGATCAAGTCAACCTTTGGTGGGACCCTTCCGATCTTTTTGTAGGTGTCCATGATTTGCTGGAGCTTTGCACGGTCCTCCAGTTGTTGCTACCTTGTCCAGAAGGGAGCGTCAGCAGTTCCTGTGGTTTCTTTTGTATGTGATGCCATTCTGTAATCAGAAGATTATATATGTTAAAGAGGAAAAAATGTTGAAAGAATTGCAATATATTTAGGGATGAAATCATTTTAAGGGTGAAATTATGTTTTCCAAGACTGTTTGGGTCCAAACGGTATCAAGACCGTTTGGCTCCAAATGGTTTCTCTCAAACGGTTTCACTACCGTTTGGGTCCAAATGGTTTTTGCTCCAAAAGGTTTTACGCCATTTGGGTCCAAACGGTTTTACGACTGTTTTGGTCCAAATGGTTTCAAGACCGTTTGGCCCCAAACGGTTTCATGACTATTTGGGTCGAAACCACTAGGAAGATGAAACAGCGGGGACAACGAGCAGTGAAAAGATGGTGAAAATGGAAAAAATGGCACCGTCGATGAAGGTGTGGATGGCAGTGATAGCGTCGACGACAATTGGGAACTTCATTCACGGTAGAAGCGGCGAAAACGGCACCAACGTTAGTGCAGATGGCAGTTGCCATAGCAATATTCTACCTTGCTGCTAGATGATGAAGACGGCAGACGTGTCACAGTGGTGGTATCGTCGGAAAGGACGACAGAGCGGGTGAAGGCAAACTTGGACGCGCTTAGAGACGATAGAATTGGAGTTGGGATGGAGTAGCGAGGAAGCAACGTGAACTGGGAATGGAACAAGGCAAATGGTTTCGAGACCGTATGAGGCCCAAACAGTTTCGAGACCATAGGGATCGAAATGGTTTCGAGACCGTGTGGATCCAAACGGTTTCGAGACCGTATGGAGCCCAAACGGTTTCGAGACCGTAAGGATCCAAACGATTTCAAAACCGTTAGGATAGGATTGAAATGGCTTTTAGTTTTTATATTTTTATGTTTGTTTTGGATGTTATGATAGGTCTAAAATAAGCAATAAGAAATGAGAAAATAAAATAAAAGGTAATACTCAGTTCTTGGTTTGCCTCCTAAGTAGCGCCTTAGTTTTACGTCGCTGGCTGGACGAAGTTCTGACTTGGTTAGATTGATGTAGCAGGATCATGAATCTCAATAGTTTGTCTTGGAATTTTATCAGCTGGGGTATAGTATTTCTTCAATCTATGGCCATTAACAATTCTCTCCCCTCCATTGTCATCAATAATGATGATTTCTCCAGTTGGGTAGATGTGCTTGATGGTGAATGGCCCAGACCACTTTGTGTGAAGTTTTCCGGGGAACATCTTAAGTCTGGAGTTGAAAAGAAGGACTTTATCTCCGACAACGATATCTTTCCTTTTGAGATGTCCATCATGCCACATCTTAGTTTGTTCCTTGTAGATCCTGGCGCTTTGGTAGGCAGTCATTCGTAGTTCCTCAAGTTCTTGTAATTGCAGTTGTCTATACTTGCCAACGCTTTTGAAGTCAAAATTCAACTATTTGATGGCCCACCAAGCTTTATGTTCCAGTTCAACTGGAAGATGACCTGACTTCCCATATACCAAATGAAATGGAGTCGTTCCTATTGGTGTTTTGTAAGTAGTGCGACATGCCCAAAGAGAATCAGGGAGCTTGATAGATCAGTCTGTGCAATGTCTGCTGACCGTTTGTTTTTCTAAAATGGCTTTTAGCTGTCTATTTGAAACTTTGACTTGGACACTTGTCTATGGATGGTAAAGTGTGGCGACCTTATGTTTAACTCCATATTTCCATAGGAGAGATTCGAAACTTCATTCTAAGAAATGAGATACTCCATCTGATATGATTGTTTGAGGGACTCCGAATCTAGGGAAGATAATATCCTTGAACATCTTGATAACTGGTTTGGAGTCATAAGAAACGGTGGGTATAGCCTCTACCCATTTTGAAACGTAATCCACAACGACTAGTATATAGGAAAATCCATAATATGTGGGAAATGGACCCATGTAATCTACTCCCCATACATCAAAGATTTCAATATGTTGCCACAAAGTAAGAGACATTTCATTCTGTTTAGATATACCACCGGAAAGCTGACTTTTATTGCAAGATCGTACAAAATCATGGGAGTCCCTTGCTATCGTTGGACAAAAGAAATCTGATTGTAGGACTTTGAGGGCGGTCTTCTTTGAACTCATATGCCCCCAGTGGGGACAGAATGACAATGTTCTAGTACTGGGATAATTTCTTCTTCTGGTAGGCAACGACGGAATATTCCGTTTGCACACAAATGAAAAAGGTATGGTGCATCCCAAAAATACTGCTTGGCATCATGAATGACATTTTGTACCCCGCTTTTATCTTTTATTTCCAAATCAAATTCTTGTAGCATCAACACCCAGCGGATGAGTCTGGGTTTTGCATCTTGTTTTTGAATTAGGTATTTAATTGCAGAATGGTCGGTGTATAATGACAACCAAGAATTCTTTTTAAGTAGTTTATATAATTCTTTTGGGCCTCATATTGCATCTTTGATGCATAGTATACCACATAGGGCTTCTTGTCTATTCTTTGCCCTAGCACCGCTCCTATAGTGTAGTCTCTTGTGTCACACATTATCTCAAACGGTTGTGACCAATTGGGTGCTCTCAGAATGGGTGAAGTGATTAGAGCATTTTTTAAGGTCATGAAACTATTTAAGCATTCTTGATCAAAATTGAAATCTGCATCTTTTGTCAACAAATAGGTCATGGGCTTTGCTATTTTGGAGAAATCTTTAATAAATCTTTGATAAAATCCAATGTGGCCCAGAAATGCTCGCACTCCTCTAATGTCTTTAGGCGGTGACAATTTTAAAATGACATCAATCTTTGCCTTATCCACTTCATTTCCTCTTTCACTCACTCGGTGCCTGAGGACAACACCTTCTGTCACCATAAAGTGACATTTCTCCCAATTTAGGATCATGTTTGTTTCCTCGCATCTTTGTAAAACTTTCCTGAGGTTAAGTAGATAGTTATCAAAAGAATTTCTATAGACTGAAAAATCATCCATAAGTATTTCCATGATTAACTCAGTTAATCCTATGAATATTGTAGACATGCACCTTTGGAAGGTTGCAGGTGCGTTACATAGCCCGAAAGGCATCCTTCTGAAGGCGTAAGTTCCAAAGGGGCAAGTGAAGGTTGTCTTTTCTTGGTCTTCTAGGTGTATCGGGATTTGATAGAACCCGGAATAACCGTCAAGGTAGCAAAATAATTTTTGGTGGGCCAAATGTTCAAGGACTTCATCAAGAAAAGGTAGAGGAAAGTGATCTTTTCTTGTTGCTTTGTTCAACTTCCTGTAATCGATACACATCCTCCATCCAGTGATAGTCCTTGTGGGTACTAGCTCATTTTTATCTGTAAAGAAGTGAAACCACTTCTCTACTAAAAAATTGAATAACAAAACCTCCAGTCCAAACACACTCAGAAGGTATGATGGAGTGGGTGTAAAATTTTCAAATCTTTATATAATGGTAATCAAAAGACCAAAGTATAGCAGCGGAATAAAAACATGACTATATTCAATTATAAAACAAAGGGTTACAAACTTACAACATAAGGATCCATGTAGAGTAAATCTAAACCACCTCAAGATTGTATCCAACCTTCATCATCACAAACTAAGTTCGGGTCCACATGTCAAGCAATCCATGTCCTCCACCTAGGGTTGGAAGCATACCCCAGCAAAAGAGAAAAAGAAAAGGAATACATCAGCAAAAGCTGGTATGTGCATAATAAAAAGAAAATTGAGAAATTTATAAAGAATAAGGGACATAAAAACAAAAGGCTTCCCATGCAAGAGATAAGGACTACCCACACAGGCATAAAAGAGAAAAAACATCCTAACATGATAAAAGAGGATACTTTCCATGAACAAATAAATAAATTTGTGCAATAAAAGCACATAGATGGGTAGTAGGGCACACACCCCACAACCATCATCAACCTACATGCATGTGAGATAAACATAGTCCTAGAAAAATATAAAATACAAAGGCGGCCAAGGCTTCACATCCTTGAAAACCTGATAGAGAATGACTCACCGTCAAACTCCCAATATATATAAAAGTTGAGCCAAGGCTTCACATCCTTGAAACTCGGGTATGGGGCACCACCACCACCATCCCATAAACAAGAAGGGCACACACCCAAAAACCAATGTAATTTACATTACTCTAGTGCTACTGATTCACATAGCATGTAAATATAGAGGCAAGTAAATAGTTTAGTCAGAAGATGATACCAAGGTTGCCATCACACAATGGACAACACAAACCATATAACATCCACTTCAAAGTGGCACATACCAATAAAAGAGACCAACATGCACCACGACACAAAATATGATATCAAGAAATTATCCAAGTTCATAACAATTAAGATAGTTCACACGAACCATGATAACAAGAGATAAGACATTTTGTGTAGGCTAAATTCAAGAGAATGAAAGTTTAGGTGAATTTCTCAATAAAGAATAATCGAGGATATAACATACCTCAACATTAGAATCAAACGATCCAAAGTCACATCTAGGTTCAAGTCTAGGCATCCAAAGAACCTATTAAACATATATGTGGAATTAGGGTTAGGTTTTCATTACTTATTCAAAACCCTAAAAATTGCCTTTTTATTATTATGTGAATTAAGTTATGAAAATTGTTCCATATTTTAGGTTATGCTTTTCTGAACTTAAAACATATTTTATTATATTTTTCTGACTTACAAATATTTAGTTATGATTTTTATAGGTTAATTCATCATTAATTAGATCTATTGAAAACACCTGTTATTAACCTTTAGATTTAGTTATCAAAACATATACCATTAGTTAGATCTTATTTTTCTGATTCTAATGAATATTTTTCCATATTTTTCTGATCGTCCAATAATTAGTTATCGATTTTTAAGCATCGGCCAATCAGAATCCAAAGAAAATCCATGTCAGCAATTCAAGTGAGAGAGAGAGAGAGAGGGAGGACGGTCGGGCCAGCCCTAGAAGACATGGCCCAAAAGGCAACAACCACACCCTCTGGTCAAAGCTCAGCCAAGATCGTAAGGCCCACAGGCAACCAAGGGAAAATAAGAGGCAAAAGTTCGCAAATACCCTTGGAGGCTAAACATGAGAGAAAGGGAAAATAGGAGGGTAGAACTGAGAAAACCCCTAGCCTGTCTTCCTACTCTGCACGCGCCATGGCTGCGAAGCAGCAGGGCCGCAACTCGGGGAAAAATTGGGTGAATCCAAAGTAGTTGCCAACTCGAGAAAGCAAGAACGTAGAAAGAAAGAGATGCACCAAACGAACCTGTAGATGTACTTAATTGGCACCAAGATGGTGCTGAGAGGGAGCAGCGATCGCCGCAAACCCTAGTCCAAAAATTACCTACTGACGACGATTCACACGACGGGAATCATAATTGAGTGAATAGGATGACTAAGAAAAGAAAAATGATGCACACGGTAGTCTTATATATAGGTATGGAAAAGCATCTCAGGTTTTCCCTTTCTCTCTCTTTAAATAAGGGTTCAAACATTATCCAAATTAAGCCAAATTTTGCTCATAACTTAAATTAAACATGTAGATTCGAATATCCAATTAGATTTCACTTTTGGAAACTTTAGATATGTTATTTAATTTATTCTTTATTTCTCTTTCTAGATGCATTAATGACTCATGGATTAACCAAATTGGATGAAACTTCATCCACAAGTCATATTTAATGTGTTGGATACAAATTTTCCATCAATTTTATATATTGGAGTTATTTATTTATTTATTTAATATTTTGAAGAGTCTACACACTTTCTCTCTCCTGGTTTTACCGTTTAAGCAAACTTTCTCCAAATTGGATAAAAATTCACCCATAGGTATATTTTATTATGTAGATTACAAATCTAACATTATTTTCCTGTTTTGGAGTCATGAATTATATTTATTTATTAATTACACCTTTTAGGCAATTTCTCTCTCCTAACTTACCATTTTATTTCAAGGTAGTCCAAATTAAATGAAAATTGACATGTAGTCTTATTTTAATGTGTTGATTACGAATTTGGAGTCTATTATTTATTTTGAGGCTTTCTTACATGGGTTTTGTCATCTGGCCCATTAGAGGCCCATAAGATCATTAATTCATTCAATTAAGTTATTTATCATCTTATTATCACCAAATGAGTTATATGACATATTAGATTACATTATTTCTTCATTAGATTATTAGGATTACTCTAACCTCAACCTTGTTTGGTCAAACCCAAAAGATCATAGTTCTAGGGTAGGGTCTAAGATTCGGTATGTTACATTATCATTCAGAACGACAGTAGTCCCCCCTTTCTTAGGGACCACTTGGACTAGGCTAACCCATTGAGAATCAGAAATGGGATATATGATACTAGATTTTAGGAGTTTAAGGACCTCGAGGTGAACCACTTCTTTGAGGTTCAGGTTTAGTTTCCTCTGATGTTCCCTTGATGGTTTAAACTCTTCTACCATGGGTAGTCTGTGCATGCACATAGCTGGATTTATTCCTGTTAGGTCAGTCATTTTATACCATATAGCTTTTTTGTGTTTCTTGAGCTCAGCAAGAAGTCTTTCTTCCTAATCATATATTAAGGTAGAGATGATTATGACTGGGCACAATTTTTCTTCGTCCAGGAAGACATGTTTGAGTCCTATTGGTAAGGCTTTCATTTTAGGGGCCTTGGGTACTTCTGTTGTTTCCAAAATGGTGACAAATTTCAATTCCTCAAAGGTGGCTGCTAGAGCTTCTTCGGCTTGGTCTAAATATCACCGACATTGTTGTACTAGTTTGCTGGCTGAAAATTCAACTTCTGGATTTGTCAAGACGTTCTTCAGATCATCAGATGGTTCTACTATTTCTTGTTGTAATTGAGACATTTTTTCTATTGCCTCGAGAAGAAAGACTTCTTCCTCGATGCTGGGACCTTTTAGGCTGTTAAGGATTCTGAATTGAATGGCTTCTTTTCCTAGTCTTAAGATAATTGTACCAGCTGCAACGTCGATAAGTTCTCTGTCCGTGGCAAGGAAAGGTCTGCCGAATATTATTAGATATCTTAGATTTTCCATATCCATAATAACATAGTCGCAAGGGACGTAAGAGTCCTTTCCTATCCTGACTGGGATATATTCAATGATCCCCAATGGTGCAGTGATGGTAGAATCAGCCAGCTGTATTGTCATTGTAGTGGGTAAAAATTCAGTAAAACCCAACCTTTTACACATTGAGAAAGGCATAATAGATATGTTAGCTCCCATATCAGCTAATCCTTTTTTTCTAGAGGCATTTCCGATAGAACATTGGATACCAAAGGAACTGGGATACTTCTATTTTTTCGTCATTTTGTTAAGAATAATATTAGAAGTTGTCTGAGCTAGTTTAACCGTCTCTTGTTCTTCGGTCATACATTTCCTTGATAGCAAGGTCTTCAGGTATTTGGCCCAAGCTGGTATTTCAGAGAGGGCATCAAGGAACATAATATCAATATAAAGTTTCTTCATTGCTTCCTTAAATTTTTGGAATCTAGTATCCAGTTTAGTCCCTCTCAGCCTGCATGGATATGGTATTCTAGGCTTATATGGCGGGACTTCAGGTTCATTGAAATCTAGTTCCTTTTTCTTCCCCTTCTCAATTTCTACAATATTTTCAGTTTCTAGATTCATGCTTGCAATTGGGGTGGTTACAGCTATATCTTCATCTTCCTGAATGATTTTTTTGGCTTCAGGGAGGACACGACCAAACCTTGTGGTAATGGATTTCAATTGTTCTTGTCTGGGTTGATCGTGTCTTGGGTTTATCTCTGGCTGACCAGCTAAGGTTCCTGCTGGAGGTTTTAATTGGGATGCAATATGTGCTAACTGTGCTTTGACGGCTTTTTGTTAGGCTTGCTGGTTGGCTAGCATGGTTTGTTGTGATTGCAATATTTGTCTTATCAATGGCAGTTCATCTGTTGGCCGAGGCAGATTATTCTTTTTTGGATTTTGTTGATACTGTTGTGGTTGCTGCTACTGAGGTGCGGGTAATTGGGGTTGTTGAATTTGTAGATGTTGCAACTGAGGTTGCTACAATTGTGGGTGCAACGGTGGATGAGTGTATTGGTAATACGTAGAAGGGTTTCTTGGTTGTGCGAATCCTTGCAATCCTCCTCTGAAGTTTCCCTGGTTTCGATTATAGTTTTTCTGGAAACCTGGTGGCGATCTATTAAAAAATCCTCCTTGGGTCTGGTGCTACGGGTTGGCAGTCCCAATAGGATTCCCATACTGAAACACATGAGGGTTTCTTGGTTGATTCGGGTTATAATAGGCTTGTCCTAATATAGTGTGGATGGAATTGACTTGCTCTGGTAATAGATCCTCAGGATGTTCGATGATCGGTTCTGTCACGCCCCAATCTCACATTAACCAAAAACCATAAGATTAGGACGCAACAGGATGGGATTTACACATAAGCCAACCACTCTTCACTTTTTAAAGCATTTTTAAGAGATTCATAGGATAATCCGATTTATGCTGTAAAATGAAACTAAACAAACTGCGGAAGCATCTTTAGTAAATTGAATAGAAATATAAACAGAATCTACAACATATTACATTATCTGACATAAAATAAAGCATAACAGTTAATTTACATCTTATACACATTCTCTCTCTCACTTACACCTTGTCCTAAAGATTGAGGGGAAAGGACTAAGAGACCTCTAACTACTAACTACAAACCTTCTATCAACTAGGCGTAAGGATAAATCGATCCTTCTGATTTCCTGCTCCTGATGATAACCTGAAAATGTTTTGAGTAGAGGTATGAGCCTACTCGCTCAGTGAATAGCATTTCACTTAGCTATCACTAAACAACTCATCAGGTTTATAAATTGAAAGTAAACATAAATGCAGAACTAAACAAGGCAGTTCAAATAACATAGCAGATATACAAATATTCATCACATTTCTAAGCATCAACCGGTATTTCAGGTAAATGAACAACTATATAAATTTACTGTGAACCTACTTGATTATTTATTCATTTTATTATTATGCCCTAAATATATGCAGTGCACTCTGCATATAAAGATCCGCAGCAAATTCATGCTACGGTCCCACCGTATAAGACTTAGCGACACACCCGGGAAATGCTAAGTCTGACTCCAGTCCTGCTCTACCACAGGACCCCTGGCTCTTCGGCCAGAAACATAGGCTCTACGGCCTCAAAGCACTACTCTGAGTGCACCCGACTCCTCCTTTAACCTGAGCACACAGGCGGAGAGTCACAGGGTTACCTTCGTGACACAAGCACGAATGGTGTTAGATAACCGAGTTTTCTTTCTTTTTCTCAGTGCCACCGTGACACACACACGGTTGTTGTTAGACACTGTCTCTCTCTCTATCCTCGTGCCACCAGAATTACTCAACCGGTTGATGTTGGACACGAGTTTCACCCCTAAGTAACAGACCTTCCTTTAGGGGTTCTACGGTGTTAGGGCACTTAGGTCTATTAATTAATTAACAATTAAACATATAAACAGGAACATCACATTTCATGCATATTGCACAATTTGAATAACACATAAAGAAAATATATATCCTTTATCATCATTAAACATGATTCAGTATCATTTATCCACATTCAATGCTAAACATCTATTTTTAAATCAGCAAATACATCGCAAGTATAATACAGGAAATTTCATCAATTTCACTAAGCCTATTAGGTATTTCAAGTTCCAATGAAACTAACATACTCTATTGTATGTACTACGCTGTAAAAAAGCTATACTAACTGATACAGAAGTAATTAAGCCTTTAAATTGAGTTAAATAATGATTTCTAAATGAACTACTACTCACACTTCTGGAACTCGGCCGACCAAACTGGGAACTCGGCCGATCGGCTGGGAACTCGGCCGATCCACTCTAGGCAACTCAGCCGATCAAATCCCTGCTTGATTTCCTTATAAAGGAAACTCGACCGAATCATACCAAATTCGGCCGATCGGAAAGCTGACCCTGCAATAGAACAGTAACTAGTATCTTAATCCAAATGAAAATCTAAGGATAGCTCGATCAAAAGCTAAGTCTAGGATTAAGCTACGGATTCTAATTCTATTCTCAAAACTGAACTGCGTGCTGGTCTTACCTTGCTCTATTGTGTGCCAATCGATCTCCGGTTTGGACTTATTCAATCCAACAGTAACTTCTTAAGTACAGGTTCACAAGCTCGCACAAGCTCACACAAGGCTGCTTGATTTGGATGTCGATTGATGTTGCGTCGTGTTGGGACCTCAAGCACGAGTCCAAAGCATCGTTCATCAGTGCTTCCTTGTGCCCAAGGTGGCTTACAAAAGAAAAACGCAGCTGCTGCTGCTTGAGCAAGGTGGGGCGCCGCCCTACTGATTTGGGGCTTCCATGGAGCGAGGAAGAAGAAAAAGGGGGCAAACGTTGCGGATTTGTGATGGGAGTCGTCGGCCGAACTCAAAGCAAGCTTCCCCTTGCGATTTCGTGCGCCCAAGGGGGCTCTTGGCCGGCCGCCATAGCTGCAGCAGCTACTAGCCGCAGCTACAGGGTGCCTCTAGGGCGTGGAAAAGGTGGAGGAAGAAAGAAGGGTGAGGGAAGGTGAGGAGGACAAGACCGCGGAGTTGGGGCTAGGGAGCGAAAATCGGCCGCCCACTCCTCCTTGCTGCAGGTCGGTCGACCTGTTACCTGGGCGCCGCTCTGTGCGGCTCCTGTTCCATCGGGAAGAAGAACAGGAGAAGAGGGGATAAGGGTTAAGCGAGAAATGAAATAAAGGAAAGGGTAGCCGACCCACTTAAAACAAAAACTATTAATGGTAAAATTGCATCCAAGTCCAAGAAAACTAAAAAGGCTATAACTTCTTCCTCGAGGGTCCAATTTTCAATGATTCTTCTTGCAAACTCTCAAGCATGAGATTCTCTATCATCCCAAGGTATAAAATTATGTTAACTAGCTTGTCACAACTGGTCAAATCACTAATTGCAACAGTGAGTACTCAACTCAACTCAACTCAATTAACTTAACAATCATCATTACTATTATCATTAATTACCTCAGATGATTAAATCTTGACTATTGATTCACATGTTGTCTTATCTTGATTATTCATGATGTTTAACAAAAACTTAGCACTAATTGAGGTGTTTCACGTAATTCGAGGTATTTATTGACTAACCCTGATATGGGTCGTAACAATCTCCCTCCCTTATAAGAATTTCGTCCCGAAATTCCTAAAAGAGAAAGGAAACTTGTTACTCATCTCTGACTCATGTTCCCACATAGCTTCTTCTAGGTTAAGATTTCTCCACAGAACTTTCACTAAGGGTATCTCACGATTCGTGAGTTTCTTGATCCTCTGATCAACCATCTGCATAGGTCCCTTAACCTAAGATACATTTGATCTGATTCCAGATCAACCCACAAGACATTGTCTTTCCAGAACTGTTATAACAGTATTTCAATTTATGGTAATTACCAAGAAATTATTATACTATACACGCAAACAAACTAAAGTTCTTAAGTAAACAGAATGCATGTCAATTTGGTACTAAAATTAAAATCATGCAATTTAACTGTTAAACATCATCACATCTTATAATGAAAATTGATATCAAGATACTTGATTCATCGTACACCCTATCCTTAGGGTTTCATTTGCCTTGTTCATTCATCACATGCCAACACCCTACTCTTAGGGTTATCTCATTCGCTAGTCACATGGCAACACCCTACTCTTAGGGTTTTTGTTATCTCATCTGTTTGATTGCAATTCAAATCACAATACGGTATCATTCAGAAATTGGCAGAGCAGTATATTTCAATTTATTGTAATTACTGAGTAATGTTTATATCATGCATGCAGACAGATTAAAAATTCATAAATATTCCAAACTCAAATCAATTTTGGCACATACATACTGAATTTCATGTAATTGAACATCCTATGATACCAATAAAAGTAAATTTCTCCACTAATAAGAAACCATCTGTAATATTTATCAATTATCTGAAATTTCTCGAAGTACGTGCATATTAACCAAATTCCTGGTTTATGCACCACATAACTCAATTAAGAGTTATTTACGTATCATATCACAAATATTTAATAATACTTGAGAATTTCTGATACTATCTCAGAGAAATGTGCCAATTCATGAAAATGTCAGGTTACACACATTAACATAACAGGAAGCATGCATTTAGGTTTATTTACATATTTTAATGCTGTCTTGCTAGCTTGAAATCATACATCTAATGATCTACCAAATCTGTGTTGCCTGGGTTTATATTCAAACCGTACCATTATCAGTTGTGTATTTTTAAACTCAATATGATATAATTGAAACTGGATTACCAAGCAACCTTACTATTTTATCCATGTATATCTTAATCAAGTCTTGAGACATCACAGGTCGACTTAATATGAAGAAAGCGAGCAGACTAAATTAGTCTATCCACAATCATTCATATCAAATCACAACCTCTAGGTGTCCTGGGTAAATCTTATCACAAAATCCATTGTGGTAAATTCCCATTCCCATTCAGGCATAGAAAAAGATTACAAGGTAGCTATAGATTTCTAGGGTTCAGCCTTAACCTACTGGTATACACTACTTTTAACCACATACTTGGCTACATCCTTCTGCATATCTGACCATTCGTTTCAACTACTTGGAATTCATATACATCTTAGTGTTTCCTGAAAGCATAGCATACATCAATACATACACTTCCATAAGAATCTTTTATTTCAGCCTTTTCCCCTTAAAAGAATTTTACACTATCTCGAGGTACACACAACATGCCATGCATGGTCTGGTTTAATCCACTATCACCCTTTTGTAGTTCCTTGATTTGATCATAAGAAGTAGGCTTAACTTACATCTATACAATCAAATCAGTTTGTGTTGTCACCCCTAAGCCTAAGTTTAACTTCCACATTCCTACTAACAGGTCTTCTAGTGAAATCTGTCATGGAGAATGCATTAGTCGTTAAACTTGACTTTCTGCTAGAAGCATCAGCCACCACATTCTCTTTACCAAGGTGGTAATCTATTGTCACATCATAAAGATAGTGACGCCATGTCTTAAAAACATGAACTACATCAGCTATCTTTAGATCATATATCGGATAATACTCCGCTTTCTATGTTACTTATTGTTACATTTTAGGTTTATGTCTTACTCTTTCCTCTAAGTCATTTCATGTTGTTCATGTACCGATCAGATTATCTACTTCAAAACCCTAGATCACTATCAAAGCCAGTTTACTTTTCATAGAACAAATCTCAAGGTCTTATTTTACAAAGTTACTAGTATTTAAGGTTACATCACTAATGATATCCCTTAAACTATTACAACTTTAATCATTCTAGGGTTTTGGTCTATATCAGTAACATAGCATTATTGTGTGTGTGTGTGGTCGATCATATAGATCAATTTGAGTTGCTTGGGTCAATGACATATTAACCCAACACTCAAACTTTAATTATATTGACTGAAAATTCAGTTTTCACAATAGTTTCTGTAATTCGTTTATTAAATGGCTAAAAGAAGCTTAAAAAATTCTGGAAATTTTATATGTTATACCTAATAAAGTTTTAGACCTCCAGTAAAAATTTCAGATCATTTCAAGTTACCAATAATTAATTAAAAATCGAACAGTGCACTGCTATATTGCAGTCTGCAGCAGGTTCGGCTGAGTTACAAACTCGGCCGACACCCTCACTGCAGGGGTCAAAAGTCATCCAAAAATTACGACAATTTAACAGAGTGTCTAAAATTGTGTTTTTCAAACACAGTTAAAATTTGAGAGAAATTGGATATACCAATAAAAAGATAAAATTCAATTACCACACTGCTATATTATTCAGAAAATGTGATCGGTCGAGTTTGAAACTCGGCCGATGAACAGGTCAGAACATTCTTCAAAAATTCTGATATTTTCTAATGTTGTTCACATTTTATATATCCAAATCATATCCCAATTTTTAGCGAAAACAGAGTTACACATAGAATACTAAAAATCATTTGGTGAGGCATTCTATTTATCAAATTTGTGTTTATGTACCATCAAAACCCTATTTTGGGCCGATTAGGGTCTATAATTCTCAAACCTTAATTCTTAAGAATAAAGAACATTTAGACTTCTTATCATAGCTAAAACATCCTAGTGTATATACATTCTCACTATATTATAGGTCTAAATCATCCATAATCTATTCTTATTTTACTGTTAATAGGAGTCATTAGATCTCAGTAACGCATCCTGCCAGCCGGACCAGGCCGAACCTGTAGTCCTGAAGCCAAGAGCTACTTGAGATTAATCAACCCCTATTAATCTTAAACATGTGGAAAGAATATCCATCAGGACAGACTCATTTAAACACAGTTTTGGGTCTACATTAATACAAAGGAAACAAACATTAAACAATTCACTTCACGACATAACAATATAAAAGAATCATGTTTACTTTGCAAACTGAAAATTTCATTTCATACATATAAAATCATTTCAAGTGATCTTTAAATCAAATAAACAATGATAGACAGAGTTGAATCACATCTTATATGTAATCTCTTATTCCTTTACTAATTTCTGATTTCTTAACCCTAAGATTTCTAGAGTTTTCTCTCTAGCCTATCCTTCATCTGCATACCTGGCCAGGGCATCCAGAGAAGAACAGACAGAGTAGCTTGATACTGGTCAATCTAAGTATTCAGACACCTGGCCAGGGTATCTAAACACTCAGATCTTCTAGAGCTAAAACACATCATTCATTATTCGTCTTACTTATAACTTTATCTTTTGAACTTAATGATTCTTAACGACTCATCTTAAACTCATTACTTGATTCTCGTGACCATGTCCTCTTCCTGCTATCTGCAATAATATAACAGAACACTTCCTGTTAGAAAATTGCAGATAGAAGAAAGACACCTAAACCTTAATCCTATTGGTCTCTTATCGTCCCCTGACCTTGAGTAACTATGTACTCAAACCAAAGCTCTGATACAAAAAATTGTCATGCCCCAATATTACATTAACCACAAACCACAAGATTAGGACGCAACAGGATGGGATTTACACATAAGCCAACCACTCTTCACTTTTTAAAGCATTTTTACGAGATTCATAGGATAATCCGATTTATGCTGTAAAATGAAACTAAACAAACTGCGGAAGCATCTTTAGTAAATTGAATAGCAATATAAACAGAATCTACAACATATTACATTATCTGACATAAAATAAAGCATAATAGTTAATTTACATCTTATACACATTCTCTCTCTCACTCACACCTTGTCCTAAAGATCGAGGGGAAAGGACTAAGAGACCTCTAACTACTAACTACGAACCTTCTATCGACTAGGCGTAAGGATAAATCGATCCTTCTGATTTCCTGCTCCTGATGATAACCTGAAAATGTTTTGAGTAGAGGTATGAGCCTACTCGCTCAGTGAATAGAATTTCACTTAGCTATCACTAAACAACTCATCAGGTTTATAAATTGAAAGTAAACATAAATGCAGAACTAAACAAGGCAGTTCAAATAACATAGCAGATATACAAATATTCATCACATTTCTAAGCATCAACCGGTATTTCAGGTAAATGAACACATATAAATTTACTGTAAACTACTTGATTATTTATTCATTTTATTATTATGCCCTAAATATATGCAATGTACTCTGCATATAAAGATCCGCAGAAAATTCATGCTACGGTCCCACCGTACAAGACTTAGCGACACACCCGGGAAATGCTAAGTCTGACTCCAGTCCTGCTCTGCCACAGGACCCCTGGCTCTTCGGCCAGAAACATAGGATCTACGGCCTCAAAGCACTACTCTGAGTGCACCCGACTCCTCCTTTAACCTGAGCACACAGGCGGAGAGTCACAGGGTTACCTTCGTGACACAAGCACGAATGGTGTTAGATAACCAAGTTTTCTTTCTTTTTCTCAGTGCCACCGTGACACACGCACGGTTGTTGTTAGACACTGTCTCTCTCTCTCTATCCTCGTGCCACCAGAATTACTCAACCGGTTGATGTTGGACACGAGTTTCACCCCTAAGTAACAGACCTTCCTTTAGGGGTTCTACGGTGTTAGGGCACTTAGGTCTATTAATTAATTAACAATTAAACATATAAACAGGAACATCACATTTCATGCATATTGCACAATTTGAATAACACATAAAGAAAATATATATCCTTTATCATCATTAAACATGATTCAGTATCATTTATCCACATTCAATGCTAAACATCTATTTTTAAATCAGCAAATACATTGCAAGTATAATACATGAAATTTCATCAATTTCACTAAGCCTATTAGGTATTTCAAGTTCCAATGAAACTAACATACTCTATTGTATGTACTACGCTGTAAAAAAGTTATACTAACTGATACAGAAGTAATTAAGCATTTAAATTGAGTTAAATAATGATTTCTAAATGAACTACTACTCACACTTCTGGAACTCGGCCGACCAAACTGGGATCTCGGCCGATCGGCTGGGAACTCGGCCGATCCACTCTAGGCAACTCGGCCGATCAAATCCCTGCTTGATTTCCTTATAAAGGAAACTCGGCCGAATCATACCAAATTCGGCCGATCGGAAAGCTGACCCTGCAATAGAACAGTAACTAGTATCTTAATCCAAATGAAAATCTAAGGATAGCTCGATCAAAATCTAAGTCTAGGCTTAAGCTACGGATTCTAATTCTATTCTCAAAACCGAACTGCGTGCTGGTCTTACCTTGCTCTATTGTGTGCCAATTGAGCTCCGGTTTGGACCTATTCAATCCAACAATAACTTCTTAAGTACAGGTTCACAAGCTCGCACAAGCTCACACAAGGCTGCTTGATTTGGATGTCGATTGATGCTGCGTCGTGTTGGGACCTCAAGCACGAGTCCAAAGCATCGTTCATCGGTGCTTCCTTGTGCCCAAGGTGGCTTACAAAAGAAAAATGCATCTGCTGCTTCTTGAGCAAGGTGGGGCGCCGCCCTACTGATTTGGGGCTTCCATGGAGTGAGGAAGAAGAAAAAGGGGGCAAACGTTGCGGATTTGTGATGGGAGTCGTCGGCCGAACTCAAAGAAAGCTTCCCCTTGCGATTTCGTGCGCCCAAGGGGGCTCTTGGCCAGCCGCCATAGCTGCAGCAGCTACTGGTCGCAGCTACAGGGCGCCGCTAGGGCGTGGAAAAGGTGGAGGAAGAAAGAAGGGTGAGGGAAGGTGAGGAGGACAAGACCGCGGAGTTGGGGCTAGGGAGCGAAAATCGGCCGCCCACTCCTCCTTACTGCAGGTCGGTCGACCTGTTACCTGGGCGCCGCTCTGTGCGGGTCCTGTTCCATCGGGAAGAAGAACAGGAGAAGAGGGGATAAGGGTTAAGCGAGAAATGAAATAAAGGAAAGGGTAGCCGACCCACTTAAAACAAAAACTATTAATGGTAAAATTGCATCCAAGTCCAAGAAAACTAAAAAGGCTATAACTTCTTCCTCGAGGGTCCGATTTTCAATGATTCTTCTTGCAAACTCTCAAGCACGAGATTCTCTATCATCCCAAGGCATAAAATTATGTTAACTAGCTTGTCACAACTGGTCAAATCACTAATTGCAACAGTGAGTACTCAACTCAACTCAATTAACTTAACAATCATCATTACTATTATCATTAATTACCTCAGATGATTAAATCTTGACTATTGATTCACATGTTGTCTTATCTTGATTATTCATGATGTTTAACAAAAACTTAGCACTAATTGAGGTGTTTCACGTAATTCGAGGTATTTATTGACTAACCCTGATATGGGTCGTAACAGGTTCATACTGTGGTTGCGGTGTCTGCATGTCCATCATCACATTGTTTAGGAGACCACATGATAATGTGGGATGATTGGATGCATGACATGCCTCACAAGTCCCGGTAGCTACCTTGACCTGTTTGGGGATCTTCTTTTCTCTGAGTGTCGTTTCAAGAACTTGTTGCTTGTGAGCTATAGTTTTTAGGGCTTTGGCGATGACTTTCATTTCCATTGATTCTTCAGCTTTACAAACTTTTAGAATTCCCCCAGTGGATGACCTTCCCCAATTGGATTGGTTCTCGGCTCCAAGTGTAACAATCCTCCATGCATCTTCGTACTTCTTTCGCATGAAATTCACCCCAGATGAGGAATCCAAAAATTTCTTAATATCATCACTTACTCCTCTATAGAATGTTTCTATCCCCTGATTTTGGGAGATTCCATGATGCGGGCATTTCCTTAAAAGTTCCTTGAATCTTTCCCACGATTCCGCCAGTGGTTCCACTAGGAGTTGAGAAAAGTGATTAATTTGTCCCCTAATCTCATAAGTCAACGAAGGTGGAAAGAATTTCTCTAGAAACTTTTCTTCCAAAGGAGCCCAGGTGGTGATTGGATCCCCATCTAGCACGTTATACCAACTCAATGCCCTTACAGACAAGGTGAAGTGAAAAAGGTGTAGCATGATTACATCGAAAGGAACTCTGACATGTGGTACTAGCTGACAAAGAGACTTGAATCACTTTAGGTGATCCATACAGTCATCCCCAGCACTCCCAGAGAACGAAATGCCTTGCATAATCTGGATCCATTGCGTGCGGATCTCAAAGTTTGGAACATTGATGAGCGGGGGCCTAACTGGGTGATTATCTTCAAAGTTCTTAGGAACGACATAATCCCGAAGTTGCTTGTTTCACAACACTATCTGAGCAGCAGCTGTGGCTACTTCATTCTCAACTTAAATGTGGGCCTGTTCTTCAACTCATACCTCAGCTTGAATCTGAGCACGTGTGTCAGCAATAAGTTGTGCTCTTTGAGCTACTATGGTCGCGTTGACTCTTTCCATAACCAAAGCGGCTTGGCACTGTTCGTCAGACATTTGTCTGGCTCATTGGCGGTTGAGTCGGATGTGTCAGTGGAAGCTTTGTTCTACCTCATAGTCATACTTTGGTTCAGGGGAAAATCCGATGTTATGCAAAGGTTGCATACACATTTTCTACCTGAGTAGAAGAAGAAACACACTTTAGATAATGTAGAGAAATGATGAAATCAAGGTGATATGAATGATGGTTATAGAAAAGAGTAAAATCTTAATCAACCAGAAAGTTAATAAGTAAAATTAAAATGTTCCGTTGTCCCCAGCAACGGCGCCAATTTTTGATGGAGCCCCCACTTACGTGGAATTGCGTGCACCACTAAAAATCTTAGAGATAGTAAGTCTCTAAGTTTAGCCTTCTATATGATATAATAAGATCTCCACCCACGTATGTTAAGATAAGTGGAAGTCTTATCGTAGTATAGTTAAGGGTCGAATCCATGAGACAACGGTCTTGTTAAGAGTTTAACAAGATGGAAAACGTAATAATCCTACTTATCCACTTAAAAGTTGATATTTAGATCAAATAGCTGGTTTGATGATTAAACTAATGTGCAGAGAAAGTAAATAATAAGAAAGTAGAATTAAAGTTGTAAACGATATTTAGAAACCACTAGGATGTGATTGAGTTTCACCACCACTATGCATTGATCAAAACATACATCATAATAACATGGCTTGCAAAGAAAAATGGTCTAGACAATTACTATTTTTGTAGACTTAGATTCCTTTTGGATAACTAACTACGAGAAAAGTGGAAGCGCTGCAATGCCAGCCATCCCCAAACGAATGGTCACTTACTTTGCATCACTTCCCTCACAAAGTGTGTTCCTCGACCTGTCAAGGTTGTACTTTCATACGTCAACTGATTCCATTTCATAGTATGAAAGTACAATGATGGAGGTGAGTTTACCCCACTCCTCGAGAAATGCTCCTAGATACTAAACCAAATGTATGGTGACTACATACATCTAGGACCAACAAGCAGTCGATATTCGAATCTAGAAGTAAAAACATAGACAATTTGCACTAACAGATAATAGATAACACAAGTTGGTGATCAAGAAACTAGCATTCATTAAATGATTGATGTTGAACTGAAAAGATAGTATTTTTCTATTGCAAACCCATGAATTACAATGTATGAAATGAAAACATGGGTACCGGGGCTACTTCCCGCACCCTAGTGTATGGGACTACTCGCTCATGGCAAGAACAAAGAAGGAGGCAAGAAGAGAGAAAGAAAGCATCATCTCCATGTAGGAGGGAGGAAGGTCGACCCCTTGGAGTAGAGAGAAACTATCTTCAAACCACTTGGTTGACTTGATGAAGACTTCTTCACTTCCCACCTTCTATGTCGATGAGAGAGAAAGCAGCTTGAGGATGAAGTGTGGATCTTAGACCGATAGCCTTGGGGAGGAGGATGGAAGATGAAACAACTCTGGAACAGTTGGGGCAGCCTTTGGGCGTCCAAGAATTTGATGCCTAATGGGAACTCCTTCGGTTCTATTTATAGGCTTCCAAGGAGTCCCAAACGGTCTTGGGACTGTTTGGGGACCGTTTGGCATCATGTGGTCTCGGGACCGTTTGGCTTCAAATGGTCTCGAGACCATTTGGCTTCATATGGTCTTGGGACCATTTGACTTCACGTGGTCTCCAGACCGTTTTCTTTTATTTGGTCTTGGGACCGTTTGAGTTCATACGGTCTTGGGACAGTTTGCCTTCATTCGGTTTGCAAATAGTTTGCCTTTATTCAGTCTTGGGACCATTTGAGTTCATTCGGTCTTGGGATCATTTGGACTTCATTCGGTCTTGGGATCGTTTGCCTTTATTCGGTCTTAGGACCATTTGAGTTCATTCGGTCTTGGGACCGTTTAGACTTCATTCAGTCTCCATACCGTTTGCCGTTATTCGGTCTTGGGACTGTTTGAGTTCATACAATCTTGGGACCGTTTGGAATTCATTCGGTCTTGGGACCATTTGCCTTTATTCGGTCTTGGGACCATTTGAGTTCATTCGGTCTTGGGATCATTTGCCTTTATTTAGTCTTGGGACCGTTTGAGTTCATTCGGTTTTGGGACCGTTTGGACTTCATTCGATCTTGGGACCATTTGAGTTCATTCGGTCTTGGGACCGTTTGGACTTCATTCGGTCTTGGGACCATTTGGGGCTTTTGCAATTTTTTTAGGTTTTTCTGTAAGAAGAAAAAGATAAATGTTAGTTTAATGGTGAATTCATAATAACGTAGAAAGTTAAGGATTATATCTAATTTATCTAAGAAAGTGTATGGAAAATTAAGAAAAACTAGTAAGATAACATCACAGAATGAGAGGTTATCAGGCTGCTAGGGTTTATGGAGATCTGAGTATGGGGAAATAGGAACGGAAGAGGAAGAACATGGAAGTAACAGAAGAGGAGGGAGTGTGGACGACCGTCATTCTAGGGAAAGAGACCGTTTACCAAAGGGTATCATTTGCTTTAGAAGGGAGAGAACGGTGACATCACGTTTGGGATAACGAGAAGTAACACACATGGGGCATTACAACAAGCTAATTAATGCAAGCTCAGTTTTAATTGATGGTAGCAATATATATTAGGGTTTGTACATTCAATAAACTAATTAAGAGGGTAATGGGATTCCAATTTCCTAGAAAATAAGTACTTATGGTAATTAGGGCATGAGAAATTTGATTTTGGCCTCAAATTTACTTTTTGAAAGTATCTTCTATAATATTTCATTACTTGAGTTCTAAGTATTCAACTAAAGTACTTGTTTCCTTTAATAACACCAATGTGTCACAATATCTTATGTTAATTAGTCTCTTCATCCTTTACTCTTACTAGTATTATATAGGATCAAACTTCATTATTTCTTTTTATTATGATCATTTTACATTTAAAACCTTTTTGTGGTGTATATTTGTGAAGCATGTTGAAACAAAGTTTCAACTTATAATATAATATTTGAGAATAATGATATATTTTATTTTGATAAAATGGTTCTAAATAAAGAGGAGGGATGAGTAAGATACCCATATTTGGGTATGTTACAGTGTGGATCTTCTTGGTAGAAGCATCTAGGGTTACAATTTGCTTCCTTTAGGGTTTCTAAATCTCCTTCTTGGTCATCTTGACCGAAACAAGTAAGTATCCCCTTCTTTCCTCCATTTCTTTATCTGTTATTCTTCCTCCTACCTTTCTCCAAGTCAAAAACTTGTTGTTCCATGGTAGAAGTTTCTCTAGAACTCAAGAATCTACCTTTCTTGCTCTTCTTCTAGGGTTTTGCTTCTTTCTGGAGAAAAGTGCCTACTTGGACGAGTTTAGATCTGAAACCTAGGTTTTCTTGCCTTCTTTGCTTGAGTTTCTTGCTTCTAGAAGTCTGTTATTCTCATTAGAGGCAAGTTTTATAACCCTCTTTACTTATATTGCTTACTATAAGCTTGTTAGCTCATGTTTTTGCTTAAAAATGGCGATTTAAGCATTAAGAAGCTAAGCTTGTTTGGGATTTTGATTTTTATGGTGTTTCCTATTTTGTTTCCAGTTCTAGATGAACCTGTAATCATGTGAACATTCTTCCTAAGGAAGGACATGACTTAGTTCAGGTTGGTATCACCACCTATGGTGCTAAGAACCTATCAATCGATGGTCCATATTAGGGTTTCTAGGTTGTTTTCTTCTCTAAACACATGACCCGATGGGTATCATCTTCATGATAACCGAAGGTGGTGACCAAGGGTGATGAACGATGGTGTTAACTGATAGTCACACATTAGGTTAGTGTTAGGGTCACTTGGAATCTCAATGAGCAATGGTTTGATTCTCTAATGATGCTATCAATCAATGATGACATTAGCTTAATATCCGATGTGTTAAATGAATATAGTGCTGATCCTATCAACCGATGGTGACCTCAGATGTCACAACCAATGGTAGATAAGGTCATCACAACTAATGATGAGTCAAGGCTTTAGATGTATCTTCAATTAAGGCCTAACCCAATAGTTTCTTGGGTTAAATGATTCAAGGGTTAGACCTATACTCCAGATGATGGTTTTACAATATGAACCTGATCCAACAGTTAGGATCTAACACTTCTTCATCTAATAGTTTTGAATAATGGACTTAATACAATGGTTGAGATTTGATGATTCAACATCCAATGGTTTGGATTGAAACCTATAAGTATTACATGTGAGCTCTGAAAATAGGAATTTGATGGTTTTTCTCATGTGACCAATTTAAGGAGATTGATTGTTGACATGATGACTTGCTTAAAATATACAACTAATGATGGGTTTTAACCCCACAATATATGGTTCCCCTTTTATGTTATTAGATAAGCATTGTTTATAGTTTAATAGTGACTCTTTCTAGGTCACAACTCGATGGCTTTACATATGGTTTGTTAAGGTGTTGACTTATGTAAATAACCAATGATCTTACCTTTTCAACATCCAATGGTTCTGGATGATGATGTAGTATGGTGATATGGATTGAATGATGATGCAACCCATGGAGGTTTTCCTTTAATAAGGTACTCTTACCTTTTCACTCATATGAATAGAATGGATAATGACCCTATCATGTTGACATGTAACCCTAATGGGATATAGCTTGTTATACTTAATCATAATGAACTCAGATGATAATGATTAACTATGATCATCATTCCTTAGTGGAATAATAGAACAATGCAATACTCTCTTATTGTTGTCGAACACTGGTATACTATAATCCAGTTGTAGCATTTTGAGTTATGCATGAATCCATACTTGAGAGTGGTGAATGTGATGATAATGTTGTACCTTATGCATCTAAGATTATATGGGGATGCTACATGTTAAGGTTTGTGAATGAATGTTGAACTATAACTTTAAGTAAGCTACCTTGCTAAACCTAACCCTAATGCAAGTAGAGAATTATGTTTAATCATGTTATCCTTTCTTGAATGATTAATATAATGATGGAATATACTTCCTAATGTTTGATTGAACTATGATGCTTTAACTAGTGGTCATCATAGCTTTATGATTTATGCTTTCTTATGCTAAACTTGTAGACTGTTAGTGTAATGATGACCAATCATACAGCTTCCTTATATGTTGATATAATAAAGGAATGCTCTTAATGCTAAGATAACCCTGCAATGCTATCCTGTAAACAAATTTTAGTTATTTATTGCAACATCATGTTGAGCTTGTGCATCACATGAGTGGTGATGTTTGTTGATCCTAGTTATAAGGTATGAAAAGATAATGATGAAATCACAGGAAACGATATGATGGTCTTAATGACCTCTGGGCATGGTTGAACCCTGAATGAGGTATAATCCTCTTATGTTGATAAGAGTTGATACCATGTGATGTTGTGAAGGATTTATATCCTATGATATTATGATGAAAAGTGTAGACTCATGAATGGAAATGAATAGTTCCATGTGATGATGATGTAAGTGTAGTCTCTTGATTGATAGGTGAATAGTGACCTATGATGTTGAGATGAGAAATTATGTTTCATACATCTTATATCTTCTAAAATTGTTATATAGCAATGTTTGCTAGAGATGAATTAGGGTTTGTATGTCCACTTGTTTGATGGAGCCTTAATTCACCCAATTGGCAATTACTAATCAAGTGAAATCCTAATCAAGTAATGTCCTGTGCCGTAGAACCATCTTCAGTTTCAGAACTTGTTGGATGGTAAAACGAGTATTCCTAATGGAAACTCAGAGCACATACTGTTGAGCATGTGGGGGTGACAAGTTGAGAATGTATCCTTGTCATCCACAATTGCGGGTTATGGAGGAAGACTACGACAATGCCTCAGATATTGTGATATGTGAAAGGTAGCAGCATAACTGTAGGCTCCTCTTATAGAATAGCCATGCGTGAGCCTATTCTCTAGTTCCATGACCTATACCAAGGGAGGACTAGTTGTTAGCATCTTGGGTATATGTCACTGCAGTGGCAACATTGACTAATATGTCACTGCCTTTTTACTTGTACTGACTGAGGGGGTGAGATCTTAGGATACCGACACTCCTATATCTTGTACGGAACCGAATAGCCCTTCATAGGGGTTGATTGGACTTTGAGTGGTACAACTCAAACTCCCCAGGGCATAATAAAAGGTCTAAGACCGCCGTGTAGCATATCTATTTAGGGTTATATACAACACTTCATATTGGATGATAACCCTTGTTTGCTTTCTTTTCACTGAGATAATGGATAGTACAATAAGAGATGATAGATATGCTTATGCTATAGTTATGCTCATGTTGTAAACATGCTTATGTTGCTAGATATACTGAAACTGATAGTTAAGATGACGATGCTATCTATGTTTAATATTGCTAGCCGTGCCTATGTAATTAGAAATGCTTAAACTAGTATCATGACTATGCCATTAGTTGTGCTATGATGTTAGATCTACTTATGATATAGATCTATTCCCTTTATTTGAAATGCCAATATTCATAGCCATGTTATGTTACTAGACATATTCATGATGTCAGGGATGCTTAAGCTACTAGATCGCTTGTGCTGTTAGCAAGGTATATGATGATAGTCAGATTAATGATGATGATTGTTATGATATGAAATTTGAGTAGATATCTATCTAGATAAATGGATTTACCTATTACTTGTATATACATTGATAATCATACTTGTTGCTAAGTGTATTTGCTTAATCTATTTAGCATACTTGAACTGTGCAATCTGTTTAGTTGATTAGTATATACTCCAACTCCTCAGTTATCTACTATTTAATATGATGTAATCAATATATGTTGGAGAGAGTGATATCTCTCGTTGGGACTTGGTCTCACCTCGTGGGTCACCACATCTTTTTAGGTGATTGAAAACAACAACAGAAAAACCATGGAAACAAGGAGATCTTGTGGACTGAGGTGATGAACCCTAGAGATGGTTGTTTAGTTGTCTAGTGTGTCATAGAGTCGTCCATATACTCTCAGGTCCGGGTAAAAAGTTTATATATGATGTTTTGATTGAATCGATCTTTCGATAACATGTCGATGTTTGTATATGTGGATAGTGTTCCATTGTAAAGTTTATGTTGTAGCTAAGGTTATAGGGAAGTGGTAAAGGATATTGAGCATTATATGAAATACAACAAGTTGCAAGGCTCTTATGTAAATGTTTCTGAACAATTGGGAAATGTTGAAATCGGTTTTAATTTACCCTTTTTTTGGATTTGTGCTTAATTGATGTGTAACCTTGTTTTGCATTTTGAGTAATCTCATTTAGTGTAACGGGTTCTCACAGATACCAAGTGAGGAGTCCTAGTATCTTATATGTACTTGTGGTGTGAGAGTTTGAGGATGTCTTTCCATATGAGTTTCCTCATATTCCACCTCCTAGAGAGATTGATTTTGAGATCAATCTTGTTCCTAGAACGGTCACCTTATAGGATGGCACCGACAGAGATGCATGAGTTGATGAAACACTTGTAGGAGTTGTTGAAGAAGGGTTTCATTAGACCCAACACTCCCCCTTGGGGTGCTCCTGTGTTATTTGTAAAGAAGAAGGATGGTTCCATGAGGCTTTGCTTAGATTATCGACAGTTGAACATGGTCATAGTGAAGTACACGTACCCGTCGCCAAAGATTGATGACATGTTTGATCAGTTGAGAGGTGATATAGTGTTATCCAAGATAGATCTGAGGTCATGATACCACCAGTCGAGGATCAAGACTGATAACATACATAATAATTCTTGTAGGACAAGGTATGGTCATTATGAGTTTGTGGTTATGTCGTTTGGGCTGACCAATGCACATACAACTTTCATGGACTTGATAAATAGGGTGTTCAAACCATATCTAGACCAGTTTGTGACAGTTTTCATATATGATATCTTGATATACTCTAGGGATGATAAACAACATGATAAACATCTTTACCAAGCATTAGAGTTGTTGAGGCAGCAGTAGTTGTATGCCAAGTTCAATAAGTGTGAGTTCTAGTTAATCGAGGTGTCTTTCCTTGGTTATGTCACATCTGCCAAAGGTGTTTGTGTAGACCTAAAGAAGGTGGACTCAATGATGGAATGGGAGCAGCCCAAGACATCGAATGAGGTTTGAAGCTTCCTAGATTTGGCATGTTACTATAAGAGATTCATTAAGAATTTCAATGTTGTAGCGTTACTCCTAACCAAGTTGATCAGGAAAGGTGTTCCTCTTGTATGGGATGACAAGTATCAACATTATTTTCAGTTGATGAAGGAGAAGTTGACTAGTGCTCTAGTGTTAGTGCTACCAGAATGAAGGAATGGATACATTGTCTTTTGTGATGCTTACAAGAATGACTTGGGATGCGTGCTAATGCAAGACAAGAATGTGATCTCTATTGCTTCGTGATATCTTAAGAAACACAAGGAGAACTATGTGACACATTATATAGAACTATCTGCTGTGGTTCATGCCCTAGAGATTTGGAGGCACTACCTATATGGGGAAAAGTGTCAGATCTTCACAGACCACAAGAATCTTCAGTACATCTTCTCAAAGCAGGAGTTGAATATGAGGCAAAGGAGAAATATGGAGATGATCAAGGACTATGATTTCAGGTAGAGTACCATCTAGGCCAGGCGAATGCGGTGCCTGATGCACTGACCAAGAAGTTATCTTCATCATCATATGTAGATAAGGATAAATTACACTCCATGACATGTAACAAGCGAGACCTGTTGGTGTTTCTTCTCTAGATGAATGTTTAGTTGTAGATTTATTTGTTGGAAGGGTTTCTAACATAGTTGTAGGTGAAGCCAACTTTGATACATCAAATGAAAGATGTTATGACCCCATCTGAGCCTAATTGGTAAACTAGGGTTACCAAGATGATTACATGATCAATTGGATTGATCACTCTTGAAATCTAATTAATGACGATAACACAATTAGGATGTTTTAACTATGATAAGAAGTCTAAATGTTCTTTTGTCTTGAGAATTAGGGTTTGAGAAGCATAGACCCTAATCGGCCCAAAATAGGGTTTTAATGACATATGAATACAGAATTTGATAAGTAGAATGTCTCACTAAATGATTTTTAGTATTTTATGTGTAACTCTGATTTAGCTCAAATTTGGATATGATTTGGATACATAAAATGTAAACAATATTGGGAAATATCAGAATTTTGAAGAATGCTCTGACTTGTTTATCGGTCAAGTTTCAAACTCGACCGATCACATTTTCAGATTTATATAGCAGTGTGGTAATTGAATTCTATCTTTTTATTGGTATATCCAATTGATCTCAAATTTTAACTGTGATTGAAAAACATAATTTTAGACACTCTGTTAAATTGGCGCAATTTTTGGATGACTTTTTGATCTCTACAGTAAGGGTGTCGGTCGAGTTCTGTGCAGGACAAACTCGGCCGAATATACTACAGACTGCAATATAGAAGTACACTGTTCGATTTTTATTTAATTATTGGTAACTATTAATGATCTCAAATTTTTACTGGAGGTCTGAAACTCCATTATTCATAACATATAAAATTGCCATAATTTTTGGAGCTTCTGTTAGCTATTCAGTAGGAGAATTACAGAAGCTATTGTGAAACTGAATATTCAGCCAATATAATTAAAGTTGAGTGTTGGGTCAATATGCAATTGACCCAAGCAGCTCAAATTGACTTATATGATCGACCACACATACACACAGCTCTCATTCTTTGTCATTCATTCCAGAGAAACGAGCTCCTAGAGAGAGAGGGAGAGTTAGGGTTTGAGAGAAGAAAGTGGGGGAATTGCTGAATTAGGGTTTTGCGATTCCAGGAAGGGTGAAATCAAGTAAGTTTGGATTCTTTGCATAGACTTTTATAGTGGATCTTCTCTCTCATGTCAAGATTCCGTCCATGCTCTGATTTGATCCAAGATGATGTCGAAATTCCCTCTTTTCTCACCCTTTCTTCATAATCCCTCATTTTCAAGGTTCCCGAGTTGAATGGAAGAAGAATTGGGAGATTTGCTAGGGATTGATGTGAGTTCGAGATTCCCTGAGTTGAGCTGCAGTTTTGAGGTGTTTTCACACCTTAGGGTGAGTGGGTTCTTCCTTTAAACAGTATAATGCATGAAATTTGATTATAGCATCCAAATCCCTAATTGCTTGGTATGTGATTCTAAACCCTGAAATGTCCGTTTAATTTAAGTTGTTGCAATTTGATATGATATGGATTCCTTCTTTGTTTGAATGAATCCTTGATGGTAGATTCACATCAGAAACGTATACAACACATCCTAGAAAGAATGCTTTTTCAGATTTATACCATATGATGTAATTAGGGTTTAACCTAATTGAGATATCTCTAGAGTTTCAACCTTATTGAAAAGGACTAGTAATCTTATAAGTGGTTAGGATGTACCTCATGGATTATCTTATTTGAATTTTATGCTTGGTGCATGATATCTCAGTGAATAGCATGGAAACCTAAATTTAGTTCAATTTCCATGGTTTCATACACATATCGATTGTATATGATTTGTTGAAAACAATCTTTATTTAGTGAATGCTTATATCCTATGAAATCCTTATGAGAGCCATGTGACAAGTGAATGAGGTAAATAAAAAGGTGAATGAGGCAAATGAAACCCTAAGGATAGGGTGTTCAATGAATCATGTTATGGTGACATGAAAGGTCTTGATATGAAATGTGGTGATACTTAACTGTTGAATTGTATGTTTCTAGTGCATTTAACTTTATATGCTTGTTCTTTCTGAGTTGATATCTACATACTGCAGGGCTTCTTATTTTCAATACATATCTCATAAATTACAGGTGATGAGATATGACATGCCCTATAAAGGGATGTTACTGAGTCATGTTTAAAGATGACAAATGATGTATATGTGTTTTCAAGTGATGTTCAGAATGTGAAATAAGTATGAAATGTGATATTCCTGTTTAAGTGTTTATATGTTAATCAGTTAATAGACTTAGGTGCCCCAACACCGTAGAACCCCATTGCGCGGTCTGTACCTTTGGGGTGAAACGACCGATCTAGCCCTGAGTCTAGATGGTCGGTGACCAGTGTTCAACAATAATCCGTGCGTGTGTCACGGTGGCACTGGAGTAAAATAGGGGTTATTCAACAATAATCCGTGCGTGTGTCACGGTGGTAACCTAGACCCTCCGACTGTGCACTACAGGTTGCGGGAGGAGTCTAGAGCACTCAGAGTTAGTGCAGTGAGGCCCTTGAGTGCCTAAGAACTGCAGTGAGGCCCTTGAGAGCCTGAGAGTGCTGTGAGGCCCTTTTGTGCCTGAGGCCCTTGAGAGCCTGAGAGTCCTGTGCAGACCAGGACGAAAAGTCAGACTTAGCATTTCCCGGGTGTGTCGTTAAGTCTTGTACGGTGGGATCGTAGTTCTCTACAGATCTTCATATGTAGAGTGCGCTGCATATGTTTGGGGCATAAGCTAAAATATGATTCAATCGGAGTTTTGGCTTAATGCCTCAAAGTTTTATACTGCCTGTGTATATTTGTTAACAGGGTAGTCAATGTTGTAATCCTTAAAAAGGAATTGTACATGCTGTGTACTTGTGATCCAGGATGAAATGGAAACACTTTGGTTCTTGGTTAAAGAGTTTTCCTATGAATGGATCTCTTTGCAAATGGTTTTAATTTTTAGTGATTTTCAGTAATTACGCTGCAAATAATTCGCTTCCGCATTAGTTAATCCTGTTTTCGCGAGACGGTCGTTACATTTAGTGGTATTAGAGCTTAGGGTGAGTTGTCAAGGACCATTAAGTTAGTAAGTTAGAGTCCTAAGTGTGGCAGATAGGAGATTTTTTGATGTTAGCTTTGGGGATTTGAGTACTTGGATATCCTGGCCCGATATCTGAGTACTTGGATCAACCAGTACAAACTACTCTGTCTATTCTTTCACGTATACCCTGGCCAGGTATACAGTGGAAGAATGGGCTAGAGATGAACCCTAGAAATGTTAGGGTTAGAAAACGAGAAAAGAAACAAGAATTAAGAGCATAAATGTAAAAGGAGATAGAATTTACATTTCATAATGTTGTTTTTGTTGGAAATGTATAGAAATGCTCTTATATGTTTGAATTGAAATTTTCAATACTTTGAAATATGGGTCTTTAATATCTGTTGTACACTATGCAATTGTAGCATTTATTGATTTTATTCTTTGTAACAAGTATACTAGAATTGACCTTTGAATGAGCTTTTGTTTCTATAGTTTTGCCCGCAGATTCGAGTGAAATTGACATCATCAGGTCTGTTTAGGTTTTCAGTCTGTACGCAATTCGGCCGAGTTGTATGTGATTCGGCCGAGTTTCCTTAATAGGCAATCGAACAGCAAACTGATCGGCTGAGTTGTATGTAATACGGCCGAGTTTCTTTTTCAAGAAATCAAACAGCAAGTTGATCAGTCAAGTTTCAAGCGGATCGCCCGAGTTGTGAAGCAATCGGCCGAGTTTCTGACCAATCGGCTGAGTTTCTGAGCTGTGAGTGGCAGTTCAGGAAGAATGTAATTCTTGTAGTTCTTGGCTTCAGGACTTCAGGTTTGGCCTGGTCCAGTTGGCAGGATGCGTTACTAGGATCTAATGAATCCTATCAATAGTATAATAAGAATAGAATTTGAATAATTAGACCCACATCAGAGTAAGAATGTACATACAGTAAGATGTTGAAACATATGGGCAAGATCAGAACAACTAAGAATTAGTTGAAACTGATATCTGAGGTTCAATTTTGGGGCCTCATATGAGAAACCCTTAATTGGGAATAAAGGAACATGATATGAGATTCATAATCAGTTTATTGATTAATATTATATGAACTATACATATGAAATATAGAAAAGATATGTGAAATGTATGTATGGTTCAAGATAGCAAGAATTAATCGTGAAGAATGAATCATATAATAGAGTATAATGCTTTTATGAACTCTAAAGCAAAGGCTAAGTAGAGAATAGGGTTGAGCATTCAATAGGTCCATAGAAGTAAAGAGTCTTCAAAAGAGTAAAAGTGAAGAGGATCGTATGAACATGTAATTCATAAGACTAGAACAACAAACTAGTTTCTAAGCAAAGAACATAGGTGTAGTTTAATGAATGAATAAGTCATACAAAGGTAGACTGTATTCAAGAGAGAAAAACTTGATTGAAAGAGAAACTATGTTTGACCCATGCATGATCCACTTGATTTAAAAATAAAGAATATGTAATGTATTCAACATGAGGAAAAACTAATAGAAGGGCTATTAATTTAGAACGTTAACTTCGCAATAGTATAAAGATAAAGGAGGAAATATGTGCAACATGGTATACATGACCATACATATGAATAAGCAACATGGACATAAGAGAAAAATTTAGAATTAAAGATGACGGGTTAAAGAGTAGTATATGGTAAGAGGACTATGAAACGTAAGATAGGGTTTGAAATATGATGGAGAAGTTATAAAATAAAGAGGTTGTGAGATTCAAGCAAGTGCTAATTAATCAAATATCTCTGTTGATAACTAAGTAAATCTACATACAAGAATGTATTAAGGGAATGTTTGAATACAAGTATTCCAAGTCTTAAAATCATCTTCTCTTTCATATATTCCTTAATGAGAGCAAGGTGGGAATGAAATGATAAGAGAAAATGAATCATATACGGTGCATAACTA
The DNA here is from genome assembly GCA_963693085.1 of Alisma plantago-aquatica. Classification (NCBI taxonomy): domain Eukaryota; kingdom Viridiplantae; phylum Streptophyta; class Magnoliopsida; order Alismatales; family Alismataceae; genus Alisma; species Alisma plantago-aquatica. The sequence continues at coordinate 221,908,993 of OY856410.1, read as the reverse complement.
CCTTGGTGGGGTCATCTAGTGAATGTAATAGTGACATACATTACGATGAAGTACGATAAGAAATAAATTCTTGTGTGATAGCAAGAATGATGAATAATCTATTCCTATCTTAAATACTTCAATGTTAATGATGTTTATTGTATATAATCATATGAAAAGGGTAGGTAGCAAAAAGTAAAGAAGTAATGAATGAGCAGAGAGATATGGGAAAACACTAGCTTTGTGTAATATGTGAATTTGTTTTTACATGTATGATTTGTTGAAGGCATATTAAGGTATGAAAGTTGGTTCTACATATGATTTCAGTGTATTTGTGCAAGCTATGTGTTAATTAAAGGGGTATGATAGTCGTAGTAATTCATACCTGATATGCATCTTACTATTGTGTATTTGTGATATGGTGATACGGTTTGGATGATGTCAGAACACATGGAGAGATACCCTGAACAAGGTAGTCATACTTATCCACTCATATTAATAGAAAGGGATGATAATCAGATTTTCTGGACAAGTAACCCTAATGAGGTGTAGCTTGTTATACCTGGCTCTAATATAACTGAGTGATGGTAATTGAGTATGATTAATGCTTGAATGACTGATACAATGGTGGATTACTTTATTACTATTGTTGAAACCCTAAAATGATATAATACGATGGTTACACTTTGAATTGTGTGTGGGCCCATAACCCACAGGTCCCAGGATCGAAACAGGATAGTATGGAATGAGGCGGTAATGCTTCACCTCATGCATCCATGACCCAATGGGGATGCCAAGAGTAGTATTGTGAAATTGATTGTTGAATCTAGTCTTTTAATTCAAGACTGTTTTGCTATTTGAATAACACTTTATTAAAGTTTAAAACAGCATGGTGAACTCGCTTTTGTCACTTAAAGGTGATACAGAACAATAGAACTTTCTGAGCCACATAAGTTGACATAGTTGTATCAGAGTATCAGAGTTGCGCAGCAAAAGCGTGGTGGTTTATCCTTGCATTCTATGTTTGACTGTGGCATAAAGAATTTGCTTGATATCATTGAGAACTATTTGAAATATATTGTGATTTAGTAAAGAATTAAAAGATCTAATGTTGAAAACTACATTCAGGTATGAAATACAAGAATATAATGACATGGAAGGCTTTAGAAGCTTAGAATAACCTTGAATGTATCTTTCTTGTAGGTTTATGTTTCGAGGACGAAACATTCTAGGGGGGGAGAGTTGTTACGACCCCATCTGAGCCTAATTGGTAAACTAGGGTTACCAAGATGATTACATGATCAATTGGACTGATCACTCTTGAAATCTAATTAATGACGATAACACAATTAGGATGTTTTAACTATGATAAGAAGTCTAAATGTTCTTTTGTCTTGAGAATTAGGGTTTGAGAAGCATAGACCCTAATCGGCCCAAAATAGGGTTTTAATGACATATGAATACAGAATTTGATAAGTAGAACATCTCACTAAATGATTTTTAGTATTTTATGTGTAACTCTGATTTAGCTCAAATTTGTATATGATTTGGATACATAAAATGTGAACAACATTGCAAAATATCAGAATTTTTGAAGAATGCTCTGACTTGTTTATCGGTCGAGTTTCAAACTCGACCGATCACATTTTCAGATTTATATAGCAGTGTGGTAATTGAATTATATATTTTTATTGGTATATCCAATTGATCTCAAATTTTAACTGTGATTGAAAAACATAATTTTAGACACTCTTTTAAATTGGCGCAATTTTTGGTTGACTTTTTGATCTCTACAATAAGGGTGTCGGTCGAGTTCTGTGCAGGACAAACTCGGCCGAATATATTGCAGACTGCAATATAGCAGTACACTGTTCGATTTTTAATTAATTATTGGTAACTAGAAATGATCTCAAATTTTTACTGGAGGTCTGAAACTCCATTATGCATAACATATAAAATTTCCATAATTTTTGGATCTTCTGTTAGCTATTCCGTAGGCGAATTACAGAAGCTATTGTGAAACTGAATATTCAGCCAATATAATTAAAGTTGAGTGTTGGGTCAATATGCAATTGACCCAAGCAGCTCAAATTGAATTATATGATCGACCATACACACACACAGCTCTCATTATTCATCATTCATTCCAGAGAAATGAGCTCCTAGAGAGAGAGGGAGAGTTAGGGTTTGAGAGAAGAAAGTGGGGGAATTGCTGAATTAGGGTTTTGTGATTCCAGGAAGGGTGAAATCAAGTAAGTTTGGATTCTTTGCATAGACTTTTGTGGTGGATCTTCTCTCTCATGTCAAGATTCCGTCCATGCTCTGATTTGATCCAAGATGATGTCGAAATTCCCTCTTTTCTCACCCTTTCTTCATAATCCCTCATTTTCAAGGTTCCCGAGTTGAATGGAAGAAGAATTGGGAGATTTGCTAGGGATTTGATGTGAGTTCGAGATTCCCTGAGTTGAGCTGCAGTTTTGAGGTGTTTTCACACCTTAGGGTGAGTGGATTCTTCCTTTAAACAGTATAATGCACGAAATTTGATTATAGCATCCAAATCCCTAATTGCTTGGTATGTGATTCTAAACCCTGAAATGTCCGTTTAATTTAAGTTGTTGCAATTTGATATGATATGGATTCCTTCTTTGTTGGAATGACTCCTTGATGGTAGATTCACATCAAAAATGTATACAACACATCCTAGAAAGAATGCTTTTTCAGATTTATACCATATGATGTAATTAGGGTTTAACCTAATTGAGATATCTCTAGAGTTTCAACCTTATTGAAAAGGACTAGTAATCTTATAAGTGGTTAGGATGTACCTCATGGATTACCTTATTTGAATTTTATCCTTGGTGCATGATATCTCAGTGAATAGCATGGAAACCTAAATTTAGTTCAATTTCCATGGTTTCATACACATATCGATTGTATATGATTTGTTGAAAACAATCTTTGTTTAGTGAATGCTTATATCCTATGAAATCCTTATGAGAGACATGTGACAAGTGAATGAGGTAAATAAAAAGGTGAATGAGGCAAATGAAACCCTAAGGATAGGGTGTTCAATGAATCATGTTATGGTGACATGAAAGGTCTCGATATGAAATGTGGTGATACTTAACTGTTGAATTGTATGTTTCTAGTGCATTTAACTTTATATGCTTGTTCTTTCTGAGTTGATATCTACATACTGCAGGGCTTCTTATTTTCAATACATATCTCGTAAATTACAGGTGATGAGATATGACATGCCCTAGAAAGGGATGTTACTGAGTCATGTTTAAAGATGACAAATGATGTATATGTGTTTTCAAGTGATGTTCAGAATGTGAAATAAGTATGAAATGTGATATTCCTGTTTAAGTGTTTATATGTTAATCAGTTAATAGACTTAGGTGCCCCAACACCGTAGAACCCCATTGCGCGGTCTGTACCTTTGGGGTGAAACGACCGATCTAGCCCTGAGTCTAGATGGTCGGTGACCAGTGTTCAACAATAATCCGTGCGTGTGTCACGGTGGCACTGGAGTAAAATAGGGGTTATTCAACAATAATCTGTGCGTGTGTCACGGTGGTAACCCAGACCCTCCGACTGTGCACTACAGGTTGCGGGAGGAGTCTAGAGCACTCAGAGTTAGTGCAGTGAGGCCCTTGAGTGCCTAAGAACTGCAGTGAGGCCCTTGAGAGCCTGAGAGTGCTGTGAGGCCCTTGAGTGCCTGAGGCCCTTGAGAGCCTGAGAGTCCTGTGCAGACCAGGACGAAAAGTCAGACTTAGCATTTCCCGGGTGTGTCGCTAAGTCTTGTACGGTGGGATCGTAGTTCGCTACAGATATTCATATGTAGAGTGCACTACATATGTTTGGGGCATAAGCTAAAATATGATTCAATCGGAGTTTTGGCTTAATGCCTCAAAGTTTTATACTGCCTGTGTATATTTGTTAACAGGGCAGTCAATGTTGTAATCCTTAAAAAGGAATTGTACAGGCTGTGTACTTGTGATCCAGGATGAAATGGAAACACTTTGGTTCTTGGTTAAAGAGTTTTCCTATGAATAGATCTCTTTGCAAATGGTTTTAATTTTTAGTGATTTTCAGTAATTACGCTGCAAATAATTCACTTCTGCATTAGTTAATCCTATTTTCGCGAGACGGTCGTTACAAAAGATCTGTAGAAGATCAAGGTGATACAACAATAGTTGAAGGAAGCCCATGATAGAAAAAAGTTGTATGTCGATAACCGTCATTGACCTCTTGAGTTCCAAGTTGGAGACCACATGTATCTCAAGGTTTCCCCTTGGAAGGGTGTGCTGAGGTTTGGTTAGAAGGGTAAGTTGGTTCCTAGGTTTATGGGACCATACCCTATCTTGGCACGTGTTGGAAAGGTAGCATACAAGATAGACTAGAGTTGCATAAGTTGCATAATGTCTTTCATGTCTCCATAATGAGGAAGTGTTACTTGGATACAAAATGAAAATTGTATCTAATGGAGGTTGAGTTGAAGGAGGATGTGTCTTATGTGGACGGTCCTGTGTTGATCCTGGATAAGCGTGTGATGAAGTTGAGGAAGAAGGATATAGTCTTAGTGAAGGTTTTGTGGCATCACTGTAGTGTGGAGGAAGCCACATGGGAGTTAGAGGATGATATACATAGGAAGTACCTATCTCCATTTGTGTAGAATTTGGGGGGAAAAATCCCTATTAGGGATTTATGGTTGTAAGACCCCTGACATTGATTTATGGCTGAACTTGCTTGCTTAACTTAAATAAGTGTTAAAAACATTAATCAAACCCTTAGATGTTCTTTGATATCATGTGATAAAGTTAAGTTCCAAGTTTGGTCCAATTTGGAAATTGTTTGAGAAAGTCACACAATTTATATGTATTTATTAAGACTTTTATGCAATTTCTCCATACCTATGATTTTTTTTGTAATTTGTCACATTATTGTTATGCCTCATGAGTTTTCATATCATTTTGAATATATTTGTACCTTGGTGAGCCTTGTTTCACCCTTGGTTTAGTGGTGACATCTAACCTAGGGTTTCCTCACCTAGATGCCCTAACTCGATGGTCTTTCCTTGGGATGTTAGGATCCAGTGGTCCACCTTTAGATGGTGGGATTTGATGGTTCTCTTGAGTGGATTGAAGGTTTATGATTTTGTTTGAGGCACCCCCTAGGTCGATGGTTCTCCAAGTGAGGTGCACAAATGATGGAAACCTAGGGTTTTTCTTTGATGGCCAAGTGAAGGCATGACTCGATGAACCAACTGTTGTTGACAAATGATGGTCCTTCTGGGGTTGACATCTGATGGTCCCCTTATTGTTAAGAAATGATGGTTGACTAGGTTTTGCATGGACGAAATGTTTTGACATTGGATACATAACATATATGTCTTGACACCTCTTCCTTCCTTTCTCTTTCAACCTAAGCTTTATATACGTCTCTCCTTCCACAAACAAGCTATTTAGACACCTATTCTTCTTTCTTGCTTCTTTGAACTTATCCCACTTGCTTGGCAAAGAATAAGGAGCTCAAGGAAGAAGAAGCTTGACTGATCTTGCTTTTGTGTGCACCTAGGGTTGGGATCTACCCTCTCTTCCAGCTTGTGGTGCTTCCTTAGCTTGTTCTTGACCTAAGCAAGTAAGATATCCTCTCTTCCTTCATTTTACTTTCTACCCTACCTTCTTCTCTCTTCCTTATTGGTTGGATCCATTGTGTTCATGGTGGAGCATGACCTAGAGGTTGAAGAACACCTTCCTTCTTGCCTCTTTGACCTAGGGTTTTCTTGTCCTTGGGAAAGAAGCTAGCTTGTACGTGTGGATTGCTCAAGCTAGGGCTTCTTCTTTCTCTCTTCGAGCTATCTTTCTATTTGGACCTTCATATCCTACCTTGAGGTAAGTAATATAACTTTGTTCACTTTTGTTGCTTACTCTTAGCTCGAATGTACAAGATCTTGCTCTAAAAGCTAGTATCAATTAGAAATACATTATCTTTGCCTAGAAATTGAGCTTATATGGTAGTTATTGAGTAGATAACCTTCCTTGATGTACCTCTAAATCTTGTACACATTCCTTACTTGAAAGGAGAAACCCTAGAACTTGCATGTCCATGAATAGATGGTGCTCTTGAGATGAGAATCAATGGTTTTTCCTTGTGTGTTTTGGATTGTTTTCCACCTTGTTTCATGTTGTGATGGTTTGACTTCTTGTATCAACCAATGGATAGGACTTAGTTGTTGTTTTGGACCATCTTTTGTGATTGAAACTGATGGATATGTTTCCCCTAACAAGAAATGGTCTTAGTTATCTCTTTAAGTGGTTTCAAATGATGATTTTCCTCACTTTATCAAACGATGGTTTTGCTTGATGCCTTATATCTATTTTACACCTAGTGATGGCAATCAATGTATCCACTGGGTTCACAAACGATGGTCTCACAATGTCACGAATTGATGGATTTACTGGTTCCATTATTCAATGCTTCACAACCAATGGTTTCACTGGTTACATAATTCAATGGTCTTAATGATATCAACATATGATGGCTCACATGTTGTCAATAAATGATGGCTCATCATGTTCACAACTGATGGCCTACCTAGGTCAGGATCTAGTGGTACCTCTATTATTAAGGTATGCTCATAGAGACAATCATGTGATGATTGACATGGTATATACCATAAAGGATTTGATAAATACTCATAAAGGTGAGCTTCAAATTTATTCTATTTCATTCAGTTATGAGATAATGAGGAAACAATATGAATGTCTAAAGAAAGGCAATACTCAATGACGTATGTCTTCAAGTATGAGACTTGGAAGAATGAGATCATACGAATGCTAAGAGTATTTACATTCTTATTATGTCCCTAATTGGTTGTTAGTATGGAAGGTAGACAGACACCGGTAACACATAAGACTAATGTGTGGGTTGGTTAATGACATGATCTCATTAGTCATGATATGGAAATATCAAACCAAGCACACAGAAACATGTTAGGGAACATCGTATTAGGTAGACCCACCATGAGAGTGACACATGGAAACCATAATTGGTGGTCATAGTCATCTCTCATAGTGAAGGTGGTGATTGTGATTCTTAAACCTAAAATCACTACACTCATCACATGTCATTGGGTACACCTTCACATCATCAAACACAATCGTAAAACATGGGTTGTTATAATGGTGATTATTGGGTGACTTTGACTCATGGGGATAGAGTATGAGTGATAGAGATGGGATTTGTCCCTCTTACAGGAGATAGATATCCTGGCCACTTGATAAGTGAGACTGAGAAACGTATGTGCATGCACATGTGAATCAATATATGATATTGTGGTCACATTATCTTAGATAGTTTTCTCTTGGTTCAAGGAACATGGATTGAACATTGAGAGTATGATGATTCCATGCCTGAAGTTCATCCTGGATATCAGGGACAAAGGGATTATACAATCACTACAACACCTTACTCAAATTGTAGGTTGAAGTTGTTTTCCAACTTTACATTCACTTGGGTAGACTGATGTGCAAATAGGCCCACTCTCTACTTGTGATGTCATAAGTTAGTTATGGACATTCACTACCAATGTGATATGGGACCTATAGGGTCACACACATAGGAACTCATATAGATGAGGAGTTTAATCTTGAATCATGATTGGATTCATTACTAAAGTGTTTAGGTTCTCAATTCACACATCAGATTGGATGACTGCACTGTCAAATGATGATCTCACAGGGTGAGACGTCCGTTTGGAGTGCCAGACAAGTGTTTCAATTGTTGAGACAGACATTTGGGTCATCAAGCTAATTAGAAATTGAATTGGCTAAGTTTTGCTCAAACTTTGGTGTGAACTGACCGGTTCATTCTGATTAACCAACTGGTTCGGCTTGACTCACCATACGCCCATCTGGGTGAGCGAGACGGGCGTCTCGCCTATGTGATACAGCTCTATTGGGGTATAAAAAATGTTCTGGAAGTTTCTTGAACTCGTTTCAATTGCATATTGCTTGTGGAGCAAGAAACTAATGTCTAGCATTAATGGAAATTGAATTGCCAATTTTGTGTGCAACTGGAAAACTACCAGACAACCATTTGGCAATGTGTGATGACTATCTCATTTGACTAGACAATCGTCTGGGTCACTAGATGACTGTTTCGGTGTTCGTAGGTTGCAAAAACTCAATATCTTCTATCACTTCCACTCTCGCACAGATCCCGAACAGACTGGGAGCCCTGGCCCTAACCCCTCCTATAAACAGAGGGGTACTAGGGGCTTCCCAGATCACAACAACAACTCAACTGAAATCTGTTGCTCTGAAAATTATTGTCCTCTCTTGTTGTGGTAACTGAGAGAGACCAAGCTAGGCCTACTTGACAAGGGAGGGATACTGACAGGAGAGACCAACTGAGGACCATTACTGTGGGAGGGCAAGTTGGTGACTAGTACACCAACGGGAGGGACAACTCTTTCCTATCTGTTCTAGTTGAATGACATAAGTTCTAGTTGGTCCCTGTGGACTACTCTAGAAGTAGGAGTCCTTTGGATGCTGCTAGGCGAGCAAAGTCAGCCTGTAGTTTGTGGCAAGACCATAGATGTTGGTGTAGAAGCTGTCGTGTTCTTTGTCTGTGGTGAAGATCAAGAGCTGCACAACCACTATCCAAGAGAAACTATAGGCAATTGCATTGAAGTGAGTTGTTGTCGCTGGACTTGTCCCAGGACCATGTATTACTCGTTAAACCATCCTTACTATTTCATAGTAGTTGATGCGATCTTGCTGTTATGGGAATATAGATAGATAAAATTTTTGTTTCTACTTCTACATTCTGTGCCTGTATTTGTCAACAGTGGTATCAAAGACATGTCAATTTACTATGTTTTAGGATAGTCGATATGATTGGCTTTTTGGTTTAGTCGTTTGCATACAATGAGAATATTTAAATTGTCTCATATGCATATTTGATCAAAGACTACATAATCCCAAATTATATATATATATATATATATATATATATATATATATATATATATATATATATATATATTGAAGGTAAACCATGGCATTATATTGATAAAAGCCATACGGAATCTACAGAGATAATTTGGTCAAACATATTCTGTAACCAAAGGAGCCAGAGAACGCCTTCCAACAGATAGGATTGGATACAAATATGACATTTCAGAACAGATTCCTCCCTTTTGCGCTTATAGAAGCAGCTTTCATGCGGAATCAAACCACAATCCCAGGTAAAAACTGTAAAGTCGACGCTACCACCACCTAGATAACCAGAATAAGCAAGATTTGGATCTCCAGAAGAGCCATCAGGCCTGCACCAAAACATCGATCACAACAGACACACCGACCGAAGTACACTAACCAAGGGGGGAGAACCCTTGACAGGTTGAATAACAGGGGGAAACCCAGCTAAACTACCACCTTCACAGAGGAAGGACAACACTCCTTATGCAAAAAGGAACAAAAAACGCCGAAGAACGGCGAGACAAAGACAGATAAACTGTCAAAACCAGCACCGAAGCAAAACCCTGCAAAGAAAACCCGACCTTGTCGATCAGCCTAGCTGAGAGGGCGCCCACCAAAACCTACCTCTTCAAGATGGCCAGAGGCCCAGAACGGGGCTGTGGCTAGGCCACAGAAGCCCCGCCACCTCCAGGGACACAACGCCCAGCGCTAGCGTCGCAGAGGCGAGAAGCGAAGAGGAGGGGGTGAAGAAGCGGCCACCAAGGAGGGCGATCCACACTGATCGGGCTTGGAAGAGGCCCGGGGGGAGCTGGGTGGCGCAGGCCGCCGCCGAAGCCCCCTCCCCTGAGTTGGGGATCGCGTGCCCTAGTCGCCCTCTGAGTCGCCCAGGCAGGTGGGAGCGGACGGGTCGAGTTTACCTGAAATTCACTTATATATATATATATATATATATATATATATATATATATATATATATATATATATATATATATATATATATATATATATATATATATATGCAATTTACACTTTTTTCCTTGAAAGCATTTTTTATGGTGGAAGTGTAGCATGGTTATGGCCAATACCCAATATCTATGTGTGGTTGGATGGTTTGGCTTTATTCCTATTTATCTCAGTCTACATACCAAGCCTCTACCTCCCTCTTCCCAATGTAAAGTAAATCCTTTGCTACCTTTGCTCCCCTCCAATGAAACTCGAGGTTTCTATTTACAATTTAATAGTTTAATAGCAATAGGATAGTTTCTTTCTTGCAAAGATAAAGAAGATGATCATTGCCGGATGAGATGACCAGTTCATGAGACAAGATGACCATCTGGAGGACCATGGAGAATAAAATGATGGAACCTCACGACCTCCTGGTGGACCCAACTGACCATTTAGAAGGAGTCCAAACACCGATTTGGACATGAGGCTAGAAGACCTTCCATGATGACCAACCAACCAACCTAGAGCTGAGATGACCGATTTAAGGGTTGAACCGATCTACCCAGATTGACAAGCACAGATCTACACCAATATCAAGTTCATACATAAGATGTGATGATTGACCTACGTGGTAGTAATTCCTTGTGGATCCAAGGAATAACAAGTAGACATGGCCATAACCATCTCCTTTTAGTTTTATATTGCATGTTTACATTGTAGGATATAGCATGTGTATGATACATACTATATATGTGGTGATTGAATATTATATATATATATATATATATATATATATATATATACATATATACATATATATAATCCCTCAATCTAACATATTAAGTCTAAGATGCATTCCGTTAGCAACACACATGAAAAGCTTGATCGACCAAGCATTGATTTGCACAAAGCATGGCGCGCTGCCTATCCCGTGGAAGTGTGATGGTAGATATGTAGATTTGCACAAAGCATGGTGCATATCTATCATGTTGTCTATTGGGTCAGGCTTAACTAGTGATTCTTAATAGTCTAAGCCCAAAATCATGCAGATGATTATGGCAAAGAGTTGCACATATCATCTATCCTAGAGTTGTGTATGATGCAATTGGCATCTTTTCCTTCCTAAATAGTCAAGTTGTGGGCGATACTTTTCCAAAAAAAAAGCTGACTCATGATTTGATGAAATATGGATCTTGTCTATTTAAAAAATTGTTTGCCGTAGTTTTCCGAATTGATACTTGAGGGTTATCCATTTGAAAAAAATAATGAGAATGATAACAAATTAATGACCTAATTATTATCACCCAAAATTAATCAAATAAAAAATGAGTTGTAGACAAAACTGCAAATTCTTTTGTATAATCATATGGCAACATACAACAATCATTTTTCTCTATGATCGGTTCTTAAGAAGGACAAAATAAATGAGAACAACTTCCATGTCTGGTTTTAGATGTTGAGAATCGTTCTCAGATAGGAGCACAAGCTCTATGTCTTGGATACACCTGAACCGGAGGAACCACCTCAAAATGAACCAAGAGCTGACAGGGATGCTTACAAGAAGCATATTGAAGATGCCTGATTCTATGCTCCATGAACTATGAGTTGTAGAGGCAACATGAGAACATGGATGTGATTGAGATGGTCACACATCTCAAGAATATGTTCCAAGATCAGTCAAGAAAAGAGAGATACAATGTCTCCAAGGCACTGTTCAAATGTAACATGGTATAAGGTGACCAATAGGTCCTCATGTACTCAAGCTCATTGGGTATGTGGAGAACCTAGAAAGAATGGGATTCCCCTTGCATCAAGATTTGTCCATTGATGTAATTCTGTAGTCTCTTCCAGAGTCATATAATCAGTTTGTCATGAACTACAACATGAATAACTTTGACAAGTCATTGATAGAGTTGTTGGGCATGTTGAGAACAACTGAGACACAGATGAATAAAGACAAGCTTAAGTCTATGATGATGATCAACAAGACAAAGGGGAAGTCTAAAGGAAAAGGAAAAATAAGAAGGGTTCTAAAGCAATCCAGAATCCCAAGTCTTCAGATCTTAAAGCAAAGGGAGGTGTTAGGAAAATAAGAGGTGATTGTCACCATTGTCACCATCCTAGACATTGGAAAAGAAATTGTCCACTATGGTTAGAGGAATTAAAGAAGAAGGAAGGCATTGAGGCCTCCACTTCAGGTATAAACATTATAAGATAAATTTGATTACTTCTTCATTTTGGTATGTGATACCAAACAAAGATCTGACATACTGATGTGCAGAATTTGACAAGAAGTAAAAGGCCTTCATTGAAAGACAAAGATGGACTAGGTGGAGTAAGAGTTGCGGAAGCTTTAGTCTACATTTAAATTTATGTTAGTCCAATGTACATGTAATGGAGTTAGTAGAACTGCTATTTCATTGTTCCATTAAATGGAAACATTTACTTTCAAGAATCTCATATGATAAGGATGATAAATCAATAAAGTAAGATATTAATGTTTCTATTTCAAAAGACATGATCTTGCAAGGCAATGCCCAAACATCCAATTGGTCTTTATATGAAAGATTTTGAGACGAATGTTTATAAATTTAATACTAAAGGATCATAATTGATAACTCAAGACTATCATTAGAAATAGTCACCTTGGACGTACATACAAGAAATGCATGTCTAGAATACATATTGATGTTAGTCTATATTCCCTTGGTTATCGAACCTAAGGAAACATGCAAAGCCTTATTACACACAATGTGACATGATATCCTTCATTAGATGTAGTGGGAGGATAAGCCTTCCATTAGACCTCTTACATGTGATGCATGAAGATCTTATGGAATGAATGCTATAGATAATTATTTATACCTCATATTCATTTACTGGTAATATGATGATATGTACCCAGTAAAATGGAAATCTCTTGAAGTGTTCAAGGAGATTATAAATGAAGTATGCCTTTGATGAAAGTATTAAATTTAATGAGATCAGATGTTGAAATATTTTGCATCAATATTTTGAGAACCTTCAGGAAAGAACTGTGATAATGTATCACAAGTCAAATCCATTTGAACATGATGATGTGTTAGAATGAAAGAATTATATCATGGTGAGTCATGATATAATTATCAATTGATCTAATCTTCTTATCCTCATATATATATATATATATATATATATATATATATATGATCATTAAATAATGTATCATCTGAAAAGTTTATAAGACATCATATATGACATGAATTGGAATGTCCCAATATGTCTAGAGGATTGAAACCTATACTGAGAAAGTAGTTTCTTGAGAATGTTTATCCATAAACCATGATTGTTTAATGTTACTATTAATCCCAATCTAATAACAAAAGTGTTTTTTTGATAGGATAACTGAGTTCCAAAAGAATAAGTGGGAGTAAAGTAGAACTCAAAATGTTCGAGATCAACAAAAAGGTACAATGAGAACTAAGAGAATCACAAGTTGTTGTGGAATTTCAATTTCATGTAATAACACAGAACAAAATAGTTCTAGCAGAAGATATATGAGATTGGAGGATTATGAATCCAACAACTCACATAGGTTGGTCATGACAGGATGAGCCAACTAGTCAACCTAGAAGCCATTTAGTACCATAATCTGAGTAATGGCTCCAGGCCATTATGGGGTCCATGTAAGCTAAGAAGGTAGGCCCTTGATAGAACCACCTAAAGGGGTAATACCTGAAGGGCGCAATAGGGTCTTATGGCAAAGACCTACATGGATAACATAAAGGGACAAATTTGTTGGAAAAGATTTTAAATCAGTTCAATCTGTTGAACATGACATAAATTCCTTTTACCAATTGTCGAGCTTGTTGTTGTAGTTAAAATAGACTAAGAGATTTTGCATATGAAGCTAAAACTGAATTCCTTAAAATTAATACATCAAAGGATGTGTACTTGACACGACCTAAATGGTTTTATAACTTTATGAATGCAAATAAAGTCTATAAACTATAAAGTTCAAATCCAGAATTGAAACAAGCAACTCAAAGATGGGATCTTTTAACTTGTCAAGATAGTCAAAGAGTTTGACTTGAATCAAGATAAAATATGAAATCTATTATTGCAAAATATTTAGTGGGAGCATATATGAACATTCCACATGCGATGAGGAATAACATCTCAATATTGTAATTATCGAGATCTGGCATGAAAACCCCTTTAGTAATGAAGGATAAGTGAAACATCTTATGAGAAAAGGATCAAGAACTATGAGATAGTTCTTGAATGATTCACATTGGAAGTTTGAGCACATAAAATAGCAATGTGTTGAAGGAGTTCAAGACTGAAGGATTCAATGAGATAGAATCCAGATTGGTCTCTCATGAATCATAAGTTCCAATTCTTGTGAAGAATAGAAATGACATGATTAAGATGCCAAAGGCTGTATCAATGGATCTATCATGAATGCTATTATCCCATATAATCTTGTATGTATTGGACATGACAAGATGATGGTAAATTCCAATAAGGGTTATTGGAATGTCATTAAAGATATCCATCAATACTTGAGAAGTACATAAGGATAGATTGCTAGTCAATAAGGATAGTAGCAAAAGGAAGTTGGATGTAAAGGGCTACATCGATGCACATTTGCATAATGGCAAAAGTAATCACAAATTAAAATATGTTTTAAAAGAGAAATGTTTTTAGTTGGAAGGGTTCCGAACTAATAGCCATTAATTCTTTTCTACAATAGAAGCTGAGTATACTTGTATTGTGAACACAGAGTGATACTATATGGATAAAGAAGTTCATATGATGAACTTACAGATATTCCAACCATTGATGACTCAATAATGATACTATGATATCAATGGAGCTATTTGTTAGGAAAGGAATATCAGATACCATATTACGGCAGTTCCATCTCATATGAGAAATTTACAATGAAGAGAGAAGGAAACATGAAATATACTAACTAATAGCAAAATGTTGCTAACCCACTAAATTAGTACTAGCACAATAGAAGCGTGGTAGACATGTTTAGATCACCAAGGATATGATTCATCGGTGATTGGATCTAAGTGAATGTGGGAGTTTGTTGGTAAGTATGCCCATAGAGCCAATCATGCGATGATTGACATGGAATATACCGTAAAGGATTTGATTAATACTCATACTTCCAATTCATTCTGTTTCATTAAGTTATGAGATAATGAGGAAATGTTATGAATTTCTATAGAATGACAATACTCAATGATGTATGTCTTTAAGTATGTGACTTGGGAGAATGAGTTCATATGAATGCTAAGAGTATGTACATTCTTATTATGTCTCAAGTCAGTTGTTACTATGGAAGGTAGATATACACCAATAACACATAAGACTAGAGTGTTGGTTAGTTGATGACAAAATCTCATTAGTCCTAATACAACACTATAAAAACCAAGCACACAAATACATGTTAGGGAACAATGTATCGGATAGACCCATCTTGAGAGTGACACATGAAAGCCTTCATTGGTGGTCATAGTCATCTCTCATAGTGAAGGTTGTGATTGGGATTCTTAGACTTGAAATCACTGCACTCATCACATGTCATTGGGTACACTTTGACACCATCAAACACAGTCCTAAAACATGGATTGTTATAACAGTGGTGATTGGGTGACTTTGACACTTGGGGATAGACTATGAGTAATAGAGATGGGATTTGTCCCTCCTACTAGAGATTGATATCCTGGCCACTTGATAAGCAAGATTGAGAAACACATGTGCATGCACATGTGAATCAATATAGGATATTGAGGTTACATTATCTCAGACAATCTGCTCTTGGTTCAAAGAACATGGATTGAACGTTGAAAGGATGACGATTCCATGCCTTGAGTTCATCCTAGATATCAATGATAAAGGAATTATACAATACTGCAACACCTTACACAGATTGTAGGTTGAAGTTGTTCCCCAACTTTCCATTCACTTGGGTAGCACTGATATGTGACTAGGCACCACTCTCTACTTGTAGTGTCATAAGCTAGTTATGGACATTCACTACCAATGTGATATGGGACCTATAGGGTCACACACATAGGAACTCATCTAGAATAGGACTTTAATCTTGAATGATGATTGGATTGATTAATTAAGTGTTTAGGTACTCAGTTCACACAATAGATTGGTTGAATGCACTACCAAAAGACCATCTCACAGGGTGATATGGCCTTCTGGTATATTAGACAAGTGCTTCAAGTGTTGAGATAGTTTCTTGGGTTGTCAGGCTCATTAGAAATCAAATTGGCTAAGTTTTGTATAAATTGAGGTGTGAACCGACCGGTTCAGATCGTCTCACCAGACGGCCATATGGGTGAGCAAGACGGCTCCGTTGGATAAGAACAAACATTTTGGTAGTTTCTCAAACGCATTTCAATTGCATATTGCTAGTGGTGTAAGAAACTAATGTCTAATATTAACAAGAATTGAATTGCCAATTTTGTGTGCAATTTGGAAACTTCCAGATGACCGTTTAGCAGTACGAGACAACCATATCATGTGACCAAAAGACCATCTGGCTCACCAGATGCCCGTTTCAGTGTTGTAGGTTGTGAAAATTCAAGATCTTCCAATCTCTTCCACTCTCACACAGATCCTGAACAGGCTGGAAACTCTAGACCTAATCATGCCTATAAATAGAGGGGTATTGGGGGATTCCCAGAGCACAACAACAACATAACTGAGAATCAATTACTCTAAAAATTATTGTCCTCTTTGGTTGTGGTAACCGAGAGAGCCCAAGCAAGTTCTACCCAACAAGGGAGGGATAGCGACGAGATAGAACAACTGAGGATCACTATTGTGGGAGAGCAACTTGGTGACTAGTATGCCAGTGGGAGGGACACCTTCTTCACGTATGTTCTAGTTGAACAATAGGAGTTATAGTTGGTTCATGTAGAATACTCTAGAGGCAGGCATCCTTTGGCTACTCCTAGGAGAGTAATGTCATCCTATAGTCTGTGGTGAGACCACATGAGTCGCTGTAGGAGTTGTCGTGTTTGTTGTCTGTGGTGTAAACCAGGATCTGCACAACCACCGTCCAAGAGCAACTAGTATATAGTTGCATTGAAATGAGTTGTTTTCGCTAGACTTGCTCGCATACCTAGTATAACTCCTTAAATCATACTTCCTATTTCATAGAAGTTGACGCAATCTTGCTATTATGGGAATACAAGTAGATAAAATTTTTGTTTCCCCTCCTATATTATGTGCACATATTTCCCAACAAATTCTGGGTCTAAGATTCGATGGCTCTTCTAGGTGTATGATCCGATGGATATCCTTTCCATCTCAAATGATGGTTTCTCTAGTTGTTGATTCAATGGTTTGGTTTGATGATACAATCTGATGGTTTGTTACATAATATCCTATGGTATTGTTAGAGTTTCATGACTTGACCATGATGCTTAGTCTTGAGTGCATCCACAATCCGATGGGGATGCTAGGTGGATACATTTATTCTTTGACCTAAGCAAGATTATAGTCTGAGGGTTTAACCTTGTGTGCTAACTTGTGACATCAGATCAATATACCTTTTTGGACCTAACCTTGATGCAATTGAATGTTTATGGTTGATCATACTTAGCTTCATTGTATGATTGTTACAATGGAGGAATACATTCATAATATTTCATTTTATGGTACATCTGCTATGTTACCCTATGAACACCATGGCTCTTTAATGCAATGTTATGTTGAACCTGTGTATCACAAGTATGGCGATGGTTTGTTGAACCTTCTATAAGGTCTGGAAAGATAATGATGATCTTGTAGGGAATTATATGAGTGGTCTTAATTATCTTTGGGCATGGTATGAGCTCTGATGGGGGTGTGATCCTCTCCATATGTGGCAAGGATTGGTATCCTGTGATGAGGTGATAAGGAATGTATCTCATACATTTTATATCTTCTGGAGTTGTGACGTACCCATGTTTTTGTAGAACTCTTTTAGGGTTTGTATGTAACTTGATTGGTGAAACCATAACTCACCCAATTTGTCATTAGCTAATCAAGTGAAGCCCTAATCATGTAGTGCCCTATGTTGTAGAACTATCTAGTGTCATAACTTACTGGATAGGGAAATGAGTATTCTAGATGGACGCCCAGAGTCATATATTGTTGAGTATATGCAGGTGTAAGAGATTGTGTGTCCTTGTCATCCTGATCCCAAGGTTTGGAGGATGTCTGTGGTCATACCTCAGATAGAGAATGGTTGGGTATGTCTCTTGGATATTGTATATGTGATATGATTGAGCATAGTTGTGGTTGTACCTCGGATGATAAGGTTATGTATACACTATTTTCTAGTGTCATGACCTATATACCAAGGGAGGACTTGGCTATTTGCATCTTGACCTTATGTGTCGATGCGGTTGACTCGTACTGACCGAGGGAAAGAGATATTAGGATTATGACTCTCATAGATCTTGTACAGAACTAATTGTAACTTTACAGTAGTCCTTTGGAAGTTTGAGTGGTATATCTCAAACTCCCCAGGGATTAATAAAAGATGTAATCCATCACTGTATCATATCTATTTTGGGTTAATCACATTTCACATTGGTTGATTACCCTTACCTTGTTTCTTATAATGTTTACTTGATATATAATGAGCTAAGGGATATAAACTGTATATAAGATGATAGTTTTACCCGTTCCTCTATATATTGTGTTAATCATGCTTTACCAATTTTTTTGCTTAGTCTATTTTATCTACTTAACCTACTTAACTATAGAACTTGTTGTAATCAATAATCATTTTTGAGAGTTATATCTCTTGTTGTGACATGGGTCTCACCTCGTGGGTCACCACAACGTTTTATGTGATCGCTAGCAACATCATCAGGTTTGCGGTGTTGAGGAAGAGCATCTTGGAGAACAGTAGGAGGAGAAGGTTGGCTTGTAGATAGAGTTTTTCCTAGAGCCACCCCTTTACTCTTAGGTCCAGGTAGGGGAGGTTTTATAGATTATATGTATACTGACTCAATTTTTTGGTAGTATGCTGGTGTTTGTATATGGTATGTATATGTGGAACTATATATTGTTTGTATACATGTTGTGGCTGAGGCCACTAGATAGATATGCAAATACCTAGTATGATATGTGCATTTATACAGGTTGATGGACCTATATGTAAACGTTTCTAGACACGTTGGTGATGTTTAATTGGGTTTTTAATCATCTCTTTTCTTGTTGTATGGTTAATTAGTGATCGACCATGTGTTTTGTTTTGAGTAATATCATTTAGTGTGGTGGGGTGTCACAGCTTGTTTCACATATGTTTCAAGTTTAGAGATAGCTTGGGAGTTGATGGGCTTGGTGAGTTGTGTTTAGGTGTACTTATTGTAAGATCATAGCTAGTGTACATGATCATACTTGTATAATTGTACAATTCAATATGTAATTGGAATCATGTAATAAATGATGTTGTATAATATACATGTTGATTGTTGAGAACATGTTCATGCTTGTATCTCATTGCCTTTACATGTATTCTAAGCTTTTATGATTCCACATGTTGTCTCTGATAATATATTTGGTTCCTAGAGTCAGATAAAAACTCAGTTAACTTCAATGGTCTATCTGACCAGGAATGCATTGTTGCTAGGAATTTTGATATAAAAAATCCACCGACCAGTTATAATATAATTATTCACCCTTTTTAATGTTAAGCAACCAAAGTTGGATTAAATTGGTAAGATGAGTAGAAATTGAATTATTATGAATAAGAAATGGACCATTTGTATTTGTTATTATAAATCTCATGTATCTAGTTAGTTTTTGATTATGGGATTGTATTTAAGGATCTAAGAGGAATGTGTTCTATTTAGGTTAGCATTGAGGTAATTGGATCATAAATAAAGTTGGATGGAGTATGTTTTAAAATGATGAAAAGGATTTTTAAGAAGACATTGTATGGTTTCTTGACATTAGGATCACATTAACAATATTTCTATACATCACAATAACAGTAGTGCAAGTAGAAGTCTTCATGATGGTTGTAAGGGAGTAATAAAACTAAATCATTACACAAAACAATAAATCCATTTTTAGGTGTAAATCAGAGAAAGAATCATAATACCTAAATTAGATCATATAAGGTGAAAAAAAATACTTCCAACTGGTATTAGTACTTAAATTTGGATATAATAAGTCTTAATAAGATGATATAACCTGGATATCTCTATAATGGAAGATTTCTTAGCTAAAATAGAACATCTCAAACAGATGACATACTTTCTAATCAATCACATAACTATGAGTCTTATAAGAAAGATCTTTACACTAAAGTATTCTACTTCTTGAGTGGAATAGTCATATTATAAATAGAAGGTTATTCTTTTGATTAGCATAATTTCACCAAGAGCTAATTGATGTATAATAGGAGTACCTAAATGCAATAGAAGGGAACCGTAAAAGTTGAATTGAACTAGAATCATAAGTAAGGGTACATACTTATGAAATGAGAATAAGCATTTAGTCTATTCACTACAAATTTTTTGGGTATAAATTAATTGAAGGAATTTCATATAATTAAGATTACGAAGGATATTAATAAGAAATAAAATTGTGGATTTAATGAAATAAGAATGATCTAAATTAGAGAAATAATTGATAGGAAATAAAACAAGTTTCACTACTGTAGGATATATTCAAGGTCCAATTGGTAGTGTGTCACAACCATGGTGTTAATATCATTGAAACTTACATAGTATCATTAACGTTTGCTTAAATTTATTCTAGTGTATCAATAGTAATAAGATTGTAATTCTGACACATGTAATGGCTGATGGTTACTTAATAGATATACTCTTGAGGGATTGTTAGGTAATTGAGATTTTAAATGATACCATTTACGCATAGTTGTTTTATTAACATAAAATGAGAGTAATTCATGTTAGAATAATATATTAGACTAAAAATTGTATCTTCAAAATCATTAAATTCACGATGCATAATGTAATGTGATGCATGTTACTTGTTTGGATTGAGAATGTTTCACTCACTGGGGCCCTATATGTGTTTTTTATTGGTTTTTATATATGTTTTGGGGTATAATGTAGATGTAAATGATCATAATTTACATTTGAATGACCATGCATTCTGAATTCCTAGGAAAGGTTGTGTTGGTTTTGTTTCTTTTCTATACATGTAATTTGATGTAAATATAATTATGTATAAATAATATGGCAAGATTTGGTTTAACCGTATCAAAATGAGATCTTTTGATGAATAAATAAGTGGATTTATGTGAAATGAGTTTTGATTTTAAGTTTTCATGAGATGAAAAGATTATTGATGTTTCTTATTAGTCAATTTAATCTTTATTTTCATTATTATGATGTTAGGTTTCTTAAACGGGCTTTATGATTTGAGATTTTCTCTAACGAATGCTACATGTGCTAATAAAAATACAGCTTTATGCAACCTAGTATCAAATCTTTAGCTAGAAGATTCTTTTAGGTCAATAGGATCTAGAGTTATAATATAACATAAATATTGAATATAACCCAAATGATATGCATATGGAAATAATTCTATATCATGTACTTCTTCATATCTAAGTATTGGGATTAGTATGGAAATGCCAACTACAACAATTTTCGCAATCCTAAAAATCATCTAGATGAAGACAGTTCAAAGTATAATAATATGTATGACAAAGACAAAAGAAATAAAAATGAATAGCGATAAATAAGTATATATTTAATTGAGGAACATAAGACTAAAATAGATAGTAAGTGTAAATGAGTTGAAGAAAGATAAAGAATTACAAAAGGTTGATAAATGAAATGAAATTTGAGTATGAGTTAGAATTCTATAAGAAAAGCTAGGAACTATCAATAAAACCTTATCAATACATTTATTCTGATGAAAGGTTCAATTTTATACAGACAATGATAAGGACCAAAGAAAAAGAATCTGGCATGTGGGATAAGAATCAATTGTCTAAGAAATATGAGAAAAGATCAAATACATAAATGATTTATAAAATGATTTGGGAAACAAAGTATGTCATGTATAATGCATATGAATATGATAACAAATAAAATACAATTACTATACTAGTAAATAAAAAAAAAGTAAGCATCAGAGAACTAGGAAGTAGGGTAATGATGTAGAGTGCATCTAGTTAATATTGTAAGAAATAAATATGAAGCGACGAATGAATGATTATGTGATGATATCCTTCCATAATGTCTTATATTTTTAGATTAAACACTATAAGGAGGGAACTTTTTTTATAATGAATTGGTTTTCAGTATCTAAGTAAATACAATTGTTATATTAAATTATTTTACATTTATTTATCATTGATTAATGAATAATTAGTTTTATTAGGGAGAATTATTAACATTATTTGGTTGAAATAGTTAGGGTTTAGCAATTGAAAACCCCAATTGCAATTTAGGTAAAATATGGTTACATGGATTTAAATGATAATAAAATGATAAATCTTATAAACAATTGACTACATAAATGTTATCTTGATATCCATTTATATTTTAGTCATACATTGAATATAACTATATTAGTAGGGGGTCTATGCAAAATCCTAGTTTTCTAGATCAAGGTTTTGGGGCAATTTGAGGATTTTCTAATGCATTAAAAATTATAAGAAAAGAACGAATCCACAATATATCTAGTACCTTGTTTTTAATAATTTTTAGAATGTTAACTGTTTTGAAATAAAATTAAGTTTATATAAGTCCCATGGTTCTATATCCTATTAAGTTTGCCTAAAGCATGCCAAAATTACCCAATTTTACCCCAAAAAGGAGCCTACTTTAGCTATTTTTTCTAGGGAGAATTCAACAAATCATTGTATAGTTTTACAAAATACACTAATAATTAAGTTAACTAACCTTAATAGGTTGTCTTAACAATAATTCATGGTCCTCTAAGAATTTTCATGAAACAAATTATCCAACCAATGTTGCAAAAAGTAACAAAAAATGTATGGATTTGTTTTCAAGTATTCTAAGAACCTCATATGAATTATATAAGTAATCAAACATCATAGAACCTCTTACAACCCATATTTTTGTACAATGATACAAAATTATAGAGTGATAAGAAGAATTAGGGTTTTAGATAAGATTGAAGTGAAAGAATTTAGCCTACTTTTTACCTTACCAGAAGTGATGGAATCAAATAAGTTAATCCTATTTAATTGGGTTTCTTTTCTGAATCTCTATCATTTTTTTGATGGATGATCTTCTTTCATTTGGATTAGAAGGATCTCAAATGATCTCATTCTCTTTCATTCTCTTAGTTACTTCTTTTGTATGGTTCTTAAGGGGGAAGGAGTGAGAAATAGGTTGAACGTTAGAGTTGAGGGGATTCTAGAAATTCATACCTTGAGCTAAATTTTTAATATAGTGTTTAAATGTCTCTGCAATTGACTTTGAATTTGATTTGTCTACCAAAATTTCCACCTTAAGAACCCCTTTCTGACCAATTTCCACCCAAGTGGCTTGGTTTTCTAGTCCCAAGCTCACAATCTCCCATGAATTGTCATAAAGTTGTCTCATGAAGTTCCCTTCCTAAAGCAATAGCAAGAAACTTCTCTATATCACCATCCATACCTATGTGGTAGTACTGTTTGGGTAGCACATAACAGGATCCATAGTGAGGGCATTGGTGTAGTCATAACTTTCCCAAGATTCAGCTAGGGACTCACCTAGGAGATGTGTGAATTGATCTATCTACTCTCAATTGTAATAGGTGAGTGATGATGGATACAAATTATCTAGAAATTTGTTTTGAAGCACATCCTATGTAGTGATGTTGTTTTACTCTTAGAAATTGAACCATATTCTAGCCTTGTTATTGAGGGAGTAGAAAAAGAGTCACAACTTTATGGATTCGTTAGGCACATCTTCATGACACACCTTCATGCTTTCTCATACTATAGAGATTTTTGGACCTTAATAGATGATCTTGTGCATCTTCACCAATGCTCTTAGAAAAGTAATTGTACTTCATCATCTAACCCATTGAGTTTTGATTTTAAAAGATGGTGTTGTAAGTGTAGGATGAACAACTAGGTTGCAAATATATGTAGCCTTAGGGATTAAGAAATTTATAAGTTCCATCTTATTTTTAGCTTCTTGCACTGGCCTGATTCCTCCTGTATGACATCCCCAAACTTTGTGAGTAATCTATTCCTTTGAGTAGTCAAAGCTTGTTCTACCCTGTGTTGAATTTCTACTTCATCCATCTTGGATCTATTTTTGTAGATTCACATGAGTACTCCTATATCAGTATCAAGATATAATATGGAGCAAACACTTGTGGAGCTTTGCATACACTAAATATGCCATATGAGAGAAATAGGTTAATAGAGTAAAATGTACAAATAAGAATACAACTTCCAAATATCTACAAAGTATCAACTATAAAGTAAATTCCTAAACTGATCTACTTGACTAAAATTGATCATGAATTATGTTACTGAAATAATGAAGCTTAAATTTCCTATGATAATTGCACACTTCATATTTACAAAGGTATATTAATCCTATACTTTCTTCAATTGGGTAAATGACAAAATCACATGTAGAGATATGTGTCTTATTACAATACAATTTTAGTGTCAAATTCCAAAGAACAACCTTTTCAAAAACTATTCTGATCTCTTTAATCCTAATTAGAAACAATATTTAAATACAAACATTTATTTGATTATTAAACAAAGTTGTAAGAATGAAATGTTGGAACAAATTTGTTAGGTTTTCTACCATCAATGGAGGTGCCACTAGGATTTTAGGGTGATAGGCAAGGCAACCGTGACAAGGGTAAAGGATCGGGATAACAAGACCACCCCTTTGATCAGGGGGTACGAAACTGGATCCATGTATCAGGATACTCGGTGTGGAAGAATTTGTGGATGACGTTATAGGAAAATCCCTCAAAATGTCATTGCGAAACTCGATTCTTTACAGTATAGGCATAAATCTTGAGTAAGTAGGAGACGAAATGTGGATGAGGGTGGAGTTTCATGATGCCTCCATGGATATTAAAGGAGTGGATCAATGGGTAGAGGGGTTCCCTAATCTATCCAGGAGAACAGGTTATCAAAATATGGCCATGGCGGAAACTAAACGTCTGAAGGTACCGCAAAAAGACGTGGTTGACAACTCTAAATCTTATGACCCTTTCGACAACATGGACATGTGTTCTGTTCTATATATTGAAGATATCATGGCGTCTAAAAAAACAGATCACCTACGTTTGAGTTTAAGGAGGAAGCTGTAAGCAGACTACTCAACCTTGAAAATTTATAGTGGTCATTAAACTAATTGCAAGGGACATCAGATAGTTGACTCTTAGAGACAAGATCAAACTCATGTGGATACTGATGGGGTTGTTTAACTTGATAGATCTAGATAATGACTATTACATGAGGACTACATCTGTGCTTTAACTGGCGACCCTTGGCCTTTGTTTGCGTCATATGTATCTATGCAACGATGAAGTCCCTTGTTCACGATAGATAGCATGTATCTATAAATTATGATTGTATGGACATGTATAACAAATCTACTGATTCACCTATACCATGATACCTTACTTACAATTGTAGGTAATAAAATGGGTCAAACAATTAAGGTGGATTTTCACACAATAATGCAGTAAAGGGGGAGTTTTTATAGGCTTGCTATTGAGATCAAACTAGTGAAGGCATTGGTTCCTAATATATACATCTCAGGAAGAAGATGCAAGATTCAATATTAAAACATTCCCCTGGTCTGTCTCACATGTTGGAAAGCAGGTCTCCTAGATAAGGACTACCCGATCAGACGCTGTGAAAATACCACTGGACATACAATAGGGACGAACAAATGAAATGTGAGAAAGGATGTCACCCTAATTGCTTATTGTATACTTACCGAACTCTAAGAATCATTAATGGTGTATCCTTGTGTTAATGTAACCTTTACATTAGAAATCATATATATATATAGGTGCATTACATGATAATTAGAAATACATATGGATCTAGGGAACACTCTCATCTAAATTAATCCAAGGGAACTTGAAATCTGTATAAGAATTTATCTAATGATATTGTCTTCTTAGGAATGAAATAGTAAAAAAAAGATAATAATGTGTAAAGGAATATACTTTTATAAACATATATCTAGACGACATGTTAGTTGGATCAAATCATGTGTATATTAGTGAACCTAATAAATATTCATATGGAATATACTTACACCAATAAACATGGTAAGCATGATATTAGGAATAATATGGACTCACATCATTAAACCTATATTGGCAACATATATATTATTATCAACATATATAAGAGTTACATAAACTTATGTGACTAAATATTGGTAACTAGAACTAAGATAGATATGTAAAGCATCACATATTATCTCAACAAAGATTAAAATCATAAACCCTAACATGACAGTACATGGTCGGGAATTGGGTAATAATAATATAAAAATACAATAGGAACGAATATGTTCACTTTGACTTGGCTAATATACATAATGTGTTTCTAGGATGAAAAGTTGACTTTGTGGACCAAAGTATATTATTCAAGTTAACATTTATGTGTGAAAAGAGGTATGTGTTTTGTTTGTGCATCTACCTTTCAGTTGGGAAATCATTAATCCATTACCCATACTTTCTTATGAGGTTTAACTTGATCTAAATCCTTAAATCTTGAAACCTAAATTGCTTATTGCCTCAAAAGTAGATGTAGTATTCTCTTGTTTGGGTATTCATACCCCACTGCCATGTTATATATTATTTTGCTTATCCTTGCCATAACTCTTTTGTTAGCATGAAATTGAATGATCTATTTAATTTTTAAGTAGTGGTACTTATGTACAACCACCCATAGAGGGCATGTATAAAATCTCCCTAGGGGAATGTTTATAATTCTCCCCATTAAAAATTTTAGGTGATTGGAAATGTTTTTATTCTTCCCTCACCTAAGGTTAGAGGTCTGGTAGGTGCCTCAACCCTACTTAGTTAGATAGACATATTAATTGACATGCTAAAACCATTATTTATATTGTTAATGGCAAGTTTCCTTATAAAAACCTCATACTTTTTGATATCTTTTTACACCAAATATCTAGCCTAATTTACTTGTTACAACTTTCTTTGCCATTGTTAGAATATTCTTGTAACACATACTTCCTTTGTTTTTTCCTCTTGCTGGGTGTCTTCCCAACCACCCAGATGCGGAGCAAGGTGATGATTAGGACTTGAAGATCATAGCTTGTCTTGGACTTAGCGGATGGATGTGTTGCTTGGAGACAATAGTGGAGTAGTCTAATTTCCCTCTACTTAGATCCTCTTTTTGTATAAAGCATGTACACCCATATTGGGAGAATTTTTATGTACACTTTATTTGAAATTGAATATAGTCAAAAATTTATCTTCCGCTGCTATCCCAATTGTGTTTTGTTTACCATTGTTTTTAGTAGAGGGTAGGGCAAAGGTGCTAAGCTAAAAATAGATTAAAAAATATGTACAACTTATCCCGTGATGATGAGATGGAAGAAATTATCAAGGAATTCAATGAGAATATTTAAAACCAATGGATTTTGATTGTAGGGAAAAGAAGAAAAAATTCACAAACAACAAGAAACAACATGAGAATATACAAGATGAGACACAATCACCATACTCGACTACCCATCATCCTAGGTGTAGGTTGTGGATCAACATCAAAGACATTCAGTGGTCTCACCACAATAAGATGAAGTAATATAGGGGACAAAAGACCCATTGAACCCATTCCAAAACCTCTACTTCACAGCTGGAGAGACCCCTACAAATTTGACTATAGGTACTAACTCTTCAGTTGGGATTCACTTAAGGAACAAAAAAGTGATGACCGCACTAGAGGGAGGGAGAACAAATACCAGAAAGTGAGGCAAGTAGACACACCAACATTATCTATAGGAGGAAGTAAGGGCAGAGACGGAGGGCAGTTAGACAACTACATATGTTGATTTATGATATCAATGACCTAGAACATATAAGGTGCATGTCATCAAGACACCCAAATTGTTTTGAGAACCTGATTAGATAGTATAAAGTTTTTATCCTAGAGGTTGTACAACCTCATATGAGGGGTGAGAACACCAGACACATAATTAAAAGAATGAATCTTAATAAATCCCACAGAGTTGAAGCGCAGGGCATCTCTTGGGGGTATTTGGGTACTATGGAATGAGGAGCACCATTCGGAGGATATTCTGAAGTCACATAAACTATATTCACTACAAAATTGATGGAAATTTTTTATTTACCTTTGTCTATGGTAGAGTCCATCAATCAATAAGGAGATTGATGTGGAGGCGTCTGGCTCAGATACACTCAACCTATTCTGACCCTTGGGTTTTGGTGGGTGACTTCAACTCTCACCTACTGCTAGAAGAGAAGACTAGAAGCAAATACTAGACTCAGGCAATTGCAGAGATTTCATAGAAGCTCTAGCAGTGTGTGAACTTGTTGACTTGGAAGCACACATGACAAGGATTACCTTTAAAATAGGTTTGCTCCAGATGCACCTAGATAGAGCAGTCGATAGCTATTTGTGGCTAGAAAAGTTCATCCAAGCATGTATGGAGGTGGTGGAATGGCTCAAATAGGACCATTCTCCAATCCTTATCAAAGCAACCCCAGATCATACTTTAAGGATTAGGAGGCCACATACCCTTACACATTGGTAGGAGCATAAAGACTTTCCTACTGTCATCAATACTCATTCGTCAAAAGGAACTAGTTTCATGACCAAGTCTAAAACTTTTTGGAAGAATCTATGAGGTGGGACAAGGGAGTTAGGGTAGAAGGTTGGAGAAGGAAAAAATTTCTAATGGTGAGACTTGCACTGTCCCTAAAACATTTATGCGAATACTACAACCCTGAAGTGGAGGACAAAATCATTGATTTACAAGTAGAAGTTATGGAGATCATGCAATTAGAAGAGATTAAATAGTGCCCAAAGTCACAATGTGAATGGCTCAGGTTAGGTGATGGGAACAAAAAATTCCTTCACAGCTTGGTTAAAGAGAGAAGATGGGATAGAAAGGTCAACATGACACAAAATGACAATAAATATTGGATTGAGTATGGTGCGGTAATCATAACACTTTTCTCCAGTTTCTTCAACAAATTCTCTCATCGACCTAGCACTAGGATGTAAGGTATAGAAGGTAGCTTCATATACTGGAGTCTACCCCATAATCTGCCTTCAGCAATGCTCTAAGCTTGACAGAATACCAGGGGTTGACAAAAATAAAGCTAACCTCTTCGCAATGTCACCACTAAAATCAGCTAGACCAGACGACATTGATGCATGTTTCTTACAATCATACTAGGAAGTCATTCATGATGACCTTGTTACTTTTATGCAAGAACCTTTAAAAGGACGTTCACTTGAACCACATACTACTAACTATACTATAACAAACCACCCCCCTATTATCCCCTATTCAGGCGAACTGAGAGGGAAATGGGCATTATAATATATATAGGAATGATGTTTAACAATTAACAAATAATAATTATAAATTTCATTGAATGGAAAAGAGGTTGATAATAATATGAAGATAGAATCTCCTCAAGGGAGTTACATATAATAGGAAACTATTGTTTGCAATAGAAAATAAATCTAACTATCTATAATCCTCCAAAATAACTTTAGGCTTCTTTTCTTTTGGTGCCTTCTTCTTTAGATGTCCATCTTCAATATTAATGGAAATTCAACCTAAAAAGGTGTGAAATAAAACATTATCAGTATATAGAGATATATTGAGTATGTGGGGGAACAAAATATTTGCATGAAGGTGTAACAACATAAATATGCATAAAAACAATAATCACTACACATTCAAACATTGCATTTTTCTTTTTAACTTATCAAACCTTAATTACTCAATTTTTTTGGTATACACGCTCACTAGGGTATTCTTTGTGAGGTAACCTCTCATTAGGGTCTTGTCCCTACAATGGAATTCTTATAACATTCTTGTTGCTGGGCTTAGTTTGTATGACCTTCCTTTCTCGGCTTGGCCTAATAACGACCTTCCTATCTCGACTTGATCACCCATCATCATAATGACTTTCATACATCCCACATGTACCATCAACCCACAAGAGATAGTATAGTTGAGCAAGTCATGATTATATTATGTGATACTCATATGGGCCTTATAGATTGTAGGAACTAAATAAATAACCAAGCATTTTAAGTGGTGTAACCACATAGCTTTCTCACAGATGATTTAATATCCAAGTAGATAGGAGTAGATGCAACCAATCAAGAAATCACCATGTAATTAGTGCATAACACCCAAGTGTTACTATTGTGTTCACAAAATAGCCATTAACATTGACTTGGACTCCAAGTTAGGGTTTTGGAGTCAGATTAGGGTTTCATTAGGGTTAC
This sequence comes from Alisma plantago-aquatica, assembly GCA_963693085.1. Classification (NCBI taxonomy): domain Eukaryota; kingdom Viridiplantae; phylum Streptophyta; class Magnoliopsida; order Alismatales; family Alismataceae; genus Alisma; species Alisma plantago-aquatica. The sequence goes on along the minus strand of OY856410.1, from coordinate 221,878,615 downwards.
GCATCCCAAACCCTAATCATCACATTTTACTATTTGTAACTGAGGAGAACCCTAATTTTGATAACATATGAATTCTTCAACTTAAATTAGATCCAAGGTGTCCTTTTTATACAAAAAATATTAGACTTTATCCATTAAAATCATTTGAAAAAGTTATAACTATTAAGGATATGAAATTAGGGTTTTCATACATTTATTACATTAAAGGTTGCATCATTATGCACTTTTGGAATTCGATATAGAACTAGGTCATGGAACCAATTTCAATGGATTCCTTGGATTTTCGTGATCAAAATAATATATACTTTTGCTAATTTTGGATCATTCTAAGATTTTCTAGAATTTTTACAAATTAAAACAATTTGGACCAGTCAGCTCTCACCACCTAGGTGGCTTATTGGATAAAGCTAGTATGCCATTGGATACGACCGAGCCAACCAGCTTGCACCATGTCAGCAGCCCACACTCACGTGGCCATGCGTGAAAGAGGCACAAAAAGGTTGTAGTGCCCATACCTCACTGAAGGAGATATGAAGGCAGAGAGGGACTTTTGCACAAGGTCATTGTTAACTCCAGGCTCATGAGCAACCTTCCGGTTGAGAAAATGCAAGAGTTGACTCTGAGCTCCCAGTCTCTTGATTGGCAACAAAGGATGCCACCTTCTTTTCCGCACTCTACCAAACTCGATGGCAGTGCTCAACTGTGCGGAGGAGGCACATATAAGGAAAGACAAAGAGGGGTTTCTCTAGGGATGTCAATGAGTAATGGTTTAACTGTTTACCCTTTACCCATACCCTATAGGGAAAGGATAAGGGTAAAGGATTTTCTTACCTGCTACCCACCTACTTGCTACCCTCTAACCCTCTACCTTAGTGGTAAGGGTCAGGGTAAGCCATTACCCATACCCTCTTACCCACTCCCTCCAATACTTATGTTAAATATACTAAATATATAGTCATTATGATATTTAAGTTTATGTATTATTCAATATTATGTGGTCATCATTTGATACGAGATATGATTTTATTATCTATCTCTTATGTAGGACAATAGCTTTTGTGGAGTATTGTCATTTAATATCATTTTAGTGTAACATATTTTCTTTTAGAGTGACTTATTTGTTCATACATTAATATTAGGAGTACTAATTTTTGTATATGGAACAATCATTTCCTTGATCTATGAATCATTTTGAATAATTTATAAACATTATGGAGCATTTTGATATTCTAATGAAATATATAAATATATTGGACAGACCATTATTGGCAATATAAGTGCAAACTTTTGAAAGACATAGAAATTCCCCACTACACCCTTACCCTTCCTGTTTACTCTATGGGTAAGAGGGTAAGGATAAGGGGAGGGTAAGGATATTGGTGGAGTGGAGAATTACCTGTACCCTTACTTGCCCCCTTACCCTCCCCATACCTTCCCCATTGACAACCCTAGGTTTCTCTAGAGAGGCAAGAGAAGAACCTGACAGAGGGAGAAGGGTTTGGGGAAATTGGATGTAGAGGATCAATCCTTGCAACACACTGGGTCTCTCGAAGGATTCATAGATCTTGTAGGGGTTTTCTTTCTCATTATATAGCCATGGCCCTAAAGGTTTGGACGTTGATTACCCTGGGATTTGGGGAAATCTTTAATTACTTTCCAAAGAAAGACAAACCAGGGGTTATTGAGTTTTGAATCATCTCCCAAATCCATAGGGAGGATTTCTAGGGTTTCACATGCATTGGGTAGAGAGGAAGGTGTGTAAGAGAGAATCAAGAGTATTGTGTGCATGTTTCCTAGTTGATTGGAGGAAGGAGATAATATCCTGACCCTTGGATCACAATCCTAGGGTAATCAGGATGCACACCTTTATTAGAGGGCCGCTCTTTTTTTCCTAATACAAATAAAACTTTGATATTTAAATGTATTAATCTATTAATGCTTCCACTTTAAAAAAACTATCTCAATTCATAACTCTCTCTCCTTTTAACTAATTGGATTCAAATTTTTAAGGAAGGTTTTTATCAATTAAAACTCAGTGTGGACAAGATTTGCGTCCAAGATACGAAAGTTAAAAATACTACTCTTTGTCTCCAAGTCTTTGTTTCTTTGAATTATTCAAGGTATAAAATAATTCCTTTCTCTCACCAAACTTGGCAAGCCATCCTAGTTTTAATGTATTTTCTCATTGAGTGCAATATAAGGCTAAAAAAAACTACTAGTTGCCTTCAACTTATCTTTTCTAGGAATTTCCACACAATTCCCTATTAATAACCAATCATCCATTACTTTTAGTAATCCCTTTATTATCGGATTTCCCATTCTTTCTTTAGTCAATATCTATTAATGGATTACTGAAATTGGTTAAATACACAAAACACATTCCAGAAGGAGAATTTGCATTCTCAAGCCAATACTTTCAAATAAGACATGAATGTTTCTAATATATTCTTATCAATCCCATATTTACATTCAAATATATTGTATAAATACATGAATATCCATGATATAACATCCTTTCCCTCTTATAGGAATTTTGTCCTCAATATTTGTCTAGTCATCCAAAACATTTCGGATGAAACTTTTTCATGTCTATCTTTAGCTCCCATGTGGCTTCATCTTCATCATGGTTCTTCGAAACAACCTGTACCATCTCAATCCTTTTGCTCCTAAGCTCACAAGATCCTCATAGGTGACTCTGGGTATGACAACCTTCCTTGGATCTCTATAGGTTCTATGTTCAACACATGGGCAAGGTCCTTCACATAGAGCTTGAGATTTGACACATGGAACGCATCATGCATCATAATATATTTTGGTGGAAAAGTTAGATGATAAGAGGCCTCAAAAATCCGTTTCAAAATCTCAAATGGACCTACATATCAGAGACTCAGTTTTCCTCTATTCTTAGCTATAGCTCGGAGGGGACACATGTTTAGAAACACATGATCACCTATTGTAAAATGCAAATCTATATGCTTTGCATCAATATATGACTTCTGTTGATCTAAAGATCTCTTTAGCCTCGACTTGATCAAAATGAATTTGTTAACATATAACTGTAGTTCCTATGACCTGATCAAGGTCCTCTCACTGACGTCATTCCTATGAAGAAGTTACTGACATGGCCTCTTGGAGGTGCATTTGGTATTATAGCCCTAGTTTACCATTTAACCTTTAATAATTAGAAAATTTGAAGGAATTTCATGGAGCCCAAGGGAATTATTAGGGCATTTTGTGATGACAATGGTGTCTATATGGGACCATGACCCCGAGGATGGAAAAACTTTCCTCTGCACCACTAGTTGACTTACGAGGACTATCGAGGCATCATGCATCATGCCTGATCAAAGTCAGAACATTATTCCCAAAGAAAAATACCTCTAGTTTTCTTCGCATCTCATGATTCTTCCCTTCTCTAGCCTGTGCTTTCCTCACAAAACCCTAGGGACCCTATAACTTCTTCCTATACCTTTTTGAAAATTAGTGTTATGAGTATTAGGGTTAAAACATCCTCCACCAAATTAAAATTAATACATGTAACCAAGATGTCACAGACACAATTTTAAGATGCTTTAAATGCCCTAAACATAAAGATGAGATTAATTTATGTCAAACAACATGGCCCACACTAAGACCACTACTATCCTTGATGACACACCCAGGACTACCTAGAGGGGAGGCCCTCCTACAGGAAGATGATGTCCTAAGAGAAGAAGAGGAGGTCCATGGACTGTGAGTCCTCCAAGAAGCAGAAGATGTGAGATGAAGCTTCTACTGAGAGTGGTCTCGAGAATGAGGTTATCCCCTTTGCTATCCCGAACCCTAATGATGGTCCTGACCCTAAAGGTGAAACCATGATGGAAGATGAACCTAGGGGTGAAGGTAACCTCAGAACTGGTGGCCCAAGCTCTATTAGACAAGTGGTGATCTAGACCCATGAGATGTTTTAGCTGGAGCAGTAGAAGAAGCTCAATAAGGCCATTAGTGCCCTGGCCCTCAAAGACATTGTCAGAGATGAGAATGTAGAACCCCTAGTTGTCCACCCTTCTCTTAGAGACACCATACCCGACCTCATCTAGTTGAACATAGAGAAATTATGGGGTGAGGATAAGACATAAGTCATCGACAAGGTGGATGCCTGGCTCCTAGAGGTAGACAATGGATTCTGCATCCTAGAGGTGCAACCCAACAAGAAGGTCCTCTTCTCCACTCACCCTCTGAAAGGAGAAGTAAAGATATGGTGGAAAAACTACAACATTGACCAAGATTTGATTGAGGAGCCAATTCTCTAGGTAGACTTTTACACCATCTTTTCTGTGAGGTTTATCCCACATTTGTCACTAATTTGTAACACACGGGCCCACTACCAAAATCTCTAGTAGAGTTTTAAGAATGATGGCTCGCTCCACAAACCACCACTAGCCTTAACTCTGCACTTTGTCCTCAGTCAGACACAAGCCAGAAAAAACTTCCCGAATGGTCACATATCCTAGTACTACTTTGGGTTGAGAATGCTTAACCAAAAAGTTCTTTAGTGATGGGTTCCCTGAAAAGGAAGTACACCTTGGTGATATGGGTAGTCCATTCATTACTTTTAAGATTATTTTATCTGAGGCCTCATATCATGGATGTTAAAATCTCCCTTACTTAGACACTTGACTTCCTCATCAAGGATCAACTATATGGCCTCATAATCTATCCCCAATTTAGTGTAGACCCAAATGACCCATGTACAACTAGCTACCGATCACAACTACTAGTGTAAGAGTGGCTCCATCAACTCAGATAGCCCTTTCCAATATGTCTAGACATTACCAGTGCAACGGTATCTCCATTTACTCAGATAGCCCTTTCCAACATGCCTAGACCACATGAATCAAAGACTGGCATGCCACAACCCAATTGGGCCCCATATACTGGAGGGGAATTGGCTCTGATACTATTTGTAACACCCGGTTCCACTATCAAAGGCTCTAGTAGAGTTTCAAGAATGATAACTGGCCCCATAGAAAACCACTAACCTTAATTGCATGCTTTATCCTCACTCACACGCAAGCTAGGAAAAACTTCTCGACTAGTCACCCATCCTAGTACTACTCTAGGCTGAGCACACTTAACCACAAAGTTCTTTAGTGACGGGCTCCCTCAAAAGGAGGTGCACCATGGTGATATAGGTAGTCCATTCATTCCTTTTAGGATCATTTTATCTGAGGCCTCATATTTTGGGACGTTAAATCTACCATAATTCTAATACCCAAAATCTAGAAACCTACTAATTGTAATCATCTTAGGCCAATTTCCTTAAACAATGTATGCATAAAAATTTCATCTACAATTATTGTAAATAGGATAAAAATGTACCTACAAGATTGGATCTCACCTTCACAACTAAGTTTCATTCCAAGTCAGAGTCTAGATGATAATGTTATCCTAATGCATCAAGTCATTCACTGCATGGAGAAGAAGACCAAAACTTCAGCAATGGCAATCAAGGTCTACATCTCAAAGGTGCATTACAAAATTTGTTGGGACTTCATCCTTGATTCACTCACCAAGACCCATATTCCATCAAACTTAATCAACATCACTATGTAGATTATAACTTCAGGTGAATCGATGATTATATGGAATGGGAAGCAACTACCACCCATAAAGCCATTTTCACTAGAGATACACAACTTTCACTAACAAGAGAATTAGTTTGTTACATCTATGTTTTGAAGAAGTGTCAGCTTCAAGCCTCCTAAAAACTGAATATCTCTGACATTTTGGGGAGGTCTCTTAGTAGGAGATTTCGCTAGAGGCCATCAATATACTTTTTAAGTGTACCCCAAGTTCATCTTGTAGGGCGATCTATTGTAGACTCAATATGGACAGGGTAGAAGACCTCCAGAAGACCTATCCACAAAAGGAACTCAAAAGATAAACATCTAGAACTTATAAATAGATTCTAGGGGATGGTGAACACTTGGGACATAAGGAATTTGAGTTTAGCAAGTAGAATCACGTTGGCCAAATATGCTTTGACAAAAACAACTAACCACATCATGCAATCTTCAATCCTCTCGGAGTTTGTATGTGACAAACTTGATCAAGTTACCCAAAACTTCATATGACGAGGGGACCTATAGTCCAAAGGAGTTCATTTGGTGGCCTAGTGTAACATACCGAAACCTAGAACTTTATCCTATTCCAAGGTTAAGAGGTTAGAGAGCTTAGTTCTTTGGGCTTAGCAAAACAAGTATAAAGATATACCTAATAGAAGTTAATCACCCTAACATATAAGCATCAAAACAAATATGACTTAATGCTCTCATAAATAATCTTTAGATCAATAAAGGATACATACAATATGTCACATGAGGTAATGTTGATTAAGGTATGATGATAAGAGAGATAATATGCATAGGATAAATATGTGTTCATAATTGAGAGAAAATGTTGTATTATTGAAATAAATATAGGATTAATAAACTATATGAGACAACAGATAAATATATAATATTTCGTGCATAAAAATGACATATATCCTCTTGGTGGTAATATGGTGGTAATAATGATGAAATAAAATATTAACTAAAATATTAATGGGCCAGAAGTGCAAAACTCATAATTGGTAAGGAATAATTTTAGATTTGTTTTCTTTGGATATGTTTTGGTGAAGAGTGTTTCTAGGAGTCAAGATTAAGGTATGTTTGCATCATCTATTATTCATATTAGCAATAAACCTAAATAATCACTCTTTTGATAGCCCACCAAATATCTTTCTTTTGAGAAATTCATTCCATGTAGAATATTATGCTTGATTCTAATATTATGATCATCCTATTTGTTACACCTTCTTTTGACTTCATCTGATGCCTTAATTCTTGATGAATCCCTAAATTTTCCCACTTTTTTGGTGGATGTTTAAATTGCAGTTTTATGTGTTGGGAATGTTATATGGATCCTCTGATCGCACATTATAACTGTTAGATGTTCTCATCCCTTATACTTTGATTTATTCTTGCTTAGTATTTTGTTATGCATCATGTGGTGACTGCTTTTACAATGTTACATGAGTTACTTTATGTGGATATTCAAATTCTCATAATATGAAAATGCAGAGGTGATAATTCCTACACATGATATTATTAGAGTAGATGCGTATCATGTCCTTCTCAGAGCAGATGTGTATATGTTCCTGCTCACCCCATTTCGAAGGAGATGTGTATATGTTCCTACTCACCCCATATTTATGGTAGATGTGTTATTTCCTACCAACATGTTTATATTGTTCTAGTATTGTCACATGTGAAACACATAGATGACTTGCTCTTATTTTATTGAACTCTTATTTCTTTATGCCTGATTGGGTAGTCCCTTCCTTTTTCCATGGTAAGCCTTTTATTTGACATCCTTTATTTCATTATATTGCTCATTCTAATTTAGTATGCACATGCACGCTTTTTGACGATGCCATCTTCTCTTTTCCTTTTGTGGGGTATGCTTACAACCCCAGGTATAGGTCAAGGTGGAGACAACCAGGTTGAACTAGGACCTCAACAAGTTTAATTGGAACCTTGTGGGAGACATTCTTGAAGTTGTTAGGTGATCCTCAGCTTGTCCTATGTTTAGTTAGATTTTTCTTTATCTCACCCTGTGTGGTGAAAGAGTAGTGATGATAACAAGTTTGTAATTGTAACATTCCCAGATTTTCACCTTCTCAAAACCCAATGGAGATGAGAAGACAAAATCTGAAAATGTTAAGCAATTGTATCAAAGTGTGTTGTAGAAGAAATATGTGCATACATGAACATAAACAATAACATACACCATGACATTCTCAACATTCAACATTTAAATTATTACATCAGGTTTTATTACAACATACATTTACATATTGAAAGAGAATATAATACAAGTCTGAACATGTATGCTAGGATCTTAACACAATAGGTAAACCTGAATAACTGCTCACTCCCATATTTTCCTCCCATGCTATCTCTAAACCTAAAACATACGTGAAAGAGTGAATCAACATAAAGTTGGTATGTGGTTTAAAGATACTATACTATGCTGGCATATTTAAAATACTTGAAGAAAGAAGAAAAGAAAATGAAAACATTATTTAAGGCAGAGAATCAGGTAAACCCAAGTTATTAACCATATTTTAATGGAAATGTATTACTATGGTAGACTTAGCACAAACATATATTATTGGGCCCTATCCCCGCGTACCTTGTACCATTAGGGATCTCCCCGTGTACCTTGTACCATTAGGGAGGTGCTAGTCAACATTAATACTTTCCCTCTCTAATAGGGAGATTAATGAACCATTAGTAACTACATTCCATTTTCTTTCCTTAGTGTTCTTAGTGTTCAAGGAGGAATGAAAATACATATAGATATACATCCAACAAGGTATTCAAATACATGCAATCAGTTATTCATAATTAACATCCAGAAAAACTAGTCTTATAATTATATCCACATACTTGAGTTCAGATATTCTTCAAATATCCATGATCATCTAGGTAAATTGGTCAGCACCTGATTAATAGCAATTAATCGTCATTAATATATGTACATCATATTCTTGGTAATTTTAGGTCCAAATTAGGGATTAGGTCAAACCTAGGTTAAAACTGACCTAAACTTTTGTGAGGAATTTTTATACTGATCTCAAATTCACATATTATCTTTTAGTTACTGATATTAGGGTATTCTATAAATTTCATTATTTATTGAGCATGTATGTATTTATTACATTTTATTTAGGGATATTAGCCCTAAATAGCCATATTGAGAAAATTACAAGATTTCGTGCATCAACATCATAATTACTGATATCAGATGGATTATAAGTATGAATATCGATTTACTGACATTTTATCATAACTTTATATCATCATTTGATATTTATTATCTATGAAATAAGCATAAAGCATCTTACATGATGTCATAGTGTTTTAAGGATCAAAAACATGATATTATCATTCTACTGTGTTCTACTCATTTTTCTGAGAAGTTTGGTACCTTATTTGTATTTTTTTGATAAACATACTAATTACTATGAATTTTGCAAGATCTGGAGAATTTCTGAGATTTTACCTCATTCGGCCAATGGCGTGCCGCCATGTGGCCTCTGACAGGGGCGCTTCTCTCTTGGTCTGGCTGAATGAGCTAGTCGCATCTCAGTGGTTCATTGCTGGTCTGGTTTTACTTCAAGTTGACTGGTTCACTTGTTCGGACCCGGTTTGACTTGCCTTCTCTCTCACGGTCTCAAACGTGCGTACGAGACCACATGACTCGTTCACACAGCTACCACCACAAGAGGCATCCCTGGTTATAAAAGTCCCACACAAGGTCTCTCGCTTCTTCGCACGACGCAACACCACTACAGGCCTCGTCTCTGGCTGGACTCAGCCCGCACCTGCTTGTCACCTCTAGGATCTGTTCTATAAGGGCGCCGCTGCACAACTCACCTCTGGCGAGCAATAGAGCAATGCCACCTGCTCATGATCTCTGACTCTCTCTCATTCTCAACATCTGCGTGATCATTCTGTTGCAGCGAGTCACCGCGGGTGAGTTCTCCGATGAGGCATCATCTGGACCAGTAGAGAACCTCCCAATCTCGTTCTTATTTCTCACCCATGCGAGCATGCCTAGGTCTGATTCTCAGTCTACGATGACCTACTCCCCAGTTTCCTGGTGGATGGTGACTATCACACTAGATGAAAGCCTCCGGATCTAGTCTGGGTATTAAAGTGTAGGGATAAGGAAGCTCCACAATGCCACGGTCATCACCGTCGACTTGACTTTGGAATGAGAAAGGAGTGATCTTGCAGATCATCCTCTCCATAAGCAGGGCCTGAAGCCACCAGAATAGAGGATCAAATGATGTGCTTTGTGTCTATTGATGGGTCCTGGAGTCACGGAAAGGCCTATCATGCATCCCTCGTCATCCTTGAAAAATAGGGAGTTTAATCTATATCACCAACTCCAAGCTTCACTGAAAAAAGACGATAGGGTCATGGGGCCTCATTTCTTCTCCCTCTCTCAGATCTGAGGTCATGAGAAGCTCTATGAGGATTCTTAAATGGCTCTTGATATTTGGCTCCTTCTTTCGTATTTGACCTACAACTTGTTGCAGAGAGGAGTCTGATATGTGAAGGTGGATTTCCCTTTTCTGTAGATCTGGTGTCCTCGGCTTATGGGTTGTTGAGAAGATCCTTCAACCGCAGAGTGATAGGCTCGGTCAAATGAAGATAGATCATTGTGATACTAGCTTCGAAGACATCGAGATCTTATCTCTAACAACTCCACTATTTTTGGAGGCTAGGTGATGACCGATTTTCTACTTAACCCTCCATCTAACCCCCGCATGGCATATAAAAGCATCTTAAGGTCTAAAAAAATAAATCAATGAGTAGATCAAATTTCAAACAACAATATCTCTAGCATGGTTAGTGCAAAAGATATGAAGTTTTAACCGTTAGTTCCTCATCATCCAAACCGACATTCAGCCAAGTTTGACACCAAAAGTTCAACATTTGTTCATGTGATCTCATAATTAAGTGTATCAACCTTAAATATAGATCAATTAGTTACCAAACCTTGATGAAACATGTTTGATCCTATTACATTGATCATGATGCATACTCATATCAATATTTAACCATATGGATTCATGTACGCTCTCATTGACACATGAAGTCATAAGTACCCCGAAGTGGTACATATATAGAGATATTGGACTTAATATACACATCAAACATGCTACAAAATTATCAACACAAACCTAATTTATTCAATTTGACTATATACTACCTCATGTCCATTAATATATATTTTACTATAGGTTTACCTCCAATATCGTATTGGGTATCAAAATCCTAAAATTCGGGGTCATCACATTCACCCCATCTTATATGGAATTTCGTCCTCAAAATTCAACTAATCTCATGTTGAAGGAGATATCAAAGAGTATATACTAATTCTAGGCCACCACTTGTAGGTGTCTTAGGAGTTTACAAAACCTAGGAGGTACCCACCCCATCTTATATAGAGTGAAGTACCATTTCACATCTTAGTCATGGCATGGCATTCTTGCATTATAAGATTTACATCCTCATAGACCCTTAAGGATAAGGGTTTTATTTGCTCATAAGAAGTTAAGGAGGTATTACTAAAGTTTTCATCTTTCATCCTGCTTGCGTATGTAAGGTGATGTCAAGATCTCACATCTTCAATCACTAGAATTATCATGTTTACATCATTAATGTGGTTTATGATCAACATCATACTATGATTTCATCATTAGAGAAATGTTTGCTTATCATACTTAAATATTAGGGTCTCACCCTATTCAACGAGTTATCCTCAAGAAGAAGCTTAGATTTAGAAGGATTGATCCTAGGCACTATATTTTGTGATTATTAATCTATGAGCCAAATATATCTTCCTTTTTTTTGCTCATGATTTCAAACTTATATCATTCATGCATGATATAGAGAGTAAGAGAATATACTAAGCCAATTTTATCATGCTTTCAAACTTGGATATTACATGTATGATATAGGGAGGAAATATAAACAATATTAGGCCACACTTACACAAGTGACTCTTCATAAATAAATCATCTATATATCTCAAGTGAGGTTTCTAACATCATATATATAGAGAAAGAGAAGTAGAAGGAACAACATTTATGAGTATCTTATGCAAAAATCATTTTACTCTTAGAACCAGAGTTCATATATATAACCTCACTCACAGCTAATGATGAGATTCAGACACGTATGTCACTCAAGCTAGGACCTAACTCAATCAAAAGGATTGACTTTCTCATTATGAGTCGCCTACCCATCATTTTTTAACCCAATTCTCATATATAGGATCAAATCATGCAAAAAGGACTTAACTCATCTACTCAGGAGTAACCTAGCTTAGGACACATCATTTCATATATATCTCGGGGTAGGTCCTACGACCCTCTCCTTGTGGGTCTCACTCTCTCTAGAGTTCACCACATATCTTGTCCTAACACTAGAGGTCCTCCTTTGTAAAAAATCTTGAGGCTCATGCATATTCAACTTCATCTTAAACTTAGATTGCCTTCATAAGAAAGGAGTATGTCTTTTCTTCATCAAGACGTAGCTTAGATTTTCTAAAATTGAACTCATCTCATATGCAACTTAAATCTTTATAAGGAAACTTATACCATCAGATATCAAACTTAGATAAGATTGCACATGCTTATTTCAACTATCATTCTATCATCTACTCTATGTATCACCTATCTTGATAAGGCTCTAGACATCTATTCTAGATATATTCTCTTCTAGACTGATGTCACTCCCTTTCACTTAGGTTACATGAACACTAACTACTCTCCAATGAGAGGGACACATTTTATATTTACATATATTTAATAAAATATTATATAGTTTTTCTCCGAGAAAGAAGACGTTAGAGAAAACTGTCAAGGCTCGATCCGATTGGAAAACAAAACCAAATCAGCAAAATCAAGTATCCCACACACAGTAGATAGTCTAGTGGTATGTCACCTAGTGAAATGGTGAGAACGATATGTAGACTAGTGTTGCTACCCCATACATATGAGCTCTATATGGAAAGGGTCTCACACACTTGTCTAACATCTAGGTTCTAACCTAGAGGCTAAGTCAAACCTAATCCTTATTCAACAACTCACCAAGTTTCTAGTATTTAAAGTTAAAGGTGAAATTTGGTTTTTATGTTTTATGGTGAGAAATTGTTAGGTGTAGCTATTGTTCATGCTCTGATACTAACTGTAACGTCCCCGAATTTTCACCTTCTCGAAACCCCATGGAGATGAGAAGACAAAATCCGAAAATGTTAAGCAATTGTATCAAAGTGTGTTGCGGAAGCAATATGCGCATACATGAACATAAACAATAACATACACCATGCCATTCTCAACATTCAACATGTAAATTATTACATCAGGTTTTATTACAACATACATTTACATATTGAAAGAGAATATAATACAAGTCTGAACATGTATGCTAGGATCTTAACACAATAGGTAAAACTGAACAAATGATCACTCCCATCTTTTCCTCCCATGCTATCTCTGAACCTAAAACATACATGAAACAGTGAATCAACATAAAGTTGGTACGTGGTTTAAAGATACTATACTATGCTGGTATATTTAAAATACTTGAAGAAAGAAGAAAAGAAAATGAAAACATTATTTAAGGCAGAGAATCAGGTAAGCCCAAGTTATTAACCATATTTTAATGGAAATGTATTACTATGGTAGACTTAGCACAAACATATATTATTGGGCCCTATCCCCGCGTACCTTGTACCAATAGGGATCTCCCCGCATACCTTGTACCATTAGGGAGGTGCTAGTCAACATTAATAATTTCCCTCTCTAACAGGGAGATTAATGAACCATCAGTAACTACATTCCATTTTCTTTCCTTAGTGTTCTTTGTGTTCAAGGTAGAATGACAATACATATAGATATACATCCAACAAGGTATTCAAATACATACAATCAATTATTCATAATTAACATCCAGCAAAACTAGTCTTATAATTATATCCACATATCTGAGTTCAGATATTCCTCACATATCCACGATCATCTAGGTAAACTGGTCAGCACCTGATTAATAGCAATTAATCGTCATTAATATATGTACATCATATTCTTGGTAATTTTAGGTCCAAATTAGGGTTTAGGTCAAACCTAGGTTCAAACTGATCTAAACTTATGTGTGGAATTTTTATACAGATATCAGATTCACATATTATCTTTCAATTACTGATATTAGGGTATTCTGTAAATTTCATTATTTATTGAGCATGTATGTATTTATTACATTTTATTTAGGGATATTAGCCCTAAATAGCCATATTGAGCAAATTACAAGATTTCGTGCATCAACATCATAATTACTAATATCAGATGGATTATAAGTATGAATATGGATTTACTGACATTTTATCATAACTTTATATCATCGTTTGATATTTATTATCTATGAAATAAGCATAAAGAATCTTACATGATGTCATAGTATTTTAAGGATCAAAAGCCTAATATTATCATTCTACTGCATTCTACTCATTTTTCTGAGAAGTTTGGTACCTTATTTGTATTTTTTTGATAAACATACTAATTACTATGAATTTTGCAAGATCTGGAGAATTTTTGAGATTTTACCTCATTCGGCCAATGGCGTGCCGCCACATGGCCACTGACTAGGGCACTCCTCTCTTGGTCTGGCTGAATGAGCCAGCCGGATGTCAGTAGTTCATTGTTGGTCTGGTTTTACTTCAAGTTGACTGGTTCACTAGTCCGGACCCAGTTTGACTTGCCTTCTCTCTCACGGTCTCAAACGGGCGTACGAATCCACAAGACTCATTCACACGGATGCCGCCGCAAGAGGCATCCCTTGTGATAAAAGTCACACACAAGGTCTCTCTCTTCTCCGCACGACGCAACGCCACTATAGGCCTCGTCTCTAGCTGGACTCTGCCCGCACCTGCTCATCGCTACTGGGATCTGTTCAGCAAGGGTGCCGCTGCACAGCTCACCTCCGGTGAGCAATAGAGAAATGACTCCTCCTCATGATCTCCGACTCTCTCTCATTCTCAGCTCCTGCATGATCATTCTATTATAGCGAGTCACCGTGGGCGAGTCCTCCAGTGAGACATCATCTGGACCAGTAGATAACCTCCCAATCTCGTTCTTATTTCTCACCCATGCGAGCATGCCTAGGTCTAATTCTCAGTCTACGATGACCTACTCCCCAGTTGCCCAGTGGCTGGTGACTATCACACTAGATGAAATCCTCTGGATCCAATCTTGGCATTAAAGTGTAGGGATAAGGAAGGTCCACAATGTTGCGGTCATCACCATCGACTTGACTTTGGAATGAGAAAGGAGTGATCTTGCAGTGAATCCCCTCCGTAAGTAGGGCTTGAAGCCACCAGAATAAAGGATCAAAGGATGTACTTTGTGTCTACTGATGGGTCGTGGAGTCACGGCAAGGCCTATCACGCATCCCTGGTCATCCTTGAAAGATAGGGAGTTTAATCTATATCACCAACTCCAAGCTTCACTGAAAAAAGACGATAGGGTCATGGGGACTCATTTCTTTTCCCTCTCTCAGATCTGAGGTCATGAGAAGCTCTACGAGGATTCTTAAATGGCTCTTGAGATTTGGCTCCTTCTTTCGTATTTGACCTACAACTTGTTGTGGAGAGGAGTCGGATATGTGAAGGTGGATTTCCCTTTTTTGTAGATCCGACATCCTCGACATATGGGTTGTTGAGAAGATCCTTCAACCGCGGAGTGACAGGCTCGATAAAATGAAGATAGATCACTGTGATTCTAGCTTCCTAGCCATCAAGCTCTTATCTCTAACAACTCCATTGTTTTCGGAGGCTAGGTGATGACCGATTCTCTACTTAACCCTCCATCTAACCCCCGCATGACATATAAAAGCATCTTAAGGTCTAAATCAGTAAATCAATGACTAGAAAAAATTTCAAACAACAATATCTCTAGCATGGTTAGTGCAAAAGATATGAAGTTTTAGCCGTTAGTTCCTCATCATCCAAACCGACATTCAGCCAAGTTTGACACCAAAAGTCCATCATTTGTTCATGGATCTCATAATTAAGTGTATCAACCTTAACTATAGATCAATTAGTTACCAAAACTTGATGAAACATGTTTGATCCTATTACATTGATCATGATGCATACTCATATCAATGTTCAACCATATGGATTCATGTAAGCTCTCATTGACACATGAAGTCATAAGTACCCCGAAGTGGTACATATATAGAGACATTGGACTTAAGCTACACATCAAACATCCTACAAAATTATCAACAAAAATCTAATTTATTCAATTTGACTATATACTACCTCATGTCCATTAATATCAATTTTACTCTAGGTTTACCTCCAATACCGTATTGGGTATCAAAACCCTAAAATTTTGGGTCATCACAGTAATGGTTAGATAATTTTTAAATTCCACCACTACTTTTGGTGTTATGATGCATACATGTTGAATGAATTGGTTACGATCCCTCTCTACAAAAAAAATTATGTTGGTGTTTGGTATTATGGGATGATGCCTTTTTATTTTAGTAGGGAGTGGATCCCCTCTGGGATCTCACTCCTTACAATATGGTATCCAAAACACTAGTTGTCAGTTATCTAACTATTTCAATCTTGTCTCTCTTAGGATGTTTTCCTTTTTCATAGGTTTCTTATACCTAGTACCCTTTCCTTGTGCAGGAAAAATCCTCATGGTAGGAGATAACTCATCTATTAACAACCAGTCTGGTTATGAGACACCCCAAAACCTTAGATTTGGGATGCCAAGGATGGATCCTCCGTTTACCCCTCTGGTGACTCAAGTTACTCCTCCAACTGGAAGTGGACCATCAGCAGGTTAGGAAACCCCAGCCTCTACTATTGTTAATGCAGACATGGTCATCTCTCCAGAGTAAGAGTTAACCATGCTTCGACAACTTGTTACCACATTGTTGACAAGGAAGCTGAACAACCCACCCATGCCTGATAAGCATAAGGAGTACTCGATAATGGAATTCATGAAGATGCAACGACCCTAATTCAAGGGTGAAGGTGAACTAGAGATGGTTGATAAAGCTGATGATTGGGTGTTAGCCATGGAGCATACTTTGAATGGTATGGCATGTCCTCCACACCAGATGGTTAGGTTTGCTTCATATGTGCTAGATGGACCAACTTGAGTTTGGTGGAATGGGATAACAAGGACTCCTGATATCTCTACCATGACTTGGGAGTAGGTTTTGGTATTTTTTTTGGGAAGTAATTCTGCACTACTTACCTAAAGAAGAAGGAAGCATCATTCTTTAGTTTGAAGCAGGGTTCCTTGTCTGTTTATTCTTATGTAAAAACGTTATGTTGCTTGAGCGTTTTGCTTTTGGGCTAAGTGAATATCATAGAGCTGACCTATTCCTGCAAGGACTTACTACAATGTGGGTTGTACTCTTATTCCACAACTTCCCCTGGTTTTTCAACAAATGGTGTATGAGGCCTTAGCCGTTAAGTCATATATTGGTTTCCATACCTCGAAACATAAAGAGAATAATAAAAAAATGAAGCACTCCGAAGGTGATCATGAGTATGAATGGCATCGTCGACCTGAGAACCCCATTGTACGGTCGATGGTTAGACAACCTATATGTCATCATTGTAATGAACCTGGAATTATTCTCCCTAGATGTCCCCATCTTCTTTATGGACAAGAACCAACACAACAACAACCTCTGATGCCCCCTTAGAATAATTGCAACAATAATAAAGGAATACCTATTCAGTGATGTGCTACAAGGATCTTTGCTCTAGATGACCAAGAAGTTTATGATGATGATCATGTTGTAGGTAACCCTTAGTTCCATAGTTAGACATAAAGTTATGTTTCCTTTTTGCATGATACCTTTGTGGAGGAAGGTAAGGAAATGTTTGTGGTTATCCTTGTACCTATAGAGTATTTTGATTTTTTAAGATGAATCATTTTAAGGGGTAGTAAATAGTTGTTTGTTAATATGGACGTTCATATTTCGAGGACAAAATCCCTTTAAGGGGCTATAACATATCGAAACCTAGAACCTTATCATATTCTAAGGTTAAGAGGTTAGTGACCTCAATTCTTTGGACTTAGCAAAATAAGTATAAAGATATACCTAATAGTAGTTAATCACCCTAACATATAAGCATGAAAACAAATATGACCTAATTCTCTCATAATTAATCTTTAGATAAAAAATGATACATAAAATATGTCACATGAGATGATGTTGATTAAGGTATGATAATAAAAGATATAATATGCAAAGGAGAACTATGTGACCATCATTGAGAGAAAATGTTACATTATCCAAATAATTATTGAATTAATAAACTAAATGAGATAAAAGATAAATATATAATATTTTGTGCATAAAAATGGCATATATCTTCTTGGTGGTAATATGACGGTAATAATAATGAAATAATATATTAACTAAAATATTAATGGGCCACAAGTGAAAAACTCATAATTGATAAAGAATAATTTTAGATTCATTTTCTTTGGATATATTTTGTCTTGGAGGCCAAGTTTCACAATTTTGGGATAATATTAATCATATCTATTTTACTTTGAAAAGAAAAGGTATTTTTCCTCCAAAATATGAAATAAAGCATTTAATGACTCCAAAAGAGAAAATTAATCATGGATTTGTAATCTACACCTTTAAAATAGCCTTTGGGTAAATGTTCATGCAATTTGGATAATCTTTAATGTTCATGTGTAGATTAGGAGAGAGAAAGTGTATATGAAGTTCAAAATATTAAATAATGAGAAAAATAATACCAAAGGGACAAAATTCATGACTAAATCGTGTTCCATATGGTTCAGTTTTCTTGAAGGTGAAGTTTCACTAAAATTGGATAATTCTAGAAGCCTCTAATGTGATAAGAAAATGAAAATATGAATTATATTAAAAGCATTAAATAAAATATCTAGAATATTCAAAAGTAAAAACTAATGCAAAATTCGAATTCTACATGTTCATATTAGGCTAGGTGCTAAATATCATTAAATTTGGGATATGTGTCCACCCTTTTTAGAGGAGAGAGAAAATGATACATTAATGCATCCTCACTTTATTCAAATTTGATTAGGAAAGGAATTTAATGTGTCACACATTCTCGGCCAATTTTTATTTTGATTCCATGCATGCATCTTGGATCATTGGATCCATAGTCCAATGGCTCATAGGTCATCACCTACCTCACGCCAAATTGGGAAAATTGATCATTTCTATTGATTCATATTTTTTTAATTTCTCTGTCCTTATTTAATCTCCACATGAGATTCTTTCTCCATTGAATTCCTTCTCCAATTCTGCATGTATCTATACTTAATTCTAGAACTATCACTCTATTTTTGTGAAACATCCAAAGCTTGGTTCATAGCTCTCTCAGGGCCACATCACATAAACCCTAAAGCTATACCACAACTATAAATAGTGGTGCCCCCATCTCTGTTAGAACCTAATCAATTGTTCCCTTGTGTCAATTTGCTTGGAGCCTCCTTGCACAACAACCACAATCCCATTCTTTGAGCTGACCTTGTGATAATGGCTTAGAGTTCATGTTTGACCCAACACTTGAATTGTTGAGTTAGGTGAGTTTGGCTCCCTCTGCGTTATCTTCTTTGCCTTCAATTTGATCAATGATGATGATTCATAGTTTTGCCCAATTTCCAACAAGTTGTTCCATAAACATGGCTAGCGTGCGTAGAAAGGGGATGACCTTCCCCTATTTTTTCTCTTCTCTACCCTCATTTCTTGTCCGCTGTTCATTTTTCCTTCATGGGAAATTTGGACATGTAGCTCATGTTTCTGTTTGTTTGGATATGAGTCAACCGAGCCGCTGACTGGTGACTTGGCCATACATTATTAGGCCAAGTTAGTGGGTCTTCCCACTCTCTCGCGAGCTCTTCTTTGCTTATTTGGCAATTTCTAAGTCTCTGATTGGTCGATTTCAAAAAAATCATATCTTTTAATCTATTTGTCCAAAAATTAAGTAAAAACATGTTTTGGAATGGGGAAAATGTGTTCTTTATAATAAAAATAGTTTCAAAGCCTGATTTCCATGTTTTAAATGATGGATTTTTGAGAGTCGAATAAATCATATAAAAAGCCCTAAAAATTGTAACTCAAAATTTGACAAATAAATATGTTTTCTTCTTTAGAAAAACTTAAGGAATTGTTTGGTCTAGGTTTTGTAACCAAAATATGAGGTTTTCCAAAAAGGTCTAAAATTAAGGTTTCTTGCACTTATATATTTTATAAAACCCTAATTCATGTGAATAATTGTAATTAGGCAAAGGAGATCTTGGAAACAACTAGTTTGGTGAAGAGTGTTTCTAGGACTCATGATTATGGTATGTTTGCATCATATATTATTCATATGAGAAATAAACCTAAATTATCACTCTTTTGATAGCCCACATAATATTTTTTTTTGATAAATTCAGTCCATGTAGAATATTCTACTTGATTCTGATATTATGATCATCATGTTTATTCGACCTACTTTTGACTTCAGCTTATGCATTTATTCTTAATGAATCATGAAATTTACCTACTTTTGTGGTGGATATTTAAATTGCACTTTTATGTGATGGGAATTTTATATGAATCCTCTGATCCCACATTATATCTATTACATGCTCTCATCCCTTATACTTTGATTTATTCTTGCTTACTATTTTGTTATGCATCATGTGGTGACTGCTAGTATAATGTTACATGTGTTATTTTATGTGTATGTGTAAATTCCCACAATATGAAAATGCAGAGGTGATAATGCCTACAAATGATATTATTAGAGAAGATGTGTATCTTATCCTTCTCAGAGTAGATGTGTATATGTTCCTACTCACCTCATATTCAGAGTAGATGTGTATACATTCCTACTCACCCCTTATATATGGTAGATGTGTTATTTCCTACCAACGTGGATGCCTTGCTATTATTTTATTGAACTCTTATTTCTCTTATGCCCGGTTGGATAGTCCTTTCCTTTTTCCATGGGAAGACTTTTATTTGACATCCTTTATTTCATTATAGTGCTCAATTCTAATTTAGTATGCACATAACAACTTTTTTCTGATGTCATCTTCCCTTTTCCTTTTGTGGGGTATGCTTCCAATCCCAAGTATAGGTGAAGGAGGAGACAACCAGGTTGGACCAGGACCTCAACAAGTTCAACGAGAACTTTGTGGGAGACTTTCTTGAAGTTGTTAGGTGATCCTCAACTAGTCCTATGTTTAGTTTGTTTTTTCTTTATCTCACCTTGCATGGTGAAAGACTAGTGATGACAAAAAGTTTGTAATGGTTAGATACTTTATAAATTCCACTACTACTTTTGGTGTTATGATGCATACATGTTGAATGAATTGGTTATCATCCCTTTCTATAAAAAAATATGTTGGTGTTTGATTTTATGGGTTGATACCTTTTTATTTTAGTAGGGAGTGGATCCCATCTGGGATCTCACTCCTTACACCTAGGAGAAAATTATTTTCCCGCCAAATAAGGGAGTCATGTCGATCAGAGTGTCTAGAAAATACAATGAATCATTGTTGATGAAAAACACACATGAGTTTTTGAGAAAGTCACGACCAATATGGAAGAATTTGTTACTTGCAAAGTATAAAATGTCAGAATACTCCAATCCCACATGTTCCTTCATATGGAGATCCATCAAAGATAAATGTGATTTTTTCAAGGAAAGGAGAACTATCATAATAATAATGGAAAGAGAACAAGTGTTCTGCAGGATAAATGACTGAGATGGGCATCACACCAATGCTTAAGAGTGATGTTCTAATTTCTAAGGAGTTGAGAGACATTAAGGTTTCATGTTTTCTCATACAAGAAGGTGTGTGGGATGCGGATTTCATAAATGCATATATGGATGATGACTTAGTGAAGATCATTACATCAATGCTCACCCCCTCACTGTATCTAGAAAAGAGTTAAAATATTCCCATGGTTGCTGAACATAATAGAATCCTCACCAATGAACTCTGATTAAAAAGACATATGGCTGATTCTACAACTTGCTAGTTGTGTTGTGATTTAGAAGAAACTAGCCTACACACATTGAGAGACTGCACTAAAACCATAACAATATGGAGGTCCATAAACCCTAATGTAAATACTTAGCTCTTCCATATACCTTCAGTGGAATCTTAGCTAGATAAAATTCTAAAATATGAAGTTGGCGGAACCTAGAATATCACCTTCTCTATCGTGTGTTGGAAAATTTGGAAGCTCAGAAGCATGCCCACCTTTTATAATAGTAATGTATCTCCGAGGGAGGTCATACTTGACATTTAGGTAGTTGAAAGAAGTGTCCTAACAAGCATCAGCCAACACCTAGAGCATGGGAATCATAGACCATTTAGACAGTTGACCAGATGGGCCTCACCACAAGAAGGGATCATCCAAATTACAACATGTCTTAAAAGCACTGATTGTGTGATGAGGAACTCAAGAGTAGCTTGTATTGAGGGGGGAGTCCCAAAGGGTTTGGGTAATGACCCTCTTAAAGGTGAGATGTTGGCCATCCTTAGGGGTATTAATGCAACACATAGGAGAAGAGGGTATAGCCTTGAGCTATGCACATATTCAACATTAGCTATGAGGTTTACAGAAGAGTCAATTTGTTTCCCTACAAAGTATGTTCCAAACAAGTAGAGAATTACAGCCTTAAGAGGAGCATTTAATGATCTCAGAATTACAAAAATTAAACGTGAATCCAACAATATGGAAGACAAAGTATCCAAGTGATACTTGCATATCCCAGGGGAATACATACAGTTTCCAACTTGCCCTATTGAACTGAAGATTTCCTGGCAGTGCGACATCCAATAGCTTTTAGGTCTCTGTACGCAAAAAAGAAAAGAAATGTTTGAACTAAGGTTGAACTTATCTAAAGAATGAAAAATGGGGAGAGTGGGTTTCAATATCATTATCTATCATTTCTCATCCATATCCTGTTACCAAAATTTTAAAATAATAAAAATGAGTTGGTGAAAGTTCCAACCCTTTTAATTGAGGAATTTTCATATACAGTTATTTCCCTAATTTTTCACCCAGTTTGTTAGGGGTGATTTATCCATCATAGCGGATAATACCTTTTCAAAGTTCTTATATTGGGGTAAACAAAAATGGGATCAATATCTTAAACCAATGTTTCAACATTCTCTATGTATAAGGTATTAACACAAAAACAAATGATCAAACAAGAATGTAGGAAATAAGAAATCCATTCAATACAAAATTAATTTTTACAATAGTGAACCTAAATAAGAGTTCATAAACATGGAAAAATGGCTACTCCCCAAACCCCAACAAGGAAACTACTTGCTCATCATGAAGCAATCAATATAAATAAGGAGAGAAAGATATCTCATTATTAAAATAGAGAGGAGAAGAACAACATGCCTATGAAAACCAATCATGAATTTGAAGATGACAAGAAATCCAATGTAGTAGTCGTAGATAGCTTCATACCTTTGTACTAGTTTCTCCTTCATCTTCATCTTCCCTTTTCTCCTTGAACTAGGGAACTAGATATCTGAGTGATAGTGGGAGTAGATCTTTTTCTAAGTTAGATGGCCTCTTTTATATGTCTTAAAGTGGATAAACCGACTTATTGATAAGTGGTTGTAACATAATTTATCTCTTCTTAGTCACTATGATGAGTTGATCAAATAGATGTCTAGTTTATTGATTGACCTATTTGATGTTCTAGAATCTAGATCTCAGTAGATCGACTGAGGAAGTTAGTAGTCCTTTGACTACTAAACTTTGCCTTTACTTTGTTCTTGTCAATTATTAGAGGGACCAATTGATCAACCAATGTTTCCTATTTCATTCCCATTGGGTGTTTCTGTCAGTCAATAGGTGGCCATTTGATCAACTGGAAACCTAGGATGCTACCAATATTCACTGATGAGTTGAGTCGACTAAATGGGGAAGTTGGTTGATTGACTCACCTACTTCTCATATTTATATTATTGGGATCCCTCTAATCCAACAAGTGAAGGTTCCAACTAATTTATTGGAGTCTTAGTGAGGTCTTTGAACTTGATAATATTTATCTAATTGGTTGGTGTTGAGGAATTGATGATCGAACATGTGGATTGCCTTAGAAATTGACTTTATGGGGAAATATAGAGCATGGATCACTCCTTCGATCATGTCCTTCAAAAATAACAAGAAGTTCCCATCAAAACATAAAATAAAATACAGATTTAAAATCATATTTTAAGCTAATTCAAAGGTAAGATGCTTAAATTTAGAAAAACTCTAAGGTAGTTATGTGAATATAACTACATAAAAATCATTGGCATCATCACAAACACTATACACTCGAGTAGATTTGTATAATCCAACCCTGGTTAAGAAAACCCAAACCATGGAACTTCCAAAATATGATATGCTTAAATTTGGCCACTGATAGGTCATGTATGTAAGGGAAACAAAAATAGTGCATTTGAAAGAGTTTATGTGTGTCCAATATATTAAAACTAGATGAATGTTTTACAAGCATCCAAACAAGTTCAAGCTTTGTGTGTAGATTACAAGTATCATAATAATCATAATTTATATTTTTTTATTGAAAATATTATTACTAACATTTAAACAACATTTCATTATGTGATGCAATATATCGACTCAAGAATATTCTAGCCTCTCCTTATCTCTCTCTCTATTTGTATGCAATTGTATATATGTATATACATATACATATACATATACATATACATATACATATACATATACATATACATATACATATACATATACATATACATATACATATACATATACATATACATCTACATATATATATATATATATATATATATATATATATATATATATATATATATATATATATACATATACATATACATATACATATACATATACACATACATACACATAAATGTGAGTGTGTGTATTTCTTTGTGTGTGTGACGACCCAGTATTACAAGAGTGATATTACTAAAAAAATGATGTTAAAATAGTTAACATCATTATTCACATAAAGCACATAGAGATCATTGGACAAAAATTGTGTCCAACATCACAAGTTGTATTAGTAAAGTTAAGTACTTTTTACAAAATTTCAACACAACATATTGCATTTTTGTTACAACCAACATGTCCTTAATACATGATGCTTTCTCACCTACTTAATATCTCATTAAAAATCCATGCTATTTTAACATGACATAAGGGATACTATAATAGATTATGCACATAAAACCTCATGACTTGTATAACCATGGTTCTAGAGGCCATGCACACAATTTAAAATCTGAAGTCGGGAAAACACATACTGTAAAACTTGCTTGTCTGCATGTGAGTGTACATGGACAATGCTAGACCATTACCCCTAAACTATTTATGCTTGGAGGAGGTCACACAAACAAAAACTACCTTTGAGATCCTTTACACACACATTACCTACCTCATTATGTAGGGCCAACTCCCTTCTTGTTGATGTTATTACCACTACTGAGAAAGCTCTGTCGCTCTCCTCAAAGGTTTGGAGAAACTACGGGTTGATACGCCAAGTCCCAGAGACGTGATATAACATTTGAGACATCCATTACATACTAAACGTAATAAATTCTAAATACATTTTCAAGATATAAGAACCACATGCGTACCCACTTACCAAGATAGACTTGTGTTCTCATCAATACCTATAAGGGAGAGATTAGGAAACATATACATACTCAAACTCTTACCAAATAAATATCAAATCAAGTACACAACTATGTTTAGCTCTAACGAAATCTAGACATATATGCTACTCTAGTGAGTTACAAATTATTAAATACATGGGTGGATTGAGGTGTACCACTCAATCTACTAGCTCGATGCTACTATGCCATACTAGCAATTTGTGCAAGATCCAATGCTTGAATTCTCCATAAAATTTCCAATCAAAGTGAGGTAACCAAAAGGGTAGAGAGCCCACTGGTTGAGCCTACCATGGATATTTTCTAATAAGAAGATCCATCAATCACAAGCATGTCTTGTGTACATAGGTCATGACACCAGACTTAGGGTAGAAACCTTCACATATTTATCCATTTGTCCATCACATTACAAATATATCATCATGGATCATCATCCTTTGCCGAGTCCCTAACACAATGAAAATATGATTGGATATAATGAACTCAAGTGTCCCCATAGATTTATTAATATATGGCTTAGAGCATCTTCTAACAAATTTAGGTTGATAAAAAATTAACTCGTTTCACTACTCCTAATGATCATGGGGAATAGATGTACAAATGTATGGTTCTTATAGGATTACATTACTCTTTATCAATTAAATCCATTAATCTAAAGCTATCACAAGCATGTTATATCTCAAGCCATCAACGAAAGTCAAATAGTCAGGCTACTTGAAACTTTAGAAGATATAAAATATATGGTATCAAAATCTAACTTGTTAAAGTAGTGCATATTATCAAGCATCTAACCATGTTGTGGCTTATCGCATAACACAACCTTCAAGGAGTAATCGTGTTCAAGGAAATCTTTTCATGAATTCTATAATGAACCATTATAGAATACCTCATTACTAGGAACTCATGACATGGGAATATGATAGATAGTATGAAATGACATTTCATCATAATATACCAACTTTACCCAAATTCAAACACCATACTAGTAAGAGATTAGATTTCAAAACACATTTAAGGATATTCTCATGAAAGATCAACATGTAACAAGAAATCTACAAGCACATATGTTATTATGTTGTAGTAAGTGACAACCTACAAACTTATTCAGTTATAATAACCTAATCTTTACATGGAAGTATTAAAAAAACTTATTTTCTTGTCAAAAGGCTACTTACAAAATGTAACCACATCATAAAATTCATATTCTTGACATACTAAGTTCTAGATGCATTAATATGCCACCTTGTAACATTTTAAGGAATATTACAACAATATTTTGTCATGCATGCACATAGTAGGTAATAAATGAGTCAAATGTGATAGAACTAGTCTAATGAGTCTGAAATAGACCACTCATGAAGAATTATGGTAAATCCTAGACCTTCATGACAAATTCTGAAACTAAAAACAAACTCTCCAAGATCTGAGCTCTTACTCCCTATGTGTCCTACAACTAGTGGACCATGGTTGGAAGGAAACTAGAGAGGGAGGGGGAGAAGGGAAAATAAGGTCTAAGACTTAATAGTCAAAACCCTATAGAATAAACCACATAGAAAACATCCATGGAGGGAAGAAGGTGATAGATTATCATGATCATGAAGGATATAGGTCCCAATTACACAGATCTAAGCTTGAAGGACACCTACAAGCTTGTCAATCACTGGAAGAGATGGGAAGTATGACAATTAGTGATGAAGATGAATATTAATGAAAGTAAGACTCTCATCAATAGTCATCAAGCTATGATGTCTTACTCTACTTCATCACCTTGGGTTGATGTCACACAAGTGAGGTAAGAAGGAAGAACAAGAGGGTACATATACACCCAAATAAGAGAGAAAGGTAGTCCAAGATGTCCTTTTACGGTTCAGACACTCATGCCTCAGCTTGTCTATCATATTCTTAGTAGATGACCCTGATGTTTCATCAGTAGGAAAGATCAAAAGTTCCATCCAAAGACTACCTATCCGGGTCATTGGTAGATTTTAATAGAGATCCCATGCACAACTATGATTTGTACAAGCTCTATAGAAAATCATTGGAAGACACTCAGGGTTATCACTTGTTTAGTGCATTAGAAGAAGTATCGGTACTTGGTGCATGATTTCCATTGATTCTCAAATGAAGAAACATCGTTACGTAGCCATTCAACTGCTTCATTAGTAGCCAACTGATGAAATCAAAGAAAAATCACAAGGATGACTATTTCCATAGGTTATCTACTGATTTAAAAGCATAAAAAACCATCAGTCATCAACCAAAAAAAAGACAAACATACGTCTACCTATAAAAAATTAGAGGGCCTCATCGGCCCTCAACAATGATGAACTGGATGCACTTCCATCGGTCCTCTGGTGATGGAAAGACATACCACTCTGATCGACTGAAAGGTATAAGGCTTGGTTCGATCATATAGGTGCATCCAACCATGTCCAAGTAAGAGAAAAAAAGGGAAAGAAAACATGCTATGTGAAAATTTCAAGGAAACCCCCAAATATGGGTAATTTGCACATAGACCCTTAGTAAAACATTAACTGTCAAGACACAGGTCATAAATCATCAAGTATCTGAACCCATGATTCAAATAGAATATAAGAAAGGTCACGAGTCTTACAAATTTGAACTCCTAAAAGGGATTTTTCCCCAAAATTCTAGGAGAATAAAGTTGGATATATATTGTGAATATCCTCATCAAGTTCCCTTATATCTTCATACACTCCTCAGTGATGCCATAGAACTTTCATGAGAATTATATCCTTATTTTAAACTTATTTACTCTCTTATCTAAGATCAACAATAGACATTCAACATAGGATATATCATCGTTGAGATGCACTTCAACTGGTTGAATCATCTGCTTTGTCCTAGTATGACACTTTCTTAGCATAGAAATGTGGAACACATTATGGAGTTTTTGTAGTTCATGCGAAATCTCTAATTTATAGGCGACTCCTGCAACATGGCCTATAATAGGGTAAGGCCCCATAAACTTCGGTGAAAATTTACCTCGCTTGCTAAATCTCATGACTCCTTTGCATGTTGACACCTTTAGGTAATTTATGCCCTACATGGAACTCCAGTGTTATGTGATGGTTATCTACATATAATTTATGTCAGTCATGTGTTGCCTTCATTCATTGTTTGATCATCTTGACCTTCTTTGTCTTCTGCTGGAGTAACTTCAGACCTAATAGTTGATAATTACCTACTTCATACCAGGGTAAATGTGATGTACAACGAATCTCACACAAGCCTCATACAATGCCATGTAAAGTGTCATGTAATAGTTTCTATTATAAGAAATTTCACTTAAGGTTAGATGAGCATCCCAACTCCTCAAAAATAAAGGATGCATGACCACAACATATCTTCTAAAGGAAGTATCATCCTTTTTTATTGACTGTCTATCTGTTCTATTAAAGGTTGTTCCAAATTTAACTTGTGTCGTTAATTTTGTCTGTTGACAATCCCAAAACCTACTGGTAAATTGCATCCCCTATTAGTTACTATTGTTTCTAGTACCCCATGAAACCATATAATCTCATCAATTAAAAGCAGTGCCAACTTCTCTACTAAGTAAGTAGTTTTCACCGGCCAAAAATGTGCTAGATTTTCAACATGTTAACCACTACCCAAATGGAATCATGTCTTTTGGTTGTTCTAGGAATACCAACCACATAGTTCACAGTCACATGGTTCCATTTCCATTATGGAATTGGTAGGGGTTGTAGAGTCCCTATAGTATTCTAGTTTTCTTTGTGAACTTGATGACACAAGGGACACTTGAGAACAAATCCTTCCACATAAATTTTCAATCCTAACCACTAGTATAGATCTTTAAGATTATGATACATGTTTGTGATGAGAATTTCATTGTGTACATTGGGGTGTGCATATCTTATAACATTGTCTTTCTCAAACCATGAACATTGGAGATCACCATCCTATTATGATAGCATAGATTCCCATTTTTTGACTTATGAAACCCAACATGATTTCCACTTCAAAGTTCTATCTAGATGTTTAGGATAACAATATCATTGTGATGTGTGTCCTTGATCTACTGCATTAACATAGGCTTGACATGGAACTAAAGGTAACAATCCCCCAAACACAGAAACTTCTATCTACACATTCATCAATTGCAAGGACAAAACATGTCCCTCTTTGCATAGGTTAAGGAGTACAACTACACAGACCCTGATGTAGATGACGATAACAAACTTTTCTCAATGCGTCTTCTACCATGTTCATCTTTCTTAGGTGATATTCTATTATGAATTTGTAATCCTTTATCAAATTGAGCCATCTTCTTTGCCTCATATCTA
Source organism: Alisma plantago-aquatica (assembly GCA_963693085.1). Taxonomy (NCBI): domain Eukaryota; kingdom Viridiplantae; phylum Streptophyta; class Magnoliopsida; order Alismatales; family Alismataceae; genus Alisma; species Alisma plantago-aquatica. Next base: position 221,848,948 of record OY856410.1, on the reverse strand, counting down.
GTTCTTTCTTAAGAAATAGGAATTGGAGATTCTTCTGATCTATGAAAATTTGATACTCCTACCATACATGTTATATCTTTGAAACTTCAATTGGTAGCATAATTCCAAATTGATAAATGACTACTATGTCTAGTTCCAAATCATTAATAGAAATTATCATCGTTCTTCTTAAGATGCCTTGCAGCAAAATAAATTACATGTTTGTCATGTATTAAAACACATCCAAGATCCTCTTTTAAAGCATCAAAAATACTATGTAGTACTTTCTAGGCTTTGGCAGTATTAGCACCAGTGCAGATGTTAGTTCTCCTTGAGCAGCTAGAAACTCATTGATATTTCTCTATCCAAAAAATGGCACATCTTTCTCTATCAATATCGTTAGAGGAAAAGATATTCCATTGAAGTCCTTAATGAACCTTCTATAATATGCTACCAACCCAAGGGAACTCCACATTGTTGTGGTGTCTTTGTATGCTCCCAGCATATCACTAAATACATCATCTTAGGATATATGCAAATTCCTCTGCTACATATGACATGGCAAAGAAAAGAAACAATTGTTATCCAGAACTCAAACCTGTTGAATTTTGTATACTACATGCACTGCTTCAATAGTTCCAAGGTGAACCAAAAATGTTCTTCATGCTACACTTTGTCCTTGGAGTAGATACCACAATTGTACCATATCATTCTTGATCACGTCATTCATCGAGTGCATAAGGGTTGGAGATGCATTGGTTAGTATGAAGAAGAAAACACTAACTCGTAGTGCACATACATAGTCCTGTAGGATGTTTCGAGTATGTCCTCCACCCTGATTCTCAATTGGTGGTATCGTGACCATATCTCTTACTTTGAGAACGTATTGGCTCCTTTCAACTGCACAAACAAATAATCAATCTTCAATAGGATACTTATACTTCACTTTTACCTGGCTCTTTTTCTTGTAATCTATGAACAATCTTTTAGACTCATCCTTCTTTTTGTCAAATAGAATAGGAGCACCCCATGGGGACTAGTTGGGCTGGATAAAACCCTTGTCCACAAGTTCTTGAAGTTGTTTCATCAACTTCTTCATTTTTATGGATGCCATTCTACACGGTGCTAGTGCTATAGGTTGTGTACCAGGAATAATATTGATATCAAAGTCATTCTCTCAAGGAGGTAAAAAACCAAGAAACTCATTGATGAAAGCATCTTCAAACTCACAAATGACACATACATCTCAGATACTAGGACTTTCTAACTTAATATGAACTACATGTAATAGAAAGGCCTTACAACCCTACCTCATCAACTTCTCAACTATGAAAGTAGACATCAAACACGTGGAGAGAATCTTTCAATCTCCTCGGAAGGCCCAATAAACGTCTCCCTCCCAAAAATTAGCAACCTTAAATCTACAACTCAAAACCACTTAATACTTCTCTAACATATCCATCCTGGATCATATTGGATTCATGCATCTCAAGTGGAATTATAACCATTTGAATGCTATGATAAAAAAGACAAGGACACGGGATATACACACCTCACACACTACTTTAGAGGCAACTAAAGTAGTATTGAGAAAGAGAGGTTTAGATCGATGAATAACATGAAAGTTACAACATATAGTCACCTCTATGGTAATAAATGAGTGTGTTGCAAATGGATCTACCAAATAGATAAATATATAGAAGTAGACAAGTTAGAATGAAAAGGCTTAATTTGACCTATATAAACTTTGAGGGTTGACAACACTCTTACAATGGTTCATCACATATAAGTCAATTATCACTTTTGATCTTCCTCTTCCTTGGCCTCACCCTATGAATCTTGATGATCCCTCTTAGGAATCCTTTCTAACCCCTTACTATTTATGCCACCACATTGCTTCAAACCTTATTGGTTCCATTCTTGAGATTGTGATGCCTCTTGGTTTGACTGTGGGCACAACATCCTCAGATGTCCTGGTTGGTGGGCATAGAAACATTTCTTCTATGGTGAACCATGCATCCCAGATGGCCCTCTTACAAAATAAAATCCTGAATCATATTCTCCATATGATGGACATCCCAAGCATCTGCTTCTACTTGGTGACAATTATTGTGACTGGTGATGCATCATTCTTGACCCTGACTTGGTTGTACTCTGCTTGGACTACCATAATTGCTGCTTAGGTGACCCAAAAACATCTGCCTCTTGGATCCTCTTGAAAACTTATTTAGATGATTGTGTTTCTTTCCTCTTGATATCATTGTCATGAATGTCGACCGTAGTTCTGTTGATACTCCTTACATACGCCACTTAAGTGGTAAAATTTGCATGTGAATCCAAAATGAATGCCAGCATAGACAACTCAATATTCAACACTTTATGTCATTGATGCTGATAGTTGTTCTCTTGATTAGACTTATAGAATCCACAAAGTGGTAAACTTCTCGAGTGACTCCAAAGTCAATGCCAACTTAGCCAACCTGGCATTTAACCCCTTCTCAAACTACCTAATGTTCTGCATCTCATTTGCTACCATGTGCTAGAAAAACCTTAGCAACTTCAAAAACAAAGATTCATACTCATTTATCGACATATATCTTTGTGTCAGTTTCTCAAACTATATACTATTCTCATCTAGATAGGAAAGACAAAAGTGCTCTTGAACTCCCTCCTAAAATTTGTCCAACAGTCTATTTAACCCATCTCTTCTCTTCCTCAATGGCCCAGCAATGGACATCATTTCCCTATAATAGATATATGGAGTGATTCACCTTGTCTTTATCTGGTATGTTTAGCAACCAGAAATCCTTCTCTAGCTCCATGAGCCATAAATATACATCTATCAAATCCATCATACCTAAGTAATCTACACTTCCCACGTTATTTATCCACACAAACATCTTATTAAAGCTTGTCAGCCTGACGTTTGAGGTGTGATCCTATCTTTCTACATCTAGTAGCTTGCCTACATTGAGTGAACTTGACATCACCTATACAAACACGGCCTAAAATGTGAGATGGATAGGCAACATCATCTCTAAGGGTATCATTTCAAGATGCTCAAGCTACTCAATATGATGGCTCGAGTGTCTTCTCGTAGTGAGCCTGCAACCTCCTATCACTCCTTGGGTGAAGGTAACTTCTGTCCACATGTTCTTCATGATGTTTAGCTATATCTTCATATATGATGGACTCTTAAGAACAAACACAAACACCTAACCCTTTGTCCCTGAGACTAAGCGAACCTTGGCTCTAGTACCAAAGAGTTGTCATGACCGAACACCACAAGAGAGGTATTACTAAAACCAAACTTGATTATGATAGTACTCATCATTGTTTGCAAGACCACATAGATATCACATGCCAAAACATTGGTTCAACAATACATATAATATTAGTAGAATTATGTACTTTTTACAAAAGCTCATCACAACATATTACATTTTTGTTACAACAAAAATGTTTTTGATACATGATGTTCTCATCCACTTACAACATATCTCATAAAAATTCATGCTTTTCTGACATTACATAAGGGACATTACTATAGATCATGCACATAAAACCTTACAACTCATATAACTACGTCTCTAGAGGCCATGCACACATATCAAAAACTCAAGTCGGGAAAACACATATAAAAAAAATTGCCTTCCTAGACCTATGTGTACAGGGGCAATGCTTTACCACTACACCTATATGCTTTATCTCTGGAAGAGGTTATGAAAATGTCACCTACCTCTGAGATCCCTTCATGTAGAAATGACCCACCTCCATATCTAAGTCTGGATCCCTCTTTGTTGATCTTCTCCACCACTACTTGGAAAGCTCTTCTTCTCACCGAAGAGGTGTGGAGAAACCTCGGGGTGATATTTCAAGTCCCAATCATATGATTTAATGTCTAAGACATATATTACTAACTAAAGATAATAAATACTAAATGATAACTACATATCTTGATATATAAGAACCATTTGTATACGTAAAAGTAAACACTTACCAAGACATACTTGCATCCTCATAAATACTTGTAAGAGAGGTTGGGCATCATATACATACTAAACCTTATACCAAATATCACATCAAGTTAACATTGAGTTTAGGACCAACAAAAAGTAAATTAATATGCTACATGGCTGAACTACAAGTTATTAATGCCCTAGGTGTACCACACAAAGCACTAGATATATGCTATTAAGACATACTAGAAATCAATATAATATCTAAGAATATCCTAATTTTTCTAGATCTATCCACATGACCCTGGGTCAAATAAAGGTAACAAAAAAGTTAAAGATCCCACTAGACAAGTTTAGCATGTATATTTTATAATAAGTAGTGATAACACCCAAATTAGGACATATTTTATGTGCATTTTATCTATAGTTTTGTGCCACTTTAGTCTTAATATGCACTCTTTTGTTCATGTTTTATGTTTTCTGTCTCTTTATTAGATAATTTAGTGAAAATAGCCAATGATGTAGCTAATTAGCCTGTTTTAGACTTGCAGGCACCGAAACTAGCCAATTTTGGGACTCTCAAGTACCGAACCTGAAAAGACAAGAATTCCAGCAGCTGACCGATAGGGCCTGGCCGATACAGCCGCACTGACCGATACGGCCCCGCCGACCGATACGGCTGCGCCGACCGATACGGCCCCCCCGACGGATATGGCCGCGCCGACCGATACGGCCGCTGCCCGATACGGCCGCTGCCCGATACGACCTTCACCCGATACGGCCACCTGATGCCTCATGATCAAAGCCACGGATGAAGGACACGTGGACCAATAAAAGCTACAACTCCCATCAACTCGCTGCCTATAAATAGCAGCTGCAAACCTACAGAGCAAAGGAGAGAGTCGGAGGGAGGACCCGGCAAGAGCTAGTGCCTAGACCAAGGAGCTAGTGTGTCGAGTTCCCCAAAAGTCTGTCGACCGATACGGCTGCATCGACCGATACGGCTGTGCCGACCGATACGGCTGCGTCGACCAATACGGTCTAGAGAGAGAGAGAGTGAGCCAAGGAGTCCAGAGGGATGAAGAGAAGACCCAAGGGCCGAGATCTGACCTGCACAGAGGCCGAGGAGCGAGAGCCACCTCTCCTCTATGGGCTATATCTGTTCCCTCTTCTCTTTCATTCTACTGCATTCCTTTGTTTCTTATACAAATGATGTTTATCCATCTTTGTTCGGTGCCAGCTATGCTTGTCTATGGCTAGTTAGCTCCTTCTTGGCTATGTGGCCCAATCTGGGCATGTTTATAAACTTTTGCCTTAAGCAAGTGGATTCATATCAGATCTAGTATGTTGCATGTTCTATCTTCTCTTTCAAAGTTATGATTGCTAGTTTGGTTGATCTCTTACTCGCTTGAACTGTTGTTTCTGCCTGTATCGAGAGATCCGTTGTAGGAATAGCTAAGAGACGATAGTTTGGATCTGAACCCGAGAGGAGGACGATCCAAGGTATTTTGTTCCTAACACCCCAGAATATCCTAAGACCCGAGAGGGAACTTAGTGTATTCTGAGGTGTTGATATGTCATTCCTCGAGAGAGGGTCATTGATATATTGTTGATGGTTCTAGTCACGCATCGCGAGAGCGAGTGGGACGACACCACAGGACAGATGCCACTGTGCATACTAGATGCTTGCTTGGGTGTTCGAGGGTTGTCTATGCCCAAGAACGAGTGCATAGACTGCCCCGTTTGTGGTTACATAGCCAGGAACTCTTTTTCTCTGATTAGTAGACTCACGAGCTCTGTTTTCTTTTCTTTTCTTTGTTTTGTTTTATATCGTGACAACCCGCTAGACTAGTTCTAGCAATTACTTTTATCGACTATCGTCTTGGCTTATATGACTAAAGAATGAGATCTGTGGTGTCCTAAACGTCACCACGTCCCTGTGTTTGACCCCGTATATCTACTTCGACCCCGTAAACAAAGTTGCGGGGGCCTAGAAGGTTTCGGGTTATAAATTTAAAGCTTGATTCCTTCCTTTGTCCCGCGTTCATTTCCGGACGCGTGAAAAAGGCCGATCAAGTAGATTCACCAAGAACATGCCCACCCTACGTACATCAGTCGTGGTGCCAAACGTAGGGTATAAACCCTTCATATCATAGTCCAATTTTCGATCACATCACAAAACCATTCCTCACTCAACAGTTAAACTTTTTTGAAGTCCTAAATGAACTTTAAACATGATAGGTTATAACAACCTAAATGTTTTACATATATTTATCAATATATGGATCTAAGCATCTTCTCACAACTTTAAGTTGCTAAAAATTAACAAATTTAAATATTTCCTTTAATGACCCAGGAGAATATATCTATGGACTCAAGGCTCTATAGGTGTTATAATCTCAGTTTTGCTTGTATTGTTATGAAATTTATCTATGACAAAGGGCTTGTTTGGAAATTTATATGCATTGTTTTGTAGAATAGGTTTCTTGTCTAAAACTACCTTGAATAATGAATTTTGTGGTTTTCCTACTTTATTAAACCAATAAAGGATAAAGATGGAAAAGGATGGGAGAAAAAAAAACCCTAATAAGTAAAGACAAAAGAAAATGAATATTAATTTCATATGTTTAAGAATAATGTAGAATTTTCTAGAAAGTGGTAAGGATGGCTACAATAGAGTGATTTTCAGTTTCACATGCTTTATCATAAAAAGAAAAGTCGAATTAAAGATAAATAGAAAGGAAAGAAAGATAAAATATATGTTTTAAATACATAATACATGCCTTGTAATTGAATGACTTGCACATGAAGAAAAAGGGTTATTGTTTTTGAGTTTCGGTCTCAAATTGTGCCCACAAGTAGATTGAGTCATTTTAGATTTTCCTTTAAAGTTTGACAGAAAAAGGAGTTTCAGTGTAGTGGGAATAAATAATTAAAGGTTTTACTAAAAGAGCAAGGTTTGACTATTTAACTTGTTTTTATTCCCAAAAATTATATGTAGAATTGGAAAGACATTAATTGATTTCCCTCCAAATTTGAAATCAAAAAGATATTACTAGAGTTCTAGAGGAAATCCTAAAGGGAGAGGGTCAAAGTTGTAATAAATATTTAGTTTTTGATTTTAGAAGTTGATTTAATACTTTCCCAACTTAGGAGAAGTAATGTGGTGCCCCTTTAATTGTCGGGAGAATGTGGACCCTTGGATCTCCAATTTAATGGATGTGAACTTATCCCTTACCTCCATTCAAAGAAGGAAACTAGTGAATAGTAACTACTTCCTCCTCCATTTTTCATCTCTCTCCTAAAACACCATTCAATTTTGAGAACACTTCCAATGTCTTCGGGAGATCTGTACAACCCTACCCATCCATTCCTTTTGTGGTTTTCATATGTGTGAGAGTTTCCCCCAAATCCTCATTGGGGTTGGACTCCAAAGGAATCAGTAGGCACTCTGCTTGCCATCCCTGCCTATATAAGGCCCAAGGACCCATCAACCGTGATGACTAGGGGTATAGCCACGATTCAAATTACTCACAAACTCCCCACTCCCCTCAACCTAGCCCTGGATGCAGAAGGTAACGCCAACCAGTGACCCCTGAAGCTGATCTGGTGACCCATGACCGTTGGTGGAAGAAAGCAGGGCATGAATGAGTATGCCTATGGTCGACGGAGTCAATGGAGCCATCTTCTGGGCAACTCGAGCATAGGAGGTGGGAGTCAACCATTCTGTTGACCGGCCCCTGCTACTGTGTCGTGAGGTAGAACATAAACTTGGGGAAGAGTACTATGTTTCCCCTACATCCAACACAGTAAGGTAAGGACAATTATGTCATTTCAACTTTTCAATTTGTTCTTTGCATAGCCGATCCACACAGGATCGAATGCCAATGTGGTGTGAGCCCATAGGCCCAGGCCTGACCCTACTGCTGACTGGGTATGTTTAGATAATATAATGACTAATGACATGGCATCGCCTAATTGGCCAATTAGAGTTAATATTAAAATAATTGTAATAGATTATTGGTAACTCAGATTAAGATGAATTACATATGAAAAATTATCAAGAGAACACAGGGAATCAATAAAAATAATATTGACCTATTTCTACTTCCAATTAAAAAAGTGTTCAAAATTTCTACCTTAAATGTGTTAAATGAATAAAAAACCCTAATATTTAGGTTGTGATGTTTTCATGTGTTCAATTGTTCTTAATAATCAAGGTTTGGCCTTTATGGATAAAAAGGGTAACTTGGATCGAATTTGAGGTTAATAACTCACTAAATGATGAATTAGGGTTTGCTTGATAATAAGAATGCAATTATATTAAGATTAGGGTTTGTAACCTAAAGAAAAAAGTGATAATTAGGGTTTAGAAAGATAAAAACCCAACAAAATCCTAAATTGACCCAAAACCCTTACTTGGAATCAAAGTCAGTCCTATTAGTAGATTTTGGAATCATATAGTGACACATGAGTGTTATGACTTGAATTTCAGGTTGACTTACTTGGTTGCTTGTGTGGTTATTATTGATTATTCTTATTTGGACTTCAAGTGCTTCTGAGATAGGTATGTGGTTACTCCTATGAGTAATCGATTTAGTTTCACATGAATTTATCAGGTTTCTCCTCCTGGTTTGCAAATATATAACTGCTCAATGAACTTTACTTCCTTGCCAACTATAAAGTGACTATGGCTATCATATTATATATGTAATGGACTAGCTCATTTCTAGGCCACCTATGGTTCTATGGAAAGGCTATCCACTTGAATAGGGGAAGGCACAAATTGTTACTGGCCTGAATAGGGGGTACATGAGAAGTCACCCACATGAATAGGGGGAGATGCGATAAAGTCATCCGCCTAAATAGGGAAAGACTGTGAATACTACAGTATGATGCCCTGAGGGGTTATGATAGAGGGTGGAGACACCTAGATTGGGTAGTCATGATGAAAATGTTAAATTTGATTTGTTAAACAATAATTGCTAAATTATATCAGTACCATTACTTATGAAGTTTTGTTTCCCCCACATACTTGTATAATTTGTTATACTGACCGACGTTTCATTTTTTGACATTTTAGGTTAATTTGTTTCAAGATGGAAACTGGACAAACAATGAAAAAGACATTGAAAGTGAATCGAACAGTCTAATATTTGGAGAATATAGCTAGTTGCTACATATTTCTGGTAAAGTCTTCGAATCCTGTATTTTTTAAACTTTCATGAAAAGTATTTTTTATCCTATATCAAACTTAGTTAGTTTAGTATAATTTATTAATTATTTTTTATTATGTACAAAACCATTTGATCCTATTTTTGGGACAACAACTCTAGTTTCTTGGCCTTCCTTAATTGGGGGTCGTCGGGGAATGGGGTCATTACATTTGGTATCAAAGCATGGTTTTCCATGTAGTTCCTAATAATTATTAAATTTTACAAATTTTGTAGAGCCAAAGGGAGTTATTAGAGTGTTTTCCAAGAACAGCGCTGTCTAGAATGGACCACGGTCTAGGGGCTGGCAAAATTTTCCTCTGTCCTGCTAGTCAGTTTACGAGGACTCCTGGACCCATACTCTCGGCATGGAAAAAGTCGAGGATTTCATTCGAAATAAGATACCTCTAGGATTTGTTATCTACTTTCATCCCTTCTTTATCCCCTTTTCACTTAAAAAACCCTAAGTGCCTGAAGTTTCTCTCTCTCCACCTCCTCTTGAGTACTGGGGTTATGAATGATAAGGAGTAGGGTATCCTCTACCAAACAATAAAATACATGTAAATAAGATGTCATTGACATAATTTTAGAGTGGTTAGAAAACCATAATATCATTAACTATAAACCTAAGGATTTCATCCATGCATGTAGGTACGTCGAGGATGTGGGCTGATGATACATACTAATAATGGGAAATAAGTGAGTACCTAACAAAGAAGATATGAGACCCTTTAGTGCAACTTTTAGGATGAGTGTACTAACCTAAGATGGGTCAACCTATGAGTGGAAAGATGATCCATGAGAGAGAGTCAAACCCTAAGATTAGGTAAGGACCATAGAGTCTAAACTCTTTCCCATGGAAACCCTAACAAGAAGTGTATTCCCACACAGATATAAGTAGAAGGTAGACATGCATACACATGAAAGCAAGTGAGGCTGGAAAAAGATTAGTTCTGTTGGATTATGAGTTTGTCCTGCACGATGGGTTGGATGAGGAATTTATTAATGGGGTGATGTGACTTATGATGACCTCACTTGAATTTTTGAATTTGACTCTAATTTTGAGGTTTTGATAATACAAGTGGGTGTATGCTCCTCCGGATAACATAAGATAGATGACCTATAGTATTAGGACTAGATATAGGGTTAACCCCTGAGAGAGTGAGACCTAGAAGGAAAAGGTTGCAAATTTAAACTCCACGATGGGAGGAATTGTGAGGAATATTTGAGTGATATGTCCTAAACTATAGTAAATTGAGTTACTATATGGGTGATCCCTAGAGGCTTGTTTCACTCTAGATGTCCTTGGAAGGACCAAGCTCTAGAAATAGAGAAGGCTTCTTATATAGATGTGTAGATGGTATACCATCGAGATGAGGGACAGAGAGTCCTGAGATCCTATAGAAGTACAAAATGGTATTCATATTAGTAGTTCCTTATGTAGGACCCTAAGGGTTGATTACGTGAAAGAGGAAGTCAGGAAGAAAGTGCCAGATCATGATTTGGGTTCAATACATGCTCGAGTGGCTAAGTCATGCAGTTTGGATGATCGATGCTAAGGTAGTAAACCTGTAGCTCCTAGACCAAATAAGGGAAGTGGTGGTATCTAGCACATATAATGCTCGCAAGGATGAATGAGCTCATAGATATTAAGACCGGTACCCCCTCAAGTTTTGGGTTAAAGGGAGCCTCACTTGGACTGTGATACATGTTTGATGAGCCACTCATACAAGTTGGGCTAGCACTACCGTGCTATCATATTTACACATGACACTGGTCCAACCTTATAGATAAGTTCTCTACATGCTATTGGTTAGATACATGAATGAAATTTGATAAAGGAAAGTGACTAGTTAACTTTAGGACAAACAACTAATCGGGAACACAACCTAATATGAGGAAGTGAAGATGAAATAATGACAATAGATATATTGAACATGGATGAAATTGACTTGAAGCATATGTGATGAATAGGTTTGCCTCCTTCTGAGCACTATATATATTTTAGATTTCTATATGATATTGATTAATGCACTTGGCATATGACATTAGATAGTACACTTAAAGATCTAGATACAAGAGAGGTAATACATCTACCTCATTTCAATTTGTGATAGGCAAGTGCCAATAGTGATCCAACCCTTGAGTGATAGGTCACACGATATGATGGTATAACTAGGAAGAAAATGCATAGATGTAAATACGCCTAGGAGACATGTTCCTTTGTGAAAATATAAAATCTTAGTACCAAACTATTTCATCGGTTTCTAATGAATGCTAGTGTTGTCTTGTCCTAGGGTAGGACCTTCCCTAGAAAGGGAGAATCGACAAATGAGTTTTAGAATAGAAGTCACATTAAATACCACTTAGCATGAAAGAACATAATTTGAGTATGATTCTTGGAAATCTGTGTATGACCATCTCTAAGGGACATGAAGAAAAGTCACTACGGAAGTGACTGATCGAATGGGACTAGGCCTAGTGGGTAGGATGCCATGGGCCCAATAAAGGGGCATAAAGAAAACTATCGGTACCCTAAGAGATGAAGGAATTCGGGTGAATGAATTATATAAGATATGATATGATTAAGAGAAACCTCCAGAAAAATGTATAATTAAATAAAATAAAGTCATAAAATCTCAACAGAACCCTAAGTCAATCCTAAGGTCAAGAAGGGGTGATTGAAGGTACATATGACTGATGGGATTAGGAGGTGATTGTCCCTAATTTCATAAGACCATAGGGTTGGGAGGTAACAACAATCGTTGCCTGAGGCCCATGGGTTTGGAGATTGGCCACTTCCATGAGTTCATGAGGCCAAGGGGTAAATGAGGGGTACCCCCTATATGCATATAGACAAGATTTCTCAACAAGTACCTATACCCCTAGAGATCTTAAGGATATGACTAAGGCTCTTAAGACATGACATAGAAAATAAAGATATAAGAAGTAAAGTAATAATGAAATTGCACAAATCTTTGAGTGAGGAAGGCTTTTGACTTCATGAATTGAAAGGCATGTATGGTTTGAGTCATGTATGATGAATCGTCTCTACTCTTAGAATGGGATGAGCTTTGTATTTGGACTACAACCAAATGCTTATTTCATCTTGTTATGAGTGTTAGATATGAGACAAACACATGCCATATTAGAAAAGGAAGTGATGAGGAATAAATGCTTAAGCTGACTAAGAATTTGAGGTATTACCATACCTGTAGGATAATGTTGAGTGAATGGTTTGAAAGACCAGTGAGCAAGGTACAATCGAGGATACAATTAACTAGTAGAGATTGAATTCTATAGGTATACAATTAAATCCGGTGCTCAAAATATTGGATGCAAGAGTTGAGGTACAAAATAAAGATAACCAAAACTTGGTTCGTTGATCGAGCTTGTAGCATACCAGTTAGACAACCTAGAGTTAGATGAGATGAAGGGTTTGATAGAGAAGCCTCAGACACATATCTCGATTGGTGTGAATGGGGGAATCCAATATGAAAGTCATATTTAGGTTCCAGAGGATGCACCCTTAAAGATACATAACTTGCAAGAAGTTAATGGTTTTAAGTATACATCACACCCTGACACCATAAAAATAATTAATGAATAGAGAGATAGAAGTATATCTAGCCAATTGTCTCACATACCAAATGGTGAAGACTGAGCACCAACGACCCGATGGGTTACTACAAACAATTCAGTATCCTAAGAGGAAATGTGACCCGACCAATATGGATTCTGTGATGAGTTTCTCATGAATAGGGAAGGTCATAATGCAACATGGGTTAGCTGAACTATATGTTAAGGAAATAGTTTGCTTGCATGGTGTTTTAATTTTGAGTATTTATGAACTTAACCCAAATTTCATTCCTAAGTTGTAAAAAATAAGTGCATAAAGAACTTAGTACAAGATTGAAATTCAGTGTAGCTTATCACCCCTAGACTAATGGACAGTTAGTTAAGATGATTCATGCCTTAAAAGTTTTGTGAGAACATGTGTACTCGATTGGGGTGGATCGTGGGAGGAATACTTTCCCTTAGTTGAGTTTGCCTATAATGATATCTACCAAGCCAATATCAGGATACCTCTGTATGAAGCCTTTATGGGAGGCTATGTCGGTCACCACTTCACTGGGATGATGTCAGTGAGTGGACCTAGTTGAGGTCAGGGGAACTATAGATACATGCTAATAAAGTCACTTTGATCATGCAAAGGCTAAAGAGAGCCTAGGATCAATAGAAGTCATACGATGATGCAAAGCGGACTGACTTGCACTTCAACATGGGCGAACGTGTGTTTTTGAAAATCTGCCCCCTCTAAGGTATAGCTAAGAACAAAGGAAAACTGAATCTCAGATATGTGAGCCCCATTTGAGATCCTAGAATAGATTGATGAAATTGCTTATCATATATAGTATGATACATGATGGTGTTCTATGTGTCTAGTCTAAAGTGTTGTGGGAAGGATCCTAGTCATGTGGTGAGCACTGAACCTATTACACTCCAAGGGAGGCTGACATACCCTGAGTCACCTGTGAGGGTACTGAGTACCAATGTGGGAGAGAGATCGAGAATAAAAGATCAGAGATGGTAAAGGTTCTTTGGAAGCACCATCGAGTGGAAAAAGCCACATGGGTGCTAAAGATGGACATGGAAAACGCCCTTCCTAAATTGTTTGTTTGATGGGTTGAATTTTGAGGACAAATTCCTATAAGTGGGGAAGGATGTTATAACCTCAATTTTCTTGTATTATTATGCAATTTATCTATGAAAAAGGGCTTGTATGAAAATTTATATGTGTTGTTTTGTAAAATGGGTTTCTTGGCTAAAACTACCTTGAATAATGAATTTCATGGTTTTCCTACTTTAATAAACCAATAAAGGATAAAGATGGAGAAGGATGGGAGAAAAAAAACCCAAATAAGTAAAAAGGAAAAAGAAAATGAATATTAATTTCCTATGTTTAAAAATAATGTAGAATTTTCTAGAAAGTGGCATGGATGGCTATAACAGAGTGGTTTTTAGTTTCACATACTTTCTAATAAAAAGAAAAGTCGAATTAAAGAAAATAGAAAGGAAAGAAAGAGAAATATATGTATTAAATACATAATACATGCCTTGTAAGTGAATGACTTGCACCTGAAGAAAAAGGGTTATTCTTTTTTAGTTTTGGTCTAAAACTGTACCCAAAAGTAGATTATGTCATTATAGACTTTCCTTTACAATTTGAGAGAAATAAGAGTTTCCATGTAGTGGGAATAAATAATTAAAGGTTTGAATAAAAACATAAGGTATGGCCATTTAACTTGTTCCTTTTATTCCCAAAAATTATACGTAGATTTGGAAAGACATTAATTGGTTTCCCTCTAAATTTGAGATCAGAAAGATATTCCTAGAGGCCTAAAGAAAATCCTAAAGGGAGAGGGGCCTAGTTGCAACAAATGTTTAGTATTTTATTTTAGAAGTCGATTTAATACTTTCCCAACTTAGGAGAAGTAAGTCATGATAAATTTGGACCTTCATATTGCCAATCTAACGGATAAGAACTTATCACTTACTTCCGATTAAAGAAGGAAAGTAGTGAACAATAACTCCTTCCTCCTTCATTTTTCTTCTCTCTCCCCAAATCCCATTCCACTCTAAGAACTCTTCCATAGTATTTGAGAGATCTATATGAACCTACCCATCCCTTCCTTTTGTGGTTTTCATACATGTACGAGTTTCCCCCAAATCCTCATTGGGGTGGGACTCCAGAGGAATCAGTATACACTCTACTCGCCAACCCTGCCTATATAAGGCCCCATGACACATCAATGCAATGACCAGGGGTATAGCCGTGATTCAAACTACTAGCAGACTCCCCACTCCCCTCACCTTGGCTTTGGACACAGAAGGCAATGCCAACCAGTAACCCCAAAAGCCGATTTGGTGATCCTCGACCTTCGGCGGCAGAAGCATGAGCTAAACGAGTTTGCCTATGTCCAACGGTGTCAATGGAACCATCTTCTAGGAAACTAGAACATAGGTGGTGGGAGTCCACCCTTCAGTTGACCAGACCCTACTATTACGTCATGAGAAGGATGTCGTGAGGTAGAAGATAAACCTAGGGAAGAGTACTATGTTGCCCCTACATCCAAGATAGTAAGGTAAGGACAATTATGTCATTTTAGCTTTCAGATTTTTTCTTTGCTTAGTCAAACCACACAGGTGCGAACACCAATGTGGCGTGAGCCCCTAGGATCAGGATCAATCCTACAACTGACTGGGTATGTTCATATAATATAATGACTAATGACATGGCATGAGCAGTAGCTCAGGTGGTCGCAGCACGGGGCCCCTCACGAAGGGTCCCGGGTTCGAATCCCCCTGGTGGTGCTGTTCAGAATTGTTTCTCCCGTAGAACAGCCAGCCTCTGTGCGACTTAAAGGGCTACGCTCCTTACGGGATGGGGTTGAGCTCCCCAGGTTGGGCTCGGTGCAAGCCTTATGAGTCTCGTGGGTTACCAAAAAAATGACATGGCATGACTTGATTGGCCAGTTAGTTAATCTTAAAATAATTGTAACTAATTATCGGTAACTCAGATTAAGATGAATTACACATGAAAATTTATCAAGAGAACACAAGGAATCCAATAAAAATATAATCTTGACTTATATTTTCTTCCAATTCAAAAAGTGTTCAAAATTGCTACCTTAAATGTGTTAAATGAATAGAAACCCTAATATTTAGGATTTGATGATT
This sequence comes from Alisma plantago-aquatica, assembly GCA_963693085.1. Lineage (NCBI taxonomy): Eukaryota > Viridiplantae > Streptophyta > Magnoliopsida > Alismatales > Alismataceae > Alisma > Alisma plantago-aquatica. The sequence goes on along the minus strand of OY856410.1, from coordinate 221,833,056 downwards.
TTAATGTCTTCAATTGTTCTTCATAATCAAGGTTTGACCTTTATGGATAAAAGTGTAACTTTGACCAAATTTGAGGTTAATAACTCATTAAATGATGAATTAGGGTTTCCTTGAGATTAAGAGTGCTATTAATATTAAGATTAGGGTTTTTAACCTAAAGAAATAGGAAAAGTGATAATTAGGGTTTAGAAAGACAAAAACCTAACAATACCCTAAGTTGACCCAAAACCCTTACTTGAAACCCAAGTCAGTCTTATTAATAGATTTTAGGATCATATAGTGACACATTATTCCTTGAATTTCCATTTGACTTACTTGATTTCTTGTGTGGTTATTCTTATTTGGTCTTCAAGTTCTTCTAAGATAGGTATGTGGTTACGCATATGAGTACTCAATTTAGTTTCATGTGGCTTTCTCAGGTTTCCCCGCATGGTTTGCAAATATATGACTATTGGATGAACTTTACTTCCTTGCAAACTATAAAGTGACTATGGCTATAACATTATATATGGACAGGACTAGATCATTTCTTATCCACCTATGGATCCATTGAAAGGACATCTGCCTGAATAGGGGGAGGTACAAGTTGGTACCATCCTGAATAGGGGGTACATGAGAAGTCACCCGCCTGAATAGGGGGAGACATGACAAATTCATTTGTCTGAATAGGGGAAGACTGTGAATACTGCAGTATGATGCCCTGAGGGGTGATAACAAAGGGTGGAGACACCTAGATTGGGTAGTCATGATGAAAATATTAGCATTGTTTTGTTAAACAATAATTGATGAATTATGTTGTTACCATTACTTGAGAAGTTTATTTCTCCCACATACCAGTATAATTTGTTATACTGACTGACATTTTGTTTTTCTATTAGGTTAATTTTCTTCAAGATGGAAACTGGACAAACATTAAAAAAGACATTAAAAGTGAATTAGACAGTCAAATATTTTGAGGATATAGCTAGTTGGTGCTTATTTTGGGTAAAGTCCTAGAATCCTAGTTTTGTAAAATTTCATGATTTTTTTTATCTTGTATCAAACTTAGTTAGTGTAGTAGAATTTAGTAATTATTTTTATTATGTTCACAACCATTTGACCCTATTTTTGGGATAACAACTCTAGTTTCTTGGCCTTCCTTAATTGGGGGTTGTCGAGGAATGGAGTCCTTACAAGGCTTACATTACTCTTGATCAGTTAAATTTATTAATCTAAATTGTCACAAGCAAGCTATACATCAAGCCATCAATGAAATTTAAATAATCAAGTTATTTGTAACAAAAAGATATAAAATGTATATTTATCAGAATGTAGTTTTTAGAAGAAGGCATATTATCACACCTCTATCTATTTCATGACTTCAAATAGCACTGCCCTAAAGAAGTAATGGAGGTTAACAAAATATTTTCATGAACTTTGTACATAACCATTACCAAGTACTCATTACTAGGCACTCATGATAAACAATATGATAGATAGTAGGAAATGCCATTTAATCGTAAGGAGAACATCTTTATTCAAATATCAACAACATAATCGTAAGAGAAAATATTAAAAAAAGTAAGGATATTCTTGTGAAAGATCAACATGCAACAAGTAAGCTATGAGCGTGTAGATTATTAACCTATAGGTAAGCAACAACATATACACTTATTCAAACATTAGAAGCTGGACTTAATTGGGAAGTGCTAAACAACCACCTTTTTTCATCAAGAGGATATTTTCAAAATGTAAATACGTCATGTAGTTCATATTTTTGACATACTAGGTTCAAGATACATAGAGATACCACTTTCTAACATTTTAAGGAATACTATAGTAAGATTTCAACATACATATACACAATAGGTAAAATTTTGAGCCAAAAGTTATATCGCTTACCTGATGACAGTGGAAACAAGTGCACTCATGGAGAATGAAAGTGAGCCTTGATCATCATGACAAAATCCAGAACCAATGAGAAACTCTCTAAGATCTGAGTTCCTACTCCCTACACACTCTATAGATACCACTCCACAATTTCAAGGCAACTAGAGCAAGGGTGAAGAAAGGGAAACATCATGTTAGACCTAATAGTCATAACCCAAGAGGAAAACCACCTAGAAAACATTTGTTGAGGGAAGAAGGTGATAGATCATCAATATCACAAAGGATAGATGTCCCACTTACATAGATCTAAGCATGTAATCCCCCAAAAGCTCATCAATCACCAAAGGAGAAGGGAAGGTAGACAAACAACGATAGATTCAAAGACCAAAGAAAGCAAGATTCTCATAACTAGACATCAAGAAATGATGTCCCACTCTACTACAACACCTCATGGTTTAGCTCACACAAGTGGGGTGATAAAAAAGGACGATGGGGTATACATATCACTAGAGAGAGAGAATAGGGTGGATAAAGAGGTCATGCGATCATTCAAAGCACTTGCACCTTTGTGGGCATGTCACTACATCAACAAGCATGTTTCGTTGGTATGTAAAATCAGGAACTCCACTTGAAGATAACTTATCTAGGTCATCAATAGAGAGATCCCATCGGTAGCTATCCTCAATACAAGCTTTAGGAAAATCATCACAGGATACTCAGTGGATTCATCATTGGTTGAGCATACCAAAAGAACCATATGTAGTTAATGGTATGACTTCCATCGATTCTCAACTAATGAAATCTCATTACCCAACCATCTAGCAGCTTTATCAGTAGTCAATCGATGAAAACATAGAAGGTCACAAGGAAGGCTAGCTATTTCCATTGATCCTCTACTGATGGAGAAGTAGAACATACACTAGTCCTCAAATGATTAAAAGACAAACACACCTCTACTAATGTAAAAATAGGGGAACCTCGTTGGACCTCAATTCAAGACAAACAAGTCAGACTTCCATCGGTCCTCTACCGAAAGAAAGGTAGACCACTTCCATCAGGCGTCCAACCAGTGGAAAGGAATAAGGCTTTGTTACATCACCTAAGTTCATAAAATCATGTCCAAGCAAGAGAGAAAAAAGGGAGAGCAAACATGCTATGTGCAAATTTCAACAAAAAACTAAAAATTCAGTAATTTGCACATAGACCATCAGTAAAATATTAATCATCACCACACAAAAGAATATATCATTAAGCATCTCGACACATCATTAAGATAAAAGAACATAATTAAGAAGGTAAACTAGGTCAGGGGTCTTACAAAAACACACACACAAATATATATATATATATATATATATATATATATAGAGAGAGAGAGAGAGAGAGAGATGAGTGAGGAAGGGAGAGAAAGTCTGGCTAGAATACACTTGAGTGTCTACATTACCTTGGATATACAAGCATTTCTTATGTATCAAGACCCATCTAAAAAAATTTCAAATGATTGATCTTCAATATTAATAAATACAGAGATACGCAAAATATAAGGTTATTTGGGTTCTTGTAATACACTCAACCAAACCATAAAGTTCAACACACATCAAGTTTTTCAAGTGTATCATTCTTGTACTCTTTCGATGCACAATCTACAAGTGTCAAAATGGGCTCAAACGTTTTGTTATCTATATTTAAGAAGATCAATATTTGGATTTTAAAAACTTGTTGAATGGTATAAAAATGACTTGAGCATATAATGTCTTCCTTACATAAAAGTGTATTTTAGCCTAAATCCTTCTATCTCTCTCTCTCTCTGTGTGCTCACGCCCACTCACACACACATAAATGTGTGTGTGTATATGTGTATATATATAGACACACACACACACACACTAGTAGACATACACGTGCATGGCACGTAAGATTTTCTAAAGTGGTTCACTTTTATTAGATTATGAGAAAACTAAAGTACCATTAAGTGGTCCAAATTTTTATCATATATTTTATGCAATGAAATTTAATAATAGTGTACCATTATCTATTCCATGATAAGATCTAGTTTAAAATAAATTATGTTGTAATATAAAAAAATAAAAACTACAGTTTAGTCTTGAGTTACAATAGATTCATATATACAATAATAAAAATTTGCATTATCATTAATTCAACTATTCAAATCTAGGGAAGGCTTACACAAATTACATGGTTGTTGTTACAAAATGGACAGGCCAATAAGAAAATTAATCATGAAATGCACTACTTCTAATCGCAACTAATTTTCCACAACATGTGATTGGATTGTTATTTAGTTCATACATTTTGATTTCACATCCATTTCTACATAATTCTTCAAATGATATAATGTAATGCCTAAAATAGATATTTTATTTTATTTTATTTTATGTAATCCTTAAGATAAGTATTTCCTGGCTAGTGCACCACTTTCCTTGTGATTGTACAATTAAATTGCAAAGTTAGATGAATATATATTTAACATCAATTTTTGTTCTTACCAAATAAATTACACTGAAGTCGTCATAAAACAAAATATTGGACTTATACAACTTAATTCCATAACCCAAAATGATAATATATATATTTTCTGGGGGTAAGTGTAATCTATTATGTACCTTTCATATACTAAATTATATTAAAACTGTAAACATCAAAGTACCTTTTCGATGCCCACTTGACATAGCATAGTTGACGTACTCTGATAGTTCCCAATGAAGGACCCGATATTGAACAACACATGCAATTTTTTTATAAATCACCACTCACTCGGGTGTTCGGTATCCGCCACATGTTTTGAGAGAGAGTAAGAAATATCTCTCTCTTATTCCCGACATATAACTTTTTAGATATACAAAAAAATCTATATTTGTTTATCAAAATAAAACTAAAATTGTAATTGAATTAATTTATAAAAGCACTTACTACATTTATTTTAATACTAAAACATTAAATAGTTAGTTCAAATAACAGTGTGTAGTAAACAAAGAACTAAAAAACTAAATGTGTGTTACACATAACGAGATGAACACTTTCTTGTCTTAGTTGAATGCGTTCGAACGGATAATTATTGAAAAAGAAAAACTTGGCGACGTGCCTTAAATCAATAGCCATTATATAAGTGGCCTCATAAAATTGAGATACTCTTGCCTAATCATATAACACCAGTTCAAATGCAATACTAGGCACGTCCAAGTAGGAAACAGGAAAACAACTAAGAAAAAGCAACACACATGAACACATTAGCATTTTAATGAGAGGTATGGATATATGCAATAGATCAAACATATGACCTATTGAAATAACCAATGCAAATATCTTTCTATATAAAAATATTGTATTGAAATCAAAGATGTAGAACATCAAGAAAAGCATGCAACATCTATCAGCAATAAGAACAAAACATTAAAAGACAAAAAAAGTCAAGTTAGAAAATAGGATCATAACAAATATATAAACAACAATAACGTATTCGCCCACAACGAAAGCAAGAGAAACATAACTACTAACACAAAATATAAACATAATATGGTAAGGCCATATACTCCTCATAGTACCTTTCAGATTTCACATGTTCAGATGCAAACTTCCATAAAGATGATATTATTATCCCAAAGATAGTCACGACCAACATGGCGGAAGGGGAAACACATGTAGTCTCTTGATTTGTTTTGGAAACACGTTGGGTAGTGGTCCAAATTTAAGCACAAGAACGCAGCAGTTTCGAGAATGTTAAACTAAAACATCAATTAAAATTTAGTGGCAAAGCCAGTAGTTTTCGTCAGGACACAAGTGAATGCGCAAATTCAAGTCAAGTCCCAGTATGGTTTCTTATGTATTGGAAATTATAATAGAACATAAGAATGATATGAGAAGATGAATGAAGATATAAATTTTCAAATGTTCAAAGAGACTAATAAATAATATAAAATACGATAATAAATATAGTAGAGTTGTCCACGATGACATATTTTTTGAAACTATTTTACAATAATGTCACTGTCTATCAAAGAAAAAATATCATTCTCAATATAAATAATGAGAAAATCATTAAGCTAATTATCTTTCATCTTATCGCATTGTCGACTCTTAAAAATCTTCATACCTGAAAAAGTACTTTCTACTGAAGCTATTGTAATAGGTAAAAGTAATGCTAACTCAAAATTTTGAACACCAGTGGGTAACCTTTCTCTTTTAAAGATTGAACTAATTTTTTTACAAGATTATCAATTCCTTTCAATTGTAAAAATTCATCATGAGACCGACCGTCCAAAATATAAGTATCAAGCTGCATATCAAATTTTTGCAAGATCTACTTAAAAAACCAGATTGTGCTAGTAGTAGCAATGTTTGTTTATGTAAAGAGAAAAATCTATCACTTGGACCGAGATATGAAATACACAGAAGCAACTATGTATTGGCCTCATTGAAACGATCATCATATACAGTCAACATCCGATCAATCAGTAACTTCTTAGATACATACCTACCACCAATCATCTTCAAATCTTAGAGTCTGTAATTATTATTTGGAAAACTTCAACAATGTCATTGTATTCATAATATTTTGATCTTTTCTCTATAGTGCTTGTATGGTTAATGTGTCTTTCCAAAAATAAATCTCATCAGGTGTGAAAGGAAGACATACTCAAACCCTTAAATTTGACTTGAGAAAATATTTACAAGGCCACTTTTTCACATCTTTTCCACCAGCTGCAATGATTTCTAGGACATAATCAATCGAAGGAAATAAATGGATAAAATTGAGTAACAATGTATAGTAATGTGCATCATTTTCTCTTTTAATAGCAAGCTCTTAATTCATTCTTATACTTGTTTTGAGCTCTCTGCAACCAAATTCATCACTTAATTTGTCCACTTTGACTCGAAGAGAATCACGATGCTTGCATGAGCTACCCACATTATTAATAATATTTGAAATTGACTCATATAGAGATGATATAAGTGGATGTCTTTCTCCTACAACAATAAGAGATAATTGAAGTTGGTGTGAAAAACAATGCACATAGAAAGTTGATGAACTTCTTCTCAAAACTACCCCTTTTAGACCATTAAATTCTCCTTTCATATTGCTTGCCCTGTCATAATCTTTCCTCACAAATTTTAAATACTGATTTTTGTTGCACATAAAAATGAATCTATTGGTGACTTTAGAGAAACAGAAGGTGTATTAGTTACATACACAATCTCAACAAAATTATCTATGATCTCCCCTTGAGTGTTCACACATCTCAATACTATCGTCATTTGTTCCTTCATAGATGGTCATGTTCCTTCATCAACTAAGACAGTGAATTTAGCATTATCAAATTCTTTTACAATATGATCTCTTATTTCAAAACCAGTTGTATTACAAAGGTCTTTCAGAATGTTTGTTAAAGTTCATATATCAAGGAGTACTACTCAAAATGACTTTGTTAATATTATCATTGCAAAAAGCAAGGAACTGCAATAATCCTAGAAAATTGCCTCTATTATCTAAACCTACACCTTCATTGTGGCCATGAAAAGCTAATCCTTGATTGAAAATATATTGAACACAATCAATAGATGCCTCTAATCAAGTTCGATATTCTTTTTTACCTCTTCATCTTGTCTAGTTACTGCAACATCAATCTAATGATTTAAGTTCAATAGACCACCATACATTGTCCATATGAGCACTATAAAAATTTCCGATATATTTTTCTAGTCCTTTCTTATCCTCTCAATTTAGGTAAGAGTGGATAGCTAATGCGTTCCACTTGTTGACATTGAACAAGGTCTATGGTCAGTCCGCGACCCCTGAATGCCAAAGGCATCCTTGGGGTGATCTTGTAGTTCATATGGGATGGAGACAATGGGGTCGGTCTATGGATTTTCTTTCCTTATTCCATATTTAGCTCAAGGGTTGAAAAGAGATAGTGCATCAAGATGTTCGTAAGGGCCAACTTGATCCTCTTCTCCAGGGATCCCAGATTAGCAAGATCATGTCCGCTTTGTGGAAAAATATAACAGTAGAGGCAAAATGCACACATCTGTTAGTATGCTATATTTTAACCAACTCAGATACTCATCAAACCAAGACCGATTAAATAAATAAGATTATTTTCCAAATTGATAAAAGGGAAATTTATGACATTTGAATTGACATGGACCCTTTTCTAAATAATCTCTACAGATAGTGTCCTAAACATTAGCATTGTAAGTTGATATATTCAGCCTCAAGCCCAGATCTAAAAATAATATCTTCTATATCAATATCTGCAACATCTGCTCATCGATTCTTAGAATAAGTTGGCACATGTGCTTCATTGCTTTGAAAAAGACTACCATTGGATTGTAAATCTTGTGATTCATTTGGTAGCTTTGTCAATAAATCTCTCCATGGTTAGATAAATAACTATAAAATTATAAATATGAATTTGAGATAATTTCGTAATATAAACTATGTAAAGAAAACACAATAGACAATATGCACCTATAATATGAACATATTATTTATTTTAACTCAGTGATAAAATAACATTTTTTTACTTGAATATTTTTAAAGTGTGATTGTAGTATGTGGAAGGTGGAAAGAAAGAGAAGAATAAAGAACATGAGTCAATAGAGTAAAGATCAAGTGATTTGTACCAAAACAAATAAGAGAAGAATGACATGCACAGTGCAAAGAAATATTCTAAGTATATAGAAGCACAATACAAAACTCTTGACTGATTAAATCATAAATTCAACAAAAAAAAGTTTTTATTGGATAGTTCAATAAAGTAATGAGTGCTCACATATATACAAAGATGAATATTTTTTTACCTTATCTTTGTCAATGGATTTGATTCGGGGGCGATGTGACAGTATCTTTTAGCACATTTGCTATTGGTAACAAAGATTGAGGTATCAAAATATTGATCAGGGAGAACTTCCAATAGGGTTCAACGTCTCAAGATCCTGAGAACTTAGATATTTTCTCTCTTGATTAAGATATTAAGAGCTCTGAGCAATACGAGATAGACCTCCAAGAGAGAAACAATTGTTTGATAAAAATAGACTTTGAATTAGCTATGATCAAACAATATATGCTATAAATGTTGGTCAACGTCCAACAATTGTTATAATATGAGAAATTCTCACAATATTTTTGGAAACTTAAAAGGCGTTACTACCGTCCAGACGAAGACGACATCCTCTACGTTGTGATGATAGTGTCACACTATGGAAGCACAAACAACACTAATCACACCACTGATATAGAAAAAGTCCATATACAACAATGTTTTTGTGCCATGCGTAATTGATTTTTCTATTGACAAGCGATAAAGGAGTTGCTTTGAGAACTAGAGATTGAAAATTGTAACTTTTTTTAGGGGCTGTTTGGTAGGGTGACTGTCAGATAACAAAGTGCATGTTTGATGTACATTTTTATATTGGAAACTAACACATCTGTACTATACTACACCCAACCAAACTAATCCTTATGGTAGTTTGTTACGACAGCAACTGTGCAGAGATTGATGTTTTACGGTAGGACATTGTTTGGTGTTTTTCAGAAAAGTCCTTATAAATTTTTTTTTTGCCGCGACTCGGGTAGGATATGGACCTGAGGCCTGCCACAATCTGTCTATTGTATTGGCGGTCTAATCAACAACATCATTTACCGCCAGAACAAAATAATACCATAAACGACTGTTACGACCAGCGTTGGATTGTCTCCATTTACTCTCAACACATACCAAATAGAGCTTCTATCGCCATAGGTAAAAAGCGGCTGCGATTGCACTATCAACATTATGGAGAGATTAATATCATAATTCTCGACAATTAATTGTATATGTTTGTATTGGTTTATCTCGAAAAGATATCATTGATGATTCTCACCGCATAAATGCATTGATCAGAATTTAATTGAGCATTTATCGTGAACGCAGATTCACCGAACATTGCCAATGCAATGACACCACATAAACAGAGGAAGGAGTACTCAATAAAAGAGCAAGAGAAATCAGAAGTATTGATATGATGTTTGGTTAGTCAAAGTAGAGAGAAAAGAGTACAAAATGCGAGGTGAGAGGTGTTATGGTAGTCAGTTAGATGATATTGTGGAGAGTTGTCGATTACATTGTTTGACTAATTTAAAAAGGAGCAAATCAATTGATAACTGATAGCTAATTCAGAAACACGAAAATAGAAAAAACAAAAGACAGTTATGAACATGAAAGATGAGCATGACATTTATGGGCAGAATACAGAGAACACGAAAAGTGGTTTCTAAGAATAAACGTATCAAAATTTTGCCACAAAAGATGTGCATGGCGTAGAGCATTACGATTTAACGAACATGGAGAGGGCTAAAATACAAGGATTTGCTGTTCCCTGTTTAACAATGAGTACGCTGCTCCTTGTGTGGGATGATGCCACATGAAAGATCACCCGAAAAAATTATTGATAGGGGCACATGCTCATTGATAAGAAAACGAGTAGTTTACTCCTCATAAAATAAGGATCAGAAAATCCGAACTCAATGGAAAGAGAGATGGAACGAGTGGAAAGAGAGAATTAAACGGACGTGGTAGTCAAAGATGGAGTGCACTTCTTTTGTTGTGGAAAAGGGAGGAAGTTGGAGTTATAAAACAATAAGAGGCTAGAAATTTGAGGAAAAGGGAGAAAAGGGAGAGAGTTAAGGAGAGTTGCACATTAAAAAAAAAAACTTAAATCTGATTGATTGGTGGCATGTTTGAATTAAATGAACAATTTCACTATTTATATTTATATTTATATAATGTATAGCCTAATTATAGTATGACGATCAGGATCAAGGGTTTTCACTCAAGTGTATTGTAGCCTAATCATAGTAACTAAATTTGTATCTAGCCTAATTATAGTGTGACGATGAAGATCAAGGATTTACATCTTGTGAAAAAATTATAATGATATGCAAACAACACTTGAGTGTACCATGCAATCTGTACACTCGAGTGTATTCTAGCATATATATATGTATATATATAAAGAAAGAGAGAGAGAGAGATAAATATTTTATTTGATTATTGGATTTATTTTTTCTTCCAAAATAAAAGGGAGAAGGGTTGTACATTGAATGAAAAACCTAAACAACAATTGTTAGCCATATGAGTCTATGCATGCATGCTAAGGTGGAACACTCTTAAGTGCTCACAGAAATGGGTCTATCTATGCACGATAAGGTGAAACACTCTACATGCTCACCCATATGGGTCTGTCCTTGCATGCTAAGGTGAATCTCTTTAAATGCTTATCACATTAGTAGATGTCAATTTTGCGCACATGGATGTCTACCTCAAGAGATGACAAAATGGCTAATGAAAAAAGTAAAAAGTTCATAGATATGAACACATAAAGGAGACACATTTGATTGCAATAGCAAACACAATGTGGTTTCTCATGAAATCAAATGACTAGTACTAGAGCCACATGTGAAGACCGGAGGACATGTGTTTTACCCGTTGTACCATCAATACTAAGATGTAAAAGAAGTGTTGTTCTTTGTTGTATTTCAAAGAAAAATCAAAACATGATAGTCACGTATTGGTTATCTCATAAATTCTCTTATAATTATATATGGATCATTATCTATTGGATATTTCAGAAACAAAAGAGAACTTAGATTAAGCACGTACATGATGGGACAATGCAACTGGGTTTGCACTGGTCCGGTCCAGAAACCCTTTAATTGGGAGTGTCGGTGCATGCCACATCTCACTCATAGGGGGCAGTGTTGGGCTTGTGTTTTATTTCCAACCCAAGATGAGTAGGCCTATCAGGGCTTCTCACTGCTACTATAGGAGGATTATATAGTCTCATAGCCGCTAATTGAAAAGATGGCCAAGTCAACAACCAAAGACAACTAGAAATGGAAGTCATCAAGCCAAAAAGGCAGTGTTTTTACTGCTGTAGAAACAAGTGGAAAGGAAAAGAAGGAAGACGGAAGAAAAAGAAAAGGAAGAAGAAAGGGGTAGGATTACCAAGGCATCTATTTGTTGTAACGCCCAAGCCCACTACCCTAGGTTCTAGTAGAGTTTTAGAAATGACGTCTGGCTCCACAAACCACCACTAGATTCAATAGTGTGCTTTGTCCTCACTCACACGCAAGTTAGGAGCACCCAACTCCCGATCACAGAATACCAGCTCAAGGGTTGCTACATAACCATGGAAATCCCTTTCCAACATGCCTGGACCATACAGCTCAGGACTGACATGCCACATGCCCATGTGGGCTCCACCTATTGGAGGGGTTATGGCTCTGATACCATTTGTAAAATTTCGGCCCAGTGTGCAAGGCTCTACCATAGTTTCAGGAATGACGTTTGTCCCCACAAACCACCACTAGACTCAACTATGCATTTTTTCATCACTCATGTGCAAGCCATGATAAACTTCCCGACTAGTCACCCATCCTAGTACTACTCAAGGTTGAGCACGCTTAACGACAAAGTTCTTTAGTGATGGGCTCCCTGAAAATAAGGTGTACATTGGTGATATGGGTAGTCCAATCATTCCTTTTAAGATCATTTTATCTGAGGCCTCAAGTCCTGGGATGTTACATTTGTCTTCTTTGGTCCATCTACTACTGTGCAGCTTGTGAAAGAGTACATCTTCCTAGGATGTTATGGAATGGTAGAATAGTAGGAATCTCTCCCTGCATTGTGGTATCTTCTTATTTCCCCTTCTTGATATTAGCTCGGGGCTGGGAGTCTAAACTTGAGAGGTAAAAAATTGTACTTATAGTGGATTTAACCCGATTGACTCCATGGTTTCTTCCTCACACGCTTGTCAGCAATGCTTCAACATATATTACTTTTTGTTGCATCTTAGTTTCATACCATACATGCACATATTCCCCCGTCACACATACTTATCAAGTGTATTTTCCCAACACGGGCTCTGATATCACTTGATAGGTTTGTTTGATGGGGAATATGTGCATGTATGCTATGCAACCAAGATGAAATGATGGTAAAGTTGACATGCACAAATTGGTAGATTTGGAACCCAAGATGGAGGATATTCTACATTGCATGGACTTGTATGATCTGACAGAGGGACAAAAGCTGGGGAATTTATCAGATGCAGATTGGAAGAAATTAGATAGTAAGATAGTTGGAACAATGTGAAAGTAGCTTGGTATTTTTGTGTTCCATCACGTCTTAGAGGATACTGATGCCAAAGATCTATGACAAAAGCTAAAGAAATTATATGAGTGGAAGACTATCACAAATAAATCTTTCTTGATTAGGAACTTGATGAACCTAAAGTACTAGAATGGTCTAAGTATTTCCAAGCACATGAATGAATTCTAAAGCCTTGTAAATCAATAGGGGTCCATGAAGATGGTTATTGATGATGAACTACATGCTCTACTTCTTCTAGGATCATTACCAGATAGTTGGGAGATGGTCATTGTGGTGGTCAGAAATTCTGTATAGGAAGGCAAGTGGACACTTAATCGGGTAAAAAGTAGTCTATAAAAGAAGAGACTCGATGACGAGCCACAAGTGACATCAAATCAGAGGTGCACTTCACAGAGAGAATGGGTGTTGATAAAGTGAGAGATTGTGATAGATTTTAGAATCACAATGAGTCCTAGGACCATAGGAAGTCTCATGATAGATCCAAGACAAGGAGTAGAGAGTGCATCCATTGTGGGAAACCAAGTTGTTTCAAGAAGGATTTAAAGATTTAGAAAAGGAAACATGGGTCTGAAGACAAAGACAAAAGGGCGATTATAAGAATACTACAACACCAATTTTAGATGAAAGGGACGATGATGAAAATTTGATCTTATAGTTCAGGAGTAGTGTTTGCATGTTGAGTATTATGTCTGAGTGGGAGGTGGATACAACAACTTCTTATCATGATTCATCTAGTAAGGTGTTGTTTACTCCATACAAGAAGGGCAACTTTGGGAGGGTGAATATGAGAAACTCTAGCTTCTGTAGAATTATCAGAATTGGAAACATTTACATTCAAACAAGTGTTGGTTGCAGGCTCACACTCAAGAATGTTCATCACATTCTAGATTTGTGGCTCAATTTGATGTTTTGTTCTTTGTATGATAGAGAAGGTTGGCATATGGATTTTGGTGGTGGAAATTCAAGATCAGTAAGGGTGCTTTGGTTATTGTACGGGGCAAATTGTTTCACACATTGTGAAAGACCCAACTTAAAGTACTCAAAGGCGGTGATATACATGAAGTTGAGGATCACCAAGCATATCTATGACACAGATAGATAGGAAACATTAATTAAAAGGCTTACAGCTTCTATCAAAGCAAGGGTTGATTTCTTTTGGCAAGGACATCAGTCTCAGTTCATGTGATTAATGTCAGATGGGAAAGCATTGATGAGTTTCTTTCAAGACAAGATCAAAGGTGATACCAGATGTTCTACAGTTGATTCATTTGGATGTATGTGGTCTATTTGAGGTGGCTTCACTATGTGGCAATAGATATTTTGTGACATTCATTGGCGATGAATCAAGAAGGGTGTGGGTCTTCTGACTAAAGACCAAGGATCATGTTTTTTAGTGTTTTTAGAAACTTCATTCCATGGAGGAATGGGAGACAGAAAAAAGGCTAAAGTGTCTCTACATGGATAGTGGAGGGAAGCACACCTATAGGAAGCTCTAGGATTACTACATGTGACACGACATACGACAAGAAAGGAAAAAGATCAACACACCACAACACAATGATACAACTGAGAGGATGAATTATACCATAGTGGAGAAAGCTGAATACATGTTGAAGACTACAAAGTTGTAAAAGATATTTTGGGGAGAGGCAGTGAGTACTTCCTGCTATCTGATTAATACATCTACATCAGTTCCTTTGGGGTTTGATATGCCTGAGAAGGTATGGATAGACAAGGATGCTTTGTATGCTCATTTATGAGTATTTTGGTGCAAAACTTATGCACATATTCCAAAGAAAAAGAGGACAAAGCAAGATGATAAATCGGTTCCATGTATCTTTGTTGGATATGGAGATCAAAAATTTGACTATAGGTTATGGGACCCTATGAAAAAGACCTTGAGCAGACACAAGTATGTGACTTCCTATGAGAGTGAAACAATGACCAAGCCTGAGAGTGATGATGAAGAGGGTGTAGGATCAGGCGATAGTTTTTCTGATGATGAGTATGAGTATGCTTCAACTTCTTCACCGATGTAGTCTTCACATGATGAAGAAGAGTAGCATGATCACCCTAAGGAGCAGAGTGATAACACACCAAGTGTTCTGATTCTATATGCACAAACGAGTGATTTAGACTCATAGTCAGAAACTTCTGGGTATGGGGAGCAAGATCATCACCAAGTAGAGTCCTAAGAGCATAAGTTGAGGTGGTCTAATAGAATTCATCATCCTTCATCTGAATATTCAACATCTCAATACATTCTCCTTACTGATCAGGTGGAGACAGAGACTTTTTAGGAGGCACAAACTCATAGAGACAGAGCACAGTGGCATCAAGCAATGTAAGAAGAGATGACTTATTTGTAGAAGAATTATACCTATGAGCTTGTGGCACTTCCTAAGGGTCAAAGAGAACTAAAGAACAAGTGGGTCTATAGGATGATGAGAGATGACAACAACTAGGATATCAGATACAAAACCATACTAGTTGTCAAGGGCTTTGGTAAAAGACCGAGGATGTATTTTGATGAGATATTTTCTCCTATTGTGTAAATGACCTCTATTAGATTTATTCTAGTCTAGGATTCTAGCCTAAATCTGGAGCTTGAGTAGATGGAGGTGAAGATGACATTTATTCATGGTGACCTAGATGAGGAGATCTACTCGAAGAAGCCAAAATATTTTCAAGTAAAGTAGAAAGAGCACTTAGTCTGCAAACTGAAGAAGAGTTTGTATGATTTCAAACAAGCTCTTAGGTAGTGGTATAAGAAGTTTCATTCTTTCATGCAGAGTCATGGGTACCAAAAGACAAGTGTAGATCCATATGTTTACATCTGGAGTTTCCCAATAATAAGTTCATTGTTATGCAAATTTATGTGGATGACATGTTGATAGTGGGACGAGATTTTAGTTTGATCAAAAAATTGAAGATAGTGCTTTACAAAGTCTTTGATATGAAGGATTTGGGACCAACATGGTAGATTCTAGGTATGTAGATCACACGAGATAGGGAGAAGCACATGTTGTGGTTGTCACAAGAGAGCCACGTTGAACAGATTCTGGAACGGTTCAACATAAGGAAATCCAAAGTCTTCAGTAATCCACTATCAGATTGCAAGCTAAGCAAGAAATCATGCCCATCTACTGATGAGGAAAAGGAGGAGACAATTCCCTATTCTTATACTTTGGGGAGTTTGATGTACACAATGGTGTGTACTCATCCTGATATTACTCATGCAGTTGAGTTGTTAGAAGGTTTTGCTCAAACCTTGGGAAAGATTACTAAGAGGTGGTCAAGTGAATCTTCAGATACTTATGAGGAACTAGTAGCACATGTTGGGTTTTTGGTGGATATGAACCAGTTCCAAAAGGCTTCATTGATGCGGGCATGGCATGTGACATTGACCACATGGAGTCTGGATTTGGGTATGTTTTCACTTTTAAAGGGGGAGCTATATCTTAACAGTCTAGGTTGCAAAAGTGTGTTGCACTTTCTACAACAGAGGCAAAGTACATTGCACCAGTAAAATCCCAGAAAGGAAATAATCTAGATTGTAATATTTCTTGGGGAGATGGGCATGAATCAGGTTGTTCTGACTATTGTCTGTGATAGTCAGAGTGATATTGACTTGAGCAAGAGCACAATGCATAATACACAAACAAAACACATTGATATGAGATATCATTGGCTTTGTGGTGTGATTGATAAGGGGTTGCTGACTCTGAAGAAGATTCAAACTGAGAAGAATGCTCTGATATGATAACCAAGGTGGTGACACTAGACAATCTACATCTATATAAAGATCTCAACAGAATACATTCCCATTGATGATTCTATGATAACAATTTCCTCCTTGGGCTGGAGGGGAAGGTTATTGGGCTTGTGTTTTATTTCCATTCCAACAAGAGAAGGACCATTAGGGCTTCTCCCTACTGCCACTGTGGGAGGATTATATAATCTCATAGCCACTAATTGAAAAGATGACCAAGCCACCAACCAACAATTAGTGGTAGCTAAAGGCAATTAGAAAGGATAGCCGTCAAGCCAAAAAGACAATGTTTTTGCCGTTCTGGAATCGGGTGGAAAGGCAAAGAAAGAAGAAGGAAAAAAAAGAAAAGGAAGAAGAAAGGAAGTGCGATAGGACTGCAAAGACATCCAAGTGTCTTCTTTGGGCCATCTACTAGTGTGAAATTTGTGGAAGAGTACATGTTTTTGGGATGTTCCTAGGTGGTAGAATTGTAGGGATCTCTCCCTACAGTATGGTATCTTCTTATTTTTCCTTGATATATTATCTCAGATTTGGGGTCTAAACTCAAGAGATAAAAATTGTATCCCTTCTTCTTATAGTGGATTTACATGTAGTTGACCCCATGGTTTTTTCCTCACACATCGTGAGGGTTTTCTACATAAAAATTTGGTCTTTTTCTTCACTCTATTTACTTGTAGTAATTATCCTAGATTTACTCACTCGTTCGTAACACTTCTGCATATATTTCTTTTCATTGCATCTAGGTTGCGTAGCATACATGCACATATTCTCCATCAAGCAAACCTATCAGGAGGGTGCAATTTCAACCTCCTAAAGCCCATTGTGTGGGTGTGGCCCCGAGTTGATTTTTCTACTTGGCCCACGTGAAGATCTTCAACATATATTGCATCCATTCAAAGTATGTTTGCAAGAGTCTGATCACAACCCCGTGTTCACTCACGTCCTTTAATTTTTCAATAGCCTACTCAATGTTATATAAACAAAGACAAGATTGCATCTTTTAGAAGGCCAAGAAAAATACATAATTCCATGTCATTTATCTTTCCTTATGTTTTTCTGTTAACACCAATGTTGTCTGTGTGATCGTTGGAAGAAGGATAAATTGGTGTTTGCCAGAGAACTTGACTTGTGTGTGCGCACATCACCACTCCGATCATTCATGTATCCTGGGAGAGTGGCTGCCACACTATTTACTACTACACTGACCAATGTTGTCTGAGTTAGGCGAAAATATCCTTAAGGACAATGCATTTTGCATGTATCAACGAGTTTGATAATAATTTCTTATTTAAGATTCTTGTTCATATCCACTGTAACAAACAATCTTAAGAGTATTACTATTCTATTGGTACTAAATGGATGCTTTTGAAACAATGCCAACTCCTTTGACTTCGTTGACATCAACCAACACGTTTGATAATAATTTCTTGTTTAAGATTCCCTATTTATTTCCATTGCAACCAACAATCTTAATAGTATTACTATTCTATTGGTACTAAATGGATGCTTTTGAAACACCGCCAATGCCTTTGACTTTGTTGACATCAAGCAATAGATACTTATGATTTTAACAATGTCACAATATCCTTTTCTGATATAACAAATATTGTATCTTTTGATAGATCTCATTATCTCTTTTTCAAGAAAACATTTACACTCCCTTAGAAGTATCTAACACAACCTTTGCTTTGTCTGATTGAATTTTATCAATTGGGAAAGGGCTAATCAACTTTGTCATTATTTCATTCTAAGAACTATTTCTAATTAATTATTTGATGTGTTCCCTCCCCTTAAACTTTAAAATTAAATTTTGGGAGATCTTAAAAAATACATTCTTGAAGAAGCTTCTATGCAACACTTTACTATTGCAATTTTTTTGAATTTTCGTATGACTGAAGATAAATTAATCACAACTCAAATTCATGATTTTTTAATAATTCTTGGATGATCTAAAGAATTAAAAAATGGATTTAAATGAATCTTTTATTGTCAGTTCTTTTATTAAAAAATTATCAAGTTCGTGAAAACATTATAAGAATAATTTAAAACATAAAAGAAAGACAATTTCACTTGATGATGTGATCACACATATTTAGGTAGAAGAAAAAAATTAATCTAGAGAGGTATGATTTAACAAAAGTGTTGTCTTCTAGTACAAATTTTAAAGTCACATGATTTGAGTCCTCAGATAAAATGATCTTAAAAGGAACGATTGGACTACCCATATCACCAAGGTACATCTCTTTTTCAGGGAGCCCATCACTAAAGAACTTTGTGGTTAAGCATACTCATCATAGAGTAGTATTAGGATGGGTGACTGATCCGGTATTTCTTGCTCTGGAGTTGGGTGTCCATGGTTCATTCATGGTTTGAGGTTGTAACGTCCTACAATTTGAGACCTCAGATAAAATGACCTTAAAGGAATTATTGGACTACTCATATCACCAAGGTGTACCTTCTTTTTAGGGAGCCGATCACTAAAGAACTCTATGGTTAAGTGTGCTCAACCCAGGGTAGTACTAGGATGGATGAGTAGTCATGAAGTTTATCCTAGCTTGCGCATGAGTGAGGATAAAGCATGCGGTTAAGGATGGTGGTGGTCTGTGGGGTCAGTCATCATTCTTTATGTTCAATCTAAAAATCATTATAAGAATAATAAAGAGAAAAGGAATAACAATAAAAACAAAGGCAATAAAGATATTAAAAAAAGTAATTTTTTGTTATATTTGTCATATCACCAAGGTGCACATCCTTTTCAGGGAGCCGATTACTAAAGAACTCTGTTGTTAAGCGTGCTAAGTCTAAAGTAGTACTAGGATGGGTGACCATTCAGGAAGTTTATCTTGGCTTACACATGAGTGAGGATAAAGAGCACAACTAAGGCTGGTGGTGGTTTGTGGGGTCAATTGTCATTCCTAATGTTCAATCTAAAAATCATCATAAGAATATGAAAGAGAAAAGGAATACCAATAAAAACAAAGGCAACAAAGATATTAAGAAAAATATTTTTTTTTGTTATATTTGTGGTAAACCTAGTAATACCTCTCCTAAATGCATGCATAGAAAGAAGCAAGAATTATATAATTCAAAGCAACTAACAACCAACCTTGTGACTGATAACATGTTTGTGGCATTCATCATTCTGGTAATCATTGGATCATTTTATCATCATGATGGATCATCAACCTGGGGGGCTACACGCCACATTAGTCACAATAGAGATTCCTTCATGACCTACTCATAAGTAGGAGAGGATGAGCATCAGGTTGTCATGAACAACTCAAGTGCTTCTTCTATGACTGAAAAGGACAACATCATGATCAAGATGACTTCTAGAAAAATCTTGTTGATCAAAGATGTGATGTATGTTCTAGACATTAGGGTTAATTTGTTCTATGTGTCTCAACTTATTAAGTTTGGGATCAATATATCTTTTGAATCTGAAAATGCAATTCTTTCTAAGTTAGGGGACTACATGGGTATAGGGTACTGTTGTAATGGCCCTTTTCTTCTAAATGTATCAAATTCTTCTACAAATGAAAAATTTCCTCTTAGGCTTATATGGTTGACTCATTTGATATATGGCACGGTAGACTTGAACGTGTTAATTTTAAGTAAGCACAATGCATGAAATCTTCATTTTTGGTAAAAGATATATATATTTTTGTTGATTTAAACAAAAAATTTCATGTCTATGCTGAAACTAAATCTACAAAGAATTGTCCTCAAATTTTATATAGATATTCTAATTTCTAGATTTATTTCATAGGGATCTTGGAGATTTGAAGGAGATTTGTCTACAACTGGTAAAAGATTATATATTATATTTGTAGATGGTTTCTCATTCTATATAAAATAATATTTGTTACATTCAAAAGATGAAGTTTTTGAGATGTTTATTAGAATATAAAATTGAAGTAGAAAATCAAATTAATAAAAAAATAAAACGTCTTCACTTAGATAGGGGTGGTCAATATGATTGTTCTCTATTGATTTTTTTTAATGTAACTCATAATATTATGCATGAATATACTCCTCCATATTTGCCTAAATAAAATGGAATTGCTGAAAATAAAATAGAACTCTAAAGGAGAAGATGAATTCTATTTTAACTAGATCAAGAGCACTCGTGAACTTGTGGCGGAAAGTGATTTTATCATCTTGTAATATTTAAAATCACATTTCAAGTAAAAAGACAAATAAGACTCCTCAATGGAAAGGATATCCTCTTAATTTGACATATATCAAAGTGTGACGGTATTTGGCTAAAGTCATATTAATTTCCTAAAAAATGAAAATTGGGATCTTGAACTGTAGATGGTATTTTTATAGGTTATTGTCAAAATAGTACAACATATAGTTTCTTGGATCCTAGAAGTAGAAACAATATTGTGGAACCTAATACTATTGTTGAATATAAAAAATGTGTGGGCTTTTCGAGCAATCTTTCCTATAAAAACCCCTATGGAAAAAGTGTCTAATCTTTCAAATGAAAATTTAAAACATATACCAAGTACATATAATAATGATGATGTTTTAGAACCTGATGATGTAGAAACTAGAAGACCCACTAGGATGAGGAAGTAAAAGAATCTTGGAGATGACCTCTATTCCTTTATTTTATATAATGACCCTCATTCTTACAATGATTCTATCCATTCATTTGATTCATTCCTATGGGAGGAAGCAATTATTAGTGATATTGAATCTATATTGTCTAATCACACATGAGAGTTAGTAGATCTTTCATTGAGTATCTATCCAATAGGATGTAAATGTATATTCAAAATAAAACAAAACCTAATGGGATATAAATACAAACCTCGATTAGTTCCCAAGAGTTATAAAATGTGAAAGGATATTTGACTATTTCTTTAGATTCTCTCTTGTAACTAAAATTTCTGGTATCAGAAATTTAATTGCTTTAGTAGCAATTCGTAAGTGAATCATACATCTACGATTGAATGAGTCATCCTCTAGGGTTTCGTGCCCTGGGAGGCGGCCGCGGAGGCGGTCGTGGTGGCCATGGCACCGGGCGTAGCTCTGCCAGTGCTGCCTCTCCCAACGATGAGTCATCGGTTAACGTTTCCCTCGACGCAGCCCCAACCTCTGATGAAGTCCTTGTCGTCCAAGTAGACACCGTGATGGACAACGCTGATCCTCCGCCACAACAGCACACCAAAACTTACAGAGAAGAAATGACCGGGCGTCAGACTAGGGAACCGACGACCCTCTCACAGGTGTCCCCGAACCTATTGTTGCCCGCAGACATCCGTATATCAAAGGACGGTGCTATACCTGCTATTGCCATCAACCCAGCGATTCTGCCGCCTCTCCTTGAATCGTGGAAGTTCACCGTGGTGATCAAAGTTATCGGCACCACTGTAAACTTCAACGCGCTAATGAACAGGATCCCTATCTTATGGCAACTCACTGATGAGTTCAGGGCCATCGATCTTGACAAGGGGTATTATATCATACAACTAGCAAACAACGCCGACTTCGTTCGTGTCCTAACCGGGGGTCCTTGGATGATCTTCAAACACTACATATCAGTGTAGTCGTGGTCCAAAGACTTTCGCCCCTCTGATCCAATCCCACGCAGACTAGTTGTCTGGGCCAGAGTGCCAGATCTTCTGATCCACCTCTTTCAAAATCAGCTGCTATGGAGCATCGGCGACTTGATTGGACGGACAATCAAAATAGATACTACCACCCAATCTGGTCACAGGGGAAAATTTGCCCGCATCACCGTCGAAGTAGATACTTCCCAGCATCTACTCCCGGCGCTCCTCCTTGACAATGAGAAGTATTGGATAGACTACGAGAACCTTCCCACCTTCTGTATGAAGTGCGGAAGGCTCGGCCATAACGCAGGGGACTGCAAGTTTATCCCAGCCTTTCCCAGCGTCGACCCATCTTCCTCCGCAGGCCGAACCTTGAATATAGCGCCGACCTATACGCCTGACATCCATGCAAAGATGCCGGAACAACGTCCCCTGTCAGAAAGAAAACAGCGTCTCAGTCCGCAGTTAGTGATCGAGGTAAGAATATGGACGCCAAAGCCGCGCCCCCCACACCACACCCTGTTGTTGCAGCAGCTTCCAGCGAGCCCCGCAAGGATAGTGACGGGGGATGGGAGATGGTTACCCATAAGAAGAATAAGAAGAAGGCAGGGAAGCAATCTGCGGGACAAGGGTCGCAGATGGGCGCCAAGCCACCATCGGTCCCAACTGCCAAATCGTCCGCAACTCACAAAGGAGGCGACAACTCAGTCATCACCTTGGTTGACGATGAAGTGAGTGAAGGAAGAGACGGTGCCTTAGTAGCAGAGGCCTTTCGCTTCCAAGCCTCCATCCCCACTGTCAACACCTCCGATCCACCTATGTTCTCAGCAGGGGCGGATGGAGCAGGCAGTGGTGTCATCCTTCGGAATAGAAGGGTAGTTTACCAAATGATTAGCCCGGGCGGTGAACGCAAGAAGGGCAAGATCACTCAATTTGTAAGCAGCGTGGACTACGCTACAAGTGCTAAGAAGGGTCTTCTATTTGAAGCTAATGAACCTGGTCTCGACGAAGGCATGGACGCAGCGCCTAATCCACCAGGCATGCTCGCCGCCATGAACTTAGTTTGCTGCTCGCCCTACTACTGTGTTTTTAATGACTAGCATCCTCTGCTGGAACATTCAAGGAGCTGGGTCTAAAGACGAAATAACTCTTCTAAAAGAATATAAGAGGAAATACAAACTCCAAATCTTAGTCATTCTAGAACCACGTTGCAGTGGGTTAAAGGCTGACAAGATCATTAAGAAGCTCAATTATACCTCCTCACACCGTGTGAAAGCGCTCAGTTTCTCCGGAGGCATATGGGTCCTATGGGATAACAACCGCTGCTCCATTGATATCTGTCAATGCCACTGCCAATATGTCCATTGCCGCATCAATAATTCCAGGTTACTCACTTTCGTCTACGGCAGTCCTAACCCCCAAAAGCGGGACCTTCTGTGGAAACATCTCACTGGTCTTGCATCTTCTATCAATGAGCCCTGGGCACTAGTCGGTGATTTCAACACAATGCTAGCTGCATCTGAAAAACAAGGTGGGAAGAGTTTTGACAGAAGATCCAGTCTTAGATTCAATCAACTGCTCACCATGGCTGGTCTGAGGGATATGCCTTCCTCAGGCCATTTCTTCACCTTCGCCAAGGGTCGCCTTCGAGAAAAACTCGATAGGATGGTAGCTAATGAGGAGTGGCTGTCCATAGAGGGAGGCATGCAAATCAATGTTCTTTCCAGACTCTACAGTGATCACCACCCTATATTGTTGTCTTGCCAACGTCAACCGAGGTGTTAGGGTAATTTCTTCAAAACAAAAATGAGTTGGGATGTTACAACTAGCTTTGAGTCTGAACTTCTTCCATCATGGGATAATACTAAGTCAATGATGGACGCCCTACCTGCTTTCCAAGCCGCATCCTTGAAATGGGACTCCAATCGCATCAAACAACAATACAAACAAAAGGATCAGCTTCTCCGTAAGATCGAAAAGCTCCAGGTACAACTGCAAACATCTAATTCTGTTTCAACTCAACTGCAATGTGTGTTTCTCCAGGAACAATTGAGTTCCATTCTTATATGAGAAGAGGCGGACTGGCAGCAATGCTCCAACATCAACTGGCTAAAATACGGAGATGGGAACAATAAATTCTTCCATGCCTATGTCAAAGCACGAAGACACCATAACAAGATCTCTAGACACCGTGATGAGAACGGGGCCTGGATCACAACTACCGCAAGCATCAAGCAGCTGATTCAAGCTTTCTTCACCAACCTTCTTTGCAGTCCATGCCACAACCAGCCAGATAACAGTGCGATCTCGGCATACGTGGGCGCCTTTGGTCCACCGGCCAACCCACAGCTCCTCGCCTCCATCCCTGATGAATATGAGATAAAACTCGTTCTTTTCCTCATGGCCCCTGCGAAGGCCGCAGGCCCAGACGGTATTCACAATGGATTCGTCCAGCGACACTGGTCCCATGTCGGACGCTCCTTCGTCTCTTCGGTCCAGGAAGCCTTCACCACCTGTAAAATCGATCCTCGTATGGCGGATTCCCTGCTAGTGCTCATTCCCAAAACCAGTCATCCACAATGCTGCAACGACCTATGGCCGATTTATCTAAATAACTGCTGTCTTAAGCTTATCTCCAAGGTCATAGTAGAACGCCTAAAACCCTTCCTTAGTGACTGGGTATCTCTTCACCAGTCAAGCTTTATCCCTGGCAGACGAATCAGTGACAATATACTCCTCATCCAGGAGGTTGTCCACTCCATGAAGAACATGAAAGGTTGGAGGAAGTGGGTCACTATCAAGCTTGACCTATCAAAGGCCTTTGATCGAATGAGCTGGCCTTTCATCACAGACACCCTAAAGAAGACAGGCATTCCAAACAACCTGGATGCCCTGATCATGCAAATTTTCTCCGTCGGCAACACCTCGATCCTCTGGGAAGGTGCACCTATGGAGCCTTTCTCTACTACGCAGGGGGTTAGGAAAGGCGACCCCCTTAGCTCGTACATGTTCGTGTTATGCATGGAACGTTTAAGCCAGGCTATCAATGCTGAGGTTGTACAAGGGACATGGAAGCCGATCCTGATCACCAAAGACGGACCTGCACTCTCACACGTGATGTTTGCTGATGATTTAGTCCTCATGGCCGAGGCATCTCCTGGGCAAGCTTTGATCATTAACAAAGTCCTAAAACATTTCTCAAAAGTCTCTAGACAGGTTGTCTCAAAAGAAAAATCCTACTGTTATTTCTCATCCAACACCTCTACAGCCGAACAACGAGTCTTCTACCGTCGTATGGGCATCCCAGGCACGACTGATCTTGGCCGCTATCTGGGCGTCCCCATGCTTCACCACAGAGTTAACAAGCAAACTCATGCATACATTCTTCAAAACATCAAGGGGCGAATGGATAGCTGGTCTTCCCGCCACCTCTCCCTTGCCAGCCGGATTACTCTTGCCAAGTCCTCTTTATAGACCATTCCTTCATACACCATGCAGACCGTGCGTCTCTTGCCCACTCTCTATGACGACATAGACAAACACGTCAGGGACTTCCTGTGGTCCGGAGGCAGAGAACAAAAGAAACTCTCCCTGGTCTACTGGGACAAGGTGACGCGAAGTAAAGCTCAAGGAGGTCTTGGACTCAAGTCAGCCAGAGACCAAAATACCACCCTTATGCTGAAGAATGTCTGACACTCCCTAAATGGCGCCCCAACACAATGGGTCATTGTTATGCGGCATAAATACTTTAAACAAGGTTCTATCTTGAAAGCCCCGGGCTCTGCTGCTTGGTCCTTCATCAGGAAGCACCTTCCCAAGCTTAAAGATTGCTGTCACAAAGTGGTGAACTCAGGCTCAGACACAAACGTCTGGTACGACAGATGGCTCCTAGGGAAATCTATCGTCTACTTGGATCC
This sequence comes from Alisma plantago-aquatica, assembly GCA_963693085.1. Classification (NCBI taxonomy): domain Eukaryota; kingdom Viridiplantae; phylum Streptophyta; class Magnoliopsida; order Alismatales; family Alismataceae; genus Alisma; species Alisma plantago-aquatica. Next base: position 221,806,760 of record OY856410.1, on the reverse strand, counting down.
TACGGTCGTAATCCCAGACGACCTTCAAGACCTCAAAGTGCAAAGCATGGTTCTCTCCACTAGTGCTTGGGACTGGAGCTTCATCCATGCCCACCTCCCACCGTTAACATGGTCATGAATTGAGAATACTTGCGTGCCTGTTACTTCTGCCGGACCGGACGTCTGGTCATGGCCTTTCACCCCATCCGGAGACTTCTCTCCTCGTTCTGCCTACGCGTGGATTAAACCACTGCAGAACACCCACTCTTCTGACAATGCCTGGACAAGTATATGAGAGTTGCCTACGCCCCCCAAGATCCGTACATTCTGCTGGCTTCTTAAGCACAAGGCCCTCCTAACCCAAGCTGAGCTTGTGCGTCGACACATAAGCAATGACCCCCTCTGCCCGATTTTCCATGCGTACCAGGATACAATCACACACTGTCTCAGAGACTGCCCGTCAAGCAAGGCTGTGTGGAGGTCCCTGCACATGGCCCCAACCTTCTTTACTACTTCCGACGATGAATGGATCACCTACATCATTCAGGGAAAAGACTCGGTGGAGGCAATCACTTTGCACTGTGTCAGATGCTGGTCTATTTGGCAAGTACGCAATGCGCACCTCCATGAAGGAAAATGACGTCCTACCTCAGTAACAGTCTCCTTTATCCAAGAAAAAATGGCTGCCATCATAGCGACCATCAGAAGCTCTAAACCCACCATAATCAGAACCCATCGGCCTCCGCCTAGGCCGCAGCGGCACCACCAGCTTGTGTTTGTAGACGCTGCCTTCCAACACCACTCACACAGGATGGGACTCGGAGTTCACGCTATCAGCAGCTCTGGCAGCTGTCTCATTGGCAGTGGCAAGTACGGCTTGGCCACCTCAGTGCTTGAAGCTGAAATCAGAGGGATTCTCTACGCAATGCAATTATGCATCGACAACAACTGGCAGACCCCGATGATACTCATAGACTCATCTATGGCTATTAGCTCTCTCCATAATACTGGTCTGGCCGCATGCAAGCTAGAACCCTTAAAAAGAGAATATGCCTGAGCAAAGATTCATCTGCCCAATCTTCAGCTCATCTTTGTCAGCAGAGCACACAACCAAGTGGCTGACACTCTAGCAAAGAGAACTATGTATCTTTCTTCAAATTTCACTTTCCTTTCTGTTCAGCCAACATGGCTATCTACAGATGTAAACATTCTAATTAATCGTATTTGGCCCGTACTAGAGAACGGGATGAATAACAGCTAATTTCTAGAGTCTTCAAAAAAAAATTGAATCATACATCAAATATATGTTAAAACTAAATTCTTGAATGGAGATTTGGAAAATAAAATTTATATGGATCTACCAGAAGGTTAAGTTGTACATGGAAAAGAACATATGGTTTGCGGACTAATCAAGTCTCTCTGTACTTTGAAACAAACCCTTAGACAATGGCATGAGAAATTTGATAAAGTCATTATATCATATGGGTTCCAAATTAACTAAGGAGACAAATATAAATATTCTAAAGTTGACAACATAGGTTGTGTTATTATATGTTTTTATGTGGATGACATGCTTATTTTTGGCAATAATGTTAATATCATAAATAATAAAAAAGGTATCTTGACTTATAATTTTGACATGAAAGACATGGAAGAAGCATATGTAATCTTGGGAACTAAACTACTTAAAAGTGATTATTAAACCATGCTCTCTAAAAATATTACATTGAGAAAATCCAAAAAAGTATTTTTAATGTTTGACTATAAGACAGTCAATACACCTTTCAATGCTAATTACAACCATAAGAAAAATAAAAGTAGTAGGATTCAAAAGTCAAATATTTATAAGTAATTAGAAGCCTTATATACTTAATGAACTATACTTATTTGGATCTACCTTATCCTATTGGGAGATTAAGTAGATATACTCAAAATCCTAAAGGGATCACTATGACGCTCTACATAGGGTTTTAAGATACCTAAAAGGCTCAATTGATCATGGATTGTTTTTTTGTGGATCTCCAACTGTGTTAGAAGGAGATTATGAAGCCAATTAGATTCTAGACCAGATGAATTAAAATCTAAAAGTGGCTACATATTCACTATGGGTAAAGGTGCTATGTATTGGAAATCCACCAAGAAAACTTGCATATCTCATTTCACTATGGAATATGAGTTTATTGTCTTATAAAAGGCTGGAACTAAAGCTGAATGACTAAGACATATTATAATGGAGCTTTCAATTTGGGAGAAACCTTCTCCACTAGTGTTTATTACACTATGATAATCAAGCTGCCATAGAAGGAGATAAACAAAGTTTATAATGGGAAGAGTATACTTATTCATCTACTTCATAACATTATGAAGCAGATGATATGTTATAGCATAATCTCTATGGTTAATGTGAAATCAGAGTTGAACTTGGTCAATCCTATGAGAAAGACATTAAGTCAATGACTAGTGAGCACCACATCGAGAAGAATGTGGCTATGCCCATACCAAAAGTCAAAGGGATGGACACTCAACTTTGTGAACAAAGATCCCATAAAGAAGGTTCAAATGGAAAAAGTGAAATAAAATCAACTCAATGTTTTTTAATAACTTGTATCTCATTCTTATGATGTAAACAATAATTTTCAATAAAATAGTTGAATATACCTTTATTTTTAATGGGTTTCATAGAAATTAATGGTGGTGTATACAGTTGTAATATATACTTGATGAAAGTCCAATTATATGAGTGAGGAGTGGTGTCGTTCTATTGGGTTTTGTGGAGAAAACATGCACGACGGAAGAAACAAAATCCACGCAACCCGAAATAGGATCTCGTCGACAACAACGTATTTGGAAGGAGTGTTTGTGGGATATACCTTATCGCAGAGCAAGTCTGACGATGTCCCTCTACATGACAGTGTGCAACAACGCTTGTCTACACGGATGGAACTTCTCTCCCGTTCATTGTCGCAAGAAGAACCGGTGGCGTTCCTTTTGTGAGGTGACGTACGCGGCTCGTAACGCGCACGGATGGTCGTTGATGCCCTCCGAACGCAGGCGTCTCATTGTCTGCGTCTCTACTTCATCCACGCAGATTGATTGGAACTCCACGTCCACTTCCTAAGCTGGAGGGAAGGAGTTGTGTCTGTATGACGGCGTGCTAGCGGCGCATTGCTCTCCTTTTTCTCCTAAGGACGGTGACAGCTAGGGTTTACGTACGTGAGCGTAAACTAAAAGCATCTATCGACATCTTATATAGATATCGACCGTCAATCCTCCTTTAAATAGGATACGAAGGGAAGTAGGGTTTCCTAAACCCATCGGTAAATAGAAAGGTTGTGTTAATTAAAACGCTCGTGGATTAATTAGAATATTCTGGAATTCATTAATTAACCAAATAATCGCATTAATTGATTAATAAATATCTGACTATATGCAATCACTTGGGATGGCTCTATGGGCATATATACCAACACGTTCCTATTTGAGACATGGGAAATATCTAAAGCACTCATGACCATTCCCAATATGTGTATGGCCTAAAAATAGTTAAACCATAAGAACGTCAATAGATTATATAAATGTCATGTGAGTAATGGACATGTAATCAAATAAATGGGGATTTGATTGAAGGACATAGTTATACCAATACTATACATATTGCACACATCTACTCTATGCTTTGGTTTGAAGAATCTAGTTCTACTTAATTTTATGCATATCATTTCTTTAAGTTCTTCCAATGATCTTTTAGTCAAAGTGTTTTTTGTTTTGCCTTTGAAATAGTGGGTTTGTGTTGTTCTTTGCAGTATTTCAAACAAAAAAAGCAAACCCCATATTGATTATCTCTAGAGACTCTCTCCTAGTTATATGTGAATTCTGATCCACTGGATATTTAAGGAACAAAAGAGAACTTGGACTACACACATGCATGATGGGGCAGCCCAACTGGATTTATGTCGGTCTATTTTAAAACCCTTTACGTGGGTGTGTTGGATCCACTCACATCTCATGTGTAGGGGTGGTGCAAATCTAGCCTCTTGGAGCCCCTTGTGTGGGCACGACCATGAGTTGGTTTTACTACTTGGCCCACGTGAAGATTTTCAACATGTTTCACAACCTCCTAAAGTATGTTTTAAAGATTCCAATCACAAACATAATCGCTCCCTCACATCCTTTCATTTGTTAACCACCCACTCAACGTTCTAAAAAATAAAAATGAGTTTGCATCCTTTAGAAGGCCAAAAAATATAGGATTCTGCATCATTTTTCTTTCCTTCTCTATTTTGTTCTTACCATCAATGTTTTCTGTGTGGTCACTGAAAGAATGACAAATTGGTATTTTTTAGAGAAGGCAACTTGTATGGGCACACACTGCCACTCTAGTTGTTGATCTATCATGGGAGAGTGGTCGTCACACCCTTTTGCTATTGTATCAACCTACATAGTTTGAGTAAGATGAAAATACTCTTAAGAATACTGCATTTTGCACACCTCAAAGAGTTCAGGAATGATTTGTTATTTAAAATTCTTATTTGCATCAAATGTGAATATAAGAATGTACCTGAAAGATGAAATGTGAATATCTCCCACCTATTTCCATCAGTTTAGTCAAATCATAACTCCATTCTTTCAAAGTTTTTAAACTTTTATATCTATTGTGAGATAGACACATCAATGATGCACACACCCCAAACTACTAATGTCATAACTGTGACACCCTTTTCCATACAAAGAGAGATTACTCAGAATAAAATGTGAAATTACCACTAACAACAATGTCACCACAAAATAGGAAAAATTAAACCATTTGCAATTTAATATCTCAAGTGAAAGTATTTTATAAAAAAGCCTTCAACTTATGCCATTTGTATTCCATATATGCTAAAAGATGTTACATATCATGTTTAAAGGTTGTCAAGACACCATTGTTACATATTACAACTTGTTAAATGTACATGTAATTTATATACACTCATGGCATAAAGCCAAAATATACGTGCCAATATACAAACAAAAAAAAATCTTCTTAAAGACCTGAGAGTACGTGGACGACACAAAACTTTGGCAGCATATATAACCTCTAACAGTTACTACTCTCCTTGCTGCTCAGCACCTGCACCACGACCTCGACCACCTCTTCTATGACCACCTAAAAAGTTGTAGAACCCACAGGGTGAGACCAAATGTCCCAATGAGAGATATAACTCTTCACCGACATCTATTACAAGAATAGTAAGATAATAGAGTAGTTAAGTAAAGCAGTAAATACTAGTTAAGTAGTTTAAGCACTTGCAACTGAGTAGTAGAATGTCTTATACTTTTAGAATAAATATGAAGAACATGTAGAACTATTATAAACTAAACAGTACAAGAAATAAGGCATGGGGTCATTCAATGTGATTCCTATTTGACCCTAAGAAAATATACTACACCAGTGTATTATAACTTCAATTATTATTCCCTGAGGATTTGAGTCATACCACTCAAATCCAACTGACCATTTCTAAGTTGAATCAGTACCATATAAGATCTATGGAAGAGCCGGACTCCATGATCGTCATCAATACTACTTGGTCAGTTCAAGTCTACAATGTAGTGACATAATAGTCAAACTGCAAAACAACAACTTATAGTCAATGCTATAGTCTTGTAGAGACAACAACTCATAAACAATGATATGGTCCTATAAAGCAACTAGCATGCCTAGGTACATTGCACAACACTAGAGAACAGACTCAAGCATTATTGTTCCATAATAAAGCATTATACCACTATATATCAACAATTCAAGGATACATGGGGATGTATCTTCTTGAATTCCACCTATTCAATAATATGCGCTCTGAATTTTCTGTAGGAGTTACTTATTTCGCCATCCAACTAGACATTGACACTGTAGATGGATCTATGGTGTATGGAAACTGCATGATTAGGGTTTCACTTGATTAGATATTCTGATCGGGTATCTTTTAATACATCAATCAAGTTACAACGTATAAACCCCAAACAAATTCTAGAAAATTAAGGTAGGATAAAACTCTAGAAGATATAAAATGTATAAAGTGAGAACTTGTCTCATCATGTCATGACTCTTGTATCACAACCATTACAAGGTCATCAACAATATCACATCACTATGGAATATAAATCCCTTAATTTTATCTCAACAGTGCTCATAATCACCACTATGTATTTTACAAGGTTCATCATAGCACACACATAGATATGCCATTCATCTCACCTGCAAGCTTAGGGTTACATAAATAGGAGAGAGAAAACTCTATTATAGAATAAAAATTGTCAAGTAGAGTGAGAACGTATATCATATGGTCATATGATTAGATATTAGGGTTTCCTAACATTTTTCAACCACTAAACCCTAATTCTATTACCTCCCACATTGTTGGAGAATACTTATGGTTAAGCACTATTGTTTATGATTAGCCATTCATATTCACCTCACCTTATGTAGACCATTACACTATATGTTGAACATGTACCTACATATGTATAGGTGTCTCGACCACCCTCAACACATAGGTCTCAACCACCCTCAACACTTAGCATCGACCTCTCATGACATGTGTGTCTTGACCACCCTCAACACATAGGTCTTGACCACCCCTCCACACACGGTCTCGACCCATCACATAAAAAGATGTGTCATGACTGAGACACTACAAAAAGTGCCACGACTGAGACACTCAACATGATCACAACTGAGACACTCATATGTGTCATGACCCAGCATGTGTTGCGACCATTGACACAATGAAACACCTAAACACAACGTCGTGACCAAGACCACTTCAAGGTGTGTTGCGACCAAGATCATATCAAGGTGCGTCGCGACCAAGACATGAAACATGGTGTCACGACCTCTACATACCAAGTGTCGCGACCTTCATTCAACATGGTGCCTCGACCCTAACCAGACATAGTGTATCAACCCAAAAGGAAGCATGTTTTAATCATCCCACTTGGTCATTTTGACTGTGAGTCAACCAACTTAAGAAGAACACCATGCAGCAACACTGCGTTGCAATCATGTTGCTGGGTAGCGACTCTCCCCTAGGGTTGTTGGGGTTGAAACAAGCAAATATAAATGGCATCGACCTAAGGGAAGACCAAGGGTTGTCTCAACCATAAGCTAGTCATATACCCAACATTTGAACATATCCAAACTGGTCGAGACAACTGTTTACTATCAGGGTATACCAAATGTCAACAGGGTGAATAACACCTAAATCATGGTGTTCATCAACACTAAAACTTGTTCATGAAATATTATCAAAAGATCTATATATAGAAAGAGAAAACCAAGATTCTTATGCGTATAACTAGATCCAAACTTCCTATTATTCATGTATAAATACACCAACAGAAGTAACAAAGTTCCATGGATAAAGATCCCAAGTTATATATCAATATTTCAATCACCACCAAAATCGATTATAGGAATTTAAGGTTTTAAGAGCAAGAGTAGATTTCTTAAAACTACCACGAAATACAAGCCCTATATACTTTTCTTCTACCATAAAGATCATGTTTTTCAAGTATAGAATAGATTTAAGATGCACATAATAGATGGCGAAAATTTTATATAACCCGCCTATTTTGGAGAGAAACAATCTCCCAAAATCTCAAGCTCTAAGAACGTCAACCAAGCTTCAACACTTCGGATAAAGGATCACCTCAAGATGTGAGAAACACCATGGTCAAAGAAGAGCTTAAGGAAAGAGAAATTCAAACCCTAGGTCAAACCAAAGAAGAAGATAGAAGATGTCTTCTTCTCACTCAGGTACCATCATTTCAAAACATGATCTATGGTCCTTGTGAAGAAGAGATCTCCAAGAAAAGACATCATGGATGATCCACAGTCTACGGACAAGGAGGAAGAAGAAGATGATGGGGATTTTAGAGAAGGAAAAAATGATTAAGAGTTAAGGTTACTTACTAAAAGAAGAATCTCCACCACCAAAGAGTTGATCTAGCACAAGATCTTCAACATGCAAGATGGATCGGTCGCCCAAGCTTCAAGATCTGACCTCTCTTGCTCCTGAAGCTCTAAGGACTATCCAAAGGAAGAAGAAAGATAGTAGGGCCAAAAAGTGTTTCTTGCAAGTGATGAGATGGGGTTATATACCCAAAGGAGGAGGGAAGTAGATATTTATGAGGTGACAACATAATAGACCATCAAGGAACACACGCCCTTTAAAGAAATGACCTTTCCTCCACTCACATGCAAATTATGAAATGTTCATGTTTATCCAGCAAAAGTGTAGTGACCTCTAAGGTCGACTACCACCTTGTCTCGGTTGAGACACTTTCATCTACTTGTCTAGGTTGAAACCCTAAGTCACTGTATTTACATGGTCAAGACACTAGAGGACAAAGTGTTTCAACCAACTCACCTCTAGGTCATCTAGCTCGAAACCAAAACATCCAAGGCATGTGTTGCGGTCGCTACCCTCACCAAAAGTGGTGCAGGGCTGCAACACTCAAACCTTAGTATAGACACAATATCAACTCAAGCAAACCCTAGAAACCCTAGAACCACAATGAGATGTCACATCACTAACCATGATTCAAATAAGGTGCCCCATTGCATCATCTCCTCTCTCATGATGCTGAAGCACAAGAAACATTCTCAACATGTGACAATTTGTAAGATAACCCTCACTTATGGGTAAATTGAATTCTTGTCTAAAATAAGCACATATATAGAAAAGATAGCTCAAACATCAATTGAATTTAACCAAAATGAAAATATAAGCCTGTCACATGATATTGAGACATCTCACAAGATTAAAATTAAGGTTAAAGGATCTCATTAAGAAAATTAATTACAATTAAGTATAAATCTAGTTCAAGGATCTTACAATAACTTTGTTATCCAATCAGTCGAGGATATAGACATAGACTTCCCAACTTCACTGCCTTTGGTGTTCTCCAATATTTCCAGATAACCTCCCATGTTGGAAAGGCGCTTATTGTTATGCACTCCATGAGAACCTGGACAACATACCCATATCGGTTTGGCTAAAACTCATATGAGAAACCCATATTCACCCTCCTCTTATAACTCCAGTTGCAAAGGGAGAAGCAGTATTCCCTTTCCAATTGGGATGTAACCTACATATGTCTTCCTTGTCATGAAAATGGGTGCATAGAATTGGGGATTGAACAAGAAAGACCAGGTCCATAGAAGAGAGAAGATTCATGAAAAGACAAGAGAAACTCTCTAATCGCTTGGTCTTCGAGGTCAAAGTCGTCGAGTCCAAAATGAGAGAAAACTGCTTCTTTTTTTGCTTGTGATGCCATGAAATTCAAGTAGATCCACTTTCTTTGTTGACAAGGATGGTGGCTCGCTCGGACTGATGGTTCCCATTTTCATATAAGAACATGAAAGTATGTGGCATATCAAGGTAGATTTTCTTTTGGGACATGCCATGATGAAAGTGATGCAGTGGGATGAAATGGCTCGACCGTATGGGAGAGGAATGAAGCAGCCGTATGGGAGAGGGATGGAAATGGCTCGAGCATTAGCTAGAGGGACGAATCGACCTTCAGGGAGAGAGTTGACCGTTAGGGAGAGGTACAAATCGAGCAAAGCGAGAGGTACAACGTGACTCTCAATATGATATGGGAAAAGACATGCCTTTGAAACATTATCATGTGTGTTTCTTTGTACACATATATAAAAGTTTATTTTTAACCTTTTTAATCTAATATGATTAATGATTGGGCAAGTATGTTTCAATCTTATCATGATACGAAAGAGTCATTATTGTATTATAGAAATGATCACATAGTATATGATATGGGCGTTGTGTGCCTTGAAGAATGATGTTGTTCTGATTGTAGATTTGATTTAAAATTAAATAAATTTTCTCCAACCCAATTGATGTAGTATAATAAAAATTTCAGATCTGAATAAGGATCCAATTATGATTCTACATGTATAAGTATATCGCCATGGTTAGGGTTTTGTATCATCTTGTATTCTGTATTGAGACAGCCGATGTGTTGTACTACAAAGTGTTTTTTTGTCTCTTTCGAGAGCACTCCTCTTGCACCCTCTTCTCTGATACAGTAAAAATCTTGACCCCTTCCATGGAATAGGTCTCTCTGACTGAACCACGCAAATTCATGCTCTCTGATTATGTGATCATTCTCTTCCTTCTCAATTTTGTTATTTCGCATGAGATCAACACATACTCTCGTTCAAATCTTTTAATATGGGTGTCAATCACGAGACATACAATATAAGCTTCTAGTTGGTGTTCATATTCTTCGAATTAGCAAACCGCTCGAGTAGGAGTGTACTACCGGTACTAGGCATCGGAGTTTCTGATTTTTGACTAATAACATATAAAATCAAACATAGAGAAAAAGTAATATATGCACATGTGCTCTACCAATACTGTTTTGGTAATCAGTTTTTTACTTTATTCCATGTTATGGCATACACACATGTATATTAAATTTTGATTTTAATATTAATTTCCAGATGTTATGAACATCATAGGCGTTCACTTATATCTTTCTTCTTGAACCAACTTTATGGTCTTATGTGCTTAAACACTTAAACCTTCAATATATTTGAACAATTGTATTACGTGGGCCCCTTTTGGGAAAAGATTCTGACTTCACCATAGCATGCTGCATGACTCTGGAATTTTTCAACACGTTTGCTTGATTCAACCTAACATCAGCAAATAGTAGATCAAAGGAATCTAATGATCATGGTTATACTGCTCTCTTCAAATAAATGGTTGTTCCGAGCTCAAACAATTGTCACGCCAATGGACTATCGTAACGTCATCCACGACATATGCATGTGATGGTTTTGCTCTCTTGTACTCCCAAGTCCAACTGGGTGGGGGTTCTTCGAGTAAGAGGAACGAGTAAAAGGTGGCAGTGCACACGGACATAAACCCTAAGACATACGATGCATGCATGTTTGATGAAAGGGTCAATGACGAATGAATATAAAAGAAGACATAAAGACAATCACATAAAGCGACAGATTTATCTCTCTGCGTGTTTTGCTAGATTCAGATCAACATCCGTAAACAGTAGATCAAAAGATTCCAATGATTAAGAGATGAAGGGTTAATGACAAATGAAAAGAAAAGATGACACAAAGGCATACACACAAAGAGAGTCACATGCATTCGACTGCCACAACGAACACAACAGTTTTCCAAGAAACGAAACGCTTTGCTTGATTCAACTCAGCATGAGTAAACAGTAGATGAAAAGATTCCAACGATTATGATGGTTTTGTTCTCTTATGCTCCCAAGTCCAACTTTGGTGGGGTGCTTTGAGGAAGCGAGGACAGACATGACGACATCCTAAACATGCCATGCATGCCGGCGGCTGCGGTGGGTATGGTCCATAAACACCTTTATCACGTTGGGTAAAATATCACAGTGAGGAATTGATGATGGGAGTATAAGTGACAAACGATAGTAGTTGAGTCTCAGTGATTGCTGGCTTGTCATTTAGTATGGCTCTATTACCTTTTCACTCCAATCTCTGCTCCAATAATTCATTGGAAAGTACAGCCCTTTCTATGGAAAACACGAGTTTGTGAAGCGTGACTTGTATATAACTTGTTAATTACTTGGGTTGGACTTGGGAGTTACTATGAAACTATATTGGTGAAAACCCTTCTGTGAATGTTAAATAGGGAAGGTGCATGTATTCTTTCCACCCAATCCAATAAAAAAAAAACCATCAATTTTTCCAACGAACAACCGTGTCTTTAATCTAATTTGTTCTCTCCTCGTTTATAGATAGATCGTTTGAATAACCAAGTCTTTTATTTTGGAAGTGTCTGTATAGGTTGCCGTACTCATGGTCATGGGCAAGTTTTGTAAGTGTCTGAATAGGTAGCCGTACCCATGGGGCAAGTGTCTGATCTTGACACCGCCTCCAACAAGTTTCTAGTCAAGATGCGACGATACTAGTTGCGTGTCCTACTTGCATACACCGATTCTTAAAAGTGAAAAACCTCCACATAAACCTTATTGTTAGAGTTACGCTACACACAGTCCCCCTTCCACTCGGGTTCCCATCTGTTTTTTGAAAAAATGCATCAGCAGCATTTGCAGTTGTCTTTGTATTAATACTCATGCAAAGTCCATACAAAGTCCATGCAACAATATGTCTCTCCACTCTTCTCTCCAGAGTATTAATAATCATGCAAAGTGTATTAATTCGTTTTTTCTCTTGTAATTATTCTCTTCCGTTCTAATCCACCCACCTACATTCCCGTTTTAGTACAGTACCTACGGAATCCAATAACAACATTATCTGGAAGTATAAGTACAGTACCTACGAAATCCAGTAGTAACATTTGTCATATGGACATAAGTACAGTACCTACGGAATCCATGCAAAATAAGTACAGTACCCACTTGTTAATTCCAACTCAGTTTTTTCAAACATAAGTACGGTACTTACCAAATTATAAAACCAAGCATAAGTACAATACTTAACAAATTACAAAATCAAGCATAATTGTATAACTGATATGGAAGCATAAGTACAGTACCTACGGAATCCAATAACAACATTTTTCGCGTGGACATAATTTTTTTACAAAAATGTAGTGCACATCTGGTCCATAATCAACTATAAAATGCATCTATAAGTAGTGTACTCAATTATTAATTTTCAACCCAGTTTGTCAAATATAAATACAGTACCTCTCAAATTCATTTGTGAATGTATATGTATTTATTGTAGGTACAGTACTTACGTAATCTGCAGTGGGGATAAATATGCAAAAGCATGCAGATAATTATTTCATGCATCCTTTTTGTATGTAAAAGCATGCAGAATCGCTGCTGGATATATCCGTTTAAATGTGCATGCAGCAACAGAGGTTAGTGACATGCAGCAGCAGAGGTTAGTGGCATGCAGCAGCAGAGGTTAGTGGGCTGGCGCAGCAGCAGAGTTGACGAGTCCCAATGTCTGAGTAGGTGGCCGGGTATGTGGAGTGTTATGGGTAGAATTTTTCTATTGTTAGTTACATGCTTAATTTTGATTTATGAATTTGAGGTCCTAACATATACCGAATCTTTATGTTGCGTAGTAAAGTAAGAGTCTTTATAGAGTACATAATTACCCTAGCTGTTTCCCAAACTTTAACAGAAATTCTGTAAGTGTTAAATACGGAAGATGCATGTATTCTTTCCACCCGTTCCAACAAAAGGAAAATAAACCCATCAATTTTCCCTACGAACAGAAACTTAGTGGATTGTCGGGCCCACCAGAGGTCTTAATTTGTTGGATCCAGAATAACAGTTAAGTAGCATGTTCTTTTAATTTGTTGTATCAATATACTGAGTAGTACGCATTTTCAAACCGGCCTTCATCATTGAAGTTATGCCTTCTTGCTACATTATGTTCTCTTATGCAGCTCCGTTGCTGGATCCAAACTGTAAACAAAGATTAACATCAGACCAAGTTGCGGTTGTGTTTAAATAATATTGCATATAATATCAACGCCGAGAACATCGATCCTGATATGACTGTGTTACGTTGCCTACGTTTGGCAGCTCAAAAGCAGCCAAGGTCCTGGATCTTCCAATATATGCTAGTGATGCCAGTCGCCTGCATTTTACTACTTTTGTGGTTTTACTGGGCCTAGCCCTGACCAGGCTAGTCATTTATAGCCAAGTTTCTCCGTGGAGTGGGACAGAAGAAGCCTTTGCCCAACTATATACAAAACCAGAAGACCATCCGAACTCTGGAGCAAAGTTGAGCAAGTGGAAAAAACAAAAAGTCGTCGCAGCGAGTGGAAATGAAGACTCGCCGTTTTCAGAAATTCTGATGAATAGCCCAAGTTGCCCAACAGTTTCGCCGTAGGAAAACATACGTATGCCATTCATTTATGCATGATAACTGGATGCCTCCCTCCCCTGGCTAAGTCTCCTTCTCCCAACCCAGAAAATGGAAACTTATGTAGCTGACAAGATCTGTTCCCACTTGTTTGGGCCGAAATTCAAATTGGTGGATCTGCAGTTAGGCCCAGTTTGGTTGCACATAATTTGTTTGTCATGCATCTATACTATACAGGAAAACCCTGGAGGAGGTTGGATGCAATTTTTTCTATTTTTTTGAAATTACATATTGACCCATGTGTATGTACATCACACTTCTATCTTTAATTTTTTAAATTATATATCAACATCTACACTTATAGAAAAGTCCGTGGAGGAGGCTGGATGTAAAAGTGTTCTACTATTTTTTGAAATTATGTATTGGTCTCTGTGTGTATGAGAAGTCCTATTCATATGTGTATTATATATATTTTTATTTTTTTTAAGTTAAATCTATAAACTATTGATTGTAGTCTAGTAAGACATCCGTGCATAACACATGTTTATGCCTAGTACATTTAAAGACTCTACCTAACACATGTTTATGCCTAGTACATTTAAAGACTCTATCTCAGCTCCCTGCTTTAATTTGGTTTGGTTAGAAATTACAGATTGTGAAAACTACAAGATTACAAGGAAATAGAAGGGAGGCGGGCAACAAGTTGCGCCGCCACCCCATTTTGAATGGCAAATCCAATCCTCCAGAACACCACATCTATAGATCTGGGAGTCATTACATTACTATGCATAATTTTTTGAACTCTCTTAAGAAGCTCCACAGCCTCAGGTGCTAGGAACCCAAAACTGTCAAAACCAAACGGGATAAAAATATGTTGATTGTCGATACATGCCTTCTCATGTTTGGCCACTTTAGCAGAAACGGCTTTACGGGCAACATGTCCCACAGTAAAGTCGCCACCCTTCAGACCAACCAATGGGGAAACTCTTGTTAGATCTACACATGTATGTTTTCCTCCAACCCAGCCAAAAATAAGAACGTCTGCTGGCCTAAGTGTCGACCTGCCCTCCTGAGGATCAGTCAAAAAGTTCACAGGAGCTTCCTTCTTAGCTGCAACTCCCGCATGTCTAAGAACATCATAAAGAACGTCTCTTACAAGATCATGCCGATACTTGAAGTCTGGGAGCTCCCTACAATGAACAACATGCTCCCCAAAAGTGTCTAAGCAAGATTTGCGGCACACCGGGCATTCCTCATCAATAGGAAAAAGTGGAATCATAAGACGATATCTGAGAACAGTACGATACTCCACTAGAGACATATGTAGTCCAAGGCCATCAATAGGTATAGCAAGAAGAAAGTCCTGAGCATGTTCAGCCTGTAAACACTGGAAGACTACTTTCTGTCTTACGGTCATATCAAATTCAACATCCATGCCCTTAACGATTTTGCTAAAAAGGAAACTCGCCAAAGCATTTTGGGCTTTAGGGCGGATGATGTCCTTATTAGAAAAACAATTAAGATCGAAATACGGAATTGTAACACATAGACAATCTAAAGCGTAGTTAAAATCAAAGTCCATACCATGTATCCCGCTATCTCGCAAAATATGGTCTTGGAGCACCCAAGATTGGGCTCTAGAGGCCATGAACGCATATAAAGAAGCCTCCATTACTGAATATAGGCCCAAACCACCGAGTTTAATAGGTAAGGATGCCACACGCCATTGAAGATCCCCAAAGAAAGGACCTCCACATACCACAGTACCCTCAATTGATCCACGCAACCCTTTGTCCAAAAAGGTTGCAGCCTGATGTACATGTGTGGGTTGGCATGTCCGTAAGCCGAACATAAGCTTAGACGTACCCATGCAAGACCGTAACAAAAGAAGCTCACTTTTTGGGTCATGCAACTGAGGAAGTAGATGCATCAAGTCAACAAGTTTAGTAGCCCTTCTCATGGCCAACTCCTCAATAAAACTTTTGTTCTTGCTAACAGCTCCTCCAAGTAGTTTTACTCCTAACACATGCCTCCCAATGTCCATAGGGAACAACCCTGTCTCAACCTTCCTTCCATCACAAGTAGGCCAGAACACCTCCATTTTATGAATGTTCAAAACAAGCCCTAGCTCTGGACCACTGTGCTGAATAATGTCCAACACCTTGTCTACCTCCATAGTGTCTCTGATGACGGTCCCATCATCAAGATACCAGGCATGAAGAAGAAGCTTACTATTGTCTCTGATCTCGTGAATAAGTGGGTGTAATACAAGGGGAGAAAAGAAGTGGGCCCATAGGATCACCTTGTTGCACCCCAGTGGTAGACCAGATATGTTTGTCTCCAATGTACAACCTAGCTGCTTGAGCGTAGAGAAACTTCACCCATAAAGAGATAGATGGGCACCTCTTCCTCACCTCACGGAGCAGCGCATACCTATCCACCAAGTTGAACACATTAGAGAAATCTACTATAAGCATGGGGAGAGACCCGTCTTCATGATATGCAATCAAAAGCCTATTGACACTATGTAAAATTGCTTCAGCTCCACTTGAGACGCCAACTCCGAATTGAAAGTCATTGAGATATTTAGCCATATCCTTGCCTACTCCTATCATAGCAACTTTAGACACTAGCCGTCTCCAAATAGTGCCCACTGCAATAGGACGAATGTCATTGTCAGGCTTAAGTAATGGAGTAAGAGGTGTAGAAGCTACAAACTCTGCCAAACTCAAAGGACATCTCCCTGCCAGCCATAGATTAACCACTGAGGTGATATCATGTATAAGATATGTGGCAACAGCAGAACCATCTCCACACAAAGCATCCAAAATGTGTTGGGCTCTCAAGCCATCTCTGCCACATGAAGTTCCTTTAGGGAAGGATTTGATGCACTTGAGAACAGTATCAACATCAGCAACAAGAGGGGCTTATGAAATAAGAATATCTAGCTTGGAAGGAGGCAACTTGTAAGGATGCTTAGCCTCTAAGGCTTTCAAGGTATCATCATCATAAGGGGCCACACCTGAAGATCACAAGACTTTCACTGCTGCTGTAATGGTTTGAAAATCAATTACTCATTGGTTGAAGGGAATTTATGTTCTCATTTTCATTTACTTTTGTTTGGTATAGAGTAGATTCACAACAGGTGCTTATCATAAGAAATTCAAATTTGTTGTCAAAAGTAGTGCCTAATAGGAACAACTGCCGAGGAAATGGAACTGCGCCTGAATGGGGCGCAGTACGTTTCCCCATTCTCGTATGAAATTTGGCATGATGATGCAGTTGATTTTCCAGATACGGTTTGCATCCAAACAGAACCAAACACAAATTGTTAGAAAACATGTGCGGTTGGAGCTGTATACAATGTCCAACCAAACTAGACCTTAATTATTTGAACACCGGATCAGAGCAGAACCTATTTTCGGTTAATTTCAGGGATAGTGGGGGTGATGACTGACTGCCGTTTTATTATTTCACCAACTCATATTTTTCAATGCTTTAACAAAATGGTCATGAAGTGATAAAATAGTTACACAAGAACACAATAAATAACCAGGATACCGAATACAATAAATAACAACTCAATGAACCGTCTTAACAGTTACAACACCCATCAGGTAGTGGGGGGTCTGAAACAACTAGTGAGAGAAAGCTTCAACTTCTCTCTAGAATCCAAAAAAATCTTCTTCGACCAGCTCCACCGACCAGCTACACACTGTGCTCAGGAACACCACCATCCTTGCTGGGACGACGTCTTTAGCACGCCATAGCAACTCTTTATCCAACAAACCTACAACACCCCACTGTAGAGATCTTCACACTGAGCCCTGGATTACCATCATCCCAGCTGCGACGGCATTTTTAGCATGCATTAGCAACACCTCATAGCCGAATACCATCCAACAATAAGTAACAACTCAATTCGCCTCATCAACTGGGAGAAGAACGACTATTCACCCAATGAAACCTTAATTGAGGAGGAGGAAGAGGAGGAGGAGGAAAGCCCCGTAGCAAGGGTCAAACACATGGATCAATGAATCATGGTAAAATGAATACCCGTAGTAGAATTGATCAATGAACACAAAACGTTCTTGTAATTTAGGAAGATCCGTACACGGAAGCAGTTTCAACACACACCAACATTTCCTCGTATTGTACAGAAGAATCAACGTTGGGATATATAACAGAGACCAGGAAGGGAGCGTTGAGGCTGCTGCAGTAGTAACTTAGAAATCTAGAACATACATCTGGCACAAGGAAAGTTCGATTAAATTTCCAAAAGTCACTCGACCGTCTCGTTGGGTAAAATGCGCGACCACATTCATTTGGGGAATGGTTTGAGGGATGGAAGGATGAATGGATAGTATGGACAGTAGAGAAACATACATGTGGCAGTCGTGGAGACATGGGCTTCTACAAGAATATTCGTACTCTCTCTCACACACACATGAAATAGGACACAAGAGGAGATGGTGGTAGAATAACATGGCAAATCAAATTTCCACCATATTTTGCACATCAACATCATTCTGGTTTGATCTATGGATAAAAAGGTGCAAAAACATTAATATGAATATAGAACCATATATCCACTTTAGAAGCATATAAACAACGCTCTATACATCATTCAGGAGAGCATTAAAATCTTGGTGTATTGTGTACATAATATATCCTTATGGTTCGATCTAAGGATGAAAGGATGCAATATCATTAATATGATTATAAAATTGTGATTCCCAATGGATGTTTATTGTATCCACAGAACAAGCCTTAATCCTCCTCAAATTGCACGTAAGGAACAATTAACATATTTATAACAGAGTCCTTTGACAGAGGTGATCTCAAGGATATTAATCACACTGGAGTATGCTATACTAAATCATTTTGATTAGAAATGGGAAAAGACATGCACAACTATCCACATATGATTTCTTTGGTAACTTCGATATCAACTGTATATTTTAGAAGATACAGATAATAAATCGTCCCACCAAATACATCATTCTTAGGAAACCAACCAATATGTTTGTCTAAAATCTATTGGTTCTATTTCAGTGTTCTTTATTTTCATTGTATTACACATGTCCTTAGTGTCATGTATAGAAACAAAAAGAGGAAAATGTGTGTATGATAGAGTGTGTCCCCTATGGTTGAATACATCTTCTTTCGAATGTGTAAATTATTGGCATTGCTAGATTTATAAAAAACACACAAAAAATCCAATTTGTGATTAGAAAGGTCTAGATTTGGTGGAAGGTAATCCAAGTGCAATACTACTTTTGTTGGCAGGTGATGCATTCCACGGACCACCAAAATTCTACTTGTGGATGTTTGGCCGAGATGGGCCTAGCGCTACCCTAGCCATTTAGTGGGAGAAGTCATCCCATGGTTTCGACAAGGGTTGGCATTCATGGCCCCGACAATGAGGGCTAGTTCTATGAGTAGGGTTGTCAATGGGGAGGGTATGGGGAGGGTAAGGTCTTGTTGGTATGTATGACCTGAGACCCAATCATGGGATGATTGGTGGGATACATTAAGATTGATTTGATAAACATCAGAGGCAAGCTTCCAATTCTTTCTGGTTCAGTCATATGAGATAGTGATAGAACAGATTGAATGTCTAGAGAATGAAAGTACTCAATGACGTATGCCTTCAGGTTAAGGACCTGAATGATGAGATCATACAGATGCTAAGAGTTTGTACATTCTTGTTATGTCCCTAGTCAAATGTCATTGTGGAAGGTAGATCGACAGCAATGACACACAAGACTAGATTGTGGTGTTGGTTGATGATAAAATCTCATTAGTCATGATATAGAGATATCAAACCAAACACATAGGTACTTGTTAGAGAACAAGTGTACCGGATAGACCCACCGTGAGTTTGACACATGGAACCATGACATGGTAGTCACAGTCAGTACTCACAGTGATGGTGGTGAGTGTGATTCTTTGACCTAAAATCACTACACTCAACACATGTCGTTGGGCACACTTTGACATCATCAAACGCAGTCCTAAAACATGGGTTGCTATAAAGGTGATGATTGGGTGGCTTTGATACATGGGGATTTTGAGGGGTGAGTGATAGATATGGGATTTGTCCCTCCCGAGGGAGTTTGATATCCAAGGCCACTTGATGAGTAGGATTGAAATAGGCGTGCGCACACATGTGTGAATCAGTATGTGATATTGATGTCATACATATCTCTTCAAATCCGCTCTGAGATCAAGAAAGTGAATGAACGTTGACAGGATGACTGTTCCATGCCTCAAGTTCATTCGAGATATCAGTGACAAAGGAATTATACATTCATTGTAACACCATTCACGGATTGTAGGATTGAAAGTTGTTCTCCAACTTTCTTTTTTCACTTAGGTAGCACTGATGTGTGACTAGGCACCGCTCTTTGCTTATGAAGTCATAAGTGTTATGGACTTTCACTGCCAACGTGAAATGGACCTGCAGGGTCACACACATAGGATTTAACCTGGAAGAGGAGTTTTGTCCACAAACAATGTTTAGATTGATTACTAAAGGAGTTTAGTAGTTCAATTAAACATTCAATCAATTGATAGCTCAATGTCATAATGTTCAAGGTGTTGGACATATTGATTCGAGTATCAGATTGATTGAAATCACAATTGAATGATTCTGCACAATCTGCACTCCCAACCGATCGGCTCATGCAATGAACGGATCGACTGAGCTTGGTGAACCGGTCGGCTCAAGTGTTGAGTCGATCGGCTCATAGTCAGGGTGAAACAATTGCTTCAAGAGTTGAAACGATCGATTCAACTGGTGCAACCGAGCAAGTTGGGAAAGTAGGATTGGTGTGAATTTTCCTTTCGTTTCACTTACCCAATTTGATTGGGAAATAGGATTGGTATCCGATACCAATTAGAAACAAAAGAAGGAAAGTCAATCAGGAACTGGTCAGGACCACGAACCGACCAGTTCAGAAGTGAACCGACCTGCTCATGGGTCCCAACCGATCGGTTGAGGTGTCAACCGACCGGTTCAGGTCCCCAACCGACCATTTCAATTGTGAAACGATCGGTTCAGGTTGCGAGTTGGTTGTTTTTTGTGGAAAATCTCAAACCCTTCTACTCCTGCTTTTAGTCCCGCATTGCCCAGGATGGAGAACCCTGTCCCATGACCCTCCTATATATATAGGGGTATTGGGGGCTTCTCAAAGTACAACTCAATACAAACTAGTTTCTCTGCAAAGTTGTCGTTCTCTCTAGTTTTGGTAACCGAGAGAGCCCGAGCAAGTGCTACCCGATAAGGGAGGCACAACAAGGGAAAGAAAACTGCAGTTGTGACTGGTGGGAGGAGAGTGTGTTGGTGACTAGTACGCTGACAGGAGGGTGCGATTCCTTCCAATTCCTTGTGGGACAAGGAGATTGGAGTTCCAGGTGGTCTGTGTGGACTACTTCAGAGGCGGGAGATTTCTACCGCTTATAGGACAACTGTCAATCCCGACAGTCCCGGTGAGACCAGGAGTCGTCAGTCTCAGTGCGACCAGGAGCTGCACAGACACCGTCCAAGACCGAAGGTGAAGACCGCGCAAGGCATGAGGTATTGTCGCCGAGCAAGCCTCGGGATAAGGTATGATTCCACAAACCATCCTTTCCTATTGTATAGACGTTGACGCGTTTCCTTGTTCTAGGTTTGGGGGGAGAAAATTTTGTTTCCGCTGCCTTCTCTGCCTCCCCTAAAACCCAACAGGTCTTACCCTTACCCTTACCCTCGAGTGGGAGCGGGTAAGGGTAATTATCCTTCTCAGTAATCCCCTTACCCTCCCCTTACCCTTGCCCTCTTCTCCACAGGGTAAACAGAGAGGGTAAAGGGTAAGCGGGTAATTTTGACAAAAAATAATTTTATACATATTTGTGTTGATTTTTAACAATTTAATAACTAATTTATTGATAAAAACATATAAAACATTATATCCAATTGAAAATCATATGTTTCTCCGTGTAAAGTTAAGTCAATTCACACAATAACAAATTTGTATGCATAAATCATTTTTTCCTTTGCATAAGTATGCATAACAAATAAGTGTTTCAACAACACCTCATTTTCTGCAAGATATATGTGTTTTTCCCTCAACAAGAAAGTATTACAAGAACAACAAGTCATTTTCCAATGATAGAATAAAGTAACTCTCAAGTTCAAATAATATTATAAAAGAGGCTACCAAGTTCATAGATTATAAAAATCTACCAGAACATATTACATGAGAGTCATTACATAATATAAAATCATAGGTTGGGAGGATAAAAAGCGGGGGAAAGACAACAATGGTAGGAGAAATGTGGCCACAACGCCACTACAGCCTCCACGGAATGGCTCCGGAGTGAGGAGATACAAGGCCATGGCTCGTGGCCGTCTGATGAGGAGCTACTAGCGATGGCCGGTGGGTGAACGTCCTACAGTATGGTGACATGGAGTTGGCGTGGTTGAGGGCGATGTGGAGTTGGAGTGGCTGAATGAGACATGAAGTTGGCTGCCTGCTTGGTGTGTGATGGATAGGGAAGCGCGGCAAGCACCGCTATGCTAAGTTTGGTTCTGCGATGGAACCAAAGACGGAAGCGCAAAATCCCCGGCCGAATGTGGGGGGGGGTGGGACGGGGGAACGTCCTTAGTGCCTGTCTATCATGTGACTTGTGTCTGAGTCTTCACAGTCCACAGACCGCAGTGGCGACTGTTACAACGATGTGTTGTGTGAGTCCCCCATTTGATTCTTACATACGTATCATAACTGGTAACCAAGCGGGCCGCCGTGCTAAGAGGCATCCGGTGTTGTTCTTTTATAACTAGTCTATTAGTATTAGGGTTAAATATTTACATACAAACCCCTCTAGAATATTTTTGTGTAACCTTTATATCATGTGCGAGTAAAAGGGTAAAAGGGTATGGATAATATCCATACCTTACCCTCCCCTTATAGTATAGCGGGGAAATGGGGAACGGGTAAATGAGTAATGGGTAATAAAAATCTTTACCCTTACCCTTACCCTCCAGGGTATGGGTATGGGTAAGGGTAAACGGATAATACCCTCCCCATTGACAACCCTATCTATGAGAGAAGGCACCCCCTACTGAGGCTTCCAATGTAGTGATGGTCTTCCCTCCCGCCTTCATCGAATCTGTTTGAAACCACAGTGCCATGAGGAGACTTGTCATAAGTGCCTCAAGAAGGTCATTGGTGCTTCAAATGCCGCTCTGGATGGACCTATCGTCTGCTCTCAGATGGGACATTGCTCATTTGAGTGCCCTTGTCACCTTCCCCACTGACAACATCCACCTTCGTCCTCCTTTATTCATCATGCCTCTAGATATACATCTTCTAACTCCTTTATGAGGCTCGCACCACCAACTCCTAGACAAAAAAGTTTTCATCTACATTCATGATGACCCTTCCCTCTGGCTAGATCACATTGAACAAATGCAATAAGTAGTTGTTGTATTTTGTGATGGAAGTATCCCTTGGAGCCAGTTCAAGCATGCTCTCCTCTTGGTATGACCAAAACTATTCATTATAAGATATTCTTGAGATCGAGAGCTTTTGTGGGTTTTTCTGAATATATAAGAAGCGAATAAAGTGACAAATGTTCCTCTTTTCTGGCATGGCAGCCTAGAACCTCATGTCCTTCCTTGGCATCCACATTGTGGCTCAGTTTCACATGACGGTTGGTGGGTCAAACATGGTGATTTGCCTCTCTATTACTGTATCACCCCTCAAAGTGCACACGTACCCCCCACACACATACATACACACACACGCATATATATATATATACACACACACACACTAGTAAATGCACGTGCTTAGTACATGATACACACACACACACACTAGTAAATGCACGTGCTTAGCACGTGATAGCAATTTAAATTATTTAAAAAATCAAAATAAATATAGAATCTAGTGCATATGTATTATAAGATTGTCATTTTATCTATTATAGTAAAGCATAGAATTATGTGATTTTATGTTTTCTCTAGATGTTTACATGAATTAATCTTACTAAAGTAATTAATATCTCAAAAACCTTACTCATATCATTTAACAATTCAAACACATCTCTGACATGTATCCTATTATCATATCCATTGCTTTGATTATCTCTTTATTTTTTCAATATGTATTTATTCAACAAGAATTTCTTCTTAAACTTTAGTTTGTATAATAGGTACATTACCTTTTATATGATAACATTCGAACAAATTTATTTGGATCACTTGTATACTTCCTTGCATAAAATTTGGTTTGATAGCCATTCTTAGGTATGTATGAATAGTTTCCTTTTCAGACCTGGTCGAAATTTTTGATGTTTCATAATATTATTTATGACATTGAGTGTAACATAATAAATTTTTGGTCGGCGAGGAACATAATAATTTTTACAATCAACAACATTTAGTTATTTGATCTTAAGAAAGTCTATTTCTTAATTTATGTAGTAATTGGTTATCCCCAAATTTACACTACAATAGAACACTTCCATCATACCAATTACAATAAGTTGAGTTTTACTATTTATTTTGTGACAAGTTATGTTTATGTTTTTTTTTCCTACTTTAGTGATATATATGAGAAGGATTTCAACATCGTGATAGTTGTATTCTCACATGTATTTATGAGAAATAATGTGGTCCATGGCTTTTGATGTTAGTTCTATATTATTTGATACATTATCGATCAACTTAATCATGATGTATGAAAATTTATTGTGATAGCCATTGATTCAAATGGGAATATTATATAAAATCACCGTGAATATGAAAATAATAAGGAATCCTTATGAATTAGGTACTCAATAGATTATAAATTAGAAATGACATTATGTGACAAACATATGCAAATGTACCCATCATCATTTTGAAATATATAGTTTGTCTATTAATTGGATATGTTTTCATAATTGGATTCCCTAAGGTCTTGTCATTATAACTGAAATCTTGTTAATGTAGTGTGTTCTCAAATAATAATAATAATAATAATAATAATAATAATAATTACAATAATAATAATAATAGTGTTAAATATATAAGATTTAATCATGACGTGCACATAAGAAAATTGAACACAGTTATTCTCTTTCTTAAATGATCATAATTCATTATCTATGAAAAAGAGAGACTTGTCCTAATTTGTCAAGACATCTATGTGTTTAGCATATAGAAGGTAGAAAGGAATTACAAATTCATGCCTTTATTGCGCCAAAGTAAAAGAACATTGTACCATCACATTATGTATTTTTTCAAGTTAAAAATTCAATGTGCATAAATAGAGTAAGAAAAAGGCATTCACTACATATAAATTTTAACCTATAGTATTATCAAACAACTTAATTCCAATCTTACTTATATGTGTTTCCTAAGGTGAGGCAATATAGAACCTTCATACTTGAAAATTGATTAGTAAATATAAATAGATACATGCTGATGAAATGAAGAACATATCAAAATAATGTAGGAATAAAAAATAGGTGTACTTTTCATCCACATGATTGCAACACCGCCAACCACTATTTATTGTTTCTTCCTTCAATTGAAAAAATAATTATTGTGGCTGCTATTTCATTTTATCATGCTTCCATTTTAGAAGGGAAGTTGCTAAATTAGTATTCATGTGTATTTTTTATGAAAAAATAGTTTTTTCTCATGTATATAGGGATTACATACTTTGGTGTTTATTTTACTAAAGAAAAATATAATTTATGTCTAAGTATGAATAGTATTGGAACATTGGATAGATATATGACCTCCATGATATCAAAATATATGGTGCACCCCCTCATGTACCTAATAACTAAGCTGATTACAAAGTCTTTATAACAAAAAAAGTTACTATGTTAGATTCTAATGAATACTTCCAACATGCTACAATATTTTTCTAATTATACCCACATGTATCTTAATGACATTTCTTTTCTATATGGTCATTGTTGAGTAGAGTAATGCAATTCTCATTATTTACCAATAACCTTCTTTTTCCATCCAAGTTCGTGAAGCCATAATTAGAACTCATATGATGAATGCATTGTACGAGATGCAGCAATAACATTCTATATGGTTCTAGTAGTTGTAATACACTTTGAGATTTTATAAAAATGTACTGAGAATTTGAAAACAAATTCATGTGATTGGTCATTTGATTATATATATATTGTAATGTATACTTCAACATAGTTATTATGCCTGGAGATAATTTAAAATTCAAGTGATTGTTGTGATGGTATCATAATTACACAATTTAATTTCTTAAACTACAAAGGAATGTTTCAGGATTCAAAAAAATTGGTATGATTTACAACGAAGATGTCATTGGCACCAAGACATACACCAAATCTTTCATTTAATGTGTTAATTAACAAATGACCTTTGCATATGTGTTCTTTGATATATTAACAAACATCACAAATGTAAATTTCTAAAACCAAAGTCAAATATACCAAAGCTATTAAATGAGGCCATGATAAATAAATTTATTAATGCATTACATAATAATAATGTCAATGAATCATAAGTTCCGCCAACTTTTGGAATGACCATATATGTTTAGATATTCCACATTTGATATAACTTAGGTACTTAATAATATATATCAAAACAAATTCTTACCACATTTGGAGACTAATATAATCAAAATTAATCTCGTAGGACATATCTCACTATTTTTGTATATGAATAATAGAACAATCATACTATGACATAAGAGATTATCAATAATACATATCTCCATCACAAATGTATCCTTGAAATTTTGACCATCAATATTGATAATAAATCTAATTTCCTCATTAATAGCTATACTATAACTAAAGCATTCACATACTTTTTTTTAGTTTATGCACATCAACTATTAATCATCTTATGTAATCATCATTTCACATTTTCCAAATTTTGGGGAAAAAAATTAAAGTCTAAATGAAATGAGTGACTATGACAAAAAAGTTATCCACTCTCATCAAATATGATCCCATTTTCAGTTCATAAAAAATGTTTTAATGAAGTAACTCAATTTCAACAACAAAACTTAGTTTTGACCTACTTTGATGCATATATTTGTCATTTGAGTTTCATGTTCTCATAAGCAGATAAATCTATCAACTCAAACATTACATACCAATTTCCAACCAACTAGAATAACTCATATTGATATATAAACCATATCTCAATCTATGCACAATATTAAGATGTATACACGATTAAGATGTACCCATCAGATGTAAACCATATGTTCAAAAAATGTCAATTTCACAAGATAAATATGTATGCAAAAGATCAATCTACCCATAGTTAAATGATTTAGGTAATAGAAATTAAACATGAGAGGCACATATGAGGATAGTATAGACATGATCCATAGGATTATGTGTGATATTTAAAGGTGAATGTTTGGCAGAAAGTGCATTGGTACTATTTTAAGATGAAGGAAATACGATTGTTGGTGTATATATAAAACATAAGTTCAAATGGCATGCATTAAATAAATGCCTTGATCTAGAAGTATAAGTTTTAGAAAGCAACATTATAAGCTAAATTGAGGACTAAATGATAGTTTCAAAAATTCATAGTTTTCATCGATTGAATAAATAATAATATATCAACATATACCCTATACTAAATAATCACACATCAAACATGAGCCTATAAACTCCATATCTAGGGTTCTATATAGGAAAAAACAATATTTACATTAGAGCATGAACATTACATACTTGTCATTACAGAATTGTTAAAGTATACAAGGATCAAAGAATATTTAATAATCTAGAAAAATCATAACATTGGGAAAA
The DNA here is from genome assembly GCA_963693085.1 of Alisma plantago-aquatica. Classification (NCBI taxonomy): domain Eukaryota; kingdom Viridiplantae; phylum Streptophyta; class Magnoliopsida; order Alismatales; family Alismataceae; genus Alisma; species Alisma plantago-aquatica. The sequence goes on along the minus strand of OY856410.1, from coordinate 221,779,111 downwards.
GTACATATATACTTTATAAAATTTATAGAAACTTTACTTTATAATCATAATTATAGCTACAAATAGCATACACACCATATTCATAGTAGATTAAATGAAAAGCAAAATATATCATTGTCATGCCAAATGTAACAGAACTGGACTTCTTGTATCTTAGATAATAGAAAATGCACCACAAAGACCATTTTAGGGAATGATGTCTACAACATAGAAGACACCTAATTCTACATGCTGGAATTAATCATAGTTTCCATCAAAGATAACAAGGACCAAGCTTGTGAACAACATGTGTCTTTTTATTATACATATAGTTAGAATCCATAATATACAGATTGGAGATGGGAAGGAGTGGTTTAGCTGGTTTGGAATGGTGACCCCTCATGAAGTGACCCGGGTTCGAAACCCAGCGACTGCCTCCAAAATGGTACCTATTGTGCAGGCCGGCCAACTGTGCACTTTAACCGGTTTCTGGGTGGACGGGGCGCTCGGGCCCGAGAATTTTACACTATTTTGGGGGGTCACAAAAGTGGCGCTTCTACGGGGGGGGGGGTTCTCTCGATAATGAAAAATATATACTGATTGATTATCTTCTATACAAGGAATGTTCTTTGAAACAAAATTACAAAAGTAAGACATTTTACAATATTGACAAACTTTTAAGATAGACAACATGAAAAAGTAAATATTTCTACTCTAATATGAGCTTGTTAACAATGGTTGAACTATTCAGTATTTGCCCTTCACAAAAATGATATGGTCTTAGTACCCGCTGGTGAGGTTTCAGCCTATTCATTTTCCCCACTAAAAAAGCAAAAATAAGATAATATATCACCACAATGAAAATATGAGGAATGGTCAATGATGATATGCAATCAGAAAAAGTATTTAGAAAAAATATCAAATTGTAATAGTGACATGATTTTGTGATTAAGTAGTAAACCCATAGTGTCTATGAGTGGTTTATGGGTTTATAGCTACCGCTTTTGCAAGCAAGAGCCTGAGAAGGGACTACCTTGGCAGTGTGTTGGAAGATATTAGAGAGTTTAGCAAGTCTTGTTCTTTCTTTTCTTTACAACATATTAGTCGTAGTTGTAATGGGGTGGCTGATTCTCTTGCATCCTACACTCGTAGATTGTCAGTTGAGTCTTTTTCTTTGTTTGACAATTTTCCTAGCCGTTTTGTAAGTCTTGCTCAGGCGGATTTGGCTGTTTAATAAAATGGGGCACGACACCTTCAAAAAAAAGTAGTAAACCCATAGCGTCGATGAAACTATTCGTAATCAAGACCATCGTTGAAAATTATTTGCATGCAAGAATCCATCAAGCTCAATATTGATTTTACTATGGTTAACTATAAAGGAAGATAACCTAGCATGCATATAATATAAACAATAGATACATTATGAGAAGATATTATTTCAGGTCTGTAGAATAAGATATATTGATTTGAATTAAAAATTGAGCCAAAAGGAAAATGAAGAATAAAAAATGAAGTGCTAGAATATTGTATCTCAGTTGACACCAACTACTTTAGTGAATTGGACAGTAAATTTGACATTAACCTTTATAATATCGATGGCGCCGTGTAAATGTAAAACCTTGAGAAGTTGTCTATCACAAAATCCATCCACGTTAAAAAAGTGGCGCTTCTACAGGGGGGGTTCTCTCGATAATGAAAAAAATATACAGATTGATTATCTTCTATACAAGGAATGTTCTTTGAAACTAAATTACAAAAGTAAGACATTTTACCATGTTGTCAAACTTTTAAGATAGACAATATGAAAAAGTAAATATTTCTACTCTAATATGAGCTTGTTAACAATGGGTGAACTATTCGCTATTTGCCCTTCACAAAAATGATATGGCCTTAGTACCCGTTGGTGAGGTTTCAGCCTATTCATTTTTCCACCAAAAAAGAAAAAAATAAGATAATATATATCACCACAATGAAAATATGTGGAATGGTCAATGATGATATGCAATCAGAAAAAATATTTAGAAAAAAATATCAAATTGTAACAGTGACATGATTTTGTGATTAAGTAGTAAACCCATAGTGTCGATGAAACTATACGTAATCAAGACCATCGTTGAAATTTATTTGCATGCAAGAAGCCATCAAGCTTAATATTGATTTTACTATGGTTAACTATAAAGGAAGATAACCTAGCGTGCATATAATATAAACACCATTATGATAAGATATTATTTCAAGTCTGTAGAATAAGATATATTGATTTGACTTAAAAATTGAGCCAAAAGGAAAACAAATAATAAAAAACGAAGTGCTAGAATATTGTATCTCAGTTGACACCAACTACTTTAGTGAATTGGACAGTAAATTTGACATTAACCTTTATAATATCGATGACGCCGTGTAAATGTAAAACCTTGAGAAGTTGTCTATCACAAAATACATCCACGTTAAGAATGTAAAGTCTCTATATACGAATTTACTTCACCAAAAGTTAATTCTTAGAAGAGATAGTGTGCACTTAATTAAAAATAAAAAAGAAAAGATAGTGTGTTTGTCAGTAAATATGGACATGGAAGAGATAGTTTACCTTCTTATAGTAGTTAACAAAGATGCAATGTCGAAGATGGACATTCTTGTTAACATACATAAGGGACAATTCCGAAATTGAAACAAAGTGCAAAGATTGGATACTCCATGTTGCGACTGTCAAGCCTATTAGCAGAGTGCTTCATGGATGTGAACTAGGTAGAAAAATAGATCTATGTGTATAACCAACACTTGCCCCTTAGTGCACCACAACTAGGAAAAAGACAATGGCCATGCTCCTATTGACAACAATTTTCATCCTAATAAGAATGTCCACCAGAGGCATGCTACTAAGTTAGAGTACGAGTTCAGTACAAAATAATAACCTAATCCACAATGACTATCAGAAGTTGGTTCAACCATTCAGCATGACGCCCACTATTGCTTCTTACTACTATTTAGGCAAAAAAAATGGCACGTTTGGCCATTTTAATTCCCAGAATAGCACGTTCTTGAACTTAATTCCCAAAATGGCACATTTTGGAGCAATGTGTCCCCTGTGGAGACGCATTGCTTTCTCGCGAAGCAATGTGTCCCACTTCTGGACACATTGGCCCCACACAAGGGCAATGCATCTTGGATGGGGATGCATTACTCTGCGACAGAGCAATACTTCTCGAAACGGGACACATTGGTCCCACCGGAGAGCAATGCGTCTCGGTCTGGGATGTATTTTCCAGCAATGCGTCCCACATGGGGACGAATTGGCCAACAATGCGTCCCACATGGGGACGCATTGAGTAATGCGTCCCCATCCAGGACATATTGTTGTTTTACAATTTTTTTTCATTATTGTTATTCTTTAATGCATATTGTTTGTATATTAACAACATTGATTATATTTACACATTTAGTATTCTTTCACTTGTATTTGAAAGTCTATAATATAGCCAATTATTATAAATTTGTTAATTTCAATAGCTATGAGCATGCATATGGATTATAGAACTGGTATTGCTACCAATACTAGTTGCTTCCTAATTGATTATATAAGAAGAAATTAATCTAAAAAATGAGATATCATTAAAAACAAGGTTAAAATATAAACCAACTCGATGAGAAAATAATAGATAACAGAACAATCTGATAGATCCAAAATGAACCACTATGATATCATAATATGATAGATCCATATACAAGCCAAATAAATGTCTGAACAAAGGCATATATACAACACTATACAACCCGTACAAAAGTATGAAAATCTAAGCACGTCCTCCACGTCCCCGACGTTCTCGCCCACCTCCCTGTACATCTGGCTCCTAAGTACCGAAGTCATCTGGAGATGCTTCAATAGGGGACAACTGCGTAGCAGTAGGCTGATGAGAACTAGGGAAGTAATGAAAAGCTGGAGGTGGGGTGAGGGGTCTCTGAATACTAGGATGTGGGGCATCAGGTGGGGTGCATCCTGAGAAATCAAATGGAGTCAGTGAGTATGAGAAATAGGATGGTGGTCGACTGTCATGAATCATTGGTGGTGGGAGTGGATTGTATGGAACAGAAGAAGGACCTGCTCTGTAGTAGGATGCTAGTGGACGTAGGGTGATGTATGAAGAAAATGAACCAACTCCCGAAAAGTATGGCCCTATCGGTCCCCATGCCATGAATAGAGAAGTGGGAGTGGGAGTGGGCTTAGCAGAAGTAAGCACTAGAGTAGGAGTAGGAGTAGGAGTAGGAGTGCGCTCATGGGCTATGGTATGAGTGGGTATGGGATCATACGGGTGAGCATAGTCGGGAAGACTATCAAAGTAAGTCCCTTGGATGCCATAGATGTCATCTCTGATCTGTGCAGGGGCATGCTGTAAATCCGCTCAAATCCATACATGCGATTCCACCTGTTCAAACAAAGATTGTACAAATAATAAAGACCCATTGCATATATTATAAATAATAAAGATAAATAATAACAATTTGTAAAATAAATATAAATGATATTCACAAATTATTGTTGACGATAACTTTGTGGGTAGTATGTGGTCGGAGGCTGAGCTGGAGGGGCAGTACGTGCTGGGAATGATACCATCCATAGTGCGCCTGTGGATTGAAGACTGTCTCCGCTGGTGGAGGGGGGACTAAGCTCTCATGTTTGTTATTCCATAGTTGCACCTCCCGCCTATAATGATGCAACCAGTCTTCAGTCGCATGACCCCTCCCATCTATCCTACTAAGGCGTGGCAACTCCAGAGTAGGTTGTACTTGAACAAATCTGAAATGTCCAAGTACTCTGTCAGGCAAGTGCCACTATACTACTGTGTAACATAGTAAAGGCACTCGTGCCAACAAAATATCTCGACCCTCTCGACATAAGGCTGGAAGTCTCTCTAGAATATCAACAGTGTAAGGAGTTAACTGTATCTATTATTCAAATAGATACAACATGTATCATATAAAATAGAGTAAATTGCATAAAAAATACAACATATATCATACAACATGTTAGTAGAAGTAAGTTATACCTGAGAGGGGAAAATCTGGTCAAATACTGAATCATAAAATTGGACCGATCCTCTCATAGTATCACTCCTTTCAAGAAATGTAGGCTACCTATTATATTGACAAACTAAATTTAGATAAACATTACAAAATGTTTGGACAAATGTATAAATAAATTGTGTAAATCTTTACCTGTAAGCCAGGGAAGATCTTCTGGACACTCCCCCCTAGTTCATAACCAGTGAACATGGGTGTCCAATACCTAACCTCTCCCAACACCACATCTGCAGTAGACATACACAACCAGACAGGTGGGCGGTTTTCCTAGAACGGGTGGTATCCTTGTACAACTCCCTATACAAGTGTGCTAAAGTTGCAACACCACAAGATAGAGTGCTACAACTAGAAAAGTCAGACAGAAGGAGGAGGTACCGTACATGAACCTTGTCCCCAGTACTATCAGGAATAAGGTAACTACCTAAAAAGTATAGGAGATATGCTCTAATATACCTTATCTTATTTTGTATTTGTTGTTCTTCATCTCCCAAAGTGAAATCTATATCCCTAAAGGTATCACACAACCATATCAAAGAGATATGACCCTTAGACATCCCATATGGTGCATAACCTAAGAAACTCTCACAAAGTGCAGACTATGAAGAAAGTTGCCCCTCATCTACGCCTAAAGGATATGAAGCTATAACCGGTGGCCCATCAATCCTAAGGCCTAAAAGAACTGCAACATTCTGAAGGGTTACACTCATCTCAAAAGGGGGAAATCTAAAAGTATTGGTAGAGTTGTCCCACCAGTTAACTAAGGCGGTGATTAAATTGGGATCAAGGTGGATAGGTCGTAGCCTATGAATATGCCCAAAACTAGTCAAAGAAATGTTTTCCAAAACACTCGAGTCAGTAATAGGCCACTGTGACAACATAAAGTGGTGCTGGGAGAGTCGGACGGATGCTTGTCTAGGAGACATATATATGAAAAGTGCAAATATTACATTAAATAAAAAGTGCAAATATTGTACAATATATAAGTTTGTCAAGATTCTTCATTAGATACGATGAAATTAATTTAAATACATGAAATACCAAACAATATTAAAATACAATATGAACTACTAAAAGAGAAATATTACAATAATTAGTTATTGTATTTGATTCAATATCTCATCTAGAGGTTCATAAAATGGCCACATTTGATGTACAACTCGATGTATCTATGGATGTGATACAACTAACTGATTTTTAACTTGTTCATTAATTGGCATTGCTTTCTGTTTCGTGTGATCCCAATACCAACCAGGTAGCTCAAGAAGTTCTTCATACATGTCAAACATTTTCTTTAAAAATTGCCAATGATATTTTGCTTGTTCTTTTGTCACTATAAATCCTAACTTATTGTACAAAAAATCTGGTACGTCATTCCAGTCATCATCCAATAGAGTTTGATGAGCCATTTTTTCCTATAGGTACTTTGTAGCTATTATTTGGATTAACTCTATGGACATGTGAAATGTCCATGTCCTTCGATGATCCATTTATAAAAAATAACAAATTGAAATTGCAAACATTACATGACTTGATCAAATTGAAAGTGCAAACATTATATGAATTGATTAAATTGAAATTGCAAACATTACATGCCTTGAGTAAATTGAAATAACAAACATTACATGACCAGCCATCATATTACAATTAGGACAAGTGCATCTATTATGACCCTTTCCGCCACCCTTATGACAATGATATGCATATTGATTTGGATGAACATCCATAGTTGAAGGCCTTTTTCTTCTTCTTTGGTCTTCCAGCGTGCCTTCACTTCCTTGGGGGTAATAAGGGATAAATACCTCTACTTTCATCAAAATGAAGCCAATACCTCTTGTCGGGAATACCATGAAATTCAGTTTTGTATGCGTTTAAATAACCTTCATTTGTGTAATACAGGCTCACAAGTGCATCAATATCATAATTGATAGATCTTGCAGCTACCCAAACATGAGCACATGGAAAATGCCATTGTTGTGGAAAGCCACAACTGCATTCACTTACACCATTTCGACGCACGTAGACTTGAAATCGATGTCTGTCCATGTCATCAGCAAGCCATTCATGATTGTTCACAAGGATGTTTACAGATAATTTTTGTGCATCCTATGATACATCAAAAAGCTTATCATGAAACCTAAAGGGTCATTTAAAACCCTTTTGTGCACAACCATATGCTTGATTATGCCTCTCCAACCACATTGTAACAGAGTGATAATATGTGGCAACAATAAGTGCTTGTATTGGTAAACCTCTAACACCTTTTAAGACTCCATTTAACCCTTCAACATGATTACTAGTCAATGACCCATACCTGTAGCCTCTGTCATATGTGAGAGACCACTGTACTGGATTTTGGGCTATCAAATACTCCTTAGCCGCTGATTCTATGGTTTCTATATGAGCATATGATCTTCTCCAGGGAAATTATAGGATATATTGATAGAGAAGTGGTTGGGATTGATGTCAAGTATTGTATGGATATATAATTTTAGTTCAGATAGGGTATTGATAAGTGAAATATTTATGGGTCTAACAGATCGAATCGAATAAGACCCATCTGAGAGAAATTGACCATTATATCGAAGCTTGACAATTCGTAAATGTGAACTAGATGCCATGTTCCTATCATTGTAAAACAATAAATTAGATTTTAGAAAAGTAATTTAACTTTGGAACTATAATTAACATGAATTAATATTTTATAGCATGAATTAATTTTTTTGAACATTGACATCATTTTTATAAGAGTAGCCCAATAATTTTGAATTTGGAAATAAATTTGGAACAATATTTTTTCTATAACATTAACATTCTAGAACAATAATTTTGGAATTTGGAACAATAATTTTGGAATTTGAAACAATAATATTTTTTGAACATTAATTAACCTTCAAGTGTCATTTTCTATAACATTATTTTAGTAATGTGGAATCAAATAGTAGTACTATAATTACTTTATTTTTAGTATTGCATAGTAATTTTAGGTACAAATTTTTGAATCTAAAAATATAGTAGAAAAATTACCTCAAATGACGAGATCTCAATACCCAAGAACAGAAAGGAGAGAAAGAATAATGCCTAGACAGTGATAGAAGCAGAATAGCTCCAAGATCGCCCAGAATCAGCTCCAAGATCGCCCGGAATCAGCTCCAAGATTGTCCAAAATCAGCTTTAAGCAATAGAAATCCGAGCAGGGAACTCTAGAGCAATGGAAGTTGAGAAGAAGTTGAAAAATAGATGAATGATGTGGATTTGGGGGGTGATCTCGTCTCATTTATATAGGATACCATTACGTCCCCGTTGGGGACACATTGCCCCCCACGTGGCAATGGTCGCGCACCGCAACGACTATGTTGCAACGGTCGGGGGAGCAATGCGTACCCAGCCGGGACGCATTGCCCCAACTAGCTATTGGGACGTATCGGGACGGGACGCAGTGGTCCCACCGAAGGGCAATGCATCCTGCTTCAGGACGCATTAGCCCTACACAGAGGCAACACGTCCCGGCCCGGGACACATTGCTCTCCGGTGGGACCAATGCGTCCCAGATCGGGATGAATTGCTTTGTTGCAGAGCAATGCGTCCTGATCCGGGACGCATTACCCCTATGTGGGGCCAATACATTCTGAAGCGGGACGCATTGCCTCGCGAGAGAGCAATGCGTCTCCACAGGGAACACATTGTTCTCGAAATGTGCCATTTTTGGAATTAAGTTCAAGAACATGCTATCATGGGAATTAAAATTGGCAAACGTGCCATTTTGGTTTTTTTTCCCTACTATTTATGTCGAAGGATTGGCACATGTCATAAAAATAACGGAGGAGATGGTACAAAATATGAAAAGGAGTGCTTCATCCTCAATAGAGACCAACGCAGCAAGGCCCTCCACTTCGGTGACCTCTCCCTTGGCCCCAACAGTCCAGCACCAACTTCCTTTGAATCATATTAACAATATTGGGGCTAATATTAGCATAGACAACGACCACAGCCACGCCGATCTTTTACCCTCAATGCAGATAAAGAGGGAGTTCTCCTGATCAGCCTTGCGCTAAATATAGCTTATGCAGTTGATCTCCTCAGTTTCGTTGGTCACTTTGTAGAAGGCGACAACATCATTGGCTTTGTGCTATGGGACGACAAGCTATAACTTTTCAAAGTGAACCAAACCTTCAGATCGTGGCCTCAGTTGGGGAAGCGGTGACCTCCTGTCTAGCTGATGTAAAATTGAAAGGTTACGGAGGCGACAAACTTGGATTAGAGTACAGTCACTTGTTCATGCAATGCAACATCGACATGTGTAAAGTAATTAATAATTTCAAGCAGATCTAAAATAAGAAACAAAGATCAAACAAAGCTGGAGAACAAAAATAAATGGAGTTAGATTCGCAAACTAGATCGTTCGTTGAGAAACGAACGTGATACTTAAAGAAACCAGTGCCCGGCAATCCTCGCGGATATACACCGTTCTCCCAGATTCAATTGGATCTTAAAACACACGTGAAACTGCGTCAGAATCCTATTCCCAGTAAGACGCAAACACTCAGTTGGTCTTGTACACAATACAGAATAATCCGCAAAAAAGAAATACTTTCCAAAGCCCGAGCCCGGCCCGGCCCAGCCAGGCGAGGCGTGGTGTGCGTGCGTTGTGATGCGGTAACCTCACCCACCAAGGAGGTGAGCATACCTCCCTCCTAGGACCCCTTGGACACTAGTGCCCCATGTGGTCCTACATATGAGGACCACAAAAGTTCTAGGAGTGAGCAATATGGGGTAAAACTTCTTTGACATTTGCACTAGAGACAAAACTACATTTCTCACGTGTACTTACTGCACTACATTGGGCTTACCCAAGCTAAATAGATGACTGCTACAGCCATATATCTAACACATCCTTTCAACCTTTTGGTATTAGGAGTTCATGAAGTAGAATATGTTTGACTGGAGCATATAAGAACGCCTCCCCAAGCTTGCCACTTCGTCATGCTGTCGGGCCCAATATAGAGATGGATGGCCGCCACCATTAGTTATCCAACATAGAAGAATTTCTAGAGCCACTCTAATTTTACATAATGCAGGAAGGATATCTGGCTGATAAGCAATGCGAGAGCAAGTAAGAACACAACAATTGATGATCTACATGTGACTCATTTATTGGTCTTGGTTCTTACATGGACCAGAGACGGTGACGGTCGATGCTGGTCGATCTGTCTGTAGTTGTAGTTGAAGTCCTTCCTTCTATCCTTTTGGTAGAAGATTCATGCGTAGAACGTGTGTGATTCGAGTGTATAAGGCTAGAAGCACCCCCCTCCCGACTATGCATGCGACACTCATTGAGGAAATGATTATGAAACAAAGTATCGCTTCGCCCCCAAATAAAATTAGGGTGTGAGGTTTCCATCACCTCGTCATCACCAACCAATGTTGCAAATGGTGAAGCGGTCGGCTCGTATCCATCAACACTCGGCCGATAGGAATCCGTCGGATAATTAGAAGATTTAATGATTTCCTTAAAGAAGAGTCCATTGGCTAATATTATTCTAAGAGTCCAACTTATGACCGCCATCAAGCATAGAAAGGAAGAGTCCGATGAATTAAGGAAGGATAGTATTGCTTCATCTCCAAATAAAATTAGGGTGTGAGGTTTCCATCACATCGTCATCACCAACCAATGTTGCAGACAGTGAAGCGACGGGCTCGTATCCATCAGCATTCGGCCGATAGGCATCCATCTAATAATTAAAAGATTTAATGATTTCCTTAAAGAAGATTCCATTGGCCAATATTATTCTAAGAGTCCAACTTATGACTGCCTTCGAGCGTAGAAAGGAAAAGTCCGATGAATTAAGGAAGGATAGGAGGATGCAAACGAGTATTGACACTTAGTAGAGTAAGTAGTATATATATATATATATATATATATATATATATATATATATATATATATATATATATATATATATATATATATATATATATATATATATATATATATATATATATGTTGTTGAACCCAGCGTGTCTCTTTCTTTATTGCTATCTTTTCAAAAAATGAGTGTCGTCCTATTACAAGGTGTAACATGATAAAAGAAAAAGAAACTAAGAAGAAAGGAAAAGGAAAAAGAACTGTACATGATTATACAGCCGTAAAATATATAGTGCTGCTACTCCAAATATCTATAGGAGTTTTCTTTATGCTCAGGAATATTCTTCTGTTTCTTTCTATCCATGTATTGCAGATTATTATCGCAGCAGTGATTCTTTCTTTTTCCTTTAGTTGGTTTAGATCTTCTATGTGGGATGGGTCTTTTATAGGCCTGAACTTGCAGCTGAATTCCCTCCAAATTTCAGCGGTGAATTTACATGAGAAGAACATGTGATGCATATTGTCCTCCTCCACTTCACATTGCGAACATCTCGACACCCAGCAAAATCCAAACTTTCTCATCGTATCAATGGTTGGTAGCCTGTTTAAGAAAGCTTTCCAGAGAATTAGAGAAACTCTTCTGGGAATGTGGTTGTTCCATATACACTTGCCCCAGGGAACCACGGGGTAGGTTTGCCTTGCTGCGTTCCATCCATCTTTTAACTTGAACTTTCCGGCACCTTCATAGGAGAGATAGTCGCTGCCACTCATGGGTTGGGGCAGCTGTGACAAAATGCGGTCTAATTCTTGGCAGCCATGAACTCCGGGACAGCTTCATGCGCCGTTGTCAATCACAACGTTGAGCGGGCAGTTAACACCTCCACCAATGCGATGTATGAGCTGATTGTCAACAGAATCTACAAACCTTTCTCCTCCCGGTAACCAAGGATCCCACCACAGTCTAAGCTTATTGCCATTGCCAACGTTAAGCTTAATTTTGTTCAGCAGCATGCCTCTTTTTTTAGAAGTTTTTTCCATAGCCAAGAGGCATTTGATCATTTGCCAACAGCCCAGATGGAGTCATTTTTTAGATATTTACCATGCATCCATTTGACCCATAGGGTGTTCTTGTCACTCACCAGGTCCCATAGGTTTTTAAGTATGCGTGCATCCGTCCAGTCTTCTATGCGTCTTATGCCCAATCCGCCTTCATTTTTCAGCCTACAGATCGTGGTCCATGAGATGGTGTGAACATGTTTCTTTTCTTTGTCATTGTTGCAGATGAAATTGCGCATTAGCTTCTCAAGGTCGTCTATGACAGACTTAGGGAGAGGAAACACAGTTGACCAGAAAATATGGTAGGAAGATAGTGTGGATATGATGAGCTCGACTCTGCCCATGCATGACAATAGTCTCCCTTTCCATGAGTCTAGCTTTTTTTTGACTTTATCAATGATTGGTAAGCACATGTTTTTAGTTAGTCTGCCGGTGAAGAGGGGGAGTCCCAGATAGCGTACTGGCAGCTGGGTGACGCCTATCTGTAGAATGGAACTGATGTTGTCATCTTGGCAAGTTTTGCTAAGGAAAATTGGCTTTTTTCATTATTGAGCTTTAGGCCTGAGATGTATTGGAACTTTTCTTGTGCCTTTTTTATTCCTTTTGCATTTTTCTCGTCAGCTTTGGAGAAAAGCAATAGATCGTCTGCGAAGATAATGTGGGATAGCTGATTTGCCTCATCATTCTTGATCGGGTCAATTTGTTTTTTTTTCTAGCAAGTCTTGGATGACAGTAGAGAATCCCTGCATAGTGAAGACGAACAAGTATGGTGCAAGGGGATCACCCTGTCTGACACCATTACTAGCTTCAAAGGGAGTGGAGGGTGATCCATTAATGAGAACTTCGAAGGTGGCAGAGCAGAAGATTTCATTAACCCATATAAGCCAGCAGTGGGGGAAGCTCATTTTCTTCATGGTGAAAATGATGTAATCTCTTCTTACGATGTCATAGGCTTTTGACAAGTCAGCTTTTACACACATGAGCTTGGGGCCTTGAGTGTTAGAGAAGTTGTTGAGGACTTCATTTGCTAGAAGGATTGCATCACCAATGGATCTACCTTTGACAAAGGCCACTTGATTCATGTCAATGATATCACTCATAAGCGGTTGGAGCCTGTTAGCCATAATTTTGGTGATGATTTTATATTTCATGTTGCATAGGGAAATTGGCTGGAAATCTTTGGTGTTAGCTGCATTTTGGATTTTTGGTATGAGCGTGATGAAAGTTTTATTGCATTCTCTGAGCATCTTTCCATTCTCAAAGAAATTGAGGACAACCTTGGTAACATCCCTACCAATAATATCCCAACATTTTTTGAAGAAGTGCGGGTTGAAGCCGTCGGGTCCTGGGGCTTTATCATCTTTAAGTCCTTTGATTACATTATCAACTTCCTCTTTAGTGACCCATCTATTGAGGTTGAGTTAAACTTCTTTTGAGATGTGGGGGAGTCGCCAATCATCGTACCACATCATGTACCAGGAGCTGGTTGAGTTGAAAAGGCCCCTGTAATAGCCCACAATTTCATCATGGATCGCTATTTTATTATAGGTCATCTGACCATTAACTTCAAGAGAATTGATGTTGTTACAGATTCTTCTTGTCTTCAGGGAGGCATAAAAGAATGCAGAGTTTCTATCGCCTTCTTTGAGCCACTGGATTCTTGATTTTTGCTTAATGAAGTTCTCTTCTTCATCCTTTGCCTTGATAGCATTGTCTCTTGCTTTACATAGTTCCAGCTGTAAGGGTTCATTTGTGGGATCTTTGTCAACCCTTCTTTGAATAGATATGGCTATCGTCTCTAGTTCAGCTACTTTGGAGAGGTAGTTCTTTACCTTGGTTCTGTTCCATTCATAGAGGGTTGATCGCAACTTGTTTAGCTTGCAGTATAACCTGAACATAGGGGCTCCTTTGTAGTCTTTTTCACACCAGCTGCTTCTAACCAACTCAGTAAAGCCTTCTTATTTCACCCAATTGTTGATGAATCTGAAAGGGATGTTTCTTCTACCTCTTTTGATAAGATGAATGCCAATCATGCGATGGTCGCTAACAGTGGTGTCAATCACCTCCGCCCATGCGCTAGGAAAGTCATCCAGAAGAGTGATATTGGAAAGAGCTCAGTCAATCTTGGAGAAAGTGCTTATGCCTTTTTTGCTTCTGCTTTCCCATGTGAATAACTGGCTCTTAGATGTGATTTCAATTAGACCCGTCTCATATAAGGAGTTATTGAAGTTGAGCATGCTTCTTGTTGAAGAAGGGTGCTTCCCTAATTTCTCAGAGTTGAATCTAACTGCATTAAAATCTCCTACAACACACCACAATGTATTCATGGTTTTGTTGATTGTATTCAGACCATCCCACAAGATATTTCTCTCGACGTCACCATTAGACCCATAAACAATAGTAAGTAGAATATTGCGGCTTCCATTATCCACAGAGTAGTGTAAGACGTGTTCATTAGCCCATAGATTATTGATGGTGATGTTAGGGTCTATCCATACCACAAGGATGTGAGTGTAGGAGTAGAATTTGCTGTTAGAGATGAAGTTGGCATCATCTCAAAGCTGCTTGATAGTCTCACCTATAGCCTTGACCTGCACTCTTGATTCTAGAATGATATACACTTCAGTGTTGTTCCTTTCTAATGCCTCCCTAACACGTGAGAGTTTCTTAAGGATGCCTCTCACATTCCATGAGATGATGGTGAGGGGCCTATCCATCAGATGGGGGTTGCGGGACTGATTCATCAATCTATCCCCACCATTGCTTCTTTCCGTGTCTTTGTCCAGTTGAGAAAATTTGTTGGAAATTTCTACATTTCTTGTAGAATTAGTGCTTTTGTTTTCTATCTTTTGTCTGGGTGGTGATCTGGATTTCCTCTCGTGCACCTACCCCTGATTCACTTCCGGTTGCAATGGTTTGGAAGGGTTTGAGTTTGGAGATTCTTTTTCGTTCACATTTGATTCACATGTAATCTCTATATCCTGAATGATTTGAGCCGCTTGGACTGGAGTGGGTGGGTTGGAGCTGGGAGCTTCTCTTGCAATGGCCTCTCCTGTGATTACCACCTCCTGGCTCCCTTGTAACTTTCTGGCCTGCTTGTCTCCCTCATTAGTTGAATCAATGATCTCAATTTTGCCCTCTCTCTCAGTTCTTTGCCTAGGGATCCATACCTTCTTCTTTGGGGTTGTGTTCTTCTTTGGAGCTCGGCCCGAACAGAGGTTGGATTCCTGGCCATAATTTCTGCAATGCTCGCACTTGTCTGGTTTTCAGTCATATTCAAACCGAACAGTATCAGCTTCCCCATCTTCATTTTCAATTTGGATTTGCTCCGGGAATTGGAAGTCAGCTGAAATAAGGACCTGTAGCCTGGCATATTCCAATCTTGTGAACTCTACTGTGGGTCGATCAGGGCAGATAGGCTTTCCCAAGTACGATCCCAGGTAGTTGAACATCTCCCGATCCCAAAGCTCTGGAGGTAGGTCTCAGACCTTGACCCAGATTGGGATTTCTTCCAGCTTGAGTTTCTCAAATGGTTCAATGGGATTTCTGCCAGCTTGAGTTTCTCAAATGGTTCACCCATCTACCATTTTTTTCAGGATCAATGGGTGTTCGACTATGAACCATGGGCCTCCCTCCACGGCGTTGTTTAGATCTTCATCATTAGAGAAAAGGATCAGGAAGTATCCATTACCCCTGGATCTAATGTCGATGGAGCCCTTGACATTCCAAATGCTCACCAGGTGAATAACCAAAGTTTGCCAATGAGACCGCAGACCTATGATGTATCCCGCCGTAGCTCGACTCCATCTCGGTATGTTCCTCTCCGCGATGGCCTTGGGGTAGATCAGCTTGCCGTATTTGATGGTGATCTCTGTCTTTGACAGAGGGGCAAGGTTTGTCGAGGGTTTTTCTATGAAGGTGTCGGCCCACTGACGAACCTCCTTTGCGACCGAAATTCCTTAAGGTCTGTTCTCGCCGGACCTCAACACGTTGGCATAAGAGGTTCGGTTGTTCACTTTCTCCCCACCTCCGGAATGATTGGCACCACCGGTTGCCCTAGGGATCACCCCTGTAGTCGCCCCGCCGCCGCTCCTGACATCCCTATGTCGACAAGTTTGGTGTATGCTCATATATATATATACATACATACATATATATATGTGTATATATATATATATATATCTATGTGTGTGTATACATATATATATATATATATATATGTATATATATGTAGATATATGTATATATGTATGTGGATATATATATGTATATATATATATGTGTGTGTGTGTATATATGTATATATATGTATATATATGTATATATATGCATATATATGTAAATATATGTATATATATGTGTATATATATGTATATATATGTGTATATATATAGATGTATGTATATATATGTATGTATATATATGTATATATATATATGTATATTTATATATATATATATATATATATATATAGAGAGAGAGAGAGAGAGTCCAGCTAGAATACACTCAAGTGTATTCAGAGCAAAATACACTCACGTAGTTTTGCATGATGTAATATTTTTTTGCAAAAAATTAATACACTTCTTAAACATCTTGTGAATAGATTATCCACAAATTTTGAGCACATTTGGACATTTGTAGGTCATTATATAAAGATTGCAAAAATTATATATTTCAGATTAGTTTCGCACGTCGATTTTTTTGCCCTTGGATGAGTGACTTACACTCATCCAAGTGGGCTCAAAATTTGTATGTATCCTAGTTATTGTATGACAGTGAAGATCAATGGTTTACATTTTTCAAAAAATAGTCTTGATATACAAACACACTTGAGTGTATTCGTGCAATCTGTACACTCAAGTGTATTCTAGCCTGACTCTCACTATCTCTCTATCTCTTTCTCTCTCTCTCTCTCTCTCTATATATATATATATATAGATAGATAGATAGATAGATAGATAGAGAGATAGAGTCAGGCTAGAATGCACTCTAGTGTATTTGGAGTAGAATACACTCAAGTATTTTTTCATGATGCAATATTTTAAAAAAATCTAATCCATTGATCTTCTTAATCATCTTGTGAAAAACTCATATAAAAAATTTGAGCACATTTGGACATTTATAGGTCATCTTATAAATACCGCAATAATTATGCATTTCAAATTTGTTGCGTGAGTCGATTATGTTGCTGTTGGATGAGTGACTTACACTCATCCAAGTGGGCTCAAAATTTGTATGTATCTTAGTTATAGTATGATAGTGAAGATAAATGGTTTACATTTTGTAAAAAAATAGTCTTGATATGCAAACACACTTGAGTGTATTTGTGCAATCTGTACACTCAAGTGTATTCTAGCCAGACTCAATATACACATATATGTATATATATATAAATATATATATATATATATATATATATATATATATATATATATGTATGCATGTATGTATATATATATAGAGAGAGAGTCAGGCTAGAATACACTCGAGTGTATTTGGAGTAGAATACAATCAAGTAGTTTTTCATGATGCAATATTTTTTTCAAAAATTTAATCCGTTGATCTTCTTCAGCATCTTGTGAATAGATCATTTACAAAATTTGAGCACATTTGGAAATTTGTAGGTCATGATATAAAGATCAAAAAAATTATGCATTTCAAATTAGTTTCACACGTCAATTTTGTTTCCCTTGGATGAGTGACTTACACTCATCCAAGTGGGCTCAAAATTTGTATGTATCCTAGTTATAGTATGACAGTGAAGATAAATGGTTTACATTTTGCAAAAAAATAGTCTTGATATGCAAACACACTTGAGTGTATTCGTGCAATCTGTACACTCGAGTGTATTCTATCCTGACTCTTTCTCTCTCTCTCTCTATATATATACATATATATATATGTATATATATGTATATATATGTGTATATATATGTATATATATGTATGTATATGTATATATATGTATATATATGTAAATATATGTATATATATGTATGTATATATATAGTATATATATGTAAATATATTTATATATATATATATATCTGTATATATGTATATATACATATATATATAGAAAGAGAGAGCCAGGCTAGAATACACTCAAGTAGTTTTTCATGATGCAATATTTAAAAAAAAATGTAATCCATCGATCTTTTTAATCATCTTGTCAATAACTCATATAAAAAATTTGAGCACATAAGGACATTTATAGGTCATGTTATGAATATCGCAATAATTATGCATTTCAAATTTGTTTTGTGCATCGATTTTGTTCCCCTTGGATGAGTGACTTACACTCATCCAAGTGGGCTAAATAATTTTTATGTATCCTAGTTATAGTATGGCAGTGAAGATAAATGGTTTTCATTTTGCAAAAAAATAGTCTTGATATGCAAACACACTTGAGTGTATTTGTGCAATCTGTACACTCAAGTGTCTTCTAGTCTGACTCAATATACACATATATGTATATATATACATATATATATATATATATATATACACTAGTAAACACACATGTGCCCATGCACGTGAAGCATCATGCATGTAAATTTTAATTAGACTACCAACTTTCTAAAACTATCATTCAAAAATTTTATATGAAGAATCTAATCTAGAGTAAGTATATGTATATGTTTTCAATGTTGATTGTGCATCTTTGGAAATATTTTTAAAATTTTCATCTTGAGTAAAGTATAAATAATATGTCAAAGGGTCAAGACACATTTAATCTAATCATTGAATTCATATGTACTAATTATTTTCTATATAGAAATTGAAACCTTGCAGAAACTTATTTTTATTTCATTAAATAAGCTTATATGAGTGGTAGTTATTGTATGTTTGATTCAATTTAGGATAACTTTATATTGTGGTACCAATTATTTACAATATTGTAGGTTTCTCTCTTTAATTTGTTGGTGTTTGAGCCTGCTTCAAAAGTTGTCTTGGTTGTGGTGTTGTTTAGTTGATGATGAGTTGGGTGGATGGCTCAGTTTGTTGCATTGGGTTGGTGTTGCCTCATTTTCCGTTCACTTTGGTTGTTTTTGTTGTTGTTTGTGGTGAGCCTATGAGTATCAGGTGATGTGAGTCTAGTCTCAAGTAACAGTCTTTAGGAGGATAGTGTTGGGGAGGTGGTTGTGATGTTTCGTCTAGGACAATTTCTCGTTCGAAGTTGATGAGTAGTTTCTCTCATGGGTCTGGTTTATGTTGAGATGGTTGTCTCTTTATTTTTTTTATGTTTAGCCTACTTTATGGGCGGGATGAATATGATTGAACCACCTTAATAAATAAAAACTTCATTATCCCTTGTGAGAATATACTTATGTGTGATTGTTTTAATTTGTTATCATAGTTCAAGTATTTCATTTTTAGTAAGCAATAATTATATAGGAAACAATATTTTTTTTTGGTCGGTCGAAAACTCGTGTTGCTTTTTTTGTATTTTCCAAAAGTATCTGTACAATGCACTCCATCTTCAAACTGAAGATAGAGAAAGAGAAAAGAAACAAGAAACTAAAAGAGAAGATACAATATCCACCAGAAACAACAACCAAAGAACCACCCAAAAAGACATCCAAGCTTCACGACTAGACAAGGTTTAGAGCAGCAAAAACTAAGAGCACCTGCAGCTAACCAGCAAAGAGTAGCAACAAACCTCGATTCAACACTCAGCCATCACAGCAGCTGAAGACTAGCTATGAGAGGGGAGCAAAAAACCTTCGCCACCACAAAGCAGGAGCAAGAAAACTCCAAAGGAAACTATCACCCAACCCTTGAAGAACATTGAGAGATAGAATTGAAAACCTCATATCCAGAAAAAACTCCATCAAAGGACAAACAACTTCACTTGCTCAAAGAACCAAACTCGGACATCTTCATAAACCCAGCCATCACTGACGGAACTCGCATACACCCACAGCAGCAGCTCACATGGATCAGACAAAACCAAGCTTAAACAACCTGCAACAGCCCAGACAAAGAAACAAGGGAGAGGGGAGCGTCGAAACTCCTCAGAGTGGGGACTCGACCATCACCTTCCAGCAAGGAGCATCCAGAACCACCAGTAGAAAGGCAGAGAAAAAACATACCGCAAGCAGATAAAGAGGACAGAAGAGGGGAGCGTTAGACACTCACCGGAGTGGTGACTCGACCCTCTCGTCCAGACAACATCTGTAACCTACAACCAACCAAAAAAAAGAAGGGAGAGGGGAGCGTCGACACTCGCCAGAGTGGGGACTCGACCATCAACTTCCAAAAAGCACCCAGAACCACCAGCGGATCACCAAAGAAAAGATAGCTAAACAGCAACTAGGAGGACAAAAGGGGGAGCGTCGAAACTCACTACCGGAGTGGTGACTTGACCCTCACGTCCATACCCAAAAGGAGACCAGCCAGTAGCAGCACTAACATCTAGAGCAATCTACTCCATCACCCAGACACCAGAAAAAAAAAACTCTCCAACAACCACCAGCAGAACAGACCCACAAAACCAACCATAACAAGGAAACCAGCAGGCATAGGAACAGTTTTGGCAACTCCAATAACAGGCAAAGCTATGAAAATGACATCCACCAAACCACAAACACACATCATCACAGAACTACACCATCATCTCAGTATCATTCACAATCATCTTCCAAATTTGATTCGAGGAACTAAGCTTGTTGTCATGGACTCTTCTATTCCTCTCCAGCCAAACCTGATATAAGATGAAAGGAGTAATCGTCCTGGCCGTTGAAGATTTAAGATTCACAACATCACTCCAATTGCAGGGAATACAATCAATATAATTATCAATATAAGCCTTAGACCACAAATCTTTTGTAAAATGACAGCTAAAGCAGATATGATGGGTATCCTCATAATCATTCATACAGAGAAAGAAAATCAAAACCACAGAGATACCCCTTCTTCTAGCATAATCCGAAGTGGGTAACTTATTAAGAGCAGCTTTCCACACATGAAACTTTCTATTCATGCTCCCTTTAGACTTCCAAATCCAGTCATAAATGTCATCTTCAATACCTTCCTTTCTAATCAGTTCCCAAATGAGATTCAACTTCACAATCCTTGACCCATTAAGAAAGAAAGAGTCAGTAGTAGAATTGGAGATAGGGATATCTGAGATAATGTTAAGAATATCCTTCGACACCCTTGACTTATCAATAGACCACTGATTATCCTTGATAATACTAGAAAGCTTGGAATCACGCGGAATTCCAGATCTGATGATCATACTGCTATCCACATAGTCTCGTAGAAATTTCCCTTTGACCCAAGGGTCCAACCAAGTTTTAATGTTTTCCCCAGAGCCGATACTAATCGAAAACAAAGGTCTCAAATGCTCCCTAATTTGAATGACAAAATTGAACATCCAGGAGAAATTGGAGGAAGGTTCAATACTCCAGTAAGATTCTTTTTTGAAATATTTTTCACTGATCCATTTTATCCACAAGGAATCTTTCTTGCTAGCTATGTTCCAGGAATTTAACATAAGGAAAGCTCTAGCAACTTCCTTACTTTTCCTAAGCCCTAAACCACCTTCAAACTTAGGCAAAGTAACACTGTCCCATTTAACTAGATGGAGATTGTGCTTCTTCTCGGATTGACCCCATAAACAATTTCTAAAAATCTCATCAATCTTGTCCAGAACAGAGCAAGGGATAGGAAAAGAGAAAACCCAGTATAGATGCATAGTGGAGAGAGTGGACTTAACCAATTCAAGTCTACTAGTCAAAGAAAGCGTATTAGATTTCCAGCAATCCAGCTTCCTCTTGACTTTATCCACCAAACCCAAACAGAGATTTTTATTTAACTTCCCTATAAACAGAGGTAGACCCAGGTATTTGGAATCATCCAAATTTCCTACCTTCATGCCAAGACTGTTAGCAAGCTCATTGTCTCTCTTATTACTCAAGTAAATCGTACTTTTCTAGAGATTGATCTTTAGACCGGAAGAATCACTAAAGTCTTGAAGAAGCTTTCCAATACCAGTGACACTAACATCATCAGCTTTGGTGAAAATCATGAAGTCATCAACAAAAATCAGGTGGGAATAGTCAAGATTCTTTGAAGCCTTAATAGGATGAATATTATCCGCCTTACAATACTCCTTTATCATCTCTGTAAATCCCTACATGACAATAACAAACAAGTATGGTGCAATGGGATCTCCCTGTCTGACCCCATTCGAGGGAAAAATCGGAGAAGTAGCTTCACCATTCACAAGAACCTGGTAAGAGGTAGATTGAAACATGATTTCAATCTAACTAATCCACCTGATCGGAAAACCCATCCTGAACATAATGGAGAAAAGATATTTCCAACTGACAGAGTCGTATGCCTTCGATATATCAGCCTGAATACACATCAAATGGCTATTTCTCTTTTTGAAGTCACTGATAATTTCATTAGAAGTTAAGATAGCGTCTTTGATGTTCCTGCCTTTGATGAAGGCGCACTGGTTGACATCAATAATCGACGGTAAAACCTTCTGCAATCTGTTAGCCAAAACTTTCGAAATAATCTTGTAAAAAACATTGCAAAGAGCAATGGGTCTCCAATTAGAAATATAAGTATTATCAGCCCCTTTGGGAAGCAAGGTAATGTAGGTCTTATTAGCTTCTCTAAGCAATGTATCATTACAAAAAAAATCTTGAATCACCTTGTAGACATCATCCCCAATGGTAAGCCAGGAAAATTTAAAGAAATACCCGTTGAAACCATCGGGACCAGGAAATTTGTCATCACTAAGATGTTTGACAGTGTCATCCACCTCACTTCTAGAAATAGGAGCAGTCAACATATCAGCCTATTGTTTAGAAATTTTGGGACCTTTCCACTGTCCCTCCCAAACCTTACCTTTGTCATGGTTGCAGAATAACTTCTCATAGAACTTTTTGATAAAATGCTTGATAGCATTATCATCCCTGCAAATATCACCATCGATGTTTAAACAATTGATACTATTTCTGGTTCTTCTTGTCCTCATGGTGGAATAGAAGAATTTGGAGTTCTTATTTCCTTCCTTCAACCATTGAATTCGAGATTTTTTTCTCCAAAAGGACTCCTCAATAAGCTCGGCTTCCTTAACCTCCTTCCTCAGATTTAAGACATCCTTTTCTCCTTGTCCAAGGGATCCATATCAGCAGCTCGTTGAGCATCCATAACTTTTTGTTTAGCAATATTTAAATTGATCGAGATATCACCAAAGCTTTTCCAATTCCAAGCTTTCAGCTTGCCCTTAAGAGTTTCCAACTTCCTATAAAGTCTGAACATAGCAAAACCCTCCGAGTTATGATTCCAGGCCTCTTTAAGAATACCATCAAACTTCTTGTGTTTCATCCAACCATTAATGAATCTAAATGGTGTCCTTTTCTTCTTAGCATCCCCGATAACAAGAAGGATCCTTCTATGATCACTAATAGTATTGGTAATACACTCTCCATGAAAATTCTTAAAACTATTCAGAAAACTGGAGTTATAAATTTTTTTATCAATCTTTGTAGTAATGAAATCATCGTCATCCTGATGATTATCCCACGTGAAGAAAGGAACACTAAGATCCAACTCAATAAGACCATTATCAAGCATAAAGTCATTGAAGTCATCCATTGACTTCTTTGAAGGGGGATGTATACCAATCTTCTCTTCATTCCTTCTAACCGCATTGAAATCTCCTAAAATAGCCCAAGGCTCAGCAACCATCTGGTTAAAACTTTCCAACTCTTTCCATAACGTAGTTCTATCATAGTCATCATTGTGGCCATACACAGCAGTAACTAGCACTCTCGAATCATCTTTGAAGATCTCCAAGTGCATAGTTTGATCAGTTTCACCAAGGATATTAACAGTGCAAGAACCCTCCTTCCACAGGACGATGATCCTACCAAGAGTGTGAGATTTAATGTTAGAAGACCAACTGTAATCACTGAAGAATTTATTCATCATGTTGACAATTTTTTTCTCTCTCAACCTCGTCTCCACCAGAACAAACACATCCCTGTTTGCTCTGTGAACTTCCCCCTGGACGCTGAGGATTTTATTACTTATTCCTCAAACGTTCCAAGAGGAAATACTGATGGATGTCATTTAACACCCTTGGCTGTTGAGCTAACAACCTCAGCCTTATCTTCATCTTGAATCATAAAAGCATCCTCAGTACTCAAAGAAGAAAGATGTAGATCATTTTGTATAGGTGAAAATTGCGAATTACTGACTCTGTGATACATACTAACATTCAACTTGCCCTGACATTTTGGTGGATCTTTATTACCATGAATGACAGCTATAGAGCTAGACGCCTGAGAACTGATTTCACTCCCTGGGGAATCATTAATCAAGACAACAGCTACACTTGGGGTAGAAGGAAGCGATTCAGCAACAACAACACTTGTGTTCTTGATGATCTCTACCTCAAATCCTTCATTAACTTCTATAGATAGTTTCAAGTCTACACTAGCTGGTGCTTCTTCATGCAATTTCTCTTCAGCAATTCTTCTCTCATCTTCATCAACAATTGCTTCTATGACCGGTAGATCAGTGTCATCCGCGACAGCATGAATGACATCGAATAGCTTGTCAGCATTGTTCTTCTTTTCTTCCCACACCTTCCTGTTAGCAATCCTCGGTACAGAGTTTTGCTTCTTCTTGCCCTGCCTCATCGGGCATTCATGCCCAAAGCAACCACATGTCCTGCATCTGTAGGGAATCCATTCGTACCCCAAACAGATTTTATGCTCTTTTCCTCCTTCACTACATAGAGATAGGTTCCTCGGAAGGCGTTCTTATTTACTAACACTTGAATCCTGGAAATGTCCAACCGCTTCATATTATATGTATCCTCGTCCATCTTCACCGGGCAACCTAGATAAGAGCTTATTCTACTAAGCATCCTGCCGTCCCATAACTCCATTGGGAGGTCATGAATTTCCACCCAGATTGGCACGTCTGTGAGGATCGCCCTATTCTACGTATCTCCAGGTTCCCATTTCTTGAACACCACCGGTCGTCCTTAAATGTAGATTTCACTATCCAGAGCTGAATTTCGATCTGTGGCATCCTCGAACCGAAGCAGAAAGAATCCTGACCTTCTATCAAAAACCTCATACGGTTTCTTGGTAATCCAAATGCTATCGAAGTATGTCGTTAGAGTCGGGACATCCGGCCAGAAGTCAATCACATAGCCCAGCAAACAGTTGCTCCATCTTGCCGCATTCTCCTCCGCCTCTTTGTTTGGATAGGTTATCTTCCCGTCTAACAACTTGACTTCTGTAGTCTTCAGATCCAAGGTGTTCCCAGGGGTTCTCGAGCATATTGACTCCCAGGTTTGTGGAGAGCTTGGACGAGATTGAGATCCGGCCAAAGCTGGGGCCAATATCACCTCAGGATGAACAACATCTGTGAACTCCACCCCCTCTTTCCGGAGAAGATCCGAGGAAGACGGCTGACGAGAAGTTGTCGCCTTACCCTTCAACTTGTCGCCCACGCCGGCGGAAGCCATCTTCATAATATTGATGGACCAAGATTCAGAACCTTACAGGAAACAATATTAACATATAAATATATGTACTTTTTAATTTTTTGGCTTTTTTCTATACAAGTGAGTTATCAATTGTCTATGTGAATGTCTTATTTGTGGTGATTTCATTCATAATGAATTATATTTTTCCTTTTAGACTATATAGTTATATTGTTGCATATAAGGATGAAGCTTCATTCCTTGCTAGGCCGCAAACGTGCAAATTGATTTTTTAATCAATTTTAAACCGTCAATAACAAATATGTGCATCTATTGTTTCTTATTTTAGTCAATACAATAAGTATCTTATCATTTATCTTCAATATTTATTTTGAGGCTTTGATAATAAATCAAATCCTAAACGATTAAATAGCTTATGTGTATTTAGATTTCTAAAATAAAGTGATTTGGATTATGTTGTATTATACTACTATGAAAATTAAGACTGATATTTTTTTATGGTATAAACCACAAGTGATTTGCATATCTTATCATATAGCATTGACCAGGCTAAACATGGAGGAAAAACAAATTATGGAGTGCAACCAGAGCTTGCCTTTGATTTCATTAACTTATGCACTTATTGATAAGGGGAGGACTGGTAAATGGAGAAGGGATGTGGAGAGAGAGTGTTAGTCCATTACTATGCATTTACGTAACTATAAGGGATGGAATGATGGAGGGAGAGGGGTTGAGGAGAGAAAATTTTAGGTACTTATTCAAAGTACATTCACACATTAATAAATAATACAACGGTGGACCAAGAGTGGTTGTGAAAAGTGACTGTTAATTACTGATTATCCGTTGGTTTTTTCCAAGAGCATAAAGATGAGAAATAAATGTGAAGTTTCTTAAAGAGCATAAAATATGAGAAATAAGTGTGAGAATAATCATCAAAATGGAGTGACAAGAGGGAAGTGAGAAAAAAATGCAGTATTTTTAAATGTTGATTTGTGATTCGTTGGGAAATTTTCAAAAAAATAACCTTGTTTGTAATTGGATATATACAAACTTCCTCTTTTTAATGCCCCCTATGTATATAATAATAGAGATATGCCAAATAAATCAAAGATGCTCTGATTCTTGTGAAGTTAGAAAATGGTGATGTCTTGATTAACAAGGAAACAAACAATACAATTATGACATATCGAAATTAATTTTTTTAAAATGATCAAGGAAAATATGAATTTGTTGGTCAAGTTACTATGAAAAATTATACGTCATGCAAAGACCAGAAACACTGTGGTATGTCAACACACAATAGGTATACCAAACATCTTCATTATTTGAAACAACACACAAAAAACTAAAACAGATATAGTAACGGTGAACAACAAAAACTCATCTTTTTATAATGTTTGAGGATTACTTCGCATTGAAGAATGGGAAGCGACATGGATTGATAGAAAAGCCACACAACATATACTTCTTTCCCACATTAAAAAAATTATTGCAACACATTGATGGTTCTGCAGCATCTCCACGACATTAGTATTATGGATTTAAACTATGTTTAAGAATTTACCTGGCCGGGTGCTTTATACATAACAAAATAAGCCAATGCTCTGAACCATCAATGATGACACGTGAAAAGAATTGGATAAAATAAATACTTATTCTTATGGATGCAGCTATAGTAGTCATTTTAGTTACATAAATGGAATGCAAAAGATTGTTTTCCAAATAAATTATCAACTTGTTACAAATACCTGATTGATTTTATAAAAAGGTTGCAACAACTTGGATATTGGCTATGAAAATGACTCGATAAACTTTCATCATATCTGTTTGGTAAAGCTTTACATGGTGCTCAATCTCACTGCCCATCTGCTTCTTGAACAATGAAAGGATCTACCTGTAAATTATTTATGAAACCTCTTGAATCGTCTCCTCAACTAAGACCATCATGTTGTTGTATGCAATACTATCCCTGGCGTTGTTCCACTTCACTTTTTCCGATGGCTTTCCGGTCTCAAGCACTAGAATTTGGTTATCGATATGCGCTTCAAAAGTTGACATCCACCATCGCGTCAGGTAGGCTCAATGATATTTGCTTTCCTCCCCTACTCCAGTGATATTTACATCCAAGAAGGTGAAGCTTGGGAGATTGGAGCATCGATATTTGCATTCCCAAGATTGGTATCAACTCCCCGATCAAATGATAGACTATTTAGGTGTGCAAACTAAATCTTCAACGTGCGTACAATAGATAAAAAGCCGTACCCAAACCAAATCATGGTTGCTCAAGGTGAGGCAGAGGGACAAAGCCATAAAAAAGTTGTATTCCACGCTCTTATTGCAGAGCACGCACCCTGCACCAGAAAGATAAAGATCATATAGAAAGTCATTATTAAGAGAGTTCTAAAACAAATATACTGATTCATGAGTTTTTTGTAAACTGCACATGAGAGACAAACAAACTTACCAAGATGCTAAACAACGTCGTATATATAGAGGCGAAGAAGCAGACACAAACTCAACCGTGCACCACTAAGTATTTGGGATCCTTTGCAGCCGCTAGCATTACAGATTAGGCTAAAGCCAAATAGGGTGTCATTAAGACGCAGTATGAGTTGGAACGTATCTTCATTTAATGGCTAATCACATGTAGAACTATCATGCGATCCACAAGGAGCTAGCTATGCGTAATAAAAGACAATTTCATAATGATGAATTCATCCTGGTGATCGAATTCGAGGACTACCTTGAACCTTTTTGCCACGTAGATAAGGAATATGAGAATGTAAGCAATAAAGAGTGATACAACCCACAGAGTTGATGGCGGTTGATATCCGCCGAAGCTTCATCATGGCCTAGTATACCCACAACTTGGATCTTAACAATGCAACACGTAGGGCATTGATTGAACCCCTTCGTCTTCTTCTTCTTGTAAATGCAAGTAGAAGGTAGCGCCGAGGATGGCCAAGAACGTATAACGGAGTGTGGGAAGAAAAAGGGGAGTACGGTAGAGGATCGGGGTGACCATTGAGAATGGTTGGGAGATAGAAATAAATGTGACTACGGTGAAGGTGGAGAGAGCAGGGACGTTTTGTTTCATCCAAAGAAAATCACGGAGTCTTTTCGTTTGTTATGGTGATGGCCAAGGAAAGTTGGAGCCAGAAAAGAATAAAATAGTAAAAAATCTTTAAAAAAAGGAGATAAGAGAGAGAGAGAGTTAAGGAGAGTCTAGAATTTTAAAAACGGCATGATATGATTGAATAGTTGTATAGTTGTAAATAGTAAAAAAGATTTGTTCTTTTATAGTAAACATGCACGTACACATGTACGTGATGACAAAGTTTGACATAATTTTAATATGATAATTTTTTAATTAAGTATATATATACATGTCATCATTTATGGATATTTTATAATTGTGTATGGTTAGATTTTTTATTTTATAACATTGACAATTGGGGTTTATTTGCCAAGATTGTTGCATTGAGAATAAGAAACATAAAAGAGTAATGGAGAGTGGGGGACTTTGAATGGGTATTAATTAGAAAATGCAAGGGAGTAGAGAGAGTTAGCCGAATTCAATTTGGAAATATTAAGAGAAAAAGAGGGTGTATGGCTTGTTAGAGAATTGTGAGGGTTAAGGAGAGAGTGCCGATGGGAGGGGGTGGAGGAATCAGTTGTTTTGAGTAGAAGATAAAGAGACATGTTGGAAACAATGGGAGTCGTGGACAGAGTGGCCAGGGAGGATAAAAGTGGGGTGATTAGGGGGAATAAGAAACATAAAAGAGTAACGAAGAGTGGGAAAGTTTGACTGGGTCATAATTAGAAAATGCTCCAAAAGGAATAGAGGGAGTCATCCGTATTCAATTTAGAAACAGTAAGAGAGAAAGAGAATGTAGTTTGTTAGAGATGATCATGGTTTGAATGGAAAGAGGGGAGTGAGAGAAAATCGAATATTGTGGGGGTTATGGAGAGAGTGGTGATGGAGGGATCGATTGTTATGGAGAGAGTGGCGATGGGAGGGTGTGGTCCATGCTTTTGGTAGAAGAAAAAGTGACAATAAAAGAAAGAAAATCCTTGAAAAAAGGAGAGAAGAGGAAGTGTCAAGGATAGTGCAGCATTCTAAAACAGAGCAATCTCATTGGTTAATGGCATATTGTATAATTTGTTTAACAAACTCCCTCTTTTATTAGTAGTATAGATCATTTTTTAATTAAGTATATATATACATTTCATCATTTATGGATATTTTATAATTGTGTATGGTTAGATTTTTCATTTTATAACATTGACAATTGGGGTTTATTTGCCAAGATTGTTGCATTGAAAATAAGAAACATAAAAGAGTAATGGAGAGTGGGGGACTTTGAATGGGTATTAATTAGAAAACACAAGGGAGTAGAGAGAGTTAGCCGAATTCAATTTTGAAATATTAAGAGAAAAAGAGGGTGTATGACTTGTTAGATAATTGTGAGGGTTAAGGAGAGAGTGGCGATGGGAGGGGGTGGAGGAATCGGTTGTTTTGAGTAGAAGATAAAGAGACATGTTGGAAACAATGGGAGTCGTGGACAGAGTGTCCAGGGAGGATAAAAGTGGGGTGATTAGGGGGAATAAGAAACGTAAAAGAGTAACGAAGAGTGGGAGAGTTTGACTGGGTCATAATTAGAAAATGCTCTAAAAGGAATAGAGGGAGTTATTCCTATTCAATTTAGAAATAGTAAGAGAGAAAGAGAATGTAGTTTGTTAGAGAGGATCATGGTTTGAATGGAAAGAGGGGAGTGAGAGAAAATTGAATATTGTGGGGGTTATAGAGAGAGTGGTGATGGAGGGATCAGTTGTTATGGAGAGAGTGGCGATGGGAGGGTGTGGTCCATGCTTTTGGTAGAAGAAAAAGTGACAATAAAAGAAAGAAAATCCTTGAAAAAAGGAGAGAAGAGGAAGTGTCAAAGGGAGTGCAACATTCTAAAATAGAGCAATATCATTGGTTAATGGCATATTGTGTAATTTGTTTAACAAACTCCCTCTTTTTATAATAGTATATATATATATATATATATATATAAAGAGAGAGAGAGTCAGGCTAGAATACACTCGAGTGTATTTAGAGTAGAATACACAAGTAGTTTTTCACGATGCAATATTTTTCTCAAAAAATTAATCCGTTAATCTTCTTAAGCATATTGTGAATAGACCATTTACAAAATTTCAGCACATTTGGACATTTGTAGGTCATGTTATAAAGATCGCAAAAATTATGCATTTTGAATTAGTTTTGCATGTCGATTTTGTTTCCCTTGGATGAGTGACTTACACTCATCCAAGTGGGCTTAAAATTTGTATGTATCCTAGTTATAGTATAACAGTGAAGATCAATGGTTTGCATTTTTCAAAAAAATAGTCTTGATATGCTAACACACTTGAGTGTATTCGTGCAATCTGTACACTCAAGTGTATTCTAGCCTTATTCTATCTCTGTCTATATATATATATATATATATATACCTATATATATGTATATATATGTATGTATGTATGTATCTATATATATGTGTTTATATATATGTATATATATATTTATATCTATATCTATATCTATATATATATATATATATATATATATATATATATAATGAGAGAGAGAGAGAGGTAGGATAGAATACACTCGAGTTTATTTGGAGCAGAATACACAAGTAGTTTTTCATGATGCAATATTTTTTTTTAAATCTAATCCATTGATCTTCTTAATCACTTTGTGAATAACTCATATAAAAAATTTGAGCACATTTGGACATTTATAGGTCATGTTATAAAGTTCGCAATAATTATGCATTTCAAATTTGTTTCGTGCGTCGATTTTGTTTCCCTCAGATGAGTGACTTACGCTCATCCAAATGGGCTCAAAATTTGTATGTAGCCTAATTATAGTATGACAATGAAGATCACATCTTGCAAAAAATAGTCTTGATATGCAAACACACTGGAGTGTATCCGTGCGATCTATACACTCAAGTATATTCTAGCCTGACTCTCTCTCTCTCTCTCTCTCTCTCTCTATATATATATATATATGTGTGTGTGTGTGTGTGTGTGTATGTATGTATGTATATATATGTATATATATATATATATATACATATGTATATATATGTATGTATGGATGTATGTATATATATATGTATCTATATATATGTATGTATATATATGTATATATATACAAACATATATATATATATATATATATATATATATATATATATATATATATATATAGTTAGACTAGAATACACTCAAATGTATAGATCAGACCATACACCTCAATGGTATTTTCCTATATAGACCATATTTGTACAAAATCTAATCCGTTGAAGACCTTCATTGTTATAATAGTAATAGGTCCCATCCATAATTTGAGCCCATTTGGATTAGTGTAAGTCACTCATCTAAGGACAACAAAATGTACACACATAACTAATTTGAAATGCATGATTTTTGCATCCTTTAGATGCATAACCTATAAGTATCCAATTGAGCTCAAATTTATTTTGTATTATGTTCTTAAGATATTTAAGAAGATCAACAGTGTAGATTTCCAAAATAATTGCTTCATGATGGAAAATGATTGAGGTGTATAACATCTCTGGTAAACTCGAGTGTATTCCAGCTTCAATATATATATATATATATATATATATATAAAATATATATATATATATATATATATATATATATATATATATATATATATATATATATATATATATATATATATATATATATATATATATGGTAGTGATCTGCTGGGGACCATTTATAAATGTGGACCGTGCAGACCTATGTTTTTCGGCCACCTGCCGTTACACTCTTTTCAGTTTCGACTTCTTTCTTCGCACTTCTGTTTATTTGCAATCATTCATTTATCCAACGATACGTATACAAGCACGACTTGGAGCTCACCGGTGAGAACGTCATCTGCGCACCTGCCAAACCAATAAACCAATCACACACGGCAAGCACACGACTCTTACATTGGCTTAGTAGGTGCCATGATCTTATGCTTGCTGGCTACTATGTACTAAAGACAGATTCTGATAAATCATTGATGTTAGTATGGAAAATGAATATTTTTACTTGGACGGGGTGGTAATAGATTTATTCAGAGTGTTCAGGGGGATCAGCCCTACAAGATCCTTCTTTAAGTATTATTCTATGAATTCGAAGTTGTCCAATGTCCTGATAGCAAGGATCTCTGCGAACAAGAAAATTTCAGACAACACCATAAATTCTTGAAGTATTTTGGTTTATAGTAAGTAAAACATATGCTCTTCTGTATTGAATGAGGAGCATCATGCATGCAACTTTTAGGCCCGTCGATAGTTTCTTTCTGGTCAAATCACTATATGAACATGGAGATCAACGTGCATAGATTTCCATTTGATCCACCCTTTTCCAACTAGTAGTGATAAGCACTTCAACTACTTCATGACAACACCATTCACCATAAAATGCTTCTTCTTCTCACTGAAAAAGTCCTATGCATCGTCCATCCTGACTTTGGGAATGAACATATTCATTTTGAAGGCTTACGCTGACTCACCAAAAGTGGATACAACAAGATCCATTGTCTTCTCCAGTCAAACAATGCCACCTTTATCCATCAGTCATGGGCGAAATAACACAGCTAAGGATATCATTCTTCTATGTATGGATTCATAGAATGGCCTAAGGATATGATGCCATGTAACAGATCACCTTTATCAATCAGGACATGGGCAAAATTATACATCTAAGGACCTTACTTTACTGTGTATGGATTTATTGAATAACTGAAGGATGTCTGATAATACACCATAAAGCAGATCATTCAAGTGATCTATTGCGGCATGCCGACCGTGCTGTTCCCGTCTCCTGTTTATAGTTGGCCATGTTGTTTTAGATTTGCTTCACAGAAAAGCTAGCATATTAATTTAACAAGACCGAGCAGTTCTCGATAATGAGATCCTTGACCGCTGATGTGAATGGTTTGTGCATAGCTATCCCCAACCAAACCTTTCTCCTACTACTATAGCTACATAAACAGGTTATGCACAGGGTGTCTTTGCCAATGAGTCCGCAACTATCGTCCTCTCACTAGGCAAGCGGCGGGCCAGGCTGAAAGAAATCATGGTCGGGTACACATCGATGTTCACAGACCAGAGATTTTGTGCCACCAACGGAGTATTGGGTCTCGGGTACAGCAAGTCATTGTTTGTTGTGCGGGCAACATGCTTGTTTAGATGAAAGTTCCCATACTGCCTTGTCGAACCACCTCAGGCCCAACAAGGTCTCCAACTACCTTGTCTTGGACAATAATGTAACCGGTGCTGCTACTGGTTCCAAGTCCAGTGGCATCCACAACAACAGGTGCAACAGAAGCCCAATGCGGTGCCACGAGCTGGTCATCTAGTCATGCATGGAGTCCTTCTAATGCTAGATGACATATCAACATCTGTCTGGGATGTATCCACCGGTGGGGGTGCATTCGTCTACTTGGAGATAAGCCTCACCATCCTAGTCAAACCCACATACAAGTCTGTCACATTCCACCCAAGGCTGGTCGACGAAATCATGATTTGTGAAGTCGTTCGACTTCTATTACAACACCACACTGCCACATTCCACCATGCACCGATGTCGAGAGCCGGAGCAGGCAGACGGTAATGTTGGAGCCCCCTATGAAGAGCTACTCATGGACGAGGTTGATGGCATTAAGTACGCTCAGGTTCATGGGAGTTCGACATGCCAAAAGGCATCTGGGTTTCCCGTTCTAGTTGTTGGCCGCAACGGAGGGCGATGAATGGTTTATTAAAGAATCAACACAAGAAGTGGGTCTCTGCCAAAGTCGACGTTACCACAACGTAGATGGTCTGATTCTCTAGCACTGATGGCATGGCCTCAGATATGCACCAGGTGAGAAAGTGAGGCACACGAGAATAGACGGAAACAGCACGATCCGTAGACCGTAGGCCGCAATAGATCACTGCCATATATATATATATATATATATATATATATATATATATATATATATATATATATATATATATATATATATATATATAGAAGTAAACCTCATGTTGTCCACAACAAGGGTCACTTGTCTTGGCAGAATGTCACAAAACATGATAAACATAACAACAAGATAAATGATACACCATGCATTAATTTGAAATATAGATTCATACATTGTTCATGGAAGGGAAACCATAAATTGTCTCATCTTGATCTCAAACCTAATACTTGAGGGATAAGAAAATATAAAACATGAAATAACAACTAGACCAAATGATCTATTGAGTGGTAGATGGAACCCCACCAAGCTTGGGTCTCCTTTAATGTCAGCTACACTGAAAGGCTCGCTTGAACTCTATCGTTATCCTTGATCTAGGGAAATATCATCCCACGACCATGTGAAATAAAGCAACAACGTAAGTAAGAGACACTATGCATTTTATAAGAACTAAAAAGTAAGCATATATACTTGAACTGAAATAAACTTGTCATGACTTAACATTAAGAATTATCATTACACTTTTGCTTTCATTACATCAATGAATTAGGAAACATTACTATATACATTCTCTATAAAACTTCCCACATGGGGCACATCATGCTTGGAAAGCCCATCATTTCTAGGAAGCCCATAATGATGATAAAGTTCCATCATTACAAGAAGCATATAATAAGTTACTTAATTCCCTCATGTTAATCATTAACATCATTGTTCTTATCTTTCCATCAATGTAAATTGTCCTCATCTAATAATTGCACCAAAGTGCTCTTCATGATGGTTAAGGTTCATCTTAATTACACCAAAGTGCTCATCAATGCCATAAAGACAAAATAAGATCAAGATGAATAATTCACACATTAAGTGCATTATCCTAATCATCATGGGCTTTCACCCTCTTTCTTTGATGCATTGATCATTACTGGATCATAGCACTAAACTAATGAGCATCAGTGATAAGCAAAAGACTTTATGAATATAACAAACACCATGGAATAATATAATCAGAGGCATCATTGTGATCTTAATTTCACTCATTAACTTGAAAATTTAAAGTATAGTCATAAATCATACTTAACATGCAATTCATCCAATGTACATATGAATAGTAGCATGTCCGACTTACTTGGAGCAAGGAAAATCCTAATTTAATCTCTCTAATCTCAAGTCAATCCTATGTTCCTAAAATTACATGATTTGTATTAATTATCACCTTAATTAACATCATAAACACTATTTTGGGTCTTTTAAGAAAACATGGCCAGAGACAATTGAATTAAGGTTTGAAAACACTAAAGTTTGATTTCTAATTGAAAATTATTTCCAACGATTATTTGTATGTTATTTTCCAATATAAGATGAATTACTTATGAATTTCCTAAGTTTGACCTATCAGGAGAGGGCAAATTATTGCATGACACTGATTAAATGGAAAGAAAATCTGATGTAAATACAAGGTGAGACGACAATACCAACCAGGCGTGTGTTACCCATATCTTAAATAGCCAAGGACAAGAAGGTCATTTGATTCTAAATCAAGGTTTTGCATCAGATGTAACAAAGGTGTACGGAAAAACACTAAAATACCCTTGGGATATAAATCAATGGATTCATCACCTATTAGGGGCACAATCAGAAGCCTCCCACCACCTTGTTCTCTGATTCACATAGTGAACAACATGGCACTGCAAGAATAAAATAGTGAGAACTCAAGATTAGATACTTGATTCCAGCTTTCTTTGTTGGAAACTAATCTGCTAAACACCTTTACCACTTGATAACACTCTATTTTATGTACTTTCTGTATATATTTTACACCACTTTTAGTATATCTTTTGTTAGCTTCTCACATAATTTTTCTATCTTTTTGACTAGAGCCTCCCTTACATGGTTTCAGGTATATTCACAATCCAGATCATAGATCAATACCCCGACCACAGTCCACTTATACGGCAACTGCGATCCCAGTTCCAGAGTTCCCTAGAGATCGTGATCATCAGATGACAAGGAGGGATCACGACTAGTTTATAGACCGCGTTCATCACTCAACCGTGACCTCATGGATGGTTGCGATCAGAACATGTGCCCCATGGATAGACCAGTGGTCACAATGTGGTTACAAGCCATGATCAAGAAGGATCGTGGTCAGCTTGGAAACTTTAGTCACTTGTGAGCTCTTGCAAATTGCGATCGAGCGGGAAGACCTTGACCTCGACTGCCCAGATGCAACCCACAAGTAGACCTCGATAACGGTTATCACCAGGCCGTGACCAAGCTCAACCGCGGTGAAAGATGAATACAGATCGTGACCGCGGTCTCACCCTCACTTAACCAAGACCGCGACCGCAGTTCAGGCTTAAGTCGGTGGAATATGCCTATAAATAGCACACCCACCTGTTTTGTCAAAGGATCAGATCATAGATAAGATCCCAAGGGCCACAAAGTGCTACTGCATTCCAGATTCATCCTAGACCATCCCATCAATCAGTCTTAGATCTCCAAAGGTGGAAGCTGGGGAGAGAGAAGATTGAAGACCCCTTATTTGAGAGAAGAAGACCATCCATGCCATCCACATGATAGATCCAGATTTGAAGAAGTACTTTGTCATATCACGTCTCTTCTTTTCTAGATCTATCATTCCATCCTACTATACTTCCCTCCTCTCTTCATGGGCATCTTTTAGATCTATCTTTCTATAATGTCGTTATGTTGTCTACAAGCATGAGTAGAAAAACACCTTAACTTGGGTTGGGAGTAGCCACTAAGGCTCTCCCAACATGTATTTTGTCTCTTTCTGTTGAATATACATATTCTTATCAAGATTATTTCCATGCACATGTTTTAATGTTTCACTTGTATGATTAGCTACCATCTTGTGATGTTCGATTGTTGATATCTCGAGAGAGTAATATCGCTTTTATCATGTGTCATGGAGTAGTATGAATACACGAGAGTGCTGTAATGCTAAGGATTTAAAACCATATTTTATGTTGTGAAGTTTACATGTGGTCATCTTGAGAGAGAGGCTACCCTTAGACTAAGATCTTTCCTCATCTTGAGAGAGAGTGGAATGGACGCTTTTGATGGTTGCTTGTAATCTTCGTAAGAGTATGCGAGAGAGAGATGATGTTGCATGTTGGTGAGATGCTTTAGTAGGTGAACCCCAACCCAGGTTTCCTTCCATATACTTGTTTCATTCTATTTCTTTTGTTTCTTTTGTTCTTGTTAGTTTTTGTATTTCTTGAGTTGCTATATTTGGTGTGTCATTGTTCCTTAGGGAACACCCTTTTATATACCCTCCTCGGATGGAGTATATGAGTGTTAGATTCCGCGTGCTTAACACTGTCAACCTTGTCCCTGTGTTTGACCCTGATTGCTACATTGGACCCCTTTTATCATTGTGGGGGCCTGAGAGTCGGGTTATCTCTTTAAAAGTCCGACTACTCTGAATCCACTCCTTCTGGACATGCGATTTAGGCTGATCAACTTTTTCACGGCGTTTCTAGGGACAAGGCAAAACAAAACTATTAAGAACCTGATTCCGCTTACTATACTCCCATACCTCAAGCTTAGAAATAAGCTTGACAACACAATTACTTTGAGTTTGCTAACCTGAGTTTGTGTAGAATAGTTTGTTTGGACCAATTCAGTTTTCTAACTTGACTTTACGATATATTCAGGCACCCAGGCAGAAGCAACTTGTTCGACTTTGCTCCTTTTTGCCATGCTGTCTTGTGTGGATGTTACCCTCTCGGGAGACGAGGGGAATGCGAGGAATGCACACAACCCACCTCCACCGAGAACAGATAAAGATAGGGATGGATGCTACAATGACGGTCATCTATATGAAGAACCTGAAGAAGAGCGACCTGAAGATGACCGTCACTACGAGGAACGTCATCATCGCTGTAGGCATAGAAGAAACCGTAAAAACCATGAGCGCAACCGCAAGAACAATGACAGCGAGGATGATGAGGAAGGGAATACCCTTCGTGAGTTGGCATCAACAAGGGCCAACGATCTACTACAAGGGTTTTAATTTCTCTTTGGAAGACACGGCTCTCTCTTGGTATCTAAATCTCCCCCTCCAGTCTATAGATGGGTGGATACCCCTTGCGGATGCCTTTGTCACCAAGTTTTATCCTACTGAGAGGATCATCTGTATCATGCAGAAGATCACCTCTTTTGTACAAAAGCCAGGGGAGAACCTGCACGAGTCGTGGGAACATTATCAAGAATACCTGAGAGACTGCCCACACCACAACTATCTTAAGGGGATCCTTGTAACCACCTTCTATAATGGGCTGACCCACACGAAGTGGACTTCTCTGAATGCTGCCGCAGGCAATGACTTCTTGGGGAAAAAGCCAAATAGAACTATGAAGATTATAGAGAGCATGGCTGCACTCCAAGTAGGAGTTGACTATGAAAGGAATGATAGAGGTACGTCAAAGAAGATTGGTTCTGAAGGACCATCCATGGAGGCCAAAGCCTTAGAAACTATAACCGCCCAAATCCAGAAGATAACGAATGATGTTAAACAACTGAAGGACACTAGAGGAAAAGGAAAGAAACACACCGAGAAGTGATGAAGTGTGTCACCTGTGGTGAAGGAGGACACAAAGTTGATAACTACATTTACACTAGACTTGAAGAAAGTGAAGACAGTGACAACGAAGAGGAGTCGACACACAATTTTTCCTATGCAAAATTCTAGAGGCCAGATCACCCTGGTTTTAGCTATGGGAACAAGGATGCGGCCGAGAATTCACACCAGTTGGGAAATTTGCAAAAGCCACCTCCAAGATTCAAGAAAAGGGGTGGACAACAGCAGTATACTGGAACAACCAATTAACAGACAAACAAGAATAACTACTCAGTGCAAGACAGGAACCAAACTCATCAAGGAGCAGGACCAAATCAAGGGCCAAGTCAAGGCCAAGGTCAAGGACAGGGTTAGGCAAAAGATAACATCCAACCTAACTTGGTGACTCAACTATTCAATTTTTCCAAGAGGTAGGCTACTGTGAATGATCAGCTAGCACAAAGTGCCCTAGCCAACTCTGGCGTCCTGACTACGATGCAAGTCCAAATGGCAGATATGCAAACACATCAACGCCAGATAGACCAACAACTCACACAGTTGGCTGAGCTAGTAAAGAACCCCTCGGGAAAGATCCCATCAAATACCGAGACTACAAAATGGAAATCCTCTGATCAGGGAGAACTTTGGTCAATTCTAGAATAGGAAACGTCAAAGAAGAAGAAAAAGTTGAAGAACTACAACAGGAGAAGGAAGTTTCTTCCGAGAAGTTTGTTGACAAGGAGGGGCCTACTGAAGATGGCCGTGGGGAAAGTGGTGGAGCAAGGAACCATGATACTGTATAAGAAATCTTTATGAAGAAAAGCCCATATGCGCCGAGAATTCCATTTCCATACAAGCTTATCAAGGCCCACCTGAAGAAGAGATATGTAAATTCATGGAAACCGTGAAGAAACTCCATATAAATGTCCCATTTCTGGATGCTCTAGAGGAGATGCCAACTTACGCTAAGTTTTTCAAGGACCTTATCAAAAGGAGAAGGAGAGGAAGTCAAGTCGAAATGGTACACCTAGCGAACATGTCCAGTACATTTGTTCAAGATAAACAACCTACAAAGAAGAAAGACCCAGGGCCCTTTAACATTCCCTTTTGTGTTGGAGACAATGTCGAAAAAAAGGGACTGGCAGACTTGGGAGCCAACATAAGTCTGATGCCCCTAAGCCTTGCACAGAGACTTGGATTGACTGACATGGTCAAGACAAGTATGAAAATTGAGGTAGCCGATCATACTTTCAAGAGACCAGTGGGTATAGTGGAAGATGTTTCAATCCGTGTGGGACGGTTCTTCATACCCTCTGATATTGTTGTAATAGATACTGTGGAGGACCCTAAGTGTCTGATAATCTTTGGATGACCTTTTCTAGCCACTGGAAGAGCCCTGATAGATGTCACAGAAGACGTGATAACCCTCCGGGTCGAGAGTGACCACATCGACTTTAAAGTAAAGGATGCTATGAAAGGGCCAACTCTTTCTGAGTCAGTTTACTTCATGGATAGCTACAACCTATATTGTTAAGAAATTCAAGAAGAGAAAGCCATTGTGGACCCGCTCATGAGAGCCCTGAATAATCTGGATCCTTTGATAAAAGACCCTGAAGTGGTTGAAATTCTAGAATACCTTAACCAAGGTGAAGAGAGTCTTAGTGATGAAGAAGACGTAATAGAAATAGTAATGTACGCTTCTTTGGAACCATCAATCGAAGAGTCAGAAAATCCAAAGACAAAGCCAGAACTCAATCCATTATCAGAAGGGATGATGTATGAGTTCCTAGATGATGAAGGGAGGAACCCAGTCATCATCAACGCTAACCTCACTAAAGAACAACAGGAAAGACTGCTGGAAGAATTGAAGGAGCACATAGGAGCAATTGGATATTCCGTAGAGGACATCAAGGGACTAAACTCGGCCCTGTGCATGAACAAAATTAACCTAGAAGAACCGGCGATACCATTGGTACAACCCCAAAGGAAATTGAACCAAATGCTGAAGGAAGTTGTCAAGAAGGAGATATTAAAACTACATGATGCGGGAATCATCTACCCAATAAGCGATAGCAACTGGGTAAGCCCCATTCATGTAGTACCCAAGAAAGGTGGAATGACTGTGGTGAAGGGAGATAATGGTGATGAAGTCACCACGAGAATGGTTACAGGATGGCGAATGTGCATTCACTATAGAAAGCTAAATTCGATAATATAGAAAGACCACTTCCCCTTACCATTTATTGACCACATCCTTGAAAGACTTGCCCAACATGATTACTTTTGCTTTTTAGATGGATATTCTAGATTTTATCAAGTCCCAATCCACCCCGACGATCAGGAAAAGACGACGTTCACATGCATACATGGAATGTATGCCTTTAGACAGATGCCTTTCGACCTATGCAATGCTCTAGTAACGTTCTAGCGTTATTGGAAGACATAGTCGAAGTATTTATGGATGACTTCTCGGTCTATGGAACTGACTTCGACGTCTTCTTAAGAAATTTATCTTTAGTTTTGCGATGATGCGAGGAGAAGCATATCGTTCTGAATGGGGAAAAATGCCACTTTATGGTTCAAAGTGGCATTGTCCTAGGACACAAGATCTCCAAGAAAGGTATTGAGGTGGATCTTAGCAAGATCGAGGCCATCTCCAAACTCCAACTACCAAAGTCCGTGACAGGAGTGATGAGTTTCCTGGTCATGCTGGGTATTACAGAAATTCATCAAAGACTTCTCAAAAATATCAAAGACACTTTTGAATCAGCTGATTAAAGACACGTTGTACGAGTTCAATGATAAGTATTTAAAAGCTTTCGAGACCCTAAAAGAGGCCTTGACCTCTGTACCAATTTTGTAAGCTCCAGACTAGGAGATACCATTTGAAATAATGTGCGACGCAATTGACTATGTTGTAGGTGCAGTCCTGGGACAGAAGAAAGGCTGAAAGCACCACGTCATATGTTACACTAGCCTCACATTAGACGAAGCCCAAGTGAATTACACCACCAAGGAAAAAGAGATGTTGGC
The DNA here is from genome assembly GCA_963693085.1 of Alisma plantago-aquatica. Classification (NCBI taxonomy): domain Eukaryota; kingdom Viridiplantae; phylum Streptophyta; class Magnoliopsida; order Alismatales; family Alismataceae; genus Alisma; species Alisma plantago-aquatica. The sequence goes on along the minus strand of OY856410.1, from coordinate 221,736,987 downwards.
AATTTTTTTTGCGTTTGAAAAATTTAGATCATATCTTATAGGGGCCAAGGTAATGGTCTATACTGACCATGGGGCCATACGCTATCTAATGCAAAAGAAGGACACAAAGCCAAGACTGCTAAGATGGGCCCTACTACTGCAAGAGTTTGACCATGAGATAATTGATAAGAAAGGAAAAGAAAATGTGGTCACAAATCACCTGTCCAAAATAGTTTGCGATGAGGAAATTAGTTGCCCGTAAATGAAAACTATGCTGATGAAGCTCTGTTAATGGTTCAGTCTGACAAGCCAAGTCTTCCGTGGTGTGTAGATATCTATAACTATCTGGCTTGTGGCCAGCTGCCGCTGGATATAACCTACAATTAGAAAAAGAAGCTCCTCTCCGATGTCAAAAACTATTATTGGGACGACCCACTGCTATTTAGGAGATGTTTTAACAGTTTGTATAGAATATATATACCAGAGGAGGAAGTCCCACTGATCTTGAGAGAATGCCACTCTTCACTATATGGAGGGCATCATAGTGGGGAAAGAACAGCTGCAAAAGTGCTTCAGTCAGGGTTTTACTGACCCTCCATGTTCAAAGATGCAACATCTTTTGTAAAAGCTTGCAAGGAATGCCAACTAACTAGAAATATCAGTAAGAGGAGCAAGATGCCTATGGCCGACTGGGTAGAAGTAGAAATATTTGATGTTTGGGGGATAGACTACATGGGTCCTTTCCCCTCATCAAAAGGTTATCAGTACATTTTAGTGGTTGTTGACTACGTGTCAAAATGGGTAGAGGCTGTAGCTACCCAAACCTGTGACTCTAAATCTATGATTAAGCTATTTGAGAAAAGCATTTTTCCATGCTTCAGAGTGCCTCACACTGTGATAAGCGATGGGGGATCACATTTTGGAGAGAAGCAGTTTGAGGCGCTGCTAAAGAAGTATGGGGTAAAGCACAAAGTTGCTACCCTATCACCCTCAAACCTCTGGACAAGCAGAGGTATCTAATAGGAAGATTAAGCAGACTCTAGAAAAAACTATTAGCCGCACTCGAAAGGAGTGTCCATGAAGCTTGACAATGCTCTCTAGGCCTATAGGATAGCTTTTAAGACACCTATAGGCACAACACCATACCGATTAATCTATGGAAAGTCCTACCATTTAGCTTTGGAGCTAAAACATAAGGCCCTTTGGGCAATCAAGTTTCTGAATATGGACCTGGAAAAGGCAGGTCAGAAAAGATTTCTACAGCTACAGGAGCTCGAGGGGCTAAGGTTACATGCCTACGAGAATGCGAGGATCTACAAACAAAGGACTAAGGTGTGGCATGACGCCCACCTAAAGAACAAGGATGTCCGTGAAGGAGACAAAGTACTTCTATTCAATTCTAGCATTAGGCTCTTCCCTGGAAATCATAGAACAAAATGGCCAGGCCCATTCTCTATGGTAAAGATTATCCATCATGAATGATGGAAATTCAAGGAGAGAAGACTGGAATCTTCAAGGTCAATGGCCATAGGGTAAAAAGATTTTACAAAGATGAAGCCTTTGTGAGAAGATCCAAGATCAATTTGGAGGAACCAACTCAGCCAAATGAGGAAAGGAATCACGAGTTGCCACATCCAACTCCAGGGCCCAAGGAGTGAATATTTATGCAGTCTAGCTAAGAGACTTTAAAGCAAGCACTTCTTGGTAGGAAACCCAAGTTTTTACCCTTTTTCTTAAGCTTTGTTTTCTCTAACGTTTTTTCTTTGTTTAGTTTTCTTCTCTTTTAAGTGATGTACATATCCATCTTCTTTTGAGTATTTCATGATTTACCTAAGAAAACGACCTTTGTTTTGATCTAATCACGGTCTGGACCGTGGTCATGTTATAGCAGTCGCATAAAGAAGACCGCAACCCATAGAATAGCCCACCGGGTACCTCGACCACGACCCGAGGTCATCTTTGCAACAATAGAGAACCGCAACCACATTTTTGCTTCTTGAGTACACCGCGACCATGGTCCTTCCTTGTGATCACCGCGACTGCGGTCTATCCCCTTAGATTGTTTGGTCATGGTTGCACCTGTATATATATCCTTAAACCCTCGCATCTTAGACTCTTTTCGCTCACAGTTTCTGCCAAGTCTAAGATAAACCCTACTTTCCGCTCCAAATGTGACCAATGAACTTCTGCCCCAGCAAAGGTGATTTCCGCACCCAACCACGTTCGATTCCACCGTCGCAACCATTGTTAAGGTAATTGAAAAACCCATTTTGCACTTCTAGTCACCGAATCACCTTGTCACCTCTGATTTAACCCCTCGCATGAACCAATTCTTCCCATTTTATCTCTCGACGGGCATAATTTGCCCCATCGATGGTTGCCCAGGTTTCCCTATATCCCTAACCGTCTTATGGCGGTGTCTGCAAATAACAATTAAAAACCCTAAAAAATTAATAATGGGAGAACTATTGTCGGCAAAAACAAAGAACAGATCATCAGATAGAGAGAGGAATTGGAACAATCGGAAGAAGAAAGACCGCAGATCACAGTCATTACCTCTACTACTATGAATGCGGTGTGCTTGTAAACCCTAACACCGATAGTGGTGTTCACTCCAAACTACCAATTCCACCACGGGTCGCGGTGTAGAAGAATGCTACTCAAGGTCACGGTCCCCTAAACTGTGACCTGACCATAACAAGGAAGAAGACCGCGACCGCGGCCATGACCACGACCATGGTCCCTAATCATTAAACCACGACCGCAGTCCTTACTCAGGAAATTGCGACTGTGATCCCTTATCATTACATCATGACCGCGATCTCTTTTAGAGACTGCGATCGCGGTGTCATATGAGTTACCAACAAAACCACGACCGCGATCTCTATACACACTCTTGAACATGTTTTACATGTGTGAAAGAAAGATGGTCATACAGTCACAATCGAGAGTAAGTATGAGTGATTGCCATCTTTCTGCTATGTGTGCAGTGTACTGGGGCGCATAGATCAGGACTACCAGGGAGCGGACGATGAAAGAGCAAAGAATCAACAGTGGGGGCCATGGCTAAAAGCCTCGTCCAGGAGACTGAGGCTTTCAGCGGTAGAGGAGCTATTCGGAGAGGGAAGGGTGACACAGAAGGTGCTTTTCCACACCAAACCAAAGCTAAGGGAGGAGGAGAGAGAAAGGAAGGGAAGAAGGAAGAACCTCACTGAGGCGGAGGACAGCAGCAGGATAAAAGCTCAATATACGAATACTAGTCGTGAGTAGGTGGAGCAGGTGGGTCGGGAGAAGGTGGGTAAGGCCATGATGAAGACACAGCCGACAGAGGCTTTTGTAGTGGAGAGTACAGAGGAAAAGGTGGGAGAGATTGGGGCACACTCACTAGAAATGATCCGGCAATAGAACAGAGACGAAGGGGAGAATATGGATAAACGATCAGATAACAAAGTGTTTGAGTATACAACTAAACAATTGCTATACATCTTTAAAGAAATGCCAATACTGGAGATAGTCCCAAGTAGAGATGAGGAGGATCGAACGAGGTCATCTGGAAATGATAACTTCGTAATGACGAAGACTGTGATGAGTAGGCACAAAGATAGCAACAGGAGGGAGGAAATTGAGAAAACCACGAACACTCCAGTAGTCACAAGGGCACAAAAGAAAAGATCTCAAGCGGAAAAACAAGGCCAGCTGGGGAGATAGGGATGGCAAAAAGCAAAAAAGAAGCACCAAGTCTGGGTTTATAAAATGAGTAGGGAAGCTAGACTCAGTATACCGGAGGAGGAGGTTACTTGGGACATGAGCACAGGGAAATGGTAGAGAAATGAGGAAACACAATACATTGATGTGGATGATCCGGCACAAGCAGACTAGGGAAAAATACATAGGACAGAGAGCGAACAGATTCGAGACAATGAAGGGGTGCAAGACACTCAAGTAGCGGTGGCTGGCGAGGACCAGCACTGTGAACAACAATGAAAATCCTGAGCTGGAACTGTCAGGGCTTGGGTTGCCTTGTGACAGTTCAAGCACTCTAGTCTTGGTGATGGAGGGAAAGTCCAAATCTAGTTTTCTTAATGGACACAATGATTCCTGCATCAAATTTGGAAGAAGTAAAAAGGAAATGTGGGTTCATAGATGACATTTGCTTATCTAGTCAGGGGAGAGATGGCAGAATTGGTTTATGGTGGAGAGACATTGATGTCCAAGTTACCGAATACTCCCAACATCATGTGGAATGTGTTGTGAGCAGCGGTAGAAAATTTGTGCAGTGGAGGGATGTTGGCATATATGGGTGGGCAGACCAGCCGCAGAAGACAAGGACTTGGGAGCTCATGCGGAAAATTACCATGCAATCTAGTCTTCCAACAGTGCTTTTTGGCGACTTCAACGAAATTTTGTCACACAAAGAAAAGCAAGGGGGGGATATGAAACCAGATAGATTTCTTCAAAACTTTCGGGATACTATAAATTACTGTGAATTAATGGAGCTAGGCTATACAGGTGACCCGTTCATGTGGTGGAGAGGAACTACACCGGAGACACTTCTAAAAGAGAGACTGGACAGGGCGCTGACAAATGCAAATTGGCACAACTCGTTTCTGGATGGCAGAGTGATACATCTACCGAGATATGCATCAGATCATGCTCTCATAGTTATTATGACGGAGGGGCATAGGAGAAGGAAGCATCTCAAGAAAAGTTTTTTCCATTTTGAGCCGATGTGGCTAAGTGAACCAAAATGTATTGAAACGGTGAAGACAAGTTGGGAGGAAAATTGCTACCCAAATGTCCCAGAAAAAATAAGGCATGTGGGGAAAAACTAAAGTTGTGGGCTGATGAATACTTTAGGGACATCAAATGAAAGATTAAGGGTGCTGAAGAAAAACTTCAACACCTTCAACAACTGCCACCTGATAGCACCATGCTAGAGCAGTGCACGGAGGTTGCAAAGGAGCTTCAATACTGGTACGGGAAAAATGAAGCATATTGGTGCGCCCGGGCCAGAGTCACTGAGATGAAAGAGGGTGATAAAAATACAACATATTTTCACCATAAAGCATCTGTGAGAAGAAAAAGAAACAAAATCATGGGGTTGAAAGACAGACATGGCACATGGAAAGACAAAGAAGAAGACATTCAAAATATTTTGGTGGAATTCTTTGAAGAGTTGTTTATGACTTCCAACCCGACGGGTCTAGAGACTACCACAATGGGGATTAAAAGGCTTGTTACTGATGATATGATGGCTCATCTTGAGGCAGACCTCACAGATGAGGAAATTTAGGAAGCTATTAAATCTATGCACCCAAACAAGGCACCAGGGCCAGATGGGATGAAGGCTGTTTTCTTTCAGAAATATTGGCATATTGTGGGAAGAGATGTGGCAAGTTACATTAAAGGATGGTGGAAGGAGGACCGAAACATAGGAGAGGTAAATGATACATTGGTGGTAATGATTCCAAAAACGCAGGAGATGAAAGTTCTGGGGGAGTACAGACCCATTAGTCTCTGCAATGTGATCTACAAAGTCGCTTCTAAGGTGGTGCCAAACAGGATCAAACCAATGATGAACAAAATTATTTTTGAGAACTAGAGTGCATTTATCCCCAGAAGGTTGATCACAGATAACACCATTATTGCCTATGAACTATTTCATTCCATGAAGGGAGGGAAAGGGAAGAAGAGAGGTCATATTTCTCTAAAGCTAGACATGTCAAAAGCATATGACAGGGTGGAATGGAAGTTTGTCGATCATGTACAGATGAAGATGGGCTTTGGGGAATTATGGAGGAGGAAGATTTACCAGTGCATCTCGTCGGTCAGTCATGCTTTTGCTATTAATGGAGACAGGACCGGAAAAATCAAGCCATCCTGAGGACTACGCCAGGGTGACCCACTCTCTCCCTACCTTTTCATTATATGTGTCGAGGCTTTTTCCATGGCTATTAATCTTGCTGTTGAAAATAAACATATACATGGGAATAGAGCGTGCAAGAGGGGTCCATATATTTCTCACCTTTTCTTTGCAGATGACAATATCCTTTTTGCTAGATGTACGACTGCGGAATGCTTGAAGGTAGCTGAAATTATCAACTAATATGAACAAGCATCAGGACAAAAAATAAATTTAGACAAGACAAAAGTGACGTTCTGCAAGGGGGTACCACACGGGTAAGGACAGGTCATAAAGGAGCTGCTGAAGGTTACTGAGGTAGATAGACACGCTAAATACTTGGGTCTCTGAAAGGCAATAGGAAGGTCGAAGAAGTAAGCTTTCAACTTTATTCAAGAGAGGGTTAGTGATCTTATGAGCCCCTCCTGACAGAGTTGGAATAACGAGCTAATCTATCACCTTTTTCCCAGCCGCATTGCAAAGACAATTTGCTACATTCCTTTGAGCCTACAGAATACCCAAGATTCTATCTATTGGTGGCAGGCTCAAGACGGTACATATAGCGTAAAGTCTGGATTTTGGCTGGGTACCCTGGAACCTAGGGGCACCGAGGAATACTTGACATAGGAGGGAAGCAAAACCTGGAGTATGATATGGAGAAGGGGGTGGCCGCCAAAGGCCGCACATTTTCTCTGGAGGGCATGAACATGCAGCCTAGGGAGGGTGGGAAGAATATTCGACCGCCACTGCCATCCTGATTGTATGTGCAAGTTGTGTTGTCATGGAAGGGAGTCGGTGCAACATATGCTTTTTGAATATGACAATGTCAAATAGCTCTGGAAGGAATGCTCGCATGAAACTCAAACTTTAGTCGGCAACCTTTTACAGATGGAGCCTACTATAGCCATATGTAAACTGCTCGAAGGGAGGGATGAGAAGGAAGGGGATGATATGGTGGAAAAAATGTGGGAGATCTGGACTCATAGAAATAGACACATTTTTTACCAGACTGAAAAAGACATCCGGTACACCTTCATCACGATACTAGCTCTGATGAGAGACTTCCGACAATACAATCAAACAACACACAATGATCCAGAAAAGCATATGCCCAGACAGCATGCATGGAGACCGCGAGAACCTGTGCGCATAAAGTTGAACTCGGATGCAGCTTGGAAGAAGGGCAGGAAGGCGGGGATCGAGCTGGCCTAGAGGAACTATAGGGTACAGCTGCTAGCGGACAAAGGTGTCAGAAGGGATGATGCCACAAGTGCCTTACTGGATGAAGCACTGGCCATCCGTGAAGGGTTGGTATCTAGCAGACGAATGGGCATTAATTTTCTACAGATCAAGACAGACTCATAATCAATCTGGAATGACTTCCACGCTACTTTTGGGAGACGAGATCAGCTGTGGATCATCATAGTGGATATCAAAACTCTCAGTCAAGACTTTAGCTTCTGTAGCCTAGAATATGTTAATAGGAAAGCTAATAAGGTGGCACACGAGGTGGCTGCCTTCGCTAGCAATAGAAGTAGTCATTTTTTGTTTTCACAAAACTTCCCTCAGAACCTATGTTCCCTAGCTGCTGCCGATTTGGCTTAATTAATGATAAGGATTCTTTCAAAAAAAAAATTACTGAACACCTACCCTGTGCAAGAAATATCTTCCCCAGATAATTGCAATAATGGTAATTTTTGTTAAAATCAACTAGATACTAATTCATTGAAAAATTTGCAGAATGTCTTCTCCAGCAACCAGCGATCCCCTGTACGAGAAGGCTACTTCCCTAAAGGAGGTAGAAAAGATAGTAAAGGACCTAAAAGAAAAACTGAAGAGGAATACTTCTCTACCAGTGGCCAAATGAGTGGAGATACAGCTGAGGTTGGAACAATATCAGAGGATATTGGAGGAGCTGCCACAGGAGGACTCCCCACAAGAAACAAAATAGACGGCGCATAATGAGACCTCTGAGTACCAACTAGGAGAGTTAGAGAGCCAGGTACAAGATAAGAAAAGAAAATCTGCACTAAAATAAACCAAGGGTAGTAAGAAGGAGAAGCCAATGGCTGCCGAAAAACCCAATAAAGAGGAGGCGAGTAAGGACAAGGAGGTAGTAGGCGAGACATATGCGCAATCAGGAGAAGCACCATTCGTGCCCAATAATGTCGTGCACCATTCTACCTATGACTGGATGCACCAACACAAGGAATTCTACCCAACATGATACCTTAACGTAGAAGATTTCAAGAAGATGGGTATCTACGACAGGACGATAAAATTCTTAGAAGGTGGAAACTTACGCGCCTTATGCACACAGGAGGTGAAATCCTATAAGAAGATGACCACAGAGTTCCTATCTTCACTTAAGAAGGTCTCTACCAGTAGCAAAACACGAAAGGCAGGAGGTGGAGATTATCAGCTACAAGTAAGGCTAGGGGGTGAGACTTAGATAGTCACGGAGGCAAGGCTGAATAGAATATTCACTTAGTCAGAGGAAGAAGCCCATGCCTGCTCCTCCACCCCAAGCGAGAAAGAATTCGTCACCTATGAAAGCAATGAAATGTGTGAAGAGCTAACTGGGGAGGACAAGCACAGTTCAAAGAACTCCAATGCCTCGCTAATTACATCATGCTTTATCCACACAATGTAGAAAATCACCACCCACACGATTCACGCGAGGTGATCTGGTCAATGATAAATAGGAAGCCGGTTAATATCAGGAAGATACTAATCGATCGTTTATCAGCAACAGTAGGCGGGGATACAAAGAGGAATTATGCATACTGCATGGGTGGACAGATAACAAAGATCACCGAATACTTCATGGACGAAGGAGAAGTCCAGAAATATAAATAAATGGAGGGACAACAAAGAATAGACATAAAGTCCCTTATCAACATTGGTATTCTGACATAGAAGGGGGAGAAGCTATAATTCAAACAAAGAGGGTCAAAAAGACTACTCCCCCTTCAAGAAATAACATTCTATGACACCCACAAGCTGCAACCAACACACGATGATATCAAAAAAATGTGTGCTCCGGGGCACTACAGGCCAGCACGAATACAGACCCAGTAAGTATAGCTGCAGAAAGTAGTGCCCCAGCTAAATTAGAAAAGAGGAAGAGCACAGAGCAACAAAAGAAGTTGATAGTAGAGAAAAAGAAGACAACAAAAGCAACTGCATTGCCAACAAAAATGCCAATAGCTACAGTGCAACCGCCCCCATGGTTCTAACTACTGAAGTAGCAGTGAAAATTCTAGAACCCACACCTCTCGAACCACACAAAGAAGTGACTGATGTGGAGCCAAAGGTGGAGAAAGAGAAGGCCGCAACAGCCGACCCACAACCCGACAACGAACCGGAGGCAGAGCCAGAAGGATAAGGCTCTTAGGCCATATCTGATACGGGAATCAGTAGAATAGAGGTGGACCCACTAGACGAGCCAGTAAACCTAGAGCTCTGATACCAACTTAAATGTGACACCTCATCATGCTAAACAAGATTACTCAAAACACAAAATACGATTAACTACTAATTAATCACATAGTCAAAAATGCAGAATAATTAAAATCAATTCCAACAATGTAAATAAACTCTAGAACATTTACAAAAGGTCCATTATTCCATTCTCATATATTTTAACAAGTATTTACTTATGGGTCCAAAGACCTCAGTCACATCATGCATACAAAAGATGTTTTACATGTACATGCCATATATTTACAAACATTGGCATACTACCAAAATCTCATGTCGATACAAGTATATCATCTAGAAAACACATCCCATAACTGGACCAGAGAGTATAGGGACGACACTAGGACTCTACTACTAACATCTACAACTAACCAACCATCTGAATCTATTGATCACCAGGTTGGTTTTATTCCACAACATGACCTCGACCTCGTTGCCCGCGACCACCTAAAAAAATGTGGTGACCCACGGGTGAGACCCAGTCCCAGCGAGAGATACAACTCTCTCCAACATATATTGATTATAACATATTAATTAACAGTAAATACATTGAGCAGTTAGGGTATTGAATAAACAATATGAATAGATTGAACATTTTAAGCATACTAAGCAGTTAAGAAAATAAGTTGTAATATCAAGTAGAATTGTACAATTTTCATAATTCTGCATCATGTAAGAACTATGCAGTGTAAAGACAAGACAAGTGTTAATCAACCAATGTGATATGTATTAAACCCTAGCAATTATATTACATAGATGGTATCACTTCTTTTTGAAAAACCACTAGAGGGGGGTGAATAGGGTTTTATATATATTTTGATAATAATTTAACTCAAGCAACCACAATTCAGATAATAAGAAGGAGGCAAGGTGTTTAGAGTGGTTCCACCTTTAGTAAAAACTAAAGAAGTCAGTCCACTACCCAATTGTTTCCAATTGGGATTTTGAAAGAATTTAAATTTTATTACCTCGCAAGGATGTTACATAAAATTACAAATACTTTCACCACACTTTGGACAACCTTCACCTTGAAGTAGTCCCACCAACCTCGAAGCAGCCTTCCTTGAAGTAACTTCAAGCTCCCCCTTGAAGTAGCCTTCCTCTTGAAATAGCTTCCCGTTGAGACAACCTTCTTGAAGTAGTCCAAAGTCCTCCTTCTCCATCAAGAAGACCGTTCTCCACCTGAGAAGATAAACCCTCTCCAATCCGCAACCTCCAACCCTAGGAGTAGCAAGGAGAGTACAAGCAATAAAAAAGAATAAGAAGTAAAATGGAAATTACAATTACCGTTGTAGCACAAGGCTTGATTTCCTACATCAAGTGTTTTGATCTCCTAACCAATGTGTATGGAAGTGGAAGTGCAGTGGGTAGGAGATGCTAGCCTATAGGACACGAATTTGGAGCAATGGAAATGAATAGCAAATGTTGGAGTTGCTCAATTTCTCACAAGAATGGATTGCCAATTGCAAGTATGTATGCTCAAGTATTGCACAAGTGTGTATTGGGTGTCCTAAGGCATGCCCTATTTATAGGAATAGCCTATGAATGCTTAAGGACGTTCTAGAAACTTTCTAGGGGGTTCTTAGTGCTTAACTAGCCGTTAGGTATCCACTAATTGCTTTAGAAATGACTAGTTAATTAATTATGAAAAATGCAGACAGAGCTCTTCTCGGTCGAGGAATTGTCGACCGAGAGTCCTGTCGGTCGAAGTCTTCGTCGACCGAGGGATAGTCTAGAGCAAGTGTGTATAACGTTCGATTCCAACTCCCAACTACCTTGTCTGTTGTGTCTAACAGCTACTTGGGTCAATCTCGGTCGAGGAGTTTGTCGACCGAGAGTGTCTCGGTCGAGAATTTTGTCGACTGAGATTGAATCTGTTTCAATGTTTTAAAATATGTACTAAGTCTGTGTATCAATGTGCAGTTGTGACACTATTGTAGGGGATGATCTATCTAAGTGTTGTGATTGTCTAGGGAAGATCTAAACGCTTGATTTACATGATATCTAAGTACTTGTACATTATATACTTGTACAAGTTTTTACATTTGATTACAATCATGAAATTTAGACATTTTGAGCATATAGATCTTCCAAGGGTTTGTCATCCACCTAATTCCTGCAACACTCAAGTAGCATGCTAGATCCACAAGAATGAAATGTTTGTCATCATCAAAACAAAGGGATTATATTAATGTCTAATTTAGCCAACAATCTCCCCCTTTTTGAGGATGACAAACATTTCCAAAATATAAAATAAGGAAATGTAAAGCATATGAGTTTCATACCTGAAGTTTACCTTTTGTAGCCATTCTCTTATTTGCAAGTGTGTGCTGGCCGAATGATTATGAAACTCATTTTATTTCATATTTTTTATTTTATATTATTGCTCCCCTTTTGTCATTTCAAAAAGATAACTAGGATAATCATTAAGTATGACTTTTATTACTCCCCCTTAATTTGATAATTAGATGCTCCCCCTTAATTAGATATTTAGTTTTAAAAACAAGGTGTCAAATTTAGCCACAATTTATTTTTCAATCATTTGCAAAGGATGTTAAACTTGGAAATGATATGAGAATCCTTTAAACTTAGAGTACATGAATGTATCTCTAACCAAATAAACAAGATGTTAAGCCCAAATTTGTTTAGAGAATTCCATTATATTCATACATATAGTAGGCTCCAAAATTACTTTAAAGATACTAAGGTCATAACTAGCCTCAAATGATGTTTACAAAGTTTTGTAAGCTCCTTCTTAATATTATAGTCATGATAGTTTTTGTGAGCTCCCCCTTAATCTTATAATCAAGAGAATTTAAGGATTCTAAGGTCACAATAAGTATTAGATCAGAATAAGTTAACCTTTTATGAAAGTTATGCACTAAAATCTTGTTTTCAATATACTAAGATTAAGTGCAAGAAAATGGTTTACAAATAAGCATTTGGTCAAGCTTATTTTAGGTCGACCTTGACTTCGACCTGGGTGCCCCTTGGTCAAACTTGATTTCAACCAAGAGGCAATTTCTACAGATTTACAGTTTAAGCACTTTGAGTGATACCTATTTTGAAAAAGTTTTATCAATTGAAAACTTAATATAGGCAACACAATGAAGTCTTTGTTCCTGATTTTCTTAGGGCAAGTTATATTCTAAGCAAATTTTTAGAATGTATGTTATCCACAAAGATTGTTTCTACATCTACAATATGTTCAATCATAGCAAAAATGTAGCTTTCAATCATTTATTTATAAGCAGTATGATTTGCATCAATAGAAATTTCCATAAGTCATGTTATCACCATGATGCAAAATTTATATTCTAAGAGCATTCCTTGTGTAGAGTTTTAAGTAATATATGAATTTAGTACCTTGCTCTTGATTATAGATTTTAAATGTAACATTGAAATAGCTTCTTTTTAAAAAAATCTCTTATTTTAAACTTATTTTTAGATTAACTCTTTAGAATCAGTCATCCTTGAGCATAAATTAATAGCAAGTTTTATATCTCAAGTTCTTAAAATCAAGATTTTGCTTTTGATTACTTAGAACATACAACTATAAGACATTAATATTCTTGTTCTAAGAAACAAACTATTTAGCTTGCCATAGTGTCATACTGCAAAAATCATTCATTTATTACACGAGATGATACAAGCCATGCATTCGATAATCATTATCTATCATGTCAATATGCATTTGTGCTATAGAGTTTTACTGTTATTCAAAATGGCATTTTCAATGATAGCATCATCTTTATATGTAATGAACTGAATCACAATGATCATTTTGAAAACAATATCCATTCATGGTTTGTATATAGATCAAAGATTATTTTAGGCAAACCAAGTAAAAGATGGAGCACAATGATCATGATAAAACAGTAAAGGCATATGCATAACACAATAATCACAATAGAAGCATATCCATAATACAATGATTATGATCATTTAAAAGCAAATTTCAAGACTCATGGTTTTATATGGATAGACCAAGGAATACTTAGGACAAACCATGTGGATTATTATGAAACAGTAATTAAATCAACATGGTTCATAATTTTTAGTTTCAAGCCAAACCATGTAGAAGATTATAGCAATTTAAAAATGAACTTGCAATTTATGCTTTATGTTTAAAGAATTTTCTCCAAGATTCATTCTTGATTTGCATATTAAATCAATCATTAATATCAAATTGATAGCAAACTAGATCAATTAAAACCGGTTCAACAGACCTTGATTCGGTTGAACTTTTCTTTGATCGAATTTATCTCGGTCGAAGATTTTCTCGACCGAGAATGCTGTTGTTTGTACAGATTTTATCACATTTTTGCAAGCTTAAAAATAGTAACCTGCTCGGTCGACTAATTCTCGACCGACAGTGTTCTCGGTCAAACATTTTCTCGACCAAGAATGTTTCTGTATCATTTTTCAGTAATTATTTGCAAATAAAACATAGATCACTTCTAATTCAATTATGAAATTTAAAACTCAGTTTTAGTTGAGATAAAACATTTATGTATCAAAGTAACATTTGAGTCAAATCTCAACTAATCATATTCAAGTCTCTAGGTTTTAGGAACTAAAACAAGTTATTAAAGATGTGTCTCTACAGATTTATATAAAAATGTGTATTTTCAAGTTAGAAATTTGAAATACTTGAATCAATTTGTTATCTCATTATGTTAAGTTGAGATAGACATAAAGATATACAATTTAGAGTCTTTGGTCATATACTTAATTTAATCTATTAAATTTGGAGGTTTTGGAACCCATACCAACTCAACATTCTTTTTCTTGTAAGGACATGTGAAGGAGTAATGCCCAAGACGCACACAATAATGGAAACTTATAGAATCAATCTCATTTATCTTTTTATAAGTTTGATCTTGATTGTTCTAGGGTACATATGTATACTTGCCTTTAGGTACATACATAGTTTGGGTCTTTGGCACTTGTGTCCTTCTCCCACTAGGTTTTTGATAGGATTTTCCTTTAGGCTTGTAACCTAGACCTCTCCTTCCAATTTGACCATGGTAATCATTTAAGATATTATCAAGAACATCATTGTTTCTTAAGGAAATAACTTCTTATTATAACTTAGCAATCACATCCATTCTCTTTTTTATATCTAACTTTGCTTGATCTAGATTAGATAATAAAGAATCTCTTTCTTTCACAATAGTATTATAATCTAGATGATTGCATAGGATTGGTTGTTTTTCAAAATCATTAATTTGGGCTTGCAAATTTATCTTTTCTAGAGAGAGAAGATTGTAATTTGCCTCTATTGATTTCATCTTAATATCATGGTCTTTAATAGTTAAGTTCAATGTCTCATTGAGATCTTCATTTTTAGATGTGAGATAAAGAAGTTTAGCATGTAAGTCATCATTTTCTTTATTAGATTTCTTTAATTTCTTCTTGCACTCACTATACTTATCATGTGTTTCTTTAAGTCTAGCAATTAAATCTTCTTTTGATAAATAAAAAAGGCTTACCTTTTCTTCTTCTTCTTCTTCACTTATTGTAGCAATAAGGCATTCTTTATGTACATCTTCCTTCTTTAACCTCCATGGATAGCTAGATGTTGTGTTTCTTGTTCCTAAGAACCAATTACAACTTGTTGAAGATTGATCCAAGATTTGCCTTTGCTTGTGGTTGTAGACACCACCACCCTCCATTCTTCAAGACTCAATTAGAGCTCCTTGAAGCCTGCTCTGATACCAAATGAAAAACCACTAGAGGGGGGTGAATAGGGTTTTATATATATTTTGATAATAATTTAACTCAAGCAACCACAATTGAGATAATAAGAAGGAGGCAAGGTGTTTAGAGTGGTTCCACCTTTAGCAAAAACTAAAGGAGTCAGTCCACTACCCAATTGTTTCCAATTGAGATTTTGAAAGTATTTAAATTTTATTACCTCGCAAGGATGTTACATAAAATTACAAATACTTTCACCACCCTTTGAACAGCCTTCACCTTAAAGTAGTCCCACCAACCTCGAAGCAACCTTCCTTGAAGTAACTTCAAGCTCCCCCTTGAAGTAGCCTTCCTCTTGAAGTAGCTTCCTGTTGAGACAGCCTTCTTGAAGTAGTCCAAAGTCCTCCTTCTCCACCTGAGAAGATAAACCCTCTCAAATACGCAACCTCCAACCCTAGGAGTAGCAAGGATAGTACAAGCAATAAGAAAGAACAAGAAGGAAAATGGAAATTACAATTATCGTTGTAGCACAAGGCTTGATTTCCTATATCAAGCGTTTTGATCTCCTAACTAATGTGTATGGAAGTGGAAGTGTGGTGGGTAGGAGATGCTAGCCTATAGGACACAAATTTGGAGCAATGGAAATGAATAGCAAATGTTGGAGTTGCTCAATTGCTCACAAGAATGGATTGCCAATTGCAAGTATGTATGCTCAAGTATCGCACAAGTGTGTATTGAGTGTCCTAAGGCATGTCCTATTTATAGGAATGGCCTATGAGTTCTTAAGGACATTCTAGACACTTTCTAGGGGGTTCTTAGTGCTTAACTAGCCGTTAGGTATCCACTAATTGCTTTAGCAACAACTAGTTAATTAATTCTAAAAAATGCAGACATAGCTCTTCTCGGTCGAGGAATTGTCGATCGAGAGTCATGTCGGTCGAAGTCTTTGTCGACCGAGGGACATTCTGGAGAAAGTGTGTATAACGTTCGATTCCAACTCCCAACTACCTTGTCCACTATGTCTAACGGAAACTAGGGTCAATCTCATTCAAGGAGTTTGTCGACCGAGAGTGTCTCGATCGAGAAGTTTGTCGACTGAGATTGACTATGTTTCAATGTTTTAAACTATGTACTAAGTGTGTGTATCAGTGTGCAGTTGTGACACTATTGTAGGGGATGACCTATCTAAGTGTTGTGATTGGCTAGGGAAGATCTAAATGCTTGATTTACATGATATCTAAGTACTTGTACATTATATACTTGTACAAGTTTTTACATTTGATTACAATCATGAAATTTAGACATTTTGAGAATATAGATCTTCCAAGGGTTTGTCATCCACCTAATTCCTGCAAAACTCAAGTAGCATGTTAGATCCACAAGAATGAAATGTTTGTTATCATCAAAACAAAAGGATTATAATAATGTCAAATTTATCCAACACTTTTATTATTATGCCCTGGGGAGTTTGAGTCATACCACTCAAAGTCCAATTGATCATTGCAAATTGCTATCCAGTTCCGTATAAGATCTACAAGTGTTGGTATCCTAAGATCTCTTCCCCTCGGCCAGTATGAGTAAACTATAGTGACATACCATTCAAACTACCACTAGTGACATATAGTCAACTAATAACAACTAGTCCATACTTGGTAAAAGTTACAACACTAGAAAATAGGGTATACAAAACCCTCTAATCCGAGGTACAACCACAACTATCCTCAATCACATCAAATGTCTGAGGCATGACCATAGCCGTCCTTCATAACCTACAATTGTGGATGACAAGGATATATCCTCAACCTTCCACCCCCACATACTCAAAAGTATGCACTCCGAGTTTCCCTTGGGAATACTCATTTCACCACCCAATAAGTTCAAACATTGAAGATGGCTCTACGTCATAGGGCTCTACATGATTAACGTTACACTTGATTAATTACTACCAATTGAATGCATTAAGGCTTTATCATACAAGTGGACATTCAAAACCTAATTCTTTTCTAACAAGAGTATATGTATAACAACTTCAAAGGATATAAAACATTTGATATATAAATCTCAATCACATTACCACATTATATCATTCATTGCAAATTAATGGACCACACTTATCATCATACTATTACAAGATACCAATATCTTATCACAAGTTCCAGGATTTTAACCCTTATTGGAACATGAAGATGATTTCACCTCAATAATGGCTTCAAACATGACCAAAGGTCATTAAGACCATCACATTATTCATAGTAAGGTTATCATCATCATTCCATGCCTTAAACAAGGCTCAAAATATCATTAGCACATATGTGTCCATAGATATTAACATGGCAAGGCACTATGATATTCAAATAGTTCTACATTGTGGTTTCAACACAAGAAGAGTGTAATTCATTATCACATTAATCATTCAAGATGTCTGATTATAACCAATCAACATCATATAATTACATCAAGGTTAGGTATAACAAGCTAAATTACATGGGAGTTGCACATCCACTTATTATAGTGATTTATGAATTATAACTATATAATGGCAAAGGTAAGACTACCGATTAGTGGTATTGAACCATCAAAATATCATCACTAGGACCCAAAAATAATACCATGTGATTTATTCTAATCCATTGGATGTTAAAGCATCCAATATTATTCATTGGATCAGGTTCATTATTCAAGGTTATCAATTGAAGTATAGGTCTAACCATTAGATCAATTGAACCAAGAAACCATTGGTTCAAGGTTTAGTAAAATCTATATTACATTCCTAATTCATCATATATGGTGATGACCTGATCCACCATTAATTGTGATCATTACGTCACCATTGGTTGCTAGATCAGTAATACATTCAGTTAACACCATCAAATATTAAGCCAATATCATCATCGATTGATAACATCATTAGAGTACTTAGTGGATGATAAATAAACGTCTAATTGAGTCAAAACCTGACCTAAGGGGTGACCATAGGTTATCACCATAAATTTGACACCCTTGATCAAGAATCAGTTGCCAAAATAGCAACACCATTGGCTATTGAATAGTATGGCCATCGGTCGTGTGATAGGGAATGAAATAGGTTGAAAACCCTAATTTGAACCATCAACTATTTTGTGCTTAGCACCACAGGTTGATGCTATCAACCTGTCCCAGATCATATTTAACCTTATAAAGGTCATACACATGTTTACAAGTTCATATATAACTGATACAAAATAGGTAAAACCACAAAATTTCGTAATTCTAAACAAGCATGGTTTCTCTATGCTTAAATCAACACATTAAGGCATAAACATGAACTAACAATATTCTAGTAAGAAATATAAGTGAAGAATGTTATATAAATCGCCTCTATAGAGTAGGTCAGATCCCAAATAGAAAGAATCTCGAGAAAATAGGGCAAGAAAACCTTGGATTCATATCTCAACTTGGCCAAATCAGTACTTCTCTCCACAAAGAAGCAAAATCCTAGAAAAAGAAACAAGAAGGATATATTTTTGAGTTGTAGAGCCACTTTCCCCATATAAAAGCAGGGTTCCGACCTGGATGAAGGTTTAAGGAAGGAGAAGAGCAAGAAAAATGAAGAAGGAAGGAAGAAAACAACTTGCCTTGGTCGAATTCCCTAGAGGATGACCTTGGAAACCCTAGGTAGGGCTAGATGGATCCCTAGGAGACCTTCGTCTCCAAAAAGGGGTTGTCTTCTACCTTAGAGCAGTTGGTCCCACAGAAAAATAGAGTGGATTCGTTGATCCAGGTTAGAGGAAAGAGAAAGCAAGCATAGTTTCGTATTTGGGCAAGGAAGAGGTAAATATAGCCCATGGATAAGGATAGAAGCAAGCATGAGGCGTAAAAGTAGCTTCCCCATGTGTTTATGGCCTTAAACTATTAAGAATATGCAAGAACACACACCAAAAGCTCCCAAACTGTACCTATTAACCTTTTTAGCTTTCCTTTATCGAAATTCCCAGACAATCACATAATTCATTAGTGGATAGCTACTAAAAGTAGCTCATCCATGAAGGGGTAAACCCTAAAATACCCTTGATGAAAACACCTTCAAACCATGGCTCAAATAGGAGCCCCATGGCTCAAAAATCTCAATAATGATAATATAACATCTAAGTAACATAATGTATCGGACAAATTTCAAAGAAAACCCTTCAATTGGGTAAATTGTAGAAAAGTCCAAAATGTACCAAAAATTACATAACTTGCTCAAACAGTGTCCAAATTGGACCAAATTTGAAACTTTAGTTTTTCTTATTATTTAAAAACATATCAAAAGGTTATATTAGGGTTCTAAAAATTCAATTATGGTAATTAATCACATTCAAAACATTAAGCAAGTTCAGGGGCCTTACATTTCCAACCCTAGTTGAAGGACTTGGATGATAATGCATGAAGTTTTGGACTATCTTAAGTAGTTAAAGCTTGGAGACAATGTTGTTATGGTTTAGATTTCTCTCTACTAGATATTTATTTTGAGTGATACATGTAAACCCTTTATGGGAGATTATGATGTACTTTTGTAATCTTTTGTGAAAATTGAATATAGTCAATATTTTTATTCCGCTACTACACTTTGGTTATTTTGAATACCATTTATTGAAGTTTGAAAATTTTGCACCTATTCCAGCATACATTTGAGTGTGTTTTGAATGGATGTTTTATTGTTCAAATTTCCTTTAGTAAGGGGGTGATCTCGCCTCCTCTTTACAAAATGGTATCAGAGCCCATGGTAGTTAGAATCTCACTATTTCAATTTTATCTCCCTAGTTAGAATACTTGCCTTACCTTTAAGTGACATGTTTGACCTAGAGTTGATCAATATATAATGAAGGCTTGATTTGGGATCCTATAGTTTCACATTAGAATAATGATGAATAGATCCATAAAATACTTACAACTAAAAGATTCATAAGTAACCATAGTAACTTGAGTGTTTAGCATGTCCTTTAGGCATCTACTAGGACATGAAGTTGAAAGTAAAGGTGTCTAGAAAGGATTAAGGTTTAGGGGCTGGAAAGATTTTCCTCCGCACCACTAGCTTAGTTTAGGAGGACTCCCGAATCCATATGATATCGGCCTGGCCTGAGCTCATATGAATTGTCCAAAATAGCATGCTTTTAGGCAATAGTAGCCTTAGACATCTATATGATTTATCATTAGGGACCCTAATATGTTGAACTAGTCTCCCAGGTGTAAATAATTGTTTGAGTATGGACAAGAGAAAGTTAACCCATAGTTCATAGTCAGTCTTTACAAGTTATGTTTTTTTTGCATGATGCTTAAGTAGTTGGATGAAAAGAAGTGTAGTTGAACCTTTTGTACCTAAAGAATAGTTTTGACTTAATAATATGAATCCTTTAAGTGGTGATGAATAAGTTGTTTTCTTATATGTGTATGTTTTTATTTTGAGGACGAAATTCCTTTAAGGGGTGGTGTGTTGTAACATACTAGATCTCGGACCCTACCCTAGAAGTTTACATTTTGGACTTAGCCAAACAAGGTTGAAGGTTAGACCTAAATATATGTTTAGTATAACCCCAATGAGATAAATGCATGTATATATCACCTTAATGTAGCCTAATGTTCTAACATTAATCTTAGGTTGATAATGGATATATAAAATATGCCACATAACACATTTCAGTGGTAATATGAAGATAAGAAACTTAATTGGATGAATAATTTAGATAATGGGTCGTTAATGGACCAACTGACATATCTCATAAAAATAAGTCACAAAAGTGGAAAAAAACTTCAAATTTTAAATCTACATATCAAAATTAGCCTACATGTAAAATTTCATCTAATTTGGACCACCTTGAAATATTAGGATAAGTTTAGGAGAGAGAAAATGGGTAAAAGGCATAAGTAATGAATCATGTGATTATATAACTTCAAAACATGGAAATAATTGCAAATTAATATTCAACACATCAAAGATATTTGTGGATGAAGTTCGATTTAATTTGGATGTTGTTTGTGCAAGTTATGCAATTTTGGTAAATTTTGGACTTTTCTGCAATTTGCCCAACTGAGAGGTTTTCTTTGCAAATTGTCACATGCATTATAATCCTTATATATTCCCTTACCATTATCGAGCTTTTCAACTATGGGGCACCTGGTTGCACCTTGGTTTGAAGGTGTTTCTCTCCAAGGGCATTATAGGGATTACCCTCTTTATAAATGAGCTTATCTTTAGAAGCTATCAACCAATGGGGTTATTTCTTTGATTGGAGGTCGATTGGGATGGCCCATAAGTGTCCATAAACAGAAATTTGATATTCAAGAAGCCTCTATGAGCTGTAATTTTGCATGGATATGAAATCCCTAGGCTAAGGACACATGGAAAGCTCCATGGACACCACATGCTTGACTTCTTCCTTATCCATAAAGGTTTGCATGTCCATAGGCACCCTTAGCATTGGACACATGGAAAGTAACTTGACACCTCTTTCTTTACTTCTTCCTTATCCATAAAGGCTTGCATGTCCATGGACACCCTTATACATGATACATGGAAAGTCTCACAAACACCTCATACTTGACCTCTTCCTTTATATATCCATATCTACCCCTTCCCAACTCCCAATTTGAAAACTCTATTTCTCTTTTATTTCCTCTAGCTTAGAGCATCAATCCTACTCTATTTTTCCATGAAGTTTCTATCCCAAGGTAAAAGGAGGTTCCTACCTTGGTGACGAAGGCTCCTAGGGTTCCAAATTTCTCTATTTAGGATTTCTTAAGCTCCTCGGTGATTTCGACCAAAACTAGTAAGTTTCTCCTTTGCATCCCTATTTTCATTATGTTAGTCTTCCTTTTTACCTTCCTCTAGGTCGGAACCCTGGTCTTCCATGGTGAAACCCAACCTAGATCCCTGAAACACCCCATCTCCATGTTCTTTTGTTATGGTTTTTTGCCTGTAAAGTGGAGAAGTTGCTTCTTGCTCAAGATAGGAGCTTTGTTGGAGAAACCAACCTCTCTAAGCTTGGGAGCCTTACTTATTGGACTTGTAAACCTTCCCTAGAGGTTATTTGGAGGCCTAGGCTTGGATCTAGGACTGACTTAGACTATTTAGACTCTAAATTTGAGGTATGATTGCATCCCACATTATTTCTATATTGAATAATTTCTAATTCTTCTTTCTAAATGTATGATGTATCCTCTATACTTCTATGTTGAGCAATTCACCTATGCTTGTTCATTCTCTTTTTCCTATGGACATTAACCTATACACAATGTATTTTCTTTTGAAAATCATGTTTCATGTGAACTACCTTATTTGGTATTGATCATGTCATCATGGATATTCTTTTGAACTCTTATCTTATGCTTTGTTCGTGATGGGACTCTAAAACATGACATGTGATGTCTTTTGCCCACTTATGAGATGGATGTATATGTTGTTCAGTTATGTGGTGATTAGTTTATTTATTCTTACTATACTTTCTACTTGCCTCTACATTTAACATGCTATGTGATTCACTAGCACTAGAGTAGTGTAATTGCATTAGTTTTCATGGAAGATGTGTTATTTCCTGTCGAGCAGATGTGATATTTCTTGCTCTTTTGGGATGGAAACGAACCTCATACCCAGGGCAAGATGTGTGATTCTTAGCCCATGTTTTATATATTTGGGAGATCGGAAGTATTTTTTTTTCTATCAGGTTTCAAGTTTGTGAGACTTAGCCACATTTATGTTTATATTGTTCTAGGGCTATGTTTATCTCACATGCATGCAGGTTGATGATATGGGGTGTGTTCCCTAATTCTTTACATGTGCTTGTGTGACACAATCTTTATGTTTTATTAATGGCATGTATTCTTTTGTTATCATATGATTTCAATTCCTTTTCTCCTTATACCCATTTGGGTGGTCTATATCCTTTCTATGGGAAGTCGTTTATATTTGATGTCCTTTATTCCATATATTTCTCAATTTCCTATTTAGTATGCACATACCAGCCTTTATTGATGTCGTTTGTTTTCTCTTATTGTTGGGGTATGCTTCCAACCCGAGTTGAAGGACTTGGATGATAAGGCATGACGTTTTAGACTATCTTAAGTAGTTAAAGCTTGGAGACAATGTTGTTAAGATTTAGATTTTGCTGTACTAGATCCTTATGTTGATTGATTGATGTAAACCCTTAATGGGAGATTCTGATGTACTTTTGTAATCTTTTGGGAAAATTGAATATAGCCCACATTTTTATTCCGTTGCTACACTTTGGTTATTTTGAATACCATTTATTGAAGTTTGAAAGTTTTGCACCTATTCCAGCATACCTTTGAGTGTGTTTGGAATGGATATTTTATTCTTCAAATTTTCTTTAGTAAAGGGGTGATCCCGCCTCCTCTTTACAGAATGGTATCAGAGCTCATGGTAGTCGGAATCTCACTATTTCAATTTTGTCTCCCTAGTTAGAATACTTGCCTTACCTTTAAGTGACATGCTTGCCCTAGAGTTGACCAATGGATGATGAAGGGTTTATTTAGGATCCTATAGATTCACATTAGAATAATGATGAATAAATCAATATAATACTTACAACTAAAAGATGCATAAGCAACCATAGTAACTTGAGGTTGTTTAGCTTGTCCTTTAGGCATCTACTAGGACATGAAGTTGAAAGCAAAGGTTTTTATAAGGGATCAAGGTTCGGGGGTTGGCAAGATTTTCCTCCGCACTACTATCTTGGTTTATGAGGACTCCCAAATCCATATGATACCGGCCTGGCCTGAGTTGATATGAATTGTCTGAAATAGCATGCTTTAAGGAAATAGTAGCCTTAGACATCTAAATGATTTATCTTTAGGGACCCTAATATGTTGAACTAGTCTCCCAAGTGTAAAGACTTGTTTGAGGATGGACAAGAGCAAGTTAACCCATAGTTCATAGTCAGTCTTTACAAGTTATGTTTTTTTTTGCATGATGCTTATGTAGTTGGATGAAAGGAAGTGTAGTTGAACCTTTTGTACCTAAAGAATAGTGTTAACTTAATAAGATGAATCCTTTAAGGGGTGGTGAATAAGTTGTTTTCTTATATGTGTATGTTTTGAGTTTGAGGATGAAATCCCTTTAAGGGGTGGTGTGCTGTAACATACTAGATCTCGGACCCTACCCTGGAAGTTGACATTTTGGACTTAGCCAAACAAGGTTGAAGGTTAGTCCTAAGTAGATGTTTAGTATAACCCCAATGAGATAAATGCATGTATATATCACCTTAATGTAACTTAATGTTCTTACATTAATCGTAGGTTTATAATGGATATATAAAATATGTCACATAACTCATTTTGTTGGTAATATGAAGATAAGAAACTTAATTGGATGAATAATTTAGATAATGGGTCGTTAATGGGACATATGACAGACCTCATAAAAAGAAGTCTCAAAAGTAGAAAAAATTCTAAATTTAGAATCTACATATCAAAATGAGCCTACATGTCAAATTTCATGTAATTTGGACAACCTTGAAATATTAGGATAAGTTTAGGAGAGAGAAAATGAGTTAAAGGCATAAGTAATGAATCGTGTGATTATATAACTTCAAAACATTGAAATAATGGCAAATTCATATTGAACACATCAAACATAATTTGTGGATCAAGTTTGGTTTAATTTGGATGTTGTTTTTGCAAGTTATGCAATTTTATGTACATTCTGGACTTTTATGCAATTTACCCAACTGAGAGGTATTCTTTGTAAATTGTCACATGCATTATAATCCTTATATATTACCTTACCATTATCGAGCTTTTGAACCATGGGGCACCTGGTTGCACCTTGGTTTGAAGGTGTTTCTCTCCAAGGGCATTATAGAGATTACCCTCTTTATAAATGAGCTCATCTTTAGAAGCTATCAACCAATGGGGTTATTGCTTTGATTGGAGGTCGGTTGGGATGGCCTATAAGTGTCCATAAACCAATATTTGATATTCAAGAAGACTCTATGAGCTATCCTTTTTCATGGACATGAAATCCCTAGGCTAAGGACACATGGAAAGCTCCATGGACACCTCATGCTTGATTTCTTCCTTATCCATAAAGGTTTGCATGTCCATAGGCACCCTTAGCATTGGACACATGGAAAGTAACTTGAAACCACTTGCTTGACTTATTCCTTATTCATAAAGGCTTTCATGTCCATGGACACTCTTATACATGATACATGGAAAGTCTCATAGATGCCTCATACTTAACCTCTTCCTTTATATAGCCATATCTACCCCTTCCCAACTCCCAATTCGAAAAATGTTGCTCTCCTTTATTCCCTATAGATTAGAGCATCATTCCTACTCTATATTTCCACGAAGGCTCTGTCCCAAGGTAAAATTAGGTTCCTACCTTGGTATAGAAGGCTCCTAGGGTTTCAAATTTCTGTATTTAGGATTTCTTAAGCTCCTCCTTGGTGATTTCGACCAAAACTAGTATGTTTCTCCTTTGTTTCCCTATTTGCATGTTGTTAGTCTTCCTTCCACCTTCCTCTAGGTTGGAACCCTAGTCTTCCATGGTGAAACCCAACCTAGAGCCCTTAAACACCCCATCTCCATGTTGTTTTATTAGGGTTTTTTGTCTCTAAAGTGGAGAAGTTGCTTCTTGGTCAAGATATGAGCTTTGATGGAGAAAACAACCTCTCTAAGCTTGGTAACCTTACTTATTGGTCATGTACACCTTCTCTAGAGATTATTTGGATGCCTAGGCTTAGATCTAGAACTGACTTGGACTGTTTAGACTCTAAACTTGTGGTATGATTGCATCCCACATTATTTCTATATTGAGCAATTTATAATTCGTCTTTCTAAATGTATGATGTATCCCCTATTATTCTATGTTGAGCAATTCACCTATTATTATTCATTCTCTTTGTCCTATGGACATTAGCCATTACACAATGTCTTTTCTTTTGAAAATCATGGTTCATGTGAACTACCTTATTTGATATTGATCATGTGATCATGGATATACTTTTGAACTCTTATCTTATGCTTTGTTCGTGATGGAACTCTAAAAGATGACATGTGATGTCTTTTGCCCACTTATGAGGTGGATGTATATGTTGGTTACTTATGTGGTGACTATTTTAAATATTCGTACTACACTTTCTGCTTGCCTCTACATTTAACATGCTATGTGATTCAGTAGCATTAGAATAGTGTAATTGCATGGGTTTTTATGGAAGATATGTTATGTCCCGTCGAGCAGATGTAATATTTCCTACTCTTTTGGGATGGAAAGGAACCTCATACCCAGGGCAAAAAGTGTGATTCTTGGCCCATGTTTTATATATTTGGGAGATCAGAAGTATTCCTTTCTCTATCAAGTTTCAAGTTTATGAGACTTGGCCGCCATTGTGTTTATATTGTTCTAGGGCTATGTTTATCTCACATGCATGCAGGTTGATGATATGGGGTGTGTGCCCTAATTCTTTACATGTGCTTGTGTGGCACAATCTTTATGTTTTATTAATGGCAAGTATTCTTTTGTTATCATATGATTTCAATTCCTTTTCTCTTGATACCCGTTTGGGTGGTCCTTATCCTTTCTATGGAAAACCTTTTATATTTGATGTCCTTTATTCCATATATTGCTCAAATTTCTATTTAGTATGCACATACCGGCCTTTGTTGATGTCATCTATCTTCTCTTATTTCTTCGGTATGCTTCCAACCCTAGGTGAAGGACTTGGATGATAAGGCATGATGTTTTAGACTATCTTAAGGAGTTAAAGCTTGGAGACAAAGTTGTTATGGTTTAGATTTCCCTCTACTAGATCCTTATGTTGAGTGATACATGTAAACCCGTTATGGGATATTATTATGTACTTTTGTAATCTTTTGTGAAAATTGAATATAGTCAACATTTTTATTCCGCTGCTACACTTTGGTTATTTTGAATACCATTTATTGAAGTTTGAAAATTTGGCACCTATTCTATCATTCCTTTGAGTGTGTTTGGAATGGATGTTTTATTCTTCAAATTTTCTTTAGTAAGGGGGTGATTCCACCTCCTTGTTACAGAAACCATAGATTGTAACATAAATTAAATACTATAAATATAAATCCTCCATGTAGTTTTAAGCATCTTTTCTTTTGGTGTCTTTTTCTCTGGATGTCCATTTTGCAGAATAGTTTTAAGTTAACTCAAAATTCCGTGAATAAAAAACACGGTCAATATAACAAGTCATATTGGTATGTGTGGGAAAAAGTTTGACGTGTAGGTGTAACAATATAGTCAGCCATAGCAACAAATATGATTACCAAATTGAACATGTATTTTTTTTCTAACTTCTCAACTTAATCTCTATGGGACACTCCCTCTCTGGAGTATTCATGTGGGGATCCCTCTCTTAGGCTATTCCTTGTAGTGGACACATCATACATAGGCCTAGGTCCAAACACCAGTCACCATAGTGACATTCTTACACGGACCTTTGCCCGGGGTGATCTTCTCTTTTGGGCCAGATCACTGGTCACCATAGTGACATTTCTTACATAGGCCTTAGACCAAGGTGATCTTCTTATATCAGCCTGATCATTAGTCACCATAGTGACTTCACTTGCATCCCACATGTATATCTTACATCCAGGAGAGATAGTTGACCAAGTTATTCTTATATAATGGGATAATCATAGTCACTTTCAAGATTACATGAATTATATAAACAACCAATAGTTTATACGCAATCAATGCAGAAAACCTAGAAAGTCCTAGGCAATTGTGTATGTCAAGTAGTCATAGGCGTAAGCACATACCTTTCTCAAAATTACCTTGATGTCCAAGAAGAAGGCAACAAAGTAATCAATCAAGCAACACCTAAATATTTAACTTGGCGATAATCTATCATTAAGATTGACTTGGGTTCAAAGTTAGGATTTTGAGGTCAACTTAGGGTTTCATTAAGGATTTGTCTTTCCAAACCCTAATTATCACTTTTATTGCCTTTTTGGTTTAGAAAACCCAACTTTATAACCATATACATTTTTAACTCAAGAAAACCCTAAATATCCAACTTTATGAATTATTAATCCCAAATTAGATTCAAGATACCCATTTGTCAAAAAAGATCAGTCTTTGACTATTAAGGTCAATTAAACATGTTATAAACATCAAAACCTAGAAACTAGGCTTTGTATACATTAAACACATTAACGTTACCAACTTTTAGGCATTTTTAGAATTAGAAGAATATCTAGGTCTTGACATTTTTATTGGATTTCTTGTATTTTTTGATCAAGTTTTAGATTTTGCATGTCCCCATCTGAGTTACCAATAATTATATAAAATTATTACAAATTTAGCATTAATGGGCCAACAATAGAGCACCATGTCGAAATTATCTATTTTATCCATTTTTACACATGGGTCCAGCTTCAGTGAACAGGCTCCGACCATGTCAATTCTTACTCAGCGTGGGGCGGTCCTTTGAGGAAGGTCAAAAGGTTCAAACTACCCCTGGTTCTATGAACAAGGATTCCATATGCTCTAGGACAGAGATGTAAATCCCCAAAGGAGATTCTTCCTCCTCAACTTGCGCTGGATGCAACCGACGATGGAATTAACCCCCACATTGACTCTTGGTTCTAGGATTTGTCCTTCCTGGTCGTGGTGTCTATCCCCTTCACTGAGTTCCCTAAAACTGAACTGGCCATCGTGTGGTGGTAGGGGAGGTCCAAAGTATGGCTAACACCTCTAGAAATAGAAGAACAAGGCAGTAGGGAGATATGAAATTACCTACCCAAAATGTCAGCTTAAACCACCCACGAAACTCCTGAGGGTCAAATGGTGGTTGTCCTACCCTATCCATGGGTTGTGGGGGTTTGAACCACTACCCCGCTGATGATCCCTGAGATCTAGGAACTGCAAATAGGGAATAGGTGTAGCAGTCTCCCTCATGGCCTCTAGTTGTGTTGGGGGCCCTTGGGAACTCCTCACAATGCTTTCCCCGAGCCAATTGCTATGAGATGCCTTAGGTCCTAAGGATGACAGTGACAGAGTAGCAACAACAAGGTGGAACTGTTCGGGGATGAAGGAAGACCTCACGATCAATTATGAGTGGGTTTGAGTTTGTGAAGGATAGTAGATGTCGGGGGTTCCCTATTTATAGACTAGGGTGATGGGTTGGAGGATGATTCTCTTAAACTGTAGATTTCCGGAAAGAACAGATTTGGGCACTTTCTAAATAAGGGACAAGAGATGTTGTGTAAGGGGTCCCAGGTTTGTTTCCTTCTCCTGAGTCTATTTGAGGAATAATTGCGGAGGGGGTGGAGAAGGGGGGGAGAGAGAGGTAGGAAAGGAACATGTTTTATATTTATTTGACCTTCCTTTCTATCATGGGGTTGAAGATGACTCCGTTAGATTCTATTCTGATGGGGGCTCGTAATATTAAAAATCTAGTTTTTGTATTCCTTTTCTGAGTTATAAGGTGACATAAAATACATTTCTTTATAAATCCTTTCACTTTATGAAAACTTGTTAAAATCATATCTCTGTTTATCCTTGGAATTCCAAAATTTAAAGGAAATTTTTTAATGACTTTATCTAATTGTGGGAGTGATTAGAGACCAAAATGCCAATTTTAACGATACATTTCTTAGTCTCCAAGTATGACCTCTTTATCGTATCATTTACAATATCATTTATATTATTTTCTCTTTCTACCTTTTTCCCTATCTTCTATTTTGATGACTTTTCTTATTAGGAACCATGTGAAACCAAAACCAATCCATTAGTGGCATTTAACACCACTTTTCTAGAGGATTCTACCCACTTCCAAAAGTACATTATTTCTTATCCATAATCTTTTGCATTTCTTCTTAATATTGGATTTCTTTTTCTTCCTTTTCCCCTTATATCCATTACTGGACTAATAAAATAGTAAGAGCCACAAAATCCATAACAAAGGAAAATTTGCAAAAGAAAACCATACTTTTAAAACAAAGTACCCTAAATTTCCAATGTATCCTTTTTATTGAAATAATTGCATTTCAACTAAGTAAAATACAAGTGAAAACCAGGTTATAACATCCTTCCCCTCTTATTGGAATATTTCCCTCAAAATTTGACTAATCATACAAAAAGTTCAGGATGAGACTTTTCCATGCCTGTCTTTAGCTCCCATGTTGCTTCATCCTCTCCATGGTGCTCCCAAAGAACCTTTACCATCTCCATCTTTTATTCCTGAGCTCTTTCATCTTGGTATCTAATATCCTCATAGGTGACTCAAAGTATGTCAATCTCCCTTAGAGTTCCATAGTCTCAATGCTCAATACATAGCTTGGATCCTTCACATAGAGCTTTAGATTGGACACACGGAAAATGTCATGCATCATATGATACTGTGGAGGTAACGCTAAATGACAAACAACTTCACCAATTAGTTCTAGGATGTCAAATGAACCCACATATCGTGGACTCCATTTTCCTCTATTCTTAGCTATAGCTAAGAGGGGTCAGATTTTTAGAAACACATAGTCACCTACAATAAAGTGCAAATATGTTCTCTTTGTGTTAGAATACAACTTCAATTAATCCTAGGTTCTCTTTATCCTTTGCTTCATCAAAGCAACCTTGTCAGCATACAACTATAGTTCCTCTAACCTCCATAAGATTCGCTCACCGACATCATCCTAGTAAAGAGGTGACCAACACATTCTCCCATAAAGAGCTTCTTACGGAGGTATCCAGATACTAGCTTGATAACTATTATTATAGGCAAACTCGACTAAGAGCAAGTACTTCTCCAATGATTCACACCAATTGTTAACACATGCTCATAACATATCTTCTAAAGTCTGGATCATCCTCTCTGATTGTCCATAAGTTTGGGGGTGAGAAACTGTGCTAAATTTCATCTTCGCACTGAGTTCTTCATGCACTTGCTTCCATAACTTAGAACGGATGGTCATGATCAGAGAAAATAGAACTCGAAACCCATGAAAATGGACTATTTCTCTGATATACAATGCAACTCACTACAACAAACATTCACATCAGCGGCCTTTCAGAAATACCACTGAAAAAAAATCCAGTAAATAGGTTTAGCGGCATTTGTTGACATTTAAAAAAATGCCTCTAGCGCCAATGCCACTAGGAAGATAGTGGCTTAAGTTGTAAAAGCCACTAAACGTTTGTCTTTAGTGGCTTCAAATAAATGCCACATAAAGGCCACTAAACCATCATTTGGCATTTATAGAAAAGCCACTATCCATCATTTGGCTTTTATACAAATGCCACTATTTTGTATAATGTTGTTGTATAAAACGGTTTTGATTGAATGTAGTGGCTTATGAAAAAAGCCACTAATGACATACTAGTTTTGCATTACTATTTTTTTATGGATTTTAGTTAGTCAATTTGTAGTTCATGATCAAGTTTTCTAATTCAATACCAATTGAAGCCGAACACATTCCAAAAGTATTGAACTTTTTTATTTATAATCAAATGACAATTACATGGGCAGGACATTTTACCTTGCCCCTTTTATTGAATACAACAGCATCACATATGACTATATATGGTACATATTGTAGACATGAACACTAACTGGATAACAACTCATTTTGCACTTGGAGACCCCCCAAAGGAATACAAACTCATTTTCTTACAAAAACATACATCTCCATTCTAGCATTCCAAGTAGTTGTGAGCTTCTACAGGAGTAGACCAGCTACACTGCAATGAAGGTTCATCCTTCTTCTCAGCTGTAGTAATAGCATTACGGCCATATGGTCATCAGATTCCTCAGCAGGTTCTTCCTTCTTCTCTTCCACCTTGGCAGTAGAAGCAGCAGGTGCAACTGCATAGCCGGAAGCTGCAACAGGGGCAGCAACAACTACAAACTTGCTAGGATCTTGCAATGAAGTGAGCAAAATGTTGAGCACTTGCATGCAAATGTAAGACAAAAACACTTATAGCACTAGCATGTTGTTAAGATAGTATCAGGGAAGATAGCACCATTGCCAAATTTATCAATAAGGTCATCTTTAGTAAGGTGAAGGACCTCAGGGCTGAATACAGAACCACTGTCATAAACTGACAGCACAACCAGTCCATATGAGAAGGGCCTAATGTTGAGCTTGGCAAGAAGGGCAGCCTCAGAAGAACCCATCTCCTCACCTTTCCTAATAAGTTCGACAATGGTGATAATTTCAACTGTACCATTCACATTATGTCATCTGAATAGAGTTTGCCATGCAGCAAATCTGTAGACATTCAACTAAGCACACAACTAAGCACATGATAAAAAGGGTGCAAAGCTGACAATCTTGACAATTCTGTAGAAAGCAAAAGATGGTTATCAAACTCAATGTTGTCCAGGGTTCTCATAAAACTATAGTCTACATAATAGGTTGAAAGATTTTTAGTAAGGTAAGAAAGCATATTATGATTAATAAGAGAAGAACCTGGTGAAGGCCTTCATGTTGTTATAGATAGATCTTCCTTCGCCAACTGCAATAATTATTGTACTGAAGTTATCATCAACAATAACCATGTTTGAAGCCTCTTTGGTAACCTGTACTGACACATAAAAAGAGAAGAAACAATCATTATCGATAATAATTACTAAAAGACAAGAAGATAGATATATAAATTGACATATAGCAAATATACTACCTCAGTTCTAGCAATTCCCATGGAAATACCAATGTCTGCCATTTTCAGAGCAGATGCATCATTGACACCATCACCAGTCATGGAAACCACCACATGTAATAAACAACTAACAACAAAACATGCAAGTTGACTATGTAGATCAGCAGGAGGCTTCAGGTGTTCAAGTCTATACTAACATGGCCACCAAGAATAGATTCACTATCCCCTGATAAGCAAAAAGAGTTTCCATAACAGATTCACTATCTCCTTCAACTGAAAAAAAGCAAAGTGAAGTAGTGAAATATACCTTATCCAGGAATCCTTAAAACAACCTAAAGCAAAACTGGAAACCAATGTTGGCTAGGCAGCAATACATCAAAAACATGTAAGCATGCACCATTTTGTTGGATTGCATGTAAGACCAGTTCTAGGGTGAGGAATCTCATCTTTGAGTCCTAACATCATCTCTGTTCTTGGAGATTAAAGGCCAATCACAAGAGCTGAGCTGAAGCCTTTCACAAGAGATGAGATGACAACCTTAGCTCTCGAGAGTGGCCTTTCATCTCCAAAAACATGCCTTTTTGAGTCCTAACAGCAGCTCTGTACTTGGATATTTAAGGTCATTCTCTGTACATGATCTTAGTAGAGGATCCTTACTATAGTTATTGGCTTTTAGGGCCTACATCACAACCACATGTTACAGAAAGGGTATTATTATAGATGTTATTTTAACAATTAAGGGAACATGGAGGAACTGATATTACTAAGAGCACCCATTATTTCTTGAGGCTTCTTCCTTGACTTCTTAACCAAAGC
Source organism: Alisma plantago-aquatica (assembly GCA_963693085.1). Lineage (NCBI taxonomy): Eukaryota > Viridiplantae > Streptophyta > Magnoliopsida > Alismatales > Alismataceae > Alisma > Alisma plantago-aquatica. Next base: position 221,703,499 of record OY856410.1, on the reverse strand, counting down.
AGTGTATGGAAATGTTGAAAATGACTTGTTGTACCATGGAAATGTTGAAAATGACTTTTTGTACCTCTGTAGAGAAATTAGGATGCATAGAAGCATGTGACTAAAATATCTCAGTTACATTTTAGACATCTTAATAGCCTAAGTATTGAGCAATCATAGAAGCTCAACCACAAACCATCTTGAGGAGAATCACCACAGCAAAATATGTTGTGTAAATCTCACACACAAGATTCCAAAAACACTGCTCATAGCTAAAAACCACTTTGGCTAGGCTGTAATACTACCTTAGATACTACTTTTAGATACTACTTTGTCTATGCTGCAATACATCAAGAACATGTAAGGATGTACCATTTTGTTGGATTGCCTATAAGATCAGTTCCAGGGTGAGGAATCCCATTTTTGAGTCCAAACAGCAGCTCTGTTCTTGGAGATTAAAGGCCATTCACAAGAGCTGAGTAGAAGCCTTTCACAAGAGATGAGCTGACAACCTTAGCTCTCGAGAATGGCCTCTGATCTCCAAAAACTGTCCTTTTACGCAGTGACATGGTGTTTATTGTGGAAGGAACAAAATGCACAATTCTTCAGAGAAATATTGACTTAGTAAGCTATCATGCAACATGTGATCAAGTTATTAAAGAAAAATTTATAGAGAACTATTGACTTAGGAAGCAAAAAAAGACATTCACATTCAGCAGGTCAAAACAAAATATGTTGTATAAATGTCACACACAAGAAGGTAAGACACTACTCATAGCTAAAAGCAAAATAGGATTGTCATTTGGCAACATTGTCTATGACAATGGACATGAAATAATAGTATCTAGATCTTTATGTACTAATAAAAAATTGGACCAAAGAAACACAACTATAGATTTCATCTCTCTACATAGTATCCAAGAATGCAATTATCTATCTTTACACTTCATGACCTGCAACAAATGGAAATGACTTAAATACTAGTTTTGTTTTCAATTATGTCATATTTTAAGCAATACTATATGCTCACTTTGGTAGTAAATGTGATTTTGGCCATGCTATGACATTGCCAATATCTTCATCCATATATTGATATTGATCAGAAGGTCTGACTAGAGGTTCATTGGCCATCACCACAACCTCTACATAAACACCAACACATGATGAGCCTAAAATTGCACCTCCCACCATTTGTAAGGGGTCAACCTTAGATACATGACCGATTGCAACTTTATCATTTGCATCTACGATACTCAGCACATACACTTCCTATAAACAAAATACAATTTAAATAAAAAATTTATATAAACATAGAATGATGTGCAATTTACACAAATACAAACATACTTGTCCCCTATAAATTGTCGAATGTCTCATTCCGATCTGCACAATTATTTTATCTTTGTCATAAGGCCATCAAATTTTAACATGGAAAATAATTGATACCACACATCTCGTATAAAATGTATTCATACCTGGCCAGTGCGTACATGTTGTGCTGATTGACTGTTTCCTGCTCTAGACATGGCTAGTATCTGCTCTATTTTTGCATTTTGTTCTTGAATTTTAGCTTCAAATTCCATTCGTTGTTGTTCAAGATGATCCTGGAAATGCTTCCTTTGCTCTTCATCAGCTTCTCGGGATTTACGGTTCTTGCCCCAGATATCAGAAGGTGATGGTCCAAGTCCATAACCACGAACATATCCTGGTCTCTCTTCTCCCATATAACATCCCGTTGGTTTCTTCACAGCTCGTCACCTACCTCAGAAATTTTTTCCTACACACAATAGAACATAGGAGATGAATTTTATACCAAACATATAAATATTTCCATGTAGTAAATGTAACATAATACTATTGGATAGGAATCCTTGTACCAAAATTTTGGTGGATTCAATATCAACTATGCTCCCATCTTTTTTACTATGAGTTTTCTCAAAAAACTCAATGGGATCAACTTCCCCGCATGTTTCCTTCTCCAACTGTATCATTCAAACAAGGTTATTGCTAGCATCATTTAAATGGATGTCTTCAAATTGTCCAATTGGATCACAATATTGACTAACTTACATCATGTTTCAGACAAGCAAATGACTTGGTTCCTGTTGTGTGGCTAACCTTTTGAAATTTTCTTCTTGTCTTGTTAGTTACACACTTCCTCTGTGAAAAAAAATTGCAGCATTGTCCATAGTAATTATCTGTGAGGTAAATGAAATATCAATTAATAGATACAAAAAATTACCTTTCCTTTATTGCTCCTCCAGTAATCCACAAGAAATTTCCATTGAGACGTTTCCACGCGGGGAACAACTTGTTCAAGTTGTTGTTCATATGGACTATCTTCTACGAAGTATAGTTTCTGTAACTCCCACTTGTGGTCCTTCATTTCTTTCCCAATCTCTTCATTGTCCACTCCTTTAATTCTATGTCCATCATGAATTTACTCTACCGACAATAAGGATATCAATTAGAAGCTTCACTTAACCATTTAAAAATAAATTTTAATATTGTACCTTCACAAAATTCCATATGGATTCTTTTTTATTTGCTGGAAATTGTCTCCAGTCCTCGTAGTTTAATGGACAAAGATTGGGATCTCTTGCAATGGTTGTCAAAAAACTTGATAAGTGACATTGGTTTTTACCCACTGGTTGTCCAAATTGATTTATCTCAATGGGAATTTGATCGCCGGGCTTTCTTTTCTAGACTTGCAAACATTGTGTTCGACCACGTGTGCGATGTCTTTAACCTAAGCATTCATTTATATATCATTAGATGCAGCACTATAAATGCAATGATATGAATAAACTGAATTCCTAGCCCATCCGTAGGTGTTGGCGTAGCATTCAATGACTCATCATGGTGATCAGAGACATCATTTTGCTCCATGGTTTCTTGAAATGCATTACTGCTCTGGCTATTTCCAGCTCTACTCTCTACTCTTCTTGATTGATTGGACACAGGAACATTGACAGTAGGCACCGGGGGTCAGTGTCTTTGACCTGAGAATTCATTCATAAAGGATACAACATAAATGGAAATTATATATCTTTAGATGCAACACTATGAATGCAATGATATGAATTAACTGATTACCTAGCCCATCAGAAGGTGTTGTTGTAGCATTCAATGACTCTTGATGGTGATCGAAGAGGTCATTTTGCTCCATGTGGTCATGAAATGGATGGCTGTTTTGGCTATTGGCAACTCTACTGTCTACTCTTCTAGAATGATTGAACACCGAAGCATTGCTATTAGGCACCCGTGGTCGATGTCTTTGACCTGAGAATTCATTCATAAAGGATACAACATAAATGGAAATTATATATCACTAAAGGCAACACTATATATGCAATGAATTAACCGATTACCTAGCCCATCATAAGGTGTTATTGTAGCATTTAACAACTCATCATGGTGATCATATATGCCATTTTGCTCCATGTGATCATGAAATCCATGGCTATTTTGACTATTGGCAACTCTACTGTCTACTCTTCTTGAATGATTGGACACCGAAGCATTGCCATTAGGCACCCGTTGTCGATGTCTTTGACCTGAGCATTCATTCATAAAGCATACAACATATATAGAAATTATATATCATTAAATGCAACACTATAAATGCGATGATATGATTACCTTGTCCATCACAAGGTTTTCTTATAATAGTAGATCTAGCAAAAGTGTTATTGAATTTCTTTGGTCTATCATTTTGAACATTAGGTGGAAGGGAAGCTAAAAATTTTTTGGAGCAATTACTGGATGACATGTTCAAAGCTTTCCAACAACCTTGTGGAGTAATGCTAGGTAAATGAGTCCCCATACAAGAGTAAATGATGTTGTTATGATCATTACTTATAGCTGTCTTATTATGGAAGCTGTCACTTAACTATTCTCTCATCCTGAGTATATCAAGTCACACAAAAATGAAGACACTTAAAACAAAATTGAACAACATAAAAGGTATTTACTACTCGTTTGGTCATCCTCTGCCATCCAACAATTATCCATTCTTAAAAATAGTAAAAAATATAACATTTATGAGTAAGTCTGTCATACAAACAACATAGTTATAATAAGGATAAAACTAGAACATCACTTTGAGGAAATCCTCAAAGAAAAACATCACTCCAAACCACACCAGAGAAAAATATTTGCAAGCCATCATCAAGATCACATTGGGTACCTTAAATTCACAGTACTTGATTGATTACTAATGTTCATTATGTAATACAACACAAATTACATTTTTTGATTATTTCCTAATTTAAAAGTTAAAAAAATTCATCAACAATTGTGACGGATGTTATGACTGTGACATGTCCGTTTTGTTGATGATGTTGTGTTGAGGATGGAGTCGCTTGTAGATGAATATGAACTGATGGTCATGGGGTACAAGGCGGTACCAACGGGCAAGGATTGCACCTCAGGCATGCCGAATTCATCGAATGACGTCTCCTCAGATACGGTACAGCCTGGCTCGTGCATATACCATCTCAGGTGAGAAGGAAAACTATTGTTGTAGTTATGTATATAAGCCTATATGGTATTGTCGCCAATCAGACGAAGCAAAACCCGGTCCGTACGGCCAATTCCCATTCTCCCAATCCACCCATGCCAACTGGTTGTGGATACCAGATTGCCGTCACCATCATACTGAACCTTGATTACATTTTTCGAGTTCCCAAACTTTGAGGTCATTTGACCAGCCGTGCAGCATTTTTCATCCAGATGACGCCAATGTCTGGGAATGGTGAGTTGTGCAAGTGTACGATCGTCTAGGGTGATGTCCAACTTTTCTGCTTCAGGGAAAAGGAGCAGGGGGTAGATGCCTAGGCCATAGTGAATGTTGTGGGTGAACAAAGACTGCAAAATATTAGTACTAAAAATTGTAAGTATATATAACGATATTATAAAATTTCAAAAAAAAAAGTATAAATTTGCAAAATATAGAGAAATATATTGTTTAAACTAAAGCAAGTAGTCCATAAACATATTCCCCATGGTTTCTATCAACATCGACAGGAATGAACCCATTAGAGAATGGGCAACATCATTATCTAGTTTGATGAAACCTGGTCAGGGACCATACAAGTGTACAACTTGTATAAGATCTGAGTGTAGAAGACCCAGAACTTGGAGGAACTGGTGTGTTAGCCAGCTGATGGTTCCTGGCCCAAGGCGAGAGGTTGGAGTACATATATAATACAGATGTATAATTGGCTATAAACTTCTTGAGTAACATAACATGCCATCAAAAGACAAAAATTGATTTAGGATATCGAACTGAAGTAACCATAATGCAATGTGTTTACATTAAAGCAGTACTGAGATAAGACGTACACTCCATAAAAACATGAATCAACCATTATGTAAACATCACTGCATAGAAGTCATGCAATTTGTTCAATATAGAAATCAAGAGGGAAAACCAGACTTCCTATGGCAGAGAAAAAATTATTGTTGTTCCACAATGGAACCCCTACATTTTGTGCAATCATAGCTTAGTGTTAATAGCAACTTGTTTGCATGCCCTTGGTATCTTGCTTCATTGTTGCTTAAAGACCCTAATTTTCAGGGATGGTGAAGGTTTTTTGTCAATTGGTAGTGCAGAAGAATATAGACCATTCAAACTTACGTTAATCAAAGGAAAATTGAAGAAACCACATCCAAAAAAACATGTATACTATAAGTAATTATACAAAGGTCATATTCTTCCTTAGACATTTCTGAATCTAGAATATTACACAAGAAATGACCATCTCATAAACCTTGTTATCTCCTTAGCCTCTTCCTACATACATAAAGATGAGTATCTCTCCCCTTCATTAGCCTACTGGTGGGAACCCCTATTCTCATCAGAGAGCGCCAACCCACCAAAGGTGGTGGCCTAGGTAAGGATACATTACTTGCCTATTCGTCAATGTTTTACAAACAAAGATACAGGAGATGTGTAGACATCACATGAGCACCTAAGCGACCACTTTTTAAAAAGTGGATGCTTCATTTTCCTTATAATTTAATACAACAATACACACATTTTTATATGAATACACTAACATTTAGCAAACTTGTATACATAACAAAAACCAATGCAACACTGTAAAATAAAACAACGGAATCATCATATTTCAAGACTGTAAAATAATCCAAGTTTAAATCTAACAAAGAAGGATGGTCGATGGCTTGATATAAATGATTAAGGAAGTGATTGCTGGATATAAAACAACGGAATCATCATATTTCAAGACTATCTTCATAAACCGATTATCATATATACCTTAATAGAATGGAAACTGCGAGAATGGATGGGAAAGACCATGTGTATTTATTATTTTCTGGGGTGTACTTACCTGTCGCACACCGAAGCAGTTGGGTGGCAAACCGCCGCTGTCCTCTCCGGCAAGTTGGGAGACTGATCTCTTCCTCGGCATCCCCTCTAACCCTTGGCAACGTCGCTGGCACCTTGGAGAAGAGCAGAGAGTGTTCCAACAGGTAGCGTCTATAGTCTGGAAGATTAGGGTGAATAGGCTAGGTCGACTTCACGGGTTCTGCGAGTAGAGCAAATGTTGGGAGTAAATGTCTCTGCCCAATGCGTGGAGAAGAGGAACCGTTTTGAAGGCCGGGAAATCCGCGCGGGAATAGAAATTTTTTACTAATTGTGGCCCACTCATTTGATTTGGCAATTTTGAAATTCCACTAATTAATTATAAAAATGCCTTAATTGGTAAGTCTTTTCTATAAACTCCATAATATGTGGTTTAGAGGCATTTAAATTACAAATGCCACTGCATTACATAGATAGTGGCATTTTTTTAGAAAAGCCACTGGAATAAAAGCCACTAATGGGTATTTTTGCTGTAGTGACTAGATCTTACACCTTGACAGTTATCTTTAGGGCAAGGAAGTGTGTTGACTTGATTAGACGGTCCATCACAGCCCATTTTGCATCACAACCTTTTTTTATCTTGGGGAGACACAAAAAAACCATAGTAATCTTGTCCCATTTCCATTCAAGAGTTTCAATTGATTGCAATAATCCACCAGGTTGTTGGCATTCAACCTTCACCATTTGGCACATGTGACAACTAGCTACCTATGAAGGTATGTCTTTTTCCATTCCTGACCACCAAAAGTATCACTACAAGTCCTTAACACATCATCGTGGTGCTAAGTTGTAGGGTAAACTTAGACTAATGAACTTCAATGTCCTTAAGGGTGAATCCTCATGAAGCCATATACAATTTTTATTTTAGATTCTACCATACATACCCATCGAGATATGTGTCTGAGGCTTTTCCATCAAACATTTCATCGCATCTCACTTGGGTTGTCTAACTGGGCTGCTACAAGCTCGGTCAACAAGTCAGACTTGATTTGTCTTTACTTGGTACCTCAACACATAGTTAGAGAATTACTCTTGTGTTGTTCATCTGATTGGTTATTACATATATAGAATTCAAATTCCACTTGTTAATTATATTTTCATTTGAAATTTTAATTTGGCAGTTACCTTCTATACCTAGGTTTCCAAACCATTTATTCAATATTCTCCCATAAGGGCGGGGTAACACCTCCAACCCTCAATTATTATAAATGGATTTCAACATAAGTATTCATTTCTCATATCATTTCCATTGTTTTATTATTTGTATATGGCATGTGTCTGCCCCATCTCTCACACTCATAACAAGATGAATAAGCATTTGGTTGCAATCCAAATACAAAGCTCATCCCATTCGAAGAGTAGTGACGGTGCATTCAGACATTATCTTTTAATTTCATATTTAGGTTTAATTATTCTCCACGTCATTCCAAACCATGAATACCACCATTCCCTTAGTTTTATGCACATGTAGGAAAAGCTTCTTTCATAACCTTTGAGTCCTAAGAATAACTCCTTTTATGATTCTTATTCAAACATTATCACACGTCTTCTTGTACACCTCTCATGTCTCATCAGACTTAGTCATTCCCTCAAGATCTCTAGGGCGTAGGTACCTTGGAGTAATCTCCTCTTGACCCCCAAGGGACTTATGCACTTAGTACATGATCATTCCATGTCCTCATATTTCTCATGTACCTTTAATTATCCTACAAGATCATAGGGTTGACTTGTGTCTTTACACTTCCTAAGGGTTTCATTGGGATGTCACAACTTTATTCTATTCTACTACACATTTTACTTGGGTTTGTTCTAGTAATATCCATGCACACTATATCCTTTACAATTCTTTCATCCAGATCTCCTTCATCTCTTAGAGCATATGTAGTTTACTTAATGTCCCTTTATTGGGCTTATGGTGACCTCCTTAGTCCCATTATATCAGTCATTTCCATAGTGATTTTTCCTCATGTCCCTTAGAGATGGCTTACATAGGTCCAAAGAATCATACCCAAAATATGCTCCTACATGTGGTATTCACTTAATCTCTAGTCTTTAAGTGACTTTTAAGGTTATATCAAATGTCAAACCAATTTGTGAACTTAGCCTTCTTAAAAAGGTCTTATCCCAAGACAAGATAGAACTAATACATGGAAATTCAAGAACATACTTGAAGTAAAATTTATTTCTTTATAAAAGAATATGTCATTTAGGCATATTTCTCATTATACCATCCATGCACTTTCTATCTGGGACTTATATTATTATACCATGTGAGTTAACATTCAAGAATTCAATAATTATCAAATGCTTCATTTCTAGTTTACATTTAAGTTCCACATGCTTAGAACTATATTATTTCATATATTTTCTGATACAAAGTGTACTATAACATGCTAGGGATGGCCACTTTCCATAAGTCAATATGCATCGACTTTAGCTTCCTTATCATCAATGGAGAAGACTCACACCTAGAAATATTCTTCAACAACTAGGATTGTCCCTTGTGGTGATGCAGCCACTGGCTGAGCTACTGGACTTGGTCTCGAGGGTCAAGGAGAGGACAGTCAACCCAGATATGTCCTTCCTACTGATAGTGATATCATACTTTATTCTCATAATGGCATCTGCCGAGGTACTTCTTTCCATAGGTGCGGAAGGTGGGTTTGGGATTCTTGTGATAGGGTTTACCTTTCATCCATTCCTATGATTACAACCTTGCCATCTTCCATTACCATTCCTTGGGGAAGAAGTTCCTTCTTGAAACACTAGATATCTGAAGGTTATGAGCAGGCACAAATTTGTAGGTTTTCGAGCCATCAACGAGGCCTTATTTGGGGATGCAAACATTCTAAATAATGTTCTACTTGCCTCTCTTCGGTCAAGATGTAGTCAAAGCACCCAAGGAGGTGAAACTTTTGAGCATAGTCTTCCATAATTATGCTACCCCGATACAGGAGCATAATCTGCTTTCATGTATCCTTCTGGGTGAATCTCACAAAGAAGATGGTACAAAAGTTCATCCATGCCATCAGTTCTTTGATTACGTCTTTGTTGATGTAATTCTCCTACCAAATATTTGATGTTCCCTCAAGTAGGTGAGAAGAAATTAGAACCATCATGTTGGGTTGCACCTCTAGAAAGTGGAAACTATTTTCCACAATAAGAATCCATCCTTCCGCATTATCGACTACCTTAGGGTTGTCTTCACCACATAACTTCTGTATATCCAACTTGACAAAGTCAAGGATGGTGGATACAAGACGAGGGTGGACAGGTAGGGGTTCACCATTCTCATTTTTGGAAACATCTTTGAGTGCAAGGGACTAACAGTCTCAATGAGCTTCTTTTGTTGTCCTAGCCAGAGCGCATCAGGGGTATGAACAACTACTTGCTCGATTATAAGTCCAGAATTGGCATCATGGATGGGGTCATCTTCCATCATAATCTTGCACCTAGGGTCATGACCATCTTCAGGATTCACAGTGTCAAAGGAGGAAATGCTAGGATGGAAATCTTCCTTAGTGGTGGCCACCTATGGCCTCCTCCACTCTTGGAAGTTTCATCTTCCATCATCCCCCTTACGGACATTCTCTTCTAGTAGGGGGGCCTTCCCTCATGGTAGTCAAGGATGATAATGGTCTTCGTGTGGGCCATTCTATTCACATAAATTAACTTTATTAACTCAATTTCATACTTAGAGTATTAAAGCATCATAATAATTATGTCCATGACACCTTTGTTCACATGAATTTTATTATTTGGTAGAGGATGCCTTAATCCCTAATATTCATAACCCCAGTACTCAGAAATGGATAAGGAGAGCAGTTATAGGTACCTAGGGTTTAGTGAGTGAAGGGGGTAGAGCAGTGATGAAATTAGATGAGAATAAATCCTAGAGGTATTTTATTTTGAGTAAATTTCTCTAACTTTGGCTAGGCCAGATGCATGTGTCTGGGAGTCCTCATAAGATGACTAGCAGTGCGGAGGAAAATCTTACCAGCCCCAAACCATGGTCCTTTCTACACACCATCGTTTTTGGAAAACACTCTAGTAATTCCCTTCGACTCTATAGAACTCTTAAAATTTAACAACTATTAAGGGTTAAATGGTAAACACGGTTCTAATACCAAATGTAAGGACCCCTCCCTCTATTATCCCCAATTAATATGGACCAAGAGGGAAATGGTCATTATCATATTTATAAGATTAGGGTTTATCAAATAACTAGAAATAATTGATAAGTTTCACTAATAAATGAGTTTGGTAACAAGATGAAAGATATACTCTCCACTAAGGAGTCACATGAAAGGGAAAAAAAAGATTGCAACATGAAATAAAAACTATCTATATAAATCCTCTAGGTAGTTTTAAGCATCTTTTCTTTAGGGTGTACATTTTGCATAATAGTACCATGTTAATCTGAAACACCGTGAATCAAAAACACGGTCAGTATAACAAGTTATATTGGTATGTGGGGGAAACAAAATGTTTGCATGTAGTTGTAAAATTATGGTCATCCATAGAAACAAATATGATTACCTAATTGAACATGTGTTTTCTTTCTAACTTCTCAACTTAATATCTACGGGACCCTCCTACTACAGAGTGTTCATGTGGGGAACCCTCTCTTTAGGGTTAGTCTTCATAGTGGACACATCATCCTTTGGCCTTAGCCTAATCACCAATCACCATAGTGACATTCTGACAAGAGCCTTTTCCTGAGGTGATCTTCTCTTCTGGGCTAGATCACTGATCACCATAGTGACATTTCTTAGTAGGCCTTAACCCGAGGTGATCTTCTTATCCCAGCCTGATCATTCATCACCATAGTGTATTCACTTACATCCCACATGTATCTCTTACACCCACCAAAGATAGTTGAGCAAGTTATTCTTATATAATGTGATAATCATAATCACTTTAAAGATTGTAGGAATTAAATAAACAACCAATGCAAAAAACCTCTGATATCCCCGGGAATCGTTTAAGTTGAGTAGTCATTGGAGTAACCACATACCTTTCTAAAAAGTAACTTGATGTACAAGCACAAGGCAACATAGTAAACAATCAAGACACTGCACTGAAAATAAGGCATAACACCCAAATATTACTAACTTGTCCATAATCTATCATTAAGACTGACTTGAGTTCTAAGATAGGATTTTGGGTAAACTTAGGGTTTCATTACGGTTTTGGCTTTCCAAACCCTAATTATTACTTTTATTGCCTCTTGGTTTACAAAACCCAACTTTATTACCATATGCATTTTTAACTCAAGAAAACCCTAGTTATCCAGCTTTATGAATTATTAATCCCAAATTAGATCCAAGACATCCTTTTTATCGAAAAAGATCTATCTTTGTCTATTAAGGTCATTTACACATGTTATGAACATCAAAACCTAGAAACTAGGGTTTTTATACATTAAACACATTAAAGTTACCAACTTTTAGGCACTTTCAGAGTTAGAAGCTTGTATTTTTCTGATCAATTTTCAAATTTTACATGTCCCCATCTGAGTTACTAATAATTATCTTTAATTATTACCAATTTAGCATTGATGGGCCAACAACAAAGAGCCATGTCGACATTACCTAGTTTATCCATTTTTACTTGTGGGTCAGGCTTCAGTCAATAGGCTCCGACCATGTTAGTGCTTACTCAGTGCAGTCTGGTCCTTTGAGGAAGGTCAAAAGGATTAAATTTCCCTTGGCACTGTGAATAAGGATTCTACATGCTCTAGGGTAGCACTAGTACAAAAATGGTCTATAGCATTGGTTTTTTTAAGCCTATAGTGTCACTTTTCAGCCGACGCCTAAGTGGCCATCGCTATAGAAATTTCTCTATAGGGTCAATTTTTTAAACCAAAAAACTGACCTTGTATAGTAAAAACTGACCCTATAGGCTCTCAAAAACTAAACCCAAATGAGAAATGAAACTTTACCTGAACCCTATAATGTCAGTTTTTTACTAAATAACCGACTCTAGAGATTCTTTCTAAGGATGGTTATATGAGGAAAACTGACTCAATAGAGTCTTGGAATATGATAGAATGACCGTGCCACCTAGTACGACCATGTTGGTCTATATTAGGATGGCCGTGCTACAAGCCACAACCGTTCTACCATATCTCAACACGACCGTTCTACGCGGCACGACCGTTCTACCTCATCCCAACACGGCTGTTCTATTTAACACGGTCGTTCTACGATGCAACACGGACATTCTACGCGGCACGACCAAGATACCTATAAGGTCGGTTTTTTAAGAAAACCGACGCTATAGGGTACAATTTTTTTTAAAATTTCTGTGGAAACTGAATAGAACAAAATAGAAGAACAAGAATAAGATATGGGAGAGGGGAGCATTGATGCTCAACTGTCACCATTCCAAATCACACATTCATAACAAAAATGATTCATATATTGATTTGAGTACACATAGTCACATCATAATTTACAAAATGATAGATTGCAAGTCTGAGATGATATTAAATGTCAGATACAAAAGTAAATATGAAAGAGTACTGAAACCACATACATAAATGGAACGTAATTGAAATATTTATTCCAATTCTATATTGACTTCATTTAGAAAAGCATCTGACCACTCTTGTCGGAATTCATTTAAGTCCTCACGTGTGTAAGGCCGAGTTGTAAAGATCTATAACAAAAAATGCACATGCTAATATTTTATAAAATGACTACAACTCACTTATAAATTTATGATGTTATTCTTTTTTACCTGATCTATAGTCTGAATGTCATCTGATGCTTGTTTGACAATAGCTTGCATATATTTCATTACATAGTAGCCACAAGCCTAGTCATTATTTTGTATAGGACACTACAAATAACGAATTCTACTTAATGTTAGTAAACTACTATAAACAGAAGACTATAAGAGTTGACATATAAGAGTTGAAAATTAATACATATAAGACTAAGCAGTTGTCAAAGTAGCTACCTTGACATTTTTCAAAGTCAATGTCTTTAATTTTGTGGGTATTTGTCCTATGCCTTCACGAAAAGCTTTTATACCCCTATCAATTAAACGATAGTTGGTAAAATATAAATTCTAAACAGAAATATCATGTTGAAGCATTGACTATATTTATGCTTATGCCATAGCTAGCAATTTTATTTTGTGACCCCTTGTTGTATTTCCCATTGGGTTAAGATAATAAAGAGTCATCAATTTTGGGACAATCACCACTAATTCCCAATGTCTAGATCTGAGTAAGAATAAAACAAACATTAAAATAAATACATTTGTTCAATATTAAAATTATATTGAATAATAATAATTACTGGACGTTAAAAGGAATTAGGATAATTTCCTTTCCCACACTAGCAAAATATTTGAATGCATCAGAGAAGTACTCACTCACTTCCTCAATATGTGTCTCCACCTGACTAGTGACCGAAGGAAATAAGAATCCAACATTCTTTATATCAAAGTTTGTGGCCTCAGTATATAAATGGATGTTAAACATTTGTAATTATTTTCATATGTAGAAATAAGCTAAAAATGTGTATTGGAATTTTATATATTGATAGATCCTTACCTTATCCATACTTCTAATATCGAAGTATTCAGCCAATCATACTGGAACAACTCTATAATATCATCAAGAAAAATATAATTGTCAAAGTCCCTCCCAGTTGCATCTTCTATTAAATTGATCAACATTTGTAGTCCAGAGCTTTGGTTGGCTAAGTATCGACAAAAACATTTACATTTACTTTCCAACTAGTCGAATGTGGATTCTGGAATAATAGATGGCTTGGGCATAGGAGGACAACTAGTAGAATTTTTACTTTTTAGTTTGCAAACCTATTAATTAAATTGCATACTTCTATTACACAAGTTCATATATGCAGTCAAATATGAAAAACATGGTAGAATTCAAGTATACCTTGTCATTGATAATCAAGTGTCTAGGACAACCCACCATAGCACCCTCTGCCTCTTCAATTGTACTATATTCAGGATTAGGTATGGGTAGTGGTTTGTCCCCCATTCCATCATACACAAGATGGATGGACACACGACAAATGTCATCAGTAATTTGTTTGCAATGCAATGTACCACCAAGGTTGTACACCTTGCCCGCTGCCACAACATTATATTCTGGAACCTCCACTGCAAGTTTACAGTTCATACCAACCTAGATTGAAATAATATAAGTTATATAGGAAGCAGTAGAACAGATACCTATTACAACTATATATATTATCATATATATATATATATATATATATATATATATATATATATATATATATATATATATATATATATATATATATATATATATATATATATCATACTAATAACACAACATATAGAACAAAAACTTACTACATATTGTTGTGGTGGGTCATTAGGAGTGCTCCCATGACCTTCTACAACTGTAGCATGGGCTTGTACCTCATCACTTGAGAGACGCACGGTATGAATAGGTTGGGAAGGTTGAATAGGATGAAATGAAGACATTATTTCTTTTACTTTCTGCACTACTAATGCTTCAACCTCCTCTTGTGTAAGACCTCCTGTACGACCTCTTTTAGATTGCGAAGGGCCAAAATAAGACTTGAACCCGATGCCAGCTCATAATCCCCTAACACGTCCAGGATGCTCCTTCGTACCAAGAGCAACTAGTAGTTCATCCATGTGGCCAGTTGGGATGAACTTTCCTTCCTTCCTTTGCTCATGGAGATCAATCTATTCATATTTAATAAAAATATTAAATCACAATATCAATTAGATATAAATAAATCTAAGTTTGTGGGAGTTACTCTTTAGTTAGTTGGGATAAACCTACCATCTTTTGTGCCACCTCCTTAGTTGCAGGGTTGACAATTTCACCTGCTCGATTCTTTCTAGCATCGATCCATGTCAAGTGTCGGGGTGGACGCTCAACTTGAGTTGTACTAGATTCTTATCCAGAAGAGGATTGCTTCTCTTGTAGTTGGCGGCGCAAGGCATAACCACCGGGCCCCATGCAACGGCCATGCACATTTTTGGCCCGTCTTTCCTTTTGAGCCTGGTGGATAGCCTAATCATTTAAAATGTGGTATTGGAATTTAGACTTGGAAAACATGTATAAAAAGATTCACCTCCTTAATTGTATAAAATTAAAGATTCATACAATACATCACAATCTTTATGACCTGAAACTCTGCCAAACTCCTAGCTGCAACAAATCTTTCCCACACCTCAGGATCTATAAAAATATATACATTTGTTGCATTCTTCTTTTGTTTAGGATTATCTATAAATTCCCTTGCGAGATATGTCTTAAAACCCCTCCATCGTACACCACAACATTATAGCACTCTTTTCTTGTGATCTTTTTCATTTAGATGAAAAACACCCTATACATATAAAAGAAGCAATTAATAATGTTGTTTTGAAAAGGAATTAATTCCAAGCAAACTAAATTAGAATCAATAGATAAAAAACATATTAAAATAATATCACTTCCACTCACAGATATATCTTTCCATATGAGGTCTTTTTTGGCATTAGGAACATGATGCCAATTTTCTATATCTATTTCTACCTTACTGCGCACGGTCGCCCCTACGTAATGCTTGAAAGCACTAGCATGTTCCCCAACAGGTGCTCCTGTGATATCAAACTGGACTGGAAATTTGTCCCCTTTAGCCCTGAGCTCCTGCAGCCTACACATCAGTGTGGGACCTCTACCTTTCTTAGCATCACCACTACCATCCTCATGGTGTTCATGCTCATGCTTAGAATGTTCATCTTCACTCACCATTTTAGAACCTGCAAGTATACATGATAAAAAAAAAGTGATAATAAAAGAACAAGTGATAAGGTATACATGATATATGATGTATATTTAAAAGATTACTTGCTTGAATGATAATAAAATAAATAATTCAAAGAATACATGCCTCTAGTATTGGTTGAGTTGTTAGTCAAGTAAAATTCCTTCAGCATGGTGTTGACCTTTATAATATTCATCGGTGTTATCTTCAACATTTACACTTGGCAAACCAACTGAGAATGGACTAGAATCATCGTACTTTTCGTAGTATTCTTCTTTATTTATAGGATCTACAGTAAACTGTCTTTTTCCATGAAGAACGACAGACCAATTTTTATTTGTCGGGTCATCAATATAGAATACTTGTTTTGCTTAGTCTGCCATGATGAATGGCTCATCTATCTCACCAATCTTTTAAAAATTCACCAATTTGAAACCCAACTCATCCACTAAAACTCCTTTGTTGTTGTCAACCCAATTACACCTAAAGGTAGGAACTCTAAAATTTGTATAGTCCAATTCCCATATGTCCTCAATGACACCGTAATATGACATCTCAGCTTCGTGTGGTCTTTTATCTTTGGCACTAGCAAAATACAACGAACAAGCTTGAACAGTGACCCCACTGTTTTGGACCACACTACTTTTGTTTTGACGCTTTGTGTAGTATGAAAATCCATTTATGTCATAACCTTCATATGACATGACATCCATTTTTGTCTTAAAGGCGAGCCATTTTATGTTCTCAGCAACATTATTCAGTGATACAGATAGTTGATTAAATACTTTCTCTTCAAACCACCTAATAAATGTTCGATTATGCTCTCTTGCAAGCCACATTGAACTGGATCGCGGATGATTTCTCTTGATAAGATCATTGTGTTCTGTGATGTAGCTACTAACTTCATCGATGTTGTGTAAAATATACAAATGCTCTTTTGCCCACAACTCACGACTGATTCCTTTCATTCATCCTCCCAGAGTTCCTTTGCCACAATAAGATTCAGTGTGATGGGAATTTTTTAGATCGCTAGAAGTTTCATTGCAATTCAAAAAATCATTGCAAAAGTCCATCACCTCCCTAGCCACGTAACCATCAACAATACTCCTTTTAGGACGATAACAATTCCGAACATCACCTTTAAAAACACTCATGTAGCGTTCAAATGGATACATCCAGTGTAAGAAAATTGGACCCAACATCTTCACCTCCCTTGTAATATGTACTACAAGATGAACCATGATATCAAAAAATGAAGGAGGAAAGTACATTTCAAGCTGACACATGGTAACAATTACATGTTTCTGTAATTTATCGAGAGTATGAGGATGTATCACTTTGTTGCATATTTCATTGAAGAAGAAATAGAGTCTTGTGATTGCAAACCTTACATGCTTCAGCAATATAGATTGAATAGCCACATGTAAAATTTGTTGCATTAATGTGTGACAATCATAAGATTTGAGACCTATCAACTTCAAATCCTTCATTGATACCAATCTATGAGTATTAGAAGAGTATCTTTGTGGAACCTTAATATTATACAAGCACTCACAGAAAGTCTTTTTCTCCTTCTTTGACAAAGTGTAACAAGCTGGTGGTAAATATGTGCGGCGACCCCTGATCCCCACTGATATTTCTTTTCTTATACCCATTAATTCTAAATCTTTTCTAGAATTGATGCCATCTTTAGTCTTTCCTGGTATGTTCAATAGCGTACCAATGATGCTATCACAAATATTTTTTTCAACATGCATGACGTCAATGCAGTGTCTAATTGCCAAAGATCTCCAATAAGGTAAACATCAATATCATTTCCAAGTTGCTTGGGCCCTGATATCAATATTGACAACATGACATACTTATTTTTCATACACAACCAAGGATCAAGATTGTATATAATAATCATAATAGGCCACATGCTATTTTGGCTGCTTAATGTACCATAGGGATTCATTCCATCTGTACAGAGTCCAAGTCTTAAGTTTCTTGGTTCTTTACCAAATTGAGGGTATAATAAATCAATTTTTTTCCATTGTGGTGAATCAGATGCATGTCGTAGGATGCCATCATCATTGACCTTTAACTCCCCATGCCAAGACAAATTTTGTGCATCTTCTTTATTAGCAAATAAGCATTGAAATCGGGGTATTATTGGTAGATACCACATCACCTTGACATGAGAGCTATTTTTATCCTTAGCTAAATTTGTGGTCTTATACCTTGACGCACCACATTTTAGACAATTTATTAAATTTCTATAGTCCTTCTGAAATAACACACAATCATTTGTACATGCATGAATCTTCTTAACCTCCATTCCCATTGGGCACATTATTTTCTTTGCTTGATATGTTGAAATTGGAAGCTCGTTGCCTTTAGGAAGAATTTCCTTTAACAAAGACAACAGTGAAGTGAAACTCTTATCGCTCCACCGGTTTTGAGCTTTAAGAGTATATAATCGCATCATAGCACTCAACCTCGTGAACTTAGTACAACCCTTATATAAAGGTTTTTCAGCGTCATGGACAATGTTTGCAAATAAAGAAGGTGGATCAATGACATTGTCCCGACAACTACATAGCATCTCATCAACCATATCATCCTGAATCGGGTCATCCTGAATCGGTTCATCATTGAAATTATTATCATTATCTATATCTTCTATGCCACAACTATTAGTATCGACATTTTCTGATCCATTATTAATTTTCTTTCCATGCCAATACCATTCATTATAACCTTGTATGATCCCATTGCATATGACACGATTCTTAATTTCCTCAGCAATATCAACTTTCAAATTGTTAGCACAATTTCTACATGGACAACAGAATCTATTTGTAGGTAGTTTCCTATGTTCCTTAACAAATTTGATAAATTCATCAACACCTTTGGCAAAATCTAGACTACAACGGTTCTTGATAGACATACAACTTCGATCCATTTTCTATATCACATTAAAAATTAATTATAAAACTAAGCATTTAATATTGATACTATAAGATGTAAGTTTTTATTGATAGGAAGTTAATTACTTTTATACCAAAGTGTACCACCTATCCCATTTTTGAATATTTAAAATCTCTAGCAACTGTATAATGTATGTTTAGTTTTGAAGAAAATTTCAGCAGCATTTCCCCTAAGTTCTCCAAGTACACCGATGTAAATGGTAAATAACCACTCACATATGTACCCAGAGAACAAATGAGGAAATACTACTAAAATTTTCTTCAAAACTAAACATACATTATACAATTATATCCTAAGTGAGATTAAATATCCAAAAACAGTCCCAAACCGGGGACTATCCAAAATTTACTCCTATGAGTAAATTTTGAACGGGTTTCTAAGTTGATACATGCATAAATGTATTATTATCATATTTATATATTCAGTTAAACATCATGCATCGATGATCTCATATATAAACCCTAAAGTGTCAATCTGAGACTACACAATGTCTACCCTCATATTTCTAGAATGTCTACCAAGCGCTACCGTATGTATTAAATATTTGAATCAAAACGAAGCCTAATGGCACATTGGGAGAGTGAGAATATTATACCTCACTTGAAGGCTGAAGAAGAAATATATGCAAGTCAACAACACCTACAACAACACAAATGCACAATTTAATTCTCTTATAATGTAAGGCATTAGGGTCAATATACATCAATATTAGAGGAGCAGGATGATTTTAACAAATGCAGTTCAGCAACTCAGCCACCACGGCCGTGCTACCCAGCACGTCCGTTCTACCTAACAAATATATTCACTCATCCACAGCCACCACGGCCGTGCTACCTAACAAATATATTCACTCAGCCACATCCACCATGGCCGTGCTACCCAGCACGGCCGTGCTACCTAACAAATATATTCACTCTGAACCTCTCCTCAATCACGGCATGACAATAAGAAGAAAAATAGTCGTGGTTATGGCACGATCGTGCTACTACCACCAAAACCCATTGCTACCCACCACCGACCCCAGCCCCAACCGCAGCACCCATCACTACCCACCACCGGACCCCAACCCCGACCACAACAGCCCGTCCACCACAGCCCCCACCTGCCCCGCCTCTCCTTTCCAACCGAAAAGCGATCTCCGACGGTGGGTAGGGTTTCAGAAGCTTGTGACCGATTTTTGGGTAAATAAAATGTACCTTGTGACCTTTAGTTGGCGGCGACGGCACAACACATACGGCTCGGTGGTGGCACAACATGGCTCGGCTCCTTGGACACGGTGGCCACAACATGGCTCAGCTCATTGGACACGACGGTGGCATCAGAAGGATACGACAATGGGCTCCTTGGACACAACGACAGAGAAGGAGGGGGTCTCTAGCATTGTTCTTTCGAGCAAAATGAACTGAAACACAAGTCGATTCTATCGTTTTGGTCTAATATCAGCCCGACCTTTAGGGTCGGTTAACTGACAAAACCGACGCTACAAGTTGGGTCTATGGGGTTGGTTATTTGAGAAAATCGACGCTAGATACTAAGTGGTGCCCGAAATTTCATAGACCATCTATAAGGTCGGGTATTTGAAAAAAACAACCCTAGAGGTCAGTATCTATAAGGTCAGTTATCCATAAAAACCGACCCTAGAGTTCTAAAGTGGTGCCCGCATTTTTTTTGACGCTATCGCATCGGTTATTTGGAAAAATCGACGCTATTGATCGAGGTGCGAAGCCAAAATCGTGCGAATTTTTGCCGTGGGAAACCTATAAGGTTGGTTTTTATGATAAAACGGATGCAATAGTATATTAGGTCAGTTATTCTAATAAAAATGATGCTATGGGTAGCGACATTACCGGCCAAAAATGTAGTAGTGTAGAGATGTAAATCCACAAAGGTGATTCTTCCTCCTCAACTAACGCTCGATTCGTCTGACCATAGACTCAACCCCCCATGTTGATTCTCGATTCCACTTTTCATCCTTTCTGGTTGTTGTGTCCATCACCTTTGTCGAGTTTCCCCAAACTCAACTGGCCATCACGTGAAGGTAGGGGAGGTCTAGAGTATGGATAACACCTCTAGGAATAGAAGAACAAGGAGATTGGGATATATGCAATTAGTGACTAAAATGTCAACTTAAACCACACACAAGACTCCTGAGGGTACACCGATGGTTGTCATACCCTCATCACGGGTTGTGGCAGTCTGAAATACTTTCGTGGTAATGCTTCATGGGCTCCTGGTGCCACAAATTGGGAACACGTGTAGTTGCATCCCTCAAAACCTTTGGTTGTGTAGGGGGGCCTTGATAACTCCTCAAAATTTTGTTGGTCGAGCCAATTGCTCTAAGACACCCTAGTTCCTAAGGACGATGGTGGCGAAGTCATGAAAACAAGATGGAACTAGTTGGGGATGAAGGAAGAATGTCATGATCAATTGAGGGTGGGTCTGAGTTCGTGAGGGATAGTAGATGTTAGGGGTTCCATATTTATAGACTAGGGTGATGGGTTGGAGGGAGATTCTCCTAAGACCTAGATTACGTGAAATAGAAGATTTGAGTACATACCCAATGGGGGATGAGAGAAGTTGTGTAAGGGGTCCTCAGGTCTACTTCCTTCTCTTGAGTCTATTGGAGGAAGAATCACAGAGGGAGGTGGAGTAAGGAGGGAGAACAAGGTAGGAAAGGGATATGTGTCATATTCATGTGACCTTCCTTTCTGTTGTGGGGTTGATGATGGCGTAGGCCTCATTAGATTCCAAACCTAAGAGGGATCATAATTTTGATGCATCGTTCGAGTAAAATGTTATTAACTAAGCGGAATCGATCACTAAGCAGCGGATTACCAAAAATCACTAAAAATTAAAACCATTTTACAAAGAGGTCCACACATAGGAAAACTCTTTCATAAAGAACTAGAGTAACTTAATTACATACTAGTTCACAAGTACATGTCATGTGTCATCTTTTCTGAGGATTACATGCATCAACTGCTCTGTTAAACTAATCATAGGCAGTATGAAATCTCGAGGCACTAAGCCAAAATCTCGAAAGCATTAACTACTACTCTGAGGACTTGAGAGTACAGAGACGACACATAGGACTCTATGTACATCTATACAAGACATATCAGCCAGTGTCTCCACCTGAGAATTCACTGTTGTCCTTGCTACTACTGCTGTTGTCCTTCACCTACTGAAGGATTCCTGCCTCCTCGTCTGCGTCCACCTAACAATGTGGTTCCCACGGGGGTGAGACAATTGTAAATTGCCCCAGTGAGAGATATAACTGTTGGTATATATGCCCATAGATCCATCCCACGCGATTGCATGGAGTCAAATATTAATTAATCAATTAATGTGATTATTTGGTTAATTAATGAATTCTAGAATATTCTAATTAATCCACGAGCATTTTAATTAACGCATCGTTTCTGTTTACTGATGGATTTAGGAAACCCTACTTCCCTTCGTATCGTATTTAAAGGAGGATTGACAACCAATATATATATAAGACAGATAGAGGCTTTTCAGTTTACTCTCACGTATGTAAACCCTATCCATCACCGTCCTTAGGAGAGGAAGGAGAGCAATGTGCCGCTAGCACGCCGCCACATAGACACGACTCCTTCACGCCGGCTTAGGAAGCGCGACGTGGAGTTCCCGTCCATCCGCGTGGATGAAGTAGAGATGCAGACAATGAGACGCCTACGTTCGGAGGACATCGACGACCATCTGTGCACGTTACGAGCGGCGTACATCATCACACAGGAGTGCTGCCGGATCTTCCTGTGACAACGAACGGGAAAGAAGTTCCGTTCATGTAGGTTAGTAGCGTTGACCTATCGTGTAGTGGGACATCATCGTACTTGCTCCGCGATAAGGTATATCCCGCAAACACTCCTTCCAAATACGTTGTTTTCAACGAGATCCTATTTCGGGTTGTGTGGATTTTATTGCTTCCGCCGTGCATGTTTTCTCCACAAAAGCCAACAATAACTCTCCGCCAGAAACATTATTATTGCAGTTTATAAGATGAAACTGAACAGAGGAATCATAATTGCTTAACAACAATTAATTTATTGTTTAACAGGTTAGAACATTATTCTTATCTAAAGCATTGTAGATATAACCTGATAGAGCAGCATGTCACTTATCCAATAAGGGATGTGAATAACATGTATAATATTTATCTGTTACACTAAGCAGGATAATATCAACTAATGTTTCTTATATTTCAACTTTATGCAAATGCACTACAAAACTGATTATATTTTACACATCATGTGTCAGACTGCAATTAACTTTCCAGAGTATATTGACATCTTCATTATAGGGTTATAGCCACAACATATACTCTCTTCAGGTTTAGAACACACAGCTAATTCCTGGAATTGTTTTGTGGAGTCATGGCCTATAGCCATACTCTTCTAATAAAGTATTGGGATCTCAATCCCTCATCTCATCAAACACATTCCCATTTCTTAACAAGTTCATCATCATGATTATAGAATATGATATTCAAACTCTTAATTCATCATAGAACACTTGTTACCACATAACATGTAACTTAATACCTTCAGGTCATTTGACCAAGGCTAGCATGATTCTTACTACAAAAGCATTCCACATAACACACAAAGCTTAATTCATCTCTTGTTACCTCTTAGTAGGCAACAAGGCATATTATGTCTTATGAAGCCCATAAACACTTTCAATAATTAAAACATCATATAACACACAAGGCTCATTAATTTTAGATTACCTCTCACTAAGCAACAAAGCATATGAAGGCTTATAAGGCCTATAAACCATTATCAATACAAGAGCATCATAGCTCATACCTAGATATGCTTATCATCTCAACATACCTGCATGATTAGTACTTCATGATAACACTTATAATACTTTAATATCAACAACATGCAACACAAAGTAATGCCATTATTCCCTTTTAGGGTTAGGATTTCTCTTTCATATCATCACCCTCCATTAGGGTTTGCCATAAATAGCCATTTAGGTTCTCAAGATCATATTATTAATAATCAAGTCCTATTTCATTACTCCACACAGCTAGGAGCCAACA
Organism: Alisma plantago-aquatica; assembly: GCA_963693085.1. Taxonomy (NCBI): domain Eukaryota; kingdom Viridiplantae; phylum Streptophyta; class Magnoliopsida; order Alismatales; family Alismataceae; genus Alisma; species Alisma plantago-aquatica. The sequence continues at coordinate 221,679,282 of OY856410.1, read as the reverse complement.
TTGATAACATAAGTATTCAATCATACTTATTTATTCTCATCATTCATTATTGAATGAATTATCAACACAAAGTATGAGTTTCTCTCTCACCTTTACCAGAAAATGATTGCATCATAGCTTATCGATTTGGATTAACTTTGCCATAAGGCATGTTAGCCTACTCTTATCAAAGTGCATAACACTTCAACGTAACAACTGACATGACACACTTCATGTGTCACTCGTCCAAATATATTGGATTTAGAATACATCAAGGTATATCAATCTCGATGTTCTGGATGTAATATCTATTATATTTGATGTATCACTTCCCTCATCAACTTTGTCTTACTTAAGTTCATCCACTTAGCTTGTATTAGGGTATTTCCCATCCTAATACTTTATACACCAGTTCATCAAATTTATCATATAATGTATTGGTCACAAGTCACTGTATTTAGAAAATACAGCCATTGCTGATGATATGGACTCATCTTTGAGTTAAGAACTATTGATATAAGGATATCCACTATTAACCTCCTTAGGTGTTACACTTGTCACTATATTAATCACTATTCCATTATTAGGAATAGGGTTTTCCATGTTTCTACATTAAGGTTCACATAGCATCTCCCATATTTATGGGTTTCATATAACATCACTCTACATTAGAGTTTCACATAATATCCTTCTATATCAGGGTTACACATAACATTACCTGAAATTAGGGTTTCTCATGGCATCACCCTCAATTAGAGTTTCACAATACATCACCCCCATTTAGGGTTAGAACGTATAATTCCCATCAAATTAGGGTTACATCATTACCCAAATTAGGGTTTCACTCAGTTTTGCCCTAAATTAGGATCAGGGTTCAATAGTCCTTTCAATTAGGGTTTCATGATCTCATTATTATGGATCAAACACTAATTACATATTTTATTCACAATGAGAGGATTAGGGCTTAATTATATAAGCATTCCTCTTTCTCCTTCTCTCTCTCATCCTCTCTAGGATGTTAAACACTCCAAGATAGATCTAGGTTAGGTTTTCATTTAAGTACACATAGTAAAAGTTAACTATTACACGATTGTCATTCATGAAGGAATTCCTCTCTCTCTCATCCTCTCTAGGATGTCAATTACTTCAATCTTAATTAGATTAGGTCCAAAAAACTTGAATGAAGGGTTGTCACAACATATCAAATCATTGCTTTCATAAGCATCAAGAGTTAACCACTCAAGAAGGTACTAATCAGCCTAGTACCTCAAAGGTATAACTATTGTAATCACCTTTGATTTACATCATTAGTATTTAATTAATTAATTGACCTTTAGTCACCTTAGATGTTCAAATGGTTTGACCAATTGAACCTCAAATGTTCTTGGTCACTTAGACCCCAAACGGTCTTGGTCACTTAGAAATTGAATGGTTTGAAATCATTTAAGCAAAACCATAATGAAATCATATGGACCCAAACGGTCTTGAGACCGTTTGGACTCAAACGGTCTTAAAACCGTTTGGTCCAAACCTTCTCAAAACCGAATGGACCAACAAGGTCTTTTAACTCATATCAAAATAGGGTTTCAATCATTAAACCCTCTATCAATAGAACTACTGATTTGTTCTTCATTTGAACCATTGAATCACCCTTCAATTGGACCTTCAATTAAGGTTTTGAACCCAATTGAACTAGGGTTTATATTCAAGAAACCATCACTTAGGGTTTTGGAATCGAAGAACCATCAATGGTTGACTTTGTGGAACTAATTCAATTGAAAACGTTTGATCATCATCAACCCATGATATGATCTGACCTCAAACGGTCTTGAGGTCATTTGGATGTCCTCCAAACAGTCTTGAGATCGTTTGACTCATCCCATCATTGAAATTTGTGAAAATCAACTAGGGTTTGCATTATTGAATCAATCATCACTTTAGCTATTGATTGTATTTCAACATGATATCATTGGATCTTCAACACGTCCAATCATACTTCACTACAGACTACCAAATGGTCTTGGTTGACCTCCAAACAGTCTTGAGACCGTTTGGGCTTAGTCAACTTAAAAACTGATTCAATTACTTAAGGGTTCCACACTCATTCTGATTAGGGTTTGCATTTAAGGAATCATTCTCAATTGAAACCTTCAAGATCAAACCAATTGAAACCATTGCATCAATTTCCAAGTACAACAACATATTTACTCAAATGGTCAACCATTTCAAAAGGTCAACCACTCCAAACGGTTTGGAACCCAACCCTCCAAACAGTTTGCAAATCGTTTGCTCACCAAACGGTTTGGTGAAACCGTTTGGACCAAATGTTGAAACCGTTTGCAATAGATATTTGTGGAGGTGTGTTCTTATGATGATGTCATCATCATCAAGCTATAAACCCATGATGCTTTCTATGATTTTCATGGTGATTGCATCAATCAACCAAATAAAATTTCGGAAACAAAGATAGAATCAACAATTGATGGAGATATGGAATCAATAACAAAGTTCAAGGGTTCAAGTTATATAACCCGCCTTCAATTGAGCTTCAAAGCTTGGAGATTCACATCAAAAATGGTGGAATAAGCTTTTCCAACCCTCCCAAGGCTCGTCCTCAAGCTTTGAAGTGAAAAGATTGGCTAGGATTGAAGATGGAATGAAATAGAGAAGAAATCATGCATTGTTTTGTGATTTCCACCATGAATTCAAGGTGAAAGAAGGTAAAGAATCTTACCAACATGTTGGAGGTCGTCCTCCTGTTTCTCCCAGATCCCTTGGTCATTTTTGCAAGAAAGAAATGAAAGGGGTTTCGAAAAGGAGCTTATATATGAATTTTATTGAAAATTCATTTAAGAGAGAGAAAGTAGGAATTATCCCCTCAACTTTCTTACCACATGCCCCCTTCTCTCTTCCTTAGGGACGAGGATATCCTCTTTGCCTCTTATTCCTCTCAATTTTCCACGTTTTAAAGGAAAACAAACTAAGCACCTTAAATCATATAATAATAATATCCATAAGTGAGTGGATATTTCTTTTTCTTATAATAATGTGAGTGAGTTATCCACTTCCTTTGGATATCTTCGTGCCTTTTCAAGGCACATGGTCGTACACACATAACCAAAATAAACCATTATAGATTTGGTTGAAGGGAAATCCAATTAATATAATTATTTCTGCATTAAATTGGATTAGGGTTTCGATTATGCTTAAATCTTGATAATTTTAATATCAAGTTTCTCTCTTCTTCAAAATGATTCAAATGAGGCACCCCTCTCAAATTATTTTCTTTACCTGATTCCAAGAATCATGAGGGACCCTATAGAAGTGGTATTTTGCATATTGAACCCTATATTTTTTGTAAATTGCACATTACACCAAAACTGGGTTTTAATGCACAAACATTGCTCAACATGCTCTTTCTTGTTATTCAGGCTTGTAGAAGCCATAATACTACATCATACTCATTCCCATGATTCTTCAACACATGAGGAACATTATATCATGCACAATTTGCAAGTTAACCCCTCAACTTGGGTAATTTGCACTTTAGTCCAAAACTAACAAAACCTTGTTTCAACATTATTCAAAAAGGACTAAAATTGAAATATAAGTTCCTATTGAGCCTTAATTACTTTTCAAGAGATAAGAGAGAGCATATAATTACTTTATTAAGAAAAACATCTAGGTTTAAGCATAACCTAGGTCAGGGATGTTACAAATTATAAACCCCTAACAAGGATTTTGTCCTTGAAATTCCAGATAACAGAAGATAGTTGTTACTCATGTCATCAAGTATCTAATTATCATGTCAATGTCATGGAGATACTATAGATCTTTAATCCACACAAAGTTCTTCCACATAGGATTATTCTAAGGAAATATTTTCAACTTGATAAACTTTTCCACCATAATTACACTTGTTTCTTCCACTTGTTCAACCTTATCAATGTTTATGTTTGTGCAGAGCATAAACTCCTAACATATGATGTTCATATTATTTTGTATAACTCGATTGATTTCTCAGTTGGCCAATATAGATAACCAACATACATACCTTACTTTGGTATTCATCATATGTATTGAGAACACATCTCATCCTTATCATATTTGATTCCTTGTTGTTACCACCAAGGGTACACATGCAAAAAGTATTTCTTTTACTTTAGGACATTGCTTGTTCCATATATCATTATCTTGGAACCAAAGTCCAAAGCAAACTGATAATTTTCTAAGTATTCATCAATGGATTATTTCTAATCCAAGTACATCAACTGTCATAATACTTACTTGATTGTGATGTAAATGAAATGAAGAAACATAAAGGAACATACCCCTATCATTACCCAAGGTTGTCTATCAATGGGGAAACATATATATTTAATAGAGGTAATCCACTCAACAATTCTTATATTTATTGGGAAAGTTTACTTAGCACTTCCTATGTAATAGGGAAAGTTCACTTAGCACTTCCTCATTAATTGGGAATGTTCACTTAGCTCTTCCTCTTTAGTTGGGAAAGTTCACTTAGCACTTCCTAATTAGTTGGGAATGTTCACTTAGCTCTTCCTCATTAGTTGGGAATGTTCACTTAGCTCTTCCTCATTAGTTGGGAATGTTCACTTAGCTCTTCCTCATTAGTTGGGAATGTTCACTTAGCTCTTCCTCATTAGTTGGGAATGTTCACTTAGCTCTTCCTCATTAGTTGGGAATGTTCACTTAGCTCTTCCTCATTTGGTTCCATTATACTCACTAGATTGTTTCAGAATGACTACTTGATCAGAGTAATAAAAAAGATGACAATCTAAGAGTTTCATACTTGCCCTATCTCAAATAATCATATACCTGGCCAGGGTATACAAGTATTGAGATTAGGTAGTATGTATTTTATTTACTATCATATTCCTCACTTTTCATATCATTATACACACATGATTTTTCATTCTTGGATTTCTTCAGGCATAACTTCTATATCTCATATTTTAACACACAGATAAGGGAGATTATAAAGCATTTTAAGGAACACTGAGTAAGATGTAAGTTCTTATCTCCCTTGTATCCTTATAGGACTAGTCATAGGGAGTTCACAAACAACTACTTTCTTATTTTTAACACATAGAATCATGAAATGAAATATCAGAATGAATCTATTTCATCTAACCTATCACAACCCGAGGGTTGACTATTGCATCAGATTGATTCATTGCATAGATCATTGTAGTTGCTGGTTGTTGACCCTGTGCTTGATTATAAGGTGTCGATGAACCAGCTCGGGAAACTTGTCCACGTCCTCCATTGTTTTTATAAATCTGTCTCCTTTGTGAGCCTTATTGACTCTGCCCCTGGGGTTGAGTCACCATTACATTCCCATCTGGACAATCCTTTGCTAGATGTCCCAGTTGTCTACATTGGTAACAGATTCTAGTTGCAAAATAGGGTCTGTGAGATCTAGTCACCGATGTTGATGCTACGCAAGGGGTTCTGCTAGAAGCAAAACTACAATCCCTACCCCTACTTGATGTCCATTGCGTCTGGGTATTGGATCTCGATGGTGCTACCAATGCAGAAAATCTCGGCTTCTTAAAACTTTCAGATCTTTGTCCTTGACACTGAGTATACACCTTCTTACCACCGGCCTGTCATTTCTCGACTTCAGACCTTTCTATCCTCCTTACCGACTCCACTAAAGTGGCAAACCTCTCCCTGTTCTCTAAAGCAGACATAAGAGTGGTCAGTTCAACGTTCAACCCCTTCTCGAAATGTCGAATCCTTTCCTCATCATTAACTGCCATATGCGGACAAAACCACAACAACTCCAGGAACTTAGCTTCATACTCGCTAATGTTCATTTGTCCTTGTCTGATCCTCTCAAATTGAGAGATCTTCTCATCTAGATATGTCTTAGGGAAGTATTTCTGACGAACTCTCGTCGAAATACCTCCCATCCAATTTCTTCACCTGGTCTCTTATCTTCTTCTATAATCCACCAGTGACCATCACTCCCCTTTAGGAGGTACACTGCACGTCTTACCTTCTCGGCTTCAGGAATATCAAAAATCTTGAAAGCCATTTCCAACTCCGTCAGCCACAAATCAACATCTGTTGGATCAACTGTACCAGCATAATCTATGGCTCCAACCCAGCGAAGTCTCTCAAAAGTCTTGCCGGCTCCATACCCCTCATTGTGAGCTGGTGCTCTAGGTGCAGATGGTGGCATGCTATCTTCCATGTGTGTCATAGTTGCCATAAATTGGCTAAATAGGGTATGGAAGGCTGGATTCTCTATCATGGTTGGGTTAATCTAGGGCTGTTCAGGTACATGCCCTTCCCTATTCTGGTCTCCTGCAGCTCCTCCTGGTGCAGCAACACTACTATCAGCAACGAGTTCTTCGTGTGTTCCAAACATCTTCAAGTTTTTCTTCTCCTCCTATATGAGAAGAAATCACTATCAAATAATTGGAAGACACTAGAATACACTCAACACCTTAGTCCTATGTCTCTATAGACTCAGTGAACTTAGCGCTCTGATACCACTAAATAGTGATGAATCGTTCGAGTAATACCTTATTAACTAAGAGGAAGCGATCACTAAGCAGCGGATTACTAAAAATCACAAAAAATTAAAACCACTTTACAAAGAGGTCCACACATAGGAAAACTCTTTCATAAAGAACCGAAGTAACTTAATTACATACTAGTTCACAAGTACATGTCTTGTATCATCTTTTCTGAGGATTACATGCATCAACTGCTCTGTTAAACTAATCATAGGCAATATGAAATCTCGAGGCACTAAGTCAAAATCTCAAAAGCATTAACTACTACTCTGAGGACCTGAGAGTACAGAGACGACACATAGAACTCTATGTACATCTATACAAGACATATCAGCCAGTGTCTCCACCTGAGAATTCACTGTTGTCCCTGCTGCTGCTGTTGTTGTCCTTCACCTAATGAAGGATTCTTGCTTCCTCGTCTGCGTCCACCTAAAAATGTGGTTCCTAAGGGGTGAGACAATTGTAAATTACCCAGTGAGAGATATAACTCTCCGCCAGAAACATTATTATTGCAGTTTATAAGATGAAACTGAACAGAGGAATCATAATTTCTTAACAACAGTTAATTTATTATTTAACAGGTTAGAACATTATTCTTATCTAAAGCATTGTAGATATAACCTGATAGAGTAGCATGTAACTTATCTAATAAGGGATGTGAATAACATGTATAACATTTATCCGTTACACTAAGCAAGATAATATCAACTAATGTTTCTTGTATTTCAACTTTATGCAAATACACTACACAACTGATTATATTTTACACATCATGTGTCATACTGCAATTAACTTTCCAGAGTATATTGACATCTTCATTATAGGGTTATAGCCACAACATATACTCTCTTCAAGCTTAGAACACACAACTAATGCCTGGAATTGTTTTGTGGAGTCATGGCCTATAGCCATACTCTTCTAACAAAGTATTGGGATCTCAATCCCTCATCTCATCAAACACATTCCCATTTCTTAACAAGTTCATCATCATGATTATAGAATATGATATTCAAACTCTTAATTCATCATAGAACACTTGTTACCACATAACAGGTAACTTAATACCTTCAAGTCATTTGACTAAGGCAAGCATGATTCTTACTACACAAGCATTCCACATAACACACAAAGCTTAATTCATCTCGTGTAACCTCTTAGTAGGCAACAAGGCATATTATGGCTTATGAAGCCCATAAACACTTTCAATAATTAAAACATCATATAACACACATGGCTCATTAATTTCAGATTACCTCTCACTAAGCAACAAAGCATATGAAGGCCTATAAACCATTATCAATACAAGAGCATCATAGCTCATATCTGGCTATGCTTATCATCTCAACATACCTACATGATTAGTACTTCATGATAACAGTTATAATACTTTAATATCAGCATCATGCAACACAAACTAATACCATTATTCCCTTTTTAGGGTTATGATTTCTCTTGCATATCATCACCCTCCATTAGGGTTTGCCATAAATAGCCATTTAGGTTCTCAAGATCATATTATTAATGATCAAGTCCTATTTCATTGCTCCACACAACCAGGAGCCAACATTGATAACATAAGTATTCAATCATACTTATTTATTCTCATCATTCATTATTGAATGAATTATCAACACAAAGTATGAGTTTCTCTCTCATCTTTACCAGAAAATGATTGCATCATAGCTTATCGATTTGGATTAACTTTTTCATAAGGCATGTTAGCCTACTCTTATCAAAGTGCATACCACTTCATTGTAACAACTGACATGACACACTTCATTTGTCAATCATCCAAATATATTGGATTTAGAAAACATCAAGGTATATCAATCTCGAGGTGATGGATGTAATATCTATCATATTTGATGTATCACTTCCCTCATCACATTTGTCTTACTTAAGTTCATCCACTTAGCTTGTATTAGGGTATTTCCCATCCTAATACTTTATAGACCAGTTCATCACATTTATCATATAATGTATTGGTCACAAGTCACTATATTTAGAAAATACAACCATTGATGATGATATGGACTCATCTTTGAGTTAAGAACTATTGATATAAGGATATCCATTATTAACCTCCTTAGGTGTTACACTTGTCAATATATTAATCACTATTCCATTATTAGGAATAGTGTTTCCATGTTTATACATTAAGGTTCACACAGCATCTCCCATATTTATGGGTTTCACATAACATCACTCTACATTAGAGTTTCACATAATATCCTTCTATATCAGGGTTACACATAGCATTACCTGAAATTAGGGTTTCTCATGGCCTCACCCTCAATTAGAGTTTCACATGACATCACTCTCATTTAGGGTTAGAACGCACAAATCCCATCAAATTAGGGTTACATCATTACCCAAATTAGGGTTTCACTCAGTTTTGCCCTAAATTAGGATCAGGGTTCAATATTCCTTTCAATTAGGGTTTCACGGTCTCATTATTATTGATCAAATACTAATTACATATTTTATTCACAATGAGTGGATTAGGGCTTAATTATATAAGCATTCCTCTTTCTCCTTCTCTCTCTCATCCTCTCTAAGATGTTAAACACTCCAAGATAGATCTAGGTTAGCTTTTTTTTTTATCGGTAAAAAGTCCTGTTACTAAAAAATTGATGCCCAAAACTTTGGGTACAAAAGAGTTTGCGCCCCCATTACAAGCCTAGATGAAGAACATACGAACAACTCAAGAAAGAAAGATAAATAGTAAGCTACTTACAGTAGCTATCTACCTAGATAAACGGAGTAAAGAACCTTGCAATACTAACTCAAATAGATAATCAGAGAAACTGAAGAGACCATCCTAATCTACACATGCCGACACTGGCAATAGTCTCATCCTCTGAAAGTGTGGTGACATGGGAAGACGAATCATCACTTCAGCGGCCTGGAGATCTCAAGGGAAATACTGTATAAAAATCCACTACTACTATCATCTAGATCCTCGAATTTCTGGCAAGCAGAAGAGACCATCAAGAAAGCCTGCAAACCATTGGATCCTTTAGAGCAGTTTGACTCGGCTAGCTGATCATTCACACACTGAACGTTATCCTCATCCCTCTTAAATTGTGTGGACTAATCCGCCAACAAAGGAGCATCCTGAACTACTAAATCCAGAGTCCAGAATACCTGGATAGTTCTTTAAGAAAACCCAGAAACCAAGCTCTAAGACTTATCACTACCACAGGAAGCCAGTCCTCGGGCTAGCAGGGAGAACCGCAGGCCGAGATGGCTTCCTTCATGTCGACGAGCAGAACCACCATGAAGGTGCTCCGAGCCAACTGAAGCGGAGACGCCACTGAGAGAAGGGGCCCCTGACTCCTACTAAGCAAATCATCGAGCTGCTTCAGGACGACCGTCGGCTGCCTTGCCTGCTGGACGGAGAAGGAGCACCCAAACCGTCTGGAGGAGAGGCTTGTAACGACCAAAGCCTCCACCCAAGGCAGAAGCTTCAGGGCGAGGCCAGGAGAACAATAGCTAATAGGGGCTGCCGCCAGGTAACTTGGGGTCGGACCCAGGACACCTAACCGCCGACCAAACCTCGAGGGGATCAGCAATGAAACTGAAGGTTCCTGCAACTTCTTCAAGTCCCCTATGAAGAGAACTATCCACAAAAAACCCATCGGCCAAGGAGGACTGAACCAGGGAGGGAAGAAGAAAGGAGAGAGGCAGCGAGGGATGAGGACGACCCTGCTAAGCAGCGGCCTGAAAGAGAAGCACAGATCGATGAAAGCTGGATGAAGACGGCTCACTCCCCCTAACCTCCATTCAGCTAGGTGGGTGCCGATCTAAGTGGACTCAGCCGCCCAGCCACCAGGTCCAGTTCCATCTTTTGAGCTTTCAGTCCCACGCTGCCGACCTCTCGCTCCACCTCTTTTCCACGACCAAACAAGCTGAGCGGCGAAACCCCCCCGCCAACACCTCCATGACTTCAGGCCCAAATTGCGATCATTGACTCGACCATGGAGTCGCTCGCCACTCCACCAGATCCCTTGGGATTGCCCTCGCACCTGCTCCCTTCACTCCAGAGAAAGACACAGACAACCAGCCACCACACACCGTAGATGAGGGGCTAGGGGGAGGAGAATGTCGGGGAACTGTTCCCTCCCCCAGTGGAAACCACCGGAGAGGGTAGAGAGAAGGTGGAGCCAGACCATAAGCTGAGCCTAGGTTAGCTTTTCATTTAAGTACACACAGTAAAAGTTAACTATTACATGATTATCATTCATGAAGGAATTCCTCTCTCTCTCATCCTCTCTAGGATGTCAATTACTTCAATCTTAATTGGATTAGGTCCAAACAACTTGAATGAAGGGTTCTCACAACATATTAAATCATTTCCCTCATAAGAATCAAGAGTTAACCACTCAAGAAGGTACTAATCAGCCTAGTACCTCAAAGGTACAACTATTATAATAACCTTTGATTTACATCATTAGTAATCAATTAATTAATTGACCTTTAGTCACCATAGATGTCCAAATGGTTTGACCAATTGAACCTCAAATGTTCTTGGTCACTTAGACCCCAAACGGTCTTGGTCACTCAGACATTGAATGGTTTGAAATCGTTTAAGCAAAACCATAATGAAACCGTATGGACATTTCACACTTGAAACCCCTTGGGTCTCCAAATGGTTTGAGACCATTTGGTCTCAAACGGCCTAGAGACTTTTTGGACCCAAACGGTCTTGAGACCATTTGGACTCAAACGGTCTTAAGACGTTTGGTCCAAACCTTCTCAAAACCGAATGGACCAACAAGGTCTTTCAACTCATATCAAAATAAGTTTTCAATCATTAAACCCTCTATCAATAGAACTACTGATTTGTTCTTCAATTGAACCATTGAATCACCCTTCAATTGGAACTTTAATTAGGGTTTTGAACCCAATTGAACTAGGGTTTATATTCAAGAAACCATCACTTAGGGTTTTGGAATCAAAGAACCATCAATGATTGACGTTGTGGAACTAATTCAATTGAAAACGTTGGATCATAATCAACCCATGATATGATCTGACCTCAAATGGTCTTGAGGTCATTTGGATGTCCTCCAAACAGTCTTGAGACCATTTGACTCATCCCATCATTGAAATTTGTGAAAATCAACTAGGGTTTGCATTATTGAATCAATCATCACATTAGCTATTGATTGCAACTCAACATGATATCATTGGATCTTCAACCATGCAATCATACTTCACTACAGACTTCCAAACGGTCTTGGTTGACCTCCAACTGGTCTTGAGACCATTTGGGTGACCTCCAAATGGTCTTGAGACCGTTTGGGCTTATTCAACCCAAAAACTGATTCAATTACTTAAGGGTTCCACACTCATTCCAATTAGGGTATGAATTTAAGGAATCATTCTCAATTGAAACCTTCAAGATCAAACCAATTGAAACCATTGGATCAATTTCCAAGTACAACAGCATATTTACTCAAATGGTCAACCATTTCAAATGGTCAACCACTCCAAACGGTTTGGAACCCAACCCTCCAAACAGTTTGCAAACCGTTTGGTCACCAAACGGTTTGGTGAAACCGTTTGGTCACCAAACGGTTTGGTGAAACCGTTTGGACCAAATGTTGAAATCGTTTGCAATAGATATTTGTGGAGGTGTGTGCATTTGATGATGTCATCATCATCAAGCTATAAACTCACGAAGCTTTTAGTGATTTTCATGGTGATTGCATCAATCAACCAAATAAAATTTCGGAAACAAAGATAGAATCAACAATTGATGGAGATATGGAATCAATAACAAAGTTCAAGGGTTCAAGTTATATAACCCGCCTTCAATTGAGCTTCAAAGCTTGGAGCTTCACGTAAAGAATGGAGGAAGAAGCTTTTGCAACCCTCCCAAGGCTCGTCCTCAAGCTTTGGAGTGAAAAAATTGGCTAGGATTGAAGATGGAATGAAATAGAGAAGAAATCATGCATTGTTTTGTGATTTCCACCATAAATTCAAGGTGAAAGAAGGTAAAGAAGCTTATAAACAGGTAGGGGGTCGTCCTCCTGTTTCTTCCAGCACCCTTGGTCATTTTTTCAAGCAAGAAGTGAAAGAGGTTTCGAAATTATCCCTTCACCTCAAAGATAAAGGAGCTTATATATGAATTTTATTGAAAATTCATTTAAGAGAGAGAAAGTAGGAATTATCCCCTCAACTTTCCTACCACTTGCCCCCTTCTCTTCCTTGGGGACTAGGCTATCCTATATTACTCTTATTCCTCTCAATTATCCACCTTTTAAAGGAAAACAAACTAAGCACCTTAAATCATATAATAATAATATCCATAAGTGAGTGGATATTTCTTTTTCTTATAATAATGTGAGTGAGTTATCCACATCCTTTGGATATCTTCGTGCCTTTGCAAGGCACATGGTCGTCTACACATAACCAAACTCAACCATTATAGTTTTGGTTGAAGGGCAATCCAATTAATTATGTTTGCATTAAATTGGATTAGTGTTTCAATTATGCTTAAATCTTGATTATTTTAATATCAAGATTCTCTCTCCTTCAAAATGATTCAAATGAGGCACTCCTCTCAAATTCGTTTCTCTACCTGATGCCAAGAATCATGAGGGACCCTCTTGAAGTGGTGTTTTTCATATTTAACCCTAGATTTTGGGTAAATTGCACATTACACCAAAACTGGGTTTTAATGCACAAACATTGCTCAACATGCTCTTTCTTGTTATTCAGGTTTGTAGAAGCCATAATATTGCATCATACTCATTCCCATGATTCTTAAACACATGAGGAACATTATAGCATGCACAATTTGCAAGTTAACCCTCAACTTGGGTAATTTTCACTTTAGTCCAAAACTAACAAAACCTTGTTTCAACATTATTCAAAAAGGACTAAAATTGAAATATAAGTTCCTCTTGAGCCTTAATTACTTTTGAAGAGATAAGAGAGAGCATATAATCACTTTATTAAGCAAAACATCTAGGTTTAAGCATAACCTAGGTCAGGGATGATACAATAATATTAAAAATCTAGTTTTTATATTCCTTTTCTGATTTATAAGGCGACATTTAACACATTGCCTTATAAATCCTTTCACTTTATAAAAACTTGTTAAAATAATATCTCTCTCTCAATTTATCCATTTAATTTCAAATTTTAAAGGGAAATCTTTAATGAATTTATCTAACTATGGAGGTGATTGGAGACTAAAATACTAATGCTAAAGATATATTTCTTAATGTCCAAGTCTCCCTCTTTATCTTATCATTTAAGGCCTCAAATCTAATATTTTCTCTTTCTACCTTTTCCCTGTCTTTTAGTTTGATGACTTTTCTTATTATGAACCATGTGAAACCAAAACCAATCCATTAGTGTCCTTTAAAACAACTTTTCTAGAGGATTCTTCCTACTTTTAAAAGTACATTATTTATTATCCATTATCTTTTGCATTTCTTCTTAATATTGGATTTTTCTTTCTTCCTTTTTCCCTGATATCCATTACTGGACTAATAAAATAATAAGAACCACAAAATGCATAAAAAGGGAAACTTCCAAAAGAAAACCATACTTTCAAACAAAGTACCCCAAATTTTCAGTATGTCCTTTTTATTGAAATAATGGCATTTCAACTAAATAAAATACAAGTTAAAGCCATGTTATAACAGTACGCATTATCACTTCCGCTGAAGGTGATAAGTCTTATTGAGATTATCTAGTCCTAATGCATCTATTCTAGTATAATTTATGGAATACTGAGTAAACCTCACATGATGCAAATCTTCTATACAAGTCACATAATGCATTGAGAATATGAGTAAATATTAATAAGTAAGAAGAAGTAACCCTAATATGTTATTTTCCCAAAATTTATTAGTTATATAAGGAATAGAATGATTGTTTTTAATTACTAGAATGACATTAAAAGTCAAATGACATAGTACATGTATCTAATTATTAGAAAAGAAATGGAGAAGTGTTATCTTAATTGTGATGATAATTAATGATTACAATATTAATTAAATGAGTATGAGAAACTCCTTTTATATATTTACCTTAAGTATATTTTGATTGACCAAATTGAATGAAATACACTAAAATCAGACAATCAAGGATTTCAATGAGAGACAAGATTTATGCATAAACTAAAATTCGAATGATTGACTCCAATCAGAGTAGTGAACATGATACCAAAGAAGTTATGACTAATGACTATGAGATGAAGGAAAAAATCAAGAAAAATAATAGTTGGATTTTACAACCTAACTAAATCCCTAATATGATAAGATATGTGATAATAGTGAATGAAATCTGAATATGAGGAACAATATAATGTACACAAAGTATAGTTTAATTTAATTACAAGATAAAGTTCAATAGTTTGAATTGATCTATCTAAATACATGTTGGGATTGTAACTGACTGTAAATTAATTATATTTTGAGAATGGTCTGTTCTCATGGATTTTAAATGGTAACACATATGTGTTGAATGGTATTATAATTAAGAAATGGTAAATAGTAAATGAGGAGTATTTAGTGTTTATACACTTTTTCCTTTGATTTTTAATTATATCTATAAAATTTAGGAAGAATGTCTATATGTTGTATGATAAACCTAATCTGAAAAGATGAACGATACAAGATGTTTGCATTTCTTATATTGTTGCTCGATCTAATGTCTCTATGATATTTGATCAAAATTTGGATATGAAATAAACTAATAAGAAATATGTTGCTATTGAATTAACATGCATCAGACTTATTTGAGAAACCCTATTTAGAGTAAATGTTGCATAATGAGCAGGCTGATATCCCATTGATGAAGACTTACATGAAATGATGTGGAAATGGAAAGAACCATATATATTTTAAATTATAGATTATTGTCTTTCTTGTTAAGCCAGATGTAACACCCTATTTTCCATATCACATGAGCAACAACATTTTACTCAATGTGGGTGTGATAATATGCTAATCATGGAATTAAAGTAAATGAAACACTTTGCATTGATTTAGAATAGATTCATACATAGTTCTTGGTAAATCAAAACTACATCATAATTATTCAGGAGATCTAATCTAATTGATAACATGACTAAGGATGAGGTAAAAGTGATCTAAATCTCTGGGTCATCTAGGTAAATGGCACCCCACCAGGCAAAGCTTGAAGATCTCCTAGTCTTGATTATCTTTTTTTCCTTCACTTGCTCCAAGTCTTGTGGACATGTCATCCCCATCCATGCAAAACAAACATCACATCAATAAATGATATTTGGCACTTTATATGAAATAAAAGCAAATATAACTTGACATAAACTTGAAAATGGATTTTCATAAGTATTCTTGCTTCATAAATGACATGAAGAATTGAACAGTAAGTATATGCATCCCTCTATAAACCCCCAGGATAACATGATTGCTAGGAAAGCCCTTGATGCTAGGAAAGCCTTTGATGACTCCTTGAGGTCCATCATTTGGGAGCATATAAAAACTAACTCAATTCCATTTAACTTGATCATTAACATGACATTGACATTAACATTAACCTTAACATTAACATTAACATTAGCATGATTCTTGAACTTAACATGATAGGATTTCTGCCTATTAACATGATCTCTTAACATTATGGGATTCCTCCCGTTGACTCATAATGGGATTTATCCCTCATAAACCATAATATGGTTTTGTCTTCTTGAGCATGATTTATTAACCTTAATTCTTAGTTAATAATCATAATATGGGTTTTACCATAGACTAATATATCAATCAATCAAACAATGATAAGTATACATGATATTATCTTGAGATAACATTCATAATTTGTGAAACCTACTAAAGTGCATAATCATAAATAACATGCATTAAACCAAATTACTTGCACCAAACATGCATGACCTTCTTACCTAGAATAGGTCACCTTAAGGTCAAGTTTCCTTACTTTATTAAGCCTCCAATCACCTATAATTTTATTGAGAACAAATAGGTACTTAGGTCCACAATCATTAAATCCTAATCTTGGCATATGAATTATTTGAAGTGATTGAATGTGTAAAATATCATTTTAAAACTAGATAGAACAATAGAAAATCAAAAGAGCTTTCTAATAAATACTTTTCCATCATTTTTTGAGCTCATATGCAAACGTTATGCATTTTGCAAGATGGACCAATCAAAGTCAGGAAAACTATAGTGTGAGACCATTTAAATCCTGATGAAAGCTAGTGTAAATAATTGGAGAAATGACCGAGAAGACTATGGTTAGCATTACATTGAATCAAAAATTTTGGGGTAAAATTGTCATTGGGTCGTTCAAGAATGTCTCTTGACTGAAAACAAAATGTGTGTAAATTACCTAAATTGTTCTTGTGAAAATAACACGCCAATTAAGAAATCATGGGCAATGATGAGGAATCACGTATTTGATTCTTCTTCTTTGCTCCATGGAGAGAAGATTCTCATGGTGCCCAAATCATCAGAAGAGACTTAGGGAGAGGGCTCCCATTCCAGGCGAGACCCCACCCTATAGGTCCTCTAGGCTGTGCCAAACCTGGAGAGTCGTTGGTGAGGCTCTAAAGATGAAACTAAATCCAAAGCTCCTTATCTCTTCCTTGGTTGGATAATAAGGGGGGTCTAGAGGAGAAAAGCATGCTCACCAAACAAACACACCTCGAGGCCAGGCCATAAAACCTCAACATAGCAAGGCAAATCCTGAGATACCATCTCGTGAAACAAATAGGCCATTGAAGCATTTGTCACAACTTGTTCCCCCAAATAGATAGGTCCTCCTCTTTGGCAATCGTACGGGCAATTTAGGGTTCACGATGGGGGTGCTCTCGGGCTCAAGGGAGAGGGGTGGCACCCTGCGAGCTCATCCCAATCTCACCCCAGACCTCCATCTACCACACACATCCTTTCTCTTTCTCTTTGGGGTCGAGGGTCGCCCTTAGTCAGAGTTGTTGTTGTTGGGTGGTCTGAGTGGCAAGGCGGCTAGTCCGGAGCATGCCAAGGGGCTGTGGGAGATCTCTTCTCCACAGATGTCTGGGTCTAGTTTGCCCCTATGTCTAGGTCTGGTTGGGTGATAGTGCCCTGAAGAGATGGTTGCTGCTCTCCCTGGCTTCCCTCCTGTGCTTCTTTGTCATCCCTATTTTGGTGGTTGTGCTGACGTGGTGTAGTTAGCTACCTGGTTGCCTGTTCGGATGGGTGCCTACTGGAATAAGGTTGGATCTCGGTCTTGTTCCAGTCACTACCGGAGTTTTTGAGAGCTTTGGTCTTTCCCACCTTTTTTGTTGATGAGATAGAGGTTTCCCCTCTTTCTTCCTGGCTCTCAGCTGATCAGGAGCTATTGGTTGGTTGTCGTTTAGTTGGTTGTGGAGGCTTAATGGTAGAAATTTTGGCGATTGCTATAGCATCAAGGTTTTGGTCGACTGAGATCCTCTGGGAGGGATTTTTGACCATGTCTATGATCAAGACTAATGATGGCATCCACTAAAAATCTACTTGTGAGCTTATTAAAAGGACCTGAGCAGAAGCGCCTCCTATCTCTCCAATCATATCTCTCAAATGTATCTCCCGATCAAAAACATTGTGTTGTTGTTGATTGCTAATGTAGATGTCGTATGTCTTTTCTTAATCTAATTGCTCATGTTTCCTTAAAAAAATAGGTTGTTGAAGCACTTGTTTTGATGGGAAGGCCAAAAAATAGAGGATAGGGTCAGAGGTCCAAAACGATGTTAAACTAGGATGAAATGTGGTGAAGGAGGCCATTGGAGAAGTTTGTGTGACAGGAGTCGTAGTGAAGTTGTAAGGTTACAAGCTGATGGAGACTTCGGTCACGGTTATAGGGCCCAGTGTCTGGGGCACCCTTAGAGAAAATGGGAGTCAGAAAATGAAACTCGGGGGTACCTAGATACTCACTAGGTTGGCAATTGCATAGATAGGACCACAAAGGGATGAGGCGAGCTTGGGATAGATATAGAACAAACCTGAGTACATTGGGGAGACTCGGGGTAGAAGGAAAAAAATTGGTAGGGGAGGAGGAAAGGGTGGAGGCCGATGTTGGTTTTAGAATTGTTACATACACAAGAGGGGTTCTGAGGTGGCAGATGCAAGTTAGGGTGGCGAGTGGGGAGGGCCCTAGGTTGGGCCTTTGTGCACAGAGGGAGAGAACAGATGAGCTAGCACTCATTTGAAATGGGGGAAGTAGGAAAATTGAGTGGAGAATAAAATGTGTTGTAAGATGGAGAGAGGAGGGAGAGAGCGACTAAAGAAGGAAACAGTTGTACTGTATCCATATGTGTGAAGATTTTGGGAGGTAGGAGACAATGAGGCTGTCATTCTATCACAAATGGATAGCGAGATTAGTGTGCTTGAGAAAAAAGAAAATAATTGAACACGTGATAGGGGAAATAATTGAAACTTAGGTGTGTTACATTGCATTAAATGATAATTTCAATTAAATGGCATTCAGACTATATGTAACTCTTCCCTAATCAATTTGGAGGGTCCAACTTGGTCAAAATGAACCCAAATTTGGGCCACATGTCCAATAAGTGGTCTAGATTCTTAATATGTCATTAGATTTCCATTCTTCACATGTTTTATACATAATTTCCATTATTGTCACTCTACTTCATTTTAATACATTAAAAGGTGTTATGTGATACATCTGTAACATCCCTGACCTGGGTTATGTTCTAACCCTAGGTGTTTTGCCTAATAAAGTTGATTAGATGCTTGCTCTTATATTTTTAAAAGTAATTAAGGCTTTTGAGGAACTTATATTTCAATTTCAGTCCTTTTTGAATAATTAATGTTGAAACATTGTTTTGTTAATATTGGATTAAAGTGCAAATTACCCAAGTTGAGGGTTTAACTTGCAAATTCCACATGATAAAATGTTCCTATGATTTTGAGACATCATAATAATGAATATTATGTTGTGGTATGATTTCTACAAGCTTGGGCATCAAGATAAAGCTTGTAGAGCAATCCTTGTGCATTAAAACCTAGTTTTGGTGTAATGTGCAAATTACCCAAAATCTAGGGTTCAATATGCAAAATACCACTCTAGATTGTCTCTCATGTTTCTTGGAATCAAGTAGAGCAAAGAAAATGAGAGGGACACCTCATTTGAATTATCTTGTACGAGAGAGAATCTTGACATTAAAATAATCAAGATTTAAGCATAAATGGAACTTTAATTTAATTTAATGCAAAAAGAAATAAATTAATTAAGGAGCCCTTCAACCAAAAGTTTAAGGATGTGTTTTCAATAGTGTTGGATGAGATTTTTCCTTGCTATGGCACAAAAAGATCTTGGTTGAATGGAAGCCACTCACATTAATATAATAAAAAGTATTATCCACTAAAAGTTGGATATTAGTATAAAATTCACTAAGGTGCTTAATTCCTTTTCCATTAATTCTTGGATAATGGAGAGGTTTTGCAAGAAATGAAGGTGGCTTCGTGGCCAAGGTATGGAGGGGGTTTTGGTGGAAATAATTTCGGAATTTAAGGAAAATAATTCCATTTTCTCTTTCCTTGAAAACCCTTATACATATCCTTTTTCCAATACACTTAAGGATCTTTTCCTTAGTTTTCTTTTCTCACCTTGCTTTGGCCGAACAAGGGAGAGCTCAGGAGCAGGAGAAGGACGACCATAACCTGTTGGTAAGTTTGTATCATCTTCTACCTCGGATTCATGGTGAAAACCCTAAATCAATGCTTGATTATTAGTTTTCTTCACTCGATTTCCAATCCTGGCCAACTTGTTCATCCAAAAACTCAAGAACGGACATTGGGAAGTTTCTGGAACTCCATCCACCATTAGATCCATGGAGCTTGGAACTTGGAATCAGATTTTGAGGTGGGTTTTATAACTCAAACCCTTAAACATTAGTATTGCATTCCATTCTTCAATAATCGTTGGTTATTTTCTTTTGTTTGGTATTCTTTTGGTTCATTGCTGAAGTTTCCATGAAGAACGGTAGAAGTGCTTGGTTGAATGGAGGAAGATGGTGATGGAATCATCATAGATGCTTATCCAAAGAAAATTCCAAGTCAAACGGTTTCCATCAGTTTCTCAAATGGTTTCCCAAACCGTTTGGGAGGAAACAGTTTCAAACCGTTTGAGGGGAAACAGTTTCACCAAACCGCATGAGGGCAAACAGTTTCAGACCATTTGGAGGTGTTGACCAGGGTTGAACATTTGGAAATTTGTTGCTAATAATATTGTTTAATGATCCACTAAATATAAATGATTAGTTCCAATTGGTTCATGAGTTGAAGGTCAATCAATCACCAAACCCTAATCGGGTTAAGTGCTGATTTCTAATTTGATTAAGTTGGAAACTTGGGTTGATTGACCCAAACGGTTTCAAAACTGTTTTGGGATCACCCAAACGGTCTCAAGACCATTTGGGGGTCACCCAAGACCGTTTGTAAGTCTAGGGTTGAGTATGGTTAGGTGTTTGAAGATCTAAAGATACCAAGTTGATTGACAATCAAATGCTGATTTGGTGATCAATCCAACGATCCAAACCCTAATTGGATGACATGGATTTGGGTGATGAGATGGGAAAACTATCTCAAGACCATTTGGAAGTCATCCAAATGATCTCAAGACCGTTTGGGGTCAGGTCATGTCCATTTTGGATGGTGGTCCAATAGTTTTAAAGTAATTAGTTTCACAATGATCAACATTGAAGGATCATTGATTCCAAACCCTATCCTATTGAATTAAACCCTAATTGATGATCAATTGAGGGTCAAATCAGTTGAAGGATGACCTATTTAACTCAATTGACGTATGGCGTTAGGACCAATTGATGAGTGATAACATGATTTCAATTAATGAAGGAAATCAATCTTGGAAACCCTAATTCAATTTGAGTGGTGGAAACCATAATTGGTCCATGTGGTTTTGAGGAGGTTTGGACCAAACGGTCTCAAGACCGGTTTGGGATCTCATGAGGTTTCAAAATTGTACTTTAGCAAACGGTTTCAAGGGTCACCTTTAGCAAACGGTTTCAAGGGTCACCTTTAGCAAACGGTTTCAAGGGTCACCTTTAGCAAACGGTTTCAAGGGTCACCTTTAGCAAACGGTTTCAAGGGTCACCTTTAGCAAACGGTTTCAAGTGTGCACCTTTAGCAAACGATCTCAAGGGTTCACTTTGGCAAATGGTTTCAACCACAACCTTACTAAACGGTTTTGAGTATTCAACCAAGACCGTTTGAGGTCTGATTGGCCAAGACCGTTTAAGGTCTAAGTGACCAAGATCATTTGGAAGGTAATTAATCAAATTGTATGAACACTTAAAGTGGTTGATGGTTAATTGTTTAAGTGAACAATTACATGATGTAAACCAAGGGTGATTATAATAATGGTACCCTTAATGAGATAGGGTGATTAGTACCCTTTAAATAGTTAAGCTTTAATGATCATGGTGATAATGACATAACTCATGGTGTCCATTCTTCTTCAAGTTGAGTTGACTTAGCTTAATCAAGGCTGAAGTAAACATCATCCTATAGAGGATGAGAGAGAAAAGACTTCCTACACGATTGATAACCATGTTAATGGCTAAGTCTTAACACTCTCATAATGGATGGATGTCTAATTAGGATATGATCCTTAAATAGTGAGATCATGAAACCCCAATTATGAAGTTTAATGAATTATAACCCTGATTGAGGGCATTGGTAGGTGAAATCCTAATACATGATAATGGTGTGATCCTAATTCAGGACAATGACATGAGAAACCCTAATTCATGGTATATTGATGATAAACCCTAATCTGGGGTGATGCAATGTGAATAGTAATCCCTAATTGTGGGTTATTGAACTTAAACCCTAATCTGGGGTGATGCAATGTGGATAGTAAACCCTAATTGTGGATTGTTGAATATAAACCCTAAACTAGGGTGATATGATGTGAATAGTAAACCCTAATTCCAAATAAGGTGAAGGAATATGTGAAACCCTAATTCTGTGTTATACTTTATAGCATGAAGTTCTAAGGTTGAATAATGAAATGATGAGTCATTAATTCTAATTGAGCTAAGGGGATGTTTAACCCTAATTGAATTGAAACGGAAAACCCTAACCCTAGCAAGGGTATAGTGGTGTAACCCTTGAATAGTGATGTTATGATTGTTTTGCATTATGCTGGTATGAAATTGATGTATCTGTTATCATCTGTACTAATCATGCAGGTTTTATGAGATATTGAACATAGCCAGGTATGAGCTATGATGCTTGGTTTATTCAAAGTACTTTATGAGCTTTGTAAGCAATGATATGCTATGTTGTCTAGTAAAAGGTAACAAAAGAGATTGATAGGCTGTAAGAGCCACATGAAATACCTGCATTGCAATTATCATGTTTACATTGTCAGATGACTTGATGGCATTAAGTTACCTGTTAAAGTGGTAACAAATGTTTGATGATCTAAGGGTTTTAATACCCATATTCTTGAATCATGATGATGATATGATAAGGGATTGAGATCCCAAAGTTAATAAAGCTGTGAAATGAACTTGATAGAAACAATACTCATTCTTTATAGCAATTGTTATAATGTTTTATGCTTGAAAACATGCCTGATGCTAAAAGAATGTTGTAATGTACATAATTAATCAAGTAAAATGGTATCATGTAGAGCCTGGACCATAGATCCATCATCGTCAGCAGTTAGGTGATGGTGAAACAAATTTTCCTAAGGGAACTTCTGGAAAGCATACTTTTGAGTATGTGGGGGTTATGGGCGCGAATATACTTACGCAATAATGGAGGAATTGATGTGAGATAAACATTAAATCTCTCAATCCTTCATTATATGTATATGTCGGGATGATGTATCACTAATCTCCCGATGATGATGTTAATGCCGAATCGATGTGAGATAAACAAGAAATCTCTCGATTACGAAGAGAGTACAACAAGCCACTGTAACTCTAATAGCAAAGTTGCCAGTATACCCTAGAAAGCTCTTTGGCAGAGACACGAGATGTCCTGCATGTTGTTCCTCACACTGAATGAGGAGGATGAGGTCATAGAAATCTAGCTCTTTATTGACCTATGTATGGTACCGATTTCAATTTCACAATGGTCAGTTGGAGTATGAGCGGTATACCTCATCTCCTCAGGGCATAAGTATGATTGTAAAATGTAATCAGCCATGTAGCATATTTGCTTAGGGTTGAATTATGAGAATCAATGATTGATGATGCATTGTCTATCATGTCCTAGTTGGATAAATGATATACATGTTCTTCATATTTCTTATTGAATAAATGACTTGCTGCTTTATCAAGTTATAATTGAAATGAACTGTATAGAGAATACTTCTCTACTTACTTTATTCAATGAATTACCTGCTGATGAATATTTATAATTCTACTGCTCCATGTTATTCTATTATCTGCAATAACAATGTTTCTGGCGGAGAGTTATATCTCTCACTGGGAAAATTTTTAATTGTCTCACCCCCGTGGGATTCAACTTTTTAGGTAGGCACCAAGGAAGAAGAAACCCTTTAGTGGGTGAGCAACAACAACAGCCACAACAGCAGCAGCAACAATAAGGACAACAGTGATCCTCAGGTGGAGACACTGTCTGTCAAGTCATGTATATAGAGAGTCCTATGTGTCGTCTGTGTACTCTCAGGTCCTAGGAGTCAGTAGATAATTTGATATAGATCTGAGATTTTTGACTTGATGCCTCGAGATTTTTGTATACTGCTTTCGTACAGTTTAACATGGCAGTCAATGTTATGACTCTCGAGATGAGATGATACAGAGATGTACTAATGAATCAGAATGTAAATAACTTACTTTGGTTCTTTATGAAATAGTTGTATAGTTTGTGGATCTCATTGCAAAAAGTTTTAAATTTTTAGTGATTTTTAGTAATTTCGCTGTTAATGTTTCGCTTCCGCATTAGTTAATCTTGTTTTCTTGAGTGGATCGTCACAACATCTTTCTCTTAATTTCTTTTCATTGATTCAAAATGAGGTAATAAATTATTTCTCACTAGTTGTATCATTTTTTAACTTCAAATCTCTTATCTTTCTCTTTTATGTCCTTTAAGCATCATGAATGGTTGGAGAGAGGAAAAAGTGAAAGGAAGACATGTTACCCATATTTTAAGTTAATTGCAATACATTATGCACATATGTATAAAAGGAAAGAATTTTGAGCCTCATTTTACTTTCTCATATTATTTTTCTATAAGTAGTATAATTTCGTGGTCTTTTTACATCAAGACCCTCCATTATCTTTATTTAAGAAAAACCAAATTTTAAGGCTTAAATTAGTTTTGAAAATTTGAGATGTTACAATCTACCCACCTTAAATAAATTTCATCCTCAAAATTTTCTAAGGTACTACCCATCTAAGGGTTTAACCTTTTTGTTTAACGTCATCTAGCATAACAAAGTTTTGCATGAAAGGAAATGTATTTCATAAAAGATTCATGTATGTTGAAAGTTTTGCATGAAGAGGGTTATGTAACATATTACAATTAAGTTTGGTACATTATTAATGTGAGCACAATTTGTCATTACCCTACTCCTCATATTCTCAACTCATACTTAGGGTTTATGAAACCAAACCTATCCTTACACTTAGGTCAATTTACCTTCAACTTGGCATAACTTTCTAACATTAGGCATAGGGGACTATCTAGTCTTAGGTCTTCTAGGTAACTCCTATATTTCTAGATATGTGGTGATCAGGAACATATCCAAAGATGTGGGGTCTTGTCATGATACTCCTCACTAACCTACTAATACACATATCCCATACCACATGCATTAGTAAAAAAGGAGAAATGCATAAAAAGGTGTCATGCCCATGACATTCCTCTTCAATTCTCAATTGGCTGGCCATAACCCTTGAGAATGGAGAGGCTACCTCACTAGGTAGGGTTAGGTTGATACTTAATTTCTAAATTGGGTAAATATCTACCTTTTTCACATCTATCTTTTCTAGAGTGAAAACTCCAGTCATTCTAGGTCATACCATCTTTTCTTGAGAAATTCCATTTCTAAACCCTATTCTCTCATCTTTATTCTAGGGTGACTATGAGAATTATCTTTTCCTAGTGGCCATTTACCAAAATTTCTATGATACCATAATGTAACACTGTATTTTCCATATCACATGAGCGGAAGCATTTTACTCAATGTGGGTGTCACAATATGCTAATCATGCAACTAAAGTAAATAAAATACATTATGTTGATTTAAAATTAATTCAGACATAGTTCTTAGTAAATGAAAACTACATCATAATTATTCATGATTTTCCCCAACATCATGTTCTGATACAAATGGCTCATCATATAGTGCAACTCCTCCTTCCAATTCACAACTTTCCTATGACAACCCATTATCACTTTTGTGACATTAAATTTCTCAATTAATTAAGGGAACAAGATAAATGATGTGTTGCTGACCAAGGGGTGGGATCCCAACATCCTACACCAAGCATTGACCCCTCAAGGGATTGGTCTACTTGCTTCCAATTCTCTCTCAAGGTCTCCATTCCTTAATTTTTCTGTCTAGGAGCCTACCACCTCTGACCTTTCACGGTCACTTCTGCAAAAAAACTATTTGTAGAGATCCATATCAACCAATGGTTGAACCGCCAATGGATTTTATATGAGGTGCCCCACACAAAATCGATTTGCATACATGGAAGTTGATACATTATGCCATTGCAATTGATGATAGAATTATATCTTGTCACCTCCCCCTCACTTCCAAATGTGAGTGTTGCACATCGTGATCTTGTGAGGACCTCACACACCTATTTGTTAAGGGAGAGTCTTCTTCTTTATTTTGGGACAAGCTAGAGGGTATCCTCTCCATTCATTCCCTTTGTTCTAGCAATTCTGTGGAGGAAGCACTCAAAATGTTATGGGCATAAGTGGCACACTACTCTTTCCTTGGTAAGACGTGACCCCTTCTTCCCCAAGTCACCCTTTCATATCTCTAGAAGTCTATATGTGAGAGTAGATATCAGGGCAACAAGATAAATCTGAGTAGTGTTTGGAAAGTGGTTGCCCATCACTTTAAACTTATTATTGAAGATCTTCATGTTCACTAGTACAGAACCGACCTTTGGTGTTGGTTATTTAAGGCCTTTGGTGACGGTTAAAAAGTGACACATATGTGGGCGACACTAAAAGGTGAACCCTTAGGCATTGGTTTGAAAATCAACACCAGAACCCTTCGCGCCACCCAAAACGTGCCAGCAGGGGCACTATAGGCATCGGTTATTAGTGGGGAAACCAACGCCAAAACCCTTCACGCCACAAAAAGGGCACCAATAGGGGCGCTATAGGCATCAGTTATTAGTAGGGAAACAGATGCCCCAACCTGTCGCGCCACAAAAAGGGCGCTATCTAAGACACCATAGGCGTCGGTTTCTTAGTAATAACCGGTGCCATATCACCGTATTATCTGGCTACATTAGGCGGTGGTTTTTTTCTATTAACCAACACTATAAGCCTTTTTTGTCGGTTTTCGACTAATTACCGACGCCTATGTTTTGATTTTTTTTTCTTATCAGTTTGCAGGCCTGTTGTGGCTGGTCAGCAGGATGCAGAAACTAGCAGTTCAATTCTGAACTGTAGGTTTATGACATCCATTGATATCAACCAACAAAATACCACAAACCTGCAAAATTAACAAGATTCATTTTCACACATCTAGCAACCTACAGTTCCATTCAATTTTCAAATTCACACATGTAGAAACTTTCATGTAGCAACCTGCTATTCCTTTCATTTTTACATTCACACATGTAGAAACATTCAGACACATGTAGAAACATTCATGCAGCAACTTGCAGTTCCATTCATTTTCACATTCACACATGTATAAACATTCTTTAGTCATTATCGCTATCAACATCCCAATTATATTTTAAAACCCTCACTACTTGTATGGCTTTTTCCCATTCTTCTCTTACATCATTTAATTCTTCTGTCGTATAGGGAGCATGTACATATGATAAGGCCTTACCTGTAGTGGGGTCAGTTTTAAACATCTATAAGAGAATGATTTATATATATAATCAATAATATATAAATAAGATTGATATATTTCATATTATCTAATGAGACAATATATAATACCTCATGTATGGCATCGATGTCCACTGCGGCATGTTTGATAATCATGTGCATAAATTGCATCACATAGTATGCACATGCCCAGTCATTGTCTTGTGTAGCACACTATAAATTGAAACATACAAAATATTAAAAAATACAACTAAGTACAATTCACATAAATAATATATACATTGGAGTCGGGAACTTACTTCCATGTTCTCCCAAATTATTGGCTGGTTCTTTTTCCTGGAGACCTTTCCTCCAACCTTTTTGAACTCATGTAAACCCCTACATGTTAATATAACACAGTAAATTGCATAATTAAATAGTAATGTAATAACATATGTTAACGAATATAAAAATGAAATATTTCTCACTGAAATAATACCATTTTCATTGCGTGTCCATATGTTGTATTCAATTTAATCCCCTTAGGATCTAGATAATAGATAATGAACGTCCCGGGGACAATAACTAGTAACTCCCAATGCGTACCCCTAGAGGTAAAAAAGTTAAAAATTAATAACTCAAAATCCACAATAAAAATATAATTTTATTAGTCCAAATTATAAGCAAAGTAAACTTACTCCACATTGAATGGAGCTATTATCACAGTCTTCTTATTTTGACCAAACTTTGTAAAAGCATCACAACAGTATTGTTGAACTAACAATGGGTCTTTAGCTACTAGACTAATCAAAGATGGAATCAAAATCCTATATGTTCAAAGGAAAAATCTGCACATATCTTGTCTAAGTAGCTGCAAAATATGTATTATGTATGCATTAATATATAAGAAACTAGATCGCCGAATCCTACACAAGGTATATGGATGTATAAACCAGATCTCACCTTATCCATGGCTCTTATCATAGATGTATTCAGCCAATCATAGCCAAGCAACTCCAAAATATCTTTTATAAATAGTTTGTTTTCATATGATTGACCTCCAGCATCCGCATCTATACAAACAGTTATAGGGCAATTTATATCATGTTCACCTAAGCATACTGCCATACCCCTACAATTAGGACCTAACGGGGCAGGTAGGTCATGTGGAAGCCAACTTGGTAATGTAGGAGGTGGAGGTAGAGGTCTAGATTCTCTGGGGTGTCTTAGTTTTAACCTATATATATAATTTTAGATCAATTGACCTCATATATACACACTAACAATTTAATGTAATGTAAATTTACCATACAATTTCAGTATAGACGACATCCGCTTTCGACCACAATATCACTCCACCTTCTGCCTCACCAAGCGTTTCACAATCTGGGTGGGCATATGACAATGGAAGATCCATCCAAATAGGGAATATATGTAGCAGGCTCACACGAACCCAACTATCTGGTAATGGAAACCCATGAAACATTTCCCCTGAAAGGGATAGGTAAGTCGACACCTCTGCAATGACATATTCCTTACATTTTAGATGGCATGGCTTCAGCCCCTATAAATTTATGTAAAGAATGTTATATACATATATACATATCATCTTGAAAAGACTAGATACTATGTCATAAAAATATTTACAGTGGATGTGCTAGGTGGTGGGTCTACATGATTACTCCCAACCTCTACAGTAGGAGTAGAGCGGGATGCCATAGGCACTGTCTGAGTGGTAGTCAGAGTTTCCTGCCACTTGGTCATTGCTTCATGGAACGTCTTATCAACTACTTCCTTGACTCTCTTATCAACTACTTCATCGACTCTCCTATCAACTATCTTATCTACCTATACATGGATAAAAGAAATGTTAGCTTCTGATTATTGAATTTCCTTTTACAGTAACATTCTCAAAAAAGAATAGGTTACTTCTTCTTGTGAAATTCCCGATTTTGGGACATGTTTGTGCTGGAATGACCCAAAGAACGCTTTGATGCCCACACCAGCACCTGCACCCCTAAAACGTCCAGGATGCTCTGGGTTACCCAGAGCAACTTTCAATTCATCCCGTGTGCCCTCAGGGATGAACTTGCCTTGTTTCCTCAGCTCATGCAGCTCCCGTTAATCGTCATCAACAAAAATTGGTAAGTAAACACCACAAAGTATCGAGAGTATCAGGGTCAATAACTTTGCTGCACAGACTGTTGAAAAAGAAACAAAGTCTGGTGATTACAAACCTTACATGCTTTGACAATATAGATCTAATTGCTATGGACAATATTTGTTGTATTAGAGTGTGACAATCATGAGATTTAAGACCTATCAACTTCAGATTTTTCATTGATACCAATCTACGGATGTTGGATGAGTAACCCTGTGGAACCTTAACATTTACCAAGCATTCACAAAAAGCTTTCTTTAAGCATTCACAAAAAGATTTCTTCTCCTTTCTAGACAACGTGTAACAATCAGGAGGTAAGTATGTTCTCCGATTTCCCATTTCACGTAATTATGTAAATTCTGACCTTATTCCCATTTCACGTAGGTCCAGTCTGGATTTTATCTCATCTTTAGTATTACCTGGTATATTCAACAGAGTACCAATGACGCTATCACAGACATTTTTCTCCACATGCATGACATCGATACAATACATGACTGTCAAAGAACTCCAATAAGGATGATCCCAAAATATTGACTTCATCTTGAATAAATATTTGTCACTCTGTGTGGCCATAGTACATTGTGACCTCTTACTAAATTCATTGAAAAAGTCTTTTGCTCTTTCATAAACAACCTCCCCTGTTATAGGTTTAGGTGCACTCCGTTCCTCATTCCATCCATTGAATGCTTTTTGCTTCCTACGATACAGATTGAATTTTGGAAGAAACCTTCGATGACCAAAATATACAGTTTTGCCGCCATGTTTTAGTCTAGTTGAATCAGTGTTCTCTTCACATATAGGACACACTTTAGCTCCTTTGACACTATATCCAGACAAATTCCCATATACTGGAAAGTCATTAATAGTGCAAAACAACATAGCGTGCAAACAAAATGTCTCTCTTCATGAAGCATCATAGGTCATCACACCTTCACCCCAGAGTTTCTTTAAGTCATCAATCATAGGTTCAAGATAAACATCGATATCATTTCTAGGTTGTTTAGGGCCCGATATCAATAACGTCAGCATAACATACTTATTTTTCATACACAACCAGGGAGAAAGATTGTATATAACAAGCATGACTGGCCAAGTGCTATATTGGGTGTTCAATGTCCCGTACGGATTCATCCCATCTGTACAAAGCCCAAGTCTTAGATTCCTGACTTCTTCACCAAATTTAGGGTACAGTAGATCAATCTTCTTCCACTGTGGGGAATCAGACGCATGTCGTATGATCTCATCATTATTTTTCTTAACATCTGCATGTCACCTCAAATTCTTCGCATCTATCGGATTGGAAAACAAGCATTGAAACTGTGATATTATAGGTAGATACCACATCTCCTTGGTAGGAGAACTAGATTTGGACTGCCCTGAAGTCGTCAATTTATACCGTGACGCACCACATTTTGGACAATCTTTCAAATCCACATAGTTCTTTTGAAATAATACAAAATAATTCGAGCATGCATGTATCTTCTTGGCCTCCATTCCCATTGGGCACAACAATTTCTTTACCTAGTATGTTGAGATTGGCAGCTCGTTTCCTTCAGGAAGCATTTCTTTCAACAAAGACAACAATGATGTGAAGCTTTTTTCACTCCATCTATTGTTAGCTTTCAGCTTATACAATCTCAACATAGCACTAAGCTTCATAAACTTATTACAACCTGTGTATAACGGTATCTCAACTTCATGCACAATGTTTCTAAACATGGGAGGTGGATCGATTTTAGTGTGCTCTACCCCAGAACTATCCAGCATCGCATCAACGATGTCTACTGGAACTGGTTTGTTCACATCTACATCATCGGAGGCAATAACTTCTTCCACACAAGCACTATTATCGACATCCGCTGGTTTCGGGTTTGAAATCTATCCATGCCAGTGTCATTCTGTATAGCCTTGTACAATCCTGTTGCACATGACATGACTTTTGATATCGTCACCAGTTCTGACTTTCAAGTTGTTACCGCAATGCCTACATGGACAGTAGAACCTATCTCCAGGTTGTTTCCTATGTTCCTTGGAAAATCTAATAAACTGATCAAGACCAGAAATAAACTCTGGGGTGCAACGATTGCGAATGGACATCCATGATCTATCCATTCTATGCTCAAAGAGAAAACAAGTATATATTACAACAAGATTATGGTCTAGGGTTAACAGATTAGAGTTTAAGCATGGTTAAAACTTTAGGGTTTAAGGTCTTATATATAATTAATGGTTAAAACATCCTAAGTGAGATTAAGTATTCAAGAACAGTCACAAATTGGGGACTATCCAAGATTTACTCCTATAGAGTAAATCTTGGACGGGTTTCTAGGCCAAAAAATACATGTGTTGTCATTCTTATATATAATAAATGTGTACCACCTATCCCATTCTTGAACACCTAATCTCACTAGTAAGTGTATAATGTGTATTGGGTTTTCAAGAAAATTTCGAAAACATTTCCCCACTGTTCTCCAAGTACACATGTACTTAGAGAACAAATGGGGAAATGCTACTATTTTTTTTTTGAAAACCTAATACACATTATACACTTACATCCTAAGTGAGATTAGGTGTTCAAGAACAGTCTCAAACCGGGGACAATCCAAGATTTACTCCTATTAAGTAAATCTTGGAAGGGTTTCTAGGCCAACAAATACATGTGTTGTCATTCTTATATATAATAAATGTGTACCACCTATCTCATTCTTTAACACCTAATCTCACTAGTAAGTGTATAATGTGTATTGGGTTTTCAAGAAAATTTCGGCAGCATTTCCCCGCTGTTCTCCAAGTACATATGTACTTAGAGAACAAATAGGGAAATGCTACCGAAATTTTCTTGAAAACCCAATACACATTATACACTTACATCCTAAGTCAGATTTGGTGTTCAAGAACAGTCCCAGACCGGGGACTATCCAAGATTTACTCCTAATGAGTAAATCTTGGACGGGTTTCTAGGCCAACAAATACATGTGAGTTAAGTTTGAGACATCAATGTATCTTTAACACACATGTTTCAAGGTTCAAAGCACATAATCAAATCAAATTAGGATGCTAGAATGGATAAGTTTAAATCTTATTTCAACATGCATCAAAATTTACTGAATTAGGTCAAGCATGAGGATTAGAAGTACAAATATATGCAAGCACAAGATTTGTTCATATCCTAGGTTGATTTAGAATAGTAACATATAAATAACTAAACTCAAAGCATTAGATATATAAATATAATCAGTAGATAAAAAAATACAAAGCAATAGATAAAAAAGTACAACTTAGTTGATAAACAAATATAAATCAGTCGATGATTAAATAATTTTAAAAAGTAGATGAACAAAGACAAAGCCCTAAATTTAAATAATGTGATGAATACAAAATCATTAGATGAACGAATGAGTAGATAAGTATATGATGTTTAAGAGAGGCATCTATATGCTATGTACTCTGATCTACTTGCGTAAGTTTAGGCAGAAGATCTCAATTCTGGCGAGCGAATAAGTATCCTTTAATTTTAAAAGTGGATGGTACCTTATTGACCACGACGACAAATAAAACTAAGTGGGTGCTCATGTTCAAGAATCAACAAAGAGTAACACTACACAATCTACACACTATTTGGTTAGTTGTTGGTACCTGTCAAAGATCGGCAGGTGGGCAGCGACGGCGGCGACAGTGGCACAACAGGAAGAAGAGGTCGAGCCTTGCGGCGGGGGCAACAGCAGGAGGAAGAAGAGGCGGATGCGGCGACAAAAGCAATAGGAAGAAAAGTAGGCGGCAACAACAGCAGGAAGAAGAGGTGGATGCGGCGACAGTAAGAGGAAGTAAAGGAGAAGGCGGCGGCAGTAGCAGCAACGGCAGGAGTGGCATGCAGCAGCGGCGACAACGGGGAAGGCAGACCGGCGGCGGGAAAGGTAGAAGAGTAGCAGACGACGGCGGAATCGCTAATCGCCAGACCCTAGTGAAATCAACAATGAAACAAAGAAAGGGGAAGAGCCTGGCTCGCGCGGATGCTATTAAGTTAACAATATGCGTCGGTTATTATCCTAAACCGACACTTATGTTCACTGATAGTCGTCGGTTACCACCAACAAACCGACACTTAAGTTCACTGATAGTCATCGGTTCCAAATAGAAAAACCGATGTCTATCTATATATGCCGACAAAAATAAATGTTCTCAAATGTGACCATAGTCGTCGGTTTTCTTCGAAAAACCAAAATTTTTTCGGTTAAGCGCGCAAAAATAAATCGGCGTCGATTTCTGTAAGATAACCGACGATAACAATGGGCCAAATTTATGTCTCGCGGAAAACCTTTAGTCATTGGTTTCCGTTTCAAAAACCGACGTTGTATGTTAAATTTTGGAGGTAATATTTTTCACTGGAAAATTTGGATTTGGCGGTCAATTTTAGGCATTAGTTGCTTATTAAGTAACTGACGCTAAATAAAAAGTGATGCCCGTGTCTGGTCACTCGTCACATATAGATGTCGGTTTATATATATAACTGACGCTTTATGGTTTAGGCGTCGGTTTGTTGTATAGAACCGACGCCTATAAATCTGACGTTATAAGCCATTTCTGTAGTAGTGGTTGATAAGATTGGAGGAGATCATCATGTGTTAGAGACTTAGATTGGTGTGAAAATCTGCTCCCACATATCTACTGCAGGTCCTATTTTCTAGTCAGATGGGCCACTCCCCATTCGGGTACCATGAAGATCAATCTAGCGATGAAGAAATGTAAAACACTTGGTAGTCACACTACTCTGGTAGCAGTCGGAGGTCTAGCCGTCAAGGAGGAATAGGTTTGAGGATTTATGACACCTATCTTGGTGTATGACAAAGTGAAGGCACACCTAGAACCTTTTCTCAATGCTATCAACCTAGGCCGCGCCCTTTAGATTTTGCCCTCCCTTTTTGAGACAGATTCTCACCAGGCTGTAATCTTGTGGAAACTCTTCCAGGTGGTCAACGATATCTGTAATGCTAGTAGAGACCTTGCCATCTCATTTACATGGGTGGACAAGGAAGCCACCAAGGTGGCCAAAGACTTGGCGATTTATGGGGAAGGACTAGCAGATAAATACTTCTTCACCACATTGAATTTGATGTCGCCTCCAGCCAGAGAAGCCTACAACATAGATCCACAAGGGCATACATATCTTAAATGTGTTAAGCATACTTAGTATAGTAGCGCCTTTTAACAAGGAGATGTAAGCAATACATTGTATACATGACTCTTCTTCTTTTTTGTCGGTGAGAGGGATAGAATGAATTAAATACTCTCTTTATTAATTAAAAAACACCTTAATCATTTACATACCCCAATTACTCAATGGAACAAAGCCTACGGAAACTGCATAAATTATGGAGCAAGTTGGGTGACGATGAACTCTATTGTTTGATTATTTTAACAAATCTGCGCTTGTCACTCATTCAACTAACAATATTGCTCCGTTCGGTGACGCGCTGGCCGAACGTTGGGCAGCGGGGTCCCGCATTCTGCTGTGCCGGGCAGGCTCTAAACGCTTCTATTAAAACACTGGTAATTAATCGCTCTCTTCGTCTCTAATTATACTTTCTACTCAAAGCGAGCAGTCATTATTGATGTTCCATCGCGTGAAATTGATGCGGTGGATGATCAGTGTCAGCGTTCAGCTCAAACGCTTTACAAAACGGTGCATATGTTTAATTGACGGTGAAAAAAATATAAAGCAAGTTATGGGAAGAAATGGAACTAGAGGAGAGAGTTATATTAGTGGATTCAGTTTACACGGGGAGGCGTGAAAAGGATGATTCCAAACAAATTAAAACATAAAAAATGATTATATACTATGCAAGTGCTTTCTTTCATATGACAACGTTTCGTACCAAGTTTTCAATCATGCATCCAAGGTACATTACGTTTAACTATTTCTACCAGCAATATTATAAAATCGTCATCCATGATACCTGTCAAATTGTGTTGTAATATTCTATATATGTATTCTATCTTTCTTCCATGCTCTTATTTTTTTAAAAGTTATTCCTATACATTGAGGCATAAATTTTTCCCAAACTCTTATGTTCTCGTCCTTCT
This sequence comes from Alisma plantago-aquatica, assembly GCA_963693085.1. Lineage (NCBI taxonomy): Eukaryota > Viridiplantae > Streptophyta > Magnoliopsida > Alismatales > Alismataceae > Alisma > Alisma plantago-aquatica. The sequence goes on along the minus strand of OY856410.1, from coordinate 221,643,490 downwards.
GTCTCGTACAAATTAGTGAAAAGTGAATTGATAAAAATAAGTATACATCTTTTTCCTCATTCTTCCCATTTCCCACTCTTTCCTATTACTTACTCTAGAACTAAATACTAAAATTTTCCTTTAACATCCATTTCTCATTGTTCCCCTCCCACCGAACAGACCATAAATTGTCACATGAATGTAAAATGAAAACACAAGACGAGTAAAAAATCTGATACCGCTCTCCCACGCGTTGAAGGGAACCATAAACATGTATTGATAGAGCTACGCTACACACAGTTCCTTCTATACCCGGCCACCCACCCGTGTATCGGGAGTACACAAAAATGTGGTCTCAGCCTGCTTTTAATGTATGCCAATTAACTCCATACAACATGCTTTTAGCCGGCTTTTAATACGCGCCAATTAACTCCATGCAGCAGGCTTTTAATACGAAATAACTTCACGCCAATTAACTCCATGCAGCCGGCTTTTATTGTCCAGCAATTAACTCTCTTCACTCCTTTCTCTAGCCCTCATTTTTACTAATTTGTTTTCTCTCTTGCAACTCCTCCTTCCGACTCTATTTCAACCCACCAATATTTGCACGTTAGTACATTACGTCTGTTCCCTAGTTTTCATCAATCTTTCTACTTCGGTCGTACAGTACATCATGTAAAGGTTGCGATGGTCAGAAAGTTGAAGCACAATAACAGCATATTAGTAAAGTACCTACGGAATCCAATAACAACATTGATCTGGAAGCATAAGTACAGTACTTACGAAATCGAGTAGTAACATTTGTCATCTGGACATAAGTACAGTACCTACGGAATCCATGCAAAATAAGTACAGTACCCACTTGTTAATTCCAACTCAGTTTTTTCAAACATAAGTACAGTACTTACCAAATTATAAAACCAAGCATAAGTACAGTACTTAACAAATTACAAAACCAAGCATAATTGTATAACTGATCTGGAAGCATAAGTACAGTGCCTACGGAATCCAATAACAACATTTTTTGCCTGGACATAATTTTTTTACAAAAATGTAGTGCACATCTGGTCCATAATCAACTATAAAATGCATCTATAAGTATTGTACCCAATTATTAATTTTCAACCCAATTTGTCAAATATAAGTCCAATAACAAAATGTACATATTACGAGTTTGAATATAAACAATAAAATGTACATTACTTATATATTAGGGACAAAATATGGAATATGAAGAAACAGAAAACAAGAAGTACTGTACGTCTGTACATATTTTGAATTTCAATACTTTAAAAAAAATAGAAGGAATTACCAATGAACAAAAATTTGAATGGACAATAAATAGCGGTACTTGCCCAGGACTGTTTATGAGCAGTGGACAATAAATGTCCTTTGCATGCCTGTTGTATGCGTTTTGCATGGGAAATAACACAAAAAAACGGCTGTACATGTTATATCTATGCAATGCATTAAAATTTGCGTTTTTCCAAATTTTCGGTATGTGAACGGGTGGGTAGATGACTATGGCTAGAATTTTTCTATTGATACGACAACGTGACCAAACTCCTTTGGAACTCTGCCGCTACTTAGCTTTTGAGGAAATCATTGTGGGATACCATCAACATTCTAGAAAGGAGTTGGAGTTGCAACTTAGCTGGCATTATTAGTTGGGAGTAAAAATTGATCTTCACCCAATAAATTCCAACTGAGGTCGTGATCCAACAGCCTGTTGTGCAGATCAGGATGATCCGTACATGGAAGCTATTTAATTCCAACACACACCAACCTCTTGTCGTTTTGTACAGAAGAAGCGTGAAAGAACATTTTGTACACCCTACTTTGAGCAGCCGTCAGAGATGCAACATTCACGCTGTTGCTAATTGCGAAAATGATCTAGTCACGCACACTCCGGTTAAGAGCATCACGCGTGGGTGGCTGGGTGGTTTTGTTGGAGGAGAAAATAATTTGGGGCGATGTTGTGGCGGACTTTAATTGGTGGCGTTGGTAGAGATTGTGTAATGGATAAATAAATTTATTTTACTTATAATTTTTGAATCGTGATAGATTTTTTGACGAAACAAAAATCATTAGATTCGTTATGAAAAATATAATCCAACAAAACTAATATTGATATATTTATAACAAAAAAAATACAAAAATGATATGGGTGATGTGATGAGAGAGAAAATTGTTTTGTTTATAATTTCTAAACCGTGATGAATTTTTGAACGAAATAAAAATCATTAAAGTTGTGATAAAAAATACATTCAAACAAGAGTAACATTGATATATTTTTGAGGAAATAGGTAAAAAAAGAAGAGGGAAGTGATGATGCAACATTAGAGAAGTGATGATTCCAAAAATTAAGTGTTTACATTAGTGAGTATGCACCTAAAAATATCTAAAGGTGCCTAAAGATGACTATATAACATGGAAAAAAAAGATAAAAAGTACCACAAATGGTGATACGCCCACAAATGGCTGAAAACACCCAAAAATGACTAAATAGCGTCCAAAAATGACTAAAATTATTGGGTGCCAAACAAATTTATTTAGACGTCGTTACGTTGTTTTCAGTTGTCAATACCTTATTTGGGCGCCATCTTTATATTTCTGGGTGTCAATGAACTATTTTGGGCGTGAATTAACCATCTTTGAGTGTCAATTAGTCATTTCTGTGCGCCATTAAGTTGTTATTGGGTATGAAGTACCATTATACCCTATTTAATACGTAAAGACATATTTGGACACCATTAAGTTATTATTGGGTATCAAATAAACTTATTTAGGCATCATTTTTATACTTTTGGGTGTCAATGAACCATTTTGGGTGTCAATTAACCATCTTTGGGTGTCATTAGCCGTTTATGGGCGTCTTAGCATCCAAAAAAGGCTAAATGGCGTCAAAAAATTGCTAAAATTCTTAGGTATCATACAAAACTATTTGGGCGTCATTACGTTATTTTTAGTTGTCAATACCTTATTGGGGTGTCATCTTACTTTTGAGTGTCAATGAATCATCTTTGACGTCAATTAATCATCTTTGGGTGTCAATAGCTATTTATGGGCGTCATACCGTCCAAAAATGGCTAAATAGTGCCCAAAAATTGCTAAAACTTTTGGGTATCAAACAAACCTATTTCGGTACCGTTACATTATTTTTTATTGTCAATACTATTTTGGATGTCATCTTTATACTTCAGGGTGTCAATGAACTATTTTGGACGTCAATACATCTTTGGGTGTTAATTAACCATTTATGGGCGTCATTAAGTTGTTATTGGGTGTGAAGTACCCTTATATCCTATTTAATACATACAACCATATTTGGGCACCATTAAGTTGTTCTTGGGTGTCAAATAAATATACTTGGGCATCGTTACATTATTTTTAGTTGTTAATATCTTATTTGGGCACCATATTTATACTTCTGGGTGTCAATGAATGCGTACAACCATATTTGGACACCATTAAGTTGTTCTTGGGTGTCAAACAAACTTATTTGGGCACCCTTACATTATTTTTTATTGTGAATTTTCTTAAGTATTTGGTTGTCACCTTAGATGTGATTGAGCATGTACAATATTTACTTAGGCATCATTTTATATTTTGGGTGTCAATGAACAATTTTTAGGTGTCAATGAACCATCTTTGGGTGTCAAATAACCTTTATATTTTTTTCTCAAAATTATCTCAACTTGTTGGATTGTATTTTTCGTAACAAATTTAACGGTGTTTGTTTCATTAAAAAATTCATTACGGTTCAAAAGTTATAAGCAAAATAAATTTACTTATCTATTGTATAATTTAAAAAAAATCACCAAATCACCATATGCCATGTGAAGGCAATTTTGAGGGCTGATTTTGTATGCAGGTCATTGCGTTTAAAAGCGCGTGAGCGTGCACAAAATTTAACCCTACTAATTGCTACCTCATGGGATCTAGATACATATAATAGAACACCAGGAAAGTCCGACGAAACTTCCTAAAGGCATCCATCTCGTTGGGTATAATGCCCGATGGCATTCATTGTGGACGGTTCCGGGGGATGGAACAATGGATAGACGGACGGTAGAGAAAACATAAACCTGACAATCCAGGCCACAGGGCTGCTACACAAGTATTTTTACTCTGTACATGGACAGAGACACATTACTAAAGTTTAAGACATAGGACACGAGAGCACTGGGTTTTCTTTTTCTTTGAGAGCAGTGGGTTACTGGTGGCCGAATCACATGTCCATTTTTAAAATAAAGTATATAGACGCATAGCATTAAACAAAGTGTTTCTTCGTAAAACTCCCCATAGTTATCTATATATTTATCTAGCCCCGTATGTTTCTGACTTGTAAACAAACCTCTATTTGTTTCCAAACAAATTATAAGAACTCTATGCGAGCATTCATTTAGTGGTCATTTTAGTTAAATGAGTGGCATAAACAAATATAGTTCTTGCCAACAAAAAGGCATTTATACCAAAATTGGGGTCCTCTTTGACATAAATCCGGAAAACCAAATTGCCGATGGCCTACCCCTCATATTACCGGTAGCTTGTTCAAAAATTATGTTTGGATATTACCCTCATTCTACCCACCCATGTCTGGTATAACATATATCTGACATTTGAATATAAATTTGCACAAAAAGACAAGTCCTAACCAATTTCAGACTTTCGTCTAGGGGGTTGGATTGGCTACCCCAAAATCAGGATTACAATGGAGGTGTCGGTCCCATTACCTCACTTTCAATCCAATTTACCCAAACACACCAATCACTCAACCATTTCTTGTTGTAAAAGGACAAATGAATAAGAGAAGTTGAAATCCAATTTCATCCCAATTGCAATTCTTTCCAAACAGACCCTAAAGAGTCAAAACTAAGGCTAATCTAGTGTAGACCTATTGATCTATTCTTAGTCTATAAGCCAAAATCAAAATATTGTGTGTATGCACACACATACATACTCATTTACATATGTGCATGTATATCAATTTATTGAAAATGGATACAGAGGAGGAAGAGTTGTGGTGAGGAACAACACGGAAGAAGATGAGGAAGTATGAGAGGTTTAACACCCCAAAATCTGGTTCAGTTCTCAGTAATGTATCTATGATCAACAAACCCTAAGAGGAATCAATTGAGACAATTTAGAAATGACATTTCATGAAAGCATAATTGATTCAATGTAAACTTAGGATTTTATATGAAGTAGTTAAATTAGGGTTTTGAAATCATGACCAATCAAACTAGAAAAAATTAAGCTTTTGTTAAGTCCCCATATTGTCAGATCCTTGAAGGGGTCATAGGATCTAAGGATCAAATATTTGTTAATTGAGATATTAACATTTAAAATAGACAAGCTTAACCATAAACTAATAAAAAATACTAAAAGAGAAATAAAAATGAACATGAGTATTTATAGTGGTTCCATATTGAAATTCTATACATCGGTACCTTGTAGGTTCGTACTAGGGTTTCTTAACTTTAGAAGCACTTTTCTTTATCCACCGCAAAGGCTTAGACCAAGTCCCTTTTCAAATATTAGGGATCCTAGCATCTTTTTATAAGGAAAGCAATCACCGACCTTACTTCAGGGCCAATTGTCATACAATGAAGGCCACCTACCCTAACACCTCCATTCATTAAGAGAGAATTGAAAAAAAGTCTAAGGAATTGGAAGCAGGAAAGTGAAAGAGAGATAGCTCCACAAACTAGTAGGATACATCTCTTACAATGATTTGTAACCACTCAATTTGAACATCACAATTATAAGATCTAGGTAATTAAGGGTCTTTTGTAAGTATCTCATATGTACTTGCACAAGTGTATCCAGAATGACTTGTATTTATATTGATGCTTGCCAACTAGATAGTAGACACATGGACAAATTCAGCCATTTGAGTTGGGATGTGTATAGTCCAAAAGTTTAGATTTCACATTACCAACTCCCAAAATGACTATTTGAGCATTATATTAGTCACTTGAATGTAAGATTGTTTACTAGTTGACAATAGTCTGTTATGTGTACAATCCTCACCATTGATTTGTTTTTTAGTTATAAGAATCAACGAAGAATTATAAGTAAAAGAAACTCAAACTTTTTTGATTGGTTTTATTTTAGGGTAAACTAGATTTTTATTATGAGACTTTTGATTAATTACATTGGTGTTATGGATTTCTTCTTAGAAAATCACCCAACATCTTCTTTTGTAAAAGAGTACAATATGTCTAGAATGGTTTTATCGAAGAGAAAATCAGAGGACAATTAGTGAAATTATATATATACAAGTAATGGTTGGCCAGTTTTGGTGTTTAGAAAATTAGCCGACAATATATCAAATAATCCAACATCAAATTTGTCAAGTAATATTTTAAAGAGAAACATCAACTATCATATAAAAATATATATTTTTAGATTTTTCAAGCATGATGTCATATCAATCATCTTATTAAATGATTGTGAAATTTGTACAAGGAATGTTCACTATTAATTCATTATGAGTTTTGTACCAGGATGAAATTTGTACAAGGAATGGTCATTAGTTAATATAGAGTAGACCTATAATTCTATTTTTATTCTATAAATTTCAAAAAAGGATTGTGTAAGCACACACATACATGCTTATTTACATATGGGTATGTAAATAAACTTTTTGAAAATTGTTAGAAATGAAGAGAAGTTGTGGCGAGCAACAACATGGAGAAAGATGAGGAAGTGTAGGAGGTTAAACACCCCCAAATCTGGTTCAGTTTTCATAATGTATCCATGATCAACAGATCTTAAGAGGAGTCAACATGGACAAATTAGAAATGATATTTAATGGAAAATAAGTGATTCAAGGAAAACTAAGGATATGAAGTAGTTAAATTAGGGTTTTGAAATTCATCACCATTCAATCTAGAAATAAATGCACCTTTGTTAGGTCCCCACTTCATCACATTCTTAAAGGTGTTGTAGGATCTGAGGCTCAAATGTGGTGCTATAATTGAGACATTAAACTTAAAACAAATGAGCTTAACCATAAATTATAAAAATATACTAAAAGAGAAACCAAAATAAGACACAAGGATTTATAGTGATTCAAAACCCCAATGCCATACATCACAACCTAGTAGGTTATCCTACTATGGTTTCTTAACTTTAGAAGAACTTTGCATTAGCCACCACCAAGGCTTAGACTAAGTCTCTTTTTAGATATAGGGAACCTAGCATCTCTTTATGAAGAAAGAAGCCACAAACCTTACTTAACGACCAATTGTTGTACAATCAAGGCCACCGAACCTAAAACCTCCATTCATCAAGACAAAATTTAATAAAAAGGTGAAAGGAATTTGATGGGGGAGAGTGAAAAAGAGATCTTTACAAACTAGTAGGGTACATTTCTTACAATGATATCTGATCACTCAATTTGAAGCACAGAAGTAAGAGCTAGGAATATAAGGTTTTTTTTGTAAGTATGTCATATCTATGTGCACAAGTGCAACCAAAACATTACAAATGACTTGCATTTATATTGATGCTTGCGAACTAGCTAGTAGAGAATTTTAGCCATTTTATATAATGCAGAGTGCGTAGAATCCCAATGTTTAAGTTTCACTTTACTAACTTCCAAAATGACTAGTTGAGCATAAAATTAATAACCATGATTCAAGATTGTTGACTAGTCAATATTTATTATGTGTACAATTATCACCATTGATTATTTTTTAATTAGAAGAAAATAAACAAAAAACTATTGGTAGATGAGAATTCATACTTTTTTGGTTGATTTTATTCTTGGCTAAACTAGCTTACAATCATGAGATTTTTGACTAGTTACATTATTCATATGGATTTATTCATAGAAAATTAGTCAACAATTAAATTAGCCAACAATTTATTTTGGAAAAGGGTACCCTATAATTGGAATGGTTTTATGTGAGAGAAAATCATAGGAATTGATATGGATCATGGTTGGCTAAATTTGGTGGTCAGAAAATTAGCCGACAGTAGTAGCAAATAACCCAACATTGATTTTGCCAAGTGATATTTTCACAAGAAACATCAACTACCATATGACAAACTTATATTTTTAGATATATCTAGTTTGATGTCATATTAAATATGATATTAATTAATTATGAGCTTTGGATAATGAAATAAGTGAATTACAACAATATACTAAAGAAAATCTAGTAAACCTTCAATAGCTTTAATGTTGTTATGTGCATTGAGTTCAATCCAATTAAGATTTTATAGTTTTGGCACTACCATTGTTGTGTCCTATATATCTAAAACATTTTTAATAAATTAATGAGATACAAATAAGTGAACAAACATGGGACCTAGCAATGTAGCCTTGAAGACAATAGGCATGTACTTGTAACCTTTATGACAATGTCTATCTTGATGCCACCTCATTTTTCATAGTAGAAAAAGAAGTGTATATTTAATATGTTTTGACAATATAATAAATGCACTAAGCATTGCAAATGCATTTAGCCTAGTGGACAAATTTAGTTTTAAGGGAAATCATCCAATATTACATTTCTAGTTGGTGTTGTACTACTAAACCACAATCATTAGTAATTTATTATTATTAATTACATTAGTGCCCAAAATATACATACATAAGCCTTATAATAGATTACTTTTAGTTTAAATATAGTTACTAAAAATCACAAAAATGAAAAGAAGATAAAATGATGTAAAATAAAATTCATTGTTTTATAAATAATGAAAAAGAAGTAAACTTTCCATTTTTTTAGAAGGTTATTATGCTAATAACTAAGTACAAGTATGGCACACCATTCTATTTTAGGAAGGGATCTTGGTTCATTCTAATACCATTGTTCGAATACATCATCTACAGTTTAGGCTTGTTATCTTTAACCCTTAATCAACAAAAACCAAACTGATCATATTGGTTTCTAACCTTAGAAAACTGAACAACTCCAAATAACCATATATGTGACACACATACCCGTGGTGCTGGATTGATTGCATATAGTGATTAGTGCCACACCTTTGCATAAACCTTCCATAAGAAAACTGACCATTACAAGATTTACACTATTTTAGAACTACATTATTAGAAAATGTTTTTATATCATTTAGATAATGTATCCAGATTAATAATTTAAATAATTGAAGATTTAAGAGGTAAAATCCCTATTATAATTATCTTTTGAGAATGGGTGACATAAATCACATATCCTTGAAGACCCACACCTCATGCAGTCTCTAGATCTAACGAGATTACTATTCACATGATTCCGTTTTACTATTTTGTGTATGTTTTTTTATAAATCCTAAAAACATGATCAACCCTCATAAGAGATAAAGAATCAATGACTGGTACAAAACATAACAAGATCTATTAACATTCAAACTAGAAAATCATAAATACAACTCGAAATCTTGAAATAATGTAACAGACTAATGGATGTAAACTAGTTAAAGTTGAAATGAAAAGCTTAATAAGAGTCTAAATTTCACATCCAATCAACTTATTAACATCATTATTCAATATCTTATAGAATTTGTTTTCAGCTACCAGGTTACGTGTACGAGGAATATATTCTTAATAACCAACCTATGAGTCTTAGGGTTTTGAGTGCCTCTAATTATGCTTATACTTTAGCATGTTGAGACACTTACACATAGGGGCACATCAGACTGCAACATACTATACTTATGGACTTCACATTCAAGGTAATCAAAATAAAAAACTAGTAGAGCTACATATCTGATCATCACCAACAATAATTACAATGCCCCTCAATGGACTAAGACATGGAAGAATATGTTTCACTTCACAAGACCTTCTTACTACATCTAAAATGTTGTATTTTATCTTGACCCCTTGAACACAACTCATTATATACTTGAATCCAGAAAAGGTACTATTGGCAAACCTAAATAAGTCATCATAACTCCCACATACATCGATGATATACAATTCCATTAACAGCTTCTCACAGGCCAGGGAATCCCATAAGGGAACATGTTTCACTTCTCTATTTCAAGCCTCAAAGTAAGATCTAAAGCACTTACACTTTTGTAATTAAACCAATGAATTAGGGTTTGTTTGGTTACTAGTCTATATTACGCATGTTAAAAAGAATATAAAATAAAACCATATTTTGTGTATTTTTAATATGATATTTTCTCAGGTTATCACAAACTAGCTAATTTCAACTTAGATGAACATTTTTTCTATAAAGAATATTGCTTAATGAATAATTGTATTAAATATCAAATTACTATTTTATGAATCACTATATTAATTTATATTGAATAGGACAATGTGTTAATTACAATTAAATATATTAATCATTAGTAATTCAAATTCCACCTAAATTGTAAGTATTATAAATTTATGTGCATTTTGCTTTTAAATGATATATTTACTACATCAATCACAATGATAAGAAAAAACTCAATCTCAAACCTCTACCTAAATATTTTCAAAATTCTCTATAACTTTCCATACACGCCTAATAGGGTCTTTGACATTAATTTGAGTATTAATTGCATACTAAATATAAGAAATTAGATATCAAACATGTGACCATCCCAAGATAGCATATTGTCCTTGATAAATAACTCAGTAGACATGTTTACCCAAGACAACAAATATTCAAGAAGAACAACATGTGACCCGTGGTTACTCATATGTATCTCATTATTTTTGGAAGAAAAATCAAATCATAATCACACACATTTGCATAAAGAATTTTCATTCAGAAGAAAGTAAGAAGAGATGATAAATCATGATGCTAAGAACATACACACCATCATCTTAGAATGGACTTCAAAACTATCTAACTATGATAAAAAGGAAATAAATAAAACTAAATTAAATCTTCCATATAGTTGATTAGATACTTGTACATACTTTTATCCATTTAAGTGTTCTCAGAACCTAAACATAAACTAAAAGTAGGAGTAAATACATAAGGTGCTGGTACATGGGAAAAATATTATACATATATATATAAATTTATATATATATATATGTATGTATGAATGTATGCATATATTTATATGTATATATGTATCTATATGTATATATTTATATATATGAATATATCTATATATATGTATACATATGTTTAAATACTTCAAATTTTGGAGATAAGAAAGAAATTATGAATATCATATTAACAAAGAAAAATAATATATTAATCATTTTTCAATGAATTTCATTACAAAGATGGACTAGTAGATAAATTTATATGTAGGGCCCAACCCAATGTACGAGGTACTCAATGATTTACATTTTCACATTTACTCTATGGAGGTAGTAGTCAACATTACTCCTGTCCTTTCCTTAAGAGTGATTAATGATCACCATCACAACTAAAATTATTCCCATAGTTTATGTTTTAGGTGACAAGGAGGAAACTCTAAAAAGATCATATAATTATTCTCACCTTCAAATCTAGATTTGATTATATCACTAAGAATGTTATATAGAGTTACCAATAAAGAGAGAACACCCAAGTATCATTGAAGAAAAAAACCTTCTTCAACATTAAGTATTCCTTGAGATACAAACCTTTTAAATGTCACACTTAAAGATGATATATATCATTAAATAATTAAATCCCACTCTAGTGACAGAAGTGATGTTAGATTATATGAAATGAATGGCATTGCTAGCAAAATCTTCACAAAATATGATGAGTTCATGCACATAAATCAGATCATAAATGAACATGTCATTCCTATTGATAAATTAGACTTGCATATGTCATTAGTGGAATGTCATACTATCCTTAGGTACAATCTTATTATTCCTTTGTTTCCAATTGATGAGGCATGTCCAATTTGTCATAAGTCATTCTTAGACACTTTTGGGGAGCATGTGGTTCATTGTAAATAGATACATGTCTTCCAGTATAGACATGATCTTGTTTGGGATGTTCTCTATTATGTACTCAGACAAGCATAATTTGCTGCTGAGGAAGAGGTACCTGTCAACTTTTTAGTTGATCCATAAAATGGGAGATCATCTTACATTGGATGATATCTTAATTTTTGGATGGGTTGGAGGAAAGCATGCACGTGTTGAATTGACAGGGTTTTCTCCAGTTGTGGGCCTGAGGTGTGGGGCATTATCTATAGGACAAGCTTCTCTCAAAGCTTCCTCAGCCAAAGTAGTTAAGCATGATAAAGCATGCATTGACAACCAACATGTTTTTTTACCTTTTGGGTTTGACAGTTTTTGCTTCTCAACATGGAAGCATTTGTAATTTATCAAGAGCATTCAAAGCATTATGCATAGTAACATAATGACCCCCAAATCTATGGATGTCATATTTCATAGTATTGGTTTTGCTATTCAGAAAGTGTAGGTGACGCAGCTTGTTGTTTGTCTTCCTTCCATCTCGATGTACTATTTAAATAAAATCGGGTAGGGAGATAGTCATTCAATAGTAGTTAGTGGTGTTTATTGACATGCATTTTATTTTATTAATGTTTATAAAAATATTGGTGAAATTCTTTTTTGTCAACATTAATTTTCATCGTCATGATGTATACTTGCATTGAGATGAAAACCAATTGGGGTGGGGGCGATCAAATCCCCTTATATAATTCCACTGTTAGCTTTGAAAGTAGAAGAGGGTTCCCCGATGATGAGAACCTAAAAAATATAGTGCAAAAATATGTCTATTAGCAGTAAAATCCATCACATTAGGAATATGTGTTACCTTCAAAATAATAACCTTACATTCCCAACTAATGGAGTAAAAATATTTGATTAGATCAAGTTTCACATTCTAGGATGAGAAGTCTTCCTTCAAGTCATAAAGAATCCCATTAGAAAAAAATATAGAATGTTTATGTTCCTTACAAATATAGATCTGGTGACTTTATAGTTTAATCACCCTAAAAATTATTATTGAGAGTAGAATGTCATTAACTATTGAATAATGTTCCAAACTATGGATTTTTGCCTAGCTTGTGTTATAATATCCATCCTATATCTGGATCCAGGTATTCTTGAGTGTAGAATCATATGTCATGGAGTACAATGTATTTCTAGAGTGTAGGTAATTACTTGATAATTACCTAATTTTATAGATAATAAAAAGACGAAAAGGACTGCTTGGATGGTATTCAATACTTTTATTTCCAAATTAGAGTTACAAGATCGATATAAATTTTATTTGACACAAATAAATCAATGTTTGAATGTCATGAATCTTGTACATTGATTCTCCAAGTTTCTGGATTGATATATACTATGAAAAAAATAGTTTAATACTCAAGTATTCTATGGTTTGATTTTTTAAGAAAAAAATATGATGTAGAACTCATATCTTATCTTATAATCAAAATATACTACTGGATCACATATTTTACTAGTATCATACTAATTTTTAATATTTTTTTAAGACAATCTATTTTCTAAAATTATATAAAGATATTAGAAAACTTATTATAGTCTCATATCTTGCATCGCATGATCCAATTGTCAAGGATTGACTGGTTTAATATTTGACACTAAAGATGAGAGACACAATCTACTTCTTAGTTGAAGTCATCATTGAGGTGGATTTAATAGATACATTCAACTTAGATCATGCTGGCTCAACATAAGACTACCTCTTCAAGATCTGCTCCTCGGTTGAGAAGCTACTTTAGTGAGCCCTTAGGAGGTGTTAGACAGTCTCCTTTCCATTTGTGATCCATTTGATATTGGGAGAAGTTTTTTGGGGGTTCTCTTAGATTAGGCGGTGCTATGTTATTGCTTAGATACCTCTTGCATACATTGCCACCACATACGTAGAAGAAAATAGTCAAAGATAGGATTTTATCGTGGAAAGGGTGATAAGAATTTTGATGGTGGTGTTATGGAGATGTATCATAATCAATTAGTGGATTGGGGTGTCTCTTTCCATATGAGTTTGTGTGTATAAGGAAGAGAGTGGAGGTTGGGAAAAGAATAATTAAGCTCTGGTTCAATAAATTTCTAGGAAGTACATACTAAAGGGGGAATGGTGAAGATAGAGAATGTTTTAAATAGATTCCAAGACACAATATTTGAAAATGCACAATCCTCCTAGGATATAGTGATTAGGGCGAGAAGTCAGGAGGTTGATCTCCTATATCTGAACATGGCATGACACTTGTGGGGGTTTGTTGGATTTGTATTGGTGTGAGAGATACAAGTACTTCATGAGAATCATGAAATAGGGTTGGGTCTTTGTAAGAAGAGCTTTAGGTTGAAGACCATCCCCATCTATTTGATCAAAAGGGGTAGTGGGAACAATTAATAAGATTAATGTGTAATAGATTGAGGCTCCTCTCTACTTACTATGACCCCTATGAATTTTTTTTCAGGCTCTATGTAATCATTCAAAGAACAATGTCTAAAAGTATCGATTAAACTGAAATTGTCTAAACATTGATTATTTATAAATTTGGAATTGTAGGTCTGATTGAGATAAATTATAGGTTTAGATTTATAATATAAATATTTTATTGTAGCTATATTTTGGTGATAAAATATGGTTTAGTTATTAGAGGAATTTATAATATTATGAACTCATATATGTCACTAAGTAGTGCATTTCTGTTTAATGTTTCTTGAAAATATGTCTAGAGAAGAGGTGCATCAATAAATATACTTATATGATTGTAAGAGAGAGTAATTGATATAAACTTATAGAAATATAATAAATTTAAAAATTGATAAGAAAATTATGCAAGTACTCACTGTTTTACAAAATCAATACCTACATTCAAGTAGGCAATCTAAGAATTAAAGTCATCCACCTTCACCTAAGCTATTAAATTTGAATTTTATCCACAATGTTCAATACAATCCAACTAGACCAGAATAGAAAGAATTTGAATTTAGATGTATAGATTAGGGAACATATGAAGAATTTGTCCACATCTGTTTATATAATAAAATATGGGAAAAATATTTAAAACTATGAAGTTACCCAAAAAGAATATCTTGATTTAGCAGGAAATCAACTTCTTCACTTGGTTCAAGCAAAATCTGCCAGAATGTCATTCAAAGTGTAATAAGTGTGAATCGAATGAGATCCACTCATAAATATTGAGGATAACATTACATCCAATCTAAATACATCAGCATGCATAATAGAGAAGAGCATTTCCATTTGAAAAATATGATATATCAAGCATAGTCAGTTCATGGTAGTAGAAAATGGAACTATTATATTATCAATAAATAGTTCCTAACCATAAGGATAGAATCATATAAACCAACGTTACAACATAAATGTATACAATGGGACCAGTTGCAGATGGTAACCAACCCTTCACAAGCTAACCTTAGAGTTCAAAATCTAGAAACATGTTCCTGATGAGGCATCTTCTTTGGATAACCTAGGCTTGGGTGGTTTTGGGGAAAATACTCAAAAAAGAGAAACAAATAATGGAGAGTATGTCTTAGTATAAAGACTTATATATGTCACTAGAAAATAATTGGGCATTACAAATGTCAAGTCAGAGAGTTATTCCCATTAACAAACAAAATATTAAAAGCAAGGTAAGAATCAAAGGGGAATTAGAAATTAAGATGATATGCATTTATGAATGTGATATTTTTACAATTAAAATTCTTGCCTTTATATCATAAAACCACAATAAATAATAATCTAGTGCATGTTCGTTACAAACCATACTAGAACGATATAAAATCAATGGTAAAACAACATTAGATTCTATGCCATGGTAGGAACAATATAATCTTAGTGCCTATATAAAGCATATTATGATGAGTAAAATCAAAACTCCTAATATAAATCAGGAAGGATGAACAAAACGTAGTTTCAAACATGAGGAATAAAATTCTTGAGGCCTAACAGTAGGTATACTTGTGTTTTGAGTATGAATGCAAGAGTACACCACTGCCCTTTACAATCATAGTCAACTTCCTAAGAGTATGTATAATTGCATGGTGATTTTGAAAGCAAGAGTACACGACCACCCTTTTCTATCATTGTCAACATATCATACATGTGTAATATAGAAAAATAATTATAAAGTTTAGTTCAAATGGCATGATAACATCAAGTTTGACAAGTGGGGTTAGAAGGACAACTATATTCAATAAAATTTAGTAATGAACATAAAAGATTAGATAGTAAATGATATTACATGGAAATTACATTAGAATACAAATAGGAATTTCATATATAATTCTACCTCATATATAATAAATTTAGGTATATGTTATTAAACTAAAAATTGAAATGAGTAGATGAAGATGCCTGACAGTAGGATTGTAGTTGATTAAATAAGCAATCCTAAAGACCCACTCTTTATTATCTTATGTATTTTTACAAAACTACAACATGAATTAGAGAAAAGATTTTATGATTCCAAAACATTTATTGAAAAATTCCTGATACTCTTATAATCTCATACTAATTTTATAATACATCTTTTAATATTTACAAAAATATATATATAAAAGACCAATGTACCCCACTTCATAATTTTAGGATGTCAGATGTGAAATGACCAATTATAGAAACTTGAGATCTGTTCTTGTGTGGCATGAATTAATCCATCAGGGGAAATGATGATTTCACATATTTTTTAGTGACAAACAAAACCCTAGTCAATGTGAAATATAGGTTTATGAATTGAGGCGTTGTTCTTCTGCATTCCATTAAGATCTTCAGAAGATCAATCTAAGTAATTATCATGAAAACTCATTGCCTATTGATCTCCTATGAGGATTATGTTGGGTCATTGTGTCAAGTCGGTTCCACAAAGCCATAGTATGTTCTACAATATGACCAAAGTATTAGTGTAATGCCCCTCTAGGTACATATATGTCAGCGGAAGCAAACCCTATGTTATACATAACATGGATCACTTGTCTTAGAGAGACATTACAAAACATGATATACATAGCAACAAGATAAATGAAACACCATGCATTAACTCAAAATATAGATTCATACATTGTTCTTGGAAGGGAAAACATAAAGTGTCTCATCTGAACCTCAAACCTAATGCATGTAGGCTAAGAAAATTAAAAGCATGAAATGATGAACTAAACTAGATAATCTATTGAGTTGTAGATGGAACCCCATCAAGCTAAAGTCCCATTTGATGTCATCTATGATGAAGGGATCACTTCATTATCCCTTTCTCCTTGATCTAGGGACATCTCATCCCACATCCATGTGAAAACAAAGACATGCATCAGTAAGCGACACTATGCATTTCATAGGAACAAAAAAGTTAGCATGTATACTTGTCTTGAGAGAAAATGATGAAATCTATTAACTTAATACTTCTTGATTACTTAAATATTAAAACACGAAGAATTAAATAAGTAAAATATCTACTCTCTATGATTTGCCCAGTGAAGAGCCCATAATTGGCATGAATGATCATGATTTGTCTAAAAAGGTCCATAACAACCCCTTGAGGTCCATGATTGTCTAGAAATGCCCATAATTGACATTAAAGCCCATAACAACCCCTTCCAGTCCATGATGGCGAGAGCATATAAAACTTAATCAAATTCTTTAAACATGATTCTTGATATGAACATTAGCATAATCCTGGACATTAATCTTTAAACATAATGGGATTTCTCCCTCTTGAATCTTGAGGTTCAAATTCGTTGATCCTTACTCATTAATAATTAACCATAATCTCTAATATTAATGAGCACGATGACCATCAGACATAACATATTGAAATCATCAAGCAATTATTATATATGAACATGATTAGAGCATTGGAATTGAAAGCATATTTACTAAATCATGCATAGCATACAATTCAACCAAGGTACTTATGTATAGTGGCATGACTTGCTTACCTAAAGCAAAGAAAATCCTAAGTTGGTGTTTCTAATCTTGATTCAAATCCTAAGTATCCTGAAAATAACATGATTCCTATTAATTATCACTTTAATTAACATCTTAAACCCTAAATTGGTTTTTAGGAAAAACTGGTCTTATTATATTGAATTAGGGTTAGGGTTACTGATTAGGTCATTCCATTTGGGAAAACTTGATTTAATGTTGCTAAATTAATGATCATATTACTCAAAATTAGGGTTTTAGGGTTCCTTATGAAAACAACATAATATATAGGCAAACCATGGTTCAAAAACAAAAAGTCGGATTCCTTGTCATAAATACTCTCTAGTGAGTGTTTATTCATTATTTTTTGAGCAAGAATTGATTTACTACAAATTTCCAAAGAACTGACCAATCAAAAAAAGGGAAGAAGCCATGTGGGCACTATTATTTGACTCAGTGGATACTGGGCCCAATCCTTGATCTCATGGCCCAATAGGAAACCTCCATGATGACATTGTGCCTCAGATCAAAACGAACAAATGTTTCCATGAAAACCCAAAATTGCCCCCGAAACATAAATTGTTTGATTAAAACAAGATGGGCACATGGTCATTTACCAACATGGTGTGTTCCTCCTTCATATCAGGAACGAGAAAGTGGCCTAGAGGTTGATCTATTAATAAAAAACTCATGATATGCAATCAACTAGACAAAGTGGAAGGTACAAGGTGCTTCCTTATTCCGAGACGAACCCAAAGAGCGAACACTCAGGTATTGGGACACATTGGATCACCAAGCTTCTAGCCATGGTCACGGATGAGGCTTTTATGAGTTGGGAACCCCCAAAACTTTGTGGAGGAGAAAATTGTAAGCATGGATCATGACATGGGAGTTTGGAGGAAGTGAAGGAGTGAACCGGTTAAAGGAAGGGCACATGTGTCCCATGTTCATCGAAAGGAATTGTAAAAATAGGGGAAATAAAACAAATATTAAACCTTTGTGAGAGAGTGAACGACATATCACTAAACATTGGAAAAACCCTCATGAACATAATGCAAACCCCTATGAGGTGTTTGCATGGCCAGAGAGGCACTGGGGCATCGATATGCTGGAACATTGTCCAAGATGTATGAAAAGTTATAGGACCCAACATTTAGAGAAAACATAGTGTAACATACTGAATTCTAGAATTTTTTCTTTTGAACCTCTTTCCCATCTTTTCATTTCATTTCTATCCTTATTGGCCTTTCTATTTAATTAGTGGAATTTATAGTGGTTTAATGAACATTTATTCACTAATTGTACCAATATAAGGGTTTATGCACAAATACCTCAGTGAAGGCTTATTTTTTTTTGGAATAGGTAAATATTGTATTGCCAAAAAACGTTGCTACATCAGAATGAGATCAAAGCTCCTATCTATATACAGGTAACACAAAATCCTGTAGTATAGTAATCATAACAAGCAAAGGACAAAAAAAAATGTGAAGGGTATGAACACTACAAAAGCCCCCACAATCTTTTTGATTTGTCATCTATACGCTTGAGCAAATGTTTTCTGTTTCTGCAAATCACACGTAGCTCCCTGCTGAATTCCTCCATGATTTGGATATAGCTTCTTTGCTTGTTCTCATGCCTTCTTCTATTCCTTTCCTTCCATATTGTAAACATCAATCCTCCTATTAGCACCCCTTTCAGAGCCTGCGTCCACGGATCTGAGGAGTTAGAACTACTCCATTGGATGATCCCATGGATATCATGGGGTATGTTGTTGCCCCATCCGCTTCTTAGACCTGTGATGCGCCAAACAGGAAGAGTGAAGCTGCATCTGAAAAATAAATGCTCTGTAGATTCGTCATCAGCATAGCAAAGGCAACACTCTTTGTCGACATTCAGACCCCAATTCAGCAGCCTATCATTTGTGGGAAGTCGATTCTTGATGGCTCTATAAACCATAGTACTCCATTTGGGGTAATAAAACTTACCCCAAATTACTTTCCACCAGCTGACCTCGGGTGTGTTAGTCCAGTTGATCTTAGTTGTGGAGTCTCTCAAGACGCCCACACCATGAATATCAACTAGGTAGTGGTTGGCAGTTCTGTCGTATGTTTTGCACATCTCCTTCCACACTCTGGAAGGGTTCATATTCGCTTGCATTATGATAATGTTGTTGTACCTTGCTCGCATCCACCTGCTCCAAATAGCTTCGGGTTCAGAAATGAACTTTAGGACTCTTTTGTTCCTTCTATCTTCCATTATTTCTTCTGGGTCTTTGATTTGTAGCCCTCCCTGTTTCAACGGTTTTGCCACATCAGTCCATGCAATGCTATGAGTCTTACCTCCCCACAGGAATGAGGACATGATAGATCTCATCCTATCAAGGCTTGGCTTAGGTATTTCAGTAAGGGACGCCCAAAACATGATCGTATTTTGTAGGACAGACCTTATTAGAACCAGCCGTCCAGCTAAGGATATATGCAGCCCACTCCAGTTGTTGACTTTTTCTCTGAGTTTATCCAAGCACAAAGCAAAGTCATTGATGTTACCTTTGCCATTAAACAAGGGTATGCCCAAATATCTCGTTGGGAGCCTGCCTCCTTTAACTCCGAAAGCTTCTTTGAGTCTTCCTCTCCTATGGTCACATGATTTGGAATTGTATATTCTTGATTTAATTTCACTTATGTACAGCCCCGTGAGCTGTCCGAACTGTTTGAGCACCTTCTTGTATTCCTTCACTCTTCTAGCATGTCCTGTTGAGAATATTAGCACGTCATCCGCAAATATGAGATGGGTCATGACCATAGTATCCTTCACTTTGAAAGCTTTGATCTTCTTCTCCCTTTCAGCAGTGTGTATAGCATGAGTGAGCTCCTCCATAACTATAGCAAAGATGAGAGGGGATATAGGATCGCCTTGTCTCAACCCATTTTTCGCCTTGAACATGCCTTCAGGTCCCCCATTGACTAATACAGAAAAGGAGGTAGTTTGTATGCATTGTTGGATCCTATCAATCCATCTTTCTTCGAATCCCATCCCTTCCATGATTTTCCAAATGGCTTCCCATCTGACAAAATCGTAGGCTTTTGTTATATCTAACTTGATACATACTTTGGCCGTGGCATTTTTGATCCCAAATTCATTCAAGAATTCTGAAGCCAGAAGTGCACAATCTGCTATGTTCCTTCCTTTTATGAAAGCATTCTGTTCCTTCGAGATGATGTCAGGGAGGATAGATTTAAGGCGGCCAGCAAGGATTTTTGAAATGATCTTGTACAACACTGAGCAGCAAGCTATAGGTCTGTAATCCTTCATAGTCTTTGGATTTTTGACTTTAGGTATCAGCTTAATAAATGAGTGATTCACTTCTCTGACCATGTTACCCCCCTTGAGAAACCATGTGACAGCTTTACATAGGTCCTTCTTGATGATCTCCCAATTGTAATGGTAGAATTTGCCGTTAAAACCATCGGGCCCAGGTGCTTTGGAATGATGGATGGAAAAGGTCGCCTTCTTGATTTCCTCCTCATCAATTTCTTTAATCAACATTTGATTCATCTGACTCGTAACTTTGGTTCTAGGTATGATGTGATTCCACCTGTAATAAAAAAAAGAAGGTTGATTATAAAGTTCATGAAAGAACTTTACAATCGTGTTAGAAACCTCTTCACGTCCTCTCCTCACACAATTGTTGTTGTCTTTTATTTCCTGTATATTCTCCTTCATTTCTTTCCTCTTGATAGAAGATTGGTAAGTTTTTGTGTTTCTATCGCCTTCATCAATCCATTTCATTCTACTGATTTGCCATGAATGGATTTCTTGCGCTTTCTCTAATTGGATGAGTCTTCTTTCCGCCTTCTCCTCTTTTTTTTATGAGGTTTTCGTTTAAAGGGTCCTCCCTGACTTGTCGGGCAGCGTTTGAATAGGTTTCTTTAGCTTCTCTTAGCAGGTTGGGTAGCCGCACAGCTTTGGTTGCCCACTTTTTCAGCTCACCCTTCGTGTTTTTTAGCTTCTTTTGGAATCTATACATAGGGTTGCCCTCCACCTCTATGCTCCAACCTTTTTTGATGATGTCTTTGAACCCCGGCCACTCGCACCAGTAGTTTAGGAACCTGAAAGGTCTTCTGATCATCTCAGCTTCCTTGAGCTCCACTCTCATACTTGCATGATCGCTGAAAGGGTGACTTTCGAGCTGTACCACTTGATGAGGAAACGTTTCGAGCCATTTATCATTTACTAACACTCTGTCCAGCTGTGCAGCTATGCGGTTCTTTTTCTGTTTATTAGTCCATGTTGTCTTTCCACCCGTCATGTTGACCTCATGGATGTTGGCACGGTCTATCACATCATTGAACTTCTGAAGAATTCTTTCAGGAACTCTTCTACCTCCTCTTTTCTCCGAATGCCTTCTTATGCAGTTGAAATCGCCTATCACTAGCCATGGTTCTTCATTTTGGGTAGTATTTAAAATAGTATCCCACATCGAATTTCTTTCAATCTCTAGATTTTCTCCATACACCGCGGTGATGATGCAGCTGAACCCACTCTTGGCAAAGCACCTGGATGTCATGGTCTGGTCAGTTGCATTTATAGGCTCAACTGTCCATTCGTCTGGATTCCATCCAACCACAACACGACCCCCATTGATGGCGTTCAGATTATTAATGGATTTCCAACTGTTAGGTAGCATGCTTTTAATGCTCTCGCTTCTTTCTCTTTTGATTCTAGTTTCTAGGCAAACGCAAAGATCAGCCTTCATCTGATTGACAATGCCTCTTAGCTTCCTTTGTGAGTAGGGACTTGCAGCCCCTCTCACATTCCATCCAACGATGGACATTAATGCTTTGTTTTCCCCCCTCCCCCTCCACTGGGTTCGGGTGCCCTCCTCCTTTCTCCCTTCTTTGTCTGCGAAATGCTTCGCGTGTGTCTTGGACTCCTACTGCGGTGTCCTCCCTCTTCCTGTACTTCCTCATCTCCCATCTGACTCAGAACATCAAAAGGGTTTGCTGCTGCCTTTCCTTTCTCATTTCTCTCTGGCATTTCCTCGATCACCTGCCCCTCAGGTGGTATTGTTGTTTCCTTCGAACTGTCTTTAACAACTTCTTCTTCCATAGTGCTTTCAGTTGTGATTTCACCTTCTTCAGTTAGGTCCACCGGCTCTACATGCTTCATTCCATCTTTTGGGGTTGTCACCTCCTTCGATGAATTTCTTTTCTTACTCCTCTTGGGCATAGCTGGCTGCACAATTTGAGGTGAAAGCCTGATCATGGTGTCCCTTTCTCCAGGGCATTGTCCATCGCTATGCCCGAAAACTTTGCAATGGCTGCACCTGTCTGGCAGGGCTTCGTATTTCACATTTACTTCCCATTCTTGTCCATCGGGTAGCTCGACCATCACCACAGGTGGAGGCTCATCTTCGGCAGACAAGTCGACACAGGCTCTGGCGCACCCCAGCAGGGATCCATCGGCCCTTCTGTCAATGGCCATTGGCTCCCCGATAACATTAGCGATTATGGTAATGGCTCGGGCAGACCAATGCTTGCCGACGTCTGGTAATGAAACCCATACTGGCGCCGTCTTCAGCGCTGTTCTTCTGATATCTACATCTGGGGTCCATCGCCGGACCAGCACTAGCTGATCATCAAAAAACCACGGCCCCCCCTTCATGGCGTTGTTGAGGTCTCTGTCGTTGGCGAACCTGGCCAGAACCAGTACATTGACAAGGGTGAAGGCTTCGAGCTCTCCGCGCGGCCGCCAAGTCCGGATCATCCAGCCTTTGAGTTGATTGAGGTTCGCCTCCTTCCCGAGCACCTGAACGATTGCCGAACATCTGTGGTAGTCGTCCATCTCGTCTATAACAGGCTTCTCGAGCTGGGTCCAGGGTCTATCGTCTCCTTCCTTGAAGAAGCCCTTCTTGGGGTCATAGGCTACACTCCCCCGGATCTTGGGTGGGGGTTTGTCCCTCGTCATCACCCATTCCCTAGCCAAGGTGACATCCGCACCAGGTGCTTGCCAATGGGAGGGGGGTTCCTTGCTTCCAGCCTTAGCAATGGTTGCGATGGTGGTGGTGACGGAGGTGGTAGAGGTAGTGGATGGAGGAGCAGAGGACGGGCCAGAACAAGGCAAGGCCTCCGGCGTCGCCCTTGGATCGCCCCCCGCACGTCTCCCCATCTCGGAACTTTAACTTTAGGTATCAGCTTAATAAACTAGTGATTCACTTCTCTGACCATGTTACCCCCCTTGAGAAACCATGTGACAGCTTTACATAGGTCCTTCTTGATGATCTCCCAATTGTAATGGTAGAATTTGCCGTTAAAACCATCGGGCCCAGGTGCTTTGGAATGATGGATGGCAAAGGTCGCCTTCTTGATTTCCTCCTCATCAGTTTCTTTAATCAACATTTGATTCATCTGACTCGTAACTTTGGTTCTAGGTATGATGTGATTCCACCTGTAATCAAAAAAAGAAGGTTGATTATAAAGTTCATGAAAGAACTTTCCTCAGTGAAGGCTTAATTACTATACTTAAGTGCTATAAACCTTAATATAACGTTTTGATATGATTTTAAAACATAAAATGAGCCTAAGTTTTAAATTTGGTTCGATTTGGACGTGGTTTGTGCAATTTATGTAATTTTAGGTACATTCTAGACTTTTATGCAATTTACCCAATTGGAAAGTTTTCTTTGCAAATTATCAACTGAATTTAAATCCTTAGATATTCCCTTACCATTAACGAGATTTTAAACCATTGGAGAACCTAGTTTCACCTTGTTTTGATGGTATTTCTTTCTTAGGGTATTATAGGGATTACCCTCTTTACAAAGGTGCTTATCATTAAAAGCTATCAACCAATGAGGTCATTTCTTTCTTGAAAAATGGTGGGGATGGCCTAGAAGGATCTGTGGGCTCTTAGGACTAAATTTTGATATCAGAGAAGATTCCATGAGCTGCCCTCTTGCATGGCCATCAAGCCCTAGGCTAAAGACACATGGAAAATCCCTTAAGACACCTCATGCTTCACCTCTTTCTTTATATAGCCATGTATACCCCCTCCCCAACTCACAATTCGAAAACGCTTGCTCTCCTTTTCTTTACTATAGCTTAGATAACAGTTCCTTCTGTATTTAGCCATGAAGTTTCTGTCCCAAGGTAATAGAGGGAGGCTACCTTGGTGAAGAAGGTTCCTAGGGCTTCCAAATTGCTCTATTAGGGTTTCTAAAGCTCCTCCTTGGTAATTTCGATAAAAAATAGTAAGTTTCTTGGCTTCCTTCCCTATTTTCATACTTTTAGTCTTCCTTACACCTTCTTCTAGGTCGGAACCATGACCTTCCATGGTAAAACTCCACCTAGAACCCTAAAACATCTCATCTCCATGCACTTTTGCTAGGGTTTGCACCTCCAAAGTGGAGAAGGTGATCTTTCCTCAAGAAAGGAGCTTAGCTTGAAGAAACCATACCTTATAATCTCAGGAACATTTCTGTTTGGACCTTCCCTAGAGGCAAGTTTGGTTAACCCCCTTCTCATATATTGCTTACTACATGCTTAAAACCCATGCTTCTATATTGAAAATCAATGATTTCCATCTCTTTTTACCATGTTCTTCTAAGGTTTTGGTTTCTTGCTATTTTATCTTCTATAGAAGCTCTAGTTTGGTTACCTATGCAACTTCAAACCTGATCTTAGGTCAAATTGTGTTTTCTCCCTCTCCCTCTCTCTTCAAATATCTCGATCGTTTTGATGATGTGGCAATTTCCTATTGGTTAGTATTGAAAAATTCATATCTTCTAAAGTTCTTATCCAAATTTGACAAATAAATATGTTTTGGAATTGGAAAATTAATCTCTATCTAATGAAAATATTTTCAAGGTCTGATTTCGTGGTTTTAGGAAGGGTGATTTTTGTAAAATGAATTTAATGCATAAAATCCATAAAATTACATCTTAATCATCATAACTCCAAAATTAACATAAAAACATGTTTTCTTGATCAGGAGAACTTAATAAGTTTATTGATGATGTTTTAAGAGTCTAAATCCGAGTTTTTCTAAAAAGGTCAAAAATTAGGGTTTCTATACATTAATGTGCACTATGTACTCTAATACATGTTAATACATTGAAAATAGGCAAAGTGGAACTTGGACTCAATTAAAGTGGTGAAAGTTAGTAATTGATATCAGTAAGAGGGGTATGTGCAATCCCTATTTATGTATGTGCATTTACACCTTAAGTTGGGAATAATTGTGCCTTAACCTATTTTTCTATAATGAGGCTTTATTAAACCCTATTTCATATACTCTTGAATCTTTTGCTATACTTGCCTCATAAATCAGTTTTGGAACATTATTCTTGGGTCTTGGTACCCCACTGCCATGCTTATTAATTCATATAATTATTCATTCAATGACTACTTTTTCTAGCATGTGGATTTATGTTCTATTTAATTTAAATTAGCAGTACTTATGTATAACCACCCACAGAGGGCATGTAAATAATCACCCTAGGGAATGTCTTGTTCTCCCCATAATATTGTAGGTGACTGGGATTGTCTTGTTCTCCCCTCATCTAAGGTTAGAGGTCTGGTAGGTGTCTCAACCCTACTTCGTTAGGTAGAAATAACTATCTTACATGAAAATCCTTTTTATTATATTTGTTAATGGCAAGTTTCTTTGATATATAGCCTCATACTCTTGTTATCTTCATCTTATGATGAACCCTAGCCTGTTCTTATTCGCTTTACTTATTTTGATATCCTAGACTAGTTTTGTGACACATACTTTTCTTCCCTTTCCCTTTTTATTGGGTGCCTTCCCAACCACCCAGGTGCTGAGCAAGGTGATGGACAAGACAAGTAAGATCTTAGCTTTTGGCTTGGACTCAGTTGATGAAGATGTTGCTTGGAGACAAGATTGTAGTAGTCTAGACTTCCCTCTATCTAGATCTTGATTGCATGTCGTGATGTAAACTATAATGGGATCATTTGATGTATTTTTGTAAACCTTTTATGAAATTGAATATAGTCAGTCATTTGTTTAATTCCGCTTCTTTCTAATGGTCTTTTGTATACCAATGTTTAATAAAATTTGGAAAATTTATACCTATTCCAACATACCTTGGAGTGTGTTTGGAATGTATGTTAATTCTTCAATTTTTTTAGTAAAGGGGTGATTTCACTCTCTTTACACATAGGGAAAAATGGTGATGGGAACATGAAGGAGGGATGGCAAGGATGCTTATGGGGCAGTCAACTGGATAGAGGCACTGCTTAGGGGTAGGGTGAAGCCTGGGTTTCTGAAGAAGGATGCTCGAGTAGAAATGGAATCTCAAAGCTTTGGAGATCCAATTGGTAATGGAGGAGAAGTGAGTGGAGAATGGAGGTACTTTTGTGTGCCTTATATAGGGGAGAGAAGGATTGTGCCCTATTTCATGAACATGTCAAAGGAGAAGGCGAGTAAAGGGTCATTCAATCTGGGGGAGAGATATGGAGTCACCGGTGAAGAAATCTTACAAAACCGTGGAGAGGTGAGAGAGAATGGGGTCAGGGAAGGTAGACCAATGAGGCATTACTACTTCGCAGATAACGTGAGAGGAAGGGGATGGCAAAATGACTATCAGGTCATGGAATAATTAGATCTAGGCCATCAGACAGTGCAAATAAGAGGGAATTATTTAAAAATAACGCGTGACTCATGAATAAATCACATATCATAGGTTTAATGCATTGTATTAATGCAATAAAAACATAAATCCTTAGTCAAACTACATTGAAAATCTTATATTTCATTTATAGGGTCAAACAAAGTCAATATGCTACCAAATTTGGAACACATGTCCAAAAAGGGGTCTAGATTCTTCCTATACCCTTAGATTTTCATTTTTCCATCGTGTGTATATTAATACATTAAAAGTCATTATTTTGAATTATGTACATAAAAATTGAAATAAGGTGTATTAGCTCTTCATAATTTTCCTTTTGAATTCAAAATGAGTATCCTTCTCAATATTTAATTGATATCCATTATATGTTTTAATACTATATTGGAGGAGAGAGAAAGGAAGGGGAACTAATATCTAACAATTCGAGTTAATTGAATCATATAATGCACATTTGAAAGAGAAAATACAATTGAGTCTCACTTTAAGTTTTCCAAGTGAATTTTCATATAAGAAATACCATTTTATGGTCTTTTACATTAAAGGAACAACTATTATTATTTAGGTAAAACTCCATTTTAAATTTTAAATTATCTTTGGAAATTATGGTGTGACAACTAGAATTCCTTCCTCAATGACTGCAATAAGAGGGTGAGATGATAATATTAGATTGATGACTCTTGGAATAAAAATAAAGCATCCTTCCTAGTCATTAGGCACTGGTGGTGTCAAAACCAGTACAAACCACAGGAGATCAATGATCATGTGTGGATTTAGTGCTGATGTGAACAAACTTGGAATGAAGGATTATAAAATGGGCTATGTGAGTTTACTATGAAGGGATGAAACTTGAAGGTGGGTGAAGCTCTAGCATGTTATTTTGGACCTCGTGGTTCCCCTTTCAGGCCAGAGAAGAGCCTCAAGCATCCAATCTAGGTGGCTTTATGAATTACGACAACTCGAGTTGAAAAGACCAAATGGTTAACACCTAAGGGGAACACATGTGAGTAAAGTTATGTTTTTAAGGGGAAGGATGCAATGGATAGAATTTGACTCCTGTAATCAACACAAGCAGGGACCCATTTGGAAGTTGATGACGGAAAAGAAGTCAGCTGTCACTAGGCTCTTGAGCGAGAATGAGTCATAGAGACATATGATAGATGGTTTAAGACCCTCTTATGACTTTAGTCTAAGGAGATATAAGAAAAGTCAATTTGGGGTTTCTAAATAGGTTATAGGAAAGAATCAATTTAGGACAAAAAGATGTAAAATCTAGAGAGGAAACTAATAGTGAAAAAATGCAAGATATTTTGTATTGGATAAAGAAATAAGGGGGAGGAAGGAGATAGCTAATGTTGTATCAAAAAAAGGAAATGATTGAGTGGAGGGAACCACTGGGACGCATTGGCACCATCTGGATCCTATGAAGAAATCATGGAGTCACATTCTACCACTGGACCAATGGTTAAAAAATTAAATAACTTAAATACACATGACACACAAGTTATATGTAGACATGCTAACTTTACATGTCTGAATTTCATAGTTAAAAAAATGAGCCTTTAGGTGTTATACCTTTCTTTCTATTTTAGTTAGTTTATCTAATACATTAACTTTGGCTAAAAATTAACAGATAACATACTGAAGTTATGTAAAATACAAAAATTTCATTAGTTTCTAGTTTTGAGAATGATTCTTAGGTCACAATATGTTAAAGTTCTTCTAGAAATATCTAATGTTATTATGAAAACTAGTATCCCATTTGGGAGTTAGGTGTTGGGTTTTAAGGGAGACAGAGAAGGCAGCAAAAACAAATATTTTCTTCTCCCAAACCCAGAATAAAGGAATCACGTCAACGTATATACAATAGGAAGGATGGTTTAGGAGGCGTACCTTGTCCCGAGGCTTGCTCGGCGACGTTACCTCGCGGCTTGTGCAATATTCATGTCCAGTATTAGATGGTGTCTGTGCAGCTCCTGGTCTCACTGTGTCTACCTCTCTAAACAAGAGAAACCTACACTTTCCACATAGCACATCCTTCAAATTGACCACAATTTCACCTTCTAGGGACTCCGACAGAGCTTCTACCACCACTGTAGGGATGCATGGGAGTGTAGAGAGCCTCATTGACTGGATGGTCCTACGATCTACTATGATGCCACCAACAAGTTTCATTAAGCTTCTCAGAAGGACCTAAATTCTATGGACGACTTTAGGGAGACATGCAGACTCACATGAACCCCTAGATCTCTCCTTTCAGTTGTATACCTCTCTATCCCTTCTTTACCTTTTGTACCTGCAACTTCAGCATCTTTTGTGTTGTTGCTTCTTTTTTTTGGCTAGTGATGGGTTGTTCACTGACACACACGCACACAAAAGTTGGAGACGCCTCCACAATTCCCTCACATCAATACTTGATCATCATACCTTATGCTTGTACCTTTGTTATTATATGTTCTCCTCTACAGAATGATGCAATGACACAATCAAAGTATCACAGAATTGTTTATTACCCTAAATCCACACTCCTAATGGCCACTAAGAAAAAGGCGAGTGGACTTGGGCGTCCGTCCATAGAATGGCACAAATATTTTACACATGGAATATATATGCAGAAGCAATAATAGAAAGATATAATATGATATTAAAACTTAGGGTAAGAGATATGTAACAATTTCTATATTCAAGAATACCCATATGTATTTCATTTCAGAGTTTGGAGTCTTGAGTGCAACAAATCTTCATTGGGTAACTACAATTTTGATGAAAAAAATATATCAATGTGAGTGTATTGAGTACGCTATTAAAGACATGTAACCACATTAAAAATAATAAGAAAAGCTTGATTGTCTAGAAACATGATAATGAGTAAGAAGATGAAACAAGACGATAATAGTTAAGTATGTTTCTATATAAAGTATGTTTTAAGTGTAGTTCCATTATACTTAACAACATATTACGGCCATTGAACAGGTTCCCCAAAGGAAGGGTCCGTCGGGGTGATCAACCATAGCCAACCCCTTTTTATACGTGAGGGACCTCAAGACCTAAGTCAATGAGTTAACTATGTTTTCAACATGTCTTGTTCCCTTACTCTGAGAATACAAGCAGGTGCACAATGTTTGTATAATGGACAAGTTTAATTATGTTCGAGGTTATTTCGACATATTTCAAGCAAAATAGAAGTACTAATTATAGGGAACAAGAAGCTCAAACAAGTATTTGTCTAGCCAAGCATTCATACGAGCATACATACAAAGAAACCAATATCATAGTAGGGTCAAGAGATTAAGCTTTTCTTAAGGGTTATGATTCTTGAGTAAGATACCTGGAGAAGGCCCAAGCCA
This sequence comes from Alisma plantago-aquatica, assembly GCA_963693085.1. Lineage (NCBI taxonomy): Eukaryota > Viridiplantae > Streptophyta > Magnoliopsida > Alismatales > Alismataceae > Alisma > Alisma plantago-aquatica. The sequence goes on along the minus strand of OY856410.1, from coordinate 221,612,714 downwards.
TCATGGACCCATGATGTAAGCATCAACAACATAGGGTCTTAGATCACTAGGTTTGATTAATATAAACATGATACAAGTCAAATGGATGTTCCCCTAGAACTAGGTTTCAAAATCAGCAACTTAGGTCCAAAGTTCCATATGTGCATGCAATCAATTAAACATAGTTCAAAGGTCACATCAACATCTTAGGTCTGGGTGATACATGCAAATCATGAGTAACACTAGATAAATATAAAGTATGATTTAGGAGTAAAGTAATCATGAGGTTTAGATTATCATCATGGTCTATTCATGCAAGATCACAACTAGTCACATTAGATCCATTCAATGCAATAAAGTCATATTTCCAAGCCATATAAGCATTAAGTAGAACATGTTAGGATGTAAAGCCATAACATGATGATTCTACTGATTTGAAGTCAATAAGATAACATAGACAACATTGGAGTATGAACTACCAAGATTCAAGACCAACAATCAACTTGTGCAATATAGAACATATTAGGGGTCATACATATGTCACATGTAGTCAAAAGGGTTCACGAGTCTATTACATGAAATTTAGTGTGAAAAATCATAGTAGGGTCTGATATGATATCTAATATACATGGTTGAACATTAAGGATCACTTTTGCATAAGGTTTTAATGATGCAAATACGTATTCAAACATCACACATAGGGCATATTAGTGTATAAAGGTGGGTCCTTTTAGATCATAAGATGTACTTAAGACAAAGAGGCATAAGTTATTAGTCAATAAAGGAATAAGACATCATATATATTACTGATTTTAATCAAAGGTAAGGATTCGGGGCACATTCAATCAAGGGTAAGCATCAAAGTGATCATATTTAATATAGGAATCCACACTAAGACATTTAAGCAAGATTAGGTCACTTTAGGTTTCAAAAGTAGACAAGTTCCAAACTTGCTGTATCAAGATGACCAAGATATTGATGTTAAGCTAAAACAAAAATTTGGGGTATAAGGGAGTAAGTGTGTGCATAATAATAGCATTAACCACCTCAAAAAGGCATACAAAGCATGCATTTTTAGATATCAATAGAATTATAACCATTAACAGGCCAAGAACCCATTTGTATTGGATAAGTCTTAGTTTTTTGATCAAAAATCATATATTATATGATAGATTTGGAGAAAGGAGTAATGATGATTTTTTGAAGATTAACCTTGATTATGGAGATTATTGATCATGGGATCCAGATTTGATGACGGATGAGCAGCCACATAGACCTCCTCAATGGACAACCCTTTGACCCAACCCTACGTGGTTAAAAGCCTGCCACACCCATCTAGTAACCACTGGCTCCCATGTGTGGTTGGGTGTTGCTCGCCATCCCTCCGTGAGCGGCTAGAAGTGACCTACCATCGCCTCGCACCTTGCCTCACTGCAGTGCCGAAGCTGCAACATGAGCTGCTCAAACAGCAGAATGAAGGCTCTTCAGCCCTCCTATCCATGGAGTAGGGGGCTTGAAACATCCCAAAAGGCTATTGCCCAACCTCCATGAAGGATGGAGGAGTGGGGTTTATGGTCTATTGATGGTGAGAGAGACTGGGACAGAAAGCCCTAAAAGCAAGCTCTTGGTGGCACCAATGAGATGGGGAGAAGAAGGGAGGTTGTGAGAGAGAGCTAGGGTTTATTCAAGAGCAAGAAACATGTGGGAAAAAGAAGTAAAACAAGCTTTATAGGTGGCTGAGTGGTTAAAGCACATCAAATGGGTGGGAACAAGGGAGTCAATGAAGCTCGACATGATGGCCACCACCCATGTTGTACAGATAAAGGGGATGACTCTTAGCCATCGATTTAGAGGTTGGATCCATGGTAGCTGTTATAACCTCATTTTTCCTAGTTCAGGATTGAAATGTAATTTTTCCTTTTTAAGATAGATGAACATGTAATTGTTTGATTTGATTTAAATGAGTGGATTTCCTTGCTAAATAGCCTTTCTTGTTTGATCTCATGCGCCTTATTGGCTATTGGGACCCAATAACAAGAAAAAGGAAATAAAAGGAAAAGAAATTCAATTAATAAAGGAATAACTAAGATAAGGAGAAAAGAAAGAGGTAGAAGCATCTAGAAGGCTAGGAAGTATCCTTTAAAGAATGGATTCCATATCTTTGAGATTTCTTAGGTTCTAAAGAGTCCAAGTTGTAAAGATAATTGGATAATAAAGAGATAATACCAATTAAATAAGATTTTTTTTGGATAAGGTAAAATAATACTAGATCAACAAAAAGAGTATAGGGGTAAACCACCCCGTATACTGTACATGGTCACTTAAGACCACACATCATAATGACCTCAAGTTTCACCTTAAATAGGATACCAGGGTTCACTTTACACTGCCAAACCAGACTATTTATAAATTCATCAAAAACTTGGTACTTATCCCTCTCCCTTTTCCCATGGGTCCTGCTATTCCTCTCATGCCAAATGTGAAACATGAGGCCGGCCCAAACAAGACTAGCAAACCTTCTATGATGTCTGTCACCTTTGGTCCTATTTAACAACCAATCCAAATTCTTTTGGATGCCCATAGGAGGGTTTCCACCCCATATGAGTTTGAGAGAAGAACGGACCCAAAGGTACTTGGTAAATTCACACTCAAAGAAGAGGTATTGCTGCGTTTCTTCAGCCTGATGGCACAATGGGCAGGAGCTCACAATACCATTGAACCACCTCCTGGTTCTTTCACTAGTAGGAAGGCTTCCCAGAATCACCCTGTATGCACAGAATCTCCATTTGGGGAAATGGTTCTTCCCCCAAAGCAGTTGATACCAGGGGACTTCAGGTTGATTTTGGTTAATCTGCCAAGGTCCCCCCCCCCACAACCACTCTCCAATTCCCATTATCCTCCACATAATTCATCTTGCAAAGATCCCAAGCGCAACACATCTTCCTCCAGACTCTAGATCCAACTAATGTTCTATCTCCACCCGCTTCAAGACAACCTCCATACCGTGCCCTCATCCAGGCACTCCAGGATGAATTAAGCTTCAATAAGAAATCATATACTCTTCTCTCTGTGGCCTCCATCATGATGTTTGAGGGATCCACCAGCCCAATTCTACCTCCTTGTCTTGGCGGGGCGACCTCCATCCATGCAACATCATGTTTCCTACCACTCCACAAAAAACCTGCCATGATCGATCTCATCTTCCCCAAAATGAACTCGGGAAAATCCACGAGTCTACACCAGTATTGAATCATGCTAGTAAGGACAGATTTAACCAAAACTGCCCTCCCGACTAAGGACACCGTCAACCCGCACCACTTCTCAACCCGCATGCGTAACTTGTCCGAACAGCCCTGGAAGTCAGCACCTCTTTCAACTCCTCTCGATATGGGGACCCCTAGGTACTTGGTAGGGAAGCACCCAATCTCAAGCTGAATGGCCTCCTTTAACCTTCCTCTTCTAGTATCACAAGATTTCTATAGGAAGACATGTGATTTAATGTCACTGATATGCAGGCATGTTAGATTAGCAAACTTCTCAAAAATGCATCTCACTCCCCTGAACACCTTAGCATGAGCTGCCACAAAGAACATGAGGTCATCTGCAAAAATCATATGAGTCATGACTTTGGTGCCTTGGACCTTGTATGACTTTATAAAGCCCTCTTCTTCATATTTGTGAGTGAGATATGACTGATTCTCCATGATGAGTGTGAACAGCAGGGGTGATAGAGGGTCACCCTGCCTTAAGCCATTTGAAGCCTTGAACATGCCTTTAGAGACCCCATTCACCAACACAGAGAAGGAAGTAGTCTGGATGCATTGTTTAATGATGTTGATAAACCTCCCGGAGAATCCAAGGGCCTCCATAGTACTCCACAACCCTTCCCAAGAACCATGTTCGTAAGCTTTAGCAAAGTTCACCTTGATGCAAGCCTGCTTAGATCTCCCCTTAACCTGGAAGTCTCACAAAAATTCTATGGCAAGTAGCACATTATCGGATATAGTTCGTCCCTTCACAAACACAACTATGTTTGGGAAAATAATCTTTGGAAGAATACACTTAAGCCTTCCCAAAAGAAGCTTGGCAATAATTTTATACATCACAAAACAACAAGTAATAGGGCAGAAGTCGCTCATAGGAGCTGCTCCAGCTTTCTTTGGAATAAGCCTAATGAAAGAATGATTAATCTGTCGGACCATCCTCCTCCCAATGAGGAACCACCTCACCACATTACACACCTCCCTACCAACAATCTGCCAACAGCTTTGGCAAAACATCGCATTAAAACCGTTAGGACCTGGTGCTTTAGAAGAACCTATGGAAAAAGGCTGCTTGTTTGATTTCCACATCAGTCGCCAGTTTCAGCAGCTCGAAATTCATACTGTCACTGACCTTTCTTTCAAGAGTAGAATTTCTCCTCTCTTTGTTGCTATCATTGCTATTGTACAACTCTGTGAATAAATTTACTGCCATTTCCTCCACTTTAGCCTCTTCATCAACAAGTGCACCCTTTTCATCCACTAGATTGTGTATTTGGTCCTTCATGTTGCTCCTTTTGATAGCCACGTGGTATACTTTCAAGTTGCTATCTCCGTCTTTTAACCATTTTAATTAAATAAGCTTTATTAAAGGATAACTTGTACATGAAGATAATGCCCTTTTCCTTTGGAATTTGGGATTCAAATTTGGTACACGAGTAGATAATATCGATCCAAAGTTTCCTTTAAAATTTGAATAAAAGAGGATAAATTAATAAGGATTTATGAATTTTACAAAATTTCTAAAAGAGAGGATAATCCTTTGAATAAATCATATATCTCGATTTATTGGCAACCTGGGCAGTCTGAGCCCCATATCACGTGATCCCCCTTGATCCAACGGTGATGGGTCATTATCAAAGTCCCAGTCTGAGAGGGGACTCTGTTAGAATTTCCCCTCAATCTTTCTCGATCCCTGGTACACGAGAGGAATCGGAAACTTGAACATCAAGTTTGGGTGATCCTTCTGAGTCTGACCATCACTAGATTTAGGGGGTTTCATGATGGAATTGGGAAGTCCCCAAATCGTTGGGAACCTTCTTGGTTACCCTATATATAGGGTAGGGTGTGAAGCGACGCAATCAAACCCATAACCTACCCTCTCATGACCGGATCACAGCAAAAACATTGTGGTGCCTTCAATTGGAAGAACTAGCCCGACCGAAGACCTCGTCGAGGAGTAGATAGTGCCGGAGAAGCTTCAACTAGTTGGAGGTGAATGACCGACAGGGAGGTCCAATTTAAGGGATGAGCAAGTTCGTGGGAGAATAATGAAGCTACTGGTGGTCTTCGTTTGCTAGAAGAAGCCCAGGAGCACTGATTCCACCAGGAGGTTGACCATCTGCTCGCACAGCGTGGAGACAGAGGAGGAAGATGACCCTCGACAATTTTACGCCCTTGCCCCCTAACATCATTGAGGTAAGGGCCTTTTGGTCGTTTTGCATTTTTTCATTCACGAGAGTGCATGCTGAGGTGGGACCCACTCGTCCACATGGAAGGAGTCAAGTGGCTCCATCCTGACCCACTAGAACAGATTATCCAAGTGGACAATCCACATGGTAGTTTTTGATTGGTGGTTAATGCCTTTTCTTGTAAAAATCGTAGAAAATCATAGATTGATCTTATGAGAAAACTTTATATATGAAAGTTGATCAAAAAATCATGAGGAACCTGAAAAAAATATTATTAAAGAGTAGTTACGTTTCTTTTTGAAATAGTGCATTAAGTGGATCATGTTATGCATTAAACCTTGATCAAAACCCTAATTATGTTTGGAAATCAGATTTACAGTCTTAAATAGGTTATTTTAAGTTATAGTAACTTGTTGAGAGGAAAAGTAAGAGTTGAATCTGATTTAGAGAATAAGTTTATTTCTTTAGGGCTTTCACACATGAACCTATGATAATGCATATATAAACCCTAATTTAGTGTAAAAGGTGATTAATATGATTAATTCAAGATTCCTTAGAATAATGTAATTGTGAATTGATCCTAAGCATGTTAGGAAGGATTTAACAAGCTAGTTAGGGTTTGTGATTAGTTTTTTTGTTTTAGGGTTTATAGTGACAATGATAAAGACGAACCCTAATGAAACCCTAAAAAGAAATAGGAAACCCTAGGAAGCGAGTTCAAATGAATAGATAGAATCTGATAAAGTGGATAGTAAATAGAGTGCATGTACTTTTTTAGGATTCTTTCTTGTGTGGGTTGAACTGCTTGCTTGGACAATTTCTTGTTTGGATTTACTATTAGCTTGTTGAATCGACTGAACATGTATGATGTTAATTTATGAATAATCGCCTTATGATTCATGACGTTTCATGAAGTTTCTCGATTGCTATGCAACCTAAACTGTTTGATTTTTCAATTCTGCAATCTCATAAAGTGACTATGTGTATAACAATTAAGTATAAGTGTACTTCTCAAACCTACATACCACCCTAATGTATGATGTAAGACCAAGACCCAGAGGGAAGGTTTGAGTTGGTCAAGCCCCAGAGGGAAGACCATTGGGCACCCAGAGAGGTGACCCCAGGCACCAAGCGCAGGATGGAGAAGGTGGCCTTATGTCCCTTGCAAGGACAAAACCCTAAGAGAGGGTAATCCATGGTTTAGGGTAAAAGTGGTTGAGAAGTTACATTTAAAATGTGATTTGGATTGTTAATCAACTACTTGCTATAATTAGGTTGTTAGAGCCTATTAGTGATGTTGCGTTTGTCCCCACATACAAGTATAGCAATATACTAACGATGTTTTGTTTGTCGGCATTTTAGGTACAAATTTGAAATTGGACAATTAGTAAAATGAAATTTGTGAAGATAAAGACTAAATATTTCAAGGAGGATTAGATAGGTAGATTTCTTCTATGGATAGAAGTCATAGATTCTATTTTGAAAAGGTATACAAAAGATTTATTTTATTTCAGGTTTTCAGTTTAGTATTAGTAGAATTTGATAATTATTTTTGATTAAATTGTCAAACCATTGATCTTGAAATTTGGAATAACACCTATGACCTCTTGGTCTCCCTTGATTGGGGGTTACTGGGAAGCAGGGTCATTACAGTAGCAGGATCCAATGATTGTGGTTCTTGATCTAAGAAAAGATGTAAAATGATTGGTCCAAAGAAGTGGTGTGGATTACTAGATCAAAGGCAATGGAAAAAGGGGTGCCTCCCCTATTTGGGCCGTAGACTACCAATCGGCCCAATTGGGGTCAAAAGTATGCTAAAATTGTTGCAAAATAAAGATTCAATTTGCAAAATTCAAAAGGTCATATCTTGGGCTATGATGGTCTGATTGAAGTGATATTTGCACCATTAGATTTGTAATTGAATTCTCTACAAGATGACATATATTTAACAAAAAGAAGAGTTCACTGAAATGGTTCAATTGTGATTGCAAGTTGATTATACATAATAATCATGAAACTTTGTTCAAAACTCAAACTAGAGTCAAGTACAAGTACAAAGTGATGCATAACCAAATCCAACTTATAAATTGATAATAAGGTGGCAAGAGGTCACTAAGTTGAGGGTGAGAGAGGTTATTGATTATATTAAATCACTTAATGAGTCAATATGTACCTGAATTGAATGGGGGAGAAATCTCGGGTTATCACGTCCTCCACACCTTAATAGGAATATCTTCCCCAAAATTAAATTTATCTATAAATCGAGACATTAGATTTTATATTCAATATTACAATCACTCAGTATTCCCTCAACCTCAACACTATTTCATAATTTAGAAATAGAGTATCTAGATCAAGTCATAGTCACATCGATCATCGAATTTGGAAGATCAACAGATGAATCACAAACTGGGAGAGATCATCCTATAGATCACCAATTTGGAGAGATCACATTTTTAGGTCAAACAAATAGATGTCTTTGAATTAAGAGTAAGGAATGCCTTTTATTCCCAACATTTAGGGTCCTAGCTTCTATGTTATCCTAGGTGGGTTTATACATCCATGATTGAGATTCATATTTCAATTATTCAAGATAAACAACATATTTCAATATCATAGTTTCACATTCCAATGGAAGGGCCCACCCTAGTGGACATCGAGCATGACTCTAAGTTATAAATTGAGCAAGTCAACATCAACATAATTTCACCTTTTCATTATTGGATAATATGGAAGTCATTAATCTTATATTGAGGGTGATCTCATGTTCCAAGTAGGGTGTTCATAGGAGTTGAATCAAAATGAAGATCAATAATGATGAGTCAATATTTCATACATATTTATCATGAGTAAAGTTTGGACATTAAAGTCATAGGTCCATATGTTTCTAAGCTAGGGTTTAGGTTTCTAATTATACATTAAGGGTGATCATTCATTCATATACATCAACCAAGCAATAATCAAGCGGGCATTTTATGGTATCAACATCAATTTCATGGTCATGGTATTTGTCATTGATGAATGATATAAAACTAGGTCTCTCTAGGAACTTAACCACTAACTATGGTCAACATCATCATATTTCAAGATCTTCATCAAATCATGATTAGGATTGAGTATCAATATTGTCATGGATTTGACCTATTAGAGACTTAGGTCAAGAAGTCAAAATAATATGAAAGGGGTTACCTTTCCAAACTCTAACTAAATAAACAATATAAAAATTTAGAGCCAGACATAATTGATATGTGACCTAGATTAGGAGAGTCATAAGTCAATTGTCATCCCAATCTAGTACATTAGTCCATATTAATCATGAGTCATATATCCAAATTGTGTGAGTATCTACTGTCAGATCATATTCCATGTGGTCATGATATCAAAGATCAAGATCATAATAGGGAAACCACATTTCAAGATTTTGCAAGATCAAGGTCAAAATCACGTTCCCTTCCTTTCATGATCAACGTAAGGGTCTATTTTAGAAATCTAGAAGTCAAATTAAGCAATCCAAGAGTTAGATTATAGCCGGGAAAGAGTGAGATCCATGCCCATCACGATATTTCAAATAGAGATTAACAAGAGGCATAGAGATCAATAGGGAAGATGCATCTTGTATCAAAGTCTTTCATGATGATTTTGATAGTTAGAGAGCTTAGTCACCCAATGGAATGATCCTGGTACATATCAAATAGGGGAAATTTTCTTAATCAAGTTTGAGGTGTGATCAAGAATAGGGCAACACAGATAAGGTCAATAGGGACCCCATAAAACATGAGGTGTATAACATGAATTCCATCTTATTTCACCCTATCAAAATTGTACCTCAAACATAGAAATCATCTATATCCAATATTGGTAACATTGAGTCTTCATAAACTTGGCACATGAGTACATTACATTTAACAATACCTTCTTACATCAAATAGTGTTTTCAATTATGATCATATCATAGTATTATCATCTTAACTTCCATGATTTCAAGTGAATTTTAGCTTTTCCCCATGAATAAGCTACCCAAATTGAGAATTCACGAGTTTAATAGTCATGAGAGAAGAATCACATGAGGAGACAAGAAATCTAACTAATCATCATCTACTTGGGTGGATTTTGTGGCCCTTAAAGAAGAGATGAGATGCGAAAAGACTCTCTAAACTTTGAGGTAAGGATTTTAGTCTTCCCTGGGTTCTTAAGGTGTGTTATTCCTTAAATATATATAGAGGCATATGTGTAAAGTTCTGATGCCATTTGTCAAGGAATTGTTTGTTACCCTAAGTCCACACTCCTAATGGCTACAAATCAAAAGGCGGGTGGACTTGGGTGTCCATCTGTAGAATGGCACAAATATTTCACATAGGAGGTATATATGTAAAAGAAGTAACAACAAGATATAACAAGATACTAAACTAGGAGTAAGAGATATGTACCTATTTTTGTATTTAAGAATACCCATTAGTATTTCATTTCAGAGGTTAGTGTCTTAAGTGCAATGGATCATAATCTGGTAACTACAAATTTGATGAACAAAATATATCAACTTGAGTCCATTGAGTACGCTATGAAAGACATGTAACCATGATTAAGAATAATAACAAAAGCTTGCTTGGCTAGAAACATGATAATAAGAAGGAAGATGAAGCAAGATGAGAAAAATTAACAACGTGGTTTTATGCAGAGCATGTTTTAAGCATATTTCCATTTTACTTAACAACATTTTATGTCCATTGACTAGCTTTCTCAAAGGAAGGGTCTATAGGGGTGCTCCACCTAAGCCAACCCCTTTTTATACATGAGGAACCTCAAGACCTAATTCCATGAGATAACCTTATTTTCAACATGCCTTGTGCCCTTACCATGAGAATATAGGTAGGTATACAAGGTTTGTATAATGGACAAGATTAATTATGTTTGAGGTTTGATCAACATATTTCATGAAAAACAAACATAATAATCATAGGGAACAAGTAGCTCAAACAAGTATTTATCTAGCCAAGAATTCATTTGACCATATATACAAACAAGCCAATATCATAGTAGGGTCAAGAAATGAAGTGTACCTTAAGGGTTATGATTCTTGAGTAAGATACCTAGAGAAGTCCCAAGCCAACGTGGACCTAGGATGTAAACATTAATAGCATAGTGTCTTAGATCACAAGTGTTGATTAAGATGAACATGATAGAAGTCATGTGGATGTTTCCCTAGAACTAGGTTTCAAATAGAACAACTTAGGTCCAAACTTCCATACGTGCATGCAATCAATCAACCATAGTTCAAAGGTCACATCAACACCTTAGGTCTAGGTGATACATCCACATCATGAGTAATACTAGATAAAGATAAAGTCTTATTTAGGAGTAAAGTAAGCATGGGTTTTAGATTATCATGTTCTATTCATGTAAGATCATAACTAATCACATTAGATTCGTTTGATGCAATAAAGTCATATTTCCAAGACATAGTTGCATTAAGTAGAACATGTTAGGATGTAAAGCCATAGCATGATGATTCTAGTGATTTGAAGTCATTAAGATAGCATAGCTAACCTTAGAGCATGATCTAGAAAGGTTCAATCCCAACAATCAAGATGTGAAATCTAGAACATATTAGGGATTGTACATATGTCACATGTAGTCAAAAGGGTTCATGAGTGTATTACATGAAATTTAGTGTCACAAATCATAGTAGGGTCTAATCTGATAGATAACATACATGGTTGAACATTAAGGATCATTTTTGCATAAGCATTTAAAGATCTAAATCTATAAGTAATCCAACATCACACATAAGGCATATTAGTGTACAAAGGTCGGTCCTTTTAGATCATAAGAGATACTTAAAGAAAAGATGCATAAGTTATCAGTCAATCACAACATAAAGTGTAGGGAAATATGGCATCAGGAAGGAAGCTGAAACAAAAAATTTACTAACATATTTCCCATAAACCAGTGGATCGCGTCAATAACTATGCAATGAAAAGGACCGTTTCACGAAGATAAACCTGGTCATGGAGCAAGTCCAGCGACAATCCTCACTGATGTAGATGCGTACTCTCTCTTAGATGGTGTATGTGTAGATCCTAGTTGCATTGGGACTAATCTGACTGCTCCACTAAGGACACCAGACTTAGACAAATGCTGCAACGACTTCTCTGATCTTGCCATGAACTGCGAGTTGAAATTGCTCTCCTAGAAGTAACCAAAGGACTACTGCCTTTAGAGTAGTCCACACTGACCAACTAGAACTCCTATCATCCTACTAGATCATACTGGAAGGAGTTGTGCCTCGTATTGGCATACTAGTCACCAACCTGCTCTCCCACAAAGACAATTCTCAGTTGTTTCTCTCTCGTGGCTATCCCTCCCTAGTCGGGTAGGACTTGCCTGGGATCTCATGGTTAACACAACTAGAGAGGACAATTTTTGTTAGAGAAACTAATTCTCAATTGTCTATGTTGAATTCTAGGAAGCCCACAGTACCCCTCTATTTATAGGTGGGGTTTGGGTCCAGGTTCCTAGTTTATGTGGGAGTGGAAGGGACCGGAAGATGTTGAATTTTCGGAACAATTCTAGAAATTTCGCAACCTACGACAGTAGAAATGGTCGTATCATGACCTAGACGGTCGTCTAGTCACACGAGATGGTCGTCTTGCACTGCAAAATGGCCGTCTCATAGTTTCCCAATTGTACACGAAATTGGCAATTCATTTATGATTTATATCCTATATTAATTTTCTTGCACAACAAGTTATGTTCAATTGAAACAAAAGAGGAAATATCCATACCTTCCCTCGACTGATCCGACCATCTCGCTCACCCATAAATTCATCTGGTGAGCTGAGTCAGGCTGAATGGTTCATCCAAAGCCAATTTCAACTTGAATTAACTTGACATCTAGATGAATGTCTTAACACTTGAGATGGCCATTTGGCACACTCCAAACGCCCATCTCAACACTTGAGATGACCGTTTGGCAGTTTTGTCAAGCTGTTGTTGCATGAATCAATTACCTAAACACTTTAGCAATTAATTCAATCATTATTCAAGATTCAACTCCTCTTCTAGACGAGTTCCTATGTGTGTGACCCTATAGGTTCCATATCACGTTGACAGTGAATGCCCATAACAACTTATGACATCACAAGTAATGAACGGTTCCTAGTCACATATCATTTCTACCCACGTAAATGGAAAGTTTGAGAACAACTTCAACCTACAATAAGTTTATGGTGTTATAGTGTTTCTATAATTCCTTTGTCACTGATATCCAGATTGAATGAGAGGCATGGAACAATCACCCTCATTGTTATTCAGTCTTGTTCCTTGAACCAGAGCAGACTGTCTGCGATATATGTAAGATCAACATATTGATTTACAGGTGCATGCATGCTTTTATCTGTCTCGATAATCAAGAGGCCTAAGACATCATACTCCCTTATGAGAGACAAATTCCATATCTATCACTCACAGTCATTCCCCATGTGTCACAGTCACCCAATCATCATCTTTATAATGATCCATATTTCAAGACTGCATTTGATGATGTCAAAGCATACTGAACAACATGTGCTGAGTATAATGATTTCAGGTCTAAGAACCACAACCACAACCATCAATAGTGAGAGATGACTATGACATCCATTATGATGGCTTCCATGTGTCAGCCTCATGCTGGGTGTGTCTGATACACTGTTCCCTAACATGTATCTGTGTGATTGGCTTGATATCTCCATATCATGACTAATGAGACTCTATCATCAACCAAATCACACTGTCATCTTATGTGTTATTGTTGTCTATCTACCTTCCACAATAACAGTCAATCAGGGACATAATGAGAATGTATACACTCTTAACATCCATATGATCTCATTCTTCCAAGTCACGTACTTGAAGACATACATCATTGAGTAACATCATTCTCTAGACACTTATTATTCTACTAGTAATTGCATGTGTTACACGTGTAGAATATATTTATATTTTCTATAATATTATATATATGGTTAAATTAATAAAAGATCATGATATAAATATAGGAAAATTTGTATATGAAAGGGGTACCATATGCAGAACCTTCTATACAAGATTTGTAAACATTTTAAACCCACTGTAAAAAGAAGATCATTGTTTAATGGTAGATTCATCTTTGGTTATTAGTTTTATAGTATTTTGTTATTTACACATAGTGGTTTGATTTCATAATAAAGAATAATATAATATCTACAATGCATATTTTTTATGATTGTGTATGTAGTTATATACGACTCACACACATGCATGACATTACCATCAAACAACATAGAGGTCAACCAGATATTGTGCTCACTTTATTATAGGTCGTTTCCCCATTTCATGCATTCATTATAAGATGGTTTCTTATAATTTAGTTGTTCACTATTTTGTAATCCACATTTACCGTGATACACAACTCGTATTGAAAATATAGCCACATAAATAAGTAATTGATAACAAAAACAATACATTTGCATTAATATTTAAAACACAAAGAAAAATCAAGTTGAAACCATGTCCATCATAATAGTACATATGACACAAAAATTCTGATTCAATATTATGGACTCATATAAAGAAAGTACATATCAGAAACCGTTCCTAATATTTTTTTCACAAAACTTTGAAAATTTCAATAAAAATTATGGAAACATAAGATGATCTTGTTACTAAAAGTTGTAACAAAATAATATTATAGATTTATGTATTCAATATATAGAAATATCATTTTTATACATGAAATTTGTTTGATATGAATGTTCAAATAATAATCAAATTTTAGGTGTTCAATAGTTTAAAAATACATGAATTTTATATGATCATGTGTGATAGAGTGAGTTTTTACATATATTTTTCTCTCTCTTATAATTTTATTATCTCCAATTATACCCTCAACCTTTTCCCATGCTTAATTGACTAAATCTGATTATCAATTTCACAAACATCCAAACCCCAATTTAAGGGTTGATGGAATACATGTATTATGGTACATTCGAGTTTGATCTTCAATTTTATACCATGGTTGGATAATGACATCATGAAGATCCACATAAAATTTCATTGCAATTGGATGAACCAATTAGGAGTTATGAGTTTTTGAAATTATGCACATTATTTCTCTTATTTCTAGACTAGGACCTATGTTTGTGGGCTTAATTGATTATATGTGTGACATTCATGTCACGTGCACCCCATATGACTAAGGGGGTGGTTCATTTGATGCACACATGAATCTTGTCCGCCTGATACCTTGATCGTGGATCAAGTGGGGATCCAACGACCATCAAGTCATCTTCAACCCCAACATCTATGGGTGGTTGGTAGTGCCCAAAGATGAGATATTTCCTTCCCCTCATTTTAACCATCTAGACCAAGTTAGGCCTCATAATTTGGGGGATAGAATCCCCTCTCTAAAAAAAACTCAACGACCCTCTGAAGAACCTCCCTCTCTCTCAGAGTAGGGAGAACCATCTCCCATTTCTTTTTCTTTCTCACCTGGCAGTGTGACCCATTCAGGGATTTCCCTTCTACACCTCCTCCCCTCTATTTAAGACCCCTACAAGCTCCTCTAGTGCCCTCTTGATCATCCCCACACTTCAATTGATTGCGATCGAACTCCGTCGTTGCTCACCCTCACCCCGCCTTCAGCCACCTACACAACCTCAGCCACACCCCGACTCGCCTCACCACATCAAATCATCATACCACCACCTTTGCCATACCTTAGAACTTCTTCACGGTAAGCTCTTAAGGCCCCTGACACTTCTCCATCCCCAAACCTTTTTCCACTGATGACCTGCTCCACCCTCCATGGTGGTGCACCAAACCGAAGGGAGCACATCGCGCGACTGTGATGTCTGGCTTTGAGATGAGCCCATGAAGGTGCTCCCAGCCTCATCCATACACCAGCACCATCTCAGTGCAAGCAGAGATCGGCCAGAGATCAACCACACTGATAGAGCAAGCAACAGTAAAGGAAGATGAGGGGAGGACATGGCATTGATTGGGACCTATGTGGACCAACCATAAAACACAACATACGGCTGACTCAGCTGAGATGCGCTCATCCTTTGCAATACCCGATCAATCATGGTTGTTGATCTAGTCGGATCCGACTATTGATCAAGGTAAAAATCTCGATTTATTTTATTTAATCAATACAAAACTTATTATCTTATAAAAATCATAGAAAATAGTAGGATAATCGGATGGTAATAAAATTGTATACCATTTTCATAAAAAAATGCAAGCTTTGCCAATAAAATACCCTCAGGACCTAGAACCGACTCCTTTTTGAAAAATACATGCTTAGAGCCTAATGATTATACTTGTGTAATTTAATTATGTAATAATGGTTGCTCATTAATATAACCTCATTATTTGTGCAACCTAATCCTAGTAAAATCCCTAAATCTCACATAGCTTTTACCCTACCCTAATAGGAATAGTGACTCAATAATTATAGAAAACCCAAAATTCTAATTTCTCTTTTTTTTTTTTTTTTTTTTTAATTTCTCTCTTTACATATGTATACTTCATGCAATTATTTTCCAAACCTTGAATTCCTTCATGACCCCTTATGACCATGACCGACCCTGAAACCCTAGATCCAACTTTGATCCCTTGGATCATGTGAATCCTAAAGGGAAACCCTTAATGATCTAAACCATAATAGAAACCCTATTTGCGGATGTTGCCTTTTTGAATAATAAAAGGTATCATTAAAATAGATGAGACCTTAATTTCTAGATCTGATCTTGTGACAACAAAACAAAATAAAAGTCAAAGATAATCCTAATCTAATCATAGGAAGATGAATGACAACCCAATAGAGATAAAACCCTAATAACCTAAAAAAAAAACTAATACGGGATGATGAGAACCCATAATTAACATTAGGTATTTATTTCTCTTTTAGGGTTATGTACTCTCTTAATCTAGGCTTCTTGAAATCAAGATCTAAAATTCAAGGTACGTGGATATAAGTATAAGACTAGTTTTGTTGGATGATCTAATTATGAGTAAATGCATACATGTAGTTGAATAATTTTGTTGGATGTATCTATAAATATTGTCCCTTTTTCCGTCTTGAACACTAAGAACACTAATGAAAGATAATTGAATGTAGTTAATGATGGTTCATTATTATCCCTATTAGAGAGGGAAAGTATATATTAGGACTAGCACCTCTCTAGAATACATGGTATATAGGGTGATCCCTAGAGTACAACGTACACGAGGAATGGGCCCAATAATATATGTTTATGCTAAGTCCACCATAGCAATACATGTCCATTGAAATATGATTAATAACTTGGGTTTACCTAATTTTCTGCCTTAATAAGGTTTTCTTTTTCTTCTTCTTTCTCAGGTATTCTCATTATGCCAGCATAGTATAGTATTTCTCAACCATGTACCAACATTATGTTGATCATTTGTTTCTCGTACTTTCTAGGTTCAAGGAACAAGTAAAACATTGCAAAGTACCTAAAGATGCTAAATGATGTTATTGGAGGATAGCTAGATAGATGGTTGTTTCTTATCTCTTTGTTTGTTGGATAGTTGTTTATTCTTCTAGATGATGTATATGATTCTCTATATCCTATGTACTTTCATTCCATAGAACTGTTTTCTTCCTTTTCCCTGAATAATATGTATGACTTTTATCCTCAATGAATGTTGCGTTGTGTGGATATTTAATGATTCTTGTGAACAACGATATGTCTCCTCTTCATAAATTAGATGACTAACACAATATCTTATATATTCCCTTTTGACATCTTTAGATATGATTGTGTGAATATCTAGGAATGTCATTAAGTAAAGCATGCAGAAATTGGGGTCGTCACAGTTGGTCTTAGAGACAATATTCACACATCATAGTCACATGAACCTCATTCACTCTATTGTGAGTCTAGGGTAGTCCTTGAGTTAGGGATGTGAAGGGTGGAAGTGTCTAGGATAGCATCTGCCATGGGTCTGACTAAAGTCTCCGATCCACTTTGCTGGGAAATTCTGAGACTACCTTTATGGCAGTATGAGTCTACCTAGCCAATACCCTGAGTGTCCCCTACTTCTTGGGAATACCTTAATTAGGACCCTTCTCATCTATAGATTTTCCCTCTCACCTCTTCTATAGGAAAATTTTCCCCCTCGTCTTCATTTTATAAATATTTTCCCTCTCATCTCTATGATATATGGTTATAAAAAAAAGAGTCTCTCTATTTAGAAGTCCTAAGGACTGACTAATAAGGATTTTAGGGTATCCTCCACAAATCATAACATTAAGATCATTAATAACTAATAAAGAATAATAACTAAATACAATACAACAAAAATAAATGATGATGATGATATATCTAATATATTTCACCTAATTTTAGGATGCCTCCCAAGACCTGTAACTCCAAGGCCTTCGAAGAGTCATCCTTTAAGAAGAGGAAGGAACCTAAAACCTCTGAGGTACCAGATCTAGATAGTGCATCCAGAGAAAGGTGGGGAGAACAAAAGAAAATCCTTCTAGACTTTAGGGAGACCCTTGCCCTAAAAGGAACCCCTAAACCCAGCTCATCTAGGAAGAAGGAGGTGATGATATTACATTTCATCAAGCTTAATCTTGAAGCATTTTGGGGGGAAGACCAGCCTGATGTGATGGATAAGTCTGAAGCCTGGACCTTGTCGGTGGAGAATGCCTTCTGTACCCTAGAAGTACCGAGTGAAAAGAAGATCAAATTTGCCACCCTTATGCGTAAGGGAGGGGGAAAAATCTAGAGGGAAAATGGCAGGAATAGGGGAGAAGAGATGGACAATATGGGATGGGAAGCCTTCAAAACCCTCTTCGCTGACCATTTTATGCCTATAGCTGAAAGGAAGAGGAAGGAGAGCATGTATATCTAACTTAAGTAAGGCAGTCTCTCAGTAGTTGACTACACCCAGAAGTTTAGGCTTCTCGAGCATTATGCACCTATTAAGACTCAAGATCACCTCGTGGAATACTATGTCAACTTCCTAGCCATCCATCTAAAAACCCTAGTCATCGCCTCCCATCCCAGAAGAATAGATGAAGCCCTAGTCATGTCCCTCAAGCAGGAAAGGGAACGAGGTTTGCAGAAGCCTTCTAGTATAGGATACTTAGGGTTAACCACAACCAAGGAGGATAAGTCTGGAAAGTTCCACCCTGGCCATAACAATAAGGGATCAAGAAAAGGAGGAGGTTTAGGTAAAGGAGAACAAAAAAATCACCAGAATCAATAGAAGAATACACCCCCAAAGTGCAATACTTGTGGGCGACACCATGGTGGGGTCTACTATCATCCCAAGCCGGTCTGCTACAACTACAAGAAGGAGGGCCATTTCATTGACAAGTGTCTGACTCTCTCCATCTTTGGAAATCATACAGCAAGTGCTCCTCCCCCTCAGGGAAACCGCAATGCCAGAGTGTTTATAGTGACAGTAGAGGAAGCAAAAGCAAATCCCAACCAGCTCATTGAAGGTGACCCAATTTTTTTTCATATATCTAATATATGTTCAAATGCTTTTGAATTATTCATAATATAATTATCATATTTAGGCACTGTATTCTTGAATGAATATCTTGTCAAAGCTTTATTCGATTCTAGATCAACAAACACATTCATTTCTCAAAATCAGGCATCTATGTTACACTTGCATATAAGGGACTTGGGATATATTCTTGATGTATCGACTCCTAGTGGAAAAATACTTACTACGTTACAGAAAACTGATATCCTACCTCTAAAATTAAAAAATCATGACATGCCCTTAGAATTCATCCTCTTAACTATGTAAGACTTTAATATTATACTTGGTATGGATTGGCTATACAAGTATCATGCTCAAATTGACTATAGAAACAAGATGGTAGTCCTCTCTCAACCTCATTCTTATCTTATGGTGATCTCTAGGGGAAGTGGATTCTATAATAATATTATAATTTCCTCCCTTAAAGCTAAAAAGCTCATTTCTGAAGGATGTAAAGTCTTCCTTACATTAGTCTCAGAGACCAGTCCTAGTAGCGGGTCTGTAGAAAGACTAGAGGTGGTATGTGACTTTCTTGACATTTTTCTAGAGCTTCCTAGGCTGCCTCTAAATAGAGACATTGAGTTCTCCATAGACCTTCTTCCTGGAACTGCTATGATTTCTAGGGAACCGTATAGGATGGCTCTTGATGAGCTTATGGAGTTGAAGAAATAGCTACAAGAACTCCTAGACAAAGGTTTTATACATCCAAGTGTTTCCCCTTAGGGTGTGCCTGTTCTATTTCTCAAAAAGAAAGACGGTTCTATGTGTATGTGTATTGACTACCGCATGTTCAACTAGGCCACTATTAAAAATAAGTATCCCCTTCCTTGTATTGATGACCTCTTCGATTAGCTTCACACTGCCAGAGTTTTCTCATAATCTGATCTTCATTCTAGCAACCATTAACTTAAAGTCAATGATACTGATATTTCTAAAATTGCCTTTGAACTCGTTATGGGCACTACAAATTTCTAGAGATGTCATTTGAGTTGACCAATGTGCTGGCTAAATTGGACATTATTATAATCCCTTTATTTTGATGATGACAAACATTTCATTCATGTGGATCTAACGTGCTACTTGAGTGATTGCAGGAACAAAGTGGATGACAAACCTTTGGAAGATCTAAATGCTCAAAATGCTTTAATTTCATGATTGTAATCAAATGTAAAAACTTATACAAGTATATAATGTTCAAGTACTTAGATATCATGTAAATAAAGTGTTTAGATCTTCCCTAGCCATTCACAATACTTAGATAGGTCATCCCCTAAAATAGTGTCACAACTACACACTCATACACACACTTACTACATAGTTCAAAACGTTGAAACAGAGTCATTCTCGGTCGACAAACTTCTCGACAGATACATTGTCTGTCGACAAACTTCTCGACTGAGAATTGACCCAAATAGACGTTAGACACAGAAGATAAGGTAGTTGGGAGTTGGAATCAAACAT
Organism: Alisma plantago-aquatica; assembly: GCA_963693085.1. NCBI lineage: Eukaryota > Viridiplantae > Streptophyta > Magnoliopsida > Alismatales > Alismataceae > Alisma > Alisma plantago-aquatica. The sequence goes on along the minus strand of OY856410.1, from coordinate 221,592,268 downwards.
TATATACACTTGCTCCAGACCATCCCTTGGTCGACAAAGTCTTTGACCGACTGATGTCTCGATCGACAATTCCTCGACCGAGAAGAACTGTGTTTGCACTTTTCAGAATTAATTAACTAGTTATTGCTAAAGTAATTAGTGGACAACTAACAGCTAGTTAAGCACTAAGAACCCTCTAGAAAGTGTCTAGAATGTCCTTAAGCACTCATAGGCCATTCCTATAAATAGGACATGCCTTAGGACACCCAATAAACACTTGTGCAATACTTGAGCATACATACTTGCAATTAGCAATCCATTTTTGTGAGCAATTGAGCAACTCCAAGACTTGCTATTTATTTCCATTGCTCGAATTTTGTGTCCTATAAGCTAGCATCTCCTACCCACTGCACTTACACTTTCATACACATTAGTTAGGAGATCAAAACGCTTGATATAGGAAATCAAGCATTGTGCTACAATGGTAATTGTAATTTCCATTTTCCTTTCTTATTCCTTCATATCTGTTTTGTACTCTCCTTGCTACTCCTAGGTTGGAGGCTACGGATTGGAGAAGGTTTATCTTCTCAGGTGGAGAAGGGTCTTCTCAGGGGAGAAGGTGGACTTTGGACTACTTCTAGAAGGTTTCAATGGGAAGCTACTTCAAGCGGGAGCTTGAAGTTACTTTGAGTGAAGGCTGCTTCAAAGTTGGTGAGACGACTTTGTGGTGAAGGTTGTCCAAAGGGTTTGGGAAGGTACTTGTATTTTATGCAACATCCTTGCGAGGTAATAAAATACAGGTCCTTTCAAATCCCAATGGGAAACAATTGGGTAGTGGACTGACTCCCTTAGTATTTGCTAAGGGTGGAACCACTCTAAACCCTGTGTCCCCTTGTCTAATCTTTTGTGGTTGATTGCTTGAGTTAAATTATTGTTAAAATATTTATAAAACCCTATTCACCCCCTCTAGTGGTTTTTCATTTGTTATCAGAGCAAGACTTCAAGGAACTCTAACATAGTCTTGAAGAATGGGTGACACAGTACTCAAAAACTTCAACTTGGAAGGGACACTCGTGGCTAGACCTCCACCTTTTAATGGCACTAACTACACCTACTGGAAGATGAGGATGCAATTCTATTTTTAGGGAATTAGCTGGGATCTCTGGAGGATGGTGTCAAATCCATATAACTCTCCTCAAACAGAGTATGCAACTTAGGATGCTAATATGGTAAGATCAACCCAAATGAATGCAAAAGTTGTAAGTATACTCTATTGTTCAATTTATGTTGGTGAACTCCGTAGAATATCAAGTTCTGAAATGGCATATGAGATATGGCATAGACTATCTATAACCTATGAAGGAACTGTTCAAGTTAAAAATTCTAAAATCAAAATGCTTAAACAAAAGTTTGAACAGTTCCATATGGATCAAAATGAGTCTATTAGTGAAATGTATGCAAAATTTTCTTCTATTGTTAATGGGTTGATTGCATTTGGTATAGCCATAAGTGAAGAGGATCAAGTATCAAAGATTCTTAGGTGCTTGCCTCCAAAGTACAAACCAAAAGTGACGGCAATTGAAGAAGCCAATGACCTCACCCGGTTAAGGATGGAACAACTCATTGGCAACTTGGAGGCTCATGAAGCTACTCTAGAAGAAGAAGAAAGATTGGCGGCTGAACACAAAAAGGAGAAAAGAAAGGACATTGCATTCAAAGCATCAACCAAGAATAGTCATGACACAAGTGAAGAAGATAGTGAAGAAGAAACACTCATTGTAAATGGTAAGCAATATAGAAGTTTTAAAACTAACAAAATTCCTAGTGTTTCTTCCTCCAGATGCTTTGAATGTGGCAAGAAGGGACACTTGAAAGGTGATTGTCCAAAACTCAAGAAGGGGAAGAAATCATCTCATAAGAAGAAAGAAAGAGCATATAAAGCTGCATGGGATGATTCAAGTGATGATAGTGAAGATGGAAAAGAAGAAGTAGAATGTCTTATTGCTACAACTAATGAAGAATAAGAAGAGGTAAGCCTTTTTGATCTACCAAAAGAAGATCTAATTGCTAGTCTTCAGGATACACATGAGAAATATATTGATTACAAAAAGAAACTAAAGAAAGCTACTAAAACTAATGAAGATTTGTATGCTAGATTAAATAATCTTTCTTTTGAAAGGACAATATTGTTTCTGAAAATCTTACCTTCAAATCATCTTTAAATTATTGCAATATGATGTAGCTTACTTTAGAAACAAATCATGATCTTCTTACTCAGGAAAAGGTTGATTTGCTTGCAAAACTGCATAATTTTCAGACTCAATCTATCCTATGTAATCATCTAGATTATGATTCTATTATTAAGGAAAAAGATGCTTTATCATCTAATCTAGATCAAGCAAAGTTAGATATCTAAAATAAAATGGATGAGATTACCAAGTTACAAAGAGAGATTAATAGCATGAGAAGCAATGATGTTCTTGATAAAATTCTAAATAATTCTTCTAGTTATAATGGAAGGAGAGGTATAGGATATGTTTCAAAAGGGAAATCCTATCAACCTAAACCTAGAAGAACACAAGCACCCAAGGCCAAGATTATGTATGTACCCAAAAACTACTCAACTCCTAGAAAGAGAAATGATATTGATTTTATTAGTTGTCACTATTGCTTGCATCTTGGACACTACTCTTTTTCATGCCCATACAAGAAAAGGAATGATGATCTAGTTTGGGTTCCTAAAACGTAGAGATTTGAATTTGATTAGTTGAGATTTGACCAAAAACATTTCTTTGATATTGAAATGTCTTATCTCAACAAAACTAAGCTTCAATATTTATATTCTTACAAAATAGTATTACCTTTTGCTTGCAAATAATTACTGAAATACAGAAACATTCTTGGTCAAAAAAATGTTCGACCGAGAACACTGTCGGTCGAGAATTAGTCGACCGAGCATGTTACTATTTTTAAGCTTGTAAAAATCTGATAAAACATGTACAAACAACAGAAAACTCGGTCGAGAAAATCTTCGACTGAGATAAGATCAATCAAAGAAAAGTTTGACCGAATCAAGTTCTATTGAAAATGTTTAATTGATCTAGTTTGCTATCAATTTGCTATTAATGATTAATTTAATATGCAAATCAAGAATGAATCTTAGAGAAAATTATTTTAACATATAGAATAAATTGCAAGTTCATTTTTAATTTCTATAATCTCCTACATGGTTTGGCTTAAAACTGAAATTTTCTTTTAAATAATCATAATCATTGTATTTTATGAGATTATAGATATGATTCTATTGTTCCATCAAAATCATTGTAATTATGGATATGCCTTTACTGTTTCACCATAATCATTGTGTTTCATCTTTTACTTGGTTCGCTTAAAATGATCTTTGATATATATATAAACCATGAATCAATATTGTTTTCAAAATAATCATAGTGATTCAGTTCATCACACATAAAGATGATATTATCATTGAAAATGTAATTTTTGCATTAAGATAAGTCTCCATGGAACAAATGCATCTTAACATATTAGTTAAATGATTATCTTATGATTATGCTTAAATTGGAAATTTGCAGAAATTGCCTCTTGGTTGAAATCAAGTTTGACCAAGGAGCGCCATGGTCGAAGTCAAGGTCGACCTAAAATAAGCTTGACCAAATTCTTATTTGTAAATCATTTTCTTGCAATCAATCTTAGTATATTGAAAGCAAGACTTTAGTGCATAGCTCTCATAAAAGGTTAACTTAGTATGATCTAATTCTCATTATGACCTTAGAATCCATAAATTATCTTGATTATAAGATTAAGGGGGAGTTCACAAAAACATTGGGAACAACTTAAAGAAAATTTTGAAACAAGTTATGACCTTAGTATTCTTAAGGTAATCTTGGATATGAAAATAAAGGAGCCTACAATATTCATTAATGTGATATATATGGTGTTCTTAATGGGGTTCTCTAAACAAATTTAGGCTTAAAATCCTGTGTATTTGGTTAGAGATACATTCATGTACTCTAAAATAAGCTTAAAGGTTTCTCATGTCATTTTCATGGCTTAACATCCCTTGTAAAATGGATGAGAAATCAATATATGTATTCATCATGAGCTTAAATGAATCTCATATCATTTTTAGGGTTTAACATCCCTTCTAAAATGGATGAGAAATCAAAACACATATGCCATGAATCTAAAAGGATCTCATATCACTTCAAGGCTTAACATCCTTTGTAAATGATTGAGAAATAAATTGTGGCTAAATTTGACAATAAGTGGTTTGCATCCCTTATTTTTAAAACTGAATATCTTATTAAGAGGGAGCATCTAATTATCAAATTAAGGGGGAGTAATAATAGTCATACTTAATGATTATATTGGTTATCTTTTTGAAATGACAAAGGGGGAGATATAATATAAATAAAAAATATAAAATAACAAAAATGTAAAATGAATTTCATAATCTCTCGGCCAGCACACACTTGCAAACAAGAGAATGGCTACAAAAGGTAAACTTCATGTATGAAACTCATATGATTTATATTTCCTTATATTATATTTTGGAAATGTTTGTCATCTTCAAAAAGGGGGAGATTGTTGGCTAAATTGGACATTATTATAATCCCTTTGTTTTGATGATGACAAACATTTCATTCTTGTGGATCTAACATGCTACTTGAGTGATTGCATGAACAAAGTGGATGACAAACCTTTGGAAGATCTACATGCTCAAAATGCTTTAATTTCATGATTGTAATCAAATGTAAAAACTTGTACAAGTATATAATGTACAAGTACTTAGATATCATGTAAATCAAGCATTTAGATCTTCCCTAGACATTCACAATACTTAGATAGGTCATCCCCTAAAATAGTGTCAAAACTGCACACTCATACACACACTTAGTACATAGTTCAAAACGTTGACACAGGGTCATTCTCGGTCGACAAACTTCTCGACCGATACACTGTCGGTCGACAAACTTCTCGACCGAGAATTGACCGTTAAACACATTAGACAAGGTAGTTGGGAGTTGGAATTGAACGTTATATACACTTCCTCCAGACCATCCCTCAGTCGACAAAGTCTTCGACCGACTGATGTCTCGGTCGATAATTCCTCGATCGAGAAGAACTATGTTTGCACTTTTCAAAATTAATTAACTAGCTATTGCTAAAGTAATTAGTGGACAACTAATAACTAGTTAAGAACTAAGAACCCTCTAGAAAGTGTCTAGAATGTCCTTAAGCACTCATAGCCCATTCCTATAAATATGACATGCCTTAGGACACCCTATAAACACTTGTGCAATACTTGAGCATACATACTTGCAATTGGCAATCCATTTTTATGAGTAATTGAGCAACTCCAGCATTTGCTATTCATTTCCATTGCTCCAATTTCGTGTCCTATAAGCTAGAATCTCCTACCCACTGCACTTACACTTTCATACACATTGGTTAGGAGACCAAAACGCTTGATATAGGAAATCAAGCCTTGTGCTACAACGGTAATTGTAATTTCCATTTTCCTTTCTTGTTCATTCTTATCTATTTTGTACTTTCCTTACTACTCCTAGGTTGGAGGCTGCAGATTGGAGAGGGTTTATCTTCTCAGGTGGAGAAGGGTCATCTCAGAGGAGAAGGTGGACTTTGGACTACTTCTAGAAGGTCTCAACGGGAAGCTACTTCAAGGAGGAAGGCTACTTCAAGGGGGAGCTTGAAGTTACTTCGAGTGAAGGCTACTTCAAAGTTGGTGAGACGACTTCGGGGTGAAGGCTGTCCAAAGGGTTTGGGAAGGTAGTTGTATTTTATGTAACATCCTTGTGAGGTAATAAAATACAAGTGCTTTCGAATCCCAATTGGAAACAATTGGGTAGTGGACTGAGACCCTTAGTACTTTTGAAGGGTAGAACCACTCTAAACCCTATGTCCCCTTGTCTAATCTTTTGTGGTTGATTGCTTGAGTTAAATTATTGTTAAAATATTTATAAAACCCTATTCACCCCCCTCTAGTGGTTTTTCATTTGGTATCATAGAAAGTCTTCAAGGAACTCTAACAAAGTCTTGAAGAATGGGTGACGGGGTACTCAACAACCTCAACTTGGAAGGGACACTCGTGGCTAGATTTCCACCTTTTCATGGAACTAACTACACCTACTGGAAGAGTAGGATGCAATTCTATTTTTAGGGAATTAGCTGGGATCTCTGGAGGATGGTGTCAAATCCATATAACTTTCCTCAAGATAGAGTATGCAACTTGGGATGCTAATATGGTAAGATCATCCCAAACGAATGCAAAAGCTGTAAGTATACTCTATTGTTCAATTTCTATTGGTGAATTCAATAGAATATCAAATTGTGAAACAACATATGAGATATGGCATAGACTATCTATAACCTATGAAGGAACTGTTCAAGTTAAGAATTCTAAAATCAGAATGCTTAAACAAAAGTTTGAACAGTTCCATATGGATCAAAATGAGTCTATTAGTGAAATGTATGCAAAATTTTCTTCTATTCTTAATGGGTTGAATGCATTATATAGGTAACACCATAAGTGAAGAGGATCAAGTATCAAATATTCTTAGGTGCTTGCCTCCAAAGTACAAACCAAAAGTGACGGCAACTGAAGAAGCCAATGACCTCACCCGACTAAGGATGGAACAACTCCTTGGCAACTTGGAGGCTCACAAAGCTACTGTAGAAGGAGAAGAAAGATTGGCGACTGAACACAAAAAGGAGAAAAGAAAGGACATTGCATTCCAAGCATCAACCAAGAATAGTCATGACACAAGTGAAGAAGATAGTGAAGAAGAAACACTCATTGTAAATGGTAAGCAATATAGAAGTTTTAAAACTAACAAAATTCCTAGTGTTTCTTCCTCCAAGTGCTTTGAATGTGGCAAAAAGGGACACTTGAAAGGTGATTGTCCAAAACTCAAGAAGGGGAAGAAATCATCTCACAAGAATAAAAAAGAGCATATAAAACTGCATGGGATGATTCAAGTGATGATAGTGAAGATGGAAAAGAAGAAGTAGAATGTATAATTGCTACAACCAATGAAGAAGAAGAAGAGATAAGCCTTTTTGATCTACCGAAAGAAGATCTAATTGCTAGTCTTCAGGATACACATGAGAAATATGTTGATTACAAAAAGAAACTAAAGAAAGTTACTAAAACTAATGAAGATTTGTATGCTAGATTAAATAATCTTTCTTTTGAAAAGGACAGTATTATTTCTAAAAATCTTACCTTGAAATCATCTTTAAATGATTGCATTATGAAGTTGCTTACTTTAGAAACAAATCATGATCTTCTTTCTCAAGAAAAGGTTGATTTGCTTGCAAAATTGCATAATTTTCACACTCAACCTATCCTATGTAATCATCTATATTATGATGCTATTGTTAAGGAAAAAGATGCTTTATAATCTAATCTATATCAAGCAAAGCTAGATATCAAAAAGAAAATGGATGAGATTACCAAGTTACAAAGAGAGATTAATAGCATGAGAAACAATGATGTTCTTGATAAAATTCTGAATAATTCTTCTAGTTATAATGGAAGGAGAGGTTTAGGATATGTTTCAAAAGGGAAATCCTATCAACCTAAACCTAGAAGAACGAAAGCACCCAAGTCCAAGATTATGTATGTACCCAAAAATAACTCAACTCCTAGAAAGATAAATGAGATTGATTTTATTAGTTGTCACTATTGCTTGCGTCTTGGACACTACTCTTTTTCATCCCCATACAAGAAAAGGAACGATGATCTAGTTTGGGTTCCTAAAACATAGAGATTTGAATTTGATTAGTTGAGATTTAACCTAAAACGTTTCTTTTTATATTCAAATGTCTTATCTCAACAAAACTAAGCTTCAATATTTATATTCTTACAAAATAGTATTACCTTTTGCTTGCAAATAATTATTGAAATACAGAAACATTCTCGGTCAAAAAAATGTTCGACCGAGAACACTTTCAGTCGAGAATTAGTCGACCGAGCAGGTCACTGTTTTTATGCTTGCAAAAATATGATAAAACCTGTACAAACAACAGAAAACTTAGTCGAGAAAATCTTTGACTTAAAACCTGTACAACATATAGCATAAATTGCAAGTTCATTTTTAATTTCTATAATCTCCTACATGGTTTGGCTTAAAACTGAATTTTGCTTTTAAATAATCATAATCATTGTATTTCATGAGATTATGGATATGATTCTTTTGTTCCATCAAAATAATTGTAATTATGGATATGCCTTTACTGTTTCACCATAATCATTGTGTTTCATCTTTTACTTGGTTCGCTTAAAATGATCTTTGATCTATATATAAACCATGAATTGATATTATTTTCATAGTGATTCAGTTCATCACACATAAAGATGATATTATCATTGAAAATGCAATTTTTGCATTAAGATAAATCTCCATGGCACAAATGCATCTTAACATATTAGTTAAATGATTATCTTATGCTTATGCTTAAATTGGAAATTTGTAGAAATTTCCTCTTGGTTGAAAACAAGTTTTACCAAGGGGCGCCATGGTCGAAGTCAAGGTCGACCTAAAATAAGCTTGACCAAATGCTTATTTGTAAATCATTTTCTTGCAATAAATCTTAGTATATTGAAAACAAGACTTTCATGCATAGCTCTCATAAAAGGTTAACTTATTATGATCTAATTCTCATTATGACCTTAGAATCCTTAAATTATCTTGATTATAAGAATAAGGGGGAGTTCACAAAACATTGGAAACATCTTAAAGAAAATTTTGAAACAAGTTATGACCTTAGTATTCTTAAGGTAATCTTGGCTATGAAAATAAAGGAGCCTACAATATTCATGAATGTGATATATATATTGTTCTTAAGGGAGTTCTCTAAACAAATTTGGGCTTAACATCCCGTATATTTGGTTAGAGATACATTCATGTACTCTAATATAGGCTTAAAGGTTTCTCATGTCATTTTCATGGCTTAACATCCCTTGTAAAATGGATGAGAAATCAATATATGTATTCATCATGAGCTTAAATGGATCTCATGTCATTTTCGGGGCTTAACATCCCTTATAAAATGGATGAGAAATAAAAACACATATGCCATGAATCTAAAAGGATCTCATATCAGTTCAAGGCTTAACATCCTTTGCAAATGATTGAGAAATAAATTGTGGCTAATTAAATTTGACAATAAGTGGTTTGCATCCCTTCTTTTTAAAACTGAATATCTTATTAAGAGGGAGCATCTAATTATCAAATTAAGGGGGAGTAATAATATTCATACTTAATGATTATATTGGTTATCTTTTTGAAATGACAAAGGGGGAGAAATAATATAAATCAAAAATATAAAATAGCAAAAATATAAAATGAATTTCATAATCTCTCAGCTAGCACACACTTGCAAACAAGAGAATGGCTACAAAAGGTAAACTTCATGTATGAAACTCATATGATTTATATTTCCTTATATTATATTTTGGAAATGTTTGTCATCTTCAAAAAGGGGGAGATTGTTGGCTAAATTGGGCATTATTATAATCTCTTTATTTTGATGATGACAAACATTTCATTCTTGTGGATCTAACGTGTTACTTGAGTGATTGTAGCAACAAAGTGGATGACAAACCTTTGGAACATCTACATGCTCAAAATGCTTTAATTTCATGATTGTAATCAAATGTAAAAATGTGTACAAGTATATAATGTACAAGTACTTAAATATCATGTAAATCAAGCGTTTAAAACTTCCCTAGCCATTCAAAATACTTAGATAGGTCATCCCCTAAAATAGTGTCACAACTGCACACTCATACACACACTTAGTACATAGTTCAAAATGTTGAAATAGAGTCATTCTCGGTCGACAAACTTCTCGACCGAGACACTGTCAGTCGACAAACTTCTCGACTAAAAATTGACCCAAATAGTCATTAGACACCACATACAAGGTAGTTGGGAGTTGGAATTGAACGTTATATACACTTGCTCCGGACCATCCCTCGGTCGACAAAGTCTTTGACTGATGATGTCTCAGTCGACAATTCCTCGACCGAGAAGAACTCTGTCTGCACTTTTTAGAATTAATTAACTAGCCATTGCTAAAGCAATTAGTGGACAACTAACGGCTAGTTAAGCACTAAGAACCCTCTAGAAAGTGTCTAGAATGTCCTTAAGCACTCATAGGTCATTCCTATAAATAGGACATGCCTTAGGACACCCTATAAACACTTGTGCAATACTTGAGCATACATACTTACAATTGGCAATCCATTTTTGTGAGTAATTGAGAAACTCCAACACTTGCTATTCATTTCCATTGCTCCAATTTCGTGTCCTATAAGATAGCATCTCCTACCCACTGAACTTAAACTTTCATACACATTGGTTAGGAGATCAAATCGCTTGATATAGGAAATCAAGCCTTGTGCTATAACGGTAATTATAATTTCCATTTTCCTTTCTTGTTCCTGCTTATCTGTTTGGTACTCTCCTTGCTACTCCTAGGTTGGAGGCTGCGGATTGGAGAAGGTTTATCTTCTCAGGTGGATAAGGGTCTTCTCGGAGGAGAAGGTGGACTTTGGACTACTTCTAGAAGGTCTCAACGGGAAGCTACTTCAAGGAGGAAGGTTACTTCAAGGGGGAGCTTGAAGTTACTTTAAGTGAAGGATGCTTCAAAGTTGGTGAGATGAATTCAGGGTGAAGATTGTCCAAAGGGTTAGGGAAGGTAGTTGTATTTTATGTAACATCCTTGAGAGGTAATAAAATACAGGTGCTTTCAAATCCCAATTAGAAACAATTGGGTAGTGGACTAACTCCCTTAGTATTTTCTAAGGGTGGAACCACTCTAAACCTTGTGTCCCCTTATCTAATCTTTTGTGGTTGATTGCTTGAATTAAATTATTGTTAAAATATTTATAAAACCCTATTCATCCCCCCTCTAGTGGTTTTTCACAACGCGCCTAGCGTATGTATGAATCTGATGAATAAAGTCTTTCAACCTTATCTTGATGAGTTTTTGGTCATCTTCATCGATGACATATTGATTCATTTGGACTCCATGGGAAAACATTGTGAGCACTTGAAGGTAGTTCTTGAAATCCTTTGACACCTGCAATTCTTTGGCAAACTTTCTAAATGTGAATTCTGGATTGATAAAGTCATGTTTCTTGGACATGTCATTTCTGGGGGTAATATATATGTTGATTCCGCCAATGTACTTGATTGGAAACCTCCTCAAAATCCTTCTGAAATCAAGAGCTTCTTAGTTTTAGCTAGGTATTATTGTCGCGTCATTCCTAATTTCTCAAAAGTTGCACTTCCTCTGACTAAGTTTACTCAGAAGGATGCACATTTCATCTGGTCAGCTGCTTGTGAGTCCAATTTCCAGGAGTTAAAGCAAAAGTTGACATCAACCCTTGTTCTAGTTCTATCTTCTAGAAATGAAGGATTTGTGATCGTTACTGATGCTTCACGGAATGGGTTAGGATGCATCCTGCAACTACACAGAAAGGTGGTGGCATTTGCATCCATATAGCTAAAACGTAATGAACTTAACTATCCAACGCACAATCTAAAATTAGTTGCAATCATTCATGCCCTAAAAATCTGGAGGCACTACCTGTATGGGGTGACATTTGATATATTCACTGACCACAAAAGCCTAAAGTACATCCTGACTCAGAAGGATCTGAACTTGCATCAATGTCGATGGAACGAGTACCTGAAGGACTATGATTTTACTATCGGCTACCATCCAAGAAAAGCTAATGTGGTCGTTGATGCTCTTAGTAGAAAAAGGACAATATGTGCATCTTTGTCTGTTCCAAAGTGGAGTAATATGGAGGATCTTGTGGACTGGAAGCCACAGTTTCTGTCTGATTGTGTCCATGTCAACAACATATCTATTATGTCTGGTCTTCAGTCTAAACTTCTTGAGGCACAGAAAGCTAAACCTGATCTTATAGAGCTCTCCTATGTCTTGTCAAGGCCTCAAACACATCTATCTATGGGTCTTGATTGTGGTCTTCAATACAAGAATCTATGTGGGTTCTTGAGCAGTCACCTGTGAAGGTGAAGATTCTTAGTGAGGCACATGGGTCAAAGTACACAATTCATCCCAGAACAACTAAGATGTACAAAGACCTACAACGCCAGTTCTGGTAGAGGGGCATGAAGTATGATATTGCTGAATTCGTGTCTAGATGTCTGGCATGCTAGAGAATCAAGGCATAACACTAGAGGCTAGGTGGTCTAATACAACCCTTGGAAATACCAAAATGGAAATGGGAACACATCACCATGGATTTTGTGGTAGGATTGCCCAGGACCAGAAAGGGGTATGACACTACATGTGTTATAGTGGTCATCTCACAAAGTCAGCTCACTTTCTCCTTGTAAAAACTACTGCAAAAGATTCTGAGCTGGCCAACCTCTATATACGAGAGAGTGTACCTCTGCATGAAGTTCAAACATCCATTGTCTCGGACAGGGACCCAAAGTTCACATCAAAGATGTGGAAATAGGTTCAAGAAGAACCGGGCACCAAACTGAACTTTAGTACAGCCTACCATCTGCAGATAGACGGGCAGTCAGAATGCATAGTATAGATTCTAGAGGATCTTCTGTGAGCTTGTGAAGACTCATGGGACCACTATTTGCCTTTAGTAGAATTTGCATATAATTATAGCTATCAGGTGAGTATCGGGATGCCTCCCTATGAAGCTCTGTATGGCCGACCATGTAGATTTCTGCTACACTGGGATGACATCGGGGAACACACCTTAATGAAATTTGAGAAGATGCAGTTATACATAGACAAAGTTGCACTTATCAGGTAGAGGATGAAGTGAGTCCAGGATAGGCAGAAATCTTATGCAGATACTCACCGGAAGGAACGACAGTTCAAGGAAGGTGATCACGTCTTCTTGAAAATTAGTCCTATACGAACTTTGGCCAAGAACAAGGGAAAGCTCAGCCCTCGCTATGTTGGACCCTTTGAGATTCTAGAAAGGGTTGGTGAATGTGCCTATCATCTTGCTTTTCCACCTCGATATAGTGTCATGCATAATTTCTTTTATGTATCCAATTTGAAGCCTTATGTCAGTGACCCCAGTCACATTCTGAATCATGAACCTCTCAAGTTGAAAGATGATCTATCTTATGCTGAGTCCTGAGTCAGGATTCTTGATTTCAAGACAAAGGAGCTTTGCAGTAATCAGCATATAGATATGGTGAAAGTTCTATGGAGCCACCATGATCGGACTGATGTGACATGGGAGCTCAAGTCCGAGGTCGAGTAGAAATATCCACATCTCTTTCAAGCTGCTTGAATTTTGGGGACAACATTCTTAAAAAGGAGGGGAGAATGTGATAGAGTGAGTTTTTGCTTACATTTTTTGCTCTTTTGTAATTTTATTATTTCCAATAATACCCTCAACCTTTTTTCCATGCTTAGTTGACTAAAAGTGATTATCAATTTCATAAAGATCCAAACCCCAATTTCAGGGGAGATGGAATACATGTATTATGGTACATAGTCAATTTATATAACAAACATTTGAGTTTGACTTTCAATTTTATACCATGGTTGGATAATGACATCATTAAGATCCACCTAAAATTTCATTGCAATTGGATGAAGCGATTAGGAGTTATGAGTTTTTGAAATTATACACATTATTTCTCTTATTTCTAGCCTAGGACCTAAGTTTGCGGGCTTAATTGATTATATTGTGACATTCATGTCCCGCACACCCAATCCAACTAATGGAGTGGGTCATTTGATGCACACATGCATCTTGGCCGCACGATTCCTTGATTGTGGATCAAGTGGGGATCCAATGACACTGAGTCGTCTTCAACCCCGACATCTGCGGGTGGCTGGTAGCACCCAAAGACAAGATATTTCCTCCCCCTCGCATTAAACATCTAGACCAAGCCATGCCTCATAATTTGGAGGATAAATTCCCCTCTCTGAAACAAACTCAATGACCCTCCAAACGACCTCCCTCGCACTTCGAGCAGGGAGAACCATCTTTCGTTTCTTTTGCGATCTCAACTAGATGAGTGAGACATTTAGGGTTTTTCGTTATACACCTCGTCCCCTCTATTTAATACCCCTACAAGCTCCTCTAGTTCCCCCTTGAACATCCCCACACTTCAATTGATTGAAATCCAACTACGGCGTCCCTCACCCTCACCCCACCTTCAACCACCTACACCACCTCAACCACACCCCGACTTGCCTCACCACAACAAATCATCACCACCACCACCTCTATCATACTTCAAATCTGCTTCACGGAAAGCTCTTGAGGCCCCTAACACTTCTCCATCCCCGAACCTCTTTCCACCAATGACCTGCTCCACCCACCGCGGCGGTGCACCAAACCGGAGGGAGCCACAACGCGCAATCATACTGTCTGACTTTGGGATGAGCCCACGAAGGTGCTCACATCCTCATCCATACGCCAACACCACCCCGGTGCAAGCAGAGCCCCACCAGAGATCAACCACACTGCTCAAGGAAGCAACAACAAAGGAAGATGAGGGGAGGACATGGCGTTGATCGAGACCGACGTGGACCAACCATAAAACACCACATAAAGCTGATTCAGCCGAGCCACACTCAGCCTTTGCAAGACCTGATAAATTGTGGCTATTGATCCAGCCAGATCTGGCCATTGATCAAGGTAAAAATCTCAATCTATTTTATTTAATCAATAGAAAACATATTATCTTAGAAAAATCATATAAAATAATAGGATGATCGGATGGTAATAAAATTATACACCATTTCATTAGAAAAATGCAAGCTTTACAAATAAAATACCCTCAGGACCAAGATCCGACTACTTTTCCAAAAGTAAGATTAGATCCTAATGAATATACTAATGTAATTTCATTATGTAATACTGGTTGTTAATTAATATAACCTAATTATTTGCGCAACCTAACCCTAGTAGAGTCCCTAAATATCACATAGCTCAAAACCTTACCCAAATAGGAATAGTGACACAATAAATATAGAAAACCCTAAATTCTAATTTCTCTCTCTACATATGTATACATCATGTAATTATATGCTAAACCCTAAATTCCTTCATGACCCCTTATGATCATGACTGACCCTGAAACCCTAGATCCAACCTTAATTTTCAGATCTTATCTTGTGACTCGAAAATAAGATAAAAATCGAAGATAATCCCTGATCTAATAACATGAAGATGAATGTCACCCCAATAGAGATAAAACCCTAATAACCTGAAAAACCCTAATATGGGATGATGAGAACGCATAATAACATTAGGTCTTTATTTCTCTTTCAGGGTTATCTACTCTCATAATCTAGGCTTCTTGAAATTGAGATCTAAAATTCAAGGTACATGGAAAGAAGTATAAGACTAGTTTTGTTGGATGATCTAATTATGAGTAAATTCCTACATGTAGTTGAATAATTTTGTTGGATGTATCTATAAATATTGTCCCTTTTTCCACCTTGAACACTAAGAACACTAAGGAAAGATAACGGAATGTAGTTAATGATGGTTCATTAATCTCCCTATTAGAGAGGGAAAGTATATGCGATGACTAGCATATCTCTAAAATACATGGTATACGGGTAGATCCTTAGAGTACAAGGTACACGGGGAATGCGCCTAATAATATATGTTTGTGCTAAGTACACCATAGGAATACATATCCATTGAAATATGATTAATAACTTGGGTTTACCTAATTTTCTACCATAATAATGTTTTCTTTTTCTTCTTCTTTCTCAAGTATTCTCATTATTCCAGCATAGTATAGTATTTCGCAACCACGTACCAACATTATGTTGATTGTTTGTTTCTCATATTTTCTAGGGTCAAGGAACAAGTAAAGCATTATAAAGTACCCAAAGATGCTAAATAAAGTTATTGAAGGAAGAGTGTTAGGGCTCCCGTCCCTCTCCCATGCGACAGAGAGGGCGACTAGGGCTCGCTGTCGCCGATCCTGGGGGAGGGGGCTCGGCGGCCTGGGTGCGCCGCCCTGCTCCCCCGGGGCCACCTCTGCTGTCTCTGCTGTCAGATCGAATCTCTACTGGTGCTTCGCTGCTGTGATCCTCTCCCTCTGCTTCGCGCCCCTTTCTTTCGGCGGATGGGTTTTGGATCCTAGATCCAGGTCGGCTGGGCTCGGAAGGGGAACCGATAGCTGCGGTGCCTTCTTTGGTTGCTGCTAGGTTGTCGTCAGGGGTGCTTGAGCTGTCGTGAGGAACCCCATGGTTTCCAGTCCTACAGCTGAATTTGGCTTTTCCTCCCCTCTTTCCTGCGTTTCCTTGGAGTTGGTTTAGGCTTTGTTTGTTTTTCAGGTCTCGCCGGGTATCAGCGCTGTTAGTACCTTTCTTTAAGGTCTTTCTGTCCTTCCTTTGTGAAGGTGGTGGTGTTCTTTGGGTTCCCCCAGTGATTTCATCCTTGTTCAGGGTTTATCCCCCGTCTGTTTTTTGTAGCTTGGCTGTCTGTTTGTGCTCGATGTGTTGGTGGAGGTCTGCTGGCTCCATGGGTGATGGTGATATTGCTTATTCTAGTCATCTCAGTGGAGGTAGGGGTGTCTTTGCAGATGCAACCCGGGATTGTGGTTTGATTCCGTTTGAAAGCTGCTTTTACAAGCGCGAAAGGGAGGAATCCATGCTGAAGAGTCTTACTTGCATCCAATCCTATCTGTTAGATATCACTCTCTGCCTTGTGTGGTTACAGAATATGTTTGATCTACTTATCTCTATAGATGCCGTATGGCTTTTATCAATATAATGGCATGTGGTTTACCCTAAAAAAAAGCTATTGAAGGATAGTAGGATAGATGGTTGTTTCTTATCTCTTTTTCAATTATATAGTTGTTAATTATTCTAGATGATGCATAACATTCTCTATATCCTATGTACTTTCATTCCATAGAACTATTTTCTTCCTTTTCCCTAAATAATATCAATGACTTTTATCCTCAATGAATGTTGCTTTGTGTGGCTATTTAATGATGCTTGTGCACAACGATCTGGATCTGCTTCATGAATTAGATGACTACCACAATATGTTATATTTTTCCTTTTGACATCTTTAGATATGATTGCATGCATATCTGGGATATCTTTAGACATCTTTAGATATGCATCATTAAGGAAAGCATATAGAAATTGGTGTCATCACATTGTGTTTATTTGTGAGCTATGTCTTGGATTCATATTTGGACACTCAAAAATATACTTACATTCTATTTTATAATTTATTGCATTACTTTTTCATCAAATTATCTAGTTGCGTAACGCAACTGAATTGTTCAAGAGTTGAAAATTATGAAAATAGTGGACTCATAACTTTCATGAAAATAAAAGGGTTATCAAAATATCTGCACACCTATCTTAGAAAATATAATAAAAAAGAACACACACTTAGATATAATTTTTGAAGAGTAAAATATGTAAATAATTTCTTAGTAGTAGTTTATGGGTAGCTATAAAAAGGTTGTAATGTAGGAAACTCAAGTAAAACTTCGTAATACAAATGTCTCAATTTTTTTAGTAGACTTGTGTATATTTTAGAAGCGTAAAACACAAAAGAAAATGTATGTATAAATGTGAAATAGTATACACATAGAAGAGAATATGAGTCTGTGAAAATTTTAGGCAAGAATTTAAGAACTTGGGTATCATCAGGTGTTTTGAATTTACATTTCATTATATGATTTCATGTATATAGAATCAAGAATATTTTTTATTGAACCAAAGTTCTCTTTCATAATAGTGTTTCAAACTATAGGTGACAAACAATTAAGTTAGAACATATATCATTAAAAGCTAAAAAAGAAATGTTGTGTATAATATGAATATAGATTACCTTATTAGATTGTAAGGTATCAAACCATACAAGACAAAATGCAAAAATGCATCTGATGCTGCTATATGATAAAAATTATAGGAAGAAATGTATTGCTGCAAATGTACATATCATTTATTATTGTATCAAAACACTACTTTTGGACTTCCATTAATTTTCAGTTAGCAAATAAGGAATTAATAGATAAATATGTCATTAATCATTCTTTTTGTAGAAGATAAAAATATGGCTGCAAATTAGTATATCAAGTATAGTTTATCAGGACCATTACGTTAGCTTTTGGACTTCTATGAATGAGCTTTTTAACAAATATGAAAATAATGTTAGAGAAAACCATTAACTATTCTTTCTATGAACGATCTAACTAAAGGTGTGCATATGTGGTTAAAAATGTATTAAACTGTTTACCATCTTTGGAATTATACAAGAGATGAAGAGAATATTAGGCTCACCAACCCATTCCACCCGTACGTGACAGTGTCGTCCCTTTCTATATATTCTCATGTACATGCACAACCGCTTCAAGTTGCTTGATTTGTGACTAATCACTACCTATTCGTATTCTAATATATTTATCGATAATTTTTCTGTATTCATTTATTCCATTCATTATTTTCCTTTCACCTTGTAGGTCATCCTATCTAGAAACTTCACAGCCGCTGGCATTTAAACTCTATGAAAAGGCATATCAACATTTCTTTTACTCTAAGAATTACTTTTTTTTTTAGGTTAATACTCTAAGAATTACTTAATACGTTTTTATTTAAGATTTTCTATAATATTTTAGATTATCATGTGTGGATAAATGTTCGACTTTATGACATGATTATAAGTTATTGTTTTTTCAATTAAAATAAATACTTATTTGGAACTTTGAAAGGTTTTTTCATGGAATTAGACTCCTTCAATTACCCTAACGAGATTGTTATTTTACATACAGATTCTTAGCTATGTTTTTACATTTAGTACATCCTAATTTTGATTAGCCTAACAAGTGAATCTCTTTAATCTTATAAGGACAACATATTATTTGTATATATATCTCAAGTCATATCAAAATTAAGTTGCCATGCTTCATTTATAATGCACGTGCTTCTACGGAAGTCGATTTATCATGTCTAACTCATATCAAACTATATTGAAATAATTACATTGTCCTCACATTTTAGATCAAATCCTAGTTGCAGCAAATGTTCTGAAATAATATTTGCATCATTCAACAATACTTTTAGACAAAATGCCGACAACATGAATCAAATTTGAATTTGTTCAACATATGCATCGAGTGAATTGACAACAATGACAGTGTGAAGAAATAACTAAGTGTTGCAGTTGGATGATAAGTCATCTTAGATGTATTGTTGTTGGACTATAAGTAATATTAGAATCACTAATACTTAATTGTCTTCTTACCAAGTCTCCAAAAGCAACGAAGATCTTTGTCCATGTCACCATTGATTTCTCTTTAATTTCTTTCTTATTCTAGTTATGCTATGTTTGGTAGGCGGTGAATGAAGGGGAGGGGCGGGGAGGGGAAGGGAAGGGAGGGGAGGGGACACTTATTTTAGTCTGTTTGGTTAGCATGGGGAGGAAAAGGGAGAGAACATAAAAGACATAAAAAAAACATGTCACTTCTTTAACAAGCCATATTGTCACAAAATGTTACATACACCACACTCATATTATTATATAAAAAAATGAAAATAAATTAAAATCACATATTTTGTGATCAAAATATAACTATTCATATAACTATTTTGTTAATGATTAAGATACAATTCTCATGTCTCACATCATTGAATTCTACATTTTAGTTGTTTGGCAGTATATCCATCAATAATTCATAACCGTCTTATGATGGAAAAAAATAACCATATCTGGATGTTATACATTATATATTTTATCTCAAGATATATTTTACTGATTCTTTTTTTATAGCCGCTGTGGTCATATGTGTAGTTCCCTCCATATATAAAAATTTTCCTCCATTTCTTTAAGTTCTCTTCATAACTTGAGAGTTCCTCCACTTTCTTCCACAATTCCCTCTATTTTTCTATTTTTTTCTTGTGTTATTATGTTTGTAATTGTTATTTATCTAAAACTTTACGTATTCTCTAACAACAAATTTTCTAGACTTTCTAAGATTTCTTCTAAATTGTGTTCTACATTTATTCTAATTTTCTTTTATTTTTAATTTTTCTTTCTAATTTTTTCCTCCAAATTCCCCTCAGTATTTCTAAATTGTGTGTTTCAATTATCTCACCTCACTTAGAGGAATACAAGTATTTTCTGTCATATTATTTATATTTTCCCTCCACATTCTAATTTTCCATCCATTTTTTTTAATAACTTTCCCGCCAAATCTCTTCCCTTCCCCTTGTCTCCACTCCAATTTGGTGGGGAGAAGAGTGGCTGGAAATATATATGATTCTTTCCCATACATCATGATTGCAGGACCAATGACGCAACCCACGACAGTGGTTAGGTGACTTCCGATGGGAAACACAAAAATACACATTTTGAGATGTTGGCCTCTCAACATGCCATCTGAAAGACATCACATGAGCATAAACCTGACAGTCGATATTGATGCCTTAGCTCCAACATCGAAAAGAATTGTATGCCTTTGCCCGCTTCATCAAGAAACTTTTATTCTTGGTATTGTAAGCCGATTGCTCTAGGTACTGTCCTTCACGCCAGTAGTAACAGAGGACCAATCTGCTGGTCCTCCTTTTATTAGGTGTAGGCTACTCCTTTGATCATCTACTTATACGTGTAGCAGCAGATCAAATAAAAAGGTTTGGATTAAATGCATACGCCAAGTGGGATCATCTGCTTCGAGGTGTAGGCTGCTCCTCATTCAACTAGGACCAGCAGATCCTGAGGGGTAGTAACAAGATGCCGACGATCAAGTAATGGCCTTCCAGAAAGTCATCCTTATACTGCAATAGACACCTGATTTGTCGAGCAATTAGGGTGTCGGAGCTCCATAATCCGGGTGGTAACATATAACTCAGTGTAATTTCTGGGTTGACCAGAAAGTGGACCCTTCCTCAAACCCTTCAGTATGCCGTTAGGAACCTAGTGCAACTCCCTTAAAGCCTGCAGCGGGCAAGAGCAGCGAAGTTAGTATACCACTATTGCTGATAATATATGGCAATAAATAGTCGCATTGTTTTTGGAACCCTGATAGAATTCCATTGCCTCAAACTCAGATTTCATTCTGTTTTTGACGTGGTCGATCATGCAAGCCGTTGGCAGTGACGGTGGTCCGAAAATCTAAAAGTATATCTAATTCCATATGGAAACCTCTAACTAATCTGCTGATGCGAGAACCGGCAGTAGAAGGATCCTAGAAGCCTCCTTTCATAGACACATACAGAGTATGATAACTTAAATGAAGGTACTCTTTAACCATGTAGCAACATGGATTCATTCTGTGTGAAGGTTTTACAATCAACTTCTTGCCGCCAGTAAGACGATCGTCATGATATGGAATTTGTTCCGACTCTATGATCCGTGTCACCATGAAACGTGATCCTGACAATGCTTTAGGTGACCGTTCCCTGTGACATCTATACACGGCTGCTATGTTCTTTCATGCCCACCCCTTTCTTTCATATATCCTCCAAACTCGGTGGCTTGTGTGAAGGCGGTTGTCTATGTTGAATGTCAATGGACTATTAAAAGTCACCTGTTTATATCGTGAGGGTGAGGACGGATACGAGTTTTTAGTCATTGGTGCTTAGTATGGTAATAGTAGATTTCATTATTTCATAAATGAACAACAAAGTTTGTCTTTTATTAATAATCAAATCTTTTATATTTATGCCATTACATTCATCTCGTGTTTAATTCTCTGGACATATAAACCGACAGAATCTCACTTGCACTTAGAGTCAATCACCCATGTATCGTATATCACGTGACCTAACATGACTATTATACTTCTGTTGTGAGAGTGATTTAGTACAGGGATCAACAATGTTGCTTTCAGTTGGTATTATGTAAATCTTTACATCTCCTCATTGTATGATCTCTCGTATGAGATAGAACCGCCTTTGTATATGCTTGGAACGCTGATGCGATTTGAGTTCCTTAGCCTATGCAACATCTCCATTGTTGTCACAATATATCTCGATTGCGTCGTTGATGCTCGGAACAACCCCAAGTTTAGAGATGAACATCTTGATCCATGTAGCTTCCTTTGATGCATTTGATGCAGTAATACACTCAACCTTTGTTGTAGAATCGACAATTGTCTCTTGCTTGGAACTCTTCCAACTCACAGCTCCGTTATTAAGGAAAAAATAAATCTCAATTGTGATTTATAATCATCTTTGTCAGTCTGGAAGCTTGCATCGGTGTAACCTTTTACCACCAGCTCTTCCTCTTCACTGTAGACTAAGAATTGATCCTTAGTCCTTCTTAAGTACTTGAGGATACTCTACATGGTTGTCCAGTGAGCATCACCTGGATCTTACTGATATCTACTCGTCATGATCAAAGCATACGAGACATCTGGTCAGGTGCACAACATTATATACATGATTGATCCAATTATTGATGCATATGGAATCTCACTCGTGCGCTCCCTTTCTTCACAAGAATGGGGACATTGACTCTTAGAGATGGTCACTCCATGCAACACAAGCATGTTTCCTATCTTTGAGTTCTCCATACTAAACCACTTCAGCACCTTGTCAATGTATGTACTCTAACTAATTCTAAGAAGCCTTCTTGATCTATCTCTATAGATTTTTACCCCGAGGATGTAGGATGCTTCTCCCAATTCTTTCATGGAGAATGTATTTTCAAGTTGTGTCTTTACCTTTAGTAAAGTAGGGATGTCATTCCCCATCAATAGTATGTCATCCACATACAATATGAGGAATTTAACCATGATCCCACTAACCTTTTTGTACACACACGGTTCATCTTCATTTTGAATACAGCCAAAGCTTTTGATATTTTCATCAAAATGAAGATTCCAGCTCTGAGATACTTGCTTCAATCTATAGATTCACCTTTATAGCTTACATACTTTATATGAAGATTTTAGATTTATAAAACCCTTAGGTTGTCTCATATACACATCCTCAACAAGTTTCTCATTAAGGAATGTAGTTTTAACATCCATTTGTCAAATCTCATAGTCATGATAAACTACAATAGCAAGCATGATCCTGATGGACTTAACAACGACTACTGAACAAAAGGTTTCCTCATAATCAACACAATGAACTTGTCTGAACTCCTTTACAACCAATATGTCCTTATAGGTTTGAACTTTTCCAGCCATTTCGGTCTTCTTCTTGAAGACCCACTTGCCCCTATGGGTTTTACCCCTTTAGGTGGATCAACAAAAGTCCATACTTTGATTGTATACATGGATTACATCTCGGATCTCATGGCCTCAAGACATTTCTTAGACTCTGGTCCCTCAATTCATTACCTTCCTGAGTCATAAGATATCCATATCTTTTAGGTTAAATGTGTGTCCTACTAGATCTACAAGGTTTTAGTGTCGATGAATGTGAGATCTACAACACTTTGTGAGTCTCTTTGTTCCTATTGTACATCTATCAGTTCAATGTTCTCTTGTTGGTGTCAAACCTCTTTGAGTTCTACCTTCCTCCCACTAATTCCTTTGGTAATGAATTGCTTTTCAAAGAATGTAGTTTCTCTAGCAACAAACACTTTGTTGTCAGTTGGGTTGTATAAGTAGTATCCCTTGGTTTCCTTGGGATATCCAACAAAATAATATTTTTTAGATCTAGGGCCAAGTTTTTTAGGAAAACATTTCTTGACATAAGCTTCACACCCCCAAATCCTCCTAAAACACAACTTGAGACGCTTCCCAATTCATATCTCATATGGTGTCTTTTGAATCAATTTTGATGGTAAGAAATTAAGTGTAAACACAATGGTTACAAGAGAATAACCACAGAAGGTAGTAGGAAGATCAGCAAAACTCTTCATAGATTGCACCATATCTAACATTGTGTAATTCCTTCATTCTGATACACCATTATGTTGTAGTGTTCCAGGTGGAGTCCATTGTGATATGATATCACAGGCTCACAGAAGGTCCTCAAACTCTTAGTTCAAGTATTCTCCACCTCGAATAGAACAAAGTGCCTTAATACTTTTACCAACTTGGTTTTGTACTTCATTCATAAACTCTCCGAACTTTTGAAGAGTTTCTAACTTATGTTTCATCTAGTAAACATAGACATACCTACTGAAATCATCAGTAAAGGTAATGAGGTACTGCTACCCACCTCTAGCAGTTGTTCTAAAAGTGCCACACACATCAGTATGTATGAGTTCTAATAGATCACTAGCCCTCTCATTGTTTCCAACGAAGGGAGTCTTGGTCATCTTGCCCAACAAACAAGATTCACATGTCTCTATTGATTCAAAATCAAAAGAGTCTAGATAACCATCTTTAGGGAGTCTAGATATGCAATTCCCATTTATGTGTCCTAGGGCGATAATGCCAAAAGTATGTTTGGTTTGAGTCATTGAGTTTTTGTTTCTTGGTATTTATGTTATTTACACTTGTCTCTAGATCTATCAAGTATAGACCATAAGACATTGGGGCACTATCATAAAAGATCCCATTTTTACTAATAGAACATCTTCCATTCTTTATAAGAAATTAGAATCATTTCTTGTCCAAACAAGATACAGATATGATGTTCCTATTAATGGCAAGTATGTAATAGTAGTTCTCTAACTCTATTACAAGCCAATTTGGTGGAGTTAACTCATAGGTACCAATTGCGTTGGCCACAACTCTTACACCATTTGTAACACGTAGTTCAACCTCAACTTTCCCTAAAGGTCTACTTCTTTTTAGATCCTTCACATTTGAACAAATGTGTGATGCACATCCAGTATCAAGTATCCATGATGAAGAAGTAATGAAGTTAATCTCAATAATGTATACACCATAAGTAGATGTCTCAATCCCTTTCTTTATTGTCCTTGGTTCCTTTATCCTTCTCCTTATTCTGTGTGTAGAAGACTTAAACTTTGTCTTAGCCACATAATGCTTCATGGTCTTGCTTTTGTCCTTGGACTCAACTCCACAAATCATCATCTCAGATTTGTCCATCTTCATTTGTGCTTTGAGACTTATCAAGATGTCAAGCAACTATGATAGTGGATTTGTAAAGGAGTGAAATCACCCCTCTACTAAAAATTTGAAAAATAAAACATCCTTTCCAAACATGCTCAAAATGTATGCTAAAATGGGTGTACAATTTTCAAATATTTATATATATGGTATACAAAAGACTAAAGAGTATTGCATAAGAATATAATTTCATGACTATAATCAATTTTATAAAAGTATACATCATTATTCTGCCATAAAGGGTTTACAAGAACAAAAGGATCTAGATAGAGGGAAGTCTAAACTACTTCAAGTCTTATCTCCAAAGAAACATCTCCAAGAGTTAGGTTCATGCCAAAAGATAATTTCTCCTTGATCTTGTTCTACTCCTTGATCTAACCCTGGGTGGTTGGGAAAGCACCCAGCAAGAGAAAGAAGCAAGGTAAGTGTCAATAATATGAATAAGTAACAAAGATAAGAACATCAATGAAACATAAGGGTATAGATTCATCATGCGATGATAAGGCCAAGAGAATGAGGGGAGAGTAATCAAATTTCTAGTCACCTATAAAATATTTATATTGGGAAGAAATAACACATTCCCCAAGGGGAGAGTAAACACATTCCCTAGGGCGAAATAACACATGCCCTAAACTATGGGTGGTTACACATAAGTACCACTACTATAGCTAATAGTCAAATAAACCATCATGCTCAAGAAATAGTAAAGTGGAAAGATAAAACATCATATAATTGCAACATAGAAGTGGGGTTCCAAGACCCAAGAAATAAATAACAAAACTATTTTTGAGGAAAATATAGCAAAGGAAACCATAATAGGAGAATTAGGGTTCAATCAATGCCTCGTTAAGAAAATTAGGGTTTGAATCACAATTTTCCCAACATAAGGTGTAAGGATACACTAAACTATCATATTGATTTCAACTATCAACTTTCACCACTTTAGTTGAGTCCAAGGTCCACTTTACCTATTTTCAATGTATTACCATGTATTAGGGTTTTGCATTTGCATTAATGAGAAGAAAACCCTAGTTTTGGACTTTTTGAAAAAAACTCCAATTTAGACTCTAAAAACATTACCATTGATCTTATTAGGTTCACCTGATTAAGAAAACATATAATTTTTTCTATTTTGGAGTTACGATGATTAAAGTGTATATTTGGTGATTTTTATGTATTGAAATCATTTTTAGAAAATATTGTCGAATAAAAATTAAAACCAAGTCTCAAAAATCTTTTTATTAAGAATATTACATTTTTTATTCCAAAACATATTTTCTTTTAATTTTTGGACAACAAGAGCAAAAGATATGAATTTTACATTTTCGACCAATCAGAAAATTTGTTTAATCCAAATAAGCGAGAAAGAGCAAAAGAAGGGTGAGAGTGGGGACCAGCCCACTGACTTTGCCCAATCAGGAGTGGACAATCACATGGTCAATGGCCCACTTGACTCGTGCAAAATAAATAAATGAGGGTGCAAAAAGACAAAAACACCCTTAGACTGAAAAGCTAAACAAAGAGCAGTGAGAGGATAGGCAAAGTAGTAAAACCTAGCAAGCATACGTTCAAGATGATGAAGCTCAAAGAACACCTTCATAATCACAGAGAATATGGTAAGCTATCTCGATATCAGATTATGAGTTGGGGATCCTTGCCGAGGAATAGAGGACGGCTACAGATTCTTCTCGTCATACTGAACATAGGACATTCAAAGGTGTAGATCTTTGAGTGAGCACCATAAGACAGGCGGTGAAGTAGTTCTTACCGATAGAAGGAGGAGGAAATTGGGGTAATCGGCTTGGGCCACAAAAGTACAAAACTTCTCCATTTAACAATTTCTAGAGGTTTGACAAAGGTGTGGGACAGGTTTCCTGGAGGTCTGACGGCTTGAGGCGCGAGGAGAAGGAAAAGAGGGCGGAAACAGGGCAAGAACATGGGTGAAGGAAGACGAGAACATCTAGGGTTATATCGGTGATGAAATTCAAGAAATCATGGGATCAAGGGGTGCAAAATCTTCTCACGATTTCATAGCACCAAGAATAAAAAAAAGATTGAGAATTGAGTGAGAAATCATCATTTATTCTCCACATCATTGTTGTCCGGTTTCCAAACTGGCACAAGGTTGTAGACAACCTGCAACCGTCCGATCGGGAATCAGGTGGCTGAGAAACACATGTGCATATGAAAGTGGCATGGCAAATGAAATTATATTCCCAATCAAATTCGAATAAAGTGTGAATGCAATAATTTCTCTTTTTCTCTCTCCTCATTTGATGGTGCAAACATACTCCAAATTAAATGAAATTTGACAGCTAGCCTATTTTGGACATGAGGAATCTGAATATGCAATTAGATTGTCCTTTTGAGAATTTTTAATGTGTTAAATAAATCAAACCTTATTTTCTCTTTTCTCCTAAATTAATGATTATAAGATTCTACAAATTTGATGAAACCTCACCCACAAGTCACATTAAGTGCCTTAGATACGAATTTGCCATCAATTGACATGTGGGAGTTATTTGTATATTTATACAATATTTTGAAGGTTCTACACACTTTCTCTTGATTTCACATGTATATTAAAGATTACCCAAATTACATGAAAATTCACCCAACGACTACTTTTAATGTGTAGATCACAAATCCAAGAATAGTTTCTACTTTTAGGGTCATTTAATATTTTATTTAATATTTTGAAGTAAACTCACATTTTCTTTTCAAAATAAAAGAGATATAGTTATTAACATCCCAAAATTATAAAACTTGGCCTCCAAGCCAAACCAAACCCAAGGAAAATGAATCTCAAGTCATCTTTAACCAATTAATGTTCCATTTATGAATGTTATCATATTAAGCATTATTACCAATATTTCCAATATTAATTAATTCAACATCAAATTAACATATTTAAAGCAACATTATTCATTCCTTTTTCTCTTCCTTGATCCATAAGGCTAAGGAATGATCTGGAAATAATATTTTTATCTTGATCTAACATATGTGCTAAATTTGCATATTAGTCCCTTATTAAAAATATTTACTTAGGTATTTGTGCATAAACCCATATGTTGGCATAATTGATGATCGAATTCACCCCAAACCACCATTATTTCCACAAATTAAACATCAAAGCCAAAAGGATAGAAATGAAAAGAAAATCTTAGAAAGAGGGTCAAAAAGACAATATGTCCAAGTTTCAGTATGTTACAACACTCCACCCATTCAAGTGGATTTTGTCCCCAAAATCATAAGCATAGAGGGAAGGGTGAGTGTGAAACATCTCAACACTAACTTCGAGTTGTTCCTCCAACCATAAAACTTCCACCAAAACTTACTCTAACAACTGATGAATCCAAATTCATAATTATTTTCAGTCACCATTTTGCGCCCATTTCAACTCAATACATTCGATTGCATATCCTAAATCTTAAAATATGCAATTTTGCCTAATTATCGAGTTATTTACTGAACTCTATATTGATTTCATGCGGGTCACGATGAGGTTGAATCTTCATCTGGGATCTACCTTTCATGAAATGGTCATCGCCATCACTTGCTTCACTTTCCACCTCCATCTTCATCAACATTATCCTTCTACCTCCATCATCCATCTCAACCATCCGATCACATATCAATGCCTCCTCTCGATTTTCCCTAGCGGTCTTGACCCTAGCAGTTGCACCCTTTCGATCTTGGTCATTTAGTTTTCATCACGCGGTCCCCCCTCCTTTTCGGTCTTCACTTCCTCTTCAATATCGAGAAAACACTTCCCTCGTCCGATTCAAAATCAATGGTTTTTTATTCTCTCATTTTCACATAAAAGATCTTGGCCTAGCGGTTTACTCACATGGTCTTCACCCTACTGTCTCCTCTTCTCACAGTCTTGACTCCCATCCCTCTCTCAATTTCAAAACCGATTAAGGGCTTGCGGTCTCAAGACCACATGGAGCCCCCGCTAACGCAAAGACCGGTTGGACCTCCCAGCCTCCACTCCCTCTCCACCCCTTCCTTCTTCTCCATTCACAAACAATGACAACCACATGCACTCCGCCTCCATCGTCTTCCTTCCACCTCCTTCGATCTGTGATGCACCTGCCTCCTCCTGCTCGGTCCACAACATCTCCATCTCCACACCTGTAAACACCAACGACACCACTGCAACCCTAAACCCCCCATCGTCGACCTGCTTCCACTGCCTCCACATTAAGACACCACCACCACTCTTCTCTGTTCATCTGCAACAGACCGCAAGGAGTTGTGCCAACCTACACCTGTCGATGACCTACAACGTTCCTCACAACGCATCAACATCACCTTCCACCCGTGTTGCGCCGATCACGCCCTCAAATTTTCATGACCGCGAGAAGGGCAACGACCCTCCAAACCGTAAAATCGTTTGGTGGCAGTAAAGACCACGAGACCAGGGATGGATACCAAAGTGCCCAAGACTGTGAAGCCGAGACCGATTGGAGGCCAATGATCCTCGAGACTGAGAAGCTAGGAACGAGAAGCTGCTAGGCCATGGACCAATTGGAAGTACAAACTGTTAGGGCACGAGACTGTGAAGACCCTCACGGTCTCAAGACCTTGAGGAAGGCAATCGATTCCAAACTATGAAGGACGTTGCACTTTCCAAATCGCGAAGGATGTCTATCAGTCTCACAAACCGTGAGACCAAGACCACGAGAATGTGAAAGACACAGGACCGTGAAGAGCCTCTCAGTTTCCCAAACCGTGAGAGACTAAACTGATGGATCTCTCAAACTATGAAAATTGCAGAAATAGTCCAAACCAAGTGGGGCTCTACAAAAGTATATAAATAGGACCAGCAAGGTCCTCATTTGGTATCAGATCCAGGACGCCAACAGGCTACCAGAAAGCAGGTTCGATCCCGATGATCATGTACATCCACAACCTGCTCCTCCTACTGCGAGCAAGGAGGTCAAGAAGAGAAGGAAGAAGGAGCGAGAAAGTCTGCCCGGTTTGCCCTGGTGTCCCTTGTTTCTCACCAGATCTACTTCGAAATGACGTAGAAGACCGCATCATCTTCACTGAGCTATGACCACCTTCTGCATCATGCTCATTATGGAATCTTCCCTCTCTCTTATTCTTCTTATTTCTCACATCATGAGCTAGTAGTTCCTTTTTGCTGGGGTGCGGGGACTAGCCCCTGTACCCATGCTTTCATGTCTTCTAATTTTAACATTCCAAGGTAATGTATATAACTTTTCATTTCGTTGTTAATCGTCAATGTTTTCTTGTAGATTGATCACCTGCTTGATTTTATCTTGTTCTTTCCTATGTTGTGAGAACTTCAATATGTAGGATAGGATGTCGATTAACGCGGTTGACTCCCTTACTAGAAATACAAAGGGATTCCTTGAGGTCGTAAAGTATGATCCGTTAGGGGATGAGCCATCTAGCCCACAATGACACTTCTGTGTGCCTAAACATCCCTCAGGGAGGGCCACAACGTCAGTTGGATATTTGTATCTTGGGAACTATAAGTGCATGATCCGGATGGCGATGAGACATCTGATGCCTAAGGTGACGCTTACGCGAACTAAACATCCCTCAGGGAGGGTTCGTAGTAGTTCTATTTGGATAGTTAGATCTTGGCTGGATGTTTGTGATTGGATATGTTTGCATGTGTAGCGGTGGTGAAACCCAGGACCACCCCGACGATCTTCATCATTAATCTAGTTTTAACTTTAATTATGCTCATTACATTCTTGCAATTAGTCTAATTAACCTCAAAACAACCTTTTCTCTAAATATTAGCCTTACTTGAACTGGACTAGACTAGCAATGATTCTTAAAAATTTTGTCCCTTGGGATTCAATCCTTAACTATACTGCGATAAGACCCGTCCTCTTGCGGGTGGTATTATTGCAAAAGTTTTGGTTTAAAACTCTAGGATTTTAACCCTGAACGAATTTGTTAGTGCGATAATAGACCACGTCAAATTCTGGCACCGTTGCCGGGGACAACGAAATCAGTCTAGTCAAATCTAGTTCTTTTGAGGCTAATTTAGGTTTTGTCTTTTTCTTTTGATACTATTGATCATTCACTTGAAATTCAGTTCCTCTCCGTCCATCTCACTTCCGAAAGATTTTTTTCATCTCAAGTACCCCCAAAGCATAGTGTATGAACCACTCGAACAGTCCCAGACTCGCTGCAAGCTTTGATCCTGAGATAGACAGGACCTTTCATCATCAGAATAGAGAGAACCAAGCAAGAATGGCTCAAGAGGAGGAAATAGCCCGAAGGGTAGCTCAAGCCCTTAACGTGCAAAGAGAAAGGCTCATGCAAGAAGCCAGAGCTATAGTTCAAGAAGAAATCCCAGCAGCACAAGCATCAGTGCAAGTAGCATAATTGCAAAAGGACCTTAGAGAGTTCTCAATCCCTAAAGTTGCTAATGTTCATCACCCAGTGCAACCTCCTCCCATCAACACTCCAAACTTTGAGAGCCAAGCACATTGGATCACCTTGCTTCAAAACATCCCATTCTATGATAAGCAAGGAGAAGATAGTCAGGAACATCTTCTGAGATTTATTGATCTATGTGCTATGACAAAGTAAAATGGAGTCTCAGATGATGCCATTTGACTCCGTCTCTTTAAGTATTCGCTTGCTGATAGAGTTGAACCCGTCACCACCTGGGAATAACTTCAAAATGTCTTCCTAGAGAAGTTAACTCAATTCACTTAGGTCCCTGGAGAATCCCTAGCTGGAGCTTGGGAAAGATATAAAGAGCTTCTATGCAAATGTACACACCATGGCATTCCTAAGAATCAACTCATTGAGTTCTTCTGTAGGGGTATGGATGACGATATCAAGAGGTTCTTAGTCTCCTCATCTGGAGGAAACTTCATGCGTCAAAGTTATGACAGTGCATGGAAGGTTGTCACCCTTGGAGCCGAAAACCAAGATAATTGGGGTAGACCAGTAGGAAAAGGAGTGTTGAAGGTAGCTATGGATGAAGATATTCCTGAGTACAAGTCTATCACTGAAACCTTCAAACTCTTAATTTCCAAGCAAGACCATATTGAATAATCTCTAGTTACCTATGAAAGAAGACACTCACCCCCTCGACAACAAGAATAGATCAAGTCAACTTCACTATTATGTGAAGTATGTAAAGGCACTGATCATTCTACGCTAGCCTGCAATGTTCTCTATGATGTTGTTTTAAGCAACATTTATGGCCAAGGAGATAATGGTCAAATGGAAAATCTTAATGCTATCAACACTATCCCTGGTCAAGGAAGTTACAATCTAAATCAATACAGGAACCATCCTGGTTTTCAATATGGAAATCCTTCAGGAGCGGACAACTTGGTTCAAATAATCAGCAACGAGGCCCACCAGGATTCTAGTATAACCAACAACAAAATTTCAGGATTCAAGGGAATTATAGGGGTAACCTCCTGAACAGGAACTACAACAATTATCATAACAATTCTCAATTACAGAATCCCAACCAAGTACCTTACCATAACTAACAACAAGGATAGCAAGCCAGTCCTGTCTCTCTGGATGACAAGCTGGTAGCCATTGAGAAGATGTTACAGTCACAACAGACTGTGATAACTAACCAGCAAGCCCATCAGAAGGCCATTGAATCCCAACTAGCTCAACTTGCAGCTAGCATGAAGCCACCTGCTAGAACCTTTGGTAACCAACCAGAGAACAATCCTAAACACCCTAAGCAATTGAAGGCTGTCACCACCAAATCTATAAAAGATTATTCCGATCCTCCTGTCAAGACATGTGTGGTTATTGATGAGTGCATACTCATCATAATTTTCAATTACCTTTTTGGAACAATTTAATATCTTTTCCACATCTTTTCACCCTAATATGAATCATAATGCACAAAACTACTAAGTAATTCAATAATCAAGGTTTTAACTAAATATCTTTCATTTTATGCAGGTACAGCAGGCAACTCCATGCAAACGGTCTCAAGATCGTTTGGATCCATGCGGTCTCAAGATCGTTTGCTGGAATACACAAAGAAACAAGACGAAACCAGCTGCCCAAGAAGTCCATGCGGTCTCAAGACCGTTTGGTCCCATGCGGTCTCAAGACCGTTTGGTCCCATGCGGTCCCAAGACCGTTTGGTCCCATGCGGTCCCAAGACCGTTTGGTCCCATGCGGTCTCAAGACCGTTTGGTCCCATGCGGTCCCAAGACCGTTTGGTCCCATGCGGTCTCAAGACCGTTTGGTCCCATACGGTCCCAAGACCGTTTGGTCCCATGCGGTCCCAAGACCGTTTGGTCCCATGCGGTCCCAAGACCGTTTGGTCCCATGCGGTCCCAAGACCGTTTGGTCCCATGCGGTCCCAAGACCGTTTGGTCCCATGCGGTCCCAAGACCGTTTGGTCCCATGCGGTCCCAAGACCGTTTGGTCCCATGCGGTCCCAAGACCGTTTGGTCTCGCGCGGTCCCAAGACCGTTCGATGCAAGCACAAGGATCGTTTGAAGAACTAAAGCCGCGCGACCACACCAAAGCCAGACTGATCAAAGCAAGACCGTTTGGCGCTCAAACGACCTCCAAACCGTTTGATGCCCAAACGGTCTCGAGACCGTTTGGCGCCCAAACGGTCCCCAGACCGTTTGGCGTCAGATCTAAAACTATAAATAGACCCCCAGGGTCCCCATTTGAGGCATCGGTTCCGGACGCCGAAAGGCTGCCAGAGCACCATCCCGATCAAGTTCCACTCCACCTACAGCTGGTGTTGAGTCCAAGGAGGCTAAGAAGGAGAAGAAGACGGAGCAAAGAGCGCATCTTCTTCACCGGGCTGCGTCCACCTTCTGCACCGAGCTCATGGCGGATCTATCTTCTTCTTCTATCTTTCTTGTACCTCGCATCATGAGCGAGTAGTCCTCTTTCGCTGGGGTGCGGGGACTAGCCCCGCTGCCCATGCAAACCATGTTCTCTTGTTAAACTTTCCATGGCAATGTATATAACTCTTCATTTTGTCGTTTATCGTTAAGCTTGTGAGTTGGTTATGTGCGTGTTTCCATCTTTGTGCTCCCTATGTTGCGAGAACTTCAATGCATAGGTATGAATGTCGTTTAGCATGTTAGACTCCTTGACGAGAACTTCCGATAGGATTCCTTGAGGTAGTAGGTGTAGGATCCGCGAGGGGACGGTCCGCCTAACCTTCGGTGACACTTGTGTGCGCCTGACGCCCGTAAGGGGGGTTCACAGCCTTAGTTGGATTTTGTATCTTCGTGCTTTTCGTCGATGTTTACTCGTACAATAGTCGCTTGTTTGCTTTGCGGTTTGCGCGGTTGACTCCCTGATTAGAAATAGGATGGGATTTCATCGAGGTCGTAAGTGTATGATCCGTGAGGGGACGGTCCGCCTAACCTTCGGTGACACTTCTGTGCGCCTAACGCCCGTAAGGGGGGTTCACAGCTTCCGTGGATTTCTGTATCTTCAGAGCCGTAAGACGTATGATCCGGATGGCGATGAGAAATCGGCTGCCTATGGTGACGCTTACGCGGACCTGACGCCCGTAAGGGGGGTTCTGCAGCAGCTCTACTTGGAGTGTTATTTCGTGCCTGGATTGTTCGCGAGAGAGTATGATTGTGTGTAGCGGTGGTCAAACCCAGTACCATCCCAGCGATTTCATATCACTAATCTAAACCCATCTTTTATTCCACGTTTACTTTCTTGCAATTAGTTTAATCAAACCAAAATCAACCTATTGTTCTAAATATTAGTTTTACTTGAGCTAGATCTAACTGACAAGGATTCTTAAAAACGTTGTCCTTTGGGTTCGATCCTAAACTATACTGCGATAAGATCCGTCCGCTTGCGGGTGGTATTGTTGCACTTGGTTTTGGTAAAAGCTCGGGGATATAAACCCCGAGTGAATTTGTTAGTGCATTCAAAAGCCACATCAAATTCTGGCGCCGTTGCCGGGGACAACGGAATCAGTCAGTCAAATAAAGTTCTTTTAAGACTAATCTAGGATTTTGTTTTTTCTTTTTGAAACTATCGCTTATCTACTTGATCTTTATTCTACTCCAAGGATCTCACTTTCAAACCTTTTTAAGTTTCAGGTGCTCTTGACGATTAGTGTATGCACCGTTCGGATAGTCTCGGACTGACTGCGAGCTTTGATCCCGAGATCGATAGAACCTTCCATCGTCAGATCCGAGAGAATCAAGCCAGAATGGCGCAAGAAGAAGAAGTAGCCCGTAGGGTAGCTCAAGCCATCAATGCGCAGAGAGAGAGGTTCATGCAAGAAGCTAGAGTTGCGGTTCAACAGGAGATCTTAGCAGCACAAGCAGCAGCGCAGGCAGCGGAACTTCAGAAGGATCTTAGAGAGTTCTCTATCCCAAAGGCCGCAAATGTATATCATCCGGTGCAGCCTCCTCCCATCGAAGCTGCCAACTTTGAGATTAGAGCACATTGGATAACCTTGCTTCAGAACAACCCATTCTACGGTAAACAAGCTGAAGACAGCCAAGGTCATCTTCTCAGATTCATTGACCTGTGTGCCATGACGAAGCAAAATGGAGTCTCTGATGATGCTATTCGACTCCGTCTCTTCAAGTACTCTCTGGCTGACAAAGCCATTAGTTGGTACAACTCACTGCAGAGTGATGTACCCATCACCACCTGGGAGCAGCTTCAAAACGCCTTTCTGGAAAAGTTCTACCCCCCGTCCCTTACATATGAAATCAGGGGACGAATCACAAATTTCACTCAAGTCCCAGGAGAAACTCTTTCCGAAGCTTGGGATAGGTACAAGGAGCTCCTACGAAAATGCCCACACCATGGAATTCCTAAGAATCAGCTGATCGAGATATTCTATAGAGGTGTGGAAGATGATGTCAAGATGTTCCTTGACTCCTCGTCTGGAGGGAACTTCATGCGGCAAAGTTACGACAGCGCATGGAGAGTAGTAACTCTGGGAGCAGAAAATCAAGCCAACTGGGGCAGATCCGTTGGTAAAGGAGTTTTAAAGGTAGCAATGGCTGACGCTATCCCAGAATACAAATCTATAGCTGAAACTTTGAAAGTCTTGGTTGCAAAGCAAGATCACATAGAATCATCCCTTGCTGCGATTGGAAGAGGACATTCTCCAACTAGGCAACCAGAACAAGTCAAGTCCACTTCTTTGTTTTGTGAAGCGTGCAAAGGCACCGACCATTCAACACTATCATGCAATGTTCTCTATGATGTTGTTTTAAGCAATGCCTGTGGACAAGGAGATAATTGCCAGATTGAAAATCTTAATGCTATTAACACCAACCCTGGGCAGAACTTTTACATTCCGAATCAAAATAGGAATCACCCAGGCTTCCAGTACGGAAATCCTTCAGGAGCTATGAACTCACATCAATTTGTTCCAAATAATCAACCAAGAGGCCCATCTGGGTATCAGTTTAACCAGCAACAGAACTTTGGGAATCAAGGAAACTTCAAGGGAAACTTTCAGAATAGAAACTATAACAATTATCAGAACAACTCTCAGTATCAAAGCTTGAACCAACCACAGGGTCAAACAGGACCCATCCCTTCTGATGACAAGCTATCTACCATTGAAAAGTTATTGCAAGCACAACAAACGATGATAGCCAATCAACAAGCCCAGCAGAAGGCTATTGAAACTCAACTAGCTCAACTTGCTGCTAGTATTAAGCCACAAGCTGGGATCTTCGCTGGACAACCTGAGAACAATCCGAAACATCCGGAGCAGCTGAAGGTTATCGCCACAAGATCAGGGAAAAGCTATTCGGATCCACCAGCAAAGACAACTATAGATATCCCTGAGGAGAATGAACCCTTGACTAACCAAAACTCAACAACATCAGAACCGCAACTGAAGGAGAGAAATAATGATAAGGGGAATTTTGAGAAATCTACCGATGAAGAAGTAGAGATACCAGAGTCGGATATTCCTGTATATAAGCCTCGTGTTCCTTTCCCATCCCGTCTAAGGGAAACCAAGCTTGATACTAGATTCATCAAATTCAAAGAAGCTATGAAGAAGCTCCATGTTGATATACCATTCTTAGATGCTCTTAATGAGATACCAGCCTGGACCAAATATCTAAAGTCGCTTCTCACCAAGAAGTACATCACTGAAGAATGTGAAACTGTGAAATTGGCTGCAACTACATCTGATATCATACTAAGCAAGATGCCAAAGAAACAAAAAGATCCAGGATCTTTTGGAATCTCATGTCACATTGGCGATTCATCATGTAAGAAAGGATTGGCGGATCTTGGCGCAAGTATTTCTATTATGCCGCTCAGTCTATGTAAGAGACTAGGGTTCGAAGAATTGCTTCCAACTGCCATGACAATTCAACTTGCGGACAATTCAGTAAAAAGACCATTAGGAATTCTCGAAGACATCCCGGTCAAAGTAGGCAAGGACGCATATGTCCCATGTGATTTTGTCATCATGGACATAAAAGAAGACACCAAATACCCTATTATCTTCGGTCGCCCCTTTCTCGCTACTGCTAGAGCTCTTATCGATGTTGAAGCCGGAACCTTACTGCTCAGGTTAGGAAAAGAAACTCTGGAGTTCAAAGTCTTTGAAAGCATGAGGAGACCGAGTATACAGGAGGAAGTCTATCTGATAGATTGTGTTG
This sequence comes from Alisma plantago-aquatica, assembly GCA_963693085.1. Taxonomy (NCBI): domain Eukaryota; kingdom Viridiplantae; phylum Streptophyta; class Magnoliopsida; order Alismatales; family Alismataceae; genus Alisma; species Alisma plantago-aquatica. The sequence goes on along the minus strand of OY856410.1, from coordinate 221,554,620 downwards.
AGCAGATGTCACAACTTACTCAAGCATATCACGAGTCATGCGATCCTTTGGAAACTTCTCTATATGACCCTTTTAATGATGAACATACCGACCAACCAGATAAGGATTGCGCCGAACCTCCCGACTCTGCTAAGGGAAATCCTGAAGCTACCGATGAGGAATTGAAGGTTACCGAAACCCCAGAAGAAATCAGTGAAAAACCAGAACCTCCTGAAATGAAGCCCCTACCTGAAGGACTGAAGTATATGTTCTTAGATGATCTCAAAGTTTGTCCCGTCATTTTAAACTCTGGCTTAACAACCAAACAAGAAGAGCAACTTCTGGAAGTTTTAAAGGAGAGCAAGAAAGCCATAGGCTACAGAATGAGTGACCTCACAGGGGTCAGTCAAGCTTTGTGCATGCACAGAATTCCCATGATGGAAGACCATAAGCCAACAATCGAGCATCAACGAAAATTAAACCCGAATATGAAGGAAGTGGTCCGTCGTGAGATCATCAAACTCCTTACAGCTGGAATAATATACCCGATATCGGACTCACCATGGGTGAGCCCAGTTCATGTTGTACCCAAGAAAGGAGGTACCACTGTCACAAGAAATGAAAACAATGAGCTCATCCCCACCCGAACAGTGACTGGGTGGAGGATGTGTATTGATTATAGAAAATTAAACAAGGCCACTCGGAAGGATCATTTTCCTATGCCCTTCCTCGATCAGGTTTTGGAAAGATTGGCTCACCAAGAATACTTCTGTTACCTGGACGGTTACTCTGGATTCTATCAGATTCCCATACATCCAGATGATCAAGAGAAAACAACTTTCACCTGTCCCTTCGGGACATATGCTTTTAAAAGGATGCCATTTGGCTTGTGTAATGCCCCTGCAACTTTTCAACGTTGCATGACTGCCATTTTTGCAGGGCTTACTGAAACAGTTATGGAGGTTTTCATGGACGACTTTTCTGTATATGGTGACTCCTTTGATTCTTGTCTTAAGCACCTCTCCATGGTACTCAAACGCTGTGAAGAAGCACATCTGGTGCTAAATTGGGAGAAATGCCACTTTATGGTAAAGGAAGGCATAGTTTTGGGCCACAAGGTTAGCAACAAAGGAATTGAAGTTGATAAAGCCAAGATAGAAGTCATATCTAAATTGGCAATACCCACAAATGTGAAAGAAGTTCGTGCTTTTCTCGGTCACGCTGGATTCTATAGAAGGTTTATACATGATTTTTCTAAGATAACAAAGCCGATGACCAATTTACTTCTCAAAGATGCTAATTTCAATTTCAATAAGGAATGCATCAAAAGTTTCGATATGCTGAAGAAAGCCCTTACGACTACCCCCATTATTAGAGCTCCAAATTGGGAGCACCCCTTTGAAATTATGTGTGATGCCAGTGACTACGCAGTGGGAGCAGTCTTAGGACAATGCATTGAGAAGAAACATTATGTTATCTATTATGCATCGAAAACCCTCGACGAAGCTCAAAGGAACTATGCCACTACTGAAAAGGAACTTTTGGCAGTCATCTATGCCTTCGATAAATTCAGATCCTACCTTACTGGTTCAAAGGTAATCGTTTACACAGACCATGCTGCCATCCGTTACCTTATGGCAAAAAAGGATGCTAAGCCAAGGCTGATCAGATGGATACTCCTTCTACAAGAATTTGACCTAGAAATACGAGATAAGAAAGGAACGGAGAATGTCGTAGCAGATCACCTGAGTCGCATCCACACTCTGGATGCTGAAGGAATTCCGATAAACGACTCTCTACCAGACGATCAACTTATGAGAGTCTCAGAATCTGAACCATGGTATTCAGACTTAGTAAACTACCTTGCCGCCGGAGTCATCCATCCTCAATACACAGGGAACGGTCTGAAGAAATTTATGCATGATGTGAAGCATTACTATTGGGATGAACCATATCTCTTCAAACTCTGCGCGGATGGATTGTATATACGTTGCGTCGCCAAAGAAGAAGCCCATTCCATTTTGGAACAATGCCACTCAGGACCCGTGGGTGGGCATATGAGCTCTAAAAAGACTGCCTTAAAAGTTTTGCAATGTGGATTTTTCTGGCCAACTTTATCCAAGGACTGTTATGATTTTGTCATATCATGTGATAAGTGTCAAAGAGCTGGCAATATAACCAAGAGAAATGAAATGCCACTGAATCTATGGCAAGAAGTAGAGATATTTGACGTCTGGGGAGTAGACTATATGGGGCCATTCCCATCTTCTAATGGATTCTCTTACATCCTTGTGGCGGTTGACTATGTCTCCAAATGGGTTGAAGCTATACCAACCGTCACTTGTGATTCGAAACCAGTCATCAAACTATTCAAAGATATTATCTTCCCACGGTTCGGAGTGCCGAGAACCGTGATTTCTGATGGAGGCTCCCATTTCATCGAAAGAAGCTTCGAAGCTCTATTAAAAAAATATGGCGTCTCACACAAGGTAGCTTCTCCTTACCATCCACAGACCAGTGGACAGGTAGAAGTCTCTAATCGACAACTAAAGGCTATCCTTGAGAAAACCGTTGGGCGTAATCGAAAAGATTGGGCGACAAAAATCAACGATGCCCTATGGGCTTATCGCACTGCTTATAAAACTCCCCTTGGTACTACTCCTTTTCGTTTGATATATGGAAAAGCTTGTCACCTTCCGGTCGAATTAGAACATAAGGCATGGTGGGCAATTAAACAATTAAATTTCGATATAAAGGAAGCAGGGCAAGCCAGGATTCTGCAACTCAACGAGCTGGATGAACTTAGAATGACGGCCTATGAAAATGCTCGAATCTACAAGGAACATACAAAACTTTGGCATGATGGACATCTGAAAAGAAAAGACATTCAAGTGGGAGACCAAGTTCTGGTTTTTAACTCAAGATTAAGGATATTCCCAGGAAAACTTCGCTCACGCTGGTCTGGACCATACATTGTCAAAAGCATCTCTCCTCAGGGCACTTTCTCTTTATGGAGTGCAGAGTCGGGTGAATTCATAACCAATGGCCACCGCCTGAAGAGATATTTCACCACAACAGACATAGGCACCAAATCAACGCTGGAACTCACCGATCCTAAGGATCCCACATGACGACGAAGGACTCTGTCGAGCCATCGACATAAAACAAAGGCGCTTGTCGGGAGGCAACCCGACCAATAAATCTGTTTTACCTTTCTTTTCCCAATTTTGTTTTATAAGTTAATTTTCCTTAAATAAAATTTGCCTTATGGATAGTTTTCTTTCAGGATACGAGATCGGATTGGTGCTGATCACAACGAATTCATTCTCGGCAGTCATACCTGGTGTTTCCTTTCCCCTCCATCTTGAATTTAGGGTTTGCTCGAGGACGAGCAAATCTCTAAGTTCGGGGTGGAGGGTGGGTGGTACGTATTCCACTTCCACATACACACCCTCTTTTTTACTCAATATGTCTCTATCATAAAATTTTTCAAAATTGTGAACAAATACTTGATGGAATTTTGTCTTTTATTGATAAAAATGTAACTAACTGTTTGCTATGCATCTTCTATCATAACATCCTCCTTATTCGAAACAAATCCCCAAGAGGACTGACTTTTGAAACTTGCCTGAAATCATCCTGTGAAACTTATGATTCCTAACATCAGAATCCTTTTTACATAATGACAAGTATCTGTCAAACTGATAGGGATCAAACACGTTGCGCTTCCTAACTGACTAATGGAACAATGGCTCAGAAACCCCACCGGATCCGCACCAAGTCATTATTTGAGCAGAGTATGACAAAGAGAATAACCCGGTTTTGAATTGTAAATCAAGTTGCATCCTGATCTGAACTCTCTTCTACACTTCTTCTATCATCTTCGTATCCCTCCATCCATAAATACCACCAAAATAGCCAAACTTGTGCCAAATCCCTAAGTTCGGGGTGGCACGCCACTTTCCCCATATCCGCTTCTTCCATACCCCTTCCAATAAGTAGGGGCGTACCACCAAAAATGCAATCTCGAGTCGAATAGAGGAGAGATCTGCAATAAAAAGATGCCAAAGTGCACACAAAAATAAATGCAATCTCGAGTCGAATAGAGGAGAGATCTGCAACAAAAGATGCCATAGCGCACAAAAAAAAAAATATATGCAATAAATGAAATTGCAAAACAAATAAAAATCTCGAGTCGAATAGAGGAGAGATTTTCTTCTTCCTTTCATACCACCTTTCACTCATTTTTCTACCTAAGGGCACAATACATGCCCTACCATCCTTAACAATACCAGTGTCAGATCAAATGCATACTTGTTGATTCTGCGGGTATCTCAGAACTCCTACGACACTCTTTGACATGCTTGGTGTTAGAAAAGGCGGGGAGGAAGCGTTGTTGGGAAACGAACTCAGGAACGAAGCTATGGAAAGACGTGTTTAGTGGTCCCAGGAAGTTGAGGTACTCATTCATACTGAGCAGAAAGAAAACACTTGTGATGTGAAGATGAAGAAATCACATGGATCGAAAGTATTTCATTAGGCAACAGTTTCAAAATTTATGTTACTCGAGGACGAGCAACGATTTAAGTTCGGGGTGTTTTGATGAGTGCATACTCATCATAATTTTCAATTACCTTTTTGGAACAATTTAATATCTTTTCCACATCTTTTCACCCTAATATGAATCATAATGCACAAAACTACTAAGTAATTCAATAATCAAGGTTTTAACTAAATATCTTTCATTTTATGCAGGTACAGCAGGCAACTCCATGCAAACGGTCTCAAGATCGTTTGGATCCATGCGGTCTCAAGATCGTTTGCTGGAATACACAAAGAAACAAGACGAAACCAGCTGCCCAAGAAGTCCATGCGGTCTCAAGACCGTTTGGTCCCATGCGGTCTCAAGACCGTTTGGTCCCATGCGGTCCCAAGACCGTTTGGTCCCATGCGGTCTCAAGACCGTTTGGTCCCATGCGGTCCCAAGACCGTTTGGTCCCATGCGGTCTCAAGACCGTTTGGTCCCATACGGTCCCAAGACCGTTTGGTCCCATGCGGTCCCAAGACCGTTTGGTCCCATGCGGTCCCAAGACCGTTTGGTCCCATGCGGTCCCAAGACCGTTTGGTCCCATGCGGTCCCAAGACCGTTTGGTCCCATGCGGTCTCAAGACCGTTTGGTCCCATGCGGTCCCAAGACCGTTTGGTCCCATGCGGTCTCAAGACCGTTTGGTCCCATGCGGTCCCAAGACCGTTTGGTCCCATGCGGTCCCAAGACCGTTTGGTCTCGCGCGGTCCCAAGACCGTTCGATGCAAGCACAAGGATCGTTTGAAGAACTAAAGCCGCGCGACCACACCAAAGCCAGACTGATCAAAGTAAGACCGTTTGGCGCTCAAACGACCTCCAAACCGTTTGATGCCCAAACGGTCTCAAGACCGTTTGGTGCCCAAACGGTCTCGAGACCGTTTGGCGCCCAAACGGTCGCAAGACTGTTTGGCGCCCAAACGGTCCCCAGACCGTTTGGCGTCAGATCTAAAACTATAAATAGACCCCCAGGGTCCCCATTTGAGGCATCGGTTCCGGACGCCGAAAGGCTGCCAGAGCACCATCCCGATCAAGTTCCACTCCACCTACAGCTGGTGTTGAGTCCAAGGAGGCTAAGAAGGAGAAGAAGACGGAGCAAAGAGTGCATCTTCTTCACCGGGCTGCGTCCACCTTCTGCACCGAGCTCATGGCGGATCTATCTTCTTCTTCTATCTTTCTTGTACCTCGCATCATGAGCGAGTAGTCCTCTTTCGCTGGGGTGCGGGGACTAGCCCCGCTGCCCATGCAAACCATGTTCTCTTGTTAAACTTTCCATGGCAATGTATATAACTCTTCATTTTGTCGTTTATCGTTAAGCTTGTGAGTTGGTTATGTGCGTGTTTCCATCTTTGTGCTCCCTATGTTGCGAGAACTTCAATGCATAGGTATGAATGTCGTTTAGCATGTTAGACTCCTTGACGAGAACTTCCGATAGGATTCCTTGAGGTAGTAGGTGTAGGATCCGCGAGGGGACGGTCCGCCTAACCTTCGGTGACACTTGTGTGCGCCTGACGCCCGTAAGGGGGGTTCACAGCCTTAGTTGGATTTTGTATCTTCTTGCTTTTCGTCGATGTTTACTCGTACAATAGTCGCTTGTTTGCTTTGCGGTTTGCGCGGTTGACTCCCTGATTAGAAATAGGATGGGATTTCATCGAGGTCGTAAGTGTATGATCCGCGAGGGGACGGTCCGCCTAACCTTCGGTGACACTTCTGTGCGCCTAACGCCCGTAAGGGGGGTTCACAGCTTCCGTGGATTTCTGTATCTTCAGAGCCGTAAGACGTATGATCCGGATGGCGATGAGAAATCGGCTGCCTATGGTGACGCTTACGCGGACCTGACGCCCGTAAGGGGGGTTCTGCAGCAGCTCTACTTGGAGTGTTATTTCGTGCCTGGATTGTTCGCGAGAGAGTATGATTGTGTGTAGCGGTGGTCAAACCCGGTACCATCCCAGCGATTTCATATCACTAATCTAAACCCATCTTTTATTCCACGTTTACTTTCTTGCAATTAGTTTAATCAAACCAAAATCAACCTATTGTTCTAAATATTAGTTTTACTTGAGCTAGATCTAACTGACAAGGATTCTTAAAAACGTTGTCCTTTGGGTTCGATCCTAAACTATACTGCGATAAGATCCGTCCGCTTGCGGGTGGTATTGTTGCACTTGGTTTTGGTAAAAGCTCGGGGATATAAACCCCGAGTGAATTTGTTAGTGCATTCAAAAGCCACATCAGTTATTACAGACAAGGTTGACTCTGTGGTTGTCCAAGACTCTCTGACACCTGAATCTCAACTAAAAAGGGCAGTTACCACTGATAAGACAGACAAGAAAAGTTCTAAGAAACCAACTGATGCAGAACCAGAAACACCTGAGCCAGATGTGCCAATAAACAAGCCTCATATACCTTTCCTAGCTCATTTGAGGCAGACAAAGCTTGACACACGATTCAACAAATTCAAAGAAACTATGAAGAAACTTCATGTTGATATACCCTTTCTTGATGCGCTGGCTGAAATACCAGCATGGAAAAAGTACTTAAAGTCTCTCCTTACAAGGAAGTATATAACCAAAGAATATGAGACAGTTAAGTTAGCAACAACCACTTCTGATATCATCCAGTGTAAGATCCCTAAGAAACAGAAAGACCCAGGATCTTTTGGGATCTCTTGCCATATCGGTGATTCATCATGTAAGAAAGGATTGGCAGATCTTGGTGCTAGTATCTCTATCAAGCCACTCAACCTTTGAAAAAGGCTAGGGTTTGCTGAACTACTCCTAACCAGCATGACCATACAACTTGCAAATAACATTGTAACTCCCCCCTTGGGAATTATTGAGGATGTACCTGTCAAAGTGGGCAAATTCTCCTATGTTCTGTGTGACTTTGTCATCATGGACATAAAAGAAGATGCTAGATACCCTCTCATATTTGACTGTACGTTCCTTGCCACTGTAAGAGCTCTGATTGATGTTGAAGTAGGAACCTTGCTGCTCAGACTAGGTAAGGAAACTACCGAGTTCAAAGTTTTTGAAAGTATGCGAAGACCAAGCATGCAAGAAGAAGTTTACTTGATTGATTGCATAGAGAAAATTTCACTGCTTACGCAAGAGGATTATGAACAAGACGATCTATTAGAAGTGGCACTAACAAACCCATCTGCTGATGACTCCTTTGATAAACAAATGAAAAATTTTGTTCATCACCTCGACATTGCTTAAGAAGATCCTAAAGCCAAATTTGAGGAACTCCAAGCTATAAATATTACTGAAGAACCGTACAAGAAACCAGAAACCCCTGAAATGACCCCTACCCACAGGATTGAAGTATGTCTTTCTAGATGATCTCAAGGTCTGCCTAGTTATTATAAATTCCAATCTAACAACCGAGCAAGAAGATCAACTCCTGACGGAATTAAAGGAAAGAAGAAAAACCATCGGATACAAGATGAGTGATCTCATTGGGGTCAGTCAAGCACTTTGCATGCATAAAATCCCCATGGTGGAGGACCACAAGCCGACTGTCGAACATCAACAGAAGTTAAATCCAACTATGAAGGAAGTAGTCTGTCGTGAAGTCATTAAACTGCTTACTACTGGAATCATCTATCTGATATCTAACTCGCCATGGGTAAGTCTGTGCATGTTGTCCCAAAGAAGGGTGGAACTACCGTGATACAGAATGAAGATAATGAACTCATCCCCACTCAAACAGTCACTGAGTGGAGGATGTGTATCACTTACATGATGCTGAACAAGGTGACACGTAAGGATCATTTCCCGATGCCTTTTCTTGATCAAGTCTTAGAGCGGTTGGCTCACCAAGAATATTTCTACTATCTCGATGGTTACTCTGGATTCTATCAAATTCCTATACATCTAGATGACCAAGAGAAAACAACTTTTACTTGCCCATTTGGGACATATGCCTCTAGAAGGATGTCATTCGGTCTCTGCAATGCACCTGCAACTTTCCAACGTTACATGGTGGCTATATTCACTGGTCTCACTGAAACTATCATGGAAGTTTGTATGGATGATTTTTCTATATATGGAGATTCATAGAACTCATGCCTGAAGCACCTCTCCCTTGTCCTTAAACGGTGTGAAGAAGCACATCTTGTGTTAAATTGGAAAAAGTGTCACTTTATTGTAATGGAAGGCATTGTTCTTGGCCATAGAGTCAGCAGCTGAGGTATCGAAGTAGATAGAGCAAAAATCAGAGTGATTTCCAAACTCACTATCCCGACAAATGTAAGAGATGTTCGCGCATTCCTCGGTCATGTAGGTTTTTACATATGGTTTATAAAATATTTCTCCAAGACAACCAAGACGATGACCAATTTGTTGCTAAAGGACATTGATTTCCATTTTGACGAAGAATGTGTGAAGAGTTTCAACAACCTAAAGCATGCCCTTGCAACAACACCCATTCTCAGAGCTCCTGATTGGGATCACCCATTTGAAATTATGTGTGATGCCAGTAATTACGCTGTGGGTGTTGTTTTAGGCCAATATATAGAGAAGAAACATTATGTGATCTATTATGCATTGAAGACCCTCGACGAAGCTCAGAGGAACTATGCAACTACTGAGAAGGAACTCCTTGCAGTCGTGTATTCCTTTGACAAGTTCAGATCATATCTTATTGGTTCTAAAGTCATTGTCTACCCAGATCATGCCACTATCTGTTACCTCCTGGCAAAAAAAGATGCAAAACCCAGGTTAATCAGATGGATTCTCCTCTTGGAAGAATTTGATTTGGATATAAAGCATAAGAAGGGTACAAAGAATATTGTGGCAAACCATCTCAGTCGCATTCACACCCTGGAAACCGAGAAGATCTTGATTAATGATTCTGTTCTGGACGACCAGCTTATGAAAGTTTTAGAAGCTACCCCTTGGTACTTGGACTATGTGAACTACCTTGCCGCTGGTGTCATCCACCATGAATGCACCGAAAATGCACTTAAGAAATTCAAGCATGATGTAAAGAAGTATTATTGGGATGAACCATACCTTTTCAAGCTATGTGTTGATGGTCTCTATAGACGTTGTATCGCTGAGGAGGAAGCCCAACTTATTTTAGAGTAATGTCACTCTGGCCCAGTTGGAGGCCATATGAGTTCTAAGAAAACTACTTTGAAAGTTTTGCAATGTGGTTTCTTTTGGCCAACCATATCCAAATATTCCTACAATCTTGTTCTATCATTTGACAAATGTCAGAGAATGGGTAACATAACAAAAAGAGATGAGATGCCACTCAAGTTGTGGCAAGAAATTGAGATTTTTGATGTTTGGGGCGTGGACTACATGGGTCCATTCCCATCATCATACAGATTTACTTACATCCTAGTTGCGGTTGACAATGTCTCAAAATGGGTAGAGGCCATACCGACCGTCACTAGTGATTCCAAACCTATCATCAAGATGTTCAAAGATATTATTTTCCCCATTTCAGAGTTCCACACACTGTGATATTCGACAGAGGTTCTCATTTTCTAGAAAGAATTTTTTATGTGTTGTTGCGGAAATATGATGTAATACACAAGGTAGCCTCACCCTACCATCCCCAAACAAGTGGGCAAGTAGAGGTTCCAACCGTCAACTCAAGGCTATCCTAGAAAAGATAGTAGGCCGCAACTGAAAGGATTGGTCAGTAAAAATCAATGACGCTTTGTGGGCCTACCGAACTGCTTTTAAGACTCCTCTCACAACTACACCATTTCTATTGATCCATGGAAAGTCATGCCTCCTACCTATAGAACTGGAACACAAAGCATGGTGGGCAATTAAACAACTAAATTTTGATATGAAGAAAGTTGGCCAAGCCAGGATTCTACAACTTCAGGAGCTGGAAGAACTCTGGATGACAGCTTATGAGAATGCACGAATCTATAAATAACACACCAAACTTTGGCACGATGGTCATCTAAAAAGAAAGGACATACAAGTGGGAGACCAAGTTCTATTGTTCAACTCAAGACTGAAGTTATTCCCAGGGAAACTCCATTCTCGTTGGTCTGGACCTTACATTGTCAAGAACATGTACCCACATGGTGCTTTCTCTTTATGGAGTGAAAAGTCGGGAAAATTTGTGACCAATGGTCAACGTTTGAAGATAAATTTCACCTCAACCAAAATAGGTACTACATCAATGATGGATCTCACCAATCCAACATATCCACCAGAAAATTGAAGGAATCAAGTCGAGCCATCGACTTAAAACAAATGTGCTTGTCGGGAGGCAACCCGGTCAATAATTTCATTTTTACTTTTAATTTTGAATTAGAAAATTTCCTTAATTTTGTTTTTACTTTTTAGAAAATTTTGCACTAAATAAAAATCACATCGCGGGATGCTATCTTAAGTTTTGACTTGTTTTCATTTTTGAGATATTCAGATGGAGGATGCACACTGATTGGAACACAACCACATCTGGTGGTCCAACCGACATGAATTTTCCCCTCCATCTCAGATTTAGAGTTTTCTCGGGATGAGCAAATTTTTAAGATTGCAGTGGAGGGTGGGTGGTATGTATTTCACTTTCCACCTACACCCATCCATTTCAGACTTAAGATTTCATCGTTGCATTTTATATCAAGATTTTAAAAAAATAAATAAATTTTCAAAGAAATTGTATAGAAACTTGATGAAGTTTTGATGCTTTCAGCCATTACCGAGCTGTCTAGTTTCTCTCTCTATGCATTTTGAATTATTATACCCTCCTTATTCGAAGCAAATCCTTAAGAGGACCACTTTTCTGAAAAATAGCCTATTGATTGAAATCATCTTGCGAAGCTTATGAATCCTAACATCATGATTGTTACAACCCCGATTTTTGGGTTCAATTGGTGAATGTAATTTATCATATTTGAACAAATAATGATATAATTTGTTTTGATTAAATGGATTTCATTTACAATAGCCTTGATGTTTGTGTTGTGGGCTTTATTGGCTATTGGGCCCAATAACAAGGAAATTCAATTAATTAAGAAATCGAGAAAAGAAAGATGTGGAAACCTCTAGAAGGCAAGGAACTTAATCCAAAGGTGGATTTCGTGCCACATGGGTTCCTTGGGTTCCAAGGAGTCCAAAGTTGCAAAAAGAAAGCAATTAAGTATTTCTTTATTAAGAAAGAAAATGAAAACAATGATAAAATGTGGAAAATAAGTGGAAAGAGGTGTAATTGAGTTATCCTTAGTGGAATTTCGTATCCCAAGGATTCTTAATAATAAAAGGAATACCAATGAGGAAAATAAAAGAGAAATAAAGAGAAATTCTCAAAAAGTGCTATTTTAATAAGCAATAAACAAGATAATGAGAAATAATGAAGAATAATGCATTTAGATGCATCTAGAAGGATATGAGCATCCAATAATAAGGATTTTGAAATCTTGGAGTTTCTTGGAGTCCAAGGAGCCCCAATGAAGAAAGAGGAAAGAGGAAAGAGAAAACACCAATAAAGCAAAATAAGAGAATAATGTAATACATTATTAATGGTTTTTGTGGTTTTTTTAAAGGAGTGGTATTTTCTACTTAATGGAAATATTTTTTTTGTGGCCAATAAAGTAAAAGGCAAGAATAAAGAATAAATGAGAGGAATTTCGAATTCCTAACTATCCAAGAAATAAGAATATCAAAGAGGAGAGAGAAGGTTACTTTTCATTGAAGGAATTGATTTCCTACTTGGAAAAGGGCTCTTTGATTCAAGAATAGCCAATCTATGGCTTCGTTTCTCACCCTTATATAAGGGGTAGAGCCTTGGTTTGAAGGGAAGAGAGAACCCCACATTCTTCTACCTTCTTGTTTTTATGCTAACCCTAACCAAGAGAACATAGGGTGGTTTCGGGGGCTTTAACAGCTTTGGTGCGATCTTAGTGGAGGCACAAAGTTGCTCCTAGGAATCTAGGGTGGTTTGCCACCTTTCGTGGCCGCCACCATCACGCAACAACCTGCAACGTGACTACCAGGTCGGTTGTAGATTGCAGGCCCGACCAACATGGGTCAGCCACCCTAGCTGCAAAAGGAGGGCACCATCTAGTGCTTGGGTGTGCGGTGGAGGGAGGAAAACCTTCCCTAGTGACCTTCGGGGTCATGGAGGGGTTAGTGAGGTCGCGCTGTTCGCGACTAGGGCTGCAGGTCGACGCACTGGCATCTCGCGAGGAGGAAGAAGAAGCTTGGGCACATTGGATGGTTTTACCCCTTCGGGGTAGAAAGAAGCAGTAACTTAACCGAGGGTATTCTGGCCATTTCAAAATGTTTCCAAAGAAAGCAAGTCGCCCCCACGTTGCATGAGGAAATGACGTGGAAACCTCCCATTGGCCCAAAGTAAGTGAGTTTTGATAAATTCATAGTAAATAATTGGTAGGTCAAATAAGGACATGTTATACATGAAAGTTGATTAGAAAAACATGAAGATTCCAATAAAAAAATAATTGAAGCCTGATTCCCTATGCAATTCAAAAAGTAATGGAAGATATCAACTTTAATGTGTTAATGTTTAAAGAACCCTATTTGGATATGATTAATGTGATTAGTAGGGTTTAATTGATGATTAAAGTTGATATTAGCATGTTAATGATAAAAGGGAACATTAGGAACAAAAAGGATGAACTTTGCACATAATTAGTTAATTTAGAGTTTCATGTGCATGAATATACTTTAATGGGCCTTGAAACCCTAATGTTGGCAAGTTTGACTCTTAATGGCATTAATTATTCAAAAATCATGAATAAAACTAAGATATAATGATACTAAGCTATTTCGAGCATTAAAGTTCCTAATTGTGGTTAAATACCCTTAATGTAGAAATTAGGGTCTTTTGATGAATAAAAGATAGAATTAATGGTAAATCAAGTTCATATGTGATTTGGATCATAATGAAATTTGAATTGATGATAAATGGGCATAATGATCTTGTCATAGATTAAAAGAGGTTTAAGGGGCTTAATTATTGGATAATTATGCCTATAATCTGAAACTGAGGATTAGATGTTGAGATAATTAGGGTTTGTAATCAATTGTGTTAAATTAGGGTTTAAAATAGTAAAAGATGAAGGGAAACCCTAATTGCAAAAGAAACCCTAAAAGTGGATTAGAAACCCTAGGAAGCGAACTAGGTTTCATAGATCTGAATGACATGAGTAATAAAAGGAAATTGTATAATTGTTTCAGGATCTTGTTGAATGCTTGATTTCCTATTGGTTGATTGGATTATTTCTGTCTCACATCATCTTGACATGTATGTGGTTACGCCTATGAATATCCTGAATTAGTTTCTCGAGGATTTTTGAGGTTTTATCGATGACTTGAATTAAACTGTTGGTTGCATTTAATTCATGCAAATTATAATGTGAATATGACTATCACATAAGATATGTGCCTACTAGATCAGATCCTAGTCCCCTCTGTAGCTTAATGGATTGACCTAGTACATGGCTACCAATGGGGTAGGCCCATCAGGTCATTGAATGACTTAGTACTTGGATACCAATGGGGTAGGACCATCACGTCATCATGAGTCAGGGATTGGGCTACCTTTGGGTAGGGCCATGCGACTCCATAACCCTAGGAATTGACTGCCTATGTGGTAGGACCATGGGGGTAAGGATCTACCGTATGAGAGAGGTAGTATACATGTCTATTGCAGGGACGGTACAGAGATAGGGGATAGGCAAGGATTGAGTAGTATTGCTTAAAACATAATCTTGGATGTTAAATGATATTTGGTTGACTACATTGTTAACATAGTTGCACAATTATTGTTTCCCCCACATACCAGCTTCTTGTTGACCGACATTTTGTTTGTCGGCATTTTAGGTACAAATGAAAAGAACAAATAGTACAGTGGCATCTGTGGAACTAAATGAGAAATAATGTACACATGAGGATTAGTTAGATTAGTATTTTCATGGATAGAAGTTTAGAAATCACAGCTTTTAAACGGTAAGTAAAGTTTTTTATTTTATACTAGTTTTCAGTTTAGTAGTAAAATTTCATAATTATTATTGATTATTTGTCAAACCTTTGATCCGGGTTATTAGATAACGACTCTGATCTCTTGGTCTCCCTTAAGTGGGGGTTACTGGGAGACGGGGTCATTACAATTGGTATCAGAGAGAAGGTTCCTCACTTAATCTTTAATAATTATTAAATTTTACAAATTTTGTAGAACCCAAGGGAGTTATTAGAGGATTATATGAAAGACAAAGGTGTCTAGAAAAGGATCACGAATGGGGGCTGGAAATATTTTCCTCCGCATCGCTAGTCAGAATATGAGGACTCCCGGATCCGTGTGACTGCCTGGCCAAAGTCTTAGGGTATGATTCGAAATAAGATACCTTTAGGACTCTCTCATCGTGTTCATCCCTTCTCAACTCAAATTCTGTTAAGGACCTTAAGGATTAGGGTTTCCTCTCTTCTCCTCACCCTCTTGAGGTATGGGTAAGGTTGATAAGGATTAAGGAATCCTCCACCAAATTACTAAAAAGCATGTAAGTAAGATGTCATGGACTCAAGCTTAATAGAGTAAGCGTAAAGGAATAGATACATGCTTAGGTCGTATGACACGAGTTGTCATTACCCTCAGGAGAGACCTGAGGATAGACCTCCTTGGTAGGAGGATGAGTAGAGAGAGTTAGTCTTATAGGTAGAGATCTCCATTAAAGTAGAGATCTAGCACATCCTTTAAGGATGATGTTAACCCTAACCCTAAGTGGAGGTTAGAGAGAGAGATGACACAATGAGGTAGACGACATGGTTCACTGGGTGTTTGGATAGATATGCCTTTGGATTTCCATATGAGCCATGAGAGGTTGGATGACCTAGCACCTTTGGCAACCCTGGGAAGGGTCGTGCATGTTTGAGTGAAGGATAGCTCCTTCATGGATGAGGTTAGAGAAGAACTTATGGAAACCCCATGTGCTTGGCATATTATGCACCTAGAGCACGTCATATAGTACATGCACTAGGTCAAAATGCTGGCAAAGGGAGCATGTTGGATAGCTGATGAGATAAGCATAAGGAATAATGGATAACCGTGAGTAAACATAAGTGTGAACGTAGGCTTCTCCAGGTAGGGATATGCTTATGAGCTTGATCCTTCATGAAGAAAGGACCTCTTATAGAGAGGTTGGTTGTAGGATTAGCTCTAGAGAGAGAGCAGACCTCAGGCAAGAAGGTTGGAAGCCTAAAACCCCGAAACTTGACGAACAGTGGGAGTTGAGGATGATGCGACCTAAGTGGATGATAGTGGTTGCTGTATGCTTGACCCTGGAGGCTAATGATGTCTTGGTTGCCATGAGAGGAACCAAACACTAGAGAGAGGATGAGTCTGCCGGTACCTATGTGCCTATGGTATAGGTGTTTACCTCCTAAGATAGGTAGAAGAGTTTCTTAAACTTGAAGAGGATGAAGTAGCAAATTGTGAAGCCTTGTACCTAGTTGGTTGTCCTGGAAGAGGACTCAACTCTGAGGTGTTTCTCTAATGAAAGGATGACATACCTTGGACATGCTTGATTCGTAGTTAAGAGGTTGAGCATGTAGTTGGACACCCATAGGTGGACCTAGGGTTTCTAGGCCTAAGAGGGGAAGCAATGTACCCAATGCTCATGATAAAATTTGAGTCTCTATAGCTTCGAGCATGTGTAGAGGAAAAAGAAACCCCTTAAGTTAAAGGTATGTGTGATGAACCCCTCACAACTAAGTTGGTCTAATGTTGAGGATGAGAACAAGTGTGACCTAGCATGGTTTAGTAGGTACGCTTGTGCCTTAGTAGTTGCTGGATTAAGCATGCTCATGTGAATGTAAACCCTAAGGATGCTTGTGACCTTTGTTATCAAGGTGTAGTTTCCTCCCATCCTGGGAGAGGGACCCTTTTGTAGGGTGTATACCAGTTTTGTTGAGGTTTCAGAGGATCTTGAGAAGCTAAGTGAAGAGTACATGGCATGAGAATGAACCTATAGACCCATAGGTAACCATCTCTAGGTCCATGTGGAGGTGTTACCATGGTGGTAACCAGTATGGGGCCTAACCAAGGTAGGCAGGTCACCATGATCCCTGAGAAAGGATGAAAGACAACCTAAGAATGCAGAGAGAGATGATGAAGGATTGGGTAAGGTTCTAAGTTGAACATGTACTATGATATAATCCTAAGTCTATCCTAGAGTCAGGTAGGGATAAGACCGATGGAAGTAGGAGTTGCCTAATTCCCTAGTTGCACATGACCATAGGGTCGGGAGGTAACAACTATCATTGTCTGAGGGCCATAGGTTAGGAGATTGATCACCTTCATGAACTCATGGGACCCAAAGGGCAGATGAGTAGGGCACTCTTGGATGCATGAGGAAGGAGGGATGACCCTAAAAGTGCCGGCTCCCTATAGACCTGGAGGAGATGACCAAGGATTGTGTGGTGACCCAAGTAGGTTCGAGACCAGTTTTCTATGGAAGTAACTTTGATATCAAGATGATTGTGATGTAGAGACATAAGTTGCACGTTTCAACTTAGAATTGAAGGTGTACTGGCGATGTGGGATGTATCATCTCTACTCGTGGAACAGGAAGAAATTTGTGTTTGGACGGCTGCCAAATGCTTATTTCCTCTTGTTATGAGAGGGAGAGATGGGATAGTACGCATGCCATACACCAAGGATAAAGATGATGTGAGCTAGAACATTGCTACAAGGTATGAGGACAGAGATGATAACATACCTTGGTGGAGTGAATGATACATGGATGGTTTACAAACACTAAGAGGAATAGTGTAGTCATCTTATGAGGATGTTTTATCAAGAGCTATGTGGAATTTGCAAGTTAACCAAGGTTGAGTTTGATAACCATGAGGATGAGCTCAGAGTTTCTTGATGAAGACAAACTTAGAGATTGAGATGAGATGATAAGTATAATACATGGAGGTGTATGTCTTCGACATTACCTAACACCTAAGGATAAGAAGTGGTAATGAATGCTCTGGTTGAGATAAAGCTGTCTAGTTTAGTTGGAATCTAGAAGCTAGAAGAAGTTGAGGTTGTTAGGCTAACCTTAAGTTGAGAAAAAGAGATAAGTTTGGCTAACACCCAAATGTATCAATAGCGTTTAATCAAGTAAATGATTGTTTGGTTAGCCAGCCTAGTCTGTGATGTAATGAAAGGATGGTTGTAGAACCTCAGATGCACTTCTTTGGAAAGGAAAGTGCTGAAACCCCGACTAGAATGGTTTAGGGTTTTTGAGGAATCGATCTTGAGGAATCATGACCTACATGAAATCATGATTTTAAGATCACCATACACTATGGTACTACTGAGATAATGAGTGGTAGTAGTACTATGGATGCTAGAGATGAGGATGCATGTGGTATGATGCATGCAAGTCAGGAGGTGAAGGACGAACACCAGTAACCCAGTATATCGATATAGAGGACGAAGAGAGTTCCCGAGAGGGAATTGGAGTTCATCACTGTGGATGTTGTGAGTCTCCCCTGGACCAAGGAAGGTTGAGATTCCATATGGGTTATGGCAGATCACCTTACTTAAATAAAATGAGAGAGGAAGAGTACTATCATGAGACAGACTCGGTTGAACTACTTAAGAGAGAAGATGGTTCAAATACACCATGATGCGAGTTCAAAAGTTCTTGAGCATGATTAGAAGTTTTACTTCCATGCGGTGGAAGTATGTACATGTTGAACTCATTTTTAGTACCGCTTATCACCCCTAACTAATGGTTAGTATGATCCAGACTAGAGGGTCTGATGAGAGAAAGTGTGCTTGTTCAGGGTGATACAAAGAGACAGTTCTTAAGATGTGATGTTAACCACCGTAGCCTTTATTGGGATGCAAGAAGTTCTATAAGGAGGTTGTGTCGGTCGCCACTTCATTATGATGATGTTGGTGAAGGAGGCCTCGCGAAGGTCATAAAAGAACCACAGTGTGTGAAGATGAAGTCTCTTGATCATGCAATGGCCGAGAGAGACCCTAAGGGTGACATGAGTCACGAGCTGATGCAAAGTAGACTGACATGCAGTTTCACTAAGGGGGAATATAATGTGCTAATCCGACCCCTCTGAGCTACATATGAGAAAACTGAGTCCCCGATGTATGGGTCCATTTGAGATGGATTGGTGGAGAAGGTTGTGTTTAGCCTTACCCCTCAGGATAAAATGATGTGTTGCATGAGTCCAATCTAGAGCACTATGTGAGGTACCCAAGCCCTGTGTTGAGCCCTGAACCTATTTTAGTTTTATGAGAGGCTAAAATGTCCTGAGTCACCTATGAGGGTATGATACACCAAGGTAAGAAAGAACTCAGATGGAAGAATATGTGATGATAAAGGTTCTTGGGAACCACCATGGAAAGGGGGAGGCCACATGGGAGCTGTGATGGACATAGGAAAGTCTTATCCTGATTTATTTGTTTGCTTGACGGAATTTTGAGGACAAAATTCCTATAAGAAGGGAAGGATGTTACAACCCTGATTTTTGGGTTCAAATGGTGAATGTAATTTCTCATATTTGAACAAATAATGATATAATTTATTTTGAATAAATGGATTTTATTTACAATAGCCTTGATGTTTGTGTTGTGGGCTTTATTGGCTATTGGGCCCAATAACAAGGAAATTCAATTAATTAAGAAATCGAGAAAAGAAAGATGTGGAAACCTCTAGAAGGCAAGGAACTTAATCCAAAGGTGGATTTCGTGCCACATGGGTTCCTTGGGTTCCAAGGAGTCCAAAGTTGCAAAAAGAAAGCAATTAAGTATTTTTTTATTAAGAAAGAAATTGAAAACAATGATAAAATGTGGAAAATAAGTGGAAAGAGGTGTAATTCAGTTATCCTTAGTGGAATTTCGTATCCCAAGGATTTCTAATAATAAAAAGAATACCAACGAGGAAAATAAAAGAGAAATCAAGAGAAATTCTAAAAAATTCCTATTTTAATAAGAAATTAACAAGATAATGAGAGATAATGAAGAATAATGCATTTAGATGCATCTAGAAGGATATGTGTATCCAATAAAAAGGATTTTGAAATATTGGAGTTTCTTGGAGTCCAAGGAGCCCCAATGAAGAAAGATGAAAGAGGAAAGAGAAAATACCAATAAAGCAAAATAAGAGAATAATGTAATACATTATTAATGGTTTTTGTGGTTTTGTTGAAGGAGTGGTATTTTCTACTTAATGGAAATATTTTTTTCGTGGCCAATAAAGTAAAAGGAAAGAATAAAGAATAAATGAGAGGAATTTCGAATTCCTAACTATCCAAGAAATAAGAATATCAAAGAGGAGAGAGAAGGTTACTTCTCATTGAAGGAATTGATTTCCTACTTGGAAAAGGGCTCTTTGATTCGAGAATAGCCAATCTATGGCTTCATTTCTCACCCCTATATAAGGGGTAGAGCCTTGGTTTGAAGGGAAGAGAGAACCCCACATTCTTCTACCATCTTATTTTCGTGCTAACCCTAACCAAGAGAACATATGGAGGTTTCCGGGGCTTTACCAACTTTGATGCGATCTTAGTGGAGGCACGAAGTTGCTCCTAGGAATCTAGGGTGGTTTTCCACCTTTCCTGGCCGCCACCATCGCGCAACAACCAGCAACACGACTACCAGTTCGGCTACAGATTACAAGCCTGACCAACGTGGGTCAGCTGCCCTAGCTGCAAAAGGAGGGCACCATCAGGGACGTGGGTGTGCGGCGGAGGGAGGAGAACCTTCCCTAGCGACCTTCGGGGTCGGAGATGGGGTAGATAGGTCACATTGTTCGCGACTAGGGCTGCAGGTCGGCGCCCTGGCAGCTCGTGAGGAGGAAGAAAAAGCTTGGGCATGTTGGACGGTTTTACCCCTATGGGGTAGAAAGAAGCAGCAACTTAACTGAGGGTATTCTGGCCATTTCGAAATGTTTCCAAAGAAAGCAAGTCGCCCCCACGTTGCATGAGGAAGCGACGTGGCAACCTCCCATTGGCCCAAAGTAAGTGAGTTTTGATAAATTCATAGTAAATAATTGGTAGGTTGAATAAGGACATGTTATACATGAAAGTTGATCAGAAAAATGTGAAGAATCCAATAAAAATATAATTGAAGCCCGATTCCTTATGCAATTTAAAAAGTAATGGAAGATATCAACTTTAATGTGTTATGTTTAAAGAACCCTATTTTAATATGATTAATGTGATTAGTAGGGTTTAATTGATGATTAAAGTAGATATTAACCTATTAATGATAAAAAGAAACATTAGGAATAAAAAGGATGAACTTTGCACATAATTAGTTAATTTAGAGTTTCATGTGCATGAATATACTTTAATGGCCCTTGAAACCCTAATGTTGGCAAGTTTGACTCTTAATGACTTTAAATTATTCAAAAATCATGAATAAATCTCAGATATAATGATACTAAGCTATTTCGAGCATTAAAGTTCCTAATTGTGGTTAAATACCCTTAATGTAGAAATTAGGGTTTTTTGATGAATAAAAGATAGAATTAATGATAAATCAAGTTCATATGCGATTTGGACCATAATGAAATTTGAATTGATGATAAATGAGCATAATGAACTTGTCATAGATTAAAAGAGGTTTAAGGGGCTTAATTAATAGATAATTATGCCTATAATCTGAAACTGAGGATTAGATGTTAAGATAATTAGGGTTTGTAATGAATTGCGTTAAATTAGGGTTTAAAATAGTAAAAGATGAAGGGAAACCCTAATTGCAAAAGAAACCCTAAAAGTGGACTAGAAACCCTAGGAAGTGAAATAGGTTTCATAGATCTTAATGACATGAGTAATAGAAGGAAATTGTATAATTGTTTTAGGATCTTGTTGAATGCTTGATTGCCTATTGGTTGATTGGATTATTTCTATCTCACATCAGCTTGACAGGTATGTGGTTACGCCTATGAATATCCTGAATTATTTTCTTGAGGATTTTTGAGGTTTTATCGATGACTTGAATTAAACTGTTGGTTGCATTTAATTCATGCAAATTATAATGTGAATATGACTATGACATAAGAGATGTGCCTACTAGCTCAGAACCTAGTCCCCTCTGTAGCCTAATGGATTTACCTAATACATGGCTACCAATGGGGTAGGCCCATCAGGTCATTGAATGACTTCGTACATGGCTACCAATGGGGTAGGACCATCAAGGCATCATGAGTCAGGGATTGGGCTACCTTTGGGTAGGGCCATGCGACTCCATAACCCTAGGAATTGGCTGCATGTGTGGTAAGACCATGGGGGTAAGGATCTATCATATGATAGCGGTAGTATCCATGTCCACTGCAGGGACGGTACTAAGATAGGGGATAGGCAAGGATTGAGTAGTATTGCTTAAAATGTAATCTTGAATGTTAAATTGTATTTGGTTGACTACATTGTTAACATAGTTGCACATTTATTATTTCCCCCACATACCAACTTCTTGCTGACCGACGTTTTGTTTGTCGACGTTTTAGGTACAAATGAATATAACAGATAGTACAGTGGCATATGTGGAACTAAATGAGAAATAAGGTACACAGGAGGATTAGTTAGATTAGTATCTTCATGGATAGAAGTTTAGAAATCCCAACTTTTGAAAGGTAAGTAAAGTTTTTATTTTATACCCATTTTCAGTTTAGTAGTAGAATTTCATAATTATTATTGATTATTTGTTGAACCTTTGATCCAGGTTATTAGATAACGGCTATGATCTCTTGGTCTCCCTTAAGTGGGGGTTACCGGGAGACGGGGTCATTACAATTGGTATCAGAGCGAAGGTTCCTCACTTAATCTTTAATAATTATTAAATTTTACAAATTCTGTAGAACCGAAGGGAGTTATTAGAGGATTATCCAAAAGACAGAGGTATCTAGAAAAGGATCACGATTGGGGGATGGCAATATTTTCCTCCGCACCGCTAGTCGGAATACGAGGACTCCCGGATCTGTGTGACTGCCTGGCCAAAGTCTTAGGGTATGATTCAAAATAAGATACCTTTAGGACTCTCTCATCTTGTTCATCCCTTCTCAACTCAAATTCTATTAAGGACCTTAAGGATTAGGGTTTCCTCTCTTCTCCTCACCCTCTTGAGGTATGGGTAAGGTTGATAAGGATTAAGGAATCCTCCACCAAATTAATAAAAAGAATGTAAGTAAGATGTCATAGACTTAAGCTTAATAGAGTAAGCGTAAAGGAATAGATACATGCTTAGGTCATATGACACGAGTTGTCATTACCCTCAGGAGAGACTTCAGGATAGACCTCCTTGGTAGGAGGATGAGTAGAGAGAGTTAGTCTTGGAGGTAGAGATCTCCATTAAAGTAGAGACCTAGCACATCCTTTACGGATGATGTTAACCCTAACCCAAAGTGGAGGTTAGAGAGAGATGACATGATGAGTTAGATGACATGGTTGACTCCTTTTTTCCACCTAAAGGCACAATGAATGCCTCCCCTATCCTAAAATACACCAGTGTTAGATCAGATACACACTTGTTATTATGCGGTTATCTCTGGACTCTTACAAAACTCTTAGAAAACCTTTTTGTTGGAAAATATGAGGAGGAAGTGATGTTGGGAAATGAACTCAGGAACAAAGATATGGTAAGATGTGTTCAGTGATCTTAGGAAGTTGAGATGCTATAATCATACCCAGTAGAAAAGAAATAATCATGATGTGGAAATGAGGCAGTCACATGAGTAGAAATCGTTCACTTGGCAACTGTTTCATATTTTGTGCTACTCGGGGATGAGCAACGTTTAAGTTCAGGGTATTATGATGAATCCAAATTAATCATGATTTTCAGTCACCATTTTGGGCCCATTTAAACTCAATACATTTCGATTTCATCTCCTAAATCTTACAATATGCAATTTTGCCTAATTATCGAGTTATTTGCTGAACTCTATATTGATTTCATGTAGGTTACGAAGACGTTGAATCGTCATCATGGATCCACCTTTCATCAAATGGTCATCACCATCACTTGCTTCACTTTCCACCTCCATCTTCATCAACATTATCCTTCTACCTCCATCATCCATCTCAACCATCTGATAACATATCAACGCCACCTCTCAATTTGCCGTAGCGGTCTTGACCTCTCAGTCTTGACCCTAGAAGTTGCACCCTTTCGATCTTGGTCATTCAGTTTTCATCACAAAGTCCCCCCTCCTTTTCGGTCTTCACTTCCTCTTCAAGACTGAGAAAACACTTCCCTCGTCGGATTCAAAATCAACGATTTTTTATTCTCTCAGTTTCACCTAAAAGATCTTGCCCTAGAGGTTTACTCACACGGTCTTCACCTTGTTGTCTCCTCTTCTCACGATCTTGACCCCCATCCCTCTCCCAATTTCAAAACCGATTAAGGGCTTGTGGTCTCAAGACTGCATGGAGCCCCCACTCGTGCAAAGACCGCTTGGACCTCCCAACATCTGCCCCCTCTCCACCCCTTCCTTCTTCTCCATTCACAAACGACGACAACCACATGCACTCTGCCTCCATCCTCTTCCTTCCACCTCTGTCGAACTACGACACACCTGCCTCCACCTCCTCCTCCTCGATCCACAACACCTCCATCTCCACACCTGCAAATACCAATGACGCCGCTACAATCCTAAACCCCCCCATCGTCGATTTGCTTCCACTGCCTCCGCATCAAGGTGTCGCCACCATTCTTCTCTGTTCACCTATAGCAGATCGCAAGGAGATGCGCCAACCTACACCCGTCGACGACCTACATCGTTCCTCTTACATGACGTTGAAGTCTGCATCATCTTCACCGAGTTGTGACCACCTTCTACATCATGCTCATTATAGAATCTTCCCTCTCTCTTATTCTTCTTGTTTCTCGCATCATGAGTGAGTAGTTTCTTTTCGCTGGGGTGCACGGACTAGCCCCGCTACCCATGCTTTCATGTCTTTTCATTTTAACATTCCAAGGCAATGTATATAACTTTTCATTTTGTTGTTAATTTTCAATGTTTTGCTTGTAGATTGATCACCTACTTGCTTTTATCTTGTTCTTTCCTATGTTGCGAGAACTTCAATATGTAGGATAGGATGTCGATTAACACGGTTGACTCCCTGAGTAGAAATAGAAATGGATTCCTTGAGGATGTAAGTGTATGATCTGTAAGGGGATGAGCCATCTAGCCCACGGTGACACTTCTGAGTGCCTAAACATCCCTCAGGGATGGCCATAACTTCAGCTGATGCCTAAGGTGACGCTTACGCGAACCTAAACACCCCTCAGGGAGGGTTCACAACAGTTCTATTTGGATAGTTAGATCTTGCCTAGATATTTGTGATTGGACATGTTTGCATGTGTAGCGGTGGTGAAACCGGGGACCACCCCAGTGATCTTCATCATTAATCTAGTTTCAACTTTAATTTTGCTCATTACTATCTTGTAATTAGTCTAATTAACCTCAAACCAACCTTTTCTCTAAATATTAGCCTTACTTGAACTGGACTAGACTAGCAATGATTCTTAAAAACGTTATCTCTTGGGATTCAATCCTTAACTATACTGTGATAAGACCCATCTGCTTGTAAATGGTATTATTGCACAAGTTTTGGTTAAAAACTCTGGGGATTTCAACCCTGAGTGAATTTGTTAGTGTGATAATAGACCACGTCAACAACTCCTCATAGGTCAGGTTCTGAAGGATCACCTAGGGTTCCACTATTAAGATTCCTTTTTATTAGATATATCACAATTAAAATTTTTGGCTTATTATCATTATATTTATTAGGATATCACATTATTAATATTATTCTATTAATTGTACCTAATTATATTCTCTTCATTTCCAAATAGATTATGTTTCATTATTAAGTAAGAAATCTTATAAATTTCTTGTTTATCTCATTAGGAATTTTAAGCACAATTAGGGTTTATAGAATTATCTCAATATACTTGATTAGTATCTTTAATAATTTGGAATTAGGCTCCATTATGTTCATATTATCATCATATTTAATTATATCAGATTACATACATGAAATAAGATAATTTATCCAGTTTGTTATTAACTCTACAATTAATCCAATTAATGTCACATTAGTTTCTTATATCTATATTAAACATCTATTCATTGTCACATTAACTTTCTTACTCATGTTAATGTCATTATTCATAATTTTTCTCATATTTATTCACTTCTTATTATTGATTATGCGCATTTATGTTAATACAATTACTTCTTATCCATATTGAAGTCAATATATGATTTTAGTGAACAAGATGAAACATACTATATATTAATGATTTGATTCACATACCAAGTCATGATTAGATGATTAATTAGGTGTGTTTTAGATAACAAGGTGATATGCATTTCGTATTGATGACTTGATTAATCTATGATTAGGTGATTATATAACATTTTTGTGAATCAAGGTATATTGTTTGATTATGACTCCTAATGTCACTAATGTATAATGAAAGACATAAAGGGTGCAAATATTAAAGTTAGATGATTAGAAATTAGGATTTAATTCAACATGATCATTATCCTTCACATATATATTCTTAACATGTATTAAGTCTAAGATTAGGTTACAATTATCTTGCTCATCATATCATTAGGATTTATTGATTCATGACATGGTTAGCATAATGTTTCCATTATTAGTATTAATATGTGAGGTACTCATATTATGTGCATTAAGCATTCATTAGGGTTCAAACATATGAACTATTCATTAGATGATCATTTTATGTTCATTAGTATATAAATAAACATGTTATGTTAAAACTATAACTTGTTTGATCAAAACTAAGGATTCAAGCACACTAACCTCCTATTCATGGAGTTAGGGTTTTCGAATGTCACATATCTAGATCTTGGTATGGCATAGGGCTCCATCCCTCATAAAAAGGATTTCGTCCTCAAAATCTAACTATCCAAACATTATCAAACCAACTACGCTTCACCCCTTAGAAGGCTTGGCCTACCCAGCCAAACTAAACTAAAGGTAAAAGTGTGAGTCTAACTAAACTATGTATAAGATCCATCACGCTTCCACTGGGCACTCTGATGTCTTACTAAAAACTAGACTTCAAAGTGTATGTTCGTAGGGATAGACTGTCCAAGCTTGTTGTTCTATGGGACATAAAGGAACTACATCATGTATCCATCCTCAAAAACAAGTCACAATACCTAAAATACTAGGTCATCACATAAAGTTCCCAAAGATATCTAACATAGATGTCTAAGTTTACTATTGTTTAAAATCATGCTATTTCGGACAATCCGTATCACCTCAGGCCAGGAAGGTATCATGTGGATCAGGGAGTCCTTGTAAACCAAGCTAGTGGCGTGGAGGAAAATATTGCCAGCCCCTGAACCTTGATCCTTTCTAGACACCTTTGTTTTCAACTTATTCCCTAGTAGATACTTAACAGGCTCATCACATAAATGTTAACAAAACATTTTTATGATGTGGAACTCTTATGATCTTAAATTAACCTTTCATTATCTCATGAAAAACATAGGTCAACTCTAGGGTGAACATGTCACTTAAAGGGGAACTATGTAAGGAAAGGGTTCTAATTAGGGAGAAAATTTTAAAATAGTCAGATTTTGACTACCATGGACTCTGATACCATGTTGTAAAAGAGAGAAATCACCCCTTCACTAAAATTTTGAAAAATAAAACATCCACCAGAAACATACTCAAACTGTATGCTGAAATGTGTCTAAATTTTTCAAATCTTTATATATATGGTATACAAAAGACAAAAGAGTATCGCAACAGAATATAATTTCATGACTATAATCAATTTTATAAAGTGCACATCATCATTCTCCCTTAAAGTGTTTACAACAAAAAAAGGATCTAGGTAGAGGGAATTCTAAACTACTTCAAGTCTTGTCTCCAAAGCAACATCTCCAAGAGATAGGCCCAAGCCAAAAGCTCAGTTCTCCTCAACTCCTTGATCTAACTCTGGGTGGTTGGGAAAGCACCCAGTAAAAGAAAGAAGCGAGGTATGTGTCAATAATATGAACAAGAAATAAAGATAAGAACATCAGTGAAACATAAGGGTATAGATTCATCATAAGATGAGAAGGCTAAGAGAATGAGGCATATAACAAAAGATTCTTGCCAAAACCAATAAATAATAATGAACTTTCATGAATGATTAATATTAGACTAAAATAACTAAGTAGATTTGAGTCACCTACAGGACCTCAACTTATAGATGAGCAGAGAGTAATCACATTCCCAGTCACTTATAAAATATTTATATTGGGGAGAAATTACATATTCCCTAGGGGGAGAGTAAACAAATTCCGTAGGGTGAAATAACACATGCCCTAAACTATGGGTGGTTGTACATAAGTACCACTACTATAGATAATAGTCAAATAAACCATCATGCTCAAGAAATAGTAAAGTGGCAAGATAAATGATCATATAATTGCAACATGGTAGTGGGGTTTCAATACAGAAGAAATAAATAACAAAACTGATTTTGAGGCAAATATGGTAAAGGAAACAATAATAGGAGAATTATGGTTCAATCAACGCCTCATTAAGGAAATTTGGGTTTGGATTACAATTTTCCCAACTTAAGGTGTAAGGATGCACATAACTCTCATATTGATTTCAACTATCAACTTTCACCACTTTAATTGAGTTTAAGGTCCAGTTTTCCTATTTTCAATGTATTAACATGTATTAGGGTTTTGCATATGCATTAATGTAAATAAAACCCTAGTTTTGGACTTATTCGAACAAAACTCTAATTTAGATTCTAAAACTATCATCATTGATCTTATTAGGTTCTCCTGATTAAGAAAACATATAATTATGTTCATTCGGGAGTTTTGATGATTAAATTGTATTGTCAGTGGTTTTTATGTATTAAAATCATTTTTAGAAAACACGTTCTGATAAAACTCAAAACCAAGTCTCAAAAACATTTTTATTAGGAAGCTTACATTTTTCTGATTCCAAAACCTTTTTTTATTTGAAGACAATGAGAGAAAAATATATGAATTTTACATTTTTGACCAATCACCAAATTTGTTTATCCATATAAGTGAGAAAGAGCAAAAGAAGGGTAATAGTGGAGACTGACCCACTAACTCGGCCCAATTAGGGGTAGCCAATTTGCATGGTTAATGGCCCAATTGACTCACCCAAAATAGAGAAATGTGGGTGCGAAAAGAAGAAAATGCCCTTAGACTAAAAAGCTAAACAAAGAGCAGCGAGAGGATGGGTAAAGTAGTTAAACCTGGAAAGCATACATTCAGGATGAAGAAGCTCAAAGAACACATTCAAAATCACCTAGAATACACTATAATATCTCCATATCAGATACAATCTGGGGATCCTTTGTGAGGAATAGAGAACAACTACACATTCTTCTCATCATCCCAAACATAGGACATTTAAATGTGCAGATCTCCGAGTGAGCGCCATAAGGCATGCAGTGAACATGTTCTCGCCAACAGAAGTAGGAGAAAATTGGGGAAATTGGCTTGAGCCACAAAAGTACAAACCCATACCAGGTAACAACTCCTAGAGGTTTGGTGAAGGTGTGGGACGGGTTTCCTGGAGGTCGGACAGCTTGAGGGGGCGAGGAGAAGGAAAAGAGGGCGGAAATAGGGCATGAATAGGGGTGAACGAAGGCAAGAACACCTATGGTTATATAGGTGATGAAAGCCCATCAAACATGGGAAAAAGGGGTGCAAAATCTTCTCATGGTTTCATAGAACCGAGAATCACAAAAAAAGATTGAGAATTGAGCGAGAAATCGTCATTTTATTCTCCACGTCATTGTTGTCCGATTTCTAAACTGGTGTAAGGTTGAAGACAACCTGTAACCATCTGATCGGGAATCTGACAGCTAAGATACATGTGCATATATAAAAGAGGCGTGACGAATTAAATTATATTCCCAATCAAATTTGAATAAAGTGTGACTACAATTATTTCTCCTTTTCTCTCTCCTCATTTGAGGGTGCAAACATGCTCCAAATTAAATAAAATTTGACACCCATCCCATTTTAGACATGATGAATTTGAATATGGAATTAGATTTTCCTTTTGAGAACATTTAATGTGCCAAATAAATCAAATCTTATTTTCTCTTTCCTCCTTCATTAATGGTTATAAGATTCTCTAAATTTGATGAAACTTCACCTACAAGTCACACTAAGTGGCCTTGGATATGAATTTTCCATCAATTTGACATGTTGGAGTTATTTGTATATTTATATAATATTTTGAAGCTTCTACACACTTTCTCTCTCCTAATTTCACATGTATATAAAGATTATCCACATTACATGAAAATTCACCCAAATGCTATTTTTAATGTGTAAATCATGAATCCAAGATTAGTTTCTACTTTTGGAGTCATTTAATATTTTATTTCATATTTTGAGAAAAATTCACATTTTCTTTTCAAAATAAAAGAGATATAGTTATTAACCTCCCAAAATTATGAAACTTAGCCTCCAAGTCAAGAGAAACCCAAGGAAAATGAATCTCATGTTATCTTTAACCAATTACTCTTCCTTTTATGAATTTTAGCCTATTTTCCATTATTACCAATATTTCCCATATTAATTAATTCAACATCACATTAACATATTTAAATCAACATTATTCATTCCTTTTTCTCTTCCTTGCTCCATAAGGATAAGGAATGATCTAGAATGAATTATTTTATCGTTATCTCACATATGTGGTAAATTTGCATATTAGGCCCTTATTAAAAGTATTTACTGAGGAATTTGTGCATAAATCCATATGTTGGCATAATTGGTGATCACATTCACGCCAAACCACTATTATTTCCACAAAGTAAACATCAAAGCCAAACATGATATAAATGAAAAGAAAAAGCTTAGAAAGAGGGTCAAAAAGACAATATGTCCAAGTTTTGGTATGTTATAGGATTAGCCATGATACTTGAGTGATAACACTTGATAAACTAGCTATATGATTTAGGCAACGATTATAAAATCATACCCATAGCCAACTCTTGACCTGAAGGAATCTCGTTCTTTCCAGATGCTTCATATGCCCATTCATATTTAGCACATCAAGCCCTACTAGATATCCCTCTGTCATTTTGCACTCAAATTATACCTTAGAGACATTATACCTTTCATTCTTATCATGTAGTTTATACAACTCATGGTTCATACAGCCCAACATAAGGTCCTTGATATTCACAACATCATTGGCATGCTTCAAAGAAGCATCCATGTTAGTCTTAGGTGAATTTGGATTGAATACTGGCTTTGGTGTTTCAGGAACATGCAGAAAACTTCTCAATGTCCTGAACCAGTGATGAAAATAAATCTCATTTAATTCATCCCATTGCGATGGTTGAGTGTTTTCCATTTGATTCTACAAAAGAAAATGTGCATTTGTCAACAACAATTTTTTATTTGATTTGATTTAAAAAATTGATATTAATTAGGACTTTAATTAATTCTCTCCCACTATTTTATTCAAATTGATTGCCCTTACTACTAATTTAGAAGATTACAACATACAACCTTATAGTGGGACAAGATCCATATTTCATCAAGTCATGACTCAGCTTTGGCTGATCACCCACAACTTGATTATATAGGTAGGCCAACTTGCCAATTGCATTCAAATGAAACTCTTGGATAGATGATATGTGCAACTCTTTGCCATAAGCATCTACATGCCTCTGGAGCTTGGTCTCACCAAGTTATCACCAATCCAAAAGCCAAGATGATAGGTTATGAACCCTGTTTTGGTAGATCTACATACCTACCATCACACCTCCATGAGATAGATGGTGCACAATAATTTGGCTTAAACTATGCTCAGTCAATCAAGATTTTCATGTATGCTTCTTATAGAAGGCATCTCAAACTTAATATTATATTAAGGGATTTTGTATAATACATATACATTAATAATCGCCACACATATATACTATGTATCTTATACATGCTATAACCCACAATGAAAACATGCAATAAACAAAAAGCAATAAGTATGGACGGCCTAATGTAATTCCTTGGAGCCACAAAGAATTACAACATCTAGGTCCACATCACATGTAGAAACTTATTGTTAATGAAGATTTGTTCTTGCCAATCTGGGTTGATAGGTTCAACCCTTGAATCGATCAGCTCACCTACTGGCTGATCATTTGGTCATCACTTCGATCGTCTAGTTTCGTGGTCCACCATTTACTAGCTGCTCCAATAGATCAGTTGGGTCCACCATCTGATCAAATCTGCTCGTCCACTGGTCTTCCAATCAATCAGCTCATCATCAGGATAGTCGTCTGGTGTCATTGGGACATCCTTTGTTTTTGTCAAAATAGGAAAGTACACTATCCTACTTTTACATTATTATAGGGAAACCTCGAGTTAAATTCTAGGGAAGCAAAGGTAGAAGATAATAATACTTTTACTTTGGGAAGATAAGGTAGAAGCTTAGTTCGCAAACCAATATAAAGGGATAAACCAACAACAACCATGCACATATAGATGGGTTATTGGCCATAACCATGCTACACATCCACCATCAAAACTCGATTTTAGGGAAAAACGTGTAAATTATATATATATATATATATATATATATATATATATATATATATATATATATATATATATATATATATATATATATATTCTTGTAGGTTATTATGTGGTTATTAGTCAGACGTGCACATCAACCACTTTAAATATTGGCATCACATGCAATAAATAAACTTGGTAAAACCAAAAACACAATCATATCGATTATCCCAAAACATATTTGATTGGCCTAGCTCTGATACCACTATAGGGAAATACAACATTAGGTAGGCATTAGAAACAAAAATTTACTGACATATTTCTCATAAACCAGCGGATTACATCAATAACTATGCAATGGAAATGATGGTTTCATGAAGTTATACCTACTCCTAGTTGCACTAGGACTCATTTGACTACTCCTCTAAGGACTCCAGATTCGTACAACTGTTGCACCACAGACAACGAGATGATATTGCTCTCCTAGAAAAAGCAAAAGGACTCCTGTCTCTAGGATAGACCACACGAACCAACTATAACTCTTGTTGGTCCATTAGACCACACATACCAACTATAACTCTTTTTGTACTAATGGACCAGATAGGAAGGAGTTGTCCCTCCCATTGGTGTACTAGTTTCCAACCTTCTCTCCCACAAAGATAATCCTCAGCTGTTTCTCTCACGTGGCTATCCATCCTAGTCAGGTAGGACTTGCCTGGGCTCTCGTGGTTACCACAACTAGAGAGAACAATGTTTTTTAGAGGAACTAATTCTTAATTGTTTGTGTTGTATTCTGGGAAGCCCTCAATACCCCACTATTTATAGGTGGGGTTTGGGTCTAGGTTCCCAGACTATGTGGGAGTGGAAGGGACCGGAAGAACTTGAATTTTTACCACAATTATGGAAATTTTACAATCTACGACAGTTGAAACGACCTACTTGTGACCCAGACGGTCATCTGGTCATGCGAGATGGTCGTCTTGCACTGTGAAATGGTCGTCTTGCAGTTTCCTAGTTGTAAACGAAATTGGAAATTTGTTTCTTATTAATATTCTATATTAATTTTCTTACACAAAAATTATGTGAGATTGAAACAAAAGATGAAATATCCAAATCGACCTTCCCTCAGTCGAGCCGACAATCTCTCCCATGCAAGACATTCATCTTGCTCACCCAGATGGTCGACTGGTGAGTCGAGTCAAGTCGAACAGTTCATCCAAAGCCAATTTCAACTCAAATCAACTTGACATCCAGACGTCCATGTCAATGCTTGAAACAACCATTTGGCACTCTCTAGACACCTGTCTCAACAATTGAGATGGTCGTTTGGTAGTGTTGTCAAGATGCTATTGTGTGAATCAATTACCTAAACAATTTAGCAATTAATTCAATCATTATTCAAGATTCAACTCCTTTTGTGGATGAGTTCCTATGTGTGTGACCCTATATGTCCCATATCACATTGGAAGTGAATGTCCAAAACAACTTATGACATCACAAGCAATGAGTCATGCGTAGTCACACATAAGTACTATCCAAGTAAATAGAAAGTTGGAGAATAACTTCAACCTAAAATTTGTGAATGGTGTTATAATGTTTGTATAGTTACTTTGTCATTGATATCCAGATTGAACTAGAGGCATGGTGTAGTCACCCTCATTATTATTCAATAGTGTTCCTTGAACCAGAGCAGACTGTCTGAGATATATGTAAGCTCAACATATTGGCTTACATGTGCATGTGTGCTTTTCTTTGTCTCGTTAATCAAGAGGCCTAGGATATCATATTCCCTTAGGAGTGACAAATCCCATATCTATCACTCATAGTCAATCCCCATGTATCACAGTCACCCAATCATCACCTTTATAACAATCCATGTTTCAAGACTGTGTTTGATGATTTCACAGCATACTGAACAACATATGATGAGTGAAGTGATTTCATGTCTAAGAACCACAACCACCACCATCACTGTGATACATGACTATGACTTCCATTATGATGGCTTCCATGTGTCAGTCTCATGGTGGGTCTGACTGATACACTATTCCCTAACATGTATTTGTGTGCTTGGTTTGATATCGCCATATCATGACTAAGGAGACTCTGTCATCAACCAACTCACACTATGATCTTATGTGTTATTTTTTTCTATCTACCTTCCACAAAAATAGTCGATCAGGGACATAATGAGAATGTATATACTCTTCACATTTGTATGATCTCATTCTTCCAAGTCACATACTTGAAGACATACATCATTGATTAACATCATTCTATAGACATTTATTATGTTATTTCATTATCTCATAACTAAAAAAATATAACAAATTGTACGCTTCCCTTTTATTAATAATAAAATCATTTACATTTTTGCCATCACAATCATCTCATGATTGGCTCTCTGGGCATACACACCAACATAAAGCATCATAGGTATCACTGATTTTATTAAAGGGTAAGGATTTGGGGAACATTAAATAAAGGATAAGCATCAAAGTGAAACATATTTAACATAGTAGTCCACACTAAGCCATTAAAGAAAGATTAGATCACTTTAGGTTTCAAAAGTAGACAAGTTCCAATCTTGATGTATCAAGTTGATCAAGATACTAATGTTAGGCTAACACAAAGATTTCGAGCATAAGGGAGTAAGAGTGTGTATAAAAATAGAATTAATAGCCTCAAAAAGGAAAAAGCATGTATTTTTGGATATCATCATAACTATAAGCATTGACAGGCTAAGAAATCATTTATATTGGATAGGGGTCATTTTTTTGATAAAAAATCATATATTGCATGATAGATTTAGAGAAAGTGTTGTTAATGATGATTTTTTGAAGATTAACCTTGATGATGGTATGGATCGTGGGATCCGAATCAGACAGTGCAGGAGAAGCCATGTAGACCTCCTCATTGGGCCACCCTCTTACATGGCCCCACGTAGTTAGCAACCCGCCATGCCCCCTAGTGATTTTTGGCTCCCGCCTACGATCAGGTGTTTCTCGCCATCCCTCCACGAGTGACTAGTGGTGACCTACCATCACCTCATGCCTTGCTTAACGGTGGCACTGAAGCCACAGTAGGAGTTGGTCGAATAGCAAAGGGGATGCTTGCCATCCTTTCTATCTGTGGCATAGGGGGCTCGAAATAGCCTGAAAGGCTGCCTCCCAACCTCCATGAAGGATGACGGAATCAGGGCCGTGGTCTATTGATGGCGAGAGAGATTGGAGCTGAAAGCCCTAAAAGAAAGCTCTCGGCAACATTGGTGAGCTGGGGAAAAGAAGAGAGGTTGGTAGAGAGAGCTAGGGTTTATAGAAGAGCAAGAAAGTGTGGGAAAAAGTAGTAAAAGAAGTTTTATAGGTGGATGATTGGTTAACACACGTCAAATGGGTGGAAATAAGGGAGTCAGTGAAGCACAGCGCCATGGCCATTGCCTATGGTGTAAGGAGCAAGGGGATGACTCCTGACTGTTGGATTAGAGGTTGGATCAATGGTAGAAGGATCCAATGATTGTGTGTCATGTTCCAAGACAGAAGCAAAATGATTGGTCCAAAGGCAAAGGAGAAAGGGGGCACCTCCCCCTAATTGGGTTACGGACCACAAATCAGCCAAATTAGGGTCAAAAGTAAGCTAAAACTGTGGCAAAATAAATATTAAATTCACAAACTTCAAAAGGTCATATCTTGGGCTATGATTGTCTGATAGAAGTGATGTTTGTGTTGTTAGATTTGTAATTGAATCCTCCCCAAGATGACATATATTTCACAAAAAGAAGATTGCATTTAAAGGGTTCAATTTTGATTGCAAGTTGGTGATACATAATAAGCATGACACTTGGTTCAAAACTCAAACTAGAGACAAGTACAAATACAAAGTGACACTTGACCAAATCCAATTCATAAGTTGAGAATAAGGTGACTATAGGTCTTTAAGTTGAGGGCGAGTGAGGTTATGAAGTACATTAGATCACTTAATGAGTCAAGATGTACATAATTGAATGGGGGAGAAAATCTAGGGTATCACACAATGACTGAGTATATGTTTGATTTAACATTTTTTGTACAATTTTGCCAAATATGCCCTTGTGTTGTCATGCATGGGATTTCATGACCATGGCATTTGAAACTTCTTACACCTATCACAAACCCCCTTGAGACATGCCTGTTTTGCGGGTTAGGCAGGAGGATCCACAAATCTAGATCCCTACTATGATTCTTGATGCTGGAGGGCCAAATCATTTTACATTTTTCATTTTTATTTTCTAACCATTTTTCTTATTTCTCCATTTTGTTAAATCAATTAAAAGTTTCTCGATTATCAAAAAAACCCCCCACAAAATATCAATTTTTTCAAAAAAAGTTGTATTGATTGATATGGGACAATTACCTTGCCATGTTACATTGTATTTTATGATGATAAATAAAATCTCTTTCATGCATTGTAATTAGGTTTTTTCATTTTTATTCAATCCCTATTACCGAAAACATGGTTTTTCTTTACTATATTTTCATATCACAATTATGTCAAACTCTGATCAAATAATGTAGACTAGATCGCACTCAGTATCTTTTAGATCATTCATCCTTGTTCATAATAGATAATGTTATAGATGTTGGAATTTAGAAACAATATGATGAATGATCACCTTAGGGTCAAATCAGTAATTAAAAACCCAAATTATGAAATAATGACATATGATGTGTATTTCCCAGGATCTTCACAATTGATTTATAACTTGCAATCTAGGATCTAATTTGAACTCTTAGATCTATATTGGATATTGTTAATATTCTATTTTGACCCAAAGTGGTACAGTTTTATATTAGTTCCTCTTTAAATAGACTAGTGATATTGAATGATAATCTTGTATGTAGTCCTATTGAAAATCTTGGCTATCTATTTGTTTGAGATACAATGTTCCCTACTATGTACTATTGATTTGTATATTTATTATTGAAAATACTTGAATATAAATGATAATGACCCTTATGAATACCCAATATTTATAATGCTTGTGATAATGATGTTGATATTTGGTACAAGTAACATACTCAGGTCAGAGGTTGGAGCTTATACAAAATGGTGTCCTCCCCCAACTTCTTGGGGTGATGGAGAAATTTAGCACAATGGAGAAATTCCTAATAAAAATTGAATTACTCGAATAAATATGATTCTGAATATCACATTGAGTATTTTTCTTATAAGTCATGGCTGATACAATATTTTGATATAAATGTTTTTTATTGTTCAATATTGTTCATTTCAAAGTGTACCTATGCATTTACATTGATTGCATCTCCATTTACCTGATTTATGTTTGAAGACTTGAATGCTTTATACATGTTGATCAACCATACTCTTGCCAATATATACTAGAATGAAGAATTCTCTTACGACATGGGATCAAATGTAAATAAGATATTGTATCTAGTTTGTATTTCCCTCACCTTGTTATCTTTTTCTTTTCCTTGTTGCCTAAGGACTCAGATGTGATAAACTTGTTTCTTTTTAATAAATGGAATGTTATTTTGTTGTATATAATGTGTGTATGATTTTCAGTCCACTCAAAGATGGGTTCTCGAATCCCCTTAACACTATTCATCTGGGTAGTGCGATTGGGATTAAGGTAAGAATTGTTCCACGATAGTTTGTATCTAAGCTACCATGTAGTTTTCTACCATTAATGAACTAGTATTTCTAATTTCTAAACCAAGGGAAAATCATAACTTTCACAATGGTGAAGTCGAGGTGTCTAGAAAGAGCTTATGGGGTTCCAATAGTAATTCATGCTATCTATTTAGCTCTTCTAGCTGAGGTTTCCCCTACTCCACCTAGCCTTATTGGATTATGAAATGGATTAAAGGATTTCCTATAACCCTAGAAAGTCTTCTAGCATCTCTTCTCTTCTTTAGAAATTACCTTAATCCACCCAAGTAGATGATGATTAGTTAGTCTTTTAATCTCCTCGTGTGGTTCTTCTCTCAGACTATTTACCACATATATCTCGATTATGGGTAGCTCGTAAATGCAGAAATTAAAATTAGCTTGAAATCATGAAAGTTTATTAAGGTAATGATGCCATGATATGACCTTAATTTGAAAACTTGATTTTGATTAATGAAATTAATCTTGAAATTAAGTACTCATGTATGACCCATATTATAATGTAAACACAATTTCACCAAAACTAGACTATAAGCTTCACATGTTTGAGGTAAAAGGTAATTATTATTGATATGCTGAAATAAGGAAGATGTATATCTTATACCTCATGGTTGATGAGTTCCCTATTTGATTAAGTCCATGTTTTCCTATTGTCTATTAACCTAAAACATGGTTTTTCAAACTCTTTCCTATTTGATTCATACCATGCTCAAGCCACAAAATGGATATGCCTCAGGACTCTCAATTTTGTGATGTGAAACTTTGATACAAAAGGCATTTTTTCCTACTGACTACTTTGCCTCTTGTAATGCTGATTATAGATGATTGATGAATATGTAACTCAATCTTGCATTATTATGCTGTGATTCTTTGAGTTCCAGATCCAATTTCACAATTTCCAAATTGTAACCTTACCTTCATCGTGAAAGTGATGGAATTCAAGTATGGCCCAAATCTTGCAAAAATCTTGAGACATGGTTGCCCAATTATAATCATGAATTTTGATATTTTTTCTTTATGGGATATGTTTTGATCATTGATGCACTCCCTATTTAGAAATGATCAATGTCTCATGACTAATGTAGATTGATGTGCTATATTAGGGTAGTGGTTGATTAATGACTCCCCTAACCTAGGTCACATCCCTATTATGACTACCTCTAAATTCTCAGCTTGTTGATCATTTAGAGTTTGGAAAGGTAACCCCTTTAATCCAATATTGATTTCTTGACCTAAGTCTCTAACATGTCAAATCCATGCTAATATTGAAAGTCAATTTTGAAATCATCATTTAAAGTTGATCTTGAAACATGACAATGTTGATTATAGGTTGTAGTTGATTCCCTAGAAAGAACTGGGTCTATATCACATCAACCTTGAATACCATGATAATGAACTAGAGACTGATATCTTAAATTATTACATGATTATTGCTCAATTGTTGTATATTGATGAATGATCACCCCTAAGGTCTAAAGTAGGAATCTTAACTCTGGCTTCAAAAGTTTGGACACATGACTTTTGATGTCGAATAACCTTGACTATATTGATTAATTAAATTTGGCTCATGATTATCAATCTCAATAATGATATGAATCATATGATCACACTAATTAGCCAAGATATACAACTAGTGAATTTCATAACCCTGTATTTTAAATTTTTTGAAATGATGACTATGTTTATTCTCTTGATTTATGACCTATGGTTCATCTCTCATGAGGACTAGGGTGGAACCTTCCATTTATTTGAGCATGAAAACATGATATAGAAACTATGATGTTTGCCTCTAATTGTTGAAATATGAAATCTCAATCATGGATGTGTAGCCCCACCTAGGCCAATTAGAAGCTAGGACCCTAAAATATTGGGATTTAAAGTCATGGTGCACTCTTGATACAAGATCTATATTCATTTGACCTAATATCTGATCTCTCCAAATTTTTGATCTATCGGATAATATCTCCCAATTTGTGACTCAAGTGATGATCTTTTCTAGTTGATGAATGTAACCATTCTTTGACCTTCATGTTCGATTTCTCAATTATGAAATAATGTTTATACCCAATCTCACTGAAGGAATATTAGAATTTTGAGGACAAAATTCTTTTTAGGGACGGGGGGGGATGTGATGAACTAGATTTCTCCAAATATATGATACAAATTACAATTATGCCTTTTTATTATCCACAACCACTCAAAATGATCACACTTCATCATATTATGATATTTGAATGTTCGTGACACTCAATGTGCAATTATATTGTCCAAATTGAATAATGGATATCTTTTAACATCAAAACCTAGGTCAATTAATGTCATTACTCAATTGATTTTGTTTGTGGATCAAACTTTGTCTTATGAATGGGAAACATAT
This sequence comes from Alisma plantago-aquatica, assembly GCA_963693085.1. Lineage (NCBI taxonomy): Eukaryota > Viridiplantae > Streptophyta > Magnoliopsida > Alismatales > Alismataceae > Alisma > Alisma plantago-aquatica. The sequence continues at coordinate 221,514,495 of OY856410.1, read as the reverse complement.
TCTATATGTAAGGGGAGGCAATGCAAAATATTGATTAAATCTTATAATTTTTTACGTTACAACAAGGAATTATGAATTATACAAGAAAATACACCTTTATTGTCTCCAAAAACCCTAAAATACCAATTTTCTTAGTCTAGTTGGACCCAGGATTAGGAGGACGAAGCCAGGGGATCCATCTTCCCGACTTGACACTCATGGGTTGTCAGGCACACTAGTTTTGAATTTTTCAAAAGTCAATTACTCCCTCCTTGATGGTCCTCACCAAGTGAGGTTTGTCTTTAGATCCGGATTCCCCTCCTCTTTCCAATGATCCACAAAAACGTCGATAACAAAATTGATATCAAAAAGCCTAAATTTCCAGGAGCTTGGACACATTGACAACCCCCTTAACACAACCCTAGACCTTTCAGACCTATTTAACATCTCCAGCAGCTCCGCCACACCACTTTATCCTAACCAATACATAAATTGATCACTAGAGACCCCCATCTACTCCAATGAACTCCCCCTCTACCCCTCTAAACTAGAGCAACCTTCACCTGCCACATTTCACCTCCTCCAAATTACTCACACTATCACTATCTAGGGACTTTGGGAGAGCTTTTGCCACACTCACAAAGAGGCATGGGACTCTAGAAAGCCTTATAGATGGGATGCTCCTATACTCTACAAGGATGTCATCGACAAGATGAGTTAGGCGTCACTAGAAGGAGATGAATCCTACAGATGGCTCAGGGAGACCTACACTCTCGCTTGAACCTCTAGATCCCTCCTTTCTATGATATACCTCTCTATCCCTTCTTTACCTCTTCTACCTGAAAAATGAGCATCTTTCAAGACTGTGCTTCTTGGATTTTGGCTAATGATGGGTTGTTCACTTTGTACACACACTATGAAATTGGAGACACCTCCACTTTTAACTCATGTTGATACACTACTTGTAGTTGTATTGTTCTCTATTCTCCTCTACTTAATGCTACAATGGCACAAGCAAATATTGAGTCTTTGTTTTATTGAACATTTGCTGTAAAATTTTGCCTAATACCCCCTCATGTTGTCAGTGTGGGATTTCATGACCATGGGCATTCACGTATTCTTGCATCAGTCAAAGACCCCCTTGAGCCAAGCTTGGCTCACAGGTCAGGCTGGAGGATCCTTAGATCTAGATCCCTCCCCTGATCTGTGAAGTTGGCTGCCAAAATCTTTTTTTATTTTTGTTTCTATTTTCTAGCAATTTTTTTGATTGGTCCCACTTTGTTAAATCAATTAAAAATGGAACGAATATTAGAAAACTACCCTCAAATGATCAATCTTTTTAGGAAAATGTCTAGATTAATATGAGGCCATTACATTGTTACAACATGTTTATATGATGATAAATAAAGTTCCCCTTTCATACTTCTTAATTAGGGTTTTTTATAGTTATCCAAACCCTAATCTTGCCCAAAACTTGGTTTTTCTTTGCTAGATATCCATGTCACGATTATATCAGACTTTGATGAAATAATGAAGACTATATCCGACTCAATGACTTTTTGAACATAATCTAAACTAATGGAAATAGTGTACATATGGAAAATTAGGACTCACCTTAATTTCCTAAAAGACCTACGTGGATCATTTATCCTTGTTCATATAAGATATTGATATTGGATATTAAATTTAGAAATAATTTGATGAATGATAACCTTAGGGACAAATTAGGAATTAAGAACCCTAATCATGAAATAATGACATATGACTTATATATTACCAATATCTTGACAAATGATTTATATCTTGCAATCTAGGATCTGATCTAAACTCTTGGATCAATATTGGATATTGTTAATACTCTATTTTGACTCCAAGAGGTATATTGTTATATTAATTCCTCTTTGTATAGAGTATTGATATTGAATAATTGTCTTGTATGTACTCTTGTTGGAAATCTTGGCTATGTATTTGTTTGAGTTACAACGTTCCCTATTATGTTATCTTTTGATTTGTATATGTGTTCATGAAAATACTTGAATGTAAATTATAATGGCCCTTATGAATGACTGATATAGATAATGTCTGTGATAATGATGTTGATATTGGGTAAAAGAGACATCCTCATATAGGAGGGTGAACCTTGCACAAAATGGTGACCTCCCCCAAGTTGTTAGGCAATGGATACATACATATATACATATTGATTTTAGGATAATGGGGAAATGCGTAATAAAAATTGAATTACTCAAAATAAATATGATTTTGAATATAGAGTTGAGTATTTTGTTTATTGGTCATGCCTAGTACGATACTTTGATATACATGTTTTTAGTTGTTCAATATTGTTCTTTTCAAAGTGTATCGATGCATTTTGATTGATTGTTTCTTGATTTTTTTGACTTAGGAATGAAGACTTGAAGAGTTCATACATGTTGATCTACTATACTCTTGCCAATATTTTCTAGAATAAAGAATGCTTACCACATGGTATTACATGTAAATAGGACATAGTATCTAGTTTGCAGTTCTCTCACCTTGTTATCTTTTTCTTTTCCTTAATTCTTAAGTGCTCAGATGTAATAAACTTCTTTTTTAGGAAATGTAATGTTATTTCTTTTTGCATATAATACGTGTGTGAATTTTTTGCCACTCAGAGACATGCACTCTAATCCCCTTAACATTGCCCATCCAGACAATGCGATTGAGATTAGGGTAAGAATGGTTCCTTGGTGAAGCACCACATGCAAATCTGCCGGTAGAGTACGGAGGAAGGGGATGAAGTGTGGATTGTGAGATCCATGATCAAAATATCAATGGCTAATATTTGACCCGTGTTTGGGTTATTCCAGCAAGAGGGGCGGTTGTTGGGTCACATGCACATGATTGGAACCATTAAGGTTCAAAATTGAGTTATCATCAATTATATCCAAAGTAATTTGAGCCAATTTCAAAAGGGCATAACTTGAGCTATGATATTCCAATTGAGGCGATTTTTGTACCGTTGGCTTCATAATTGAGAGATTACAACAAGATATCTATTAAAAGGCTATGTGATCACATTTGTGAGGTTCAATAAATCTTTCAAGATGGTAGCATTTTTAGGAATGATATTTAATTCAAAAGTACAAATTAATATCACATTTAGTAAAATTGAAGATTGATGTGACTAAATAGGAATCCCACAACCATAAAACTAAGGAAATGACATTGAATTGAGTAAGATTCCACTTTATGACAGAGAAAGGGTAAAACATTAGAGAGATAAAAGCTACGTTGTCCGATTAATGTTCATTCTCTGATACTATCTGTGGAATCATTATTATCCAAATCCAAACTCCAAATGAATAGTAAGTCAATGGTGAATAAATCTGAGTGTTTGTCCCTATCATGGTGATATCAAAGTGAAAATTTGGAAGCTCAAAAGTATAAAATACATTAACAACAACTACATGAAAGCACCAACAAAATCTCTGTATTCAACAAGAATTATTAAACAACATTATTATTACAAGATTCCAATTATGTACTAAAGAGTACATTATACAAATCTAATCATATACACTTGATAGGATCTAACAATAAGTACAAAATGAACCTTTCTCACAAGACAACTTCTCCCAAGATATCTCTAAACCTAAAACATACGACAAACTATCAGTTCAACACACAAGGTGTTGAGTACAGAGAAAGATACATATATCTAAGGTTTACATAATTTTAAAAGATTTGTAGAACTAAACAAACAAGAGTAAATGAATTTAGTACTTAGCAACACCAAAACCCCTTTTTTAGTTATTTTACTCATTATACAAAAAACTATCATGTATGGTAAGGCCTTTGACCAACTTCCCATCGAAATGGCTCTATGAGGGTGCTTAAGGCTCATAGCCATTAGCTAACCCTACTTATCGACATAGTCCAGCCTAGCTTAATAGATCAAGTAGGATGTCCAACCTTGTGTCCTTACTATGAGAATATAGGTAGGCACATTAGATTTTTTTAATGGAGATCTATATATGTTCTCAAGTTATAAAATTGACAGGACAAAACATTGAGTACAATACTACAATACCACATGACAATATTTGAGCAAGTAAACAATCATACATACATATCAAGAATTCAACCAAGGAAACCATAATCACATACCTAATTCAAAGGTTCATAAAAGTATCTTATCCTTGATCATCTAGTCACAAAAAACATCAGATTGAGATAAGATTGCATGCATGTGATAGATTCTCGTCATATATCCTAGAAAGTTCTATTTTAGGGTTTTGTTAAAATTAGGTTATAGGGATGGTTATTCACATATTTAATGATATTTTATTTATTTATAGTCCATCATGAAGTTTTTGTCCACGTTTCAAATTGTTTTGATGTATCATATATTTTATATGATTATTGCAAGTATTATAGCACTTATGTACATTTTAGGGACAAAAGACTCACAATAGGTAAAACAACACAAAAGTTCATCAAGTCATTAGATTTAGTAAAGATATGAGACTTGAATAGTAAGATAAGGATATAAGAATCGTATTCAGTATAGGTCTATGTCCCCTAGGGTCTAGGAGTCAAAGTTTATCAGCATATCAGCATACATGCAAACAACAACATAGTTAGTAAGCCATTAGAGGTCAACATAAGACTTACATGTACATCCACATAAAAGCAGACACAAGAATCAAAGAGGACTCTGATTTGTAGGGGTAAAGCATAGAACTTTATATCTTCATAAGCATCAAGTAAAAAGAAACACAAACAAACCATTCATGTCACATTAGACAAAAACTAGAGGAGTTAGGAATGCAACACCACCATAACATAAGAGGGATTGAACTTTAGGCATTATTTAGAAAGGCATCACAAACTTACGAATTTTAGAGATTTAACATAGTTTGAAGCAAAGACCAAAAAAAAAAATTTGAAGCAAAAAGGGGGGTCAAGGTTATCATTTTATTAAAGTATCAACATGTGACATCAATGGTGTCAGATTCATGCATACTTTGTGTCATATGGAACAAACATGAAACAAGAGGATTAATGGGTGATATATGAGCTACAAAGAGGAGTTAGGGATACAACACCACCATAGCATAAGAGGGATTGAACTTTAGGCATTATTTAGAAAGGCATCAGAAACTTACGAATTTTAGAGATTTAACATAGTTTGAAGCACAGACCAAAAAAAACAAAATTTGAAGCAAAAATGGGGGTCAAGGTTATCATTTTATTAAATTATCAACGTGTGACATCAATGGTGTCACATTCATGCATACTTTGTGTCATATGGAACAAACATGAAACAAGAGGATTAATGGGTGATATATGAGCTACAAAGAGTAACATGTTACTAACCTTTTAGATTAGGTAGATGTTAGATGTCAACTACGACAAGGTTACAACATATATCAAGATCATGCTTTTCAAGTCCAAAACAATACAATAATATACATTTAGGTAAACTAGGGGAAAGGAAGGATTAAGGACTCCATTATGTTTAAAAGTGTGCAAATGTTATTTATTTGACGAGTTGGAGAGTAGATAATCATCAAAGATTCAAAATTAATCATCCACTTGCATTGAATATATTCAACATGACTACATCTAGAATCTTATAGTCAAACAAGGAAAGTAGAGTTCTAAGTCATAGTTCAAGTTGTATTTCATTTTGAAATGATGAATTTGATATGGATGTTCATTAAATATATCCAAGAGAGCTTTAAGTTATTCATTTTAGACTATTTGCATTGAATTATAGAGGAAAGGAGGAGTAGTGCATGATTATTTAGTAAGAGATCATGGTTGTTTGCTGCCAATCCAACTGTTGAGTCACTCCTTTGTGCATGTTGGGACTCCCCCCAACAACATGGTGCCTAGATGTTGGACCGGACTCTTAGCCCAATGGCTCACATCACTCAGTTTCTTGCGTCAACATCCTACCATGATTTTGTGGCCATGGGTCTCTTTCTATCATTGTGCCTACATCTTTGTGGGCCACGTGTTGGATCCAATTGCAATGATGCTTCTCCATGTGTGGTTTTCGGGTTTGCATGAAAAGGGGTGAATTTGGAAACATATGGGCTCGAAAGCATAATTCCTGACACTACCAAGGATGTGAGAAGCCAAAGGTTGATCAAGAGGTTTGGGAGCAAAACAAAGGGCTCACAAAGTGGTCTCCATGGATGGCATCTAGGGTTAGGGTGGAGGATGGAGAAGAGATAGGGGATTGTTGTGGGCTGCAAAATAGATGGAATAGAGAGTAGAAAGAGAGGGGGAGAAGAAAGAGTGACGAACTAGTAGAAATGTTTTTAATAGAGTGCCAAGAAAGGGTTGCTACATTATCATATAGAAGTAGAACAAACTACATTTCCTGTTGGATTAGGGTGTTTGTTCTGTGGAAATTGATACAAGGGTTGAGATAGGTCAGGGGAAAAAAAGGAGGTAGATTATTGAGGTGTGGAAGATAGAATGGTTCATCTTTTCTAGGATGTGCCCCAAATGGATTAACAAGGCCCAAAATCAATTAAGTCAGTTATTAATTAGGGAATTTGAAAAGTCATAACTTGAAATTTGTAGTTTCGGTAGAGGTGATTATTATGCCATTGGATTAATATTTGAATTCTCTACAACAAGGTATGTATTTAAGACCAGGAAGAGAGCATTGATGAGGTTAAACATCCCATGAAAAGGGTGATGCATTTGATTATGGTATTTAGTTCAATTATGTAAAATAATGTCACATATTGTAAACTTAATCATTAATTTGACCAAATCAGAGTATCACAATACTCAAACTATGCAATTGATGTCTGGTTGAGTTGAATGAGTCACTACTAAAGAGAGAGAAGGTGCATTAATATTGAGAGAGAATGTCATTCTATCACACTTTTCCAAGGGTTACTTAGTGCATTCCCTATTAAGTTTAAATGGTCCTCAAGTATGATTACTCTCCTAAAATATTAAGGTACAAAACACCATCCCCTAAAAGGAAAAATGGCATAGATCCACTAAGTCACTAATTTCTAAGAGTTATTCTTACCCATTGATATATACTTAGGTCTAGGATTTTGCAGTTGACATATCTAGTCAAGGGTCTATATTCTAAGGGACTTCTTAATAAATGTAATTTCATATGTTGCTAATTTGGTTCATGAAACCATTATTAAAAATCAACAAAAAATTTCATTCATGTATATATATTATAATAATTAAAATAAGTTTGATGGAGAAAACTTTGGGTTGCATCTCCAAAAATGAGGCAAATATCAGTGCATATCCATGTCACCAATTGTAACCTCCTAAACAATATTCATATACCTTTACCAAGAGTCTACTTATTCCAAGTATCTAGAAGGGCATACAAAAAGCATCTGACTTATATCCTAAGAGAGAGGATGATGTTTACTTATTACATGATATAATATTCCATGTTCCATATTGGTTACTTTATCTACTATTTACAATTTCACCATAACCATAATTGGTTACATAGAGGCACATAACCTCATTTTGTGACATGGAAAGTAGTCCTCTGGTCACACTAATTTCCTTGGAAGAGATTATAGTTTTCATGACCAAGACAACTATATGTCCTCTAACACTTAATCTTGTTAGGTAAATATATTTCAATATACCTAAAGAGAATAATCTAGATACACTGCCAACATTTCAACAGTTGTAGTCAATGAATTAAATAACTATATCCTTTCTCAATAACTCTAGTTGATGATAAAACTAACCGATGGAGATAATATCCAAGCTCCTATTAGGAAAAACTATACTAAAGTAACCTCATGTTGAAGGCAAAGTCTGCCTCACCATAATGGAGATACATCATAACTCTAAAAATTATGTCGTGGGCCAAACTTTTTTGTAACTCATCCATACTTAATTCTCAAAGTGGATATATTTCATGAATATTTGAAACACAAAAAGAAAAGATTTTAAGGTAGCAACTAGGGTTAAGCATATCTAAGTATTCAAGTAACTACACTCCATGGTGGTTGGATTGGATTCTGCACAAAGAAGGAAATATGAAATAAGTCATGTATTATGTAGGTAATTCTTCCATCACCGTAGAGAGGGTAGGTGTGATTAGGGTTACCAAAACTTGAATCTCATTCATGAAAGTGGTTTAGGGATTGATAATCACCAAATTATATAGGGATTGAAAGACTATTTTGTATTTAATAATTCTAGAAAGGTGTATACATGTTCTATACAGGGTCCCCTAACTATATAATCAATGCATATGTATAGTATTATTAGAGGATAACTTTTGATAGTCATATTCACCAAATGCAATGGCTCGAATATCATATTGTAAGGTGTGGGGCCCAAGAGGGGTTCCACAACTCAGTAGGTTGAGGAATAAAAACGTCCAATTCCAAACATACTAGAAATATCAAGCTAAGGAGGTCATCGATATTATTTCTCAAATGGTACAATAGATAGAGCCATGTAACAATAAAGTAATAAAAAAACATAATTGTTCATATTAAAAGGTGTACATATTCTTGTACACAAAGGACCAATGTAGAGGACAACCTAGCCTTCTCAAGTTATCCTTCAAAGCCCAAAGTCATGGTCAAGGTCATAATGACTCATTCTTCTATAGAATACCTAAATTTGGATGCTCAGGGAACAACACTGAAAATAGGAAACAAAATCTTTGCATCAAAAGAGGGGGCTCCCATGCTAGAGGGAACTATAATGATGTAGGTTAGTTCAATAAAATAAAACAAGTGAAATAGACATTTACAAGTAAGAGACATAAAACTCATAGGGTTTCTTATCATTAATAAATTCACAATATCACAAATAAATAATTCAAGCTTATATAAGATATATTGAGATTTCTAAAATAGGACCTTAACACCATTAAATCATGGCCTAAGAAGTTTGGGTTGAAACTCACTCCTTCATAGAAAATGCACACACTAGTATATAAATCGTTGTGCCTATGAACCAATACTCTAGATATATAGACTAACACCAAGAATGCATAATAGAGTAGCAAGATATATAGTTCTATCATTTTATATTTGGAAATAGCAAGACAAGTGGGGTGTAGTCCCTATGTTCAAAATATTCAATGAAGCCATAGAATGACTATTTAGGAGTCAACAAATTCCAATAAGAAGAATGAAATAAAAGGATAATTGCTTCATTATAGGAAACATGACTTTATAGTCATGAATTTGCAAATTAAATAAAATATTGAAGATACTTGACCTTCACTGAAAACCCTATCTCTAGCAGTAAAATTCACAATTCATCTTTGCCGACCAAATTCTTTTTATATACACATTAGTCCACAATATCCCATTCACAATAGAATATATATACAAACCTAGTATTTCTCACTAATAACTCTTCATTGTTCGAAGTATTTCTCACTTATGGAAGTAAAAAATATGATACTTCATATTTCTCACGATGTATAACCTTTTGTTTTTTCTCTAGTTTCTAGATTAATTAGTGTTGTGGATTCATTTCATATAATGAAATATAATATATTTATTACTCACTATAATTATTAAACTAATATGATTGACTATAAGGTAGATAGGTGTGCCCAATCACTAGTCTAGGCTAAGGGTATAATTACATTTTATGACTGAATATCTAGATCATTGTCTAATATTTAATTTACCATTACATTTAATATATGTAACTAATTTTATAGATTACAAGTCAAGAGATATTCACCATTGGAGAAAAATGATCGGTTAGCCATAGGTTGACACAAATATGATCTATGATTGTCATTTCCTAATAAACATTAGCGAATGAGGTTGATCACAACCCTCATTTACGGAATTTCCTAGACTAGGAAAAGGTTCTCCTATCAGCATTGAACCCTGAGGAGGTTTAATAGATGCTTCCAGATTCCATATCTTAGTTTTTCAATGTATATTAATTCAACTAGATGATTTCCATGATAAACTCCAAATAGTCTCTTTTAAAGTCTTAAGAGGTGATAATAAAGTTTAGTAATGCATTGTTTCTTGAGAAGATGGCAAGGATTCTTGTTGGTTTCCAATATAATCCATTATTAAGGTGTACATTGGGATCGAATAAGACCATGAAACATCCAACATATCAAGGTCTTGGAAAAGTGTAGGAGAGTCAGGGTGGTGAGTTGAGGTTGATCACAAGAAGGTGAACTCTTGCAATCCAAGTTTTCAATCATGGTTTAGGTGGGGTCAAAATATTCATGGAGACATAAAAATAGTTACCGAGGTTAGGGTGAAAGGAAATGATGGAGACATGAATAACTCTCAGAGAAAGCTTTAGAGTGATGTCTTGCATATAAAGTGATAGGAAGGTAGCATGGATGTGATATAAGTTGACCATGGTCGAGGGTACTAGCATAGGTCAACATGTCAACCTCTATAGTTGTAGGCAATGGTTTTCACTGTAAGGTTGTTGGGATCACACTTAAGAGGTGGTAATGGTATCTAGATCTGGTCTAGTTGTGATGTCCACCCTAGTAGAGAAGAAAGGAAATAATTTAATTGTCATTTGGTGTCTAGTTTAGTCATTGTTATCTATGAGACTAGTGGGCACAATTTCTCTATTATAGAATATTGCAACATGAAGGAGTGGTAGTGGTGAATAGGGTTTAAGGTAAGGTCTTGACAGTAGGGGTGAGTGAGGAGTAGAGAAGGCGAAGTGAAACATCAGTTATACTAACAAGAAGACTACAGAGAAGGTTTTCACACAAGATGTATGACCAGGGAAGGAGAAGTAACACTAATGTTACATGGATAAAAGAAAGCAGGGTCAATAGTAACAAATGTAATTGCCTAGTGAAGTAATATACATTATAGGTCAAATTTTCCACCAATTAGATGGACCAGCAAAAGAAGTCAGATTGGTATGAAAATCGGTAGGTAGGGTAACTAACATGTTCCAATATTGATTTTAAACTCAAATTCTCAATTTTAAAATATTTGCCATTATATCTATCTATAAGGGTTATATGTATGGATTATTGTATTTATTTTCCTTTTTGAATCTATAATATATCATGTTTATCTATAATCCTGTATCCACCAATATTATGAAGATTCTAGATTTTCAAGTTAGTTCAAAGTTAACCTATTGGTAAATTTGTGAAACTAATCCCCATGGACAAATTAATTAGTTAACTAATCTTTACGTTTCATAAAAAAGGATGGATGTTTTATTTGACTTAAATAAGTCCTAGTAAAATCTAGGTTAGAGGAGAAGGGAACTAATATCTTATTCTAGTTATAAATTCATAAGATAAGGGAACAAGTAAGACATTCATAGAGAGTATCTTATATAGAGACATTATATAACAACAACACAAAACCTATTCTCTTATCACGCTTTTACTTTGTTCCTTGCTACAAGAATGCATTACATAAATGAAAGTTACAACTAACACATATACAAAGGGACCAATTATAGACGAAAATTGAGCCATCTCAAGCTATCCTTGAAGTACAAAGTCCTTATATAGTTTTGACCTGAGTCATCATCTCTAAACAACCTACATTTTAGTGGTTTTTTGAACAATAGTAAAAAATGAGGAAGAAATAATAGAAAGTGTATTTGGGTATAAAGATTGGTATGTGAGATAATAATAAATAACTAGGTGTTATGAATGAAACATCCATAGAGAAATGTTTATGTGAAAAAGAGAAATATAATAAGGTAGGGAAGAAGTTTAGAAACAAGTAGTCATCAAGAATATGAGGCATTCAGAAAGATGATATAGTTGACAAATATGATTGGTTGCCTTTAAAATATTCTACAACAATAAAAGTTATCTGAGATATGTATACTATTATGCATACTATAACTATCTAAAAGCACATTTGCAACACCATCAAGTTTTGGGCTATGGAAGAATAAATAAAATTGAATGTTTAATATGAAGAATGGCATGAGAAATAAATCTTAGTTGCTAATACAAAGTAAGGAAAGAGAAATAAAACTTCATTTTCTGGAAGGAGGAATAAATACTCAGTGTCATGAACATGGATGATCATTACTAGGTCTTGGTATCATTGTACACTACTAATCCTAGATGATAATATTAGGAAATCATACATGTGTAATAAATAAACAAAATATAAAGTATAGTTTTAAGCTATAAGTATAAAAGCGATGTGAACATCCAATCTTGGAAAGATTGGTAATAGGGAATATTTTCTTAATGAACGTAGGAAAGTCAAAAGATAATATATGACATTTCAAGGGAATACATCAGATTCTAAAGGGATTACATATAGGGTTTTTCCTCATTGATTAAACATCTGGGTAACTTAAATAGAGTACACGCACATACCTGTCATTAGTTCCAAACATGCCCAGAGTTAACCATAGGTACAATTTGGGGTCCCAAAACACCTAATAATGTTATGCATAAATTAGGTTTATTCTCTTTAATACTTGAACCCTAATAGTGGCTTCTTTTGTTTTGTTTAGTTTGGTTAGAAAATGAACCAAATTAAATACATAATATTTTATCATTCCCAAAATATATTTTTCTACAATTTTATGTTATCCCTTTAATTAATTATTAATGTTACAAGTTTAATACATTTTCAAATAATAATAAAATTTTGAGATAAAAGACTAATATAAAATACATTATAACTTCAGGGAATAAGATATGACATTGACAAAGAAGTGAAATCCCCAGATAAATTCTCATGTGCTGCATCTTAATTTGTAAAGTGAAAGAAAAATAATATTTTACCATGTATCTAATGACTACAAAATTCTAAATAATTGATAATGCAGGTTTGTCACACAATGTTGTGATCTTATCCCTTCTTACAAGAATAATAATTATTGGGACCTCAATCTAAGTAATCAAACCAGCAAGTCACTACTTCTTGACCTCTTACAATGATCAAGTTGGGTTCCTTGTGTCAACTTGATCCCAACAAGCCCCCAGATGGGTTGCATAGTACCAAAAGAGCCAGACTCACCTTCTTCTATGACCATAGGAAGAGGGAGCATGGGAAAGCCTATATATTATCAATGTCATATCACAAAAAAAATGGCCTAGGAAACTAATTTGCAAAGCACATGTTGTCCCAAAACCAACATAAGCTACAGGAGATTGATGATCATGCGTAAATTCATTTCTCAAGGTTGTAAACCTTGAAGGAAGGACTATAAAATAGGATATATGATTTTACCATGAGTGGATGGAACTTGAATGTGTATGCTTCAATTGGTTATTTTGGAGCTCCCGGTGTGCCTTCTGGGTCTTAGAAAAGGTTGAAGCATATAGTTGAGGTGGCTCCAGTGAGGAGGGACAACTCACATTGGGAGAACTAAATGGTCTACACCTATGGGAACAAAGGTGAAGGGAAGTTTTATACTTTTTTAAGGGGATTGTTCAAATAGGAGGAATTTTGTTATTCAAATAGAGAGAGACCGACTCAGAGAACTTAGGTGAAAGGAGTCATTAGTGTTGGGTGTGGAAGTTTTAAGATGAATTCAAGATGGGAAACAAGTGTTTACAGGCCCCTGATGGTGGTTGGATCATAACATATAACATGAGTTAGTTTAGGACACTCTGTGACTCTCATCAAAGGAAGCATGAGACTATATGATCTAGACTCAAGAGGAGGGACGATAATTGTGCTACGAAAAACTTAATCTGAACTCTTCATATATTCTTGTTATATCTAAAAAGAAGTAAAACAATACAAAGAGAAAGTGGAATATTGAATAAACCAAAAAGGTAAATAAGTGGTTAGAGTGATTATCTCTTTTAATTTCATCAATACAATACCTATAGAGGCAAGTCTTTAGGCTTCATAACACCTTGAGTAAATCCTTGTTTTCACGCCACAAGAGCATATTTTAGGGAAATATGGAATCAGATATGGTAGCGGAAACAAAAACTTTACTACCATATTCCTATCTAATAGTAGATCATGTCAACAACTATGTAAGATTTATACTTGGTCCTAGAGTGAGTCCAGTGACTATCCCCTACTACAACATGCTTCAAATTGCACTTGGACAGTGTCAGAAATGGCCTCCTGGTTGATTACCACTGATGGAAATTGACTTCATCCTCCTAATGGGTGGCAGCGGACTCCTCGTCATTTTAGTAGTCCACACAAACCATTAGAAACTCTTGTCATTCTAGTTGAATGGACAAGAACGAGTTACCCCTTCTAGTCAATGTGTCAGTGTTGACTTGCTCTCTCAATTGTCTCTCCCATGTTTTTTGTCCCTTTGACAGATAGAACTTGTCCGGGTTCTCATGTTACCACAACTGTGAGAAGACAACAATTATCAGAGATTATTGTCATATCTCTAGAAAGCATCGACTACCCCTCTATTTATAAGAGGGTCAGTGTCTAGAGTTCTAGTCTGAGCGGGATTCATAAGTATAGAGTTTCATGAATTTTTTGGAACTTGTGAACGTTGAACTGGTCGGTTCACTACTGAGTCGGACGGTTCACATGTGATCCGATTGATTTAGCTCTTGAATCAGTCATTTCACAAAGTTTTCTATCCATAATTTTATTGGAAATTAATATTAGATTAATGGACAACATGATATCATCATCAATGCTTGATCCAATCGTAATGATCAGCCAAATGATTGGTTCACAACCAAAACCGGTCAATTCAGACATCTGAGCCAATCTGTTCACTTGCTGAACCGATCATTTCAGAGTTTTGAATGCCAATATTGGTTCAAATTGACATGACACTTGAATTGATCAGTTTAACACTTGAACCTGTCGGTTGACAATCTAGTTAGTAAATTTTCAACCATTGTTGTTTAAATTGAATACCTAACACTTCAGTAATCAAGTTAAACATCATTCATGAATAAACTCCTATTCCAAGTGTATCCTATGTGTGTGACCATATACGTTCCAAGTTACGTTGGCAGTGAATGTCCATTACTTATTTATGACATCACAAGAAATGAGTTGCATCTAGAAAGACATCATTGCTACCCAAGTAATTTAAAAGTTGGAGAACAACTTTAACCTACAATCTCTGATTGGTGTTATAGTGATCGCATAGTTCCTTTGTCACTAATATCCATATTGAACTCGAGTCATGTAATCATCATCCTCTTCAACATGCAATCCATGTTCCATGAACTAGAGCAGACTGTTTGAGATATATGTAAGCTCCAAATCACATATTGACTCACATGACCATGGCCATGCATTTCTTAGTCTCGTGTATCAAGTCACCAGAATATCATACTCCTATAAGAGGGACAAATCCCATCTACATCACTCACATTCATCCTTATGTGTCACAATTCACCCGAGCACCTCTTAAAATTCATGGTGGATGATGTCAAAGTACATAAAACAACATGTAATGAATGTAGTGATTTCAAGGCTAAGAACCACAATCACCACCATCATTATGAGAGATGATTCTCACTACTAATCATGGTTTCCATGCATCACTCTCAAGGTGGGTTTGTCTAATACATTGTTCTATAACAAGTATATATGTGTTTGGTTTGACATCACATATCATGACTTAATGAGATCTTTCATCAACCAACACAAACTCTAGTCTTATGTGTTACTGATGTCTGTTAGACTTCCCTAATAACAACAGACTAGTCTTATGTGTTATTGATGTGTTATTGTTAAGGTCCTCAACCTGAAGACATATGCCATTGAGTAATATCATTTTTTAGACATTTATTATGTAATAGCATTATCTCATTACTAAATAAAAAAGAATAAATTGGAAGATTGCCTTTATTATTAATCAAATCATTTACAAGATATGCCATTATAATTATCATATGATTATATCTCTGGGCATACATACAAATAGACTCTCACTTGTACTTAGAGACAATTACCCATAAACTTAATTCCAAGTGATCTAACATGACCTTCATGCTTCTGCTAAAAATGTGCTTTTATCAAGGGGTCAGCCACATTACTTTCAGTTGGTACTCTGCAAATCGTCACATCTCAACTCGATGTATGATCTCTCGTATAAGATGGAACTGATGTCGTATGTGCTTGGAATGCTGATTCAATATGGGTTCTTTATCTTGTGCAATAGATCCATTGTTGTCATATTATAACTCAATTTCATCATTGATGCTTGGAACCACCCAAGTTTTGAGATACACTTCTTGTTCCCAACAGTCTCCTTTGTTGCATTGGATGCAGCAATATAATCAATCTCTATTGTAGAATTAGAAATTGTCTCTTACTTGGAACTCTTCCAGCTTACATGTAAAGAGTGGGATAAACCACCCTCTACTAAAAACAATGGTAAACAAAACACAATTGGGATAGCAGCGGAAGATAAATTTTTGACTATATTCAATTTCAAATAAAGTGTACATAAAAATTATCCCAATATGGGTGTACATGCTTTATACAAAAAGAGGATCTAAGTAGAGGGAAATTAGACTACTCCACTATTGTCTCCAAGCAACACATCCATCCGCTAAGTCCAAGCCAAGCTATGATCTTCAAGTCCTAATCATCACCTTGCTCCGCATCTGGGTGGTTGGAAAGACACCCAGCAAGAGGGAAAAACAAAGGAAGTATGTGTTACAAGAATATTCTAACAATGGCAAAGAAAGTTGTAACAAGTAAATTAGGCTAGATATTTGGTGTAAAAAGATATCAAAAAGTATGAGGTTTTTATAAGGAAACTTGCCATTAACAAAATAAATAATGGTTTTAGCATGTCAATTAATATGTCTATCTAACTAAGTAGGGTTGAGGCACCTACCGAACCTCTAACCTTAGGTGAGGGAAGAATAAAAACATTTCCAATCACCTAAAATTTTTAATGGGGAGAATTATAAACATTCCCCTAGGGCAATTTTATACATGCCCTCTATGGGTGGTTGTACATAAGTACCACTACTTAAAAATTAAATAGATCATTCAATTTCATGCTAACAAAATAGTTATGGCAAGGATAAGCAAAAGAATATATAACATGGAAGTGGGGTATGAATACCCAAACAAGAGAATACGACATCTACTTTTGAGGCAATAAGCAATTTAGGTTTCAAGATTTAAGGATTTAGATCAAGTTAAACCTCATAAGAAAGTATGGGTAATGGATTAATGATTTCCCAACTGAAAGGTAGATGCACAAACAAAACACATACCTCTTTTCACACATAAATGTTAACTTGAATAATATACTTTGGTCCACAAAGTCAACTTTTCATCCTAGAAACACATTATTTATATTAGCCATGTCAAAGTGAACATATTCGTTCCTATTGTATTTTTATATTATTATTACCCAATTCCCGACCATGTACTGTCATGTTAGGGTTTATGATTTTAATCTTTGTTGAGATAATATGTGATGCTTTACATATCTATCTTAGTTCTAGTTACCAATATTTAGTCACATAAGTTTATGTAACTCTTATATATGTGGATAATAATATATATGTTGCCAATATAGGTTTAATGATGTGAGTCCATATTATTCCTAATATCATGCTTACCATGTTTATTGGTGTAAGTATATTCCATATGAATATTTATTAGGTTCACTAATATACACATGATTTGATCCAACTAACATGTCATCTAGATATATGTTTATAAAAGTATATTCCTTTACACATTATTATCTCTTTTTTTTACTATTTAATTCCTAAGAAGACAATATCATTAGATAAATTCTTATACATATTTCAAGTTCCCTTGGATTAATTTAGATGAGAGTGTTCCCTAGATCCATATGTATTTCAAATTATCATGTAATGCACCTATATATATATGATTTCTAATGTAAAGGTTACATTAACACAAGGATACACCATTAATGATTCTTAGAGTTCGGTAAGTATACAATAAGCAATTAGGGTGATTCTTTAATCATTTTTGGATATTAATCTACCCAGGTCTTATACAACATCTTTTATTTAATATCAAGTTTCCACTTTAATGTATCATTACAGGTTTGATTTCATGCAATCTAATATTTACATTTGTATACAACAAAGTTGATAGGTAAGATAATTGACTAGTTCATGTTATGGTTTTAAATAACTACATTATCCTTACTCCATTCTTACCCCATCTTTATAATCTATTTTCTAAAACAAAACTATTGAAAATGAAATGAAGACTTACATGTCTAAAGTTACCATGGGGGTTGCATGTCTGGTTGATTCACAACAAGATGGGGACCCAAACACATCATCACGTTCTCTATGATCATGTGACCCAGGAAGAAGCAACATGTAATGAGTCACCATCGTCAGGTTGAATGGAGTTGTTTGCAAACATCATGGTCTTGCAGATCTAGCGGTTGCGAATGACAGCGTCATTGTCAAGGTCGACGACGTTGCACTTGGTGGCGACGATGCCCTGCTGTCATAGTGTGTTGGTGTCGGGGTTGCTCTGGAAGTGGTGTTGTCGGCGTCGGGGCGTCAGGGTGTCGTGGCGTCGCAACATCAGGGCGTCAGAAGGGCAGGTGGTAGAGACGCTAATGCAGCGTCGCGGCGTTGGTTGGGCAGTTGTTAGTGACGTCGACGCAGCGTCGGGGGCTTCTGGACGTCGAAGGTCAGATGTGAAGCTGTTAACGACGCCGACGCAGCGTCGGGGTTGCTGGACGTCAAGTTCCAGACGTCGTTCGGGGAGAGAAAGAAGAAGAGGAGGAGGTGACACTGCCCAATGATTCTCAACTCTGTTTGGTGTTGCTCGCCATGGTTGGACGCAAGGTGAGAGTAGGCTGGGCGGCTAGGGCTTCATGTGTTTGAGGAGAAAAGGAATGAAGGGAGGAAGATATATAAATAGGATATGTAGAGGAAGGGTTGGGCGTTGCCCGTTTTGGAAGGGGGGAAACGTGAGGGAGAGGAAGCAACGCAGCGTTGCTTTACGTTTGCTTAAGGAAAACTGTAATTTGTTTAATCAAATACCACTTTCAAAGCCTATGATAATTAGGATTTTAAATACCAATTCAATTGGGAAAGCAAGCATTATCCAGTTAAACATACAATTTGAACCCTTTACTTTTTAATACATGTAGATCCCAATTGTAACATTAGTTTTCTTTTTTGGGAATTCCAAGTATTTTATTTTATTCCTTTAAAGTAATTCATATTTTCTCTTTCTTAATATATTAGAGACTCATATAATTATCAATTAATGTGCAACTTCACTCTCAAGGAAAACAAAATATATGGAACACGAATTTGTTATTAACTTCATTTGTTTAGTTATTTTAATAAATGATTTGAATATTTTACACATGTTCTCTCTCCTAAATTCACGTTCTCACCAAATATTTTCCAAATTGATTCAAAATTCACCCAAAGGTCTATTTTAACCTATATAACACGAATTGGGCATTAATAATTTTTTTTGAAGACTTTTATTATTTTATTTAATTCATTTACATTATATCACTTATTTAACCTTTTAATTTATTAAAGGCATCTAGAAACATCCTAAAAATATAAAACTTGGTATGCAAGTAATAATAAACGTTAGAAATACATTTTTGATATTAATTAATTTTTATCAATATATATTTAATATTTTTAATCTTTAAGTCATTTTCTCTCTCTTGAATAAAATAAAATATTAAACATTGACCAAATTAAATGCAAATTTTCCCAAAGGATTATTTTTGTGTTTAGAATACGAATTTGGAGTTATTTTTCTGATTTGAGAACGTTTAGTATTTTATTTCACTTTATTGGCATATTTCCTATTTTCTTTTGATAATGTCATTAATATTTATATTATGTTCCACTTTAAATGATACTTGGCCCTTAAGTTAATTTTTGATCAAGGAAACGAATTTGAGTATCAAATTATCCTGATAGGTTTCCAATTATAATATTTTGTGCAAAATCTTTCTCATTATCTTCTTTACCCATTAATTCCCATATTACCTTTAATTATTGCATTTATCTTCTCCTTTATTTCAAATTCGGATTTTCTCTTATTTCTCTTATTCTAGGAAGTGCTAGAAAGTTCTAGGATGAAATATTTTATTCTTTTTATTGCTTAGTGTACAATTTGCATTTTAGGCCCATTATCTAAAGTCTTACTGAGGTATTTGTGCATAAACCCAAATATTGGAATCAAAGGTGAACAAATGTTCATTAAACCATCATATTGTCCACAAAATAAATAGAACAAACAAAGAGGATAGAAATGAGAGGAAAAGATGGAAAAAGAGGACCAAAAGGCAAAATGTCCAGATTTCGGTATGTTACAACACTCCACCCCTTAAAGAGGATTTCGTCCCCGAAATCACTAGCAATTAGGGAAGGGTGAATGTGCAACCTCACATTACCAAAACTTTAGGTTGTTCCTCCAACCATACCACTTCCACCAAAACTTATAATTCAACTACACCTAAAGGTTTAGAAACTTCACATAAGCTCAACATAGGTTGGGTTCTCAACGATAACCTAGGGTTCCACTATTAAGATTATTTTTTAACATTATTAACATTTTCATCTTATTAATCATTATACTCTTTATGATATCACATTATCATCATTATATTTAATTACGTCATTTCATATACACTTTGTTGTAAAAAGGGTTATATTTCATTATTATCCATTAAACTATTTATATATATATATTTCTCATTTATCTTATTAAGGATTTTATCACAATTAGGTGTTACTCAACTATTTCAACATTCATTATTATATTTGATCATTGTCCTTAATAATTTGGATTTATACTTCATTATCCTCATATTACTATTTTATTAATTATAACAAATTATTTTACATGAATATAAGACATTCTATCCAATTTGTCATTAAGCATACAATTATTTCAATTAATGTCACATTAGTTACTTATATTCATATTAACGTTGTCACAATGTCACATTATCATTATTGCTCACATTAATGTCGTCATTAATCATTATTCATATTTATTCCTTTATATTATTGATTTTGCACACTTATGTGAATCCAATTACTTCATATTCACATTGAAGCCATTACATGTATTTTAATGATCAAGGTGGAACATATGTCACATTAATGATTTGATTCACACTAAGTGACTAATAACATGTGTGTATTAGATAACAAGGTAACTTGCATTTTATATTTATGACTTGATTAATATGTGTTTAGATGATCATATATATCATTTATGTGTATCAAAGTATGTTAACAGATTATGGCACTTAACATCATCAATGTACCATGAAAGGCATAAGGGTGTATATGTTAAGGTTAGATGATTACAACTTAGGGTTTAGGTCAACATGACCATTATATTTCACTTATTCATCCTTAGCATGCATTAATTACGCATTACAACCTTACTCATAATATCATTAGGGTTTATTGGTTCATGACATTATTAACATCTTGCTTATTGACAATTAGCATTGATATTCATATTATGTGCATTGGATATTCATTAGGGTTCAGGAATATGATTTATTCCTTAGATGATAATTATGTGTTCATTACATATATAAACAAGCACATTAGGGTTACAACTATTAACTTGTTTGGTCAAAACTAAGGATCCGAGCATACTAACCTCCTATCTATGGAGTTAGGGTTTCTAAAGATAGATTAGATAGACTTCAAGACGTTATAGGGTTCCATCCCCCTAAAGAGGATTTCGTCCACGAAATCTAACCACTCAAACATCATCAACTAACCATACTCCACCCCTTAAAGGGTTTGCCCTACTACACTAGGGTTAAAGGATAAGTCTAACTAAACCATTATCAAGATCCATCATGCTTCCACTGTGCACTTTGATATTCTCACAAACAACCAAACTCCAAGGTCCAGGTTCTACGAATAACTATTCAAGCATATAGTCCTAAGGGACATAAGGAAACTTATCTTGGTATCCATCCTCAAACAAATCATCATACATATGAAACTTAGGGTTCTCAAAGATATCCAACATATATGTCTAAGGTAACTATTGCCTAAAAGCAAACTACTTCGGGAAATTCGTATTGGCGCAGGCCAGGCCGGTATCATATGGGCACGGGAGTCCTCGTATACCAAGCTAGTGGTGCGGAGGAAAATTTTGCCAGCCCCCGAAACCCTGATCCTTTCTAGACACCCTTGCTTCAACTGCATGCCCTAATAGTTGCCTAAAGGCAAACCTAAACAACATCAAGTTATGCATATTTTAATTATAAGCATATTAGAGTTTTATTCATAAAGACTCTAAGGTGAAACTATAAGGTCCTAAATCAACCTATCTTCTACATAGATCAAATCTAGGGCAAACTATGTAATGTATCATTACAGGTTTGATTTCATGCAATCTAATATTTACATTTGTATACAACAAAGTTGATAGGTAAGATAATTGACTAGTTCATGTTATGGTTTTAAATAACTACATTATCCTTACTCCATTCTTACCCCATCTTTATAATCTATTTTCTAAAACAAAACTATTGAAAATGAAATGAAGACTTACATGTCTAAAGTTACCATGGGGGTTGCATGTCTGGTTGATTCACAACAAGATGGGGACCCAAACACATCATCACGTTCTCTATGATCATGTGACCCAGGAAGAAGCAACATGTAATGAGTCACCATCGTCAGGTTGAATGGAGGTGTTTGCAGACATCATGGTCTTGCAGATCTAGCGGTTGCGAATGACAGCGTCATTGTCAAGGTCGACGACGTTGCACTTGGTGGCGACGATGCCCTGCTGTCATAGTGTGTTGGTGTCGGGGTTGCTCTAGAAGTGGTGTTGTCGGTGTCGGGGCGTCGGGGCGTCAGGGCGTCGTGGCGTCGCAACATCAGGGGGTCAGAAGGGCAGGTGGTAGAGACGCTAATGCAGCGTCGAGGCATTGGTTGGGCAGTTGTTAGTGACGCCGACGCAGCGTCGGGGGCTTCTGGACGTCGAAGGTCAGATGTGAAGATGTTAACGACGCCGACGCAGCGTCGGGGTTGCTGGACGTCAAGTTCCAGGCGTCGTTCGGGGAGAGAAAGAAGAAGAGGAGGAGGTGACGCTGCCCAATGATTCTCAACTCTGTTTGGTGTTGCTCGCCATGGTTGGACGCAAGGTGAGAGTAGGCTGGGCGGCTAGGGCTTCATGTGTTTGAGGAGAAAAGGAATGAAGGGAGAAAGATATATAAATAGGATACGTAGAGGAAGGGTTGGGCGTTGCCCGTTTTGGAAGGGGGGAAACGTGAGGGAGAGGAAGCAACGCAGCGTTGCTTTACGTTTGCTTAAGGAAAACTGTAATTTGTTTAATCAAATACCACTTTCAAAGCCTATGATAATTAGGATTTTAAATACCAATTCAATTGGGAAAGCAAGCATTATCCAGTTAAACATACAATTTGAACCCTTTACTTTTTAATACATGTAGATCCCAATTGTAACATTAGTTTTCTTTTTTGGGAATTCCAAGTATTTTATTTTATTCCTTTAAAGTAATTCATATTTTCTCTTTCTTAATATGTTAGAGACTCATATAATTATCAATTAATGTGCAACTTCACTCTCAAGGAAAACAAAATATATGGAACACGAATTTGTTATTAACTTCATTTGTTTAGTTATTTTAATTAATGATTTGAATATTTTACACATGTTCTCTCTCCTAAATTCACGTTCTCACCAAATATTTTCCAAATTGATTCAAAATTCACCCAAAGGTCTATTTTAACCTATATAACACGAATTTGGCATTAATAAATTTTTTTAAAGACTTTTATTATTTTATTTAATTCATTTACATTTTATCACTTATTTAACCTTTTAATTTATTAAAGGCATCTAGAAACTTCCTAAAAATATAAAACTTGGTATGCAAGTAATAATAAACGTTAGGAATGCGTTTTTGATATTAATTAATTTTTATAAATATATATTTAATATTTTTGGTCTTTAAGTCATTTTCTCTCTCTTGAATAAAATAAAATATTAAACATTGACCAAATTAAATGCAAATTTGCCCAAAGGATTATTTTTGTGTTTAGAATACGAATTTGGAGTTATTTTTCTGATTTGAGAACATTTAGTATTTTATTTCACTTTATTGGCATATTTCCTTTTTTCTTTTGATAATGTCATTAATATTTATATTATGTTCCGCTTTAAATGATACTTTGCCCTTAAGTTACTTTTTGATCAAGGAAACGAATTTGAGTATCAAATTATCCTGATAGGTTTCAAATTATAATATTTTGTGCAAAATCTTTCTCATTATCTTCTTTACCCATTAATTCCCATATTACCTTTAATTATTGCATTTATATTCTCCTTTATTTCAAATTCGGATTTTCTCTTATTTCTCTTATTCTAGGAAGTGCTAGAAAGTTCTAGGATGAAATATTTTATTCTTTTTATTGCTTAGTGTACAATTTGCATTTTAGGCCCATTATCTAAAGTCTTACTGAGGTATTTGTGCATAAACCCAAATATTGGAATCAAAGGTGAACAAATGTTCATTAAACCATCATATTGTGTCCACAAAATAAATAGAACAGACAAAGAGGATAGAAATGAGAGGAAAAGATGGAAACAAAGGACCAAAAGGAAAAATGTCCAGATTTCGGTATGTTACATTACAACTCTATTTTTTAGGAAAAACACAAATCTAGACTGTGATCTATAGTCATTTTTTTCAATTTTAAAGTTTTCATAGGTGTAACCATTTACCACCAACTCTTTCTAACCATTGTAGACAAAACTAATCCTTAGTTCTTCTCAAGTACTTTAGGATGCTCTTCATGGTAGTCCAGTGAGCTTCACTAGGATCTAACTTATATCTGGTCATCATGCTCAAGGCATGCAAGACATCTCGACGAGTACATGACATTGTGTACATGATAGATCCAATTGTTGATGCATATGGAATTTTACTCATGTTTTCCTTTCTTCACAAGTATTGCGACATTGAGCTCTAGAGATAGTTACACCATGAGACATGGGTATGTTTCCTCTCTTTGAGTTCTCTATGTTAAACCTCTTCAACACTTTGTCAATGTATGTTCTCCAACTTAGCCAAAGAAGCCTTCGAGATCTATCTCTATAGATCTTGTTTCCTAAGATGTAGGATAATTCACCTAAGTATTCCATAGAGAATGTATTTCCTAACTAGGTGATTACCATCTACAAAGTAGAAATTTCATTACCCATCCATAGAATGTCATCCATATATAATGTGAGGAATACAAGCTTGCTTCCAACCTTCTTGTAAACGCATGTTTCATCTTCATTTTGACTAAAGTCACACTCTTTGATTGTTTTGTCAAATTGAAGATTACAACTCTGAGATGCTTGCTCAAATCCATAGATTGATCTTTGTAGCTTACAGACATTATTTACATCCTTTAGATTTATAAAACCCTCAGCTTGTATCATGTGCACATCCTTGATAAGATTCCCATTAATGAATGTGATTTTAACATCCATCTGCCAAATATCATAGTCATGATAAGTTCCAATGACATGCATGATCTTGATGGACTTTAACCATGGCAACTGGAGAAAAGGTTTCTTCATAGTCAACACCTTGAAGATGAAAGATGTGTATATTGATGCAACCAATGAACCTTTGTATGTTTGTACATTACCACCTCTAGCATTTGTTCTAAAAGGGCCACATACATCAATATGTATAAGACCTAATTTCTCACCATCCCTCTCATTGTTGCCAGTGAAGGGAGTCATTGTCATCTTTCCCAACAAACAAGACTCACATGTCTCTATTAATTTGAAATCAAAAGAGTCTGGTTAACCATCTCTAGGGATTCTAGAGATGTGATTCTCATTCATGTGTCCTAGATGACAATTCCAAAGATATGTTTTGTTTGAGTTATTGAGTTTGAATCTTTTGGTATTAACATTACAAACATTTGTCTTTACACTTAAATCAATTTGCTGAACATTTGAACCAATCATTTCATAGTCCAATTAGTTAATATTCAACCATTATTGTTTAGATGAATACCTAAAACTTTAGTAATCAAGTTAAACATCATTCATGAATAAACACATATTCCAAGTGTATTATATGTGTGTGACCATATAGGTTCCAAGTTATGTTGGAAATGAATGTCCATAACTGATTGATGACATAACAAGCAATGAGTGGTATCTAGAAAGAAATCCTTGCTATGTAGGTAATAGAAAAGTTGGAGAACAACTTCAGCCTACAATCTGTGATTGGTGTTACAGTGATCATATAGTTCATTTGACACTGACATCTTATTTAACTCGAGGCATGGAATCATCATCTTCTTCAATGTTAAATCCATGTTCCTTGAACTAGAGTAAACTATCTAATATATGCAAGCTCAATATCACATATTGACTCACATGAGCATCGCCATGCATTTCTCAGTCTACTTATCAAGTGGCCAGGATATCATACTCTTATAGGAGGGACAAGTCTAATCTACATCACTCACAGTCATCCCCATGTGTAACTGGTGTGTTTCTCAAATGTAGACAAGTTAACTGACAAAAGATGGTGCTTAAGGAGAGAGATAACACCACAAATACTAGGTACTTATGATGCTTTCTATCCCCAAAATGCACCAAAAAGGTTGGTGTGTTTTTCCTTTTGGGGCCACACACTAACCAATTGAGTTTAATTATATGTGATCGTAAGGGGTTTTATCACACTTGGGATCGTTTGAATTTGTAAAACCCTAATAGGCTGCATACATAGACTAACACACTTACCCGCAGGCACAAGGGGTCATGTTATAGTATAGGCAAGTGGTAAGTTAGAGGTCGAACCCAAGAGAGAAACAGAGCACTAGAGATAGGTTAGTTTTGGGACAGGTTCCTACTATGGAGTATAGGTTTTGAAGGTTTGATGGTTGATTTGTTGATTACAAAAATGGTGAACAAGCAAGTGAAGAAGAACAAACAAGAATCAACACCTAAATTGCCCTCGATAGTTAGTTCTAATAAGCAAGAAATGACAGGATAAGAAAGAAGGGAGCAAGCTACACTAAGGAAACCCATAAGAGATCTACACTACACAAAGCTAGAAAACTAGGCAAAAGACTAATTGAAGACCTAAACCAGCAAGAGCAAAGCAATAACAAGGCAAGAAGCTAACTAAGAAAGTAAAGAGCTGACTAAGCAAACACTATCTAAGCAAGAAGAAAATTGGGGGTTTAATGCAATTAAGTGAGGTGTGGGCTGTTTGGAGGATGCACTTATCAATTGGGTTGGGGTGATAATGTATAAACATTACCCTTCTATTTATATTATCAAATGAAACAACAAGCTAGAAGCTAATTAATTGCCCTAAACTACTAACTCACAATGGATACAATACAGTGTGTATAGGGGAACTAGTCTCTAACACCTCCTACATACCCTTACGAGGCTTGATTGGGTTGGGATTTAGATGGAATTAAATTAGGGTATAGTAAAGCCTAGGTTTCTAGGATAGGAACTCTTAGGGTGATTAGGAGTCACAGGTAGTAATGTAGGGTGGAAGTGAGGTTTTAGACCTCACATCACAAACATTCTATCCTTGAGAAGGCTCCAAGCTAATTACACTGAGTGCTCCTATACTAGTTACTTAGATCTCTGACCTAGATGTAGGAGAATTTATTAACATGTAGGAAGGTGAATAGTTAACTATGAATCCATCAAGTAGACATAGGAACAATTCACAAAAAGAGCCACATATAAGCAATTTTCTTTGAGTCTAGGTGATTTCAAGAACACACCACAAAGCGCCGACGAGATAGTAGCTCGGGTGGTTAAG
Organism: Alisma plantago-aquatica; assembly: GCA_963693085.1. Lineage (NCBI taxonomy): Eukaryota > Viridiplantae > Streptophyta > Magnoliopsida > Alismatales > Alismataceae > Alisma > Alisma plantago-aquatica. Next base: position 221,486,794 of record OY856410.1, on the reverse strand, counting down.
AGCCCGGCTCCCCAATGAACGGACCCGGGTTCGAAACCCAGGTTGTGCTCCTCAGAAACAAATTATCCCGTCGTGCAGACCGGCCCACTGTGCGATTTAAAATGTTCCCCCCGGTGTGCGGGTAGTCGAGGGGGGACCGAGGGTTTACACTGCCAGGGGGGTCACGATTGTGGCGCTTCCTCGGGGGTGGTTCTCACGTTATCCAAAAAAAAAAAAGAACACACCACAAAGCAATTCATGAGGAATTACATAGAAATAGAACATAAGCATTAGAAAATGAAATCATAATATTTATATATCATCCCCCCCACTTAACATGGTATCAAAGTATTGTTTTGATCCCCAAACAGCCCACCTAAGGGGCCTAGCTACTCATACAACAAGAAAATACAAAAAGAAAGGAAGAAGAATGAGTAGAGAATTGGTAAGACATGATGAGCTCGGTAAAGGCTCCTCCTCCACCTCCTAGCAGTTGTATCTTGAGAACCTCCCTCCAAAGTAGGTAGATGGCATGGATGTATGGTGGAAAGTGGTCCAAAACCCTAGAATAGGTTATTTGGGGGTGGAGGATTATGAAATGGAGGTGGAATGGAGTGGGAATGGATGGGGGGAAATGGGGGATATGAGAGTGGTCTACTAGTAGATAACCTCAGGCTCCATCCTCCACCTATGTATATATAGGTGGTGAGGAAGAAGTAGCTCAAGTGGAGGTAAAATAGGGAGATCAGTTCAAAAACAATGCTAGGTTTGTATGTAGCACGGGCGTGTTGGGCGACACGGTCGTGGTGGGTAAGGATGAACATGGCTGTGGTGGATTGGAATGGGTGAGGTGGAATTGGGAAAAGGTTATAGTAGAATTTTAGAAATTGGAAGGCTGGTGGCACAGCTGTGGTGGTCACTACGGCCGTGTTGGGTCATGGGTAGCACAACCATGGCGGTCACCACGACTGTTTTGGCTCATAAGTTGGTTGCTTGTTCTCAGTGCCATGGCCATTCTGACGTCTCTACAACATGGTTGTGTTGTACTACACAGTAATTTTGGGTCATGTTAGCATGTCCATGTTGTGATGCATGACCATGTTGTTTTATTTGAATTTTCAATGTCTTTATTTTGGTCTTTGTGATTTTCTTGGGCCAACACGGTCATTTTGTTGTATCACAGCCATAAGAGCTTCTTCATCAACACTTAGAGCTTGTATATTGAGTTTCCTTGGACTTCATTGCTTCAATTGACCTTTGGCCACTAGGGGTGAGGGAGCTTTTGACTTCACGTTGGATCTCTCTAAGGGTAGAGAAACCCTAGGATAATTATTTTTGTCTCTATTCCATCCAAGCATGGTGAAAATACCTAAAAAACATGCAAATAGCATCCATAAGTAAATTTTACACAAATATTCATATTTTAGTAAATAACATGTAATCTAGAAGGTATAGATGTGATTAAAGTGAAATAAGACACATGATAGAGCCCTAAAATAGGGTTTCATCTGTCACGGCACACCCGAGCATCACCTTTATGGCAACCCTTGTTCAAGGTCACAGTTGATGATGTCAAAGTACATCAAACACCATGTGATGAGTGTACTGATTTCAGGTCTACAAACATCAATCACCACCATCACTATGAGAGGTGATTCTTACTACCAATCATAGTTTCCATGCATCACTCTCAAGATGGGTCTGCCCAATACACTACTCTATAAGAAGTACATATGTGTTTGGTTTGATATTACATATCATGACGTGATGATATTTTATCATCAATCAACACACACTCTACTTTTATCTTTTATTGATGTCTATTAGCAGTTCACAAAAACAACCAATTAGGGACATAATAAGAATGCATATACTCATAGAATCTGTGTGATATCATTGTTCAGGTCCTCAAGTTGTAGACATACGTCATTGAGTAATATCATTCTTTAGACATTTTTTATGTTATATCACTTATCATAACTGAATAAAATGAATTAATTGTAAGATTTCCTTTATTATTAATCAAAGTTTTTATAAGATATGACATTACAATCACATATGATTGTCTCTCTGGGCATATGTACCAACACGTATACCAAGTGATTTCTCTTTTAATATGAAGATTAACTGCTTTCCATTTTTTAGGCACTGATATAAGAAACTTTTCTAAGGATTGGACTTACTTTACCTAGGACCACCTTCCCTTCACCTTCCTTATCATAGTATGATATTCATTCAATATTCTCAAGAGAAATCGGAGATGCAGACGATCACAATCACAGTTATGTAACTTACACGTATCATATTCAGTCTATTTAAGTAAGAAAGAAACAAAGCCCAAAGGAGTGAGTAGAGATTGTTTGAGGCAAAATTTCACAAATATATAATAAGGGCCACTTGGTAGCCATGTGAAGCTCGTAGGTGACTCTTATTAATAGGTGAGGGTTCTCATGAGCTAGTATACTCGATTGTGATTTGTTTTATATGTTCTAGAGGTATTTTTTGTGATATAAATATATTTCCACTTCTTATATGTCTCTAATGACTATTTTCACACTACCAAATACTTATAAGAACAATATTATCTAACTAAGAGTATTCATTGGAGAACACATGTAGTTAGTTGGTTGAATTTCTCCTTTTAAAATTCAGCAAATCTGACTCCATGTCTCAATGTAATATTATTTTCTTATTTTTATTGTTTGATTTTGAATATTTATTTTATTAATTTGGTGTTGTTGGTATACATTTTAGAAATATAGTCAAAACCATATTTTCTCTTTTCTCTAAAAAATTTACAAGATGTGTCTCCCTATCTATCTATCTATCAATCTCTCTCCAAACACCCCCTATATATATATGTATATATATATGTATATATATATATACATATATATATAGTGTGTGTGTGTGGGTGGGTGGGTGTGTATGTGTGTGTGTTTGTGTGTGTGTGTTCGTGTACATACATACAAATGTACATATATATAACACACATATGGCCTGCTCTTCTAAGTCCTCCTATTTGTTGAACACTCTCCCCTCAGCATCAATCAACTTATAAATGATATTGTCTGCTTCTCTTCTTTTAAAAGAAGTGTGGTAGAGTTTAGTGATTGTGTCCCCATCCTCCATCCACTTCTCTCTACACCTTTGCCAATAGAATTTTCATCTACTTTCTTCAACTACTCTAGCATCTTTTTCAGCTCTCTATCCTTCACTATCAATTCATGATTAAGAGGGTCGTCTGCCAACTTTTCTCTAACCTCCTTGCATTCACTTTTTGTTTCCCTAATCAAATTTGGAATATTCACTTCATCTTTGGCCCATCTTTTAAGAACAACCTCGGTACTCTCTAGATTTTTTGCAAAGTTATACATCATATTTCCTGTCACTTGTGTTCCCCATCTTTCTTTTATGACATCATCAAAACCTTTCCATTCATCTTGATTATTTAAGAATCAAAAATGTTTTCTTTTTTGTTTCTTTTCTAGTGATCTGAACCAAGATAGGTGCATGGTCACTTAGTTTAGAACCTCCTCCATTCACTTGCACATTAGGATATATTTAGAGCCATTCATCATTCACCAAAGCCATGTCCAATTTGCTTGCTATCCTATCTTTTTCTCCCCTCTCATCATTCCACATGAAGATATAGCCTCCCACCATTAGTAGTTCAAAAAGTCCCTCTTTGTCAAAAGTTTGGTTGAAAGCATCTATCTCTGCATTCAATGCTAACCTTCTACCTTTTTTATACCTACATGCGAACTGTATTGAAGTCCCCAATCACCAACAATGGTAAATCTACATGTCTGATTAGAGAAACCAAATCTTTCCATAGATCCATTTTCGACTTTGCATCATTATGACCATATACATCTATCACCCACATGTGTAAACCTTCATTATTGTAGATCTGAAATTTGTATCATAGACACCTTCCATGCACTTGGCTTCCATTCCACACAAACGCTGGCAGCCTTAGCGCACTCTATATTAGATACCTGCTCCCATCCCTACAAACATAAGTATCTAATACTATTTTTATTCTACACCTTTATTTTTGTTTCCACCAATGCAACTAAAGAATGCCCACTAGCAGAAACCCACTCCCAGATCTCCTTCTTTTTATTCATGACGCACCTACCATTAATATTACATAAGAGCATGTACATATCAAAGTTTTTTGGTTTACCTAGTACGCCTTCCTGGCTCCTTCTTATTGCCCTTCCTCTTCACCTCTTGTTCCTTTTGCTCCATTGCATCACCCATCTTCTTATCCGAATCAGAGAGAGCTTCAAAGTTGTTTGTGGTGTCTAGGATGGTACTCACCCCACTTTTTTTGTGATACCTATTTTCTTGGTCCCTTTCCTCCTGGATAAGGAACAAATTCATCCTCTTCCTATGACGTGTCTTTTGGAGTATTATTTCCTTCCATTGTTGTATCAATGTCCCCAGTTGATGGACCTTCTCACAAGCTTGGGGTCTGTTGATTACCTGTCTCAAACAATGTCCTCTCAACAACATCATCTCCTTCACCTACCTTCTTCTAGATCTTCCTTGTACCAGCAGCTTCAGCCTGCTTCTTCAATTCCTACTCCTGGCACTACTGCGTTCCATGCCCAAAGGCTCGGAATTTGCTGTAGCTAACCACGATATGGTCATACACGATTGTCACCGAATTTGGATATCTCCCTTTTACATTGATTCAGACAATATTCAACCTCCAGCTCCACCAAAAATCTCGGTTCATCATCCTCTAAAGACCATTCATTGATATGTAGGACTCTCCCTACTTATGTTGCAATGGTGTTGGCTGGTTTCTTTGTCCATGATCGCCCAAAAGATTTTAGTGTAGTCTGTGTTGGAATCGTTAAGAAGGCCTCCTTCTATAGCTCATCACCATGTTGGTAGTTCTTGGTGATCACTAGCTACTGGTCGAACCACCGAGGGCCCATGGCCAATGCTGCTTCCTTATCCATCTTCATGGAGAACTGCACGAGGAAGATTTCATTATTGCGTGATAGTAGTTCGAACACACCCTTAGGCTTCCATGTCCACCTCACCCAGGCCTATAGATGAGGATATAATAGATGTTTTCCAAAGGTGTACACCATGATGGTGAACTCCCACATGTTCTTCATCATGTCGAACTCCTCCTCTTCCTATTCAATATGGATCTCTCCTCTTGCAACCCTAGGTCGTGGGAACTCCAGTTCTTTCTCCTTCTTCTTCATTGGTTATTTAAGGACCTGATTCCAGGAAACGCCTTGGTGTCTGGAACCATTACCATCCTCCTTCGATCCCTGGTTAGATCGGATCTTCTCTCCTCCCTTCACAACATCTGTGCTAGGGTTTCAAACCGCAGAGGAGTCCATTAGTTTGTTTTTTGGTGGATTGGTGGGGTGGGAGGGTGGGATGATAGGTTGTGTAGGTGGGCGCCGCCGAATAGAGTGGTCGGGGACACGGATGCCATACCCTAGGGTGCCCAATGATCATAAAATTTCCTCGAGAGATGACCTAGGAGACATCGCGTGCTCATTTACAAGCACATATTATAGAACAAAAGTTTTTAGAAAGACATAGAGGAGGAGGTGGAAATAGAGTGGAGATTTAGGCTTACAAGCATACATAATAACATTCTTACAAGAAGAAACAATTAACAAGAAGTCAAGGAAGCAATATGGAGCATTGGCAACAACAAGTTACTTGGGTCAGATGGTTTCAATACTTTTTCTACAAAAAGACAAGGGATATCATCAAGGAGGATCTGATTGCATATGTCAGTTGGTTCCTGGAAGGAGGCAAGATGGGGAGACAGGTTAATCATTCTTTTCTGGTACTCATTCCTAAGAATAAGGTTACATCTTCTCTTGTTGATTTTAGACCTATTGCAAGTTGTTTGGTATAATGTAAACTTATTGCTAATATTTTGGTTGCTAGATTGAAGATGGTACTTCCTTATCTTATTTCTGCAAATCAAGGAGCCTTTGTGACCAGGAGAAGTATTAGTGATTGTGCTATTTTGGTGGGGAAATTCTTGTTGGACTATAATGTCATGAGAGGAAGCAGGAAAGCATGTCTAAAGTTGTATGTTTCCAAATCCTATAACAGTGTTATATGGGAGAAACTATGGTGGATCATGAAGCAAATGGGGTTCAATGAATAGTGGATTTGCTAGATGAAGCAGTGTGTTGGGACTAGTAGCTTTTCTTTTCTAGTTAATGGCACATCTGTAGGTATGTTTAGAGGTGGTAATGGTTTATGTCAAGGAGACCCCCTGTCACCTCTCCTCTTTGTGATTGTTTTGGAGTACTTTACACAGAAGATGCAGCAAGAGAATTAAAAAGGAGATCAAGCCCTACACAATCCATGTAACAAAGGTGATGACCCATTTGATTTTTTCAGATGATGTGTTAATTTTTCTTGAAGCTAAGTAGTATTCTATGGAAAATATAAGAAATCTACTAGGGGTGTTCGGAGAGAAGACGGGGTTGTGTGTAAATGCAAACAAAACACATATTCCTATCCAAGAACTACTACCATATGGAAGATGGGTTGATAGGTACAGTGGATGTGGAGAGAGAGAGGTTCCCAACGAAATACCTTGGATTTAGGTTGGGCGTAATCTATAGGTCAAGGATTTTTTTGATTGCATAGATAGGATAGAAGAAATGATTAACAAGTGGCTGACACATAAGACATCCATGGTGGGACAAAGAACGCTGATAAAGGATGTTGTTAAAGGACTTCTTATTTTTTGGGTGCTACAAGGGGAGATTCCTAGTTCAGTCCAGGACAGAATGGAGATGAAGATGGAAAATGTTCTTTGGGAAAGTGAGCACCACCCTATGAGATACGCAAAAGTATCTCTCCCAAAAGATGATGGAGGGCTGAATTTAGGAGTACCTAGAGACATAGCAAAATGGGGGACAATGTGGAGAATAATCATATATCAAGAAGGCACCTAAACTTAGGGGAAATGGATGAGAGAGAGATATCCAAGAGGAGTAGACTTCAAGCTGAAGACAAGAGAGGGATACTCACATATTGTTAATGTTATGACAAAGTATGACAACATGTTACAGACTTATTTGAGGCCCAAAATATGGGGAGATGGAGACTCGGAGACTCAAAGATAAGCTTATTGGAGGTGACACATTCAAGGGATGCAAAAGACATACATGTTTATCAGATTTGGACCAGTATATATGTGCTGAAATGGAGTATGTGTGTATATAAAATTATGCATAGTATTGGGAAATACGGCACAGATATAGGCACCAAAAACAAAATTTTATTGTCATATTCTCCATAAATGAGGGGATTGTCTCAACAACTATATAATGGAAAGGATGGTTTCAAAGATATACCTGGTCCCGGAGCAAGTCCAGTGACATATTCTTCATCATTGTAGATGTGCAACTTTTGCCTACTTACTCTTAGACAATATTTGTGCAGCTCCTTGTCTTCACCATAGACACTAGACTGGAACAATGTATGCAGTAGTTCCTACGGTCTACCCACAGACTATGGGCTGACGATGTCCTCCTAGAGACAGGAAAAGGCCACTTCACCTCTACATAACCACCCTAAACTCCACGTTGTGCTACCAGAGCCAATGGGAAGGAGTTGTCCCCTTCTATCAATGTACTAGTCCCTAATATGCTCTCCCACAACTGATTTTCAGTTGTTCTCTCTCCTTGCTATCCCTTCCTTTAATGGGTAGGACTTATTTGGGCTCTCAATTTGTTTCCACAACAAGAGATGAAAACATTTATCAGAGCAAATCAATCTCAATTGTGTGTCTTGGGAAGCCCCCAGTACGCCTCTATTTTAGTAGAGGCTAGGGTTAGGGTTTCCGATCGGTCTGGGAGTAGAAGGGTATGGAATCGTAAATGCTCTAGAACCTGCGAATTATGAGACGATCATCTCGCACATCAAAAATGGTCATCTCATGAGTGAGATGGTCGTCTCGTGCAGTTCCTATTTTGAATCAAATTGGCAATTTGAATCCAATTAATGCACAACATGACGTCAGCACTAATGCTTGATGCAATCAAATTTCCCCATGAAGTGGGCATCTCACTCAACTGAGCTAGTCGTATTGTGACCATGAATTGGATCTCTCTCTCTCATGCATGCCAGTCATCTCACGACCAAGAACTGGTTATCTTACTCATGTGATATGGTCGCCTCATGACATCACATGAGATAGTCATCTTGCTCATGTGAGATGGTCTTCTGGTGCCCCAATTCTGGTAGAATTCAACAATTTAGTTTCTAATCATCCTAACACTCCAAATAGTCAGTCCAACACAAGAACTTGATGATTATGAGTCCAGGCAGTTGATCTACTATTTAATTGAACACCTAAACACCTTTAGCATTCAATCTAAACATCAGTCATGAGTATACTCCTTTAATCCAAGTTTATCCTATGTGAGTGACCCTATAGGTCTAGAATTACATTGCCAGTGAATGTCCATAAAAAATTATGACATCACAAACAAAGAATGGTGCCTAGTCACACATCATTGCTACCCAAGTAATTTGGAAAGTTGGAGAACAACTTCAACTTACTCTCCATGATTAGTGTTATCATGATCGTATAGTTCCTTTATCTCTGATGTCCAGATTGAACTCGAGGCATAGAATTGTCATCTTCTCAACATTCAATCCATGTTCCTTGAGCTAGAGCAGAAGACTGTATGAGATGCATATGAGTTCACATATCACATATTAAACCACATCAGTACGACTGTGCATTTCTCAGTCTCGCTTATCAAAAGGCCTTGGATATTTAACTCTTGTAGGATGGAGAAATCCCATCTACATCACTCACACTTAGTCCACATGTGTCAAAGCTACCCAATCATCACCTTTATCACAACTTGTATTTTAGGATTATGTTTGATGATGTCAAAGTATATCCAATGACATGTGATGAGTGTAGTGACTTCAGGTCTAAGAACCATAATCACCACTGTCACTATGAGTGATGATTCTGACTACCATTCCATGGTCTCAATGCATCACTCTCATGGTGGGTATGTCCAATAGACTCTTCTCTAACATGTACATGTGTGAGGGACTTGATATCATATATCATGACTAATGAGACACTGTCATCAGTCAACATACACTCTAGTCTTATGTATTACTATTGTCTATTTTGCTTCCATGATAATATCTGACTAGGGACATAACAAAAATATATGTGCTCTTATAATGCATATGATCTCATTGTTTAGGTCCTCAACCTAAAGTCATATGTCATTGAGTAACATCATTATCTAGATATCTAATTATGGTTGTGTCATCATCTCATGATTAAGACAAACACAATAGATGGAATTACCTTTATTATTATCAAATCATGTATCGTATGCCTCATTCCAATCATCATATGATTGGCTCTTCGGGCATACATACCAACACATAGTGTACTTGCCACACTTGGTAGGATAAAGGGGTGGAACTATGATGTGTCCACATTGTTCTTACTGTGCAAATAGGAGGAAGAATTTGATAACCATATTGTGGGCGGCTGCAAATTCATAAGAGATGTTTGGGATACGGTGTTCAAGGAGTTCAAAATACAACTACTGTTGGTGGGTGATCGAAGAAGGATGTTAACTAAATGTGGAAATGATGATAGTAAAAATATTTTATTTGCAGTTCTTTTCTACCATATTTGGGAGGAACAGAATGCCAAGAAACACCAAGGTGTTGTTGTCGATTCTATGAATATTTCTGTAAAAAATTGTAAATGTGTTAAGCACAAGCTATACACTTGTTAGAAGAATGAGTTATAGTGTGTTTGTGGTATAACTATGGCCTATATGCAAATCTTGACCTCGTATAATTTTTAGGGGGAGAGTCAGAATATATTTACCTGATTTTGATATATATATATATATATATATATATATATATATATATATATATATATATATATATATATATATATATATATATATATATATATATATATATATATATACACTCGAGTGTATATATATATATATCTATATATACACTCGAGAGAGAGAGAGAGAGAGAGAGTCAGGCTAGAATACACTTGAGTGTACAGATCGCACGAATACACTCAACTGTGTTCGCATATCAAGACTATTTTTTGCAAAATGTAAACCATTGATCTTCATTGTCATAATATAAATAATCTACATACAAATTTTGAGCTCATTTGGATGAGTTTAAGTCACTCATCCAAGGACAACAAAATCGATGTGCGAAACTAATTTGAAATGCATAATTTTTGTAGTTTCTGTAACATGACCTATAAATGTCCAATTCTGCTCAAATTTTGTATATGAGCTATTCACAAGATGTTTTAGAAGATCAATGGATTAGATTTTCGAAAAAGATATTGCATCATGAAAAACTACTTGAGTGTATTCTGCTTTGAATACACTCGAGTGTATTCTAGCCTGACTATATATATATATATATATATATATATATATATATATATATATGGAGGAAAAAGCTATAAAATTAAGTAGCACATTTTTATGTCTAATTCGTTGCGCTCAGGTGACTGTGCTGGCAACTGCGCCTAGGGTTCTCTCCTCTAGTCAACCCTCTTGGGGGGAGGGGGCTTCGGGCTTCTGGTGAGCACCGACCCTTCCCCCTAGGCCTCTTCCTCGCTGAGGTGGTGCGATCATGCAATTGTTTCGGGAGCAGTGGGTTTTGTAGGTTCTTTGCCTAACAACGTGTTTCCAAGATATGCTTGGATCTGGCTTGCCGTTTGCGTGTGGTGGTTGATCGGGGCCGACTACCCATCTTTGGTGGTCTCGGCTGTGCTCTGCCCCTACCGGTGGCTCCTTCGAGTCATGTCACTTCTCCTTCTCCTCTGGCGGTCCTACTTTAGGCATCGTGGTGTTGGGTGCTACCACAGACTGATGGTGAGTTTGAGCAACTCCATGGCGCAACGGCAGAGGGAGAGAAACTGGGATATGTGCGCTGTGAGGATGCTCTCCCCCCTATTTGCAGGGGTGCTTGGGAGTGGTGGTGGGGTTTCTCGGAGCTTTCTACCCCTCACCTTTCATCCTTGCATGCCCTCTCTCCTCTGAGTATGTGCCAGCGGTGCTGTTTGACCCCTCCCCATCTCTCCAGAATGTTGCACCGTTGGTGGGTTTTTGGCCCCCTTCTCAACTTCTTCCAGGGTGTTCTCCCTACCTGTTTGAGGCAGTGCCTGTGTGAGGTTTTGTTTCCTATTTGGTTTAGTTTTGTGATGGTGTGTGTCAGTTGATGGCGGTTGCTGCTGTGTTTGGTTGTGCTCTCTTCTCGGATGATGGTCTTGGGAATACTAGAGATGGCGATCTTGTTCGTCAGTACTGTCTCCTACACTGATATCCTTGGCTCCCACAGATTGACGGTTTCCCTTATAGATAGCTTCTTTAGACAGCCAAAACGAAGAGGGTTCACACATGTAATTTACCTATCGCATCCCAATCTGAGCCTATGTATTATGTCAGTCAAGCAAAGGAGTCTTTTTTGGTACCATGTTGTGAGATTATTATCTTGTAGATTTCGTATGGCTTTCTGGTAATGAATTGAGCTGGTTCCTTCTATATATATATATATACATACATATATATATAAACATATATATATAGCTGCGATCTAGTGAGAAACATGCTAAGGTGAGAGCAGGAGAGGTATTTACATAACATAGTGTCATGGTTTATTTTCAATATATGACTTTGTAGATGCAAAAAATATTATTTTATTTACCTTCACACAAAGAAATTATTGCAATCTGATATCTTATACATGCTCTAATGTACAATATACACATTGTACATCCAACAATCAGCCTAAATCTCAATATTGAGTGTGAGGAGTATTCACTTGTGGTGCATGAAATATAAGTTCTACATTTGTAAAATTTTGTAAGAAGGTACCTAATTAGGTATATTTTTAATCCATACAGTTGGATTATGAAAAATTAATCATTGTATAAGGCTACTCAAATGTTTCTCATATTCTCACCAAGATATATTTCTCACTAGATTGTTGTCACACACACACACACACACACACACACACACACACACACACACACATATATATATATATATATATATATATATATATATAGAGAGAGAGAGAGAGAGAGAGAGAGAGAGTTAGGCTAGAATACACTCGAGTGTACAGATCACGCCGTACACCCCAATGGTGTTTGCCTATATAGACCATATTTTTTCAAAATGTAATCCATTGATCTTCATGGTTACAATAATAATAGGTCACATAAAAAATTTTAGCTCATTTGGATGAGTGTAAGTCACTCATCCAAGGACAAAAAAATTGACGCACAAAACTAATTTGAAATATATAATTTTTGCCACCTTTAGATGCACGACCTATAAATGTCCAAATGAGATAAAATTTATTATATAGTATGTTCTTATGATAATTAAGAAGATCAAGAGTTTAGATTTTTCAAAAATTTATTGCATCTTCAAAAATGACTGAGGTGTACGGTGCCTCCGGTACACTCGAGTGTACACTAGCCTGACTATATATATATATATATATATATATATATATATATATATATATATATATATATATATATATATATATATATATAGATCACCTTTGCTGCCCGCGTGGGTAAATGGACTTCTACTACCTGTCTCAAAGACGTGGTGGCACAGTCTAGTAAATACGAGATATTCACAAGAAAAAGAGCGGCACGTGGAAAGCGGAAAGAAAAACCCCAATTCTGAAGTTCAAACCCTCAACTCTGTGCAGCTACTCCTCTTTCCCTTAAACCCACTGTCTTCCTACTATATAGTTGCTCCGCTGAGTTGCTCCGTCGAGATTCGTTCCTGCATTTGCTCCGCTGCATTTTCTCGGTTGATTTTTGGCTTCTGTCCGCTTCTCCAACCTCTATTCTCCTAGTTAGGTCTACCACTGCCTCTCTCTTCTCCCGCATAGGTCTTCAGCTCTTCAGACATGGTGAGGATAAAGAAATTGTCGAGGAAGACTAGTGTAATGCTGCCATGGAGAAGGTTCATTAAAATTATAAGTGATGACGAAGAAGACTTGGTGATGAGGCACTACAAAGTTGTTGAGCCGCAAGCCAACCAATTGGTTGAAGTGGCAGAAGCACCTGCTCTGAAGGGCAAAGAAAAAGAAACTTCGACTGCTTCGAGAAGAACGCCTTCAAAGAAGAAAGGAAAAATAAGTAATGTGATTGCTGTTGGTGTGCAAGGCAATGAAGGTAAAGAGGATGAGGAACAACCGCGTGATGAAGCGGAGCATGAAGCACCTGCTTCGAAGGGGAAAGAAAAAGAAACTCCAAATCCTCTGAGAAGAACACCTTCAAGGAAGAAAGGAAAAAGCAGAAAGGTGACTGCTGCTATGCAAGGCAGTGAAGGTATTGGGGATGAGGAATAGCCATGTGATGAAGCAGAGAATGAAGAAAGACATGGAAAGTTCTGTTTGCATGTACATTACAAGTACATAAGTAAACATTTTCAAGTAAAAAGTAACAATGTCTGCTAAACGAGCAACGGTTACAACAATAGAGTAACTATATGACGTCTAGAGTAACTACAGAAACGTTGAAGTAACTATTTCACAGCAAAATGTATCTTGTACACTATAAATGTAGCAGTTAAAATGGAAAGTAGTTTTTGTTAAACTAAAAAGTAAAAATTTTAGTAGTAATGAATCTTAGTATGCAGAGGAGGATAGGCAAGGGTCTGATGACTAGACAAAAGGAAATTTGGAAGGGAATGAGGAAGAAAACGCTGTTGTAGAGGAAAAAGAAGAGGAAAAAAGAAAAAGGAAAGAGAAAGGAAAAGGAAAGGCTGACGAAGGTAAGGTTATATGCATTTATAATTGAGTAAACATGTTGTTAATTTCAGAGGACAGTTAATAACACGTATAGTTTAGTAAGTTTCTTTTACAATTGCAATTAAATTTTAATGTGATCAACCTATTATGTAATGAAAATTGTAGAAATCTATGAGTAACTAAATTGACTGAAAAGTAATAAAGAAACAAACCTAAGAGTTACGGTTTGATATATTTGCAGGTGGACTTAAAAAGGTATACCATAGATGTTATACACTAGTACAGAATGACCTTTCGTGTCTGTTATTTAAGGCCTTTCGCGTCGGTTTCAAAGAGGCACCCAAGTGGGCATCACTAAAAATCAAAACCTTTAGCGTTGGTTTTAACACCGATCTCATAACCCTTCCCGTCACCAAAAACATGCCGCAAGGGCACTATAGGTGTCGGTTATTTAATAAAATTGACACTATATCCAAGTCAAAGATGTTGGTGTTTCACAAAAAATGACGTCATAACCCTTCCCGCCACCAATAAAATGTGCCAACAAGGGCACCATCGGCGTCGGTTTTATACTAATAACCGACGCCATATCCCTGGTGCCATGAAGACCCCACCATGACCATGCTTCCTAGCACGTCCATGGTACCTAGCCACATAGATGTCAGTTTTTTTCTAATAACTGATGTTGTATGTCTTTGTTGTCGGCTTTATACTAATAATTGACACCTATGTTCTGGGTTTTTTCCTTATCAGTTTGTAGGCCTGTTGTATGGCTAGTCAGCAAGATGCAAAAGCTATAGTTCAGTTTTGAACTGTAGGTTTACAACATCCATTGATATTAGCCAACAACAGGCCACAAACCTACAAAATAAATAAGATGGACAACAATTCATGATCACACACATGTATAAGAACATTTAATTCATATTATTTTTCATCACACACATGTAGAAACCAGTAGTTCCAGTTCAAATTTCCTCCATTTTCACACACATTTAGCAACCTACAATTCCATTCATTTCATCTCTTTTCACATTCAGACACATGTAGAAACATTCATGTATTGATCATCTTCACATTCACACATATGACAATTCAGAAAAATTCATTCACATTCACACAAAAATAATTATGAGAACAAAGTTTAGAAATATCATTCTTTATTCATCATCGTCATTATCACCATCAGTCCCCAATCATATTTAAAAATTCCCACTAGTTGTAGGGCTTTTACTCATTGTTCTCTTACATCATTTAAGTCTTCCAATGTATAGGGAGTATGTATATCTAATAACTTTTGACCTATAGTGAAGTCAGTTTTAAACACCTATAAAGAGAATGACGTATATATATAATTAATAATGTATAATAAGATTGATATATTTCATATATCTAATGAGACTATATATAATACCTGATGTATGGTATCGATTTTCATTGCGACATGTTTGATAATTAGGTCCATAAATTGCATCACATAGTATGCACATGCCTAGACATTGCCTTGTGTAGCACACTATAAATTGAAACATACAAAATATTCAAAAATACATATGAGCACAGTTCACATAAATAATATATACATTGGAGTCGGGAAATTACTTTCACATTCTCCCAAATTAGTGGTTGTTTCCTTTTCTTGGGGACCTTTCCTCTAGATTTTTTAAACTCATGTAAATCCCTACATGTTAATGTAACACATTAAATTGCATAATTAAATAGTAACGTAATAACAGAGGTTAAAGGATATAAAAATATGAAATATTTCTCACGGGAGTAATGGCCTTTTCTTTGTGTGTCCATATAATGTATTCAATTCCTTCCCCACAGGATCTAGATAATAGAAAGTGAATGTCTTGGGTACAATAACTAGTAACTCCCAATGCCTACCACTAGAGGTAAGAAAGTGAAAAATTAATAACTCAAAATCCACAATAAAAATGTAATTTTCTTAAGTCCAAATTATAAGCAAAGTAAACGTACTTAACATTGAATGGAGTTATTATCACCATCTTCTTTTTTTTACCAAAATATTTAAAGCAGTAGAGAAATATGAAGTAATTGATGAAGGGTCTTTATCTACAAGACTAATCAAAGAAGGAACCAAAAATCCCACATGGGAAAATGAAAAATCTATACATATCGTGTATAAGTGGCTGCAAAACATGTATTATGTATGCTTTAATATATAAGAAACCAAATCACCGTATATAAAACAAGGTATATGGATGTATAAATAAGATCTCACCATATCCATAGCTCTATCATAGATGTATTCAACCAATCATATCGAAATAACTCCAAAATATCTTGTATAAATAGATTGTTATTGTATGATTGATCTGCAGCATCCTCTGGAATAGAAACATTTATAGGGCTATTTGGATCATGTTCACCTATCCATGCTGCCATACCCCTACAATTAGGACCTAACAAGGCATGTAGATCCCTTGGAAGCCAACTTGGTACTTCAGGAGGTGGAGGTCGAGGCCGAGATGTAGCGGGTGTCTTCCTTTTGACCTGTATATATAATTTTAGATCAATTGACTCATAGATTCACACTAACAAATTAACGCAATGTAAATTTACCATACAATATTAGTATAGACGACATCCACTTTGGGCCACAATATCACTCCGCCTTCTGCCTCACCAAGCATTTCAGAATCTGGGTGGGCATATGGCAATGGAAGATCCCTCCAATTAAGGAGTGCATGAATGGAGCTCACACGAATTGCACCATATGGTATTGGAGTCCCATGAAACATGTCCCCTAGAAGGGGTGGGTAAGCCTCGGCCTCTGCAACAATATATTCTTGACTTTTTAGACGGCATGGCTTCAACCCCTACAAATTTACATAAAGAATGTTATATACATATATACATAAACATATCATCTTGAAAAGACTAGCTACTATGTCATAAAAATACTTACAACGGACATGCTAGGTGGGTCTACAGGATTACTCCCAACCTCTGCAGTAGGAGAAGAGTAGCACGCCACAAGTACTGTCTGAGTGGCAGCCTGAGACGCCTGCCACTTCACCATTGCTTCTTGGATTCTCTTATTAATTAACTCATCTACATATACATCGACAAAAGAAATGCTAGATTTTGATTATTGAATTCCCTTTCGCAATAACATTCTAAAAAAAGAATAGGTTACCTCAAAATTTGATAATCCCACTTTTGGAACATGTTTGCGTTGTGATGGCCCAAAGAATGCTTTTAAGCCCACACCAGTGCCTGCACCCCTAACACGTCCAGGATGTTCTAGGTTACTAAGAGCAAGTGTCAATTCATCCTTTATGCCCCTCAGGGAAGAACTTGCCTTCCTTCCTCTACTCATGAAGCTCCCGCTAATTGCCATCAATAGAAATTGGTAAGTAAACATAACAATAATCAATATCAATTGCTCTAAGAGTTGCATTTTACCATTTTTATAGCCGCCTCAACATTTGCGGGCTTGGTTATATCTCCTTTCTTGTTTTGCCTCCCATCTATCCACATAGTATGGTGAGGCAGAGGTGCAGGACCAATAGTAGAGGACTCTGTAGTCTCTCGAGTAGGAGCAGACTGAGCAGTAGACTCAGCCTGTAGTCTTAGGCAAACACCTGCATAGCCTTTTGGACCCATCATGTGGTCATGCACATTTAGTGCACGCCTTTCTCTTTGAGCATCGCTTATAGCCTTGTTAGTAAGCACATTGATTTGGTTAGTAACAGTAATGGTTAATCTTGAATAGGTGAATACATAAGAATGTATATTAATTAAATTGGGAGTGGCACTTAATACCTTGAATTCATCAGTTTTTATTTTGGTAGCAAACTCCTCCCAGTCTTTGGGGTCCAGGTAGTTCCATTGCTCAGTGGTTGGCTTATTCCTCTTCTCAGCATCTTGAATGTAATCTCAGGTGAGATTTGTCCTATAGTTCCTTAGGACCCTCCCATAGTGTTGCATCACACATTTATGATGCAACTTTTCATCCAGTTCAAATACACTCTACAAAATAGAATTGCTATTAACTAGTATCCTAAAAAATAGTACAAAATAGAATTACAAATAATAATAACGCACGCATAGTTCCTTCCATACTAAGTCTTTCTTCCCGTTAGGAATTGTATGCCAAGATTCTACATTAGGACTATAATGGCTACAAGTAAGAACCCCAAGATATGAAATAAATGAGTTGTGGTTCACTCCAACTGGATTTCCTACATGATCAAAATTCACAACCAGTTTGGGTCCATTGCCCCTTTGTTGTAGTAACTTGTTCATCATAGTGATGCCCTCACTTTTTAAAAAAAAAATTTGCTACTCATCAAGTGCCCCAAGTTCTTCAGGGGGTACATCATCAACCTAAAATTTGACAACATAAACACACTTATGGGATATAACTATAAATGGACATATAGATAGAAATATAGGATATATTTTTAAAACTTACATTGTGAGGTGGCGCATTGATATCCTCACCCTCACGGTAATCATCATCACGGTCATCATGCTCATGCTCAGCCATCTAAAAGTGTCATTAAAAAATCAAACATTTAGCAATTGTCATAACTAGAAGATAATAAAACATTGTAAAGATCACATTCAGAAAAATAAAACATATAAAAAATATAAGCATGCATGCCTCTAATATTGCGATCTTTTATCAATTAACAATCCTTCATTGTGATATTTGTGCACATACAAGTCATCATTAGGTTCAATATTTGGTGGTGTTGGAAACCCAACTGAGAATGGACTGGAGTCATCATACTTATCATAGTACTCTTCTTCATTTATAGGATCTTCAATGAACTGTCTCTTACCATGAAGAACAAACGACCATTTATCATTTGTAGGATCATCGATATAAAATACTTGTTTTCCTATGATGCCAATATGATTAGTTCACCCTTCTCGCCAATCTTTTCAAAGTTCACTAATGTGAAACCCAATTCATCCACTATAACTCCTTTGGTGTTATCAACCCAATTACATTTAAAGAGCAGAATTTTGAAATCTACGTAGTCAAAATCCCATATGTCTTCAATGACACAGTAATATGACATTTTAGCTTCACACGTATTCTTATCCTTTGCACTTGCAAAAAACAATGAAGATGCTTGAAGGGTGACCCCACTATTTTGGATGACACTCTTATCATCTTGACTCTTTGTGTAATATGAGAATCTATTTATGTCAAACCCTTCATAACACATAACATTCAATTTTGGTTTAAAGGTGAGGCATTTGATAGTTTGAGTAAGATTATTTGGTGTTTGAGATAGTTGATATAAGACTTTATCTTCAAACCACTTAATAAATGTCTTGTTATGCTCTCTAGCAAGCCACATTGAATTGGCTCGAGGATATTGTCTCTTGATGAAATTGGTATGTTCCTCGATATAAACACTCACTTCATCGATGTTGTGTAAAATATATAAGTGACCTTGTTCCAACTGCTCACGGATGATTAATTTCATCTGTGATCCCAAAATTCCTTTGTCGAAATACTCCTCAATATTCTTGTCATTAACAGTAGTGTCATTACCACTCAGAATGTCATTGCAAAAATCCATAACCTCTCTCGACACATTACCCTCAATAATACTCCCTTCAGGCCGATAACGGTTTCAAACATCACCTTTAAAAATGCTCATGTATCGTTCAAAGGGATACATCCAATGCAAGAAACTTTGGTCCCAACATTTTCACTTCCCTATTCAAGTGGACAACAAGATGTACCATGATATCAAAGAATGAAGGAGGAAAATACATCTCAAGCTGACATAGGGTAACAACCACTTCTCTATTCAATTTATCAAGAGTATCAGGGTCAATAACTTTGTTGCACAGACTGTTGAAAAAGAAACAAAGTCTGGTGATTGCAAACCTTACATGCTTCGGCAATATAGATCAAACTGTCATGGGCAATATTTGTTGCATTAGAGTGTGACAATCATGAGATTTAAGACCTATCAACTTCAAATCTTTTACTGATACCAATCTATATATGTTGGATGAGTAACCCTGTAGCACCTTAACATTTACCAAGAATTCACAAAAAGCTTTATTCTCTTTTCTAGACAACGTGTAACAAGTGGGAGGTAAGTATATTCTCTGATCTCTACTAACTACCTTTGTTAATTTTGTCCTTATTCCCATTTGACGTAGGTCCAGTCTGGATTTTTTCCCATCTTTAGTCTTACCTAGTATACTCAATAGAGTACCAATGATGCTATCAAAGATATTTTTCTCAATGTGCATGACATCGAAACAATGCTTGACTGCCAAAGAACTCCAATAAGGAAGATCCCAAAATATTGACTTCTTCTTGAAAAAATATTTTTCACTCTGTGTGTCCATGGTACATTAAGATCTCTTACCAAATTCATAGGCAAAGTCTTTTACTCTTTCATAAACAACCTCCCCTGGTATAGGTTTAGGTGCACTCTGTAACATAATGGAATCCATGGTCTTTCCTGCAATTTACCCACTTTTGAGCTTTTCCTTGCATTCTAGTCCTTTTGGACTAATTTCATAAATTTCCCTTCTTTTATATTCTTTTTGGACTCCTTGTGCAATTTGAGCACAGTTCAAGGTTGAAATTACCTTTTTCCCTCATTTATATAAATGGAGGGGTGTTTGCACAAATAACTCACACAATGAAATAATTGGGGTCTTAATATGCAAAATGTACACTTAAGAGAGCAAATAAGTGGATAATGTTTATTTGGAGCTTTTTGGATAAATATATTAGCAATAATGTGTATTTGAGTTAATGTATGAGAACATTAACCTTAATTGTTTCTCTCTCCTCAAAATATGATTTTAATTCATGAAAATATGTTATTTTGTTGAGAAATGATTATTGAAATCTTAATGTGTTTAATATCTCGAAATTCACTTATGCAATCCATTAAAAGAAGAGTTTTCATATAATACATTCATTTTAATATATTAATATACACTTTAATGAGCAATATATTTATTAAGGGCTTTATTGAATATAAATACGAAATATAATTTCATAGCATCGTTCTAAATGCTAATATGAACCTATGGTCCAAATTTGGGGTCTTTTGAACTTCATTTGATTCCTTAAATGGGTTTTATAAGCTTTAATATAGTGTAAGAATATCTTTTAATCAGTTTCATTTATATCAAATCGTAACGCTATGATTTCCCCTTGTCACGCGACCTGGACAATAATCGTCTACGATCCAATGGCCGTGAGCTGACCCGCTCTGATCTGATGACAACCAACCCTCCTTCAACCTCCGACCAGCTGAACAGGCGAGCCGCTGTACCCTTCTTGACCCCGCTCTCCCTCTCCTGCCCACCATTTCATGAGATTCTTGTCTTGTTGGCTTCGTCTCACATCGACGGTTCAAGTGATCCCTTGATCGGCCTTTATGGTGCCTTCTGCAAGAAACGCCCAAGTCGCTTCTTTCCCCCCTCTCCGCCTATCTTGCACATAGGGCGTAGACCCTTCCTCACGTTTGTTTAAGGGTTGAGAAATGACCCTCATGCTTCAAGCCTTCCTCCACTCCCTCCAATTTCTCCCCGCATCCCATGGAGCTCTCTAACCTACTCAGTTGACTTCTCTGGCAAACTCTGCTTCAGCGCCGCTCTCTCTTCGACCTCCAGTTCAATTAGATGTGTGGGTAAGCTTCTCCGTTTCTCACCTCCTGTTGTTTCCTTTTAGTTTTTGATCTCCAAACGGTTCCCCTATTTCCGGCCAGGTTGGGCCTTCTTCTTCTGCTCCTGAGCACCTGGGTGCGTGGGTAGGAGATCTCTGTGTTTGAGGGGAACTAGGGAACCCGTTCCCAATGTCTGTTCTCCGTTACACGCCCTGATGGCGAGTTGAAGCAAAGCAGCTCGATCTCCTGTGATCCTGCTCACGCCATGACCTTGGATGGAAGAAGCCAGGTCATGGAATGACCAAGAGGGTCATCCACATCCAATGTAATGATTTACAACGTAGGGGCAATCTCATAATTGCACCTTGAGTTATGTTTCTCGCTTGCAAGGTTTTGTTGTATACGAATGACAGAACTTCCCTTAGTGTTTCAATCGATTTCATTTTATATGAAAGGGCATTTTTGTCATTTCACCTATTATTTACATCGATTTACATTTTCATTTAAATTACTGTCACGCTATGGTTTTTCTTGCATTCTTATTGGTCGATTTTACTTAATTCATAGTAAATCGATCCAGGGTCAAAAAAATGCAAATAAATAGTCAATGGAAAGGATTTTTCATGTAGAAACTAATTTTATGGTTTTTGAGCCATGATTTGGATTCCTTTTTCAATTATGCCTTGAATTCCGTTTTAAGTGTATAAAATGTTCTAAAATACATAATTAATTCATTTTAACTCCATATTGGAAAATAAAATATGTTTTATTATTCCGGAGAATATGACTAATCTGTTGGGCTAGATTTTGAACCTTAAATCGTGGTTTTGAAAATAAGTTCCAAAATTAGGGTTTTTCATATACTTTATGCCTTAATATATTCTAATACATGATTATGTTGGCAACTAGGGAAAAATGGAATTGGATAAAATCAGATTGGTGAATGTGATGGTAATGAATTGAAACTAAGGTATGTGAAGCCTATTTTAGTATGTGACACCTATTTATGTATGTGGCTCCTATGTATGTGACACCTATTAGTAAGTGACATCTATGATGAATGTGAAATCTATGTGGAATGTATATGTGCAAATCACACCTATCCTCATATTGGGCTTTTATCCATCCCTACCTTCATTATGTGCTAGCCTTGTTATCCTTCTAATTGCATTTATTGGCTCTTTACTTATTTTATGCTTCTAAGGCCATTGTGGCTCATTCATTTTAACTATGTGGATCTTGATACTACATATGTTGGCTCATTTACTTGGAGTTCTTGGATATTGTTGTTGCCTTTGTTGGCTCCTTTATTTCATGGGTTTTATTACCAAATGCTATGATGCAAATGTTACTTTTATATTTTCACTACTGCCAAGTGAACTATTAAGCATGATGTATTTTAGGCCAAATGACAATGTAGTGTACATGAGTACAAACCACCCATAGGGCACTGAGGTTTTAGTCCTCCTATCAGGCACTGGGGTTTTAGTCCCCCTGCCATTTTATATTAGGCACTGGGGTTTTAGTCCCCCTGCCATTTTATATTAGGCACTGGGGTTTTAGTCCCCTGCCACTTTATATAGGCACTGGGGTTTTAGTCCCCCTGCCACTGGTGAGGTTCGGTAGGTGCCTCACCCTACATTGAGATGACTTTATGTCTTAATATATTCATGCTATGTGATTGTTATTGTGGTCATTATTTATGGCAGTTTTCTCTCTCTTACTCATATACTTGCCTCAATTCTTTTAAAATCTTTTAGTGTAGAGATCCTTTTATATTACAATGCTTTAGATTATTCAATTGTCCTATTTCTCTTGAATAACACATACCTTTATCTTTCTCTTGCTGAATGACCCCAACCATCCAGGCTAGGATCAGAGTGCGCATGGAAGCTTGGTGAACCTAAGGCTAAGGATAGGACAAGAAGAAAAGGAACATATAGCTTGCATGTTCATAGTTGCCTTTATATATTAAGTTGTTTTGTTTGGAGACAATAATAGCTTAGTCTAAGTCTTCCTCTACCTAGATCCTATGTTTTGTATAAAGTTGTACTTCCTTTATGGAAATTTTTATAATGTACTCTTTATACATTTTGAATAAAGTCAAGTTTTATTTCTTCCGCTGCCACACATTTGATGTAACAACCCCACCTCCCGGTAACCCCCACTTAAGGGAGACCCGAAGGAAAGAGTCGTTAATAAATTAACAAGATCAAAGGTTCGACAAATAATCAGTAATAATTAATAAACTTAACCAACTAAACTGAAAACAGGTATAAAATAAAACTTGTCTTACCTTGGGAAAACTGGGATTTCTAAACTTCTATCCATGAAGATGTTAATCTAACTAATCCTCCTGTGCATGTTATTTCTCATTCAATTCCACATATGTCACTTTACTGTTTGTTCTTTCATTTGTACCTAAAATGCCGACAAACAAAACGCCGGTCAGCCGAAGCTGGTATGTGGGGGAAACAATAATTGTGCAACTATGTTAACAATGTAATCAACCAAATATCAGTTAACAACCAAGATTACGTTTTAAGCAATACTACTCAATCCTTGCCTATCCCCTTTCTCTGTAACGTCCCAGCAGTGGACATGGATACCACCTCTCTCATATGGTAGATCCTTACCCCCATGGCCCTACCACACAGGTAGCTAATACCTAGGGTTATGGAGTCGCATGGTCCTACCCAAAGGTAGACCAATCCCTGACTCATGATGACTTGATGGACCTACCCCATTGGTAGCCATTTACTAAGTCATTTAATGACCTGATGGACCTACCCTCATTGGTAGCCATTTACTAGCTCAATCTATAAAGCTACAGAGGGGACTAGGATCTGAGCTAGTAGGCATATTTCTTATGTGATAGTCATATTCACATTATACTTTGCATGAATTAAATACATCCAATAGTTTAATTCAAGCCACGATGGAAACATCGATAAAATCTTGGAAAACTAATTTGGGTAGTCATAAGCGTAACCACATACCTGTACATGTAGATTCAGGTGCAAGAATAGTCCAAACAACAATGAGCAAGCAAGCATTCAATAAGACCCTGAAACAAATATACAATTTCCTTTTATTACTCGTGTCATTAAGATCTATTAAATCTAGCTCGCTTCTTAGGGTTTCTAGTCCACTTTTAGGGTTTCCATTGCAATTAGGGTTTCCCTTCATCTTTTATTATTTTAAACCCTAATTTAACACAATTGATCACAAACCCTAATTATTTCCACATCTATTCCTCAATTCTGGATTAAAAGCATATTTAACCATTAATTAAGCTCATTAAGCCTCTTTTTATTAAAGCTACTATTTTTATCCTTTTAATCCATGATAAGATCATTATATGCATTTATCATCAATTCATAGTTCATTACAGTCCAAATCACATATGAACTTAATTTGCCATTAATCCACCTTTTTATTCATGAGAAAACCCTAATTACATCATTTAGGGTATTTATCCATCAATTAAGAACTTTAATGCTCGAAATAACTTAGACTTAGCATATTCTAATTTTAATCATGGAATTAATCAATTACAGCCATTAATAGTCGAATTAGTCAACATTAGGGTTTCAAGGCCCATTAAAACATATTTATGCACAAGAAACTCTAAATTACTAATTATATGCAAAGTCCATCCTTATTCTTCCTAATATTCATTTTTATCATTAACAAGATAAGATCAACTTTAATCATACCAAAATAGGGTTCTTTAACCATTAACACATTAAAGTTGATATCTTCCATTATTTTTCATATTACATAAGGAATCAGACTTCAATTATATTTTTATTAGATTCCCCTCATTGTTCTGAGCAAGATTCATATATTACATGTCCCCAACCGAGCTTCCAAAATTTATCTATGAATTTTGCATTAAATCACTTACTTGGCCAACCGGAGGGCGCCACGTAGCCTTTGTCCATGCAGGCGGCCCGTTTGAAATTAGAACTGAATGACGCTTCTACCCTTCACTTAAGCAGGTTGGCACTTCATACATCGGGGGTATAACCGTCCAAAGTGTCTCTTCCTCCTTCAACCTCCAGCAGCTCGACGGATGCTGCCCTAGCCGCCGAGGGTAGGGCTACGTCATCCTCCTGCCGCTACTCCCAGGCCCAAAACTTGCTGCCAACTCCTGCCCCGGCTCCGCCCAACCTCGGCACACGCGAGGGACCTCTCAGGTCGCTGATTGAGCGACTGTATAGTCCAGCTAGGCTCCTCCACTCATGGTCGACCTGCAGCCATGCAACGACTGCCGTGCAAGCTCCAGAGTGCGAGGGAGATGGCGGCGCTCTTCGTGGCGTCGTGGAAGCATCTTGTTTCCACTAGACCTCCGCTCGTGGCTCCTCGTATCCCAGGGGGTGGACTACTCTATCGATTAGGGTTTTCAAAAAAAAAAGATGAAGAAGAGAGGATTTCGTGGGATCTCTCTCTGAACTGATCCAGAGGATTTCCCCCTTATATAGGGGTGGTTATCCACACCTAAGGACATTCATCCACGAATAGCAAAGCCATTTTCCTATTAGGAATGTGATTTCCTTCAAGGAGAAGCAAGATTCTCTCTCCTCCATACCTCTTTATTGCATGGATAATTAGGAATTCAAATTTTCCTCTTCTTTATTCTTTATGCATGCCTTTTAATATATTGGCCACGAAAATATATTTCCTTAAGTAATGAATACTTCCTTTTTAACAATATCTTCTTAATTCATTAATAATGTATTACATTATTCTCTTATTTTGCTTCATTGATATTTTCTCTTTCCTCTTTCTTCATTGGGATTCCTTGGATCCCAAGAAACTCTAATATTTAGAAATTCCTTCATGAGGTTACTTATTATCCTTCTAGATGCATCCATATGCATTATTCTCCACTATATCCCATTATCTTGTTTATTTCTTATTAAAATGGTTCCTTTTTGAGGATTTCTCATTATTTCTCTTTTATTTTCCTTATTGATATTCCTTTTATCATTAGGAATCATTGGGATATGAAATCCCACTAAGGATAACTCGATTGCACCTCTTTTCACTTGTTTTCCACATATTACCATTATTTTCAATTTATTTCTCGATAAGGAAATATTTAATTGATCTTTTCTTTTATTATTGTATTCTCTATGCCACCTTAGACTCCTTGGAACCCAAGGAACCCAAGAGGCACGAAATCCTTCCTTGGATTTTCCTTCTAGAGGTTTCTACCTCTTTCTTTTCTAAAATATTGAATTTCCTTGTTATTGGGCCCAATAGCCAATAAAGCCCACAAATCAAACAACAAAGCTATTTTAAATGAAATCCATTTATTCACAACAAAAGACATCATTATTTGTTCATTTATCTTTTTTATGAGAAATTACATTTCTCAGCAAATGAACCCAAAATTGGGGTTGTAACATCCTTCCCCTCTTATAAGAATTTTTCCCTCAAAATTCCATCAAGCAAGCAAACAAACAGGATAAGTCTTCTTATGTCCATCAGGGCTCCCATGTGGTTCACCCTTTCCATGGTGTTTCCCAAGAACCTTCCTTATCTCATTTTCTTCCATCTGAGTTCTTTCTTACCTTGGTATATCGTACCCTCATAGGTGACTCAGGACTTTCCAGCCTTTCAAAAGCTGAATAGGTTCAGGGCTCAGCACCTGGCTTGGGTACCTCACATAGTTCTCTAGATCGGACTCATGCAACACATCATTTTATCCTGAGGGGTAAGGTTACACAACCATCTCCACCAATCCATCTCAAATGGACCCATATATCGGGGACATAGCTTTCTCAGCTATAGCTTAGAGGGGTCAGATTTTCACATCACATACTCTCCCACAGTGAACTGCATGTCAGTCTGCTTTGCATCAACTTGTGACTCATGTCACCACTGGGCTCTCTCTCAGCCATTGCACAATCAAGTGACTTCATCTGCACACACTGTGGTTCTTTTATGACCTTCGCGAGGCCTCCTCCACCAACATCATCATAATGAAGTGGCGACCGACACAACCTCTCTATAAGACTTCTTGCATCCCGATAAAGGCTATGGTGGCTAACATCACATCTTAAGAATTGTCTCTATGTATCACCCTGAATGAGCACACATGCTCTCATCAGACCCTCTAGTCTGGATCATATTGTCCATTAGTATGGGGTGATAAACTGTACTATCATCGATTTCTTCATGTATCCACTTCCACCTCATGGAAGTGATCCTTTAGGTCACATCAAGAACTTTTGAGTTTGCATTATGGTGTAGTTGAACCGTCTCTTTTTCTCTTATGTAGTTCAACAAAACTTGTCTCTTGATAGTACTCCTTCTTTCTCATGTCATCTAGGTAAGGCGATCTACCATAACCCATATTGCATCTTGACCTTCCTTGGTTTAGGGGAGACTCACAACATCCATAGTGATGAACTCCCATTCCCCCTCGGGAACTCTTTATACTATATATCCATGTACTGGGTTACTGGTCTTTGTCTTTCACCTCCTGGCTTGCATGGCCACATGCTACATGCAACTTTGTTCTAAGCATCCAGAATGCTACCATCACTTACTATCTTTGTAGTACCAAGGTATATCATGTCCTCCTATAATGTTATGATTCCTCAATCTTGATACCTCGGAAACCCTAAACCACTCTCAAAAGGGTTTTATTATCTTCCTATCCAAAGAAGTGTATGTGAAGTTCTATCACCATCCTTTTACTACATCAATCCATTAACTTGTTCAACATATCTTGTTACCTCTATGTGTTAGCCAAAACACATCCTCTTTCCAAACATAGGGTTAGTCGAACAACCTCAACTTCTTCTAGCTTCCAGCTAAACTAGGCACTATATCTCAACCAGAGCATTCATTACCACTTCTTAGGTGTTAGGTAACATACACCTCCATGTATTATACTTATCATCTCATCTCAAACTCTAAGTTTGCCTTCATCAAGAAACTCTGAGCTCATACTAATGGTGATGAAACTCAACCTTGTATCACTTGCAAAATCCACATAGCTCATGCAAAACCATCCTTATAAGATGACTACCTTATCTCTCTTAGTGTTTGTAAACCATCCATGTATTATTCCTTCCACCAAGGTATGTTATCATCTCTATCCTCATACCTTGTAGCAACGTTCCAACTTACCTCATCTTTATCCTTGGTGTATGGCATGCGTACTGTCCTATCTCTCCCTCCCATAATAGGAAGAAATAAGCATTTGGCGGCCGTCCAAATACAGAGTTCTTCCCATTCCAGGAGTAGAGATGGTACATCCCACCTTGCCAGTACACCTTTAAAACTAAGTTGAAATGTGCAACTTATGTCTCTACTTCTCAATCATCTTGGTATCAAAGTTACTTCCATGGGAAACTAGTCTCGAACCTACTTGGGTTACTACACAATCCTTGGTCATCTCCTCTAGGTCTATAGGGTGTCGGCACTTTTGGGGTCATCCCTCTTCCCTCATGCATTAGAGAGTACCCTACTCATCTGCCCTTTGGGTCCCATGAGTTTATGAAGGTGATAAATCTCCTAACCCATGGCCCTCAGACAATGATAGCTGTTTCCTCCCGACCCTATGGTCATGTGCAACTAGGGAATTAGGAAACTCCTTCTTCCATCGGTCTTATCCCTACCTGACCCTAGGATAGACTTAGGATTCCATTATAGTACACGTTCAACTTAGAACCTTACCCAAGCATTCATCATCTCTCTCCGCATTCTCGACTGACTTTCATCCCTTCATAGGGATCAAGGCATCCTGCCTACCTCGGACAGGCCCCATACCAGTTACCTCCATGGTAAAACATCCACATGCACTTCGAGATGGTTAACTATGGGTCTACAGGTTCATTCTTATACCATGTACTTTGCACTTAGCTTCTCAAGGTCCTATGAAACCTCTTTAGGTTATCTCAAAACCAACAAAACTGGTATACACCCTACCAAAGGGTCCCTCTCCCAAGATGGGAGGAAACTACAACTTTTGACGACAAGGTCACAACTGTCCTAAGGGTTTACCTTCTCATGACTCATGAGCATGTCTAACTCGACAGCGATTAAAGCACAAGTTGATCACCTATTAAACCATGCTAGGTCATACTTGTTCTCATCCTCAACATTAGTTCAACTTAGTTGCGAGGGGGGTTCATCAAACATACCCTCAACTTAAGGGGTTTCCTATTCCTCTACCCACGAGGAGTACCATGCTTGAAATTATAGAGACAACCTCATCATGAGCATTGGGTATACTTCTTCCCCTCTTAGGCCTAGGAATCCTAGGTTCACCTTTGGATATCCAACTACATGCTCAACCTCTTAACCACGAATCAATCATGTCCAAGGTATACCATGTACTCCCATGATCCTTTTATATGAGCAACACCTTAGAGTTGAGTCCTCCTCAAGGACATTCAACTAGATATAAAACCTCACAATAGGGTACTTAAACCTCCTCAGGGTCTAAGGCACTCTTTATCTCATCCAGCAGGTAACCACTTATACCCTAGGTACTAGAAGCATCGTCCTCTCTCTAGGGTTTGGTTCCTCTAAAGGCAACCAAGATATCATCAGCCTCCATGGATCAAGCATAAGGCAACCACTATCATCCACTTAGGTCGCATCATTCTCGACTCCCCACTATTCCTCAAGTTTTTGGGGTTTTAGGCTTCCAACCTCCCTGTTGGGGTTCTGCTTCCTCTCTCTAGAGCTAATTCCACTTCCAACCATACTTACTAGATGTCCCTTCTCCATGAAGGCTCATGCTCACAAGTGAAAAAAAAACACTAGAGGGGGGGTGAATAGAGTTTTTGAATAATTTTAACAATTACTGAAACTAAAAATACCAACCACAAAATATTGGACAAGGGGACAAGGATTTAGAGTGGTTCCAACTTTAGCAAATACTAAATTTGTCAGTCCACTACCTGGTTGCTTACCCAACCGGGATTTGGAAAGAATTTAATTTTATTACCTCGCAAGGACTTTACATAAAATTACAATTCTCTCCCTAAACCCTTGAAGCAGCCTTCACCTAGAAGTAATCGCCCAACCTTGAAGCAGCCTTCACCTAGAAGTAATTGCACCACCTTGAAGCAGCCTTCCTCCTGAAGTAGCTTCCCGTTGCAATAGCCTTCTTGAAGTAGCTTCCCGTGCGATAGCCTTCTTGAAGTAGCTTGAAGTCCACCTTCTCCTCCGAGAAAAACCTTCTCCAATCCGCAGCCTCCAACCCTAGGAGTAGCAAGGAGAATACAAAAGATACAAAGGAACAAGAAGGAAAACAGAAATTACAATACCACTTGTAGCTCAAGGCTTGATTTCCTATATCAAGCATTTTGATCTCCTAACCAATGTATGTAGAAGTGTAAGTGCTGTGGATAGGAGATGCTAGCCTATTGGACACGAAGTTGGAGCAATAGGAATGAATAGCCAATGTAGGAATTGCTCTATTGCTCAAAACAGATTGCCAATGAGTAATCACTCTCAAATGTAGCACAAGTATATCATAGGTGTGTGTTAGGTGTCCTAAGGATTGTCCTATTTATAGGAATGGCCTATGTATGCTTAAGGACGTTCTAGACAACTTCTAGGGGTTTCTAAGTGCTTAACTAGCCGTTAGATATAAGTTAGGTGCATTAGTAACGGCTAGTTACTTTATTCTGCAGTTGTTGTCAGAGACCATCTCGGTCGATAATTTGTCGACCGAGATACCTACTCGGTCGAAGTTTTGTCGATCGACAGGCTCTCTGGATCAACGTTCATTTGCAACTGCCAACTACCTTGTCAGCTGTGTCTAACGGCTACTTGGGTTAACCTCGCTTGAGAAGTTTGTCGACCGAGAGTGTCTCGGTCGAGGAGTTTGTCGACCGAGATTGACTCTGTTTCAATCTTTCAATTAAGGCACTAAGTGTGTGTATGAGTGTGCATGTTTGATCCTATTTGAAGGAGATGACCTAACTAAGTGTGGTGTTTTAGCTAGGGAGATCTAACGCTTGATTTACATGAAGTCTAAGTACTTGTACATTATATATTTGTACATGTTTACAATTGATTACATTGCATGACATTAACAATCATTCAAGCGTATGGATTCCCTAGAACTTTGTCATCACCTTGTTCCTGCACACTTAAGTAACTCGTTATATTCATAAGAATGAAATGTTTGTCATCATCGAAACAAAGGAATTTATCATAATGTCCAATTTATCCAACAATCTCCCCCTTTTTGAAGATGACAAACATTTCCTAAATATGAAATAAGGAAATATAAAGCATGTGAGTTTCATACCTGAAAATTACCTTATGTAGCCATTCTTGTTTTTGCAAATGCTAGCCATCGAGATGAAACTCATTTATATTTTTGATTTTATATTCTTTCTCCCCCTTTGTCATTTCAAAAAGATATCCAAGTTGAATGTTTTATTTTTCTTCTCCCCCTTAATTTTATATTATGCTCCCCTTAAATAGATATTCTATTGGGAATATGGATTTAATATCATTTTTGTCTAATTTATCCACAATTTGTTTCTCAATCATTTGCAAAGGATGTTAAGCCTAGAAATGATATGAGATTCCCTTAAGCTTATGATGAATGTATATTGATTTCTCATCTATCGAGGGATGTTAAGCCCTAAATAAAATGAGAATAGATTACATAAAATGTCTCCATCCAAATACAAGGGATGTTAAGCCCTGATTTGTTTAGAGAGTTCCTTTAAGTACAAGATATCATTTTCATGAAATTCATAAATTTCTTTATAATTAAGTAAAAAAAATACTAAGGTCGTATCAAGCTTCAAATGATGTTTACAATGTTTTTGTAAGATTCTTAATCAAATAGTCAAATTTTTTTTATGAGCTCCCCCTTAATCTTACAATTTAAGCAATTTAATGCTTCTAAGGTCACAAATGATTTTAAATTTTGATTTTGACCTTTATCAAAAGTATACTAAGATTAAGTATAATAAAATGATGTCCAAATAAGAATTTTGTCAAAGCTTATTTTAGGTCACCCTTGACTACGACCATGGCGCCCCTTGGTCAATTTTAATTTTAACCAAGAGGCAAATTCTGCAGATTTCCAAGATAAACATTCATATGTGAAGTATAATTTCGGCAGATAGCTATAAATATCAATTTGAAGCACATTGAGATATACCTATTATGAAGACTTAATATGAGCATCATAGTGAAGTCTTTGACCTTGATTTTTCTAGAATGCATGTTTTATATTCATTGTAAATGATGTTTCATATGCTTTGCTATGGGTACAGAAATATCAAATCCCATTTCTTCTTATACCCTTATCATAAGATTCTTTTAGAAACATATATTTTGAAAGCAAGATTAATATCTTTAAAGTCAAGATTTTTGCTTTTGTTTTCTTAGAACAAGCAAATTAATATTTTGTTCTAAGAGGCACCGTTTGGCTTGTCATAGCAACATCATCATCACAAGTTGTGTCCACAATCATTATCTATTATGTCAAGATGCTTTCATGCTAATGACATTTGCAATTATCTGAATCACAATGATCATTCATGGTTTGTATATATGAATCAAAGATTATTTTAAACCAATGAAACATAATGATAGAACAATTGAAGCATGAAATTTAACCCATGGTTTTTATGTAACTAAATCAAGGAATACTTAGAATGGACCTATATGATTCAAGTGAAGGCATGTTGCAAATATCAATGTGTGATTTGTCTTAAAGATTCATTCATAATTCCAATTAAATTTATAGCAGACTGAGCTAGTCGGTTTCCAGAAACTTATTCGGTCGAGCTCTTCTCAACTGAAATATTTTCGGTCGAAGTATTTCTCGACCGGGAATGTTTCTGCAAATTTCATTCAACAATTTGTATGTTTTATGTATAGGTTCTGTTATAAGTGTCAAATCCTATTTACTCTTGTTTTCAGATAATATACTTTAGAAGCATTTTTCCTTGAATCCTTACTTTTTATTTCTTAGAACAAATAAATGGATAAACATTAAAAAAAATGTGTTCTAAAGAAACATAGTTATTGAAATATAATAATCATGATTCTATAGAGAGGTAGAAGCATATCCATGGTGCAATAATTTAAATTGCAACACATACATGGTTCATGTATAGATATTCCAAGGATTACTTAGGAAAACCATGTAAATTATGATAAAACAGTAAAGTCCTTGGTTAAGCTAATCATGATTTTTCAGTTTTAAATCCAACCATTGAGAGTAAACCAAAATAGTCTCATATAAGTTTTCAATTTTAAGACAAACTTTTATAACTGATCATGCCGAAGAAACTTTTCAAACAATGAATAAGGTTTGTTCAAGATTAGTCTTCTTACAACACTTTAGCAATATGTTTAAGGATTTTCTACTCATAATGTTATATACTGTAAACGATCAATATGTCTTGCTACAACAATTGTCTTCCAAGATTTTATTCTTGATTTGCATGTTAATTCAATCATCAATAACAATTTGATAGCAAACTAGGTTGAATGAAAAACAATTTCAGAAGATTTATGTCAGACTTGACAACAGAAGCCTGCTCGGTCGACCATTTCTCGACCGACAGGTCCCTCGGTCGATAGTGTCTCGACCGAGAAAGGTTCTGTGTTGTTTCAAAACTATTTTCAAATATTGTTTATAATTAAAAGCAAAAGTATGAAAGTTAAAGCTCGATTTAGTTGAGATATTTAAATATCAAAGCAACATTTAGGTTAAATCTCAACTAATCATATACATTTTGTGAATCCAAACTAAACAAGTAGTTTAAGATGTATATTTGGAAATTTAATTTCTTGGATTAACTTGGTGTCCTATTATGTTAAGTTGAGATAGACATAGAGATATACAACTTAGAGTCTTTGGTCATATCTCAACTTAATTTTATCCATTTAGTTTGGGGGTTTTGGAACCCATACTAACTCAACATTCTTTTTCTTGTATGGGCATGAAAAAGAGTAATGTCCAAGACGTGAGCAATAATGGCAACATATAGAATCAACCTCAAGTCTTTTTCTATGGTTTTGTTCTAGGTTGTTCTTTGGTACAAATGTATCTTGATGTGCTCGTGTCTTTCTCCAACTAGGTTGTTGATGAGATTTCCCTTTGGGCTTATAACCTAGTCCTCTTCTCCCAATTTGATGATAGGAATCATCCAATATTCTATCAAGGATTCCATTGTTGCTTAACCTACTAACTTCTTGTTGCAACTTGGCGATCTCATCCATTCTTTTCTTAATATCTAGTTTTTCTTGATCTAGATTAGATGATAAAGAATTCCTTTCTTTCACTATATTATCATAATCTAGATGTGTACACAAAACAGGTTGTTTTTGAAGGTCATTTAACTTTGCAAGTAATCCAACCTTTTCTTGATATAGAAGATCATAATTTGTTTCTAGAGTAAAAATCTTCACATCACTACTACTTAGAGATGATTTCAAAGTACGATTTTAAAAAACAATGCTATCTTTTTCAAAACCAAGATTATTCAATTTAGCATATAAATCTTCATTTTCGGATGTAAGAGCAAGAAGTCTAGAATTTAACTCATCGTTTGTTTTACTAGATTTCTTTAATTTCTTCTTGCACTCAATATACTTATTGTGAGTTTCTTCAAGACTAGAAATTAGCTCTTCTTTTGATAAATCAAGAAGGCTTACCTCTTCTTCTTCTTCTTCATTGGTTGTAGCAATAAGACAATTTTTATGGACTTCTTCCTTCTTTTCTCTCCATGGACAACCAATTGTTGTATGGTTTGTTCCTAAGCACCAATTGCAGCTTGTAGAAAGTTGGTCCAAGTTGCTCCTTTGCCTGCGGTTGTAGTCACCTCCACCCTTCATTCTTCAAGACCTGGTTAGGGTTCCTTGAAGCCCGCTCTGATACCAATTGAAAAAAAAAACACTAGAGGGGGGGTGAATAGAGTTTTTGAATAATTTTAACAATTACTGAAACTAAAACAACCAACCACAAAATATTGGACAAGGGGACAAGGATTTAGAGTGGTTCCAACTTTAGCAAATACTAAAGTTGTCAGTCCACTACCCGGTTGCTTACCCAACCAGGATTTGGAAAGAATTTAATTTTATTACCTCGCAAGGACTTTACATAAAATTACAATTCTCTCCCTAAACCCTTGAAGCAGCCTTCACCTAGAAGTAATCGCCCAACCTTGAAGCAGCCTTCACCTAGAAGTAATTGCACCACCTTGAAGCAGCCTTCCTCCTGAAGTAGCTTCCCGTTGCAATAGCCTTCTTGAAGTAGCTTCCCGTGCGATAGCCTTCTTGAAGTAGCTTGAAGTCCACCTTCTCCTCCGAGAAAAACCTTCTCCAATCCGCAGCCTCCAACCCTAGGAGTAGCAAGGAGAATACAAAAGATACAAAGGAACAAGAAGGAAAACAGAAATTACAATACCACTTGTAGCTCAAGGCTTGATTTCCTATATCAACCGTTTTGATCTCCTAACCAATGTATGTAGAAGTGTAAGTGTTGTGGATAGGAGATGGTAGCCTATTGGACACGAAGTTGGAGCAATAGGAATGAATAGCCAATGTAGGAATTGCTCTATTGCTCAAAACAGATTGCCAATGAGTAATCACTCTCAAATGTAGCACAAGTATATCATAGGTGTGTGTTAGGTGTCCTAAGGCTTGTCGTATTTATAGGAATGGCCTATGTATTCTTAAGGACGTTCTAGACAACTTCTAGGGGTTTCTAAGTGCTTAACTAGCAGTTAGATATAAGTTAGGTGCATTAGAAATGGCTAGTTACTTTATTCTGCAGTTGCTGTCAGAGACCATCTCGGTCGACAATTTGTCGACCGAGATACCTACTCGGTCGAAGTTTTGTCGACCGACAGGCTCTCTGGATCAACGTTCATTTGCAACTACCAACTACCTTGTCAGCTGTGTCTAACGGCTACTTGGGTCAACCTCGGTCGAGAAGTTTATCGACCGAGAGTGTCTCGGTCGAGGAGTTTGTTGACCGAGATTGACTCTGTTTCAATCTTTCAATTAAGGCACTAAGTGTGTGTATGAGTGTGCATGTGTGATCCTATTTGAAGGAGATGACCTAACTAAGTGTGGTGTTTTAGCTAGGGAGATCTAATGCTTGATTTACATGAAGTCTAAGTACTTGTACATTATATATTTGTACAAGTTTACAATTGATTACATTGCATGACATTAACAATCATTCAAGCGTATGGATTCCCTAGAACTTTGTCATCACCTTGTTCCTGTACACTTAAGTAACTCGTTAGATTAATAAGAATGAAATGTTTGTCATCATCGAAACAAAGGGATTTATCATAATGTTCAATTTATCCAACAACAAGCATACCCCTAGGTGGTTGAAGCCTATTCTCCACTCATGTTTGGCTCAAGAGCATCCATACCCCTTTCATAAGCCATCCATCATAATCTCTTAACCAGGGTTGGGTCACCAAAGGTACTAGATCATCTACCCTCTTATGGCATCCCAAAGGCATGACCAACCAAACACTCGGTCAATCATGACATATAACTCATCATGTCGTCTCTCTCTCTAACCTTCACTTAGGGTTAGGGTTACCAACATCCTCAAAGGATGAGCTAGGTCTCTACCTTTAATGGAGGTCTCTACCTCCAAGACTAACTCTCTCTACTCATCCTCCTACCAAGGAGGTCTATCCTCAGGTCTCTCCTGAGGGCAATGACAACTCGTGTCATACGACCCAAGCATGTATCTATTCCTTTTACGCTTACTCTATTAAGCTTATGTCCATGACATCTTATTTACATGCTTTTTATTAATTTGGTGGAGGATTCCTTAATCCTTATCAACCTTACCCATACCTCAAGAGGGTGAGGAGAAGAGAGAACACCCTAATCCTTAAGGTCCTTAATAGAATTTGAGTTGAGAAGGGATGAACAAGATGAGAGGGTTCTAAAGGTATCTTATTTCGATTCATACCCTAAGACTTTGGCCAGGAAGTCACACAGATCCGGGAGTCCTCGTATTCTGAGTAGCGGTGCGGAGGAAAATATTGCCAGCCCCCGGTCGTGATCCTTTTCTAGACACCTATGTCTTATGGATAATCCTCTAATAACTCCCTTGGGTTCTACAGAATTTGTAAAATTTTAATAATTATTAAAGATTGCTTGAGGAACCTATGCTCTGATACCAATTGTAATGACCTCGTCTCCCAGTAACCCCCACTTAAGGGAGACCCGAAGGAAAGAGTCGTTAATCAATTAACAGGATCAAAGGTTCGACAAATAATCAGTAATAATTAATAAACTTTACCAACTAAACTGAAAATAGGTATAAAACAAAACTTTTCTTACCTTGGGAAAACTGGGATTTCTAAACTTCTATCCATGAAGATGTTAATCTAACTAATCCTCCTGTGCATGTTATTTCTCATTCAATTCCACATATGTCACTTTACTATTTGTTCTTTCATTTGTACCTAAAATGTCGACAAACAAAACGTCGATCAGCCGAAGCTGGTATGTGGGGGAAACAATAATTGTGCAACTATGTTAACATTGTAATCAACCAAATATTAGTTAACAACTAAGATTACGTTTTAAGCAATACTACTTAATCCTTGCCTATCCCATTTCTCTGTAACGTCCCTGCAGTGGACATGGATACCACCTCTCTCATATGGTAGATCCTTACCCCCATGGCCCTACCACACAGGTAGCCAATACCTAGGGTTATGGAGTCGCATGGTCCTACCCAAAGGTAGACCAATCCCTGACTCATGATGACTTTATGGACCTACCGCATTGGTAGCCATTTACTAAGTCATTTAATGACCTGATGGACCTACCCTCATTGGTAGGCATTTACTAGGTCAATCTATAAAGCTACAGAGGGGACTAGGATCTGAGCTAGTAGGCATATTTCTTATGTGATAGTCATATTCACATTATACTTTGCATGAATTAAATACATTCAACAATTTAATTCAAGCCACGATGGAAACATCGATAAAATCCCGGAAAACTAATTCGGGTAGTCATAAGCGTAACCACATACCTGTACATGTAGATTCAGGTGCAAGAATAGTCCAAACAACAATGAGCAAGCAAGAATTCAATAAGACCCTCAAACAAATATACAATTTCCTTTTATTACTTGTGTCATTAAGATCTATTAAATCTAGCTCGCTTCTTAGGGTTTCTAGTCCACTTTTAGGGTTTCCATTGCAATTAGGGTTTCCCTTCATCTTTTATTATTTTAAACCCTAATTTAACACAATTGATCACAAACCCTAATTATTTCCACATATATTCCTCAATTCTGGATTAAAAGCATAT
Organism: Alisma plantago-aquatica; assembly: GCA_963693085.1. NCBI lineage: Eukaryota > Viridiplantae > Streptophyta > Magnoliopsida > Alismatales > Alismataceae > Alisma > Alisma plantago-aquatica. The sequence continues at coordinate 221,448,023 of OY856410.1, read as the reverse complement.
TTAACCATTAATTAAGCTCATTAAGCCTCTTTTTATTAAAGCTACTATTTTTATCCTTTTAATCCATGATAAGATCATTATATGCATTTATCATCAATTCATAGTTCATTACAGTCCAAATCACATATGAACTCGATATGCCATTAATCCACCTTTTTATTCATGAGAAAACCCTAATTACTTCATTTACGGTATTTATCCATCAATTAAGAACTTTAATGCTCGAAATAACTTAGACTTAGCATATTCCAATTTTAATCATGGAATTAATCAATTACAGCCATTAATAGTCGAATTAGTCAACATTAGGGTTTCAAGGCCCATTAAAACATATTTATGCACAACAAACTCTAAATTACTAATTATATGCAAAGTCCATCCTTATTCTTCCTAATGTTCATTTTTATCATTAACAGGATAAGATCAACTTTAATCATACCAAAATAGGGTTCTTTAACCATTAACACATTAAAGTTGATATCTTCCATTATTTTTCAAATTGCATAAGGAAGAAGGATTCAATTATATTTTTATTAGATTCCCCTCGTTTTCTGAGCAAGATTCATATATTACATGTCCCCAACCGAGCTACCGATATTTATCTATGAATTTTGCTTTAAATCACTTACTTGGCCAACCGGAGGGCGCCACGTAGCCTTTGTCCATGCAGGCGGCCCGTTTGAAATTAGAATTGAATGACGCTTCTACCCTTCACTTAAGCGGGTTGGCACTTCATACACCGGGGGTATAACCGTCCAAAGTGTCTCTTCCTCCTTCAACCTCCAGTAGCTCAACGGCTACTGCCCTAGCCGCCGAGGGTAGGGCTACGTCATGTTCCTGCCATTACTCCCAGGCCCAAAACCTACTGCCAACTCCTGCCCCAGCTCCGCCCAACCTCAGCGCACGCGAGGGACCTCTCAGGTCACTGATTGAGCAACTGTATTGTCCAGCTAGGCTCCTCCACTCATGGCCGACCTGCAGCCATGCAACGGCTGCCGTGCAAGCTCCAGAGTGCGAGGGAGATGGCTGCGCTCTTCGTGGCGTCGTGGAAGCATCTTGTTTCCACTAGACCTCCGACCGTGGCTCCTCGTGTCCCAGGGTGTGGACTACTCTCTCGATTAGGGTTTTCACAAAAGAAAAGAAGATGAAGAAGAGAGGATTTCGTGGGATCTCTCTCTGAACTGATCCAGAGGCTTTCCCCCTTATATAGGGGTGGTTATCCACGCCTAAGGACGTTCATCCACGAATAGCAAAGCCCCTTTCCTATTAGGAATGTGATTTGCTTCAAGGAGAAGCAAGATTCTCTCTCCTCCATACCTCTTTATTGCATGGATAATTAGGAATTCGAATTTTCCTCTTCTTTATTCTTTATGCATGCCTTTTAATATATTGGCCACGAAAATATATTTCCTTAAGTAATGAATACTTTCTTTTTAACAATATCTTCTTAATTCATTAATAATGTATTACATTATTCTCTTATTTTGCTTCATTGATATTTTTCTTTCCTCTTTCTTCATTGGGATTCCTTGGATCCCAAGAAACTCTAATATTTAGAAATTCCTTCATGAGGTTACTTATTATCCTTCTAGATGCATCCATATGCATTATTCTCCACTATATCCCATTATCTTGTTTATTTCTTATTAAAATGGTTCCTTTTTTAGGATTTCTCATTATTTCTCTTTTATTTTCCTTATTGATATTCCTTTTATCATTAGGAATCATTGGGATACGAAATCCCACTAAGGATAACTCGATTGCACCTCTTTTCACTTGTTTTCCACATATTACCATTATTTTCAATATTTTTCTCGATAAGGAAATATTTAATTGATCTTTTCTTTTATTATTGTATTCTCTATGCCACCTTAGACTCCTTGGAACCTAAGGAACCCAAGAGGCACGAAATCCTTCCTTCTATTTGCCTTCTAGAGGTTTCTACCTCTTTCTTTTCTCAAATATTGAATTTCCTTGTTATTGGGCCCAATAGCCAATAAAGCCCACAAATCAAACAACAAGGCTATTTTAAATGAAATCCATTTATTCACAAAAAAATACATCATTATTCGTTCATTTATCTTTGTTATGAGAAATTACATTTCTCAGCAAATGAACCCAAAATTGGGGTTTTAACATTTGATGTACTTGTTTATCATGTTTTATAGTAGAGACTTGGTCTTTACAACATGGTATCAGAGCATCAAGGTAGTCGGATTCTTGACTAATTCAAAATTGTCTCCTACATAGAAGACTTACCATATATAGTTTCCTTAGTAAGTTTTTCACCTTAGATTTGACCTATAATGAAAGTTTCATTTAGGATCATAATAATTTCATAATTAGAAATAAAATTTGTCAACTTTTTGGTGAATTGTCTTTTGAGAAGCTACTAGAGCAAGAAGTTGAAAGTGATGGTGTCTAGAAAGGGTCAGAGCTTGGGGGCTGGCAATATTTTCCTCCGCCCCACTAGCTTGGTAACGAGGACTCCTGAGCTCATATGACCTGGCCTGGCCTGATCTGATATAGACAGCTTGAAATAGTCTATCTTTGGGCATGTTGCCTAATTGTTGAATACCTTAGGAAAACCATAATTGATGATTTGATCTCTTATAAAAAAATCATCCTTAAATACCTTATACTCCTATGTTTAGGGTTTAGTGTACCATATGCTACTTGTACAAGCTTGGTTTGTAAATCCTTTTAGTGTTGAGTTTTATGTACCCTTTTTCCCTTAGCTTATTTTGACTTAGTTGACCCTTTTAAGGGATGGAGTGAGGGTAATGGTGTTAGTATCCTATTTGGTTTTGCACATCTGATTTCGAGGACGAAATCCCTTTTTTTAGGGGGATGGAATCCCAATTAAAAGCAAAATCAAATACCTTTGGAGTTAGAGACCCTATCTATGTGGACATATGTACATAATAACTTATGTGAACAAGAATTTATGAAACACATTATACATGTAATTCAACTTGTTTTTTTATACACACATGAATATGTAGTAAGTCATATAGAGATAGTTCATATGCTTGAACCTTCACATATTCTTGAATGCACATAATAATGTGTTACTCATTACTAATTGTGAATATACATAATGTTGACTATGCCACCCTAATGGTAAAATGTGTATGGATAATGCACCCTAAGGATGCTTTAACATGTAATGATCATGTTGACCTAAACCCTAATATGTAATCATCTAGCCTTGACAACATATACATATATATACCCTTAATGCCTTCAATGACACATTAGTGACATTACGTGTCATCATCACATAATATACCTTGATACATATAAATGGATTATAGTCACAAAGTTATCAATATATAGAAGGTATATCACCGTGTTCTCTAATGAACACCTCATCATAACTTGATATATGAATTAATTAATTAATATTTAATGTGTGACATCCTATTCACTAAAATGAGTATAATGACTCAAACATGATAATGACTAATTGGATTCACATAAATATTCATAAAATGCCAAATGTGATGTAAAACATGTATAATTTATAATATGAAGTGTAAAAATGAAATATTTCTCACCAGAATAATGGCATTCTCAACATGTGTCCAATTTTAGTGTTCAATGTACTTCTCACAGGATCTAGATAATAAACAGTGAATGTCCCACGTACAATAACTAGTAACTCCCAATGTCTACCGCTAGAGGTAAAAAAGTTAAAAATTAATAACTCAAAATGCAAAATAAAAATGGAATTTTCTTAAGTCCAAATTATAAATAAAGTAAACTTACTTGACATTGAATGGAGCTATTATTATCGTCTTCTTTTGCTGACCGAAAATTGTGAAAGCATCTATACAGTATTGTTGAACATATTAATATATTAAAATGAATGAATTATATGAAAAGTCTTCTTTTAATGGATTACATGAGTGAATTTCGAGATATTAAACACATTAAGATTTCAATAATCATTTCTCAACAAAATAACATATTTTCATGAATTAAAATCATATTTTGAGGAGAGAGAAACAATTAAGGTTAATGTTCTCATACATTAACTCAAATACACATTATTGCTAATATATTTATCCAAAAAGCTCCAAATAAACATTATCCACTTATTTTCTCTCTTAAGTGTACATTTTGCATATTAAGACCCCAATTATTTCATTGTGTGGGTTATTTGTGCAAACACCCCTCCATTTATATAAATGAGGGAAAAAGGTAATTTCAACCTTGAACTATGCTCAAATTGCACAAGGAGTCCAAAAAGAATATAAAAGAAGGAAAATTTATGAAATTAGTTCAAAAGGACTAGAATTCAAAGAAAAGCTCAAAAGTGGGTAAATTGCAGGAAAGACCCTGGATTCCAGTATGTTACAACAAACCACCCCTTAAAGAGGATTTCATCCTCGAAATCACAACAAGAGGGGAGAGAGGGTGGGTGTGCAACTTCCCAACCTTAAACACTAGGTTATAACCCTTAATCTAGGGTACAACACAAAATCTACATAAGACGGGTGCTACTAAGTTTTCCACAAAACCTATAGCCTTTTATCAAACTCAAATTAACATTTTTTCCTTATTAGCATAATCTCCATCATGAAGAGGTATCATATTTATTATACTATCACTTGCACCACATTTTATTCAAAACAATTATATCATGTGTATCTCATCAAGGGTTTTAAGCACAATTAGGGTTTACTACACCATTTCAACATTAATTAATATATTAGGTCAAAAACCTTAATAACATGAATTCATTTTCCATTATCCTCTTAAAATTGTCAAGTTGAATTATCACAAATTATTTTGTAGAAAAAGTTAATATTATCCAACAAGTTATTAATCCTATAATAATTCCAAATAATGTCCATACTACACATTGTCATATCATCTTTCATACTCATATTAATGAGATCATTAAGGATTCCCTCAAGCTTCAAGCCTTCCTCCTCTCCCTCCAATTTCTCCCCACATCCCATGGAGCTCTCTGACCTACTCAGGCAAACTCCGCTTCGGCGCCGCCCTCTCTTCGACCTCCAGTTCAATTAGATGTGTGGGTAATCTTCTCTGTTTCCCGTCTCCTATTGTTTCCTTTTGGTTTTTGATCTCCGAACGGTTCCCCTATTTCTAGTCAGGTTGGGCCTTCTTCTTCTGCTCCTGAGCACGGGGGTGCGTGGGTAGGAGATCTCTGTGTTTGGGGGGAACTAGGGAACTCTTTCCCAATGTTCGTTATCCGTTACACGCCCTAATGGCAAGTTGAAGAAAAGGAGCTCGAGATCCTATGATCCTGCTCACGCCATGACCTTGGCTGGAAGAAGCCAGGTCATGGAATGACCAAGAGGGTCATCTACATGCAATGTAACGATTTACAACACAGGGGCAATCTCGTAATTGCACCTTGAGTTATGTTTCTCGCTTGCAAGGTTTTGTTGTATACGAATGACAGAACTGCCCTCGATGTTTCAATCGATTTCATTTTATATGCAAGGGCATTTTTGTCATTTCACCTATTATTTACATTGATTTACATTTTCATTTAAATTATTGTCACACTATGGATTTTCTTGCATTCTGATTGGTCGATTTTATGTAATTCATAGTAAATCGATCCATGGTAAAAAAAATGCAAATAAATAGTCAATGGAAAGGATTTTTCATGTAGAACCTGATTTTATGGCTTTTGAGTCATGATTTGGATTCCTTTTTCGAAGTTTGCCTTGAATTCCTTTTTAATTGTATAAAATGTTCTAAAATACATAATTAATTCATTTTAACTCCAAATTGGAAAATAAAATATGTTTATTATTCAGGAGAATATGACTAATCTGTTGGGCTAGGTTTTGAACCTTAAATCGTGGTTTTGAAAATAAGGTCCAAAATTAGGGTTTTTCATATACTTTATGCCTTAATACATTCTAATACATGATAATGTTTGCAACTAGGGAAATATGGAATTGGATACAATCAGATTGGTGAATGTGATGGTAATGAATTGAAACTAAGGTAAGTGAAGCCTATTTTAGTATGTGACACCTATTTATGTATGTGGCTCCTATGTATGTGACACCTATTAATGTATGTGACATCTATGATGAATGTGAAATCTATGTGGAATGTATATGTGCAAATCACACCTATCCTTATGTTGGGCTTTTATCCATCCCTACCTTCATTATGTGCTAGCCTTGTTATCCTTGTAATTGCATTTATTGGATCTTTACTTATTTTATGCTTCTAAGGCCATTGTGGCTCATTCATTTGAACTATGTGAATCTTGCTACTACATATGTTGGCTCATTTAATTGGAGTTCTTGGATAGTGTTGTTGCCTTTGTTGGCTCCTTTATTTCATGGGTTTTATTCCCAAATGTTATGATGCAAATATTACTTTTATATTTTCACTACTGCCAAGTGAACTATTAAGCATGATGTATTTTAGGCCAAATGACAATGTAGTGTACATGAGTACAAACCACCCATAAGGCACTGAGGTTTTACTCCTCCTGTTGGGCACTGGGGTTTTAGTCCCCCTGCTTTTTTATATTAGGCACTGGGGTTTTAGTCCCCCTGCCATTTTATGTTAGGCACTGGGATTTTAGTCCCCCTGCCACTTTATATAGGAACTGGGGTTTTAGTCCCCCTGCCACTGGTGAGGTCCAGTAGGTGCCTCACCCTACATTGAGATGACTTTGTGTCATAATATATTCATGCTATGTGATTGTTATTGTGGTGATTGTTTATGGCAGTTTTCTCTCTCTTACTCATATACTTGCCTCAATTCTTTTAAAATCTTTTAGTGTAGAGATCCTTATATATTACAATGCTTTAGATTATTCAATTGTCTTATTTCTCTTGAATAAAACATACCTTTATCTTTCTCTTGCTGGATGACCCCAACCATCTAGGCTAGGATCAGAGTGCGCATGGAAGCTTGGTGAACCTAAGGCTAAGGATAGGACAAGAAGAAAAGGAACATATAGCTTGCATGTTCATAGTTGCCTTTATATATTAAGTTGTTTTGTTTGGAGACAATATTGGCTTAGTCTAAGTATTTCTGAGAAATATAATTTCTCATATTAAAGAATAAATGATATAATCGTGAATAAATTGATTTTGTTTACAATAGCCTTGTTGTTTGAATTGCGGGCTTTATTGGCTATTGGGCCCAATAACAAGGATATTCAATTAATTAATGAATAATTGAGTATTTGGTGTGGAAACCTATAGAAGGCAAATCCAAAGAGGATTTCATGCCTCTTAGATTCCTTGGGTTCCAAGGAGTCCAAAGTTGCAAAGAAAAGGCAATAAGAAAAGAAAATATCAATTAAGTATTTCCTTGTTAATAAAGCAATTCAAAACATTGATGAAATATGGAAAATATGTGAAAGAGGTATATTTGGGTAGTCCTTAGTAGATTTTCATATCCCAATAATTTCTAATGATAAAAGGAATATCAATGAGGAAAATAAAAGACAAATAAAGAGTAATCCTCAAAAAGGAATTATTTTAATAACAAAATAAGAAGATAATATGAGTATACCATTAATGTATTACATGGTATTGTTAAAAGAAAGTAATTGTTATTAAAGGAAATAGAATTTCGTGCCAAATAATTTTAAAAGCCTAGAACGAGAAGACAAAAGGAATAATTTTTCAAAATTCCTGAATTACCAAGGATCGAAGAGAAACAAGGAATTAAGAGAGAGAAATTACACCTATTTAAGGAAAATCGTTCCTTTTAGGAAAGGGGGGGACTTGTTCCCTCTTGGTTGAAGTCTTGGGGCGTGGATACCCTCCCCTATATAAGGGGAAGGGTCTTTGGCCGAGTTGGAGAAAAACCCAAGCAAGCTTTTCTCTTCTCTTCCTTCTTCTTAGTTCTAACCCACACCATGAGATGTTGGGTTAACCCTGGAGCAACGGGAGCAATGGAGTTAGCATGATGGGGAGCCAAAGTTCCCTCGATGACTAGGGGTTTGAACGACGCCCTTCTCGCGCCTCTCAGCCCTGTGCAACCGCCGCAGCATGGCTGCAAAGGCCGACCGTGTGGGCAGACCTGGCTAGCACGAACCGGCGGCTCTGGCCGTAAGATCAGGGTAGCCAGGGGAGCACTGAGGTGCGTCGAAGGCGAAGGGATCATCTGCAGAGGCCGTTGGAGTCCAGGAGAAGGACGAGTAGCTGCGTAAGTCGCAGCTAGGGCGGCAACGGCGCGCTGTCGCGGGGTTGAAGACGATCGGTTTCAGTTGGACGAAAGTGCCCCTCCGGGGCGTGAAGAAGTGGTCCACAACCTGGGGGTAAAACTGACAATCCGTTATAATTTTAAAGCCGGCCCGCAAAGGTACGTGCATGGGGGGTAAGTTGCCTACGTGGCATCACCCTATTGGTTCATAAGTATTTTCATTGCAAAAATCATATCTCCTTAATCATAGCTCGGATGAATACACATAAAATATGAAACTTGTTCAGAAAATCGAGAGGAATCTAAATAAAATATAATTGAAGCCTGATTCCATATGCAATTCGAAAAGTAATGGAAGATATCAACTTTAATGTATTAATTTTTAAAGAACCCTATTTTTGATATGATTAAAGCGATTAGTAGGGTTTAATAGATGATTAAAGTTGATATTAGCCTGTTAATGCTAAAAAGTAACATTAGGAAGAAAAAGGATGAACTTTTCATATAATTAGTTAATTTAAAATTCCATATGCATGAATGTACTTTAATGGACCTTGAAACCCTAATGTTGGTAAATTCGACTCTTAATGGCTTTAATTGATTAATTTCATGATTAAAGTTGGAATATGCTAAATATAAGATATTTCGAGCATTAAGTTCCTAATTTGTGGATAAATGCCCTAAATGTAGTAATTAGGGGTTTTCTAAAGGATAAAGATGGAATTGATGATAAATAGGGTTCATATGTGAATTAGATCATGATGAACTATGAGTTGTCAATTCGAAGGAAATTAAAGGTGGAAATTGAGTCTAATGGTCTTGAAGTAACTTGAAAGAGATAAAGATGGTAGTTTTAGTATAAAAGGGAAATAATGGACTTTAACTGTGCTTATGATGTTAAAATTATGGTTTGTGAAATAAGAGGGCTTTGAATATGATAAAAGGTATTATGGAGACTAAAACTCTAATAAAACCCTAATGTGGCCTAGAGAGCCTAAGGTGGCATCCAAGTCTAGCTTTAGAATGTTCTGGATAAACTATAACACTTGGATTACATGCATTAATTTCAAGATATGGTTGATTGCTTGTTGCTTGTTCTTTATCCTTATTGCTTGGACATCAAGTTGCTCTGGATCAGGTATGTGGTTAATTATGGATAACCGCCTTAGTTTCCCGAGGATTTTCTGGATGGTTAATCGCATTGAATGCAAATTATCTGTTGGATGTTCATACTTGCAAATTATAAAGTCACTATGATTATCACATTAATAATAGAAGTATAGATTCTCGCACCTACATGCCACCCTGATGGATGATGCCAAAGGTCAGGCCCAGATGGGTAGACTAATGGACACCTTGAGTGGTGACCCCAAGAACCAAGAAGGTGGCCTATGATATTGCATGACTAGTGTGCACCATGAGTGGAGACCCCCAGGCACTAGGCTCGGGATTGAGAAGGTGGCCATAAGTCATTGGCAAAGGGCACCCTAAGGTGGGTATGCCAGGGATAGGGCAAAAGCGGTGGAGAATGTCATACTGAAAAGTGTAAATTGGCTTGTTAATTAATTTGATTGTGATTACTAAATTGTTAGCCCTATTTGCAAGATTTTGGTTGTTCCCACATACCAGTATATTTCGATATACTGACCGACGTTTTGTTTGTCGGTGTTTTAAGAACAACAATTGAAAGAACAAACAGTAAAGTGACACATTGTGAAAGTAAAACATAAAGTGCAAGGAGGATTAGTTAGAGTGGATTCAAGCTTGGATAGATAGATTACCAAGGTTTTCAAAGGTAAGTAAAGTTTTAATTTTATACCAAATTTCATTTGGTTAGTAGAATTTCATAATTGTTATTGATTATTTGTCGAACCTTTGATCCTGTTAATTGGATAACGGCATCGACCTTTCAGTCTCCCTTAATTGGGGGTTACTGGGAGGCGGGGTCGTTACAGCAGTAGAGGCTCAACTAGCACAAATTGTGGTGCAACTGAAGTCTCCAACAGGCACTTTTGTAGGACAACCTGAATTGAACCCTAGACACGACCAAAATAGACCTGAGTAGTTGAATGCAGTTACTACAAGATCTGGACACACCCTTCACAAATCTATGAGAATTGCTCATGATGATGATGATACACTTGTCTTTATGTCAAATGCAAGCCCGAACCTAGGAACCGAGACGTCTGCAGAGAACTCGAAAGGCAAAGAAAAAGAACAAACTTCCAAAGAGCCAGAAATCCCGCGGTATAAACCAAGGATACCATATCCGGGGAGATTGCGAGAGACAAAAATGGACACTAGGTTCCAACGATTTAAGGAGGCGATGAAGAAACTCTATATCAACATCCCGCTCCTCGATGCCCTCTCTGAAGTGCCGGCTTGGGCTAAATACCTTAAAACTCTGTCATCAAGGAAATACATTAATGAAGAACAAGAAACAGTCAAACTAGCTCAAACTACCTCCGATATCATCCTTAATAAGATGCCAAAGAAAAAGAAGGACCCTGGTTCCTTCGGTATCCAATGCTATATTGGAAATGCCTCAAGCAAGAAGGGATTAGATGACTTAGGGGCTAGCATATCAATTATTCCCTACTCCATGTGTAAACGATTAGGGTTCACTGACTTGCTTCCCATAGAGATGACAATTTAGTTAGTTGATTCCACTATCACTGCACCTCTAGGAATTATCGAAGATATTCCAGTCAGGAGAGGCAAAGATGCCTATGTCCCGTGTGATTTTGTCATCATGGATATTAAGGAGGATCTGAGATAACCAATAATTTTTGGCATACCTTTTCTCACCACAGCCAGGGTGCTTATTGATGTTGAGGCTGGTACGATCATTCTAAGATTGGGAAAATAGGTAATTCAATTCTGAGTTCTTAACAGCATGAAAAGTCCCAGCATTCAAGAGGAAGTCTTTCTCTTAGATGCAATACATCAAATGTCCCAATTAGAAATATCTGAGCCATCAGATGAGTTAGAGAATGTTCTAACCAACCCAGAAGTCAAATTTTCAGCAAATGAATTGGTCCAACAATGTTTGCAACACTTAGAAAAGGCCAAAGAAGCACCAACAGCCACCTTTGAGGAGCATAAATCTATCACAATTTTAGAAGCAACAGAACTACCCAAAGCTCCTGAGATTAAGACTCTATCAATGGGACTTAAACACGTCTTCTTGGACGAAGCAAAATTATGTCCAGTTATCATCAGTTCCACCCTGACGGAAAACCAAGAAGAAAGACTTCTTGATAAGCTGAAGAAACACAAGAAAGCCATTGGGTACAAAATAACTGACCTGATGTGTATAAACCCAGCCTTATGCATGCATAGACTGCCCATTGTTGAAGAATTTAAGCCATCAAGAGAACACCAGAGGAAGCTGAACCCTAATCTTAAAGAAGTGGTTCGCCTTGAAGTCCTCAAATTGCTGAAAGCCGGCATAATTTACCCAATTTCAGACTCCCAATGGGTCAGCCCCGTCCAAGTGGTCCCCAAAAAGGGAGGAACCACTGTCGTGCTAAATGACAAAAACGAGTTAGTACCGACAAGAACTGTGACGGGGTGGAGGATGTGCATCGACTACAGGAAACTAAACAAATCAACGCGAAAAGATCACTACCCTTTGCCTTTTCTCGACGAAGTCCTAGAACGTTTAGCCCACCAGAAATACTTCTGCTATCTAGATGGTTATTCTGGGTTCTACCAAATCCCTATACACCCATAAGACCAAGAGAAAACTACCTTTACATGCCCCTTTGGAACCTATTCTTTTAGAAGAATGCCATTCGGGCTGTGCAACGCACCAGCTACATTCCAAAGGTGTATGTCTCCTATTTTTGCAGGATTAACAGAATCTATAATGGAGGTGTTCATGGATGATTTTTCAGTTTATGGAGATTCCTTCAACAACTGTCTACTCAACCTTGGACAAGTCTTACAACGATGCGAGGAAACGAACCTCATCCTGAATTGGGAAAAATGCCATTTTATGGTAACTGACGGTGTCGTCCTCGGACATAGAGTGAGTGACATAGGGATTGAGTTGGACAAGGCAAAGACAGATGTTCTCTCGAATTTGTCACCACCAAAAGATATAAAAGGAGTCCGAGCATTCCTTAGTCATGCTGGGTTCTACAGAAGATTTATTAAAGATTTCTCAAAAATAGCAAAACCCATGACCCAACTTCTTACCAAAGACACTGAGTTCAATTTTAATCAAGAATGCTTACAAAGTTTCTTAACTCTGAAAAACGCTTTAATCTCTACACCCATACTAAGAGCCCCATATTGTTCACTACCTTTTGAAATCATGTGTGACGCCAACGATTACCCCATAGGGACCGTATTAGGACAGAGAATCGACAAGAAACCCTATGTAATCTACTATGCGTCTAAAATGCTTGATGAAGCACAGAAGAACTACACTACTATAGAGAAGGAGTTCTTAGTTGTCATCTATGCTTTCGAGAAATTCCGCTCTTACTTGATTGGATCTAAGGTCATCGTCTACACTGACCACTCCACCATACGATACCTAATTCAGAAGCAGGATGCAAAACCCAGACTTATCCGCTGGGTGTTAATGCTTCAGGAATTCTATTAGGAGATCAAAGACAAAAGCGGAGTGGAAAATGTCATAGCCGACCATCTCAGTCGTATTGAAGTCGAAGACGAAGATAAAGTCCCTATCCGAGACTCTCTTCCAGATGACCAACTAATGAAGATTACCAATGGATTACCCTGGTATGCCGACATTATTAATTATCTGGCTACAGGAATCATTCTATTGGGATGTAAAGCAATTCTATTGGGATGAACCCTACCTTTTTCGCCTTTGCGCAGATGGACTTTTCCGTCGTTGTTTACTTGAAGAAGAGATTACCCCCGTCCTAGAACATTGCCATTCCGGCCTCACTTGGGGGCACATGAGTGCGAAGAAAACTGCTATGATGGTTTTGCAATCAGGTTTCTTTTGGCCAACCATAGCAAAAGACTCCTATGATTTTGTCAAATCTTGCAACAAATGTCAATTTTCTGGCAGCATATCTAAAAGGAATGAAATGCCACTCACCATGTGGCAAGAGATCGAACTTTTCGACGTGTGGGGGATAGATTATATGGGCCCCTTTCCTTCTTCATATGGTTTCTCCTACATTTTGGTTGCAGTAGAATATGTCTCGAAATGGGTCGAAGCTATACCCACAGTGTCCAGTGATTCCAAACCCATCATTAAAATGTTTAAAGATATCATCTTTCCCAGATTTGGAGTCCCCCGAACTGTCAAATCTGACGAAGGGACCCATTTTCTGGAATGAAGCTTTGAGCCCTCTTAAAGAAATACATAGTTAACCATAAAGTTGCCACGCCTTACCATCCGCAGACCAGTGGTCAGGTTGAAGTCTCAAATAGACAACTGAAGGCAATCCTAAAAAAAACTATCAATAGACACCGCACTGACTGGTCCACCAAGCTTCCCGATGCCCTTTGGGCCTACCGAACAGCTTATAAAACACCAATCGGGATGACCCCGTTCCGTTAGGTATACAGGAAGTCATGTCATCTTCCAGTGGAACTGGAACACAAGGCTTGGTGGGGCATTAAACAACTGAATTTTGATTTCAAAAGTGCCGGAGAAAATAGACAACTACAATTACAAGAGCTAGAGGAGCTCTGAATGACTGCTTGTCAAAGCGCCAGGATTTATAAAGAACAAACCAAAATGTGGCACGACGGCCATATTAAAAGGAAAGACATTGTCATGGGTGACAAAGTCCTCCTTTTCAATTCCAAGCTCAAATTGTTCCCCGGAAAACTCTGCACAAAGTGGTTCGGACCTTTCACAATCAAACATATATACCCGACTGGAGCTGTCATAATTGTAGACGACAATGGTGGAGAAAGGACAGTCAATGGCCATCGATTAAAAAAATACTACACTCCAGTAGATAAAATGCCGAGACAAACTATTGAGATCAGAGACGCCACAACATTATCATAACAACATCAAAACCTCGTCGAGCCAGCGACGTAAAACCCAGGCACTACTTCGGAGGCAACCCAAGATCTGAGTTTCTTCTTTTATCTTCTGTTCTTTTATGTTACCTTAGGATTATCTTTTGAAAATATAAAAATTTATATAACCAAAACAAACATAAAAAAATAACCTTAACCCTCCCAAACGGTCCTGAAACCGTTTGGAACCAAAAGGTCCTGAAACCGTTTGGTTCCAAACGGTCTTGAAACCGTTTGGAGCCAAACGGTCCTGAAACCGTTTGGAGACAAATGGTCTCGAAACCATTTGGAGTCCAAACGGTCGCTAAACTGTTTGACCTAAGGGTTTTGCAAGGTCAACCCCCCGAATCCTATAAATATAACCCCCCTCCCTTTTCTTTCTTTCGACCCTCGAGCCTTCTAAAACCCTCGGTTTCTTGTTCCTTCTCTACTCCCGATTCTCACGCAACCTGCAACGTCGGTCCCCTTCGCTGACCGTCCCTCCTAGTTCTGCGTGTCCTCACGGCAGTTTCACCCCCGTCACTGATGTTCTCGTCGTCGATTTCCCACCCACAGCAACAAGGTAGGCGCACCACCATTGCCGATGTCCACGGCACCGCCGCGAATCCCTATTCCATCAAACCATCATCTTTTTTGCCTTCTCCTTCACCTTTACCTTTTCCGACGTCTACGACACCGCCGCGATTCTATTTTCTTTCGTACCTACCTTCTTCATCATCACTGCCACCTCCACTTTCGCCGACCGCTCCCCGCCGTTTCACCTTCCAAACGGTCCTCAAACCGTTTGGAACCAAACGGTCTGGAAACCGTTTGGAACCAAGCAGTCCTGAAATCGTTTGGAACCAAATAGTCTTCAAAACCGTTTGGTCCTTTTTTTAAACACCCCTTACTTTTTGTCAAAAACTTGAAACTACATAACTCATACAAAATCGATCTTTATACTAACACATGACTTTCTATTTTTCAGAAATGGCCTCTCCAGCAAAACAACCAAACGGAACTGCTGACAACCCTCACTAGACAATAGAAGAGCTGACAGAGGATCCAGCAAGGCTCCAAAAGATCGTAGACAAGTACAAAAAAACTGGAAAGGCCCCACCAAAGGTCAACATCCTATCGATTCTATGTGAAATTGACCGCATCAACAAATGCCTAGCTGAGGCACCTGAAGAAGAAGTGGAAGAAATTTCTTCCAGTGATGATGAAGGCTCAGAATACAAGCCTCGTTCTGAGGAAGAATCCCCAGTCGAAAAATCCAAGGGGAAACGAAAGGTTCAAGAGGCTCCGACCGCACAACCCTCCAAAAAGTGGGCAAGGAAGCAGGTTCATCCTGTCACTGGAAGGGAGCAAACCCTGGCAGGAAACATTCCACCAACCACCACCTCCGATGCCTCTCCCGCCATCATCACTGCTCCTTCTTTCCCCCCATCACCACTACAACACCACCACCAGAAAACCTCTACATACACACCCTTCCCTCCATTGATAAAACCCTAAAACCTACAAAGTACGTCTGCCCCAGCGTACTGCTCAAGATGGGGATCTACGACAGAATTCTCACCTTGCTAGAAAATGCCAATCTTTCAAGGTTGTGTTTTGTACCTGAGATCTCCTACACTGAACCTAGAACTGAATTCTTCACTTATCTCAATAAAGAACCTGTCGACATTATGGATAGATCAAGGGATGGAGGTGACCTTAGGCTGGTCACCAAACTCTTTGGCAGCAAGATTGTCATAATAGAAAATATGTTGAATGAAATCTTTATAGACAACCAGGAGAAGATCAAGAAAGCCAAAGTTGTTGGAACAGAAAATACTAGTTTCAACAGACATAACTTTTGTAAATCCCTAACAGGGATCCCCACCTACGAGGCAAAGACATGAAAGGCCTCAAACATACAGTCTGGACTAGTGCGTACTTGACATAAAATTCTTACAGGGGCACTCTTCTCTAGGACAGAAGGAGGGAATGTCATAATTTCGTATCTTTTTTTTCTATGGTCAATTCTACATGGGATGCCAGTCAACATTGGTCGTCATATGATCCAGAAGCTATCCGCTTATGCCCTGGGAAAGGAAATTTGCATGGGGGGTCATGTCACATCTATCACCAAATATCTCAGGATGGACAAATTACTTCCGCGCTGCAAGAAGATCAAGGGCGACATCCTTACCAACGAACAGACTTTGAAGAATTCCTACATTATCAAAGAAAAGGATGCCAAATTACATTACATCTTATGCCCAACTGTCAAATCCTCTAGGACACTATTACCGCTTGCGGAGCTAGCAGACTACAACAAAGCCAAACTTCTCTTTACTGATGAAGATATTACCAAACTCCTAGCTCCGGTTAAAGCACAAGCTAAGACAACCCAAGCGGGGCAGACCGAGCTCAGTATCACAGCCCCGGTAGATCGTATAACAAAAATTCCAGTGAAACGACCTTCCAAAAAGCTTTCGCAGCAACAACAGTTGTCGGGGACACCAACATCAAAACCACATCCAGAGCCAGAACCCACCCTCCCCAAAGAACAAATCACCACCTCCTCTCTAGACTCCTTCATTATGAGTCTAACCACTGAGCTTATCACCACCACTTCACCACCCTCCACCTTTCCACAATCCACCACTCGTCCATCTTTCTTCACAACTACACCACCACCTACATCCTCCACTTCACCCATTTTTTCCTCGGGCATCCCCTTCTCTACCCATATGATCGACTTCACCACCTTCACCTCCATCCCCACAGTCTTTTCCCCACCACTATCAATCCCACCATTTCCACCAGCAACATCACCACCTTTACCATCCACCACCACCCCAACACTGTTGGTGACACCATCTATAGTCACCACGCAATTTGCGAAACCATCAACAGTGTCTTTTCTGTAGGACACTACACCCTTCCCATCTAGACCCCAACCATCACACCCTTCCATAACTGGGGTCCCATTCACTAATGTCGGTGAGGAATTCGGACGTCAATTCGACACCATTCGAAACCTCCTCACCGACCCTTATAACATTATGAACTCCATTTTTTCTTATGTGCAGGGACTATCTCAGCAGGTAGCCAAGATCGACGAACAGAACCGTGCCTTGCCAAGCATCCTCCAAGGTTTTCAGCAATGACAAGATGTAATGGCCAGGCAAGTTGATCACATCGACAACCACTTCAACAACTTGCCCGAGCTGATTCTTGGAGTAAAAGGCTAGAAAGAAGTGATGGCCAAGCAAGTCGATGAGATCTCTACGCAGACTCAACCTCTTCCTAAGACTCTCCGCGAGCTCAAGCAGCAACAAACAGCTCTTAGCACGCGCTTGGATAACATCAGCAACACTCTCACACAATTCAGCAATCGCCAAGAGGAGTCGACGAACAATGAAATCCAATAATTACGATCTACAATAACAGATCTTATAGAGAGACTCCTCTCTGCCGAGGACCGATACAAAGATCTCAAGGAAACACACGACGCACTTCTCGAAACACATGAGCATGTGCAAGTGGCGTTTGATGAGTTACAAACCATCCATCGGCAGTGCAAAAAGACAGCACACAAGAAGCTCACAGACAAAGCAGCAGCTGACAAAGAAGGAGATGATGAAGACAATGATGACTCAGACTCATCAGCCGATTCTAACAACGATACCACCTCCTCTGATGACAAATCTGATGCCCCAGACAACGCTGGGGAGGGCCCAAGCCAAGGAGTAGAACTGTCTCAGAAAGGATATGACAATGACCACCAAGATGGTGGACATCACCCCAAGTCCGCCACCCACAACGAAAATGTAAATATATCATATGGGGACCAATTCCTCGATTACTCTGCCTTGGGATCTATAGGGCAGTCTGCAAAAGATGCGGCCTTTGCTGAGTTCCACCAATGTATTTTAGGAACCAGCACAAGCCCACCAGCAACTGCCACCCACCCCTCTTCCGCACCTGACCTATCAGTACCCTTTCCCCCAGAACTGGAAGAATCAGAATGAGTACGTTTAGATACAGATGAAGAACTCGATTCTGCTTCCGATTCAGATGAAGATCTGCAAGGCTATATAGAAGATTTGGAACAACCTTCTACACCCCCTCCGCAGGAGCTCCCCCCGCCACCACCCCTACCGCATAAGATGCACGATTTAGATATGGTGTCCATCTCTACACTAGATGCTCAGGACATCTTCATCCTGAACACTATTGTTGACGATGCCAAAGAGGGGGGACACATCATCTACCACAATAAAAAGACTAAGCGTAAGTTGACACGCGACGATTTCCGTAACATCCTGCGACCACGGTCAACGATGTCAATGGCAATCTTCTGTGTCCTGCTTGCCAACTGCATAGAAGTTTACAGAAGCTCAAAGAGGTAGCAGCCAGTATTCAACGCCTCACCTGCTCTATCTATAGGCTTTCTATATAAAGAAATACGAGCAAAGTCAATAGAGCGGCTGCGTGCTGGTTTAGCACTGAGGGCACGATATCTTACCGTGCCTTTTCAAGTTTCCGATCACTGGTTGTTTATGATTGTGTACACCGAGGCTCGGGACGCCAAGGTGTACAATTTTTGTGCCACTGAGCTACCAGCCGGAACAATAAATTTTGTTGGAGAAGAAGTAGGAGAGGCAAGATGTATACCTTTCCGGCTTCTTAAGCTAATTTGGGCTACACGCCCGTACCTCCGTCAAGACTGGAGCCAACCCTGGTTCCAAATAATAAACTCACAAGTCCAAGCTACTAAAGGATCTAGGGATTCCACTTTCTGCACTATTCGTCACATTCAAGTGCTAAACCAAGAAATCCCCTTTACCGATCTGATCACTGAAGATTTTCACTCCCTGCGAGGGCGTTACGCCATGGAGCTTATTTGTGATAGAAGGTTCTTCAAGGAGCCAACAATGGCACCAGATGACGTCCCCCGTTACCTCTTTTCAGAAATCCAACGTCCGCAACGACGACCTTTCAGACAAACTTTAAAAGAACTAGAGAAAGACAAACAGCCAGCCATAATCCCCGAGCAAAGAAAATGGGACCCTTCCAACTTTGATCTTATGCAAGATAAAGGGGACATCGATCTTTTGTCAGGGGCACCCATTAGGAGATCGCCATCACAAATGGTGCCCCTATCTACCATAGAACCAACTTTCCCAGATTTCGACCTCAGTGCTTGCAAAAGTCTCTCCGACAATGAACTCTGTCTCATCATGTCAAGGCTTTACGCCGAGAATGATGACCTCGTTTTCATGTCCGGTGACATTTTAGTAATGGTAGACGCATTACGAGAAACTATACAATTCAAAGGGTCTCTATCCGTGAGCTTGATGGCTGCCTATCAATTTCTTATCGGACAGAATCACCCTACACCCTATATGGCATCCGCATATATGAAGGACAGCCTCCTAAAACTAAAGAACTTCGGAAAAACTAAAGCACTAATTTCCTTCCTACAACATACAACACCGAAGTTTATCATGCTACCCTTCCTTTACCATGAGCACTGGATGCTTCTGGCAACAAACCTACCCGAAGGAACAACTACCATCTACAACAGTTCTGACAGCCAGTTCAATCCACAACAGAAGAAATATGTAGTGACACCAAAGATGCCCACAGAGGCGGTGGTGAAGGAATGTGCAGACAGACTAATCAATCTTCTAAGTCAGCACACAAGGGCATACGGCAAAGAACACTTTGAACGCCCGCCCTTCAACCACAAATGTCCCCAACAAATTCGGCAATCCAACGACTGTGGCTTCCACATCCTCTACTGGATGTACACCATCATGGCACTTCAAAGACCAGTAGAGGATATGACAGACGTGGATTACCACGCCCTACGCAGAAAGTTTGCAGCTAATCTACTCAGAACACCAGGGGCAAACTCAGAATTAACAGAAGCCTCACGCCCTTGTTCGTGTACTTCTCAACCTATCACTTTGACACTCTGAGGACAGAGTGAGTGATAAGTTAGGGGGGAAGTACATTAGACAAGGGCGAGGTATCATTCATATATCCCTCTTTCTCCATTCTTCTCTTTCAATTTTGCACAAAATTCGCTTAGTTCCCTTACATATTTAGCTTTCATTTTAAATAATTCATCCGATAATAAATCCTTGGAATAAAGTCACCCTCAACTAACTTTAGAATCATGTTAATCCTCAAAAGTGAATAGCACTTAGACATATAATGGTGACTTAATAATCTCTCTTCACTCTAGATTTTCATGCCTTTGTTTCCCTTCTACATCCGACTCTCCACAGGTCAATATCAAGGCCAAAATAAGTCAACCTCTCAAGGATAAGAGGGGCATCAGGCGACATCCAAATCAAGAAGTCTCGCAAGTGGACCATTACAAAAAGAAACCAAATAAGTGCCTGTTGAAAAAAATCTAAGAACAGCTTTCCTCTCCTCAAATAAAATAGGCCTGGCCGCCCAAAATAAATTCCCTAAAAACCCCAAATCCTAAGCTTGTGAGTCTACGAATAAAAGCCAGAGAGTTGAATAAAACAATGAGAGTTGTGCCATAAATAAGGATCTATATAAAGAACCAATGAAGGTCTCACCTGACCGGTACATTTAGCTGCCCTCATGAAGGCAGACGTGTCGTGTCCGGTAGTGGAACCCTAAGGTATCTTAATATATGAAAGGCTTATAAGGGACTCACCCGGCCGGTTCATTTAGCTGCCCTCATAAAGGAAGATGTGTCGTGCCCGGTAGTGAACTCTCAAAAGCATAGCCAACCCCTCCCCCACTTGAAGGGGGAGTTACACATAAAGCCTTCAGCCAACCCTCACACCCACTCTAGCTTCCAGTAGGTTTTCTAGAGAGGTATAAAGCTGATTAGAGTCAACAACATGCACAGAATAAAAAGTGGTCCCAATGCAGGCTACGAGATACGGAAAAAACCTGAGACCCAAGCAACTCCCAATACCTGAAAGAGTCAAGGCAAGTAATAAGACCTGATACGACCTTAGGAGAGCTCGGGTTTATAATTGAAGCAAAAATATGGAAATTTTAACTAAATAAAAACGCCTCGCCATTACATGCCTCAGCTCTATCTAGCTTGAGGACAAGCTAGACTCTAAGTTAGGGGGGTGATAACCTCCAATTTTGTGATGTTATCTTAGTAATTTTCTTCAGTTTTCCACACTCTTTTTTAGACAAATTAGATAGAATCCCTAACTATCCTCCCTTATTGCAATAATACTGTTAGATAAACTTTTCTCCTTTCTACCTATAGAAAAAGACACAAAAAAATCACAAAAGACTCAACCGGTCCCGAGACCGCATGAAGCCACACGGTCCCAAGACCGCATGAAGCCAACCGGTCTCAAGACCGCATGGACTCACACGGTCCCAAGACCGCATTAAGCCAACCGGTCTCAAGACCGCATGGACTCACACGGTCCCAAAACCGCATGAAGCCAACCGGTCTCAAGACCGCATGGACTCACACGGTCCCAAGACCGCATGAAGCCAACCGGTCTCAAGACCGCATGAAGCCACACGGTCCCAAGACCGCATGAAGCCAACCGATCTCAAGACCGCATGGACTCACATGGTCCCAAGACCACATGAAGCCAACTGGTCTCAAGACCGTATGGACTCACATGGTCCCAAGACCGCATGAAGCCAACCGGTCTCAAGACCGCATGGAGCCAAACAGTTTCAGAGTCCAAACGGTCTCAGAGTCCAAACGGTCTCGGGGTCCAAACGGTTTCAAAATCAAAATGGTCTCGGGGGTCCAAACGGTTTTAGAGTCCAAACGGTCTTGGAGTCCAAACGGTCTCGGGGTCCAAACAGTTTTAGAACCCAAATGGTCTTCAAGACCATTTGGACCCAAAACTATCCAAACCATTTGGACTCCACTTCAAGCCTATAAATAAGACCCAAGGGGTCCTCCCAAAGACAAAAAAAGGTTTCAGACACCCAGAGGCTGCCTCTATCACTCCAGAGCTAATCCAACTTCCATCCTCCACCCAAAGACTACCGGTCTGAGATCCACACTCCATCTTGAAACTGCTTTCCCTCTCTTCGCCAAAGAAGGTGTGAAGAGGGGACCTCGTCATCAAGCAACCTATGAAGTTTGAAGATCGTCTCTCTCTCTCTTTCCAAGGGGTTAACTTTCCTCTCTCCTTTGTGGGGATGATGCTCTCTCTCTCTTCTTGCCTCCTTCTTTGTCCTAGCTATGAGCGAGTAGTCTCTCTCACTGGGGTGCGGGGAGTAGCCCCGCTACCCATGTTTTCATTCCATGTAATGTAATCCATAGTTTGCAATATAGAGATGCTTTCTTTTCAGTGCAACATCAATCGTTTAATGAATGCTTGTTGCTTGATCACCAACTTGTGTTATCTTTTATCTTTTAGTATGAATTTTCTATGTTTGTACTACTAGATTTGAAACTCGATTGAATGTTGGTTCTTGGTGCATGTATTCACCATGCATCTGTTTCGGTATCTAGAAGTGTTTCTCAAAAAGTGGAGTAAACTCACTTCCATCGTTATACTTTCATACTATGAAATGAAACCAGTTGATGTATGAAAGTACAACCTTGATGAGTTGAGAAACACACTTTGTGAAAGGAATGATGCAAAGCAGTTGACCATTCGTTCAGGGTTGGCTGACTTTGCAACATTCCCGCACTTCTCGTAGTTAGTTCTCCGAAAGGAAACTAAGTCTACAAAGATACTAACTGACTAAACTCTTGTTGTAGGTTATGTTTTATTTTGCATGTCTTGATCCATGTGTAGTGGCGGTGAAAACCGATCACACCCTAGTGGCTTCTTATTATTGTTTAAACATCCTTAAATTTACTTGCTTGCTTTTGCTTACTTGTTCTTAGTCTAAAAACAACCAAATCAACCTTCTCGATCTAAACATCAACTCTTAAGTAAGTAAATAGAATTAAAACATTTTCCATCCTATTAAACCCTTAATAGGACCGCTGTCTCGAGGATCGACCCTTAACTGTACTACAATAAGGCTTCCACGTACCTTAGCATACGTGGGTGGGGACTTATTATAGCACATGAAAGGATAATTCTAAAGACTTACTATCTTTAGGATTTTTAGTGGTGCACGCAATTCCACGTAAGTGGAAGCTCCATCAATGACCAAGATATACAGTCTTGCCGCCATGTTTTAGTCGTATTGAATTAGTATTCTCTTCACATATAGGACATGCTTTAAATCATTTGACACTATATCCAGACAAATTCACATATGCTAGAAAGTCATTAACAGTGTAAAACAACATAGCGTGCAAATGAAATGTCTCTCTTCGTGAAGCATCATAGGTCATCACACCTTCACCCTAGAGTTTCTTTAAGTCATCAATCATAGGTTCAAGATAAATGTTGATATCATTTCTAGGTTGTTTAGGGCCCGATATCAACAACGACAACATAACGTACTTATTTTTCATACACAACCAGGGAGGAAGATTGTATATAACAAGCATAACTGGCCAACTTCTATGTTGGCTGCTCAATGTCCCATACAGATTCATCCCATTTGTACAAAGCCTAAGTTTTAGATTCCTAACTTCTTCACCACATTTAGGGTACAATAAATCAATCTTCTTCCACTGTGGGGAATCTGACGCATGTCGTAGGATCCCATCATTATTCTTCTTAACATCTGCAAGCCGCATCAAATTCTTCGCATCTATTGAATTGGCAAACAAGCATTGAAACTGTGATATTATAGGTAGATACCACATCACCTTGGCAGGAGAACCAGTTTTGAACTCCCCAAAGTCATCAATTTATACCTTGACGCACCACATTTTGGACAATGTTTCAAATCCACATAGTCCTTTTGAAATGATACACAATCATTCGGGCATGCGTGTATCTTCTTGGCCTCCATTCCCATTGGGCACAACAATTTCTTTAACTGATATGTTGAGATTGGCAGCTCGTTTCCTTCAGGAAGAATTTCTTTCAACAAAGACAACAATGATGTGAAGCTTTTGTCGCTCCATCTATTGTTAGCTTTCAACTTATACAATTTCAACACAACACTAAGCTTCATAAACTTAGTACAACCTATGTATAACGGTATCTCAGCATCATGCACAATGTTTCTAAATATGGGAGGTTGATCGGTGTTCTCTACCCCACAACTATCTAGCATCGCATCAATGATGTCTACTGGAACTGGTTCGTTCACATCAATGTCATCGGAGGTAATTTCTTCTTCCACACAAGCACTGCTATCGAAATCCACTGATTTTAGGTTTGAAATCTCTCCATGTCAGTGCCATTCTGTATAGCTTTGTAAAATCCCATTCACATGACATGACTTTTGATTTCGTCACCAGTGCATACTTTCAAGTTGTTGCCGCAATGCCTACATGGACAGTAGAACCTATCTCCAGGTTGTTTCCTATGTTCCTCGACAAATCTAATAAACTGATCAAGACCAAAAATAAACTATGGGGTGCAGTGATTTGTAATGGGCATCTATGATCTATCCATTCTATGATCAAAGAGAAAACAAGTATATATTAGGGTTTAGGGTTCAAAGATTAGGGTTTAGGGTTAAATGATTAGGGTTTATGGTTAAAAGTTTAGGGTTTAAGGTCTTATATATAATAAATGTGTACCACCTATCCCATTCTTGAACACCTAATCTCACTAGTAAGTGTATAATGTGTATTGGGTTTTCAAGAAAGTTTCGGCAGCATTTCCCTGCTGTTCTCCAAATACATATGTACTTAGAGAACAAACGGGGAAATTCTACAGAAATTTTATTGAAAACCCAATACACCTTATACACTTACATCCTAAGTGATATTAAGTGTTCAAGAATAGTCCCAAACTGGGTACTATCCAAGATTTACTCCTAATGAGTAAATCTCAGATGGGTTTCTAGGCCAACAAAATACATGTATATATGTTTTCATTACTATATATATGATCATAGTTTCATCATTCATATCCTAGGTTTTATGTGTCATCAAAAACATCAAGATACTGATTGGAGATCATTTCACAGTAGGGGTGGTCATAGGGAAAGACTTTCAAGTGACTAGGGCTTCATATATCAACATACATACTAGGTCATATTTCAAGTCAAGATTCAGGCATTTAATCACCTTAGGGCACATACATGATTCACAAGGTATTTCGGTGCACAAAGAATAATATATGTTACTAATTTAGGAGTTCACATAATCATTTTAGAAATATAAGATCCACATGTGAGTTAAGTTTTAGATTCAACGTCAATGTATCTTTAACACGCATGTTTCAATGTTAAAAGCACATAATCAAATCAAATTAGGATGCTAGAATGGACAAGTTTGAATCTTATTTCAACATGCATCAAAATTTACTGAATTAGGTCAAGCATGAGGATTAGAAGCACAAATATATGCAAGCACAAGATTTGAATCAAAATGAAGCCAAATGTCACATTGGGAGAGCGAGATTATACCTCACTTGAAGGCTGAAGAACAAATATATACAAGTCAACAATGCAAATGGATGACACAGTAACTCAATTCAGCCCAAGAGCACAAGCACATCAACGCAATTTTGTTATAATGAATTAATTATGTGTCAATAAGAATCAATTTTAGAGGAGCAGGAAGAATTAATAGGGAAGAAGAGTGGAGGAAGAAGAGAGGAGAAAGATTGTAGGAAGACGAGTGGAGGAAGAAGAGGAGCAAGAAGAAGAAGAGGTCCTCTTCATTACTGTCAACGATGGAGTAGGGTTCGACCACCTCCCCTTGTTCTGGAACAAGCAGCAGAAGCCACCTCTGGCGTCAAGGTCATAGGCACAGGAAGAAGAAGAGTAGGACGGTCATAGGCAGTGGCAGCCACCTCTGATCGACCTGTGGGTGTGACAGAAGGGGAACACAGACCAGGAAGACAATGAAGGAAGAAGAGGAGAAGGAAGAAGAAGAGTAGGAGGATGATCGAATAGGGAGAAGAGTAGAATAAAACGTACCTCTTGAAAGTGAGCTCATGGTGGAAGAAGAGGAGCAGCTCAGTCGAACGACAGTAGCGGTAGTAGCACAGTCGGCAGCGGCGGAGGGAATCGCCAGAGACCTAGGTACTCGAACAGTCAATGACACAATATAATAGAGAGTTTGGCTCGTACGGCCGCGTAGGTGCTATTAAGTAAAGTATTGACGTCGGTTATTAATAAAAACTGACACCTATGTTCATAGTCATCGATTTCCATATAAAACCGATGCTAATTGGGCAATGTTGGGGGTAAAAATTTTCACGGGGACAGTGCGCGAACACACATCTACGTTGGTTATTATGAGAAAATTTATGACAAAAATGGGGCCGATTTCTGTCTTGTGAAAAATCTTTAGCCGTTAGTTACTTGGTCAACAACTGACGTCGTATGTGAAATTTTGGAGGAATTTTTTTGCACTGGAAAAAATTATATTTGGCGGGTGATTTTAGATGTCGGTTTCTTATTACGCAACCGACACTAAATTGAAAGTGATACCCATGTCTTATGAAAATTGGCCGGCCTTCACATATAGACGTCGGTTTGTGTTTTCAGTCGACGTTTTAGGATTTAGGCGTCGGTTTTTGGAAAACAACCGACACTTCTAAATGTGACGTTATATGTCACTTCTATAGTAGTGATACAAAAAGCTACAACAGCATAAGCAACAACATGGTGTTTACTAAGAATCAAATTAAAATGATGAGGTCCACGACATTTACAAACATGATCAAGATGCCCAATCTTACAGTAGATGTATGACCTTTGGAAGATTTGATAGATAGATATGTGGGAGATTATAGGTTCTTGTTGGGCCGTGGGGTAGAATGTAGAATGATAGTGGAGGATGTGGGGGTCATTCTAGGTCTCCCTAGCAAAGGTATGGATATCATACCTAGAAAGAAATCTGAAATAGTGAGCTCCATATGGCGAGAGTTTGCTAGGGCAACATGGAGAGATGGCAATGAGGGTGAGACCTCAAAGATGTTAAAGGAGAATGATGTCATGAACAAGGACAACTTGGAAAAGATTTGGCAAGAATATGCCAAGAGGGACAACCCCGCCGACTACCAGAACATGTGTTGTGCATGGATGTTGCACTTGATGGCAACATTCCTACTCCCTGATACCAGCTACTATGCCCTGATTTACATAATACACTACTTGGATGATGTAACTGCCACAGGGCGTTGAGGGAAAATGTTCATATGAGGAGAAGAGGAGAGAAAGAAAAAACCACACTCTACACAATAGTGTGTGTCATGTGCCTTTGCGTAAGTAAATAATTTCATACTTTATTTTTGTGTGAATTGTTACTATGCTACATAGGGACAGTTACATATGAATTATATTTTTCTCCATTAAATGTAGGTTTGGGCATATGAGATGACAAGAATGGCAAAGCCAACATTCCCTGACACCAAGCCAAGGATAAAGAAGTGGGTTGCGCCTGTGAAGAAATTGATGGATATAGGGTGTGTGGACCCTAAAGATGTAAGAATCTTTGTTCTTTGTTTCAAAACTAATATGCAACATAATCATATATGTAGCTTTCTCACACATTGTTTAATTTTTTTGGATAGGTTTGTAAATAGATGAAGCTGGACTAGGGCGATGACTGATAAGTTGTAAAGATAGTAAAGGACTTTCCCAATTACCTTGCGGCAAATAGGGCAAAGAGAAAGTCAATGGAAGAGGTGGAAACAAAGCCAATCAACGCCAAGGAAGTATCTACTGGGAACTCCAATCTGGAAAGAAGAATCCACCACCTCGAGGAGGAGTTGAAGATGTAGAAGGAAATCTGCACGATGATAGCGGTGGAAGCATTTAATGACCTCCAACAGCTGAAGAAGAGGCTAGAGAGAAGAATAACTGAACTGGAGGAGGAAAACAAAATTTTGAGGAGGGAGGGAGATGAATGTGACAAAGTGCAGTCCCCTACAAGTGGATTCACACACTTTGATTAGGGGTTTCCCTCAGTAAATGTCGATGAAATGAATGCCATGACTGAGGTGTTGCACAAGAAGGTTATGTCAATGGAAGAAGAAGAAAAGAAACGAGGTGTGGAGAAGGGAGACACACCAAGGACACCAGGCAAGCTGTGCCTAAAGAGAAAATGTGTTGAAGAGAAAGGAGTAGAGGAAGACACGCCTGAGAAAGAAAATGTTGCTGTAGAGAAACAAGACAAAAAAGAAGGTGTTGATGGTTCTGGCCAAGAAAAATATGCACAAGATAAAGAAGAAAGAGGGCAGGAAAAAAGGGAACAATCAAACAAAGCAAGCAAAGAAGAAGGAGGAAAAAAATAAGATCCAAAGAAAAGATGACAAAAAGAAAGCAAAGGACAGAGCATGTAATTGGCAACATAGAAAAAAACATAAAGAAAAGAAGGGAGGAAAAGGTAAGGTCACGTTTACTTTTAAGTTAGCAGTCCTTAAAGTATTTGTGTGAACATAAGAGTAACTATTAGAATAGTAAAGTAACTACAAGAATATAAAAGTAACTACATGGTTGATAGAGTAATTTTATAAAATGAAAAATTATTTTTGTGCTTAATAAACTAACTATAGGACATAAAAGTATTATGTAACTTGTTAATGAAGATGGATTCTAACATGAAATGCACTTTGTTGACAGCACAAGCTCTCCAATTTCATAGGTTTTGAACATTTAAAAAAAAGGACACAAAGGAAATTATCCATCACTTCATGGACAACATAGAAGAGCTATAAGAATTGGTTATTTTAATATTCCATTTGTCAAGTGTACAAATACACATTACTTATTCAATATCTAACTCATATGTATCGCATCTATAATTATTGGCAAGTCAAACAGAGAGTGGAGATTTAGCAACGATACTTGGTTCATAGGGAAGGACCTCGCTGCCCTCCTATACAAGGATTAGACGATGCAATCACCTGTAAGAAACCAATGTAGTGTAACTGTATGAAACAATAATTTGGCTTGCTAACATAAGCTTGTGGATTTTTTTAGGTTCTGGACTACTTTGTGCAAATGATCAAGGAGAGCACAAGAAAGAGGAGGAAGAAGGGGTTGTCGTGGCACTGCCTGAGCACTTATGCTCTGGTAAGACAAGCAAACTTGTGATACAAAATTACAGCAAATTACTAACGATACACACACTGAAACTTAGATATGTGCATTTTTAAATTTTGTATTTACAACAGCAGCTGACAATTAATGTGGAGAACATCACCCTAAAGGATATTGACATGCTTTCTCCACTCTTGAACGTTCCCTTAAAAGAGTGGGACACTATGGACTCTATGTTAAAGATACTAAACAATGACAACCACTGCCACTTGCATGAAGCAAGCTTCAGGGATGGTGTGCACAGGTCATATAACTCAATGAGTGGAAGTGGCAAATCAAAGAAAGAATTCATTAGATGGGTAAGAAATGAAAAAAGTAACTCTGTTAATAATGGGTTGAAAGAAATAATGTTGGTTGATTGATAATTAATCAAAGTTATTTTTTTTGTAGGTGGGTATTGCCCATGAATTCTTTAGGGGGCACCAGACAAGGGAAGCCAAATGTCACAGTGGGAATGGGAGTACCCACAATGCCTGTAGTAGGAAAAAGGCTCTGTTGACCGTGGGGTCTTCGTGATGAAGTATCTTGACTGCCTAGTCAATGCCAAGCAGATGGACTTCACTTCTAAAGACATGTCAGCAATAAGGGTTGATATTTTCCAAAGAATGTTGAGATGTGGAAAGCTGCAGCCTGTCAGGAAGATGAAAAAAATGTGAATGATGATGCCAAAGAATGTCTAGGGGAATAGCATAAGGAAGAGGCAGATCAGGAATAGAAAAAGCAAGAAGGGCAGAAACAAACCCAAGATGCAGATGTGCAAGAACAAAAAGACAAGTATAAAGAAGCTATTTCAAGCCTGATCAGATGGCTGAAGTCTAACTGAATACTCTTTTATTAAGTGAAATGTAATGAAAACAGTTTGGTGCTGGAATTATGATATGTAAATGTTATAGGATACATTTACTCTAAATCAGTTTTTGGAAGTCTGATATATGTAACTGATGTGCTGGAATTATGATATATGTAACTGATATGTTGGAAGTCTGAAATTACATTTACTCCAAATTAGTTTATAAGAGTAGTATTTATGGGTTTAAAGGATAATGTTTTATGCTTTATATGCGGTATTCTTGGATGAATAGTTGTTGTGTGCTTATATGAAGATATAGACTTGTTGTTAGCTTTGAATCAAGAAAGAAACATGTTGGAATCACATCACAATTGGTTTGATGTGATGGGGATGTCATTGAAAATTTAGATGATTAATTATGTACTTTAATGGAGAAATTGCTATTATATAGTTCAGCATGAAATCAAAAAGAATGTCAAATAAACTCACTGAAAAGGAAGAGTGATCAGGTAATCAATAAAGTAATTATCTGAAAACTAAAGTAACTATGACAACAGAAAAGTAATCCTAGAAACCAAAAAGTAACTTTTGTATGTTATAAAGTAACTCTAGAATAGGAAGGTGAATCAAAAACAAAAACCAATGTATGTGAATCACAGAGTGACAGTGGACATTTTGTAAGTAACTGTACGAACATGAAGGTAACTTTTCAAATCCAAAAGGTAACTATTTCAAAAGAAAAGTATCCATTGGATACAAAGAGAAACAATATTGTTCAAAGAGTTACATTTTATCATAAATAATACTTTATAACATATTTAATTTCTACATACAGCTGCTGGATCTCAAGGGATAACACATTTAGATACAAACACAAGTGTTTTTACAAGGAGGATTACAATTACTTTCAAAAGACTACACATGAACATCCATTACAATTACTTCAATTTTGGATATGCCTCACTTACACACTAATAAACTACAACTCCACGAAAAACATGTAAACAAAACTAAGGATATCCATCCATCAAGAGCAATAGCAGCAGCAGCTCCAACCACATGAGATCAGAAAAAACAACAACAAAAGTAGCAGCACCAATAAGCTCCAACCAAACAGCATTAGCATAAGTGTTAGCAGCAGCAGCAGTGCCAAGAACAGAAGTAGCATCAGCAAGTTAGGATCATGAAGAGACAAGTAAAACATCGATATAAACATGAGTAGCTACAAACATAATCGTTGAGCAGCAAGAAGCATGATTACATATCAGAAACAATACAAGTAGCATATCAATCAGCAACGACACAAGTCTAGAAAAAGTATCCATGAAGAATGAACTACTTCTTCAAAGGGAAGTTTCTACTATCATGATTGACTCCAAACTCTAAGAAATTCTTACACTAACTCACTCTTTTAGATTGAACAATTTCAACTCCATATTTAAACCTCACATCATGACAAAGATCTATAGCGTTGTTCCTACACGCTATGTGGACAATTGAATTGCAAGCAGAAACAAGTTGAAGTGTCCTTCCAGTGGATAGATGTGTAATTGATGCTTTGCCAAAAATAAAAGGGTGTTCTCTATATCCTTTAGTCCACCTCTTTAATATGTATGGCTCAGGAAGAGTGCAAAAGTTATGACTCTTCATATAAGACAGAATGTGCCTACATAGAATACCTTTGAATTCCAACATGAAGCAATTACATGAAACCATATCAATAGATGAGTCTTTATTCATGATACGAGGAGATCCAAAACCACCAAGACAATACACCTCAAAGACACCTTTGTCGGATGTTTCCTTTACATTGTACACCATGCTTTGATGAACCTCAGACTGAAAGATCTTAAAAATGGACTTGGTGTATATACCTCTCATTTGCTCCTCCACAGACCACAATGATGACAAGGGAAGATTGTTGTACTCATCATCAAAATCTTTGAAATTGTCAATCTCCCTCACATGAGAGTAAGCAGTCTCTAAGAAACATACAAGTTCAAACAGAGTCTTCCTACTATTGACATGGCTTCTAATGAATGCATTCAGGCTCTCGCTTCTTTGAGTTGTCCTCATGCCAGCAAAGAAAGAAGACTGCATATAACACGGAACCTAATCCCAACGCATCGCATACATATCAGAAAGCCAACTAATGGAGACAGATCATTCTCTTCAACTATAGAGTTCCATCTCTCTACAAAAATGTCAACATCATCTATGTTCCACACACAATCATTCAAAGAGCTTATGATTTGATCCTTGTTAGGAACGCCGCCAAGCTTAGATGGAAGCTTCTTTAGGATGTGCCAGCTGTAGAAACGATGCTTACAATTTGGAAAAACAGTAATGATAACAACATTCATAGTCGGGTCTCGGTCGGTTATGATGGAAACCGGCTCTTTACAAAAATTGAGTAAGTATTGCTTGAAAACCCAAACAAAGGAGTCATACTTCTCATCCACCAATAGAGTTGAGGCAAACAACACTGTCTTGCGATGGTGATCCACACCACCAAACATTCCAAAAACCATGGAATACTTTTTGGTATGGTAAGTGGTTCCAAACACAATCACATCACCAAACAACCCACAATCTTTGACAGAGACAAGATCAGACCAAAACAAATGTGTCAAACAACAATTGACATCATTTTAATAGGTATAAAATAATTTCAAATCCAAAACCTTCAACCTAACAAAATGATCCAACACCATGTCAACATCATATTTAGCTGACTCTTTCCTCTTGCTTCTGAGGTGTCCATGTGCTTGTCTGCTTGTAAATGTCAAATTTTCATAACTGCCAGACTCGGTTGCTATCAATGCAATTTGTCTCGAGACAGGTATGTTTGCTTGACTCATGGAAGAAAGCATCTCTTTTTGAGTTTCATCAAGAGATGAGTTACACTTCAAGTAACGTAGGTGAGCATCATCAACAAGAACGTGGTTGTGTTCCTTGACAAAAGTAGTCACAACCCACATGGATGAGGACTTATCTAGTGTAAACTAGATCATGGCTCTACACCCACACCTTTTCACAGAAAGCCTATTCTTCTTAGACAAATTATCTTGTAAATTACCCACTTCATCACAAACGGGGTTCAAAAGTTCGTTGGACCTCTTAGAACAACTGATGTTACCTTTCTTGTCATAAACAAAATCTTTAGCAACTAGATTCTTAGTTACTCATTCATACCTATTCTCATCTTTCCTAAGATTAAACCCAATCAAGCCAGCATAACTAGAATAGAAGGAGATACCTTCATCTAAACTTCCAAATTCAAGTCCAATTCTAGGAACTTCTACTGGGGACAAAGTGCCAGCAACAACAGAAGGAGAAGAATGAGGATTATCATCATCACAGTTGACATTGGCATTACCACCATTTGTATCAAGACTAGGATCTATGACAGTTGTCTGAGAGTAACTCTGTAGATAGAAACGTAACTCTGAAACACAAAATACTAACTCTTCAAATAGAAATGTAACCCTGAAACACAAAATAGTAACTCTATGAATATCAAGTAAACAAGTATCACAAAACATAACTACATAAAACATAGAGCATGTATGATAATTGTTGCTTCAAACAAAATCCAAACACACGTTGTATTTCCCACACAAAAATAGATATGACTGCACAATGTGATGAAAAGGAAAGATCGGGGAGAATTGAAGGAAGAGACGAAAAGTAATAATATTTACCTTTCTGTAACTTAGACAACTGCTGCTCCTAATGTAGTAAGATAAAAAAATGATCCCCATACATCATGAGTTTTAGTTTGAGATCTGGAGCGTACTTATAGAAGAAGAGGAATGCAAATACTTTCATGTGACCTAGTAAGGATCAATACATGCTACTGATACTCTGACAAACATTATAGGAGATCCAGACCTGGTCCAATCACCTTCGTCCTCCTCCAAAAAACTGGAATATCTAGATCTCTTCTTGTTGTTCGGGTCTGAAATAGCAGATCGAGAGATTTAGATGGAAGACTGCAAATGTAGATTGAACAGTCCACATGATGGAAGGATGGATACAGTTCAGTATGCTCCAACGGACCCATCCGGGTGTGACTGGAGTTGAGGTAGGCTCACAGCTGGAAGAAAGAAATGGCCAAACCCAACCCTCAATGCTGGGAAGTAGACAGGGCGTCGATCTGTGAAAGGTCAGATTGGGAGAAGAATGACGACCTCCAGCTGTTGATGGGGATCTGACCCATGAACATAGAACATTCCATACAGTCGAACGACGCAGGGGATGACAATATCAGCCTCTCCTGGTCGTAGGTGAACTCGGCCACGTCTGCGTAGATGAGTCAGACCCAACAGACCCGTCGGGGTGCGGGCTCAAGGTCGATCCGGCTGCGGATTCATCCTAACAGATAATGGAATGGAGCAGGTTGGCGGCGGAAGAAGGCAGAATCCACTTTTTTGGGGTTTTATTTCAGCCATTAGTTAGTTCCAGGTATTTTAAAAATGTGCCATCGTGCCACTTTGGGTGGGTAGCTATTTTACTATACCCGCTCAGGCATTGAATATTTAGCCATATATATATATATATATATATATATATATATATATATATATATATATATATATATATATATATATATATATATATATATATATACACACACACATATATTTAGATATATATATACATACATACATACATACATATATATACATATATTTAGATATATATACATATATATACATACATATATATACATATATATACATACATATATATACACATACATATATATATATATACATATACATATATATATATACATACATATATATACATACATACATATATCTATATATACATACATACATATATATATACATATATATATATATACATACATATATATACATACATACATATATCTATATATACATACATACATATATATATACATATATATATATATATATATATACATATATATATACATATATACATATATGTATACATATATATACATATATATACATACATATATACATATATATACATGTACATATATACATACATATATAAATATATACATATATATACATACATATATACATATCGACATATATATATATATATATATATTTATAAAAACATATATATATACATACATATATATATATTTATACATACATATATACATAAATATACATATGTATATATTTATACATACATATATATACTAGTTTATGCACGTGCTATGCACGTCAGGCATATATATGAGTATTATATTGTATAACAATTATATACTTCAACAAGTGATTTCTACCCAAATTGTATTCATGTTTTATGTCACATATTTCTTGAGTTTGTCAAAATTTATTTTACAAGAAAAGAAATATTACCAATAAAGGTTGAAATCTACTAACTTCAACAAAACATGAAGTAGGAACTATAGAGATTATTATACAATATTCACAACCTGATTTGTGCATATAATAGTACATACATGTATATGTTTCTCCAATAATAGTGTATGAAAAGAACATGCATATTATAACATGTACATTTTCTACAATGACTAAATTATGGAACTCTGATGATGGAATCTTTTTTCATCTTTGAAGTTTCAACATGTATGTGAAATCTACTTATATGTCATGGTTGTAATATTGAATCTGGTTATAAAATCTTAGCGGTGATATACAAAGAGAAGAAAATATGATATTCTTTTATTGAACACCTTTTTCATTTTATGTCAAGAATTAATTGTGGCTTGCTCAAATAACATACATATTCATTTTTACACTAAGACATTGTTTACCAATTTTAAAATGATCATGGAAGTTGGTACAATTTCCATGTTATTGTAATTACATATCTCTTCTTTCCATTGCATGCACCACACATTACCATTGGATGATTGCCACATTAAAGAAAATAACTAAAAGATAATTTTAAGAAATGAACTGAAATTAGATCACTGGTTATTAATTATCAGATGTAAATGATTTTTTGTGACTAATATATTTCAATACATACAAACATAAAAAATATTTATTATTCGTTTTCCATGCCACGTTTTGAATTCAAAATTATGAAATTGCATTACATTCATAAGTTTAACTAGTATTATTTATTTACCATGGTATAAACTTTAAAATATAGTATACAATTCTCAGTGATAGATGTGGAGTAATATACTAAACTCCAGAAAATTCATGGCTATAGACATGTAGTCATATATTAGATATGGAATAGATGTTTCATAATTTTGATATTATGTATAATATTATTTCAAATCATAAAAGTTGCAATCTAAACAACTTATTAACTTCAATGTTGATAAGATTCAGTTATGAGATAATAATCAAGTTTAGTTATATCAAATATGAAAGTCACTTGTGCTTCCTTATTGCCTACTCAAAGAATAATTTTATTTCAGATCACAACAGTTGCAATTTAAATAACCTAATAACTTTAATGTTTTAAACATTCAGTTTTGAGCTGATAATAAAGTGCAACTATATCAAACTTGAAGGTCACTCGTGATTCTTTATTGCCTACTCAAAGAATGAGTTATTTTCCATAACATGGTTGATTCTTAACAATTATATTGAACTTCACTACAGGTATGCATAGACCCAAAAATTCATGGTTAGTATAATTATGTATAACCTTATTTTCTGATTTGCTTCAAATTTGTTCTATGTGTACATAAATTAATTTGACTTGATATGGTTCTAGATAATTTTCTAATATAGGTAACACTACTAAAGAAATAGCTTATAACGGCGTCAGTTATTAATGAAAACCGACGCCTAAAACCTACAACATCGGCTAATTACAGAGACTGATATCTATATTTGAAGACCGGCCAGACATGGGTATCGCTTTTTATTTAGCGTCGATTGCCTATTATGAACCGACGCCTAAAATATCCCGCCAAATCCAATTTTTTGAGCGAAAAAAATTACCCCCAAAGTTTCACATACGGCGTCGATTTTTTGACCGAATAACCGACGCCTAACGACCAAAAAAATTACCTCCAAAGGTCGTCGATTTTTGTGTAAAAACTGATGCTGATAAGGTTTCGTGCATCGTCCCCGCGAAAAATTTTAGGGTTAAGATTGTCCAATGGACGTCGGTTTTTTCTGGCAACCGACGCTGATGGATGTTAGGTGTTGGTTTTGTAGATAACTGGCGCCTTTGTTAACTTAATAACCCCCGCGAGAAACAGACTCTCACTTGATCCCCCTCTGTTACATCGATCGCTTGCGGTGGAATTCCCCTTCTCGACAACACCAGAGCTAACTTCTGTGGTCAACGCCGTTGTCGCCGCCAAAGTCGTTCTCCTCCGCCGTTCTCCTCTGGTGCCGCACCTGCCCCTCGCACGCCTGCTCGCGCCCACCTTCTCAATCCTCTCCTGCTCTACACCTGCTAGTCGTCGCCGCCGCTCTCTGGAGCTCCTCGCCTGCTCGCTGCTCGCTGTTCACTGCTTGCACCTACTGGTCGCCGCCGCTGCTCGAGATACCCTCTTCCTCCTCTTCTTCCTTC
Organism: Alisma plantago-aquatica; assembly: GCA_963693085.1. NCBI lineage: Eukaryota > Viridiplantae > Streptophyta > Magnoliopsida > Alismatales > Alismataceae > Alisma > Alisma plantago-aquatica. Next base: position 221,410,414 of record OY856410.1, on the reverse strand, counting down.
TCTGATCGCACATGTGGTTGAGGTAGCTGGTCAGGACCTAGTGGTTGTGTTGGCCGACCACGACTGTGTTGGACAACACAGCCATGGTCGTGTCCAGCCCATAGGTCGTACCTTGCTTTTATCCATTTGGAAATGAGGGAGCAGGAAGAAGAAGATACATTTGCAATTGAATACTAATGCTTGACCTAATTCTGTAAATTTTGATGCATTTTGAATTAAGATATTAAAACCCTAATATACATTTCACCATAATCTTGAATTAACTATATTGCTGAAATCTTATGATCAATCTATCTAAGATATTAAAACCCTAATGATAAATCTCTGATTTTGTAGTGATGTGTCACCCTAACATCTACATGAATCCATGTTGTATGATGTAGATTGATGATAATGCATGAGCTAGTTTGAAATTTTGAAATCAATTATGAATCTCTCCATCCCTAGGTCATACTAATTTTATGTGTAATCTTTATCTTGATGATGAACATGCATGGACACTCGAAATGTTGAAATCAATGTAATAGAATGACAACACATGTATTTGTTGGCCTAGACACCCGTCAACGATTTACTCATTAGGAGTAAATCTTGGATAGTCTCCAGTTTGGGACTATTCTTGAACACCTAATCTCACTTAGGATGTAAGTGTATAATGTGTATTGGGTTTTCAAGAAAATTGCGATAGCATTTTGCCGTTTGTTCTCTAAGTACATATGTACTTGGAGAACAGCAGGGAAATGCTGTCAAAATTTTCTTGAAAACCCAATACACATTATACACTTACTAGTGAGATTAGGTGTTCAAGAATGGGATAGGTGGTACACATCTATACTACTATAAAAAGAGCGAGTTTGACGTTGCACTCTCCTTGATTCACTCTCTTCTCTCCATTTTTCAAGGAATTGTGCTCCTACAAATATTTATTCTCACACTCTCTTATTAACTTTTATTATATTCAATTCTATATTTCTCTCTCCATCCCACGGAAATGGTTCTTTGATTCTCTCCTTTCAAACAACCAACACAAATATCTTTTACCGTAGGAACCCTTTCACGGACGAGTCCTCTCCCCACAAATTTCCAACAAAATTTTATATGTCACGTGCATGTGCACATGTGCGTTCACTAGTTTATTATATATAAGAATGAAAACACATGTATTTGTTGGCCTAGAAACCCATCCAAGATTTACTCATTAGGAGTAAATCTTGGATAGTCCTCGATTTGGGACTTTTCTTGACCACCTAATCTTACTTGGGATGTTTCAACCACTAATTATATATAAGACCTGAAACCCTAAAGTTTTAACCATAAACCCTAATCTTTTAACCCTAGACCCTAATCTTGTTCTAATATATACTTGTTTTCTCTTTGATCATAGAATGGATAGATCATGGATATCCATTCCAAATCGCTGCACCCTCGAGTTTATTTTTGGTCTTGACTAGTTTATTAGATTTTCCGAGGAACATAGGAAACAACCTGGAGATAGGTTCTACTGTCCATGTAGGCATTGCGGTAACAACTTGAAAGTCACCACTGGTGACAAAATCAAAAGTCATGTCATGTGCAACGGGATTGTACAAGGCTATACAGAATGACACTAGTATGGAGAGATTTCAAACCTGAAATCAGTGGATGTCGATAGTAGTGCTTGTGTGGAAGAAGAAATTTCCTTCGATGACGTAGATGTGAACGAACCAATTCCAGTAGACATTGTAGATTTCATAATTCCGCTCTTTAAATGTAATTGGGTTGACAACAACAAAGGAGTTATAGTGGATGAATTGGGTTTCACGTTAGTGAAGTTTGAAAAGATTGGCGAGAAGGGTGAACCATTCATATTGGCATCATAGGTGAAACAAGGATTTTATATCAATGATACTACAAATAATAAATGGTCAGTTGTTATTCATGGTAAAAGACAGTCCATTGAAGATCTTATAGATGAAGAAGAGTACTATGATAAGTATGATGACTCCAGTCCATTTTCAGTTGGGTTGCCAACACCACCAAACATTGAAGCTGGGGATCACAATGACTTGTATGTTCGCGGGGATCACAATGAAGGATTGTTAATTGATAAAAGATCACAATATTAGAGGCATGAACGTTTATATTTTTTATATGTTTTATTTTTCTGAATGTGAACTTTACAATGTGAACTTTAGAATGTGAATGTGGACTTTACAATACGAATTACTTTACAATCTGAATGTGTACTTTAAAATGTGAATGTGAACTTTACAATGTGAATTACTTTACATTGTGAATGTGAAGTTTACAATGTGAATGTGTACTTTACAATGTGAACTTTACAATTGGTGTTACTTTACAATGTGAAATTTATAATTTGAATGTGAACTTTCAGATGGCTGAGCATTCCCATGATGACCATGTAGATGATCACCGTGAGGGTGAGGATGTGCTTGCACTGCCTGACAATGTAAGATTTAAGAATATATCCCTGAGGTTTGTATCTATATGTTCATTTATAATTATATCATGTAAGTGTGTTTTTTATCAAATTTTAGGTTGTTGATGTACCCCCTGAAGAAATTACAACACTTGATGAGCAACAAAAGAAAATTGAGAAAGTGAGGGGCATCACAATAATGAACAAGTTAATACAACAAAGGGGCAATGAACCCAAATTGGTTGTGGATTTCGATCATGCAGGAAATCCATATGGAGTGAACCACAACTCATTTGTTTCATATCTTGGGGTTGTTACTCGCATCCACTGTAGTCCTATCCTAGAATTGTGGCATAAATTTCCTAAGGGGAAGAAAGACCACATATGGAAGGAACTATGCGTGAGTTATTATTATTTATAATTCTATTTGTGTAGATTACTAATTTTTAGGATACTAGTTAATAGCAATTCTATTTAATTTGTAGAACAGATTTGATCTGGATGAAAATCTTCATCATAAATGTGTGATGCAACGTTGTGGGAGGGTCCTAAGGAACTATAGGACCAATCTCACCTGAGATTACATACACGATGCTGATAAGAGGTTCCTGATTGATTTTCAATTCTGGACATTGATCACTATTGCACTAACTCTACACTAATAATTTGTGTTTGTATTCTCTTTAAAAAATAAATTTAGGCAAAAGGAAGCCACAAAGCAATGGAACTACCTGGACCCCAAAGACTGGGAGGCGTTTGTCACCCAAAGAAAAACATATGAATTCAAGGTATTAAGCGCCACTCCCAATTTAATTAATATACATTTTTATGTATTCACCTATTCAAGATTAACCTTAATTAGTGTTACTAACCAAATAAATGTGCTAACTAACTAGGCCCTCAGTGAGGCGCAAAAAGCAAGGTGTGCACTAAATGTGCACGACCACACAATGGGTCCAAGAGGATATGCAGGCATTCGCCAAAGACTACATGCTGAGTCTGCTCAGCCTACTTCTACTCAGGAGACTACAGAGTCCTCTACTACTGCTCCCGCACCTCTACCTCGCCATGCTATGTGGATAGTTGGGAGGTAAAATAAGAAGGGAGACATGCCAGCAACTGCTGAGGCAGATGCAAAAATGGTAAAAATCAACTCTTAGAGCAATCGATCGATATTGATTATTGTTATGTTTAGTTACTAATTTTTGTTGATGGTGATTAGCGGGAGTAGCACGAGCAGAGGAAGGAAGGCAAGTTCATCCCTCAGGGCACAATGGCTGAACTGGCAGTTGCTCTGGGCAACCCATAGCATCCTGGACGTATTCGGGGTGCAGGCGCTGGTGTGGGCATCAAAGTGTTCTTTGGGCCATCCCAGCGCAAACCTGTCCCAAAAGTGCGACTTTCATAAGATGAGGTAACCTATTCTTGTTTTAGAATGTTATTGCAAAAGGGAATTCAATAATCAAAAGCTAGCGTTTCTTTTATCCATGTATAGGTAGATTCGTTAATTGAAAAGAGAATCTAAGAAGCAATGGCGAAGTGGCAAGCATCTTAGCCTACCACTCAGACAGTATCTATGGCGGGCCACTCTTCTCCTACTGTAGAAGTGGTTGGGAGTAATCCTGTAGACCCACCACCTAGCACGTCCTCTGTAAGTATTTTTATGACATAATAGCTAGTTTGTTCAAGATGATATGTTTGTGTATATATGCATATAACATTCTTTACGTAAATTTGTAGGGGTTGAAGCCATGCCGACTAAAACATTAAGAATATATCATTGCAGAGGCGTCGGCTTACCCACCCCTTAAAGGGTGCATGTTTCATGGGTATCTAGTACCAGATGGTGTGGTACGTGTGAGCCTGATACATGTATTCCCCGACTAGACGGATCTTGCACTGCCTCATGCACACCCAGATGCTGAAACACTTGGTAAGGTAGTAGGCAGAGTGATACTGTGGACCGAAGCAGATGTACTCTATACTGATATTGTATGATAAATTTCCATTACTTTAACTTGTTAGTGTGTGTATATGAGTCAATTGATCTAAAATTATATATACATGTCCAAAAGATGAGACCTGCTACATCTCGGCCTCCACCTCCTCAACTACCAAGTTGACTTCCAAGGGACCTACACGCCTCGATAGGTCCTAATTGTAGGGGTGTGGCAGTATGGATCGACGAACATGATACAAATTGCCCTATAATTGTTAATATTCCAGAGGATGCTGCAGGTAAATCATATGATAACAATCTATTTATACAAGTTTAGCATATGTATTAATGCATACGTAATACAAGTCCTGCATATGTATGTATTAATGCATAGGTATTAATGCAGGTCAATCATACGAAAACAAGATATTTATACAAGATATTGTGGAATTGTTTAGTTATCAATGATTGAATACATCTATGATAGAGTTGTCAATATGGTGAGATCTTGTTTTTATCCATATACCTTGTTTTATATATGGTGATCTGGTTTCTTATATAATAATGCATACGTAACACATGTTTTGCAGCCACTTACACAATATATGTAGAGATTTTGGGTTTTCCCATGTGGGATTTTTTGGTTCGATCTTTGATTAGTCTTGTAGATACAGACCCTTCTTCAGTTACTTCATACTATTGTGATTCTTTTGAATATTTTGGTAAAAATAAGAAGACGGTGATAATAGCTCCATTCAATGTCGAGTAAGTTTACTTTTCTTATAATTTAGACTTAAGAAAATTACATTTTTATTATGGATTTTGAGTTATTAATTTCTAACTTTATTACATGTAGTGGTAGGCATTGGGAGTTACTAGTTATTGTCCCCAAGACATTCACGTTTTATTATCTAGATCCTGCGGGGAATGAGTTGGAGTTATATGGACATGCAATTAAAAGGCCATTATTCTCGCGAGAAATATTTCATGTTTTTATATATGTTAACATATGTTACTACATTACTATTTAATTATGCAATTTAATGGGTTACATGAACATATGTAGGGCTTTACAAAAGTACAAAAAAGCTGGAGGAAAGGTCCCCAAGAAAAAGGATCTGTCACTAATTTGGGAGAATGTGAAAGTAATTTCCTGACTCCAATGTATATATTATTTATGTGAACTGTGCTTATTTATATTTTTGAATATTTTGTATGTTTCAATTTATAGTGTGCTACATAAGATAACGGTTGGGCATGTGCCTACTATGTGATGCTATTTATGGACCTAATCATCAAACATTCTATAATGAAAATCGATAAGATACAGCAGGTATTATACATAGTCTCATTAGATAATATGAAATATATCAATCTTATTATATACTATTAATTATATATATGTCATTCTCTTTGTAGGTCTTTTAAAACTACTGACTTTAGCACAGGTGGAAAGCATTTCGATGTACAGGCTCCCTATACGAGAGATGAATTAGATGATGTAAGAGAAGAATGGGAAAAAGCCCTACAAAGTGTGGGAATTTTTAGATTTAATTTTATTGAAAATGATGACAATGATGAATAAAGATTAACTTTGTTCTTATAATTATTTTTGTGTAAATGTGAATGATTTTTTATGAATTGTCATATGTGTGTGAATATGATCAATACATAAATGTTTCTACATGTGTCTGAATGTGAAAAGAGATGAAACGAATGGAACTGCAGGTTTCTATTGGTTTCTACATGTATGTGATGAAAAAATAATATGAATCAAATGTGCTTATACATGTGTGTGAATCACATATATATAATATTGTCCATCTTGTTAATTTTGCAGGTTTGTGGCCTGTTGTTGGCTGATATCAATGGATGTCGGGTTCTCATCATGCTGACCAGCTATACAGCATGCTTGCAAACTGAATAAAAAAAATCTTAACATAGGCGTCAATTATTTGATCAAAACACATATAGCGGTGGTTTTTTATAAAAAAGTTGACGTCTATGTATCCAGGAACCACAGCCGTGCTGGGAAGCACGAACGTAGTGGCGGGCAGGGGATATGGCGTCGGTTATTAGGACAAAACTGACATCGATTCAGCTGATATGGCTAGGAAAAACGGCTGTGCTGGGACGCACTGCCGTGGTGGCAGGGGAGATGGCGTCGGTTATCGCACAAAACTGACGCCTATAGGCCCTTTGCTGGCACGTTTTCGGTGGCAGGAAGCGTTGTAACGTCAGTTCTTTTGATAACCGACGTCTGTAACAATTCTATAGTGCCAGTGTTCTTAAAAAACTGGCGCCTACAGTCCCTTTGTTGGCACGTTTTCGGTGGCGGGAAGCTTTTTGGCGTTGTTTGGGAACCGACGCTGAAGGGGTCCACCTTTAGCGGCACCCACTTGGGTGTCACTTGGAAACCGACACTAAAGCCCTTAATTAACTGACGCTAAAGGCCTGTTTTGTAGTAGTGTAAATCATTTCTGACCATGTTGGAATTAAAATCAAAATATGATGGTCTTACTTTCAATGTATCTCTTATTATGTTTTCCCTTGTGTTGAACTGGTTTGTTAAGAGTTTGGCAATTGTATCCTCATTGATGCATTAAATAAATATCATAGTTTTTGCATGTTAATTTGCACAAAATTCTTCTTCTCAACTTTTCTTTCTACATTATGACTTTCCTTTGTCAATGTTGGTCGACATGTCCTAAATGTTGGCACATGAGATGTTTAGGTGGGGGGCAATAATGGAAGTTGCATCGACATATATGTATGATAGGATATTTGATGGGGCAAGTTGATATTAATATTTATATTTGAGATAAATAAATCTACTTATGCTAGAGTCCTAACTCCCATATAACCTTATTCATACATACATTGATGGTTGTAATGGGACATATACAAAAGTTCCTATCTATATTCAAATAGAAGATAGACTAATAACGAAGAGGCTTTTATTGTAATATTTTTGTGTTTCTTTTAAATTCTCCTAAACATTTAGCCACACTTATATGATTCTTATACAAATGTGTATACATTATTTATTTTTTTATTTATTATACTAAGAAGAAGTTTTGAAAAATTATAATCAACAATTTGCTAGGATTATGGTTATAGTTGACTATCTCACTACCTTTTTATAAAAAAAGTAACAAACAAACCCTAGCTCGTGTAAAGAAATCACTCTTATGTTAAAAACATACACTTTAGTTGTCAAAGTCAATGGTTTCAACGAACTATTTATATTCATCTTGATGCTTTATATGTTAAATTGTCGTCTATGTTAACAATTGTTAATGATGAATCAATTCCGTAGATACACTAAATTTTTTTGTATAATTAAATTTTGTGAGCTACTTATACCTTGACCCCCAAAAAATTACAATAGTATCATTACACAATCTTCATATTATATAAAAATGTATACATAAGTGTAACTCAAGGGAAGCATACATAATACAAGATCTTATTCGGTTCATATAAGGTTAATAGTTTAGGTTCTGATTTGACTCTTATTGAAGGATCTTTTGTAACATTTTAAAGGAATTTTAAGAAGATTTATTGGCAAAGAGAGTGAATGTTTAGGAATATACATTTTTTCTTTGGGAATGGATGACAGATACAACCCGGAATGGGTACCTCCTTGTATATGGTCTTGTAATATCTATGACTCTGCTCCTTTGTATAGAAACTTGGAATCCTCCTTTACTAAGAATACCACCTAAAAAATAGGCGGTAATTGATTGTTCATTTGTAAAAAAAAATAAAACTTTTGACACAAAAGAATCATTGAAATGATTGCAAAGATGTGTGATACCAATCACCATTTCTTTACATACCCTTTCTACACTTCACCATTTGACATTTGAAGCATAGGACTGAAAAAGTTTACTGCACCAAAATACATGACCAGTCAATCATGTGCATGTGTGACTGATATAGGAGCTTGGCTAAGGTCAAACAGACCCTCCAATGTTAACCTATTTATCATGCCAAAGGGGGTCGCTTGAGAAGAGAAGAAGGTCAGACAGAAAGCAGGGAAGGATGGGGAGAAAGTGTGATTATTTATATAATTATTCAATGTTTAGTGAACCTAGATCATTGTTGGGGGATGTCTCACAAGGCCCGGGTGTCAAAGCTCCAATATTTTGTGTGGGTGACTACTTGTCTATGTGCACACACCCACACATATATAGACATATACATTCATAATACGGTTACAAAAATATCCAAGGATCTTATCATGAAAGACAATCAATATTTTATTTCTCAAACATTTAGCATTGACAATCACACCATCCGGTGTAGGAGTTAAGCCTCTTTTTTGGTTATGGACATATGCAATCTAGATTTACATAAAATTTTGTCTAGGACCTCACTCTAGTTATTATGTGGTTCTGTTTACAATCTTAATGCATATAAATGTCATAATTGTGAGTCGACTTGGATAGGAGTGTAGGATTTGATAATATGGGGTAAATCAAGAGTGAAAATTTGAAGCGGGACTAATGATTTGAGTTGCCATTTGCTCAAAGAAGTCACATCACATCATTCATTAACATAACACATACCCATATTCTTTTTGGATTTGTGTCTAGTCTCATGCCCACGCAGGCTAACGACTTATTTTACTCTGTCACGGTAAGCTTGGTGGACTTCCTTTTTATATATCTTCCCTACTACAAAGCACATGGTTTTCTTCAACCAATGATTGTATTCCTAGATAATATAGGTTGCATGTAATATGGTCAAGCTTCATAAGAAAATATCAAGGTGCTCAATGGATATATTCAATATCATATTTACGAGGATGCAGTTCCTCAATAGCAAAGACTTCACCATTTATAGTGTTCAAAAGAAATGGTGTTAAGGATCAATTTGCATAAAAAAATTTCCTTATGGATTGCTTATCGTACCCAATTTTTTCTATTGTTCAGTGAGGAAAGAAATAAAAGAAGTGGAATCAAAAGCTATTGTGGAAAAAAAGTATAATCAATTAGTACATCTGCAAGAAGCAAAAACATTAAGCACAAGATCAACAAATATTGCCTCTTAAAAACCATATATATATTTATATTTTAGTTCACGATAAGAAGAAAGTAATAGCGTCATAGTAGTTATTTAGTGCAAGCGGACTCCAGTTGGATGAAGCAAACAAACGGAGAGATACATTCTGCAAGCCAGTATGTATAGGACAACCAATCACAATGTATTATCTCTTTCTCACTTATTTTCAAAATTCAACCCCTTAAAAAAATGAGAGCGAAACACAAATCATCCACTACAACGCAATCTTATTGGATCCTATGGGGTTTCTACAGGAATCATCCTATAGAATAAGACTCGATAAATTCTTTACCTCATAACTGGAGACAACCACATTTTAATTAGCACACAACCAGCAGATCTAACTTATGATAGAAGTGGATGATAATATGGCGTTAAAAATATCATGTGAACCTAGTTGAGCACACAATCCAAGCCATCTTTCATTCTGTCATCAGCTTATGTTCTCAGTTTACTACAATAGCTTGGCCGTATGAGAGAAGAACAAGAAATATTTAGCATGGAACGCACATTCCACAAACGATGAAATGGATCTACCATGCATGAGGTACATCGACAGACTGCAATTTGACAATTGCAGTTTTTTATTGGTTATGCTATAGCCCCTATTTGGAAACGGATCAGGATGAGATTTAGGCTTATCTTATTAGGTCACGTCTGCGCCACATTAACATATCCAATCCTGATCCAGTCCGGTTTTGCACTTACGCGTTTGGTTGGAAATTGTGAAACGGCCCCGTTGTGAGATTCCGTAATCTCAAAAGTTGGACTATCTCAGTCCTTCCAGTAGTAGGATTAAGAATCCCAATCCAGATTAGGCTTTGTCTCTTGTGTATTTTGTTTTATATAGCAGACTGAAAAACACAAGTTACGAGGCCAGTCAGATTGGTTTGCCAAATAGGGCCAAGTGGGGAACCCCAATCCCAGTCCGGATTTCATAATCGGATGACTGGACTAATCCTAGTCCGGATATCATAATCTCAATAATCTCAGTCCATTGCCAAACAGGGCCATAGGGTTCTTCAGTACAAGTGTTGTACAATTGGAATTAGCGTAGAGATTAGGGTACGAGTGAACCTCTGTGAAAGATATAGTGCGGAACCACATCTAGTGCAGGTTTGTCCATTTACGCTTTGTGCCAATAACTGAAGTAGAGAATGGAAACATGCACCATCTGCTGAGATTACATGTTAATGTCATGATCCCTAAATCATGGTTATTTTGGATGATCTGATGGTGTATGTATAGGAGGGGGTGTATACCTGCATGTACATCTCGTAGTGTCTTCTCCAAACTTCATGAACACAAACAAACCTCCCACTACCGCTTGCGGAATGTATAGTCACCTTTTCTGTATCGGGCTAGAAACCAGCCCTAGATACCTACCGGGGCAGATGGATTACTGGGTTCATGGACTGCTCAGAACATCTGGCTGCATCCCAGAACATGTCGGACAGTGCGTGTAACTATTGATGTGCAATCTACATGGATACAAATCAGAAGGCATACGTGAAGCAGAAGATCATAGTTAAATTTGTCCCCGCGAAAATTTTTAAGGTTAAGATTGTCTAATGGACGTCGGTTTTTTTCTGGCAACCGACGCTGATGGATGTTAGGTGTTGGTTTTGTAGATAACCGATGCCTTTGTTAACTTAATAACCCCCGCAAGAAACAAACTCTCGCTTGATCCCCCTCTGTTACATCGATCGCTTGCGGTGGAATTCCCCTTCTCGACGCCACCAGAGCTAACTCCTGTGGTCGACGCCACTGTTGCCGCCAAAGCCGTTCTCCTCCGCCGTTCTCCTCTGGTGCCGCACCTGCCCCTCGCACACCTGCTCACGTGCACCTGCTCGATCCTCTCCTGCTCTACACCTGCTAGTCGACGCCGCCGCTCTCTGGAGCTCCTCGCCTGCTCGCTGCTCGCTGCTCACTGCTTGCACCTACTGGTCGCCGCCGCTGCTCGAGATACCCTCTTCCTCCTCTTCTTCCTCCTCTGCTCGCACATGTGGTTGAGGTAGCTGGTCAGGACCTAGTGGCTGTGTTGTCCGACCACGGCCGTGTTGGACAACACAGCCATGGTCGTGTCCAGCCCACATGTCGTACCTTGCTTTTATCCATTTGGAAATGAGGGAGCAGGAAGAAGAAGATACATTCGCAATTGAATACTAATGTTTGACCTAATTCTGTTAATTTTGATACATTTTGAATTAAGATATAAAAACCCTAATACACATTTCACCATAATCTTGAATTAACTATATTGCTGAAATCTTATGATCAATCTATCTAAGATATTAAAACCCTAATGATAAATCTCTGATTTTGTAGTGATGTGTCACCCTAACATCTACATGAATCCCTATTGTATGATGTAGATTGATGATAATGCATGAGCTAGTTTGAAATTTTGAAATCAATTATGAATCTCTCCATCCCTAGGTCATACTAATTTTATGTGTAATCTTTATCTTGATGATGAACATGCATGGACACTCGAAATGTTGAAATCAATGTAATAGAATGACAACACATGTATTTGTTGGCCTAGAAACCCGTCTAAGATTTACTCATTAGGAGTAAGTCTTGGATAGTCTCCAGTTTGGGACTATTCTTGAACACCTAATCTCACTTAGAATTTAAGTGTATAATGTGTATTGGGTTTTCAAGAAAATTGCGGTAGCATTTCGCCGTTTGTTCTCTAAGTACATATGTACTTAGAGAACAGTAGGGAAATTCTGTCAAAATTTTCTTGAAAACCCAATACACATTATACACTTACTAGTGAGATTAGGTGTTCAAGAATGGGATAGGTAGTACACATCTATACTACTATAAAAAGAGCAAGTTTGATGTTGCACTCTCCTTGATTCACTCTCTTCTCTCCTTTTTTCAAGGAATTTTGCTCCTACAAATATTTATTCTCATACTCTCTTATTAACTTTTATTATATTTAATTCTATATTTCTCTCTCCATCCCACGGAAACAGTTCTTTGATGCTCTCCTTTCAAACAACCAACACAAATATCTTTTACCGTAGGAACCCTTTCATGGACGAGTCCTCTCCCTGCAAATTTCCAACAAATTTTATATGTCATGTGCATGTGCACGTGTGCGTTCACTAGTTTATTATTTATAAGAATGACAACACATGTATTTGTTGGCCTAGAAACCCATCCAAGATTTACTCATTAGGAGTAAATCTTGGATAGTCCCCGATTTGGGACTGTTCTTGACCACCTAATCTCACTTAGGATGTTTTAACCATTAATTATATATAAGACCTTAAACCCTAAAGTTTTAACCATAAACCCTAATCTTTTAACCTTAGACCCTAATCTTGTTCTAATATATACTTGTTTTCTCTTTGATCATAGAATGGATAGATCATGGATATCCATTCCAAATCGCTGTACCCTCGAGTTTATTTTTGGTCTTGACTAGTTTATTAGATTTTCCGAGGAACATAGGAAACAACCTGGAGATAGGTTCTACTGTCCATGTAGGCATTGCGGTAACAAATTGAAAGTCAGCACTGGTGATGAAATCAAAAGTCATGTCATGTGCAACGGGATTGTATAAGGCTATACAGAATGACACTAGTATGGAGAGATTTCAAACCTGAAATCAGTGGATGTCGATAGTAGTGCTTGTGTGGACGAAGAAATTTCCTTCGATGACATAGATGTGAATGAACCAGTTCCAGTACACATTGTAGATTTCAGAATTCCGCTCTTTAAATGTAATTGGGTTGACAACAACAAAGGAGTTATAGTGGATGAATTGGGTTTCACGTTAGTGAAGTTTGAAAAGATTGGCGAGAAGGGTGAACCATTCATATTGGCATCATAGGTGAAACAAGGATTTTATATCGATGATCCTACAAATAATAAATGGTCAGTTGTTCTTCATGGTAAAAGACAGTTCATTGAAGATCTTATAGATGAAGATGAGTACTATGATAAGTATGATGACTCTAGTCCATCTTCAGTTGGGTTGCCAACACCACCGAACATTGAAGATGGAGATCACAATGACTTGTATATTCGCGGGGATCACAATGAAGGATTGTTAATTGATAAAAGATCACAATATTAGAGGCATGAACGTTTATATTTTTTATATGTTTTATTTTTCTGAATGTGAACTTTAAAATGTGAATGTGGACTTTACAATGTGAATTACTTTACAATCTGAATGTGAACTTTAAAATGTGAATGTGAACTTTACAATGTGAATTACTTTACAATGTGAATGTGAAGTTTACAATGTGAATTACTTTACAATGTGAATGTGTACTTTACAATGTGAACTTTACAATTAGTGTTACTTTACAATGTGAAATTTATAATTTGAATGTGAACTTTCAGATGGCTGAGCATTCCCATGATGACCATGTAGATGATCATCGTGAGGGTGAGGATGTGCTTGCACCGCCTAACAATGTAAGTTTTAAGAATATATCCCTGAGGTTTGTATCTATATGTTCATTTATAATTATATCATGTAAGTGTGTTTCAATCAAATTTTAGGTTGTTGATGTACCCCCTGAAGAAATTACAGCACTTGATGAGCAACAAAAGAAAATTGAGAAAGTGAGGGGCATCACAATAATGAACAAGTTAATACAACAAAGGGGCAATGAATCCAAATTGGCTATGGATTTCGATCATGCAGGAAATCCATATGGAGTGAACCGCAACTCGTTTGTTTCATATCTTGGGGTTCTTACTCGCATCCACTGTAGTCATATCCTAGAATCGTGGCATAAAGTTCCTAAGGGGAAGAAAGACCACATATGGAAGGAACTATATGTGAGTTATTATTATTTGTAATTCTATTTGTGTAGATTACTACGTTTTAGGATACTAGTTAATAGCAATTCTATTTAATTTGTAGAACGTATTTGATCTGGATGAAAAGCTTCATCATAAATGTGTGATGCAACGTTGTGGGAGGGTCCTAAGGAACTATAGGACCAATCTCACCCGAGATTACATACGCGATGCTGATAAGAGGTTCTTGATTGATTTTCAATTCTGGACATTGATCACTATTTCACTAACTCTACACTAATAATTTGTGTTTGTATTCTCTTTAAAAAATAAATTTAGGTAGAAGGAAGCCACAAAGCAATGGAACTACCTGGACTCCAAAGACTGGGAGGCGTTTATTACCCAAAGAAAAACATATGAATTCAAGGTATTAAGCGCCACTCCCAATTTAATTAATATACATTTTTATGTATTCACCTATTCAAGATTAACCTTAATTAGTATTACTAACCAAATAAATGTGCTAACTAACTAGGCCCTTGGTGAGGCGCAAAAAGCAAGGTGTGCACTGAATGTGTAGGACCACACATTGGGTCCAAGAGGATATGCAGGAATTCGCCAAAGACTACAGGCTGAGTCTGCTCAGCCTACTGCTACTCAAGAGACTACTGAGTCCTCTACTACTGCTCCCGCACCTCTGCCTCTCCATGCTATGTGGATAGTTGGGAGGTAAAACAAGAAGGGAGACATACTGAAGCCAGCAACTGCTGAGGCAGCTGCAAAAATGGTAAAAATCAACTCTTAGAGCAATCGATCGATATTGATTATTGTTATGTTTAGTTACTAATTTTTTTTGATGGTGATTAGCGGGAGTAGCACGAGCAGAGGAAGGAAGGCAAGTTCATCCCTCAGGGCACAATGGTTGAACTGGCAGTTGCTATTGGTAACCCATAGCATCCTGGATGTGTTCGGGATGCAGGCGCTGGTGTGGGCATCAAAGCGTTCTTTGGGCCATCCCAGTGCAAACCTGTCCCAAAAGTGGGACTTTCACAAGATGAGGTAACCTATTCTTGTTTTATAATGTTATTGCAAAAAGGAATTCAATAATCAAAAGCTAGCATTTCTTTTATCCATGTATAGTTAGATTCGTTAATTGAAAAGAGAATCCAAGAAGCAATGGCGAAGTGGCAGGCATCTTAGCCTACCACTCAGACAGTATCTGTGGCGGGCCGCTCTTCTCCTACTGTAGAAGTGGTTGGGAGTAATCCTATAGACCCACCACCTAGCACGTCCTCTGTAAGTATTTTTATGACATAATAGCTAGTTTGTTCAAGATGATATGTTTGTGTATATATGCATATAACATTCTTTATGTAAATTTGTAGGGGTTGAAGCCATGCCGACTAAAAAGTCAAGAATATATCATTGCAGAGGCGTCGACTTACCCACCCCATAAAGGGTGCATGTTTCATGGGTATCCAGTACCAGATGGTGTGGTACGTGTGAGCCTGATACATGTATTCCCCCACTAGACGGATCTTGCACCGCCTCATGCACACCCAGATGCTGAAACACTTGGTGAGGTAGTAGGCAGAGTGATATTGTGGACCGAAGCAGATGTCCTCTATACTGATATTGTATGATAAATTTCCATTACTTTAACTTGTTAGTGTGTGTATATGAGTCAATTGATCTAAAATTATATATACATGTCAAAAAGATGAGACCTGCTACATCTCGGCCTCCACCTCCTCAACTACCAAGTTGACTTCCAAGGGACCTACACACCTCGATAGGTCCTAATTGTAGGGGTGTGGCAGTATGGATCGACGAACATGATACAAATTGCCCTATAATTGTTCATATTCCATAGGATGCTGTAGGTAAATCATATGATGACAATCTATTTATATAAGTTTAGCATATGTATTAATGCATACGTAATACAAGTTCTGCATATGTATGTATTAATGCATAGGTATTAATGCAGGTCAATCATACCAAAATAAGATATTTATACAAGATATTGTGGAGTTGTTTAGTTATCAATGATTGAACACATCTATGATAGAGATGTGGATATGGTGAGATCTTGTTTATACATCCATATACCTTGTTTTATATACAGTAATCTGGTTTCTTATATAATAATGCATACGTAACACATGTTTTGCAGCCACTTACACAATATATGTAGAGATTTTGGGTTTTCCCATGTGGGATTTTTTGGTTCGATCTTTGATTAGTCTTGTAGATACAGACCCTTCTTCATTTACTTCATACTATTGTGATTCTTTTGAATATTTTGGTAAAAATAAGAAGACGGTGATAATAGCTCCATTAAATGTTGAGTAAGTTTACTTTTCTTATAATTTGGACTTAAGAAAATTACATTTTTATTGTGGATTTTGAGTTATTAATTTCTAACTTTCTTACCTATAGTGGTAGGCATTGGGAGTTACTAGTTATTGTCCCCAAGACGTTCACGGTTTATTATCTAGATCCTGCGGGGAATGAGTTGGAATTATATGGACATGTAATTAAAAGGCCATTATTCTCGTGAGAAATATTTCATGTTTTTATATATGTTAACATCTGTTACTACATTACTATTTAATTATGCAATTTACTGGGTTACACGAACATATGTAGGTGTTTACAAAAGTACAAAAAAGCTGGAGGAAAGGTCCCCAAGAAAAAGGATCTATCACTAATTTAGGAGAATGTGAAAGTAATGTCCTGACTCCAATGTATATATTATTTATGTGAACTGTGCTTATTTATATTTTTGAATATTTTGTATGTTTCAATTTATAGTGTGCTACACAAGACAACTGTTGGGCATGTGCCTACTATGTGATGCTATTTATGGACCTAATCATCAAACATGCCATAATGAAAATCGATAAGATACATCAGGTATTATACATAGTCTCATTAGATAATATGAAATATATCAATCTTATTATATATTATTAATTATATATATATGTCATTCTCTTTGTAGGTCTTTAAAACTACTGACTTTAGCACAGGTGGAAAGCGTTTCGATGTACATGCTCCCTATACGAGAGATGAATTAGATGATGTAAGAGAAGAATGGGAAAAAGCCCTACAAAGAGTGGGAATTTTTAGATTTAATTTTATTGACAATGATGACAATGATGAATAAAGAATAACTTTGTTCTCATAATTATTTTTGTGTGAATGTGAATGAATTTTTATGAATTGTCATATGCGTGTGAAGATGATCAATACATAAATGTTTCTACATGTGTCTGAATGTGAAAAGAGATGAAATGAATGGAACTGTAGGTTGCTATTGGTTTCTACATGTATGTGATGAAAAAATAATATGAATTAAATGTGCTTATACATGTGTGTGAATCACATATATATATATAATATTGTCCATCTTGTTAATTTTGCAGGTTTGTGGCCTGTTGTTGGCTGATATCAATGGATGTCGGTTTCTCATCCTGCTGACCAGCCATACAGCAGGCCTGCAAACTGATTAAAAAAAATCTTAACATAGGTGTCAATTATTTGATCAAAACACATACAGCGGCGGTTTTTTATAAAAAAGTTGACGTCTATGTATCCAGGAACCACAGCCGTGCTGGGAAGCACGACCGTGGTGGTAGGAAGGGGATATGGCATCGGTTATTAGCACAAAACAGACATCGATTCAGCTGATATGGCCAGGAAACATGGCTGTGCTGGGAAGCACTGCCGTGGTGGCAGGGGAGATGGCGTCGGTTATCACACAAAATTGACGCCTATAGGCCCTTTGCTTGCGCGTTTTCGGTGGCAGGAAGTGTTGTGACGTTAGTTCTTTTGATAACCGACGTCTGTAACAATTCTATAGTGTCTGTGTTCTTAAAACACTGACGCCTACAGTCCCTTTGCTGACACATTTTCGGTGGCGGGAAGCTTTTTGGCGTTGGTTGGGAACTGACGCTGAAGGGGTCCACCTTTAGCGGCTCCCACTTGGGTGTCACTTGGAAACCGACACTAAAGCCCTTAATTAACTGACGCTAAAGGCCTGTTCTGTAGTAGTGTAAATCATTTCTGACCATGTTGGAATTAAAATCAAAATATGATGGTCTTACTTTCAATGTATCTCTTATTATGTTTTCCCTTGTGTTGAACTGGTTTGTTAAGAGTTTGGCAATTGTATCCTCATTGATGCATTAAATAAATATCATAGTTTTTGCATGTTAATTTGCACAAAATTCTCCTTCTCAACTTTTCTTTCTACATTATGACTTTCCTTTGTCAATGTTGGTCGACATGTCCTAAATCTTGGCACATGAGATGTTTATGTGGGGGGCAATAATGGAAGTTGCATCGACAGATATGTATGATAGGATGTTTGATGGGGCAAGTTGATATTAATATTTATATTTGAGATAAATAAATCTACTTATGTTAGAGTCCTGACTCCCATATAACCTTATTCATACATACATTAATGGATGACAGATACAACCCGGAATGGGTACCGCCTTGTATATGGTCTTGTAATATCTATGACTCTGCTCCTTTGTATAGAAACTTGGAATCCTCCTTTACTAAGAATACCACCTAACAAATAGACTGTAATTGATTGTTCATTTGTAAAAAAAATTAAAACTTTTGACTCAAAAGAATCATTGAAATGATTGCAAAGATGTGTGATACCAATCACCATTTCTTTACATACCCTTTCTACACTTCACCATTTGACATTTGAAGCGTAGGACTGAAAACGTTTACTGCGCCAAAATACATGACCAGTCAATCATGTGCATGTGTGAGTGATGTAGGAGCATGGCTAAGGTCAAACAGACCCTCCAATGTTAACCTATTTATCATGCCAAAGGGGGTCGCTTGAGAAGAGAAGAAGGTCAGACAGGGAGCAGGGAAGGATGGGGAGAAAGTGTGATTATTTATATAACTATTCAATGTTTACTGAACCTAGATCATTGTTGGGGGATGTCTCACAAGGCCCGGGTGTCAAAGCTCCAATATTTTGTGTGGGTGACTACTTGTCTATGTGCACACACCCACACATATATAGACATATACATTCATAATACAGTTACAAAAATATCCAAGGATCTTATCATGAAAGACAATCAATATTTTATTTCTCAAACATTTAGCATTGACAATCGCTCCATCCGGTGTAGGAGTTAGGCCTTTGTTTTGGTTATGGGACATATGCAATCTAGATTTACATAAAATGTTGTCTAGGACCTCACTCTAGTTATTATGTGGTTCAGTTTACAATCTTAATGCATATAAATGTCATAATTGTGAGTCGACTTGGATAGGAGTGTAGGATTTGATAATATGGGGTAAATCAAGAGTGAAAATTTGAAGCGGGACTAATGATTTGAGTTGCCATTTGCTAAAAGAAGTCACATCACATCATTCATTAACAGAACACAGATCCATATTCTTTTTGGATTTGTGTCTAGTCCCATGCCCATGCAGGCTAACGACTTATTTTACTCTGTCACGGTAAGCTTGGTGGACTTCCTTTTTATATATCTTCCCTACTACAAAGCACATGGTTTTCTTCAACCAGTGATTGTATTCCTAGATAATATAGGTTGCATGTAATATGGTCAAGCTTCATAAGAAAATATCAAGGTGCTCAATGGATATATTCAATATCATATTTTGGGGGATGCAGTTCCTCAATAGCAAAGACTTCACCATTTATAGTGTTCAAAAGAAATGGTGTTAAGGATCAATTTGCATTAAAAAATTGCCTTTTGGATTGCTTATCGTACCCAATTTTTTCTATTGTTCAAGGAGGAAAGAAATAAAAGAAGTGGAATCAAAAGCTATTGTGGAAAAAAAATATAATCAATTAGTACATCTGCAAGAAGCAAAAATATTAAGCACAAGATCAACAAATATTGCATCTTAAAAACCATATATATTTATATTTTAGTTCACGATAAGAAGAAAGTAATAGCGTCATAGTAGTTATTTAGTGCAAGCGGACTCCAGTTGGATGAAACAAACAAACGGAGAGATAGATTCTGCAAGCCAGTATGTATAGGACAACCAATCACAATGTATTATCTCTTTCTCACTTATTTTCAAAATCCAACCCCTTAAAAAAAATGAGAGCGAAACACAAATCATCCACTACAACGCAATCTTATTGGATCCTATGGGGTTTCTACATGTATTGTCCTATAGAATAAGCCTCGATAAATTCTTTTCCTCATAACTGGAGACAACCACATTTTAATTAGCACACAACCAGCAGATCTAACTTATGATAGAAGTGGATGATAATATGGCGTTAAAAATATCATGTGAACCTAGTTGAGCACACAATCCAAGCCATCTTTCATTCTGTCATTAGCTTATGTTCTCAGTTTACTACAATAGCTTGGCCGTATGAGAGAAGAGCAAGAAATATTTAGCATGGAACGCACATTCCACAAACGATAAACTGGATCTACCATGCATGAGGTACATCGACAGACTGCAATTTGACAATTGCAGTTTTTGATTGGTTATGCTATAGCCCCTATTTGGAAACGGATCAGGATGAGATTTAGGCTTGTCTTATTAGGTCACGTCTGCGCCACATTAACAGATCCAATCCTGATCCAGTCCGGTTTTGTACTTACGCGTTTGGTTGGAAACTGTGAAACGGCCCCATTGGGAGATTCCGTAATCTCAAAAGTTGGACTATCTCAGTCCTTCCAGTAGTAGGATTAGGAATTCAATCCGGATTAGGCTCTGTCTCTTGTGTATTTTGTTTTATGTAGCAGACTGAAAAACTCAAGTTACGAGGCCAGCCAGATTGGTTTGTCAAATAGGGTCAAGTGGGGAACCCCAATCCCAGTCCGGATTTCATAATCGGATGACTGAACTAATGCTAGTCCGGATTTCATAATCTCAATAATCTCACTCCATTGCCAAACATGGCCATAGGGTTCTTCGGTACAAGTTTTGTACAATTGGCATCAGCGTAGAGATAAGGGTAGGAGTGAACCTCTGTGAAAGATATAGTGCGGAACCACATCTAGTGCAGGTTTGTCCATTTACGCTTTGTGCCAATAACTGAAGCAGAGAATGGAAACATGCACCATCTGCTGAGATTACGCTAGAAACCAGCCCTAGATACCTACCGGGGCAGATGGATTACTGGGTTCATGGACTGCTCAGAACATCTGGCTGCATCGCAGAACATGTCGGACGGTGCGTGAAGAAATATGTGAAGCAGAACATCTGGCTGCATCTGGATGTGCGATCTACATGGATACAAATCAGAAGGCATACGTGAAGCAGAAGATCATAGTTAAATTCGTCCTTTTGATCAGCCACCTGTATAATACTATCTATTATGAGAAGAAATATACTAGGTGGACACCATTTTGGGGCCAAAACAGAACCTCAAACATTATCCACCACATGTTAAAAGGTATGACAAAAAAACAATATATTTTATTTGTTATACCTTCTAACTTGTGGTGAAAAATATTTGGGGTTCCGCTTTGGATTCCAAATTAAGTCCAGATAGCAAACCTTTTATCAGAATAAAAAAACCAGAAATTGTCATTTGCATGACTGATAGATAGCCTCTATTGTCTAGATAACAGTGTAATTTTACAGGGTGAGAAGTAGGAGATACGGTAGCTTTTTCTTGAACGAGGGAACGTGCGTCTGCCTTTTCTTTTACGCTATGTACCCATGACGAAGCACAGCGTATAGGAAACAGGGTAACGACCTTAATGTATTGGTCATGGGAATCCGAGGAGATGGTGAAAAGGGGCTGGAAGAAAGGACTGTGCAAGAGTCCAACTTGTATTGGATGCATGAAATTATAATACGGAAGCGGTCGTGTTCAGAAGAGTAATAGAATAAGAGTCCATATGGTGTGAACATATTGGACGGAGACGAGTGACCGTGGTTAGAAATAGTATATATATATATATATATATATATATATATATATATATGATGCGTGTTTATATCTATATGTATATCATTTTTTGTTAATTATACAAGATCATTGAAATAAATTAGATTTCTTTTCTTTATACTACCATGCATGATATTGGACTTTAAAATTTAGTACTCTCTCTCCTAGTATTTGATAAAAGGTGTATCTTTTTCTCTTTCAAAATCTAATAGAGGGGGTTTTCTTTCTCTATGTCTGCTTTTTCCTGTGATCTCAGAACAAACATCTAGTGTCCTGACAATCATGTGTGCGATGAGGTGCATAACAGGCTATGTTTAATCTTACTCTTGTATATAATATTAGTGTTGTGTACAACGTTTCTCATATCAATCGATGCTGGAGCTCACCCACAATTTAATTTTAAAAAATAAATACCACGTTAGATAAACATTAGAGTGAGAATGGTAGAGTTGAGAGAGAGAGGGAGAGCGGTGGACTTAAGGGGCCGTTCGGCCGCTATCATTTGAATTGTCGTATTTATACACAAATATCAATTCAGATTAATAACCAGAATATTGAGCAACATTTGATCTAGTATTCGTACCATTAAACTTGGCGAGATTCCAAATCACGCCATGTGTGGCGGAATTCTAAAAGGACGTATCCAATTAACAATTAACGTTTCCGTATGCCAGCCTGGTGTTCCAGATAGCCTAATTTGTGTGCTACTCAAGCCGAAGTAGTCCTAGAATCCTTGGTAAACTGCACTGAAATGTAGGAGTCACGTTCGGCCCCTAAATCATATTCACTTGTATATGTAGTTCTTAGTACTCTAAATGAGTGTATCTTGTAAACTACAACCAAGAAATCACACACGATCGTAATAACGGACGCAATCTGATCTTCCAAGAAACGGACTGGATGATGATTAGGGATGGCAATAGTGCGGATATGGTGTGATTTATAGCAAATGATAAATACACTACGTAGAAAAATCAAATATCATATCCACACTATATCCATTGTGGTTTTCAATATGAGAAACCATATCCACACCGTCAGCCGCAGTTAACCACACCACACCACACTACATTATGAACAAATTTCTATTAAACATAGTTGTATCATGCATAAAACTTATGAATTGTACACAATAAATGAAATTAACACCATAGACAACAAATAAAGTGCACATGTTTATTAGTTGTATAAGGAAGACAACAATGTTTATAGTAATTTTTGTAAAAGAAACTCCTTGTTCTTTATACATTAAATTTTACTTTAAAATTGGAGATCTAGCTATCTATGTGAGAACAAATAAAAAATGTGTTTAGGATAACATTTTACATAAATTCATATATAATTAACATGAGTTATCTGTGGTGCGGTTTTTATTCATAGTTTTTTCTCTAGAACCATAACTGCACCACACCACAACGGTTTTAAAAACTCAAAATTACATCCGCACCATAACCATTTGGTGCAGTTATGCGGTGTAAAATATAATATGGTTATCAGCTCAGATATGATTTTTTCGTAACACGATTGCCATCCCTAATGACGATTCTTTGTACTAGACGCAGTTCAACATGAGGACATAACAAAAATGGAAAGAAGAACAAAAACAACCGTCGATTATAAGTGTTGCGCTCCTTCCTTAAAAGGATTGCCTGCCATTTGTTCAAAATCCAAACAAATGACCCTACCGATGGATACCTAATGTCAATACTGACGACATGATTTAGTTTGTTGTCTTATAATATCGAAGTTCAGTTTTCCTGGAAATGGATCGTGATTGAAAAAGGTGGTGGTACACACGAACAGCAAAATATACATCATGCGAAGTATATCCCATGATGACGAAACCAGTCCATCTGACTAGTCTATATCCTCATTAACCAACGGTATTTTCAATCCTCATTTAACTAGAGTTCTGAATCCTCAAAGAACCACTCCACTTGAGCCGCCGTCAGAGATGGAGCGTTGACAGTATTGATCGGGTGCCTTGATGGATCATCTAGAATACGTACAACACGAAAGTCTCGGGAAGTTTCCAATATACCACTTATCTCCTTGGGTAAATGCGAGATCGCATTCATGGCAGAAGGTTGATGAGGAACGGAGGGTAGGGGAAACACAAACGGGACAGACGAGGAGATCTGCGCTGAAAACAAAAAAGAATTTCGCTTTTACTTCCATCCCCTCTCTGTCTTATACACACACGCACATTAATATCTCTCGTACACGGACGAACACACTAATGTGTGGGAGACAAGACATGTACATACAGAGCCACTGGTGGGAGGATAACGTTGCATTCCAAACTGCCGTTTTGATAGATGTTGTTTCATGGAGTTCCTTCTCCATGGTCGTCCCTGGATCTAGCCTTCATGTTTCGTGTTTGTACACCTAGAGGTGGGAGAAAAGTTAGTCTCAGTTTTAGTTATCTGGGGCATGGTTTCTTTTCCTTGGGTTATGCTTTTCTTAGACCTTGCCTTAGAGTTTGTGGAGACTAGTTTGCTTGAGGTTTCCTTTCATGGAGATCACGGTTCTTCCTTAGTTGGGTTCTGTTTTGGTAACCTGGAATGTTCACCCTTGGTGTGGTTGTGACCTAGCTCGCTTGGTGGTCGAGACATGCTCATGGGTGTCGCGATCGCGACGTGGCCCATTGTGGTTGACCGCGACCTAGTTGGAGTTGGGGTCGAGCTGTCCTTTCCTTGTGGTGATGTTGAACCTAGTGTTGATGGGTGAGAACCCTTAGTGCTAAGTAGCCTAGTGACCTGTAGTTCCTTGCCTTGACCTAGTTGAGACATCCCTTGGTGCGTTGGGTTGCGACCAATAGGTGTTGCAGTTGCAACATAGTTGGTGGTCAAGATGAAGACTTAACCCTAACCCTAATATCACGGTCATGACATGAAGGAGATGGGTCGTGGCATGGTGATAGCGTTGAGGGCCGAGATACCCATGGTGGATGTCGTGGTAACGACATATAATTGAGGGTGGTCGTGACCCATGTGTCCAAGTGGTTACATGTGGTTATGATAGGTGGTTATGAAGCACATATGAACA
Source organism: Alisma plantago-aquatica (assembly GCA_963693085.1). Classification (NCBI taxonomy): domain Eukaryota; kingdom Viridiplantae; phylum Streptophyta; class Magnoliopsida; order Alismatales; family Alismataceae; genus Alisma; species Alisma plantago-aquatica. The sequence goes on along the minus strand of OY856410.1, from coordinate 221,385,226 downwards.
CCTAATGATAATCATGCATGAACTTGTATAATATTGTTTCGTGTGTTATCTAATCTATTCTAATTATATGACCTAATGCTATTACACTCCAAGACGATGGAGGGTGGTGATTCTAGGATGGTTGGTTGACCCTAACCTTGTAAACCCTAATCGATAAAAAGGAAACCCTAACCCTAATAATAAATAATGATGATCTTGCTTGTTTCTCAATCATGAAATGGTTATGATGTTATGTGGTTACCTCTCATGTTTATAAACTTCTAACCATGCAAGTGTTATGAGTTTGATAATCATAGCTAGAGTATGATATGGTGATGAGACATGATATAGGTTGAATGAGCCTGGAGACGCATGTTGAGGCACTTGTGATACAGAAAATATGAGCTGAGGGATTGATATCCCATAGCATGTGACTATGGTATTGATGATGTGATAAATGGAAATAATACATGCATCATTTGGTGATAGTGTGACAAGTTCACACCATATATGTTTATATCTGCTAGAAGAGTGTTATGCCCTTATCTTTGTAGAAATTGTTATGATTGTATATGTGGTAACTGGGTTGATGCTAAAAGATACTTAATTGACTTAACTAATCAAGTGGAACTTAATGATGTAGTTTTTTCATGTGCCATAGATCCATCTCAATGTCAGCACTTGTTTGATGATGAAACGGGTTTTCCCTTAGAGGAACCATGGAGTCATATTGTTACGACCCCACCTCCCGATAACCCCCAATTAAGGGAGACTGAGAGGTCGAAGCCGCACCCATGACTTCCGGATCAAAGGTTCGGCAATTAACCAAGAATAATTTTCAAATTTTAACATACTATACTGAAAGCTGTAAGAAAATAAATTTTTGCATACCTTTTTGAAAACATGGATCTATAAACTTCTATCCACACAAATACTAATCTATTTAATCCTCCTTTGTACTTTAATTCTCATTTAGTACCACATGTGCCACTTTACTGTTTGTTCTTTTCAATGTACCTAAAACGCCGACAAACAAAACGTCGGTCAGCCGAAGCTGGTATGTGGGGGAAACAAATAATGTTCAACTGTGTTAACAATATAATCACTCAATTAATCATTTAACAATCAAGATTACCTTTTAAGCCAAACTACTCAATCTATACCTATCCACAACTCTGTGTTGCCCTGTAAGGACTTATATGGTACCTCTGTAAAGGTAGACTTGATGGACTTACCCTCTAGGCAGCCATATACTAAGTCATTCATGACCCGATGGACCTACCCTCTAGGTAGCCATGTACTAGGTCAGCCATTACGACACAGAGGGGACCAGGATCTGAGCTAGAAGGCATATACATTATGTGATAGTCATAGTCACTTTATAATTGCAATATGAACATCTAAACAGTTTAGTTGCATTCAATGCGATTAAACATCTGGGAATCCATCGGAAATCCTAAGCGGTTATTCATAATTAACCACATACCTGATTTGATGAGTCATGTAGATTATTCAACATATACTTCATGTGTATACAATCAAGTCAATCAACAAATCCAAGCAAGTAATTCAATCATCACATAGTTCCTAAAATAAATATGTACTCTATTTATTACACACTTTATCAAGAAACTACTTTATTGACTTGGATTCACTTTCTAGTGTTTCTAATCCGCATTAGTATTCATTAGGGTTTATTAGATCAATTTCTCAACTTTATCCCTTTTAGGTTAACAAACCCTAAGATATCATGTTCCATATTTATGAACCTTAATTGCTCAACTATCCATTTAATAGTCTTTTATTGTCTTAGGATCATCACATCCCTATTTATTCATGGATTTGAACATTTAAACAATTAAAAGACATATTCATCTAAATTAGGGTTTTCAAGCTCTTTAGTGCATAATCATGCACAAAACCCTAAATTAAACCAAAAATATAAAAAGATCAACTTTTTAGATCATATTCTCACTTTTATTAACAACAGGTTAATATCAACTTGAATTATCCAAATAACGTCATTAAGTCCATCTATCATCAAATCTAAGGGTTTCCCTTAATTAAAACACTAAAGATGATATCTTTATGTACTTTTCCAATTTCAAGCATATAAACTCTAAATTAGACTAATCATATGCAAAGTTCTTCCTTTTTTAACATAATGTACCTTTTTACATTTAACAGGTTAAAATCATCTCTAATGATCCATTAAACCCTATTAAACACATTAATCATATCAAAATAGGGTTTCTTAATCTTTAATTCATGAAAGATGATGATTTACACTACTTTTCGAACTATGATCAGATTCAGGTTATGAAACTATTTTTAATGGATTCCTTGCATTTTTCTGATCAAAATACATATATAATTTGTCTTGATCGGAGCTACGGTTCATTAGTTACGAATTTGTAAAAATACTTACTTTTGGACCAATCAGATGGCGCCATGTATGCACTCCCATGCAACGAAGCGATCAGGAAATATAACCAGATTACGATTTTCCCCTCACTTAAGTCGTTGCTGGTTTATACCCTGGAGGGTAGAACCATCCATCGCGCCTGGTTCTCCTTCAACCTCGCGATGCTCCTGTTGAGCGGCGACCTGCCGTGCGTCAGGGTCTGCCTCCGCCTCTCTCAGTGCCCGAACCGCGCTTCCACCCTTCCCTCTAGCTACGACGGCCTCCGCCGCATCTGGGCGCATCCCAGCTCATGACCTGGATGGTCAGTTTGGGCAGGGCAGGCACGCGGCCCGCAGCCATGGCTCCGGCCTCCTGCAGGTGCCGCATGGGGTTTCGCGGGCATGTTGACGATGGTAGAGTCCTCTTTGGCCTCGTATCCCTTTACTCCTCTATCGTGACAACTCCACTTCTCTCCGTTGCTCCAAGAAAACACCACCATATGGCTAGGGTTTGGTTGAAGAAGATGAGGAGGAAGAAGAAGAAGGGAGGGATGGCTGTGTGGAACTTCCTTCCCACACAACCCATAACTCTACCGTTTATATAGTGGAGGTATCCATGCCCCCAAGACGTTCATACAAGGAAAAACAAGCTCCTTTCCTAATAGGAAGCAATTTCCTTTAAGAAGCTAGTTTCTCTCTCTCTCTCTCTTATTTCCTTAATATTCCTCCTTCTTCAAATATTAGGAATTCGAAATTCCTCTTAATTAATCTCTTTTACACTTTCCTTCTATCCCAAAGGCACGAATTTCTATTTCCTTTAATCAAAATTACTTTCTTTAAACAATGCCTCATAATTCATTAATAATGCAACACATTATCTTCTTATTTTGCCTTTTTAGTATTTTCTCTTTCTTTCCTCTTTATCAGGACTCCTTGGATCCCAAGAAACTCTATGATTTCGAAATTACTTTATAAGGATACTTATTATCCTTCTAGATGCATCTAAATGCATTATTTCACATTATCTTGTTTATTTCTCATTAAATTATTTCTTTTTGAGGATTTCTCTTTATTTCTCTTTTATTTTCCTTATTGGTATTCCTTTTTATCATTAGGAATCTTTGGAATACGAAATTCCACCAAGAATAACTCAATTATACCTCTTTTCACTTATTTTCCACATTTTCTCATTGTTTTCAATTTCTTTCTTAATAAAGAAATACACAATTAATCTTTTCTTTTCTTATTGCTTTCTTTATGCAACTTTGGACTCCTTGGAACCCAAGGAACCCAATAGGCACGAAATCCTCTTTGGATGTGCCTTCTAGAGGTTTCTACATATTTCTTTTCTTAAGAATTCAATTATCCATTTACTAGTTGAATTTCCTTGTTATTTGGGCCCAATAGCCAATAAAGCCCACAACACAGACATCAAGGCTATTGTAAACAAAATCCATGTATTCAAAACAAATTATACCATTCTTTGTTCAATTATCTTTAATATGAGAAATTACATTTCTCACCAATTGAACCCAAAAATGGGGGTTGTAACATCCTTCCCCTCTTATAGGAATTTTGTCCTCAAAATTCAAACAAGCAAACAAACAATTCAGGATAAAACTTTTCCATGTCCATCATTGGCCCCTATGTGGCTTTGCCGTACTCATGGCATTTTCAAAGAACCTTTATTATCACATATTCTTTTCTCTGAGTTCTTTCATCCTGGCGTCTATATACGACACATGTGACTCAGGCCATTTCAGCCTCCTTTGGGGCTCACTAGGTTCATTGCTCAGCACATGGTCGGGGTACCTCACATAGTTCTCTAAACTGGACACATGGAACTCATCACACATTACTTTATCCTGAGGGGTAAGGTCAAACTTAACCTTCTCCACCAAACCATATCAAAAGAACCTCATGCATCGGGGACTCAACTCTCTTAGCTATAACTTAGAGGGGTCGGATTTTCATGTCATATTTTTTCCACAGTAACTTGTATGTTAGTCTACTTTGCATCTGCTCAGGACTCTCATCATCTCTAGGCTCTTTTCAGCCCTTGCACAATCAAAGTGACTTCATCTACACACATTGTGGTCCTTTTCTAACCATCATGTGGTCCTTTTCTAACCATCATGTGGCCCCTTTCACCAACATCACCTTACTGAAGTGGTGACCGACACAACCTCCCTTACAGAGCTTCGTATAAAACCCGATACTGGCTATGGTGGTCATTGTCACATCTTTCATAGGACAAGAATTGTCTCTAGATATCACCCTGAACGAGCACACATGCCCTCATCAGACCCTTTAGTCTGGATCATACTAACCATGGTTAGGGGTGATAAACTATACTTTCATTGAGTTCTTCATGTACCTACTTCCACTTTATGGAAGTGAACCTCTAGGTCAAACTCAAGATCCTATGAACTCACATCATGGTGTAGTTGGACCATCTCTCTCATGGATAGTTCAACCAGATCTGTCCCTTAACCGAACTCTTCCTTTCTCATATTATCTAGGTAAGGCGACCTACCATAACCCATATTGTATCTCGACCTTCTTTGGCCTAGGGAAGACCTATCACAACATCCCTAGTGTTGAGCTCCCATTCCCTCTCAGGGACTCTTTTGTCCTCCATATCGATACACTGGGTTACTGGGTTTTGTCCTTTACCTCCTGGCTTGCATGGCCATAAACCACATGCAACTTCATCTTAAGCATCCAAAGTGCTATTTCCATTTTCCACGGTGTATGGTGATCTTCAATCATGATTTCCTGTATGTCCCGATTCCTCAAGCTCGATTCCTCCGAAACCCTAAACCACTCTAGTTGGGGTTTCATCACCTTCTTTTCCAAAGAAGTGCACTTGAGGTTCTACCACCATCCTTTCATTGCATCAAGGACTAGACTGACTAACCAAACAACCCTTAACTTTTCAATGTATCTTGTTACATCTGAGTGTTATCCAAACACCTCTCCTTTTCAAACTTAGGGTTAGCCAAATAACCTCTTCTAGCTTCTAGTCAAACAAGTCAATTGTATCTCAACCAGAGCATCCATTACCACTTCACATCCTTAGGTATTAGGTAACGTTGAAGACATACACTTCCATGTATTTCACTTATCATCTCACCTCAAACTCTATGTTTATCTTCAATTAAGAACACTCTCTGATTTCATAATCATGGTGCTCAAACTCAACCTGGTATAACATGTAAGTTCTACATAGCTCATGATAAAAACATTGTCATAAGGTGACTACTTCATTCCTCTTAGTGTTTACAAACCATCCATGTATCATTCACTTTACCAGGGTAGATTATCTTCTCTATCCCCAATTCTCATGGCAACGTTCCAACCTACATCATCTCTTATCCTTGGTGTATGGCATGCGCAATGTCCTATCTCTCACTCCCATAACAAGAGGAATAAGCATTTGGCTGCAGTCCAAATACAGAGTTCTTCCTGTTCCAAGAGTAGAGATGGTACATCCCACCTTGCCAATACACCTTTACATCTAAGTTGCAACGTGCCACATATGTCTCTACATCATTATATCAAACTAGTCTTGAACCTACTGAGGTTTATACACATCCTGTGGTCATCTCCTCTAGGTCTATAGGGTGCCAACACTCTTGGGATCATCCCTCTTCCCTCATGCATCAAGAGAGTGCCCTACTCATCTGCCCGTTGGGTCCCATGAGTTCATGAAGGTGATCAATCTCCTAACCCATGGCCCTCAGACAATGATAGTTGTTACCTCCCGACCCTATGGTCATGTGCAACTGGGGAATTAGGCAACTCCTACTTTCATCGGTCTTATCCCTACCTGACCCTAGGATAGACTTAGGATTCTCCACTATAGTACATGTTCACTTAGAACCTTACCCAAGTCTTCATCATCTCTCTTTCTACATTCATGGGCTGGCTCCCATCCTTCCATAGGGATCATGGCAACCTACCTACCTTGGTCAAGCCTCATATCGGTTACCTCCATGGTAACACATCCATATGCACATAGAGATGGATATTTATGGGTCTGTAGGTTCATTCTCATACCATGTACCTTTCACTTAGCTTCTCAAGATCCTATGAGACCTCTTTAGGTTACCTTGAACCAACAAAACTGATATACACCCTACCAAAGGGGTCCCTCTCCCAAGATGGGAGGAAAACTATCTCTTGATACCACGATCACAAAAGCTCTTAGGTCTAGGGTTTACATCCACATGAGTCTACTTAACCCTAGCAAGCTATTAAGGCACAAGCAGATCACTTACTGTACCATGCTAGGTCATACTTATCCTTCTTTCCTCGATGTTGGATCAAGATCAAACTTTCCCTTTTACCATCAACCTAGTTGTGAGGGGTTCTAAGGAACTCAACTTCTATAGGAACACATCAACCTTAAACTTAAGGGGCTTCCCCTTTTTCCTCTATACATGAGGAGTACCATGCTCGCTTCTATAGGAACTCAACTTATTATTATGAGCATTAGGTACACCACTTCCCCTCTTAGGCCTAGGAACCCTAGGTTCACTTGTAGGTGTCCAACTGCATGCTCTATCTCTGAACCAAGCATGCAAAAGGCATGACATGCACTCCTTGTCATCCTTCAACTCAAGCAACACTTAGAGTTGGATCCTCCTTAAGGACAACCAACAAGGTACAAAGCCTCGGAACCTATTCACTAAACCTCTCTAGGTCTAAGGAACTCTTCTTCCTACCTCAGAAGGTAAACACCTATACTGTAGGCACATAGGCACCAGATGCTTCATCTTCACTCTCTAGGGTTTGGTCCCTCTAAAGGCAACCAAGATATCATCAACTTATGAGGCAACCACGATCATCCATTGTTTAGGGTTTTAGGCTTCCAACCTTCTTGCTAGGTTTCCTGCTCTCTCTAGAGCTAACCCTACATCCAACCTCACCATTAGAGGTCCTCTCTTCATGAAAGATCAACCTCCAAAGCATTCTCTACATGGGTGAAGCCTAGGTTCGCACTTATGGTTGCTCAAGATCATCCATAACCCTTTATGCTCCATCATAATTCCTTATTCAGGGTTTCATCCTACCGTCAGCACTATGACGTGCCCTAGGTGCCAGCTATGCCCTACTTGCACAAGCCCATAGGGTTTCTATGGTCCTTCACTAACATCATCATCTAAGGAGATATCCTTTACCCTAACATACACGAACCTTCCCAGGGTTGGGTCGCCAGAGGTTCTAGGCCACCCATGGATCATATGGCATCCCAAAGGCATACCCTTTCAAACACCTGGTCCAACTCATCTCTCTCTAACCTTCACTTAGGGTTAGGGTTAGCATCATCCTTAGAGGATGTGCCAGGTCTCTACTTACAATGGAGATCTCTATCTCCAAGACTAACTTATCCTCCTGACAAGAAGGTCTAGCCTCAGGTCTCTTCTGAGGACATGACAACTTATGTCATACGACCTAAGCATGTATCTATTCTTTAGTATGCGCTTAATCTATTAAGCTTATGTCCATGACATCTTATTTACAGGCCTTTCATTAATTTGGTGGAGGATTTCTTAAACCTTATTAATCTTACCCATACCTCAAGAGGGTGAGGAGAAGAAAGAAAACCCTAATCCTTTAGGTCCTTATCAGAAATTTGTGATGAGAAGGGATGAATAAGATGAGAAGTCCTAAAGGTATCTTATTTCGATTCATACCCTAAGACTTTGGCTAGGAAGTGACACAGATCTGGGAGTCCTCATATTCCGACTAGTGGTGCGGAGGAAAATATTGCCACCCCCGGTCGAGATCCTTTTCTAGACACCTCCGTCTTTCAGATAACCTCTAATAACTCCCTTGGGTTCTATGGAGTTTGTAAAATTTAATAATTATTAATGGTTAACTGAGGAACCTACGCTCTGATACCAAATGTTACAACCCCACCTCCCGATAACCCCCAATTAGGGAGACCGAGAGGTCGAAGCCGCACCCATGATTTCCGGATCAAAGGTTCGACAATTAACCAAGAATAATTATCAAATTTTAACATACTATACTGAAAGCTGTAAGAAAATAAATTTTTGCATACCTTTTTGAAAACGTGGATCTCTAAGCTTCTATCCACATAGATACTAATCTATTTAATCCTCCTTTGTACTTTAATTCTCATTTAGTACCACATGTGCCACTTTACTGTTTGTGCTTTTCAATGTACCTAAAACGCCGACAAACAAAACGTCGGTCAGCCGAAACTGGTATGTGGGGGAAACAAATAATGTTCAACTATGTTAACAATATAATCACTCAATTAATCATTTAACAATCAAGATTACGTTTTAAGCCAAACTACTCAATCCATACCTATCCACAACTCTGTGTTGTCCCTGTAAGGACTTATATGGTACCTCTGTAAAGGTAGACTTGATGGACTTACCCTCTTGGCAGCCATATACTAAGTCATTCATGACCTGATGGACCTACCCTCTAGGTAGCCATGTACTAGGTCAGCCATTACGACACAGAGGGGACCAGGATCTGAGCTAGAAGGCATATACATTATGTGATAGTCATAGTCACTTTATAATTGCAATATGAACATCCAAACAGTTTAGTTGCATTCAATGCGATTAAACATCCGGGAATCCATCAGAAATCGTAAGAGGTTATTCATAATTAACCACATACCTAATTTGATGAGTCATGCAGATTATTCAACATATACTTCATGTGTATACAATCAAGTCAATCAAGAGATCCAAGCAAGTAATTCAATCATCACATAGTTCCTGAAATAAATATGTACTCTATTTATTACACACTTTATCAAGAAACTACTTTATTGACTTGGATTCACTTTCTAGTGTTTCTAATCCGCATTAGTATTCATTAGGGTTTATTAGATCAATTTCTCAACTTTATCCCTTTTAGGTTAACAAACCCTAAGATATCCTGTTCCATATTTATGAACCTTAATTGCTCAACTATCCATTTAATAGTCTTTTATTGTCTTAGGATCATCACATCCCTATTTATTCATGGATTTGAATATTTAAACAATTAAATGACATATTCATCTAAATTAGGGTTTTCAAGCTCTTTAGTGCATAATCATGCACAAAACCCTAAATTAAACCAAAAATATAAAAAGATCATCTTTTTAGACATTATTCTCACTTTTATTAACAACAGGTTAATATCAACTTGAATTATCCAAATAATGTCATTAAGTCCATCTATCATCAAATCTAAGGGTTTCCCTTAATTAAAACACTAAACATGATATCTTTATGTACTTTTCCAATTTCAAGCATATAAACTCTAAATTAGACTAATCATATGCAAAGTTCTTCCTTTTTGAAGATAATGTACCTTTTTACATTTAACAGGTTAACATCATCTCTAATGATCCATTAAACCCTATTAAACACATTAATAATATCAAAATAGGGTTTCTTAATCTTTAATTCATGAAAGATGATGATTTACACTAATTTTCGAACTATGATCAGATTCAGGTTATAAAACTATTTTTAATGGATTCCTTGCATTTTTCTGATCAAAATACATATATAATTTGTCTTGATCGGAGCTACGGTTCATTAGTTACGAATTTGTAAAAATACATACTTTTGGACCAATCAGATGGCGCCACGTATGCGCTCCCATGCAACGAAGCGATCAGGAAATATAACCAGATTCCGATTCTGCCCCTCACTTAAGTTGTTGCTGCTTTATACCCCGGAGGGTAGAACTGTCCAACACGCCTGGTTCTCCTTCAACCTCATGACGCTCCTGTTGAGCGGCGACCTGTCGTGCGTCAGGGTCCGCCTCCGCCTCTCTCAGTGCCCGAACCGCACTGCCACCCTTCCCTCTAGCTACAACGGCCTCCGCCACATCTGAGCGAATCCCAGCTCACGACTTGGATGGTCGGTTTGGGCAGGGCAGGCACGCGGCCCGCATCCATGGCTCCGGCCTCCTGCAGGTGCCGCATGGGGTTTCGTGGGCATGTTGACAATGGTAGAGTCCTCTTTGGCCTCATATCCCTTTACTCCTCTGTCGTGACAACTCCACTACTCTCCGTTGCTCCAGGAAAATGCCAGCCATATGGCTAGGGTTTGGTTTAAGAATATGAGGAGGAAGAAGAAGAAGGGAGGGATGGCTGTGTGGAACTTCCTTCCCACACGACCCAGAACTCTACCCTTTATATAGTGAAGGTATCCACGCCCCCAAGACGTTCATACAAGGAAAAACAAGCTCCTTTCCTAATAGGAAGCAATTTCCTTTAAGAAGCTAGTTTCTCTCTCTCTCTCTTATTTCCTTAATATTCCTCCTTCTTCAAATATTAGGAATTCGAAATTCCTCTTAATTAATCTCTTTTACACTTGCCTTCTATCCCAAAGGCACGAATTTCTATTTCCTTTAATCAAAATTATTTTCTTTTAACAATGCCTCATAATTCATTAATAATGCAACACATTATCTTCTTATTTTGCCTTTTTAGTATTTTCTCTTTCTTTCCTCTTTATCAAGACTCCTTGGATCCCAAGAAACTCTATGATTTCGAAATTACTTTATAAGGATACTTATTATCCTTCTAGATGCATCTAAATGCATTATTTCACATTATCTTGTTTATTTCTCATTAAATTATTTCTTTTTGAGGATTTCTCTTTATTTCTCTTTTATTTTCCTTATTGGTATTCCTTTTTATCATTAGGAATCTTTGGAATACGAAATTCCACCAAGAATAACTCAATTATACCTCTTTTCACTTATTTTCCACATTTTCTCATTGTTTTCAATTTCTTTCTTAATAAAGAAATACATAATTAATCTTTTCTTTTCTTATTGCTTTCTTTACGCAACTTTGGACTCCTTGGAACCCAAGGAACCCAAGAGGCATGAAATCCTCTTTGGATGTGCCTTCTAGAGGTTTCTACATATTTCTTTTCTTAAGAATTCAATCATCCATTTACTAGTTGAATTTCCTTGTTATTTGGGCCCAATAGCCAATAAAGCCCACAACACAGACATCAAGGCTATTGTAAACAAAATCCATGTATTCAAAACAAATTATACCATTCTTTGTTCAATTATCTTTAATATGAGAAATTACATTTGTCACCAATTGAACCCAAAAATGGTTGTTGTAACACATATATTATTGACCATATGCATTCACAGGATTGGCTACAGGCCATACCCTGGCAGGAGTGTGGCTGGGGGTTGTAGCTCAATGATATGTTGGTTATGATGTTTCACAAGATTAGATGCGGGCCATACCCTGGCAGCAGTTTGGCTGCGGGCCATAGCTCAGTTTCACTAGCGACATGACTAATATCAAGGTGAGCTAGGACTTTCACTATTGAATATATGTCACATGTTGCAATTCGTTGGTATTTCTCTGTTGTGTAATCGTGTACTGACTATGAGGTTTGGTGAGGTCGTAGATTTCAGCTCTTCCATAGATCTTGTATGGAACCGATTTCAACTTAGCAGTGCTTGGTTAGATTTGGGTGGTACGACTCAAATCTTCACGGCATAATAAAATATGTAATCAACCGTGTAGTATCTTACATAGGTTCAAATACGAAAACATTAGATGAGACCTTGCTTGCTTTTGTATAGTATAATTGGTAGTGAATATACATGTTCTTTGTATTCCTTTTATGATGATAAGATGTTTAATAATCTAATTGCAATTGATTATTCTATTAGTAACGATTACCTACTTATCATAGTTCACTACTACAGAAAATGCTTTTTACAATGGGAGATATACAACAGTTCTGATGATTGTGTTGTAGTTAGCATACTTATCACAACAAGCCCATTTTTGTGTTGTATATCATATATTTTATACAACACAAGTCATTTACAACATGCCAAACCTGTTGTAGTATAGGGGGATACTACAACAACTGCTAAAGTGTTGTAATAGGTTGTAGTATCACAACATATTCAAAACCGTTGTAAAAGATGTTATTTACACAACATATTTTGACCCGTTGTAATAGTCACATGTTGTAATAGACCATCATTACACAACACAGACTCACCCGTTGTAGTATGTATTAATTATACAACAGGCCATTACATGTTGTATTTGGTATATGTTGTAATACACCACCATAATACAACATATTAAAACTCATTGTTATATCCCAACATGAGACAACAGACTCCAACCTGTTGTTATATATTATAATTACACAACATGTTGTAACTTGTTGTAATAGCCACACATAAAACATCATTGTAATAGACATCCATTACACAACGTAAACTAAACCATTGTAATATACTATTATTACACAACATGATATCACTTGTTGTACTAGCTACATATTGTAAAAGACCATAGTTAAACAACACGTCATATTCACATAATTCTCTGAAATTTTCAATTATTTGCGTATAATATGCAAATTTTTTATTAGACGTATGGTACACCTGAATTTCGTAATAAACCCGTATTTTCCCCGAATTTTACGAATTATTCGTGTTTTATTCATCATTTATGCATTTTCACGTATATATTATCCCGAACAAAACAATTTATTTCCGAATTAATTAAAAAAAATACTCAGTTAGCATTGTTTCATGATTCAATATTTTCTAAAGACTATTTCCCCTCAATCACTACTAAAAAACTCAACACGGCCGAAAGATTTTTTCTCAAGGACATAATCCCTGATAAGTGTATTAATTTTTCCGAAGGCTTATCCCTGACCCTTGTGATGCTATCCTTGATGAGTATATTAAATTTTCCCAAAGGCTTATCCCTGACCTTATGGAAATGTATCCCAGACTATTATTTAATTTACCCAAGGATTGCTCCTGACCCTCATTAACTTTTTTTCTAACCAATATTAACTATATTAAACCAACCATTATCTCTTTTACTTCCGTGAAGAGGATCCATTTGATTGTGGACATTTATCCTTTTCTTTTTAGATAATCATAATTGTTTAAATGGATCAGCCGTTGATTTTAAACAACAATTGCAGTTTCCTTTTTTGTACCTTGTTGAATCCTAATTCATTTAGACGGTGGATTACTTTCCAATACATGCCTCCCTTCCATTCTATATCTACCACTCCGAAAACAAAAGAACGGCGCCAAACCCTTGCTCCCGCTCCCGCTCCGGAAATAGAACGACGCCAAAGTCCCGCCTCCAAAACAAGAACAAGCACTCCCTCTCCTTGTGCCGTTGCAAGTCTTCTTCTGTCTGGTCTCTCGTTGTAATAGCTACATGTTGTAATAGACCATAGTCACACAATACGCTATAATCCATTGTTATATGCCAAGATTATACTATAGACTCTGACTCGTTTTATATACTCGGAATCGAGCTAAACCCAATTTCTTATTAGAGAATTTTATCATGAACATGTAATCAAATAATTATTTTTTCATATAAAATTATTGTCAAATATGGGTCCGAGTTCTTTTTGGGATTTAATTTTTTTAATATGGGTTGGTTTCAGTTTGAGAGGTCGATTGAACAAAATTTAATTTTGTGTGGTCATGGGACTGGCAATTTGTTCACTCTGGGTAGATGTTTTGACCCGGAACCGACCACCCAATATTATATCACACAAAATATAATAATGAACATCTAATCAGAGATTTTTTTTTATATTCATTGTCAAATCTGGCTCTGAGTTTTCTTTCGAATCTAATGTTTTCAATCTGGGTCGTTCTCAATTGAGACACCATTTGAACAAATAAAATCAAGTTTTGCATTTGGGACTGACACTGACAATTGAACTCTCTAACTGGGCCATGTTTTGTCTCGAAACTGACTGACTCGAAACCAATTTTTAACACCATGTGTGATATTATAATAGAGTAACTAATCAACCACTATATTTACATGTTATATATATATCTACTATTTTACATACAAAATAGCCTTTGAATTATTTTTCTTGAAAAAAATTCAATTTTAGATTGGGTCCGAGATTGACAGTTAAACAACCTGGGTCGGTTCATTTTTTTTACCCAGAACTAACAATTATTTAACACCCTTATGTGATATTATTGCAGAATAATTATTAACCTACATGAATCATATACATTGCATATATGTACATGTACATGTATAGTACATGTATAGATCTAATTAATAAATAGGTGTAAAACAATTCAACACCCGCGCTTCCTCTTTTCCTCTGCGTGCCCGTTTCCCTCAAAATTCACTCCTTCCTGCTATCAGCGGTTTCCACCGTAAATTGTCCGCCGTCCCAGAGCTCCGTCCGCCGTCCCAGAGCTCCGTAGAGCATCTATACTCCTGTTGCGATCTGCAAACCGCCTTCACATCGCGGCCATCCCACTACTTCTCCGAAAAGCGCTACCTTGGAGAGATTGACGACGCTGCCCTGGAGAGACCGACGACGCTGCCCTGGAGAGCCGTCCTCTGCAATTTCTTTGCCAGAAAGCATGCACCCACCTCTACTTTGAGCTCCCTTCAATCCAAAGTAACCTCCTGGCCTATCAGTTTAACAGTTGTTCATATTTTCCCCTTAGGCTTTGATTGGTTCTCCGTAAGTGGGAGGAAAATGAAAGGAACTGCAGTTCCCAATCAAAATTTGCCCCTTTCTGGCCGCCGGATCGGGTGCTCTGGACTGCTGGCGTTTTGGGTTGTGGGGTGACTGCTTCAGGGCAGTGGCTACGTCTCCAGCGCAGCGTCTTTTGGTGGAGGTGCGGTGATATCTGGGGTGATCTCATGGAGGTCATATATTTCTTGTCCAATTTCCACAAATCTTCTCCCAATATAGGCACGTCATGGTTTCTCTATGTTCCTTATTCAGCTTTCCTGCTATTCTAGTTCTTTTGCTTAGACAGACATTTCATGGCCCCCGCTCATGTGCAGGTTGTGCTCCGCCTCATATTTTGACGGGGTGCAGCTTCATAGATGGGCATGGGTTCAATTCTCCTTTTTTCTGCAATTTTTTGGTTGATGCCTAGGTTGTCTGTATTATCATCCACAACATTGATGTTGGCATTCTTAAAACCAGTGTGGCGAGATGCCATGCTTGCGTTCATGAAGGGTTATATCATCTTCTCCTATTCAAGCTTTGTTTGTGTCTGTACTACAACATTTCTATTTGTATCCGTTATAGATCTTGTACCAGCCAGAGCTTCTCTTGGGGCACTAAGCCACTAATGTCATGGGTAGTTGTTTGAGGTTCGAACACTACTTCTTTGAATGTCCCAGGGATAGTAGTGGTGGGTGTGATCACTGAATGTTGTGCTTCATTCCCTGTGAGATTTACTGCCTCAGGTGTGGGGGATTTCTTTTTCTTTGGTTTTGTCACCATTTTCTTTGGGAGGTGCAATATCACTTTTTTCTTTGACAGGTATTCTATAGAAGTATCTTCTACCTACTTCATTTGTGGTCTTGTCAGTGTTTTCTTGCTGATAGTTTGGATGGGTTTAGCTGTATCCTTCATTTTTAGGATTTCATCCTCCCCAAATATGAGTTTTTCATAATCGAATTGCACATTTTGGGGAGGGGAAAAAATCATTGGATTTGTAGAATCAGTAGAAATATTTTAGCTTCTGCCTCTTCAACACATTGGTGGCGGTAAGATACTTGGCTTTACTAGTGTTTACCCATCAGATTTGAGTAAGAACTTGAATTCAGTGTGGTATCCTAGAAGGTGAGTGATGTAAGTGACAAGCCTCCCATGCAGAAGAGGTCACGAGAGCCTTGCGGCCCAATTGCTTCTACTAGCCTATCAATTAGTGTTCATCTGATATTGATCAGCTTGCCTTCTATGATTCTCCATAGGACGTGGAAGCCCTTTCTTGTCATGTTCCATGTGTCTGTACTGAAGAACAGGGTGTTGGAGAAGATTTTGTGTAATACTCGCATGAACCCAAAATCCATCATAGAAGCTTTTCATTGCCCCAAACAATACCGACTTTCTTCAAATGATTTCTCCCATGTTTGGTCGGTGAAAAAGCCTCAAACTTATTTATTTTCTTTTGCTCTATTGGCTCTTTCTATTTGTTTGTTAGAGTCCATTAAAATGGAATTGAGACATTTCTCGGTGAGCATATATTCTTCTTTGACAACTCACACACTAATTTGTAATGTCCCCCACACTCTTTTGCCTCTTCCTTTGTTATAGGCAGCTTCTTCAGAGATGACATGAATTCTAGGGTGAGTTCATTGTAGGATAGGTGCATGTTGAAGCAAATTTTGTAGATTCCTTTCTTTTCAAGACTCTCCTTCACTCTTTGATGAATCCCCAGTCTTTCTAGGGTGTCTATAACATCCATTTGTTCATCATCTATGGGCATGAAATAATTATCAGGTTGTTCCTTATAAACCACATTTATTGTTTGTGGAACAACCCTTGGTGAGAACTTATATAGTAGTGACGAGTACTTGATGTGTTACTACTTCTTCTTTGGTATTATCCATTGTTGACGTCCTGGTCACTTTCCTCGGTCTGTCTTGGGGAGGGGGCTTGGTTCCCTCCTTTTCTTGGGATTCTAGACTTCATTAGATGGCATATATTCATAATTCTCAGTCCTCCTAGACTCAACCTAGTTGGAGGATTCTTTAGGAATTGGCTCATATATCATTTTGAGTCTATCTACTACGACTTGGATCTAATACTTTCTGGTTAGGCTCCATGTGGATCTTGATATAAGCAGCTTCTTCATCTTTTAATCTTTCAATTCTATCTATTTCTTCCTAAGTCATGTTGGCTATAATTTTGTTGGACTCACTTTCTTGACTGGACAGACCCTTTTTGGTGCCTTGTTTTTTTCATGTATTACCTTCCATTATAATAATTATTTGCTATGTGGATACTTGTGTATCTCTTGTAGAGTTAGGCCAACAATTAATTTCATATTTTAGAGTTAAGTATATGATCACAAACTAATGGTTTGTCAAGTAAGATCAAACACATGATGGATTTACTTAGGAGTTAGACAATCGATGGTTAGAGGAGAAAGACCAACCGATGGTTTCCCCTGGATACCTTAAAAAATGGAGAATCGATGGTTCCAAAATGTTTGTGTGTGTACCACCTTATGCAGTTGATAATCCATTGTGATGAAGTCTCAAGTCCCATCAAGCCAACATGCAAAAAGCCTCCAACGAAGCTGAAACTATTGATGGTGTATGTGGAAGAAGATGAGAATCGTAACATCTCTCTTCAGATGTCTGAAGATGTAGTAGGTTACACACATGAGTTGATTATCACACTGGAATTGGTTAAAATATGCCATGATAAAGACCAACTAGAAGCCTCGCACATATCAGTGTACATAAAGTGAGTTTCTATACAAGTAATATGTGTTTCTATACAAGTTTCTATACAAGTACAAAGACTAATTATGTGTTTCTATGAAAGTACAAAGACTAAATATGTGTTTTTTTGTAGGCATTTGTTCAACAAAGTGACATCTGGAAATATATTTAATATATTTGGATTTATATGTCCACATTTTATAGATCTGTTATACAATGATAAAGTGGAGACTCGGGCACAGTACATAGCAGATCAGTTCATTAGAGGGAAGAAACAAAGATTAGAATTGTTCTTTATACCTTATAATGTGGGGTACACATACATTTTGTCGATTGTCTGTTATTTGTTTACTTTAAATGTTGCTTAAAAATACATTAATCTTAAAATGTAATACTCATGTATGCGTAGGGGACATTGGATACTTTGCGTCTTCGACCCTATGTGGGGTAAGTGCCACTATCTTGATCCGTTACGAGGAAAATTATGTGGGAACGTGGAAAAACTTATGGAGTTGTAAGTACTTCATAAAACAATTTCAATTACATAATACATGTATTGAAAGTTCCATATATAGTTACTAATGCAAAGAATTATTGATATGAATTTGAATAGGACTCATAAAGTTTATCAAAAGAGAGATGTGCAATATAGGAAGAATTTGAAATGGGAAATTATCAAGGTAATTTACCATTTTGATCCAAAAAAATATTTCTTTCTGATTCACCAATAGAAGTGTTGTTCTAGTTTCTTCAGATTTTGCTACTTGATTTGATATGGTGTTATTTTTACAAATGCTCTTATTTTTACATATATCGATTAGATCTTCTTCGGGTCAGTATCATCAAGGGCATCCAAGGGCAATTGCTAATTGTTGTATGTGATATTCTTAGGTGTTTCTTCCTTCACTTCATAGGACGACCAAGAAATTATCAAGTGTCCTATCACTTCTTTATGTTTTTTTCTGGTATCACAATTGTTTTGGTATTGCATCACTCTTCGGTTCATACTTATATTGTGGCCATACTCCATATTATAGTTTATGTCAAATACAACTTACTAGACCTTTTCTCATACTGTTTCACCTATTGATGTTCAATTAGCATCATTTTCTAATACTGCCCCTTCTCCCTGTTCTTTTCTCCCTGTTCTGTGATCGCACTCTCCCTTTTCTTTCTTCCCTTCTCCAAATTTTGTTAATCTATTCTCTTGTACACACTAGTAAGCCACCACACACTACATCTAGAATTGCCTTCATAAAGTAGTGTACTCACACCATCGACACTGTGATGAACCAAAATAACAGCAATGTCACTGCCAAGAAATATAGCCAAGATGTCTAGAGACTGGAAGTTGATCTATTCATCTTCATGGATGCCTCATTCCAATCCAACAGCAGGTTGGGCAGAGTGTTATATCACACCATCTCAAGATCAAGAGATAGCCTCATGAGAGCAGGTTGCATTGCCCTTCTGAGATCTGCACTTGAAGCCAAGCTCTATGGGATCATTCAGGATGTACCTTTTTATCGAATAAATGAACTCCATCATGTGATTATTCTCTCAGATGACCAAAAAGTAATACATCTACTGATAGGAGCTCAGCCACCTACTCCAAGATTCAAAGCCTCGTGGAGACAATTTAAGGATGATTTCTCACACATTCAAGGTGTAGGAATACAAGTCATCCCTCACCAGCTGAACTTAGTCTCAGATGCCTTAGTAAAGAATGCCCTTTCTTCTATCTCAACTTTCATTTTAATTCAACTAAGACACCTTGGCTTAATATGGATGTAAACATAGAATTTAACAGTTGGCCTGTCCCAAAGCACATGATGAATAATTAAGCTGTTGTTCCTATAAAAAAATGGAGTGCCTCTGAATCTCTTAGAAATTATAGAACATATGCAAGTACTATGCGAAGCTCATAGCATTCTTGCTAGTTTCTGGTGCTCAACCTAAATTTTCTAGAATATTTTGTAACTATCAATATAATTACATCTCTCTTCATACCTAGACACCATAAAAGTTCTACCAGTGTCTAATACATTTTAGTAATTCCTAGTTAGATATAACACATATATATGATCTTTCTCTGAGAGCACATGCTTAATATCTAATTGGTTAGGTATACACAACCTCCAACAAAATCCTTCACTTTTTCCTCTGGCATCTCTTACTTGAATTTTTGTATCTTGCGATCCACCCCCTAATGTTGAGCAAACTTTTGTTCTAGTTTAGATTTAATATGTGGTTGTGCAAGGAGTTCTCATTTATGTTCTTTATCCATATGACTTTTCATCTATCTCATATTCAAAAACATATCTTGTATAGTATGTTGAAGAGGATACAATCAACTATTAATGTCGATGGCACTTCCGAGTGAGTGCATCTACTACTACATTATCCTTGTCCATGTGTTAGTCTATCATGAAATAATCATCCTTGTTATTATAAGCCATATAATTCATGTCAAAGTTATATCTTTATGCAAAAATATATGTTGATTACTTCTCATGTTTCTTTGTTTGTCTATAAGCATAAGCAATAAATTTACTGTCCATTATGTACACACAATCTAGATATTTCCTTAATGCTAACAAATGATCACATATCTATTCCCATTCTCTTCCAATGGAAAACACTTATTTTTTTGTCAAATTCACTTTAAGAGTATGAAAGATGTCCTCAAACACTTCTGTCTAGATGAAGAGTGCCTAGTTAGAGGCAAGGATATGAAACTTAAAGTTTGTTTTGAATGTCTATACTATCTTGTTCACCCTAAACAACTACAAACCTTGGTAGACATCTTCCGTTTCTCCTAGTGGAGTACATATTCTACCTTCCTAGGTTCTACCCACATCAGTTGACTAGATATAATGTCTACTAGATGCATCGGTTTGTCTTTTTGGTTGTTGTGTTGCGTCCACTTGCTACCTTCTCACATAATAAACTGAAAGACAACTAGGTGAATATAGATGGGCGTGTAGTTGATAGTGTGTTGTTCCTCCATTGAGAATGCTTATAATTTTCCATTAGCTCCTAGCTCCTTGGTTTTAGTTTTCAGTTTTCACATCTCACATGATATTCCCATGAGAAGAGAATTCAAAGTGCTGGATCATTACTGGATGGTAGTTTAAGACAGTGTTTCATTGATGACTTAGAGCACAGAGATGTTGATGTCATTTACAATTTCTTGTGTGCTTATGCTGCCATTGATAACACTGCAACTGAGGTGGAAGAAGAAGAATGCCCTCACAAAGATGGTGGAGACGTGTGTAATGGGTAAATCAATACTTGATGACTACCTTGCATCTTGTGCTTACTAGCTTGTAACAATTTCGTGGTTTCAACATAAAATGGGTGGCTTTTGTTTGCCTCGATGTGGTTGTATAGAGTAACTTGCAGGGTCAGTACTTAGCCCACAGAGCAGGTTGTTCACATCCACTGATGATAGCATTATAGGTGACAACCGTGGCTGCTAGCTGCTAGCAGCTGTCAGTATCTAAACTGTAAGATAGTAACCGTCAACTCCAGACCTAAAAAAATACATCAAGATAGTAAGACACATTAGAGTTATTAAGGGAGTCCAGTATACTATGAAACAGTTGGAACCGAACCTTTTAGATTTCTGGAAAGGGTACTAATATATCATTTTGTTAAGCCAAAAGATCATTACAAATATCATAGCCCTCTTGTCATCAAATTATTTGTAGTATGTTAGATATAAAATTTCATTTTGATCTAAATATAAGGAACCACACAAGCATAAATCTCTCTTCAAGCATATGAAGATTATTAACGATAAGAACAGACTGCAGATACCCTCTAATTTTTTAATTAGTATCATCATAATTCTAGAACAGTATGGACAACTATGACTACCCTCTATTACAAGTGACGTTTCAATAAGTGGTTCGGAAAATAGACCAGATTTTTAAAAATTGAATACAACCTATACCAAAATCTCAAAACTTACACCACTATAAGGGTTCAGGAGGGTCATAACTACTACTGGACCATAGATCAAGAAGAGACTATATAACTTGAGCAGAATACATCAGCAAAAGCAAAGTAAGAAAACATACTGTTTGAAATTTGAATTACTAAGGAAACCATATCCACAACAGGATAGATCTTTCAGACTATATCCAAAACTCAAGCCATTTCTTAAGCAGAATTGTTAACAGAATGTGTTCAAGTAGTAGGCACCTACTTGAGGTCAGTGTGGTTTGTTGGACCCCCTGGCTGGCAGAGATTATTCTTTCATCGAATTGAGATCCTTTTCATGGCTTCTTTTCTATTAGGGAATCCATGAGTGATTGCTATTGAGGTCAGGGTCTCAAGAACCGTAGCTCAAGGTAGCTAGTCTTATGCCTCTACTTCAATTGGAACACAATAAAGGATCAGAGTAAAAATGGAATCTTGTTTCAGTTGAACTGCTCTTACAAATTGGATGGAAAAAAAACTATGTGCTCTTTGTAAGGTTAGATAGATTATGTGCCTTGGTTTGTCCTTTTAATTTATCACATTCAGTCATTATTAGACTTTTTAATAATCAGAGTATATAAGATTTCTAAAATCGATGTGGAGAAATATTCTGGTCTGCAAATCAAGAAATGCTTGATCTCACCAACAGAGCTTCACGACTACTTCGGTGACATTCTCTTCGTCCGGTTGACGACAATAAAGAATTTGTTGATAGGTGACAACATTTTCGGTTGCTGGGCTACTGCGGGCGTTTTGGCTGAGAAGGGGAGCCCTAAACAAAGTTATAATGGGATGACGTTTGCAGTATGGAAAATTTCTGCTCTAGATGAAACCACCATTCCTGTTTTCCTGTTTGGCAATGCTTATTCAAATAACAAGAACGACGCAGTGGGCACGGTATTTGCACTTATGAGTGCAACAATTAGAAAGGATAGTAGGGGAAACGGATTTTCTCTTACTGTAAATACAACTGGACAAATGCTTAAGATGGGGAAGTCAGTTGACTATGCCATATGCAGACGGCCAGCCTTGCACCATGGTTGTAAACAAATCTCGAGCTGTATATTGCAAATT
Source organism: Alisma plantago-aquatica (assembly GCA_963693085.1). NCBI lineage: Eukaryota > Viridiplantae > Streptophyta > Magnoliopsida > Alismatales > Alismataceae > Alisma > Alisma plantago-aquatica. The sequence goes on along the minus strand of OY856410.1, from coordinate 221,362,521 downwards.
TCATTCAGTGAACACTACTTGCTCATACTATAGTGCACGCACCGAGCTCAAAGGCGGGAACTTGCAGACAGCATTTAGGAAACCCATGAACAGAGTTTACATGTATAATCCTCTAAAGGATAGTTTAAATCTGGTGAATTCTAGAAAACAAGTGAAGGTTCTATCTGTTGATCACCTGAAAAGAGAGCTGAGCAAGGCAAGAAAGGTGACCAGTAACATTCATTCACAAGGAATAAGATTTTTGTCAGAAGTTACAGCTAGCCCGGAACCTACACCTTTGAAAAGATCTGCTGGAAATTTTCACAGCGTCAAGTCAAACTCAGCCAAAAGGCCATTCTCAGACACAAAGGCTACTTATACAACAAACACAAATGCCCAGTTAGATGCTAAAAGAAAGAAGACACATAATACCAACAAAGTTGTTGAACTAGATATAATTAGTTCAGATGAAGAGTAGTTGTGTAAAGAAGAGCTCATTTTTCATGAAATTAAACACAAACAATATATTTTCAGATGTATGACAAAGATGATAAAATTGATTATAAGAATCTGAAAGTTCACTAAAGTTGGTTGCCTGATGTATACCTTGCTTGATGTATACACCAGACGATCAATATAAAATGGTCGACTTCCATGTCACCAATTTTGGTTGGACTGTGCCTATCGTCTCAGGTGGGCAGGCCTCTTAGAGAAACCATGTAATCTTGTTTGTACCAAATCTGAGTAAGAAAAATCTACTGTCAATCAATTATCATTTTGCTATCTTGAGTAAAAAAAAAAGATCATACTATCTATATTTAGAACTGTTAATACTCAATATAATGTAATGCTCATAAGGGCGGAATGTACTGAATATAAAATCTTTGAATGGTTAGACTAATTTAGACCTGCTAATTTGAATGATCGCCATTACTTTGTTGAAGACTTGGATATTGAACAAGTATGAGCGCCTAGCCACCTAGGCAGCCAACTAAGTACATTGATCTCCTTGACTCCTCAACAACGTTCGTGACAATACACGATAGGGTCCATATTGTGATTTACATATCAGATCTATCACTGGTGTCAACTTCTACAAAAAAAACAGCCAACTCTAATCTTCTGACCTTCCTCACGTTTAGCTTTTTACTAAGGACTTTTCTGTCCTTGTTCTCTTCTGACCTTCCTCTTCCCGCTCTCCTCGCTTCTGGGCATTTTTTCTGCTCAGGTGGCAGCCTAGGAGCGGCAGAAACACGGAAGAAAGGGGACACTAGAATCAAGAAGGGAAAAGAAGAGGGGAGAGCTCAGGTTAAGAACTCAGAAGCATGGTGGGGAGTGCTGGCCGTAGTGGATATGTTTCTCACTAATGAGGCGTTTGGAGGATGGAACATCCTTCTAAAATTAAATAACACGATTAAAGGATTTTGAAAGATAGGCTAAATCATGCACTACAAATGAAATCAGCATAATACATAGAGAATCAATACTTTGGGGTAGATCTGCTTTGGCTTTCTGTAATTTTCTTTCTAAGTGGTAATGCATCCACATAAGTGCAAAACCAGATTGTATTGTGTGGACTGTTAGCATGGAAGTTCTGATCCACATTTGGAATATAATGTTTGGAATTGAAGAATATCACACAATGTACCTTGAAGGGACTTGAGTTATTTATAACTGTAAGAAACTAGAAAATCTATTGCGCGTTCCTACTTGTATCCTTATACTAATCTAAGTTGTCTTTCGTGAAATTCATGTGGTAGCAGTGCATATACCATGGGGAACTAACCTATACCTTATACCTATACCTTCTGTGGTTGCGTGAAGTTTGAGGAAACAAACAATTCAGGCTTCATGAGAATTATCTATTAGGCACTTATACGAAAAGATACCGATATTTTATGTCATGCAATAAGTGGTAGCCACCTTCTGATGAACATTTTGTGCCTTCTGTTTGATCACTTTGCCAATACTGTGGACTTCAGCTAGTTAAAGGGATACTCTTGGCCGGGCTAAATACAAAGTTTAGTCTATCAAACTGAATTGGGTGGCAGTTTTGCCTAGGATACACATAGAGCCTTTAGCTGTAATGTAATGTAGGATATCATATGATTAAATTAAATAAAATCAAAGTTAAATATGAAAGGGCTGAAACAAAAAAAATAGAAAAAATATATTAACCAGGAAACTATGAATCTGGAACGTGGATATTAATATCATGGTAAGGCATCATAGGTGTGCGGTGGAGTCTTGGGTCTACTTCATCATACTAAGGCCCTTCGAAACAAGTCAATCTTTAACATGCGTATGATGAAAGAATGTTTTTGTTTAGACAATTATTTAAATATGCGATACTAATATCAAGAAACTTCTATTGATTTGACAGTCATTCATTACACTTTTATGCTATCTTAGGCAGCGTTTGTTTGGTTGGTATAGTGCCGCCGGTACGGTAATTAAATTATGGGTGGTAAGTTAACTTATGTTTGCTATTCTGTTTAGAAGATACATAGCTTGCCGCAGAGATAACTTAATAAAAAATTTGCTGGATAACATGTCGTCTTGATTTCTTGCGGTAGTGAAGAGATTAGTGTGTTGTAGCTATTCATTTCCAGCCCAGTCCCTTTAACAAACTTTTAGATACATGTAACAATAGGGCAAAATGGACTTTGTCTAGATGGAAAAAGACTACTTACTTGTGTACCAAATAGTGGATAGCTTACCATTTAATTTATTTATCATTGTTCCAAACAACAGTTATCTCCCATAAGATTAACATACCACCGGTTAATTTATCCATATCAACTAAATTGACCATAACTGTGCACCAAACGCAGCCTTAATCTTACTTCAAGTATATGTAGTGGAAGGAAAGAGAACTGGACAGTAGAGTAATCTACTGTCCTGAGTCCAACATCACCTTGTTGTTGCTGACCTTGACCCACTGTCCTAGGTCCAAAACTCCTTTGTCGTTGCTCACCTTAACCATCATTTTTTTGTCTTAATTGTCATCTTAGTCTTCTTCCCGATGTTATGCTCCTTCACCAAGCCGGTCTGCTGTTGCCTTTTCTTCATTTTGTTCTTCTTCTTCCCTTGTTGGATCTTCCCGTACCTCTTCCATGATGGTGGCGGTTTCATCTGCATAAAATAAAATAAAACTCACGATATTTACAGTTGGTAGAAATATCCCTAGATTTTTTTGCTAGTCTCTTCAGTTACCTTGCTTTCGTCATCACAAATCCGACCCTGAATATTTATATCATCGGGGGAGTGGGTGGTACAATGAGAAATATTGACTTGGGGTGCTTCACTTCAGTCTCTGCTGCTAGGAACATCGAGTAGTGTATCGTATCGAAAGGTTGTAATGTTGTGGTGGGAGAGGATGACAACAGTGGAGGGAGCATGCGAGCAGGTGTAGTTGGGACGGGAACTCCTTTGCACCATGTCGTTATCGTCATCGTCCTTTCGTTAGCAGCAGGTCGTAGGTTTTCCATCTAACCATCTTGCAGTATCAGTGAAAGGGTTAAATTTGGGTTCTGTGTTTTCTGGAGCTTCTTCAACTTTAGATGCCTTACTAACAGGAGCGGGAGCAGCAAGACGCTCAGGTTATATAATGTGCTTGGTTTCTATAATGTCTATGTAGTATTTTTTATTGTTATAAGCTACCATGATACTGTCGCCAGTTGTCAAACACGAGTAGTTACTGAGAGTTGTTTCCAAAATAGCTTTGGGGTTTGATATATCTAAAAAATCTTTCGTGTGAGGATGCAGTTTAACAAAGGTTCCTTTTGGAAGGGTGGCATTCTTCACTCTTACAAAATCCCCCTCTTGCAAGAGCAAGTTTTGCATCATCCAGTATGGCATATAAACCACACCTTCTTCAGCAATAAACCATGCCTTTTTCACTCTTATAGCATTTTTTATTTTGTTTCACATACCTTTTATTAAGTTTCCTAGATATTTATACCTTTCCATCCTCTTATTGGCTAATAAGTTCTCACAATTATTTGGATAACAAATTAATATTTATTTTGTACAGTGTCCAAAGCAGTCGAACAATACAGATTGCGGGTATTATGTGCTGAAGTATATGAAAGACATCTTTGATGCGAGAAATAGAAATATTCCTAAATGTGTAAGCTACTTAACATTATATTCTTTTCATTTGTTCAAATTTCTAAATAAATTGAAAAAATCACAATATGTTGATATATTTGTCATATGATTACAGTATTATTCAAAGTATATTGGTCGTTGCTTCAACCAAGAAGAAATCGATGAGGTCTGAAACGAGTGGACGACATGTGTTCTTGAGCACACATAAAATTATGTGACATGTGGGGGAGACATTTGTTCTTTAGCATAGACCAATGTGTGAAACTTTTTTAGTTAGTTTTCAGTTCGATTCTAGAGTGGATACTCAGTACTTTGTATTATTGAATCGTTGTATGGATGATTTAATATTAATTAAATTTAGTACGAGTTTCTTTCAAGATTTGATGGAAATTTGGTTCAACTATGTGTTTGTTTGTGAAATGAAAAAGTATAATTGCATATTTATTATAATTTATTAATAATATGGTTAATTTGATCAATACAATTGGTTCGATATATGACCTGTCAAACTCTAATCAAAGACAATAGTTAATGATATGTTGTAAAATGTATGATTCTACAACAAACATCACATGTTGTGTTATCCACACCTATTACAACATGTTTGTCAAGAAAAAAATACACCTATTACAACAGGTGTTTCTAGTGAACTACAACATGCATAACCTGTTGTATAAATTGTGTATATAATAACAGACACACACCATGTTGTCTAAACAAACCTATTACAACGGTTAAATGTAGGGAAAGACAACATACTCCAACTGTTGTATAAACATGTATATTACAACAGGTGCACTGCATGTTGTAATAGACCTACCTATTACAACGGGTGTGTTTAGTGAAAGACAACATGCTTCGACTGTTGTATAATATATATTACAATGGGTGAACCGCATGTTGTAAAAAATACCCCTATTACAACGGGTGTGTTTAGCGAAAGACGACGTCGTTCAACTGTTGTATAATATATATTACAACAAGTGCACCACAAGTTGTGTAAAATACCCATATTACAACAGGCCATTCCTTAAAAGACAACATGTTTCAACTGTTGTATAAAATACATCTATTACAACATGTGATCACGTGTTGTGTAAAGCACCCCCCATAAGACCACGCGATCTAATACAACAGTTAACACCTATTGTAAATTGAGAAAAGGAACTGTTGTAAAAAGCATTTTCTGTAGTAGTGGTTGTAGCTTTACTATTGTTCGTTAATCATCTTATCTGTGTTAATAATAGTGTTGGTGGAGAGTTATATCTCCCGCTGAGATTTTGAATCTCACCCCATGGGTTCCCCACATCTTTTTAGGTAGATGTGCACGAGGAGGTAGAGATCGTGCAGCTGAGGCTGAGCAGCAGCAGGAAGGCTAGTAGTTGGCAAGTTTGGAAGTGTTGCTTATGGTCCTTTTTGTTGTTAGAGTCCTAGAGTCGTCCATGTACACTCAGGTCTTGTATATGTGCTTTCGATACATGGCTTCAGCTCGTGTGTTCCTCTTCATGTATAGTTACAGTGGATATATATATATATATATATATATATATATGTTTGGAACAGGTTGTCTTATAAACATGTTGATGGCATACATGGCAAGTACTTAGTAACATTTAAGGACTAATATGTAAAGGTTTTAACTATTTGGGAGCTTAATGAAAGTGGTTTTAATTTCCAATGTTTTCTGATAATCTATTTGTTTAATTTTTGTTTCCGCTGTTAGTTTTGAGTTATCTTGTAGTTTGTGGTGTGGGCCGTCACAATTTATTGGTATAAGAGATTTTGGTTTACTGAGTCTACAGGGACCTAGGACTAGGGTTTGTGCATGTTCTTGTGTCCTCCAGTCTATCTTATAGTAATTTTTTGTTATCCAGAAGAAGCAAAAAAACTTAAGGATGTCTGGAGAACATGAAGAACACACAATTAAGAGTAGTGTCAGTACACCAGTAGGAGGTGCAAGGAACTAGGCACAAGAAGATCGGGTGCCTGGGGGTCCCCAATTTGACCCAACCATGTTTGAAAACCCTGCCTTTCAGTCTCTTTTCTGCCATTTTATGGATATGATGACGCATATGGCAGACAGGATGCCCACACCTCAGCCTAAGGCACTGATTCCCAATGCAGAATCTTGAGGAACTGGGAAGAACTTTGAGCGGCTTTGCCATGTTGGAACGATGGAGTATGTGTGTAACATCCCTAACCTGGGTTATGTTCTAACCCTAGGTTTTTTTCTTAATAAAGTTCATTAAATTCTTGCTCTTATCCTTTGAAAAGTAATTAAGGCTTTTGAGGAACTTATATTTCTTTTTCAATCCTTTTTTAATAATGTTGAAACATTGTTTTGTTAATTTTGGACTAAAGTGCAAATTACCCAAGTTGAGGGGTTAACTTGCAAATTGTACATGATAAAATGTTCCTATGATTTTTAGACATCATAAGAATGAATACAATGTAGTGGTATGGTTTCCACAAGCTTGGGCATCAAGATAAAGCTTGTAGAGAAATCCTTGTGCATTTAAAACCTAGTTTTGGTGTAATGTGCAAATTACCCAAAACCTAGGGTTTAATAAGAAAAATATCAGCTCTAGAGGGTCTCTCATGTTTCTTATCATCAATTAGATCAAAGAAAATGATAGGGGCACCTCATTTGAATTATCTTGTAGGAGAGAGAATCTTGACATTAAAATAATCAAGATTTAAGCATAAATGGAGTTTCAATTTAATTTAATGCAAAATGAAATAAATTAAATAAGGAGCCCTTCAACCAAAAGTTGAAGGATGTGTTTGAAATAGTTTTGTATGAGATTGTTCCTTGCTATGGCACAAAAAGATCTTGGTTGAGTGGAAGCTCACTCACATTATCATAATAAAAAGTATTATCCACTAAAAGTTGGATATTAGTATAAAATTCACTAAGGTGCTTAATTTCTTTTCCATTAATTCTTGGATAATGAAGAGGTTTTGCAAGATAATGAAGTTGGCTTCGTGGACAATAAATGGAGGGGAATTTGGTGGAAATAATTTCGGAATTTAAGGAAAATAACTCCTTTTTCTCTTTCCTTGAAAATCCTTATACATATCCTTTTTCCAATACACTTAAGGATCTTTTCCTTGGTTTTTCTTTTCTCACTTTGCTTTGGCTGACCAAGGGAGAGATCAGGAGTAGGAGAACGAAGATCATAACATGTTGGTAAGTTTTGATCATCTTCTACCTCAGATTCATGGTGAAAACCCTAAATCAATGCTTGATTCTAGGTTTTCTTCACTCGATTTCCAATCCTAGCCAACTTATTCATCCAAAAGCTCAAGAACGGACCTTGGGCAGTTTATGGAACTTCATCCACCATTAGAGCCGTGGATATTGGAGCTTGGAATCATATTTTGAAGTGGGTTTTATAACCCAAACCCTTAAACATTAGTATTGCATTCCATTCTTCAATAATCATTGGTTATTTTCTTCTGTTTGGTATTATTTTGGTTCATTGCTGAAGTTTCCATGAAGAACGGAAGCAATGCTTGGTTGAATGGAGGAAGATGATGATGAAATCATTATAGATTCTTTTCTAAAGAAAATTCTAGGTCAAATGGTTTCCATGGTTGCTCAAATGGTTTCCCAAACTGTTTGGGAGCAAACGGTTTCAAACCATTTGAGGGGAAACGGTTTCACCAAACCGCATGAGGGCAAACAGTTTCAGACCGTTTGGAGGTGTTGACCAGGGGTGACCATTTGGAAATTTTTTTCTAATAATATTGGTTAATGATCCACTAAATATAATTGATTAGTTCCAATTGGTTCATGAGTTGAAGGTCCATCAATCACCAAACCCTAATCGGGTTAAGTGCTGATTTCCAAATCGATTGAGTTAGAAGCTTGGGTTGATTGACCCAAACGGTTTCAAAACTGTTTGGGGATCACCCAAACGGTCTCAAGACCATTTGGGGGTTACCCAAGACCGTTTGGAGGTCTAGGGTTGAGTATGGTTAGGTGTTTGAAGATCCAAAGATACCAAGATGATTTGCAATCAAATGTTGATTTAGTGATCAATCCAATGATCCAAACCCTAATTGGATGACTTGGATTTGGATGTTGAGATGGGAAAATGGTCTCAAGACCGTTTGGAGGTCATCCAAACGACCTTAAGACAGTTTTGGGTCAGGTCATGAACATTTTGGATGGTGGTTCAATAGTTTCAAAGTAATTAGTTTCACAATGATCAACATTGAAGGATCATCGATTCCAAACCCTATCCAATTGAATCAAACCCTAATTGATGATCAATTGAGGGTTAAATAATTTGAAGGATGACCTATTTAACTCAATTGAAGTATGATGTTAGGACCAAATGATGAGTGATAACATGATTTCAATTAATGAAGGAATCAATCTTGGAAACCCTAATTCAATTTGAGTGGTTGAGACCATATTTGGTCCATGCGGTTTTGAGGAGTTTTGGACCAAACGGTCTCAAGACCGTTCGGGACCAAATAGTCTCAAGACCGTTTGGGATCACACGATCCCAAACCGTTTGAGTTCATGCGGTTTCAAAATTGTACTTTAGTAAACGATTCCAAGGGTCACCTTTAGCAAACGGTTTCAAGGGTCACCTTTAGAAAACGGTTTCAAGTGTGCACCTTTAGCAAACGATCTCAAGGGTTCACTTTGGCAAATGATTTCAACCTCAACTTTACTAAATGGTTTTGAGTATTCAACCAAAACCATTTGAGGTCTGATTGGTCAAGACCGTTTGAGGTCTAAGTGACCAAGATCATTTGGAAGGTAATTAATCAAATTGTATGAACACATAAAGTGGTTGAAGGTTAATTGTTTAAGTGAACAATTACATGATGTAAACCAAGGGTGATTATAATAATGGTACCCTTAATGAGATAGGGTGATTAGTACCCTTTAAATAATTAAGCTTTAATGATCATGGTGATAATGACATAACTCATGGTGTCAATTCTTCTTCAAGTTGAGTTGACTTAACTTAGTCAAGGCTGAAGTAAACATCATCCTATAGAGGATGAGAGACAAAAGACTTCCTACATGATTGAAAACCATGTTAATGGCCAAGTCTTAACACTTTCATTATGGATGGATGTCTAATTATGATATTATCCTTAAATAGTGAGATCATGAAACACCAATTATGAAGTTTAATGAATCATAACCCTAATTGAGGGCATTGGTAGGTGAAATCATAATACATGATAATGTTGTGGTCCTAATTTAGGACAATGACATGAGAAACCCTAATTCAGGGTATATTGATGATAAACCCTAATCTAGGGTGATGTGATGTGAATAGTAAACCCTAATTGTGGATTGTTGGTTATAAACCCTAATCTAGGGTGATGTGATGTGAATAGTAAACCCTAATTGTGGATTGTTGGTTATAAACCCTAATCTAGGGTAATACAAAGTGAATAGTAAACCCTAATTGTGGGTTATTGAACTTAAACCCTAATCTGGGGTGATGCAATTTGGATAGTAAACCCTAATTGTGGATTGTTGGTTATAAACCCTAATCTAGGGTGATGTGATGTGAATAGTAAACCCTAATTGTGGATTGTTGGTTATAAACCCGAATCTAGGGTGATACAAAGTGAATAGTAAACTCTAATTGTGGGTTATTGAACTTAAACCCTAATTTGGGGTGATGCAATGTGGATAGTAAACCCTAATTGTGGATTGTTGAATATAAACCCTAAACTAGGGTGATATGATGTGAATAGTAAACCCTAATTCCAAATAAGGTGAAGGAATATGTGAAACCCTAATTCTGGGTTATACTTATAGCATGAAGCTCTAAGGTTGGATAATGAAATGATGAGTCATTAATCCTGATTGAGCTAAGGGGATGATTAACCTTAATTAAAATAAAAAGGGAAACCCTAACCCTGGCAAGGGCATAGTGGTGTAACCCTTGCATAGTGATGTTATAATTGTTTTGCATTGTGCTGATATAAAATTAATGTATCTGTTATCACCTATAGTAATCATGTAGGTTTTATGAGATAATGAACATAGCCAGGTATGAGCTATGATGCTTTATTCATTGAAAGTACTTTATGAGCCTAGTGAGCAATGATATGCTATGTTGCCTAGTGAGAAGTAACAAAAGAGGTTAATAGGCTGTAAAAGCCATGTGAAATACCTGCACTACAATTATCATGTTTACATTGTTAAGATGACTTGACGGCATTAAGTTACCTGTTAAAGTGGTAACAAGTGTTTTGATGATCTAAGGGTTTGAACACCCATATTCTTGAATCATGATGATGAGATGATAAGGGATTGAGATCCCAATGTTAATAAATATGTGAAATGAACTTGATAGAAATGGTACTCATTCTTTATAGCAATTGTTATCATGGTTTATGTTTGAAAACATGTCTGATGCTAAAAGAATATTGTAATGTACTTAAATAATAAAGTGAAATAATATCATGTAGAGCCCTGACCATAGATCCATCATCGTCAGCAGTTAGGTGATGGTGAAATAGGTTTCCCTAAGGGAACTCCTGGAGAGCATACTTTTGAGTATGTGGAGGTTATGGGCGTGAACATCCTTACGCCCTAATGGAGGAATTGATGTGAGATAAACATTAAATCTCTCAATCCTTCATTATATGTATATACTGGGATGATGTATCACTAATCTCCCGATGATGATGTTAATACCGAATCGATGTGAGATAAATAAGAAATCCCTCGATTGCAAAGAGAGTACAGCATGCCACTGTAACTCTAATAGCGAAGTTGCCAGCATACCCTGGAAAGCTATTTAGTAGAGACACAAGATGTCCTGCAAGTTGTTCCTCACACTGACTGAGGAGGATGAGGTCATGGGAATCCGGCTCTTCTATTGACCTATGTATGGTACTGATTTCGATTTCACAATGGTCGATTGGAGTATGAGCGGTATACCTCATCTCCTCAGGGCATAAATAAGATTGTAAAATGTAATCAGCCATGTAGCATATTTGCTTAGGGTTGAATTACGAGAATCAATGATTGATGATACATTGTCTATTATGTCCTAGTTGGATAAATGATATACATGTTCTTCATATTCCTTATTGAATAAATGACTTTCTGCTTTATCAAATTATAATTGAAATGAACTGTATAGAGAATACTTCTCTACTTAGTTTATTCAATGAATTACTTATTGTTGAATATTTATAATTCTACTGCTCAGTGTTATTCTATTATCTGCAATAACAATGTTTCTAGCAGAGAGTTATATCTCTTGCTGGGACAATTTTCAATTGTCTCACCCCCGTGGGGTTCAACTTTTTTTAGGTAAACGCCGAGGAAGAAGAAACCCTTCAGTGGGTGAGCAGCAACAGCAGCAGCAATAACAAAGACAATAGTGATCTTCAGGTGGAGACACTATCTATTAGGTCATGTATATAGAGAGTCCTATGCATTGTCTCTGTACTCTCAGGTACTAGGAGTCAGTAGATGGTTTGATATAGATCTGAGATTTTTGGCTTGATGCCTTGAGATTTTTGTATACTTCTTTCGTACAATTTAATATGGCAGTCAACGTTATGACTCTCTAGATGAGATGATACAGAGATGTACTGATGAATCAGAATGTAAATAACTTACTTTGGTTCTTTATTAAAGAGTTCTACAGTTTGTAGATCTCATTGCAAAAAGTTTTACTTTTTAGTGATTTTCAGTAATTCTACTATTAATGATTCTCTTTCGCATTAGTTAATCTTGTTTTCTCGAGTGGATCATCACAATTTAGTGGTATCAGAGATCTAGGTTCACTGAGTCTACAAAGACATAGAACTAAGGTTGTTGAGTCTGTTCTAGTGTTTTCCAGTCTATCTGATAGTGTCTTCTGCTCACATAGGAGGATAAGAGAAAACTAAATATGTCTGGATCACATGATGAACATGTTGCTGAAAGTAGTGTCACTGCACCCGGAGGAGGTGCAAGAGACCAAGGAAGGGAGGAACATGTGCCTGAACCACCCCAATTCAATCAAGCTAACATGTGGAATCCAACCTTCCAAGCCATGTTTGGGTAGTTTATGGCTGCCATGACTCACATGACTGATAGAATGCCCATACCTGAACCTAGGGCACCTACCCACCCTGAGGGATAGGGAACCAGCAAGATGTTGGAGAGACTTCACCGAGTTGGAGCCACAGAATATGTTGGGACAGCTGACCCAACAGATGCTGACATGTGGCTAACTGAGTTAGAGAAGGCCTTTAGAATCCTAAACATCCCAGAAGCTGAGAATGTTAGACATGATGTGTACCTTCTTAAGGGAGTGATGGTCACTAGTGAACCATAGAGGAGGGAAAAAGGCCAGGTGTGGAGATTGAATGGGAAGTATTCTGATGAGAATTTGTCAACAGATACTTTCCTAAGACATTCTTGGATGAGAAAATCTCTCAGTTTGAGATGTTAAGGCAAGGACCAATGAACATTAGCGAGTACGAGGCTAAGTTCATGGATCTTTTACGGTTCTGTCCGCATATGGCAACTATAGATGAAGAAAGGATTAGGCATTTTGAGAAGGGATGACACGCTGAATTGACCACCCCTGTGTCTGCTCTGGAGAACTGGGAAAGTGACGTGGCTTATATTATCGCACTAACAAACTCACTTAGGGTTGAAATCCCTAAGTTTTTAACCAAAACAACGTGCAATAATATCACTTGCAAGTGGACGGGTCTTATCGCAGTATAGTTGAGGATCAAATCTCAAGGGACAACGTTTTTAAGAATCTTTCTCTACTCGAATCTAGTTGAATTAACACTAATATTTAGAACAAGGTTGGTTGAATTGAGTCTAATTAAACTAAATGCAAGAAAAGTAAAAGATCAGGCTTAAAGGTTGATTAAAGATTAATGATGGAAATCGGTGGGATGGTCCCGGGTTTCACCACCACTACACATGCAATCACATCCAAACATCAAACATCGAGACAAGATATAACCATTCAAATAGAGCTGCTGCAGAACCCCCCATATGGGCGTCAGGTTCGCGTAAGCATCACCTTAGGTATCAGATGTCTCGTCACCATCCAAATCACATACTTACGGCTCCGAAGATACAAAAATCCAAATGAAGTTGTGGGCCCCCTATATAGGCGTCAGGCACACTGAAGCATCACCGTGGGCTAGATGGGTTGTCACCACACGGATCATACACTTATGACCTCAAGGAATCACATTCTATTTCTAGTTTGGGAGTCAACCGCGTTAATCGACATTCAAAACCTATGCATTCAAGTTCTCGCAACATAGGAATCAACAAGATAAATGCAATAAGGTGATCAATCCACAAGCACACATCAATGATTAACAACAAAATGAAAGCTTATATACATGCCATGGAATGTTTAACAAAAAGATATGAAAGCATGGGTAGCGGGGCTAGTCCCCTCACCCTAGCAAAAGTAAACTACTCGCTCATGGTGAGAGAAGCAAGAATAACAAGAGAGAGAAAAGTTTACACCATGAGCATGGTGAAGAAGATGATCGTAGCTCTGTGGAGAAACGGTCTTCTACACAACGTCGGAGCAGATATGGAAGAAGAGAGAAGAACACCATGACAAACGGGGCAGATCTCCTCTCTCCACCTTCTTCTTCTTCTTGTAGTCCTCGCTCACAGCAGGAGGAGCAGCTCGTGGACGAGATGGTGGCGTGGAAGTGGCGTAGATGCAGCAGATCTAGATCTAGATCTAGATCTGGACGAGGTGGCTTGCATATCCGAGTCTTCACTCCAGATCTGGGTGAACAGGCTGCAAAACCACCATGGGGGCAGGTTCTTGGCTATGGAGATCGTCTCCTTAGGCCCAGGACAGACCTGCAGCCTAATGGCGTCTGGAGATGATGATTTGACGGGCTAGAGTCATGTTCTATTTATAGGAAGATTGTGTCCCGACTTAGAATCGCGACCTTAGTAATTTTGCAGCAGGTCGCAGCTTTTGGAATGATGTCGCAGTCGCGGCTCTTTGAATGGTCGTGGTTCTTTGAATTCCGCGGTCGTGGCTTTTTGCATGATGCTGCGGTCGTGGCATTTCTTTGCAGGTGCAGAGGTCGTGATTGAGTTTTGCCACAGTCGCGGCTCTTTGGTTCGGTCGTGCCTTCTACAGGTCGCGACATTTTGGACACTGCGGTCGAGTATTTTTTTGAATGACGCGGTCGTGGGGTTTTTTGAATGACGCGGTCGTGGGATTTTTTGAATGCCGCAGTCGCGGTTCGTCTGCAGGTCGCGGTCTTTGGGTTGTGCTCATGATGATGAGGTCGCAGTTCCTTTGGAGGGGAGTAGACCGCGGGCATGAGAGGGTGGTCGCGGTTGTTGCTATGGACAGGTGTCAGGGCTTGCGATCGTGGTTGTTGCGTTGATCACGTGTGCAAGGTTAATCGTGGTTTGTAGGGAAAGAGACGGATCAACAAAGGGAGAGAAGAGAAAAGGGGGCCGCGATCTGTTTGTGGGACGAGAGAGGTTTGGGCCCAAGTTCCCAAATTTGACCTGCACAAAAGTGCAAAATTTTAATAAAAATTCGTGATAATTCAATTAAGCCCAATATATTTTGCATATAGGAAGATACGGCCAATAAAAGCTCAATAAAGCATTTAGGCCAAGTAAATGCACATATTAGAAGATAAAGCCAGTAAATGCACGAATGCAACCAAAACTGGGCTAAATGAGGTGATTGGATTACGATGTACATGCATTCATCAAAATACCTAAACTTAAATGTTGCTAGTCCTCAAGTAACACAAGACCTAAAACAATCGCCAAGCTCATACTTTCAACTCGTGTGATTGCCTCATCTTCACATCATGATTATTTCTTTTCTGCACGGTATGACTAAGTGTCTCAACATCCTGAGATCACTTAACACATTTTACCATATCTTTGTTTCTGAGTTCGCTTCCCAATATCACTTCCTCTCTACTTTTTTCAAAATCAAGCATGTCAGAGAGTTTCGTAAGAGTCTAGAGATACCCGCAGAACAACAAGTGTGCACCTGATCTGACACTGGTGTTTTTAGGATCAGGGAGTCATTCATTGTGCCTTTAGGTGGAAAAGGGAGTGAAGGGTGGTATGGAAGGAAGAAATAAATCTCTCCTCTATTCGACTCAAGATTTTTATTATATGATTTGCAATTTCATCGATTGCATTTTTTTGTGTGAATCTCTTCTATATTTGACTCGAGATTGCATTTCTTTCTGTGTGCTCTTTGGCATCTTTTCTTGGTGATACGCCCCTATTTCGTAGCGAGTGGTATGGAAGAAGCATAAAGAGAGAGAGAGAGAGAGTGTGCCACCCCGAACTTAGGGTTTGGCACTATATTGGCTATTTTTGTTTGTTTTTGATGAACGGAGGGGTAAGAAGATGATAGAAGAAGTGTAGAAGAGAGTTCAGATCAGAATGCAACTTGATTTACAATTCAGTGCAATGGGTCGTTCTCCTTATCATACTCTTCTCAAATAATGACTTGATCAGGATCCGGTGGAGATTCCATGCTATTGTTCCACTAGTCAGTTAGGAAGCACAACGTGTTTGATCCCTCTCAGTTTGACATATACTTGCCATATCTACTGATCATGATGTTAGGATTCATAAGCTTGACACGGTGATTTCTAATCATAGGCTAGTTTCAGAAATTGTTCTCCTTGAGGCTTCTTTTCGAATAAGGAGGGTATAATCATTTAAACCTGTATGGAAAAACATGATAGCCAGCTAGGTAAAGGCTTTGATTTAAACAAAAGCGTCAAACTTCATCAAGTTTCAATACAAACTGCTATGAAAACTTTTGAAAATTTCTGCTCAAATTTGCAACAAAATTTCAATGGTGAAATCTTAAGTCTGAAACGGATACGAGAGGGTGCAAAGTAGAGTACGTACCACCCACCCTCCACCCCAAACTTAGAAATTTGCTCATCTCGAGCAAACTCTAAATCCGAGATGGAGGGGTAACCTCGTGCCGATTGGTCCACTAGATGTGGTTGCATTCCTTTCGGTGACGCGTCCTCCATCTGAAATCTCAAAAATGGAAACTATCAGAACTTAAGACTGCATCTTGCGATGCATTGTCTACCAGGTGCAAAATTTTCTAAAAACAAAACTAAAAGTAGAAGCTAATTTAAAGATCAGGTTGCCTCCCGACAAGCGTCTTTGTTTTATGTCGATGGCTCAACATGATTTCTTCAGTTTTCTGGTAGATATGTCGGTTTGGACATATTCATCGATTTTTCAATGCTAGTATCAGCTGTGGTGAAATATCTTTTCAAGCGTTGGCCATTTGCCACAAAATCACCTGACTTCTCACTCCATAAGGTAAATGCACCATGTGGATAGATGCTTTTGACAATGTATGGTCCAGACCATCGAGAACGGAGTTTTCCTGGGAATAATCTCAGTCTTGAGTTGAACAACAGAACTTGGTCTCCCACTTGAATGTCCTACCTCTTCAGATGACCATCATGCCAAAGTTTCATGCGTTCCTTGTAGATTCGTGCATTCTCATAAGTCGTCATTCAGAGTTCATCCAACTCTTGAAGTCATAGAATCCTGGCTTCACCTGCTTTCTTCATGTCAAAATTCAGTTGTTTGATTGCCCACCATGCTTTATGTTCTAGTTCCACGGGTAGGTGACATGATTTTCCATAGATAAGTCTGAAGGGTGTTGTTCCAAGAGGAGTTTTGAACACGGTTTGGTAGGCCCATAAGGCGTCATTGATTTTCACTGACCAATCCTTTCGGTTGCATCCTACTGTCTTTTCCAGAATAGCTTTGAGTTGACGGTTCGAAACCTCTACCTGCCCACTAGTTTGTGGGTGGTAGGAGGAAGCTACCTTGTGCGTTACACCATATTTTCTTAACAACGCTTCAAAGCTTCTTCCCATAAAATGAGAACCTCCGTCGGATATCACAGTTTGTGGGATTCCAAAATGGGGAAAAATAATATCTTTGAATGTTTTAATGATGGGTTTTGAATCGCTAGTGATGGTTGGTATGGCCTCTACCCATTTAGAGACATAATCCACAGAAACTAGGATGTAGGAAAATCCATGTGAGGATGGGAATGGACCCATGTACTCCACTCCCCAAACATCAAAAATTTCAACTTCTTGCCATATCTTAAGTGGCATCTCATCTCTTTTCGTAATGTTTCCCGTTTTCTGACACTTGTCACATGACAACACAAAGTTATAAGCATCTCTGGATATGGTTGGCCAAAAGAAACCACATTGCAAAACCTTCAAAGAAGTTTTCTTTGAACTCATATGGCCTCGGACTGGGCCTGAGTGGCATTGTTCTAAAATAAGTTGGGCTTCTTCCTCAGCGATACAATGTCTATAGAGACCATCAACACAGAGCTTGAAGAGGTACGGTTCATCCTAGTGATATTGCCTCACATCATGCATGAATTTCTTTAGAGCATTTCCAGTACACTCAGGGTGGATGACACCAGCGGCAAGGTAGTTCACATAGTCTGAGTACCAAGGAGTAGCTTCTGATACTTTCATAAGCTGGTCATCTGGAAGAGAGTTGTTAATCGGGATCTTCTCAGTTTCCAGAGTGTGGATACAACTTAAGTGGTCTGCTACAACATTTTATGTGCCTCTTTTATCTCTAATCTCAAGATCAAATTCTTGCAATAGGAGAATCCATCCTATTAGCCTTGGTTTTGCATCTTTCTTTTTTAGAAGATAATGAATAGCAACGTGATCGGTGTAGACAATCACCTTTGAACCAATAAGGTAGGATCTAAAATTATCAAAGGAATATACGACTGCTAGGAGTTCCTTCTCCGTAGTTGTATAGTTCATCTGAGCTTTGTCAAGGGTCTTCGATGCATAATAGATGACATGATGTTTCTTCTCTATAATTGGCCCAGAACGGCTCCCTCCTCTTAATCACTGACATCACACATAATTTCAAATGGGTGTTCCCAATCTGGAGCTCGGATGATGGGAGTTGTTGTAAGGGTGTGCTTTAGGTTGTTGAAACTCTTGATACACTCTTCATCATAATGGAAATCTGCATCCTTTAGTAATAAGTTCGTCATGGGTTTGGTTATCTTGGAGAAATCCTTGATAAACCTTCTGTAGAAGCCCGCATGACCAAGAAAAGCACGAACGTCTATAACATTGGTTGGGATAGTGAGTTTAGAAATCACTTCGATTTTTGCTTTGTCAACTTCGATTCCTCGTTTACTGACTCTATGACCATGGACAATGCCTTCTTTTACCATAAAGTGACATTTCTCCCAATTTAGCACAAGATGTGCTTCTTCACATCGTTTGAGGACCAGGGAGAGGTGCTTCAGGCATGAGTCGTATGAATCCCCATATACAGAGAAATCATCCATAAAAACTTCCATAATGGTTTTGGTTAAACCAGCAAATATGGCTGCCATGCAGCGTTGGAAGGTTGCAGGTGCATTACAGAGTCTGAATGGCATCCTTCTCAAAGCATAGGTTCTGAAGTGGCAAGTAAAAGTAGTTTTCTCTTGGTCATCTAGATGTATAGGAATTTGGTAGAATCCAGAGTAACCATTGAGATAGCAAAAATATTCTTGGTGAGCCAATCACTCTAAGACTTGATCTAGGAAAGGCATCGAGAAATGATCCTTGCGTGTGGCCTTGTTCAACTTCCTGTAGTCGATGCACATCCTCCACCCGATTATTGTTCGAGTGGGGATGAGTTCATTATCTTCAATCCACATCACAGTAGTGCCACCTTTCTTTGGAACGACATGCACATGACTCACCCAAGGTGAGTCAGATATCGGATAGATGATTCCGGTAGTGAGAAACTTGATGACTTCGCGGCAGACTACTTCCTTCATATTAGGATTCAACTTTCGTTGATGCTCAACAGTCAGCTTGTGGTCCTCCACCATAGGGATTTTGTGCATGCAAAGCGCTTGACTGACCCCAGTGAGATCACTCATCTTGTAACCAATAGCTTTCTTTCTTTCCTTTAATTCATTTAGGAGTTTATCTTCTTGTTCGGTCATTAGATCAGAATTTATAATAACTAGACAAACCTTGAGGTCATCCAAAAACACGTACTTAAGTCCCTCGGGCAGGGGCTTCATTTCAGGGGCTTCTGGCTTCTCGCATGGCTCTTCAGCTACATACACAGCTTTGAGTTCCTCGAACTTAGCTTTAGGATCTTCTTCCACAGAGTCGAGGTGAAGGATACAATCCTTAACTTGTTCGTTGATGAAATTTTCAGCAGATGGGTTTGTTAGAGCCACTTCTAAAGGATCATCTTCTTCATATTCCTATTGTGTGAGGAGAGACATTTGCTCAATGCAATCAATCAAATAGACTTCTTCCTGCATGCTCGGTCTTCGCATGCTTTCAAAAACTTTGAACTCGAGGGTTTCTTTCCCTAGTCTGAGCAGCAAGGTCCCTGCTTCAACGTCAATCAAAGCTCTTGTAGTGGTGAGGAACAGACGGCCAAAGATGAGCGGGTATCTGGCATCTTCTTTTATGTCCATGATGACAAAGTCACATGGGACATAAGAGTCTTTTCCAACCTTGACAGGGACATCTTCAATGATTCCTAAGGGTAGAGTCATAGAGTTATCTGCAAGTTGTATGGTCATTCCAGTTGGGAGAAGTTCTGCAAACCCTAGCCTCTTACAAAGGCTAAGTGGCATGATAGAGATGCTAGCACCGAGATCAGAAATCCTTTCTTACATGAAGAGTCACCGATATGGCATGAAATCCCAAAGGATCTCGGGTCTTTCTGCTTCTTGGGCATCTTGCTCTGGATGTTATCAGAAGTAGTCGTTGCTAACTTCACTGTCTCATATTCTTCGGTTATGTACTCCTTGTGAGGAGAGACTTTAAGTACTTAGCCCAGGCTGGTATCTCAGCCAGTGCATCTAGAAAGGGTATATCTACATGAAGCTTCTTCATAGCTTCTTTAAACTTATTGAAGTGTGTATCAAGCTTTGTCTTCTTTAAACAAGCTGGGAAAGGAGGGCGAGGCTTGTATACTGGCACATCCGGCTCAGGTGTGTCTTCTGCCTCTGCAGCCGATGGTTCCTCCAATCTTTCTTTGTTTGTCTTATCAACGGTTGGTTATTCCTCCGGTTGAGACTCAGGTATTGTAGAGTCTTGGATATTCACGAAGTCATCATTGTTTGTTGCCACTATTGGTATCTTAACAGGGGGGTCAAAATAGTCTTTTCCAGAACTGGTGGTGACAGCTTTCAATTGCTCTGGCTGTTTAGGATTGTTCTCTGGTTGTCCGGCAAAGGTTCCTGCAGGTAGCTTCATGCTAGCTGCAAGTTGAGCTAGTTGAGATTCAATAGCCTTTTGATGGGCTTGCTAGTTAGCTATCATAGTCTGCTGCGACTGCATCATCTTCTCAATAGCTGACAATTTGTCATCAAGATGGGTGGGACTGGCTTGTTGCCCTTGTTGTTGTTGTTGATAGGGGACTTGGTTGGGGTTATAAAACTAAGAATTGTTCTGATAATTGTTGTAGTTTCTATTCTGGTAGTTTCCTCTAAAGTTTCCTTGATTCCTGAAATTTGGTTGTTAGTTATACTGAAATCCTGGTGGGCCTCGTTGTTGACTATTTGAAACAAGTTGTCACGAGTTTTCTGCTCTAGAAGGGTTCCCATATTGAAAACCTGGATGGTTCCTATTCTGATTCGGATTATAGTACCCTTGGCCAGGGATTGTATTGATGACGTTCAGACTTTCCATTTGACCATTATCTCCTTGGGCACATGTTTTTCTCAAAACAGCATCATAGAGAATGTTACAGGCTAGAGTAGAATGATCAGTTCCCTTACATGCTTCAAAGAAGAGTGAAGCTGACCTAACTTGTTCTTGTTGTCGAGGGGGCGAGCGTCTTCTTTCATAAGTTGCGAGAGATGATTCTAGATGGTCTTTCTTGGCAACTAGGAGTTTGAGAGATTCAGCGATTGACTTGTACTCGGGTGTTGCTTCGGCCATAGCTACCTTCAACACTCCTTTGCCAACAGGTCTACCCCAGTTGGCTTGGTTTTCAGCTCGAAGGGTGACAACCTTCCATGCGCTATCATAACTCTGACGCATGAAGTTTCTTCCAGATGAGGAATCCAAAAACCTCTTGATATCATCGTCCACACCTCTATAAAAGATTTCAATGAGTTGATTCTTTGGAATGCCATGATGTGGACACTTGCGTAAGAGCTCTTTGTATCTTTCCCATGCTTCAGCTATGGATTCTCTAGGGACTTTGGCGAATTGCGTTATTTGGCCCCTAATTTCATAGGTGAGAGAAGGTGGATAAAACTTTTCTAGAAAAACATTTTGAAGTTGTTCCCAAGTGGTGATGGGTTCGCATTGCAAGGAGTTATACCAACTTATGGCTCTATCGGCAAGAGAGTATTTGAAGAGACGGAGTCTGATGGCATCATCTGTGACTCCATTTTGCTTTGTCATGGTGCATAAGTCTATGAACCTGAGAAGATGTTCTTGACTATCTTCTCCTTTCTTACCATAGAAAGGGCTATTTTGAAGCAACATGATCCAATGTGCTCGTATCTCAAAGTTGGGAGCGTTGATGGGAGGAGGTTGCACTGGGTGATGAACGTCTGCAGCTTTAGGGATCGAGAATTCTCTAAGGTCTTTTTGTAGCTCAGCTTGTTGAGCTGCTGCTTGAGCTGCTTGGATTTCTTCTTGAACTGCGGCTCGGGCTTCTTGCATAAGCCTATCTCTTTGTACATTAAGGGCTTGAGCTACCCTTCGAGCAATTTTCTCCTCTTGAGCCATCCTTGCTTGGTTCTCTCTATACTGACAGCAAAAGGTTCTGTTTATCTCAGGGTCAAAGCTAGCAGAGAGTCTGGGACTGTCCGAGCGGCGCATACACTAGACTTTGTGGGTACCTAGGATGAAAAGATCTTTTGCTGGTGAGATGGACAGAGTAGAACCGAATTCAAGTATATATGATCGATAGTAGCAAAAGTAAAAGAAAAACCTAAATTAGTCTCAAAAT
Organism: Alisma plantago-aquatica; assembly: GCA_963693085.1. Taxonomy (NCBI): domain Eukaryota; kingdom Viridiplantae; phylum Streptophyta; class Magnoliopsida; order Alismatales; family Alismataceae; genus Alisma; species Alisma plantago-aquatica. Next base: position 221,340,425 of record OY856410.1, on the reverse strand, counting down.
AACTAGATTTAACTAGATGATTATGTTGTCCCCGGCAACGGTGCCAGAATTTGACGTGGCTTATATTATCGCACTAACAAACTCACTTAGGGTTGAAATCCCTAAGTTTTTAACCAAAACAATGAGCAATAATACCACCCGCAAGCAGACGGGTCTTATCACAGTATAGTTGAGGATCGAATCCCAAGGGACAACATTTTTAAGAATCTTTCTCTAGTCGAATCTAGTTGAATTAAGATAAATATTTAGAACAAGGTTGGTTGAATTGAGTTTAATTAACCTAAATGCAAGAAAAGTAAAAGAGCAGGCTTAAAAGTTGATTAAAGATTAATGATGGAAATCGCTGGGATGGTCCCGGGTTTCACCACCACTACACATGAAATCACATCAAAACATAAAACATACAGGCAAGATATAACCATTCAAATAGAGCTGCTGCAGAACCCCCCATACGGGCGTCAGGTTCGCATAAGCATCACCTTAGGTATCAGATATCTCGTCACCATCCAGATCATATACTTACAGCTCCGAAGATACATAAATCCAAATGAAGTTGTGGGCCCCCTATACAGGCGTCAGGCACACAGAAGCGTCACTGTGGGCTAGATGGCTCGTCACCACACAGATCATACACTTACGACCTCAAGGAATCCCATTCTATTTCTAGTTAGGGAGTCAACTGTGTTAATCGACATTCAAAACCTACGCATTGAAGTTCTCGCAACATAGGAAATGAACAAGATAAATGGAAGCAGGTTATCAATCCACAAGCACACATCGACGATTAACAACGAAATGAAAGATTATATACATGCCATGGAGTGTTTAACAAAAAGATATGAAAGCATGGGTAGCGGGGCTAGTCCCCTCACCCCAGCAAAAGTAAACTACTCGCTCATGGTGAGAGAAGCAAGAATAACAAGAGAGAGAGAAGTTTACACCATGAGCATGGTGAAGAAGATGATCGTAGCTCTGTGGAGAAACGGTCTTCTACACAACGTCGGAGCAGATATGGAAGAAGAGAGAAGAACACCATGACAAACGGGGCAGATCTCCTCTCTCCACCTTCTTCTTCTTCTTGTAGTCCTCGCTCACAGCAGGAGGAGCAGCTCGTGGACGAGATGGTGGCGTGGAAGTGGCGTAGATGTAGCAGATCTAGATCTAGATCTAGATCTGGACGAGGTGGCTTGCATATCCGAGTCTTCACTCCAGAATTGGGTGAACAGGCTGCAAAACCACCATGGGGGCAGGTTCTTGGCTATGGAGATTGTCTCCTTAGGCCCAGGACAGACCTGCAACCTAACGGCGTCTGGAGATGATGATTTGACGGGTTGGAGTCATGTTCTATTTATAGGCAGATTGGGCCCCAACTTAGAATCGCGACCTTAGTAATTTTGTAGCAGGTCATGGCTTTTGGAATGATGCCGTGGTCGCAGCTCTTTGAATGATCGCGGTTCTTTGAATGTCGCGATCGCGGCTTTTTGCATGATGATGCGGTCGTGACATTTCTTGGCAGGTGCAGAGGTCACGATTGAGTTTTTCCACAGTCGCCGCTCTTTGGTTTGGTCGTGCCTTAGCTGCAGGTTGCGAATTCTCTAATGATGTCACGGTCGCAGCATTTTGGACACCGCGGTCGAGGCTTTTTTTGAATGCCGCGGTCGCGAGGTTTTTTAAATGTCGTGGTCGCGGTTCGTCTGCAGGTCGCGGTTTTTGGGTTGTGCTCACGATGATGAGGTCGCGGTTCCTTTGGAGGGGAGCACACCATAGGCATGAGAGGGTGGTCGCGGTTGTTGCCGCTGACAGGTGTCAGGGCTTGCGATCGTGGTTGTTGCCTTGATCGCGAGTGCAGGGTTAATCGTGGTTTGTAGGGAAAGATACGGATCAGAAAAGGGAGAGAAGAAAAAAGGGGGTCGTGATCTGTTGGTGGGCTGAGAGAGGTTTATGCCCAAGTTCCCAAATTTGACCTGCACAAAAGTGCAAAAATTTAATAAAAAATCGTGATAATTTAATTAATCCCAATATATGTTGCATATAGGAAGATACGGCCAATAAAAGCTCAATAAAGCATTTAAGCCAAGTAAATGCACATATTAGAAGATAAAGCCAGTAATTGTACGAATGCAACCAAAACTGGGCTAAACGAGGTGATTGGATTATGATGTACATGCATTCATCAGAAAGATTTGCTACTTTTGTGGAGTCTGTCAGAAGAATAGAGAGGTCTGTGACGGAGAAGCGACAGACCAAGAACAAGAAGGAGTACCCCCAGTTTCAAGGATCCTCATCCAAAAGTTTCAAGAAACCGAGGTTTTTTGTGCCTACACCACCTAGATTCAGTACCCAGATGCAGTGGACATCAAATAGGGGTAGAGGATGAAGTTTACCACCAGAAGGAGCCCACATCTCAGCATCTGTGTCGGTTACAGGACCATCAAGACCATAACCAGGGATCAGAAGCTGTTTCATATGTGGAAAGATGGGGCATCTGATGAAGGATTGTAGAGCCAGAGAGGCAAGTGTGACTCAACCTCAAAGGCAGAATCAGCAAGGTTCTCAAAGGAGATAGTTTCCAGGTGGCGCTAGAGGACGTGGACAAGCATCCCAAGCTGGATCATCGGCACCCAGTCATCGAACACTGAATCAACCACAAGCAACGACGAGATTCTATGCGATGAATCCACCTGATGTAGTGATCAACCCTCGGGTTGTGACAGGTCAGATGAAACTAGTTTATTCTGATATGTCTACATCCTGCATCGTATCTATTTTAATTGATCCGGGTACTACGCATTCCTTTATCACTCAAAGTGATTCTTAACTGCAATATGACAGTTGGTCATAGGGCAGAGAGTTTGAAGTTAGAAACTCCTTTGATGGGGTCTGCTGTGTTGCAGGAGGTGTGTTCTCCCTACATTCTTTCCTTTTCTGAACATCGCATTCAAGTGGATCTTATACCACTTGAGATGCATGGGTTTGATATAATCCTTGGGATGGATACCTTAGAAAGATATAAGTTTGTCTTGGATTGTGAATCCAAGAAAGTTGTATTCACAAATGAAAGTGACACATGGATATTTCAAGGAGACAAAAAGATTCTTCCAACCTGTCTTGTGTCAGCTATGGTTGCTGAGAAGCTGATGAGGCAAGGATGTTATGCATTCTTGGCCCATGTGGTAGATACCACCATGGAGAGTTCTAATCCTACTGAAGTTCCTATAGTTAGGGAATTTGAAGATGTATTTCCTGAAGAACTTCCAGGTGTACCTCCACCCCAAGAGATTGATTTTGAGATTAATCTAATCTCGGGCACACAACCAATAGCACAAACACCGTATAGGATGGTGCCTGCTGAGATGGTAGAACTCAAGAAACAGCTACAAGAGTTGCTTAAGAAGGGTTTCATCCGACCGAGCACTTCACCCTGGGGTGCTCCGGTCCTCTTTGTTAAAAAGAAGGATGGATCGATGCGGTTATGCATTGATTATAGAGAGTTAAATAAAGTAACTATAAAGAATAAGTATCCTTTTCCAAGGATTGATGATCTCTTTGACCAGTTTCATGGTGCAACTGTCTTTTCAAAGATAGATCTGAGGTTGGGATATCATCAGCTGCGTATTAAGGAGGGTGACATACCTAAGTCTGTCTTTAGGACAAGGTATGGTCACTATGAGTTCACAGTTATGTCATTTGGAGTAACTAATGCACCAGCCGCACTTATGGAACTCATGAATAGAATCTTTCGACCTTTTCTTGATCAGTGTGTAGTTGTCCTCATAGATGACATCCTGATCTACAATACAGATGCTCAGCAGCATCAACACCATCTTCGTCAGGCTCTAACTTTGCTAAGAGAGCATAAGTTGTATGCTAAGTTTAGCAAGTGTGAGTTCTGGTTACCAGAAGTTTCTTTTCTTGGACACTTAATATTTGCTTCAGGTATACATGTTGACCCTAAAAAGGTAGAATATGTTCTGCAATGGGAATAGCCAAAAACACCGACGAAGATTCGCAGTTACTTAGGGTTGGCAGGCTATTACAGGAGGTTCATTAAGAACTTCAGTTCTATAGCTTTACCCTTGACTAATTGACCAGGAAGGGTGTTCCTTTTGCCTGGAATGACAAGTGTCAACAATCATTCCAGTTGTTGAAGGAAAGGTTGACAAGTACACCTGTGCTAGTGTTACCTGAACAAGGGAAATGTTATATAGTTTTTTGTGATGCATCTAAGAATGGACTAGGATGTGTGTTAATGTAGGATAAACAAGTGATTTCTTTTGCTTCTCGAAAGCTTAAGAAACACCTTGAGAAATATCCAACACATGATCTAGAGCTAGATATTGTAGTCCATGCTTTGAAGATCTGGAGACATTATCTCTATGGAGAAACATTCTGGATTTTCATAGACCATAAGAACCTAAAGTACATCTTCTCTCAGCATGAGCTTAACATGAGGCAACACCGCTGGATGAAGTTAATCAAGGACTATGATTGCATAATTGATTATCATCCAGGGAAGGCCAATGTGGTGGCTGATGCATTAAGTAGGAAATCAACAACACCAGCCCTAGATAGAGCACAATTGAATTCTTTGGTGTGCTCTAGGAGGGATATGATCATCTCTTTAAGGCAAGACAATGTACAATTAAAAGTATCATTGTTATCTGGGTTGTTAGCTGAGATGCACATAAAACCTACTCTGAGACAATAGATTAAGGAAGCACAGCAAGCTAATGCAGTAGTTCAGCAGATTAGGTTAGAGTATGGTAGTGAGAAACGAGATGGTTTCCATGATTCAGATGATCAGGTATCCTGTTATCATGGTAGGATGATAGTACCAGATGTTGATAACTTAAGGAAGTTAGTCCTAGAAGAAGCTCATTCTTCAATGTATGCTATGCATCCAGGAAGCACCAAGATGTATCATAACTTGAAAGATATGTATTGGTGGCCTGGTATGAATAAGGATGTTGCTGAGTTCATTATGCAGTGTCCAGTGTGTCAGCAAATTAAAGTTGAACACCAGAAGCCCGCAGGAACACTACAGCCTTTGCCCATACCACAGTGGAAGTGGGATCATGTAACCATGGATTTTGTGGTTGGTTTACCCAGAACAACCAAAGGTCATGATTCCATTTAGGTAATAGTTGATAGGTTGACAAAGACAACACATTTCTTACTGGTCAAAACAAAATATTCTGCTGAGAAGCTGGCACAATTATATGTAGATGAGATAGTGCGGATGCATGGGGTCCTAGTTACCATTGTTTCTGACAGAGTTCCCCAGTTTACTCGTCGTTTTTGGGAGTGAATTCATAAAGACTTAGGCACACAATTAAGGCTTAGTACAGCCTTTCATCCTCATACTGATGGACAATCAGAAAGGACTATACAGACCTTGGAGGACTTGCTTAGGGCATGTGTCCTTCAGTTTACAGGAAGTTGGGATCTACATCTAAGTTTGATAGTGTTTGCCTACAACAACAACTATCAACACAGCATTGACATGGCACCTTATGAAGCTTTGTATGGTAGACGTTGTAGATCTCCCCTATGTTGGTATGAAATTGGTGAATATCAACTTTTGGGTCCTGATCTTGTGCAACAAACAACTGAGAAGATTAAAATAATACAACAACAGTTAAAGACTGCACAGGATAGACAGAAATCTTACGCTGATAAGCGTCGTAGACCTTTGGAATTCTAGGTTGGAGATAGAGTGTATCTCAAGGTCTCACCTTGGAAGGGAGTTCTTAGGTTTAGAAGAAAGGGAAAGTTAGCTCCTAGATTTATGGGGCCTTATCCAATCATTGAACAGATTGGAAAGGTAGCTTATAAACTGGAGTTACCACTTGAGCTGCAAAAGTTGCACCCAGTGTTCCACATTTCCATGCTAAGGAAATGTCATCCTAACACAGAATCAATTATGCAGCCTATGGAAGTAGAATTGAACAATGTATATCCTATGTTGAAGGACCTATGTTGATTCTCGATAGAAGAATCAAGAAGCAGAAGAAGAAAGACATTAGTCTTGTAAAATTCCTCTGGAATCATCGTGGCGTAGAAGAAGCTACATGGGAACTAGAGGAAGAAATGAGAAGGAAATACCCTACTCTTTTCTCTTAAAATGTTTTGTTAATGATTTCGGGGACAAAATCCTTGTAAGGGGTGGATAATTTGTAACATCCCTTACCTGGGTTATGTTCTAACCCTAGGTGTTTTGCTTAATAAAGTTGATTAAATGCTTGCTCTTATCCTTTGAAAAGTAATTAAGGCTTTTGAGGAACTTATATTTCTTTTTCAATCCTTTTTTAATAATGTTGAAACATTATTTTGTTAATTTTGGACTAAAGTGCAAATTACCCAAGTTGAGGGGTTAACTTGCAAATCGTACATGATAAAATGTTCCTATGATGTTGAGACATCATAAGAATAAATACGGTGTAGTGGTACGGTTTCCACAAGCTTGGGCATCAAGATAAAGCTTGTAGAGCAATCCTTGTGCATTTAAAACCTAGTTTTGGTGTAATGTGCAAATTACCCAAATCCTATGGTTCAATAAGCAAAATATCACCTCTAGAGGGTCTCTCATGTTACTTGGCATCAAGTAGATCAATCAAAATGAGAGGTGTGCCTCATTTGAGTTATCTTGGAGGAAAGAGAATCTTGACATTAAAATAATCAAGATTTAAGCATAAATGGAATTTTAATTTAATTTAATGCAAAAAGAAATAAATTAATTAAGGAGCCCTTCAACCAAAAGTTGAAGGATGTGTTTGCAATAGTGTTGTACGATCTAGTGCCTTTCTATGGCACAAAAAGATCTTGGTTGAGTGGAAGCCCACTCACATTATCATAATAAAAAGTATTATCCACTAAAAGTTGGATATTAGTATAAAATTCACTAAGGTGCTTATTTTCTTTTCCATTAATTCTTGGATAATGAAGAGGTTTTGCAAGATAATGAAGGTGTCTTCTTGGCCAAGAAATGGAGGGGAATTTGGTGGAAATAATTTCGTAATTTATGGAAAAAAATTTATTTTTCTCTTTCCTTGAAAATCCTTATACATATCCTTTTTCCAATACACTTAAGGATCTTTTCCTTGGTTTTTCTTTTCTCCCTTTGCTTTGGTCGACCAAGGGAGAGCTCGGGATCAGGATAAGGACGACCATAACCTATTGGTAAGTTGTAATCATCTTCTACCTCGGATTCATGGTGAAAACCCTAAATCAATGCTTGATTCTTGGTTTTCTTCACTCGATTTCCAATCCTAGCCAACTTATTCATCCACAAGCTCAAGAACGGACCTTGGGCAGTTGCTGGAGCTTCATCCGCCATTATATCCGTGGATCTTGGAGCTTGGAATCAGATTTTGAGGTGGGTTTTATAACTCAAACCCTTAAACATTAGTACTGCATTCCATTCTTCAATAATCATTGGTTATTTTCTTCTGTTTGGTATTCTTTTGGTTCATTGCTGAAGTTTCCATGAAGAACAGTAGCAGTGCTTGGTTGAATGGAGGAAGATGATGATGACATCATCATATATGCTTATTCGAAGAAAATTCCAGTTCAAACGGTTTCCATGGTTGCTCAAATGGTTTCCCAAACCGTTTGGGAGCAAACGGTTTCAAACCGTTTGAGGGGAAACGGTTTCACCAAACCGCATGAGGGTAAACGGTTTCAGACCGTTTGGAGGTGTTGACCAGGGTTAACTGTTTGGAAATTTTTTGCTAATAATATTGGTTAATGATCCACTAAATATAATTGATTAGTTACAATTGGTTCATGAGTTGAAGGTCCATCAATCACCAAACCCTAATCGGGTTAAGTGCTGATTTCCAAATTGATTGAGTTAGAAACTTAGGTTGATTGACCCAAACAGTTTCAAAACCATTTGGGGATCACCCAAACGGTCTCAAGACCGTTTGGGGGTTACCCAAGACCGTTTGTAGGTCTAGGGTTGAGTATGGTTAGGTGTTTGAAGATCCAAAGATATCAAGATGATTTGCAATCAAATGCTGATTTAGTGATCAATCCAATGATCCAAACCCTAATTGGATGACTTGAATTTGGATGTTGAGATAGGAAAATAGTCTCAAGACCGTTTTTTGGTCATCCAAATGACCTCAAGACCGTTTGGGGTCAGGTCATGTCCATTTTGGATGGTGGTCTAATAGTTTCAAAGTAATTAGTTTCACAATGATCAACATTGAAGGATCATCGATTCCAAACCCTATCCAATTGAATCAAACCCTAATTGATGATCAATTGAGGGTTAAATCAGTTGAAGGATGACCTATTTAACTCAATTGAAGTATGATGTTAGGACCAAATGATGAGTGATAACATGATTTCAATTAATGAAGGAATCAATCTTAGAAACCCTAATTCAATTTGAGTGGTTGAGACCATTTTTGGTCGATGCGGTTTTGAGGAGGTTTGGACCAAACGGTCTCAAGACCGTTTGAGTCCAAATGGTCTTAAGACCATTTGGGACCAAGTGGTCTCAAGACTGTTTGGGACCAAACGATCCCAAACAGGTTGAGTTCATGTGGTTTCAAAATTGTACTTTAGTAAACGATTCCAAGGGTCACCTTTAGCAAACGGTTTCAAGGGTCACCTTTAGCAAACAGTTTCAAGTGTGCACCTTTAGAAAACGATCTCAAGGGTTCACTTTGGCAAATAGTTTCGACCTCAACTTTACTAAACGGTTTTGACTATTCAACCAAGACCGTTTGAGGTCTGATTGGTCAAGACCGTTTGAGGTCTAAGTGACCAAGATCATTTGGAAGGTAATTAATCAAATTGTATGAACACTTGAAGTGGTTGAAGGTTAATTGTTTGAGTGAACAATTACATGATGTAAACCAAGGGTGATTATAATAATGGTACCCTTAATGAGATAGGGTGATTAGTACCCTTTAAATAATTCAACTTTAATGATCATGGTGATAATGACATAACTCATGGTGTCAATTATTCTTCAAGTTGAGTTGACTTAGCTTACTCAAGGCCGAAGTAAACATCATCCTATAGAGGATGAGAGAGAAAAGACTTCCCACATGATTGATAACCATGTTAATGGCCAATTCTTAACACTTTCATTATGGATGGATGTCTAATTAGGATATGATCCTTAAATAGTGAGATCATGAAACCCCAATTATGAAGTTTAATGAATCATATCCCTAATTAAGGGCATTGGTAGGTGAAATCCTAATACATGATAATGGTGTGGTCCTAATTCAGGACAATGACATGAGAAACCCTAATTCAGGGTATATTGATGATAAACCCTAATCTAGGGTGATGTGATGTGAATAGTAAACCCTAATTGTGGATTGTTGGTTATAAACCCTAATCTAGGGTGATGTGATGTGAATAGTAAACCCTAATTGTAGATTGTTGGTTATAAACCCTAATCTAGGGTAATACAAAGTGAATAGTAAACCCTAATTGTGGGTTATTGAACTTAAACCCTAATATGGGGTGATGCAATGTGGATAGTAAACCCTAATTGTGGATTGTTGAATATAAACCCTAAACTAGGGTGATATGATGTGAATAGTAAACCCTAATTCCAAATAATAAGGTGACGGAATATGTGAAACCCTAATTCTGGGTTATACTTTATAGCATGAAGCTCTAAGGTTGGATAATGAAATGATGAGTCATTAATCCTGATTGAGCTAAGGGGATGATTAACCTTAATTAAAATAAGAAGGGAAACCCTAACCCTGGAAAGGGCATTGTGGTGTAACCCTTGCATAGTGATGTTATAATTGTTTTGCATTGTGCTGATATAAAATTAATGTATCTGTTATCATCTGTATTAATCATGTAGGTTTTATGAGATAATGAACATAGCCAGGTATGAGCTATGATGCTTTATTCATTGAAAGTACTTTATGAGCCTAGTGAGAAATGATATGCTATGTTGCCTAGTGAGAGGTAACAAAAGAGGTTAATAGGCTGTAAAAGCCATGTGAAATACCTGCACTGCAATTATCATGTTTACATTGTTAGATGACTTGATGGCATTAAGTTACCTATTAAAGTGGTAACAAGTGTTTTGATGATCTAAAGGTTTGAACACCCATATTCTTGAATCATGATGATGAGATGATAAGGGATTGAGATCCCAATGTTAATAAATATGTGAAATGAACTTGATAGAAATGGTACTCATTCTTTATAGCAATTGTTATAATGGTTTATGTTTGAAAACATGTCTGATGCTAAAAGAATATTGTAATGTACTTAAATAATAAAGTGAAATAATATCATGTAGAGCCCTGACCATAGATCCATCATCGTCAGCAGTTAGGTGATGGTGAAATAGGTTTCCCTAAGGGAACTCCTGGAGAGCATACTTTTGAGTATGTGGGGGTTATGGGCACAAATATCCTTACGCCCTAATGGAGGAATTGATGTGAGATAAACATTAAATCTCTCAATCCTTCATTATATGTATATTTTGGGATGATGTATCACTAATCTCCCGATGATGATGTTCATACCGAATCGATGTGAGGTAAACAAGAAATCCCTCCATTGCGAAGAGAGTACAGAATGCCATTGTAACTCTAATAGTGAAGTTGCCAGCATACCCTGGAAAGCTATTTAACAGAGACATGAGATGTCCTGCAAGTTGTTCCTCACACTGACTGAGGAGGATGAGGTCATGGGAATCCAGATCTTCTATTGACCTATGTATGGTACCGATTTTGATTTTGCAATGGACGGTTGGAGTATGAGCGGTATACCTCATCTCCTCATCGCATAAGTATGATTGTAAAATGTAATCAGCCGTGTAGCATATTTGCTTAGGGTTGAATTATGAGAATCAATGATTGATGATACATTGTCTATTATGTCCTAGTTGGATAAATGATATACATGATCTTCATATTCCTTATTGAATAAACGACTTGCTTCTTTATCAAATTATAATTGAAATGAACTGTATAGAGAATGCTGCTCTACTTAGTTTATTTAATGAATTACCTACTGTTGAATATTTATAATTTTACTGCTCAGTGTTATTCTATTATCTACAATAACAATGTTTCTGGCAGAGAGTTATATCTCTCGCTGGGACAATTTTCAATTGTCTCACCCCCGTGGGGTTCAATGTTTTTTAGGTAGATGCCGAGGAAGAAGAAACCCTTCAGTGGGTGAGCAGCAACAGCAGCCACAGCAGCATTAATAGCAACAACAAGGACAGCAGTGATCTTCAGGTGGAGACACTGTCTGTTAGGTCCTTTATATAGAGAGTCCTATGTGTCGTATCTGTAATCTCTGGTCCTAGGAGTCAGTAGATGGTTTGATATAGATCTGAGATTTTTGGCTTGATGCCTCGAGATTTTTGTATACTGCTTTCGTACAGTTTAACATGGCAGTCAATGTTATGACTCTCGAGATGAGATGATACAGAGATGTAATGATGAATAAGAATGTAAATAACTTACTTTGGTTCTTTATGAAAGAGTTCTACAGGTTGTAGATCTCATTGCAAAAAGTTTTAATTTTTAGTGATTTTCAGTAATTCCACTGTTAATGATTCGCTTCCGCATTAGTTAATCTTGTTTTTTCGAGTGGATCGTCACAATGTGGGGATAGTTGATCCAGCAAATGTGGATCAGTGGCTTATAAAGCTTAAGAAAGCCTTTAAAATCCTTAGAATCTCAGAAGTTGATAAGGTGAAGCATGAGGTGTACCTTATAAAGGGGAGTGTTGGCAATTGGTGGTCCATAGAAGAGGAGAAGAGACCTGGAGTGGCTTTTGGTTGGGAGGAGTTTCGATGTGAGTTTTCAGTCGGTACTTTCCACATACCTATCTGGATGAGAAGATCATTCATTTTGAGCAGATCTGGCAGGGATCCATGTCTATCAATGAGTACGAGGCTAAGTTTATGGAGATTCTTCAGTTCTGTCCTCACATGGCTTCTACAGATGATGAGAGGATTCTCCATTTTAAGAAGGGGTTGAACGTTGATTTGTCTATCCCAGTGGTTGCCTTAGAGAATTAAGAAAGGTTTGCCACATATGTGGAGTATGTTCGAAGGATAGAGCAATTTGCAATATAGAACGAGAGGCAAGTGCCAAGAAGAGGATGATGTGGCCTAAATCGCATGTTCGAAAGGAGGTGGACTCAAAAAGATCGAACTTTAAATTTATAACCTGAAACCTTCAAGGACTCCCGCAACTTTATCACGGGGTCTAAGTAGATATACCGGGTCGAATATAGGGACGTGGGGATGCTTAGGATGCTTAATATCTCACTCTTAAGTCATATAAGCCAATTTGATAGTCGATAAAAGTATGGAGCTAGAACTAGTCAAGTAGATTGTCATGAAATAAAACAAAATAAAGAAAACATAACAAAACAGAGTCTTTAGGATTCTACTAATGAGAGAGAAGGAGTTCCTGTCTATGTAACCATAATTTGGGTAGTCTTTGCACTTGTTCTCGGGCATAGATAGCCCTTGAACACCTGAGCAAGCAACCTACCTCCAAACATGGTGCGTACTATGGTATCTGTTCCTATGGGTCATCCCACTCGCACTCGCACAGTGTGACTAAAACTCATCAATGACATGAAATCTCTCTCGAAGATGAAAAATTAGCACCCTAGAATATTCTAGATACCCTCTCAGGTCTAGAATGTTCTGAAGTGCTAGGAATAGGTGTGATCTAGGCAGAACGAGGTAGTGGGCCCGACAGTGCTGGGCTGGGTCCAGTCGTACCCAGGTCTACAGTTCTGCTCAAGTCACCTTGAACCATCCTCTTTTCAAATTCCAATCCAAACTACCTTCTCTTATCTATTTCTACAACAAATCTCCTTATATAGGCAGGCATAGAAGTTCAAGCAAGAATGAGATCAACCAAACTAGTAATCATAAACAGAAAGGGAAGATAGAACAAAAAATGTACTAGATCTGGAATAAACTACTTTCTTATGGTAAAAGTACATAAACATGCCCAAAATGGGCTACATAGATAAGAAGGAGCTCAACTAGCCATGGACAAGCATAGTTGGCACCGAAAAAAGAAGGAAGAACATCATTTGTACAGAAACAAAGGAGAAAAATAGAAGAAAGGGAAAGAAGAAGAGATTTAGCATGTAGATGAGAGGTGGCTCTCACTCCTTAGCCTCTGTAAAAGCCATATCTTATCTTTGGGTCGTCCTCCTTGGTCTTCTGGACTCCTTGGCCTCCTTTCTCTCTAGATCCGTCCTGAATAGCAGCTTGGTGAGTGGATGGAGGTGGAAAATGATAATGGATGGTAGGAAATGGGAGAAAATGGGTGGATGATGGTGGAAAATGGTGGAGGATGGAAGCACACTGAAGAGACGGGAGTAGGGTGAGCACTTCAGCCTTCTCGGACCTCTAGACCCTCCCATGGGGCTCTGACAACCTCCAAATGTCAGAACATGGAACTCCCGATCTCAGAACCCCCCTTCAGGTGGAGAGGGGCGGGTATTTATAGGAAAAATGGTTGGGGCGTTGATCCAAGTTGCGGTCCTACTTTGGTTGCAGTGGATGCCATGATCACAGTCGATCCTACAGTCGTAGTTGACTCCATGGTCATGGTGGTTCCCGTGGTCGACTCCGCGGTCACAGTGGATCCCGCGGTCATGGTCATGCAGACCCACGGTCTCGTTCAAGAAGACCCACGGTGGTGGCCTTGGTTGGATGCCTCAGTCATGGTCGCGATCGGGCCGTGGTCGAGGTGGATGCCTCAGTCGTGGTCGGGCTGCTGTCGAGGCATAGTCTTCTTGGCCATAAACGCGACGTACTTTGTGGCCGCAGTCATGGCATCCTCGATCCAACCCACCCCCACGGGTGGGGGGGGGGGCTATTACCGGTGGTCGAGTGGCCCGCGTCAATGAACCTTCTAATTGGCGGGGATGTATTCTGATAAAGGAATGGCCATCAGAATTAGGGTCCAAGAAATCAAAAGTTTGTTGGACCCGCTAGTCAGTTAGCGGGACCACCATCTCCTAAGTTAATTCACATAATGTGAAGCTTAGTCCACCATTGTCGTGACGGATGGAAGGCCAGCTGCTGCAAAAACTATGTGTTGGGGATAAATCTTAGATAATAGATTTCTTTTCAAGTTCGGTGCCTGCAAGTCCCAAAATTGGCTAGATGAGGAACTTTATATATGAAAAGATATAAATTACTAAAAGATAAGAATCTATGGCTATTTTGGGAATATTAAGGCTATAATGACACAAAACCATAAATAAATGCTTAGCATAGATGTCTAAATTTGGGAGTTATCAGAGGCTTGCACAGTCCCAAAGACAGTCGCCAGAAGGCTTTAAAAAAGTCGAGGTTTTTAGCACCGCTAGTGATCGGCCTACATTGTGCGTCCAAAATGGAGCAGATCCAAAGAGGTCGGACTCTTAAGATAGTAAACCGACACTCAAGCCCCCACAACTATTATACGGGGTCAGACGTAGTAATTGGGGTCAAACCATAGGGACAAGGTTAGCAAGTGTTAAGTATGTAGGGTCTCACACTCATATACTCCATAGAAATAAATGGTTTGAAAAAAGGTTGTTCCCCAAGGAATGAAGGTTCTCAAACCAAAACAAAGAAAGATAAAATAAATAAAGAAAATAACAACAAGAGAAAACAAGGACAAATGGTAAGAAATCAAGATATGGAAGGGAACTCAGATCGGGTTTCACCTACTAAGGTCTCTCACCAACATGCAAAACTAACTCCCCTTTATATGCCCCTATCAAGATTACAAGCAGTCATATAAGTGTCTACTCCCTCCTCTCTCGAGATAAGGATAGATCTAGGATCTAAGGTGGCCTCCCTCTCGAGATGGCAACCTTACACCCACAAAGAAAAAACATATGACCATAAGCCTTAGCAATCCAACATTTCCATGCATTCATAATACTCCATAACACCAGATTAAGAAGATACTACTCTTTCAAGGTACCAATGATCAAACATCACAAGATGATAGCTAAGCATACAACTGAAGTATTAATAACGAACGTATGAAGATAAACTTGATATGAGTATATATATATTCAAAGGGAAGCAAGAATATACATGTTGGGAGAGCCTTAATGGCTACTCCCAACCCGAGTTAAGTGTTTAGCCACGCATGTTAACAAGTAGCATAACGGCGTTACAAAATAATAGATACATCATAACCACGAAGAGGAAAGGGGTACAACATAGTGGGGATGACAGATCTAGAGGAGAGAGAGAGAGAGAGAAGATGGTGATACACCAAAGTACTCCTTCAACTCTTAATCTGTGATGGACGGTGTGGATGCTCTCATTCTTTTGAGGGACAAAGATCTTCAATATTCTCTCTCCTCTGCCTTTGGAGATCTAAGACTTAATGGATGGATGAGACTGGGTATGGAATTTGGCATCACTTTTTGGTCCTTGATGATCTGATGATGTGACAAGTCGAGGTGGGTGGCCTATTTATAGGTGTTTCCCATCGACTTAACCATCCACACTATGGTCAAGGTTTGGTATCGGTCGAGGCTTGATTATGGTCGATCGAGGCCTCTCCCTGGTCAAGGTCACCACAATGGTTGGTCGAGTCCCGCCTCGGTCGAGGTATGGCTCTGCCTCAGTCGAGGCTTCCTTGGTCGAGATATGCTATCACCTTGGTTGCGGCTTGGCATCGCCTCAGTTGGGGCACTACCTCAGTCAAGGTCAATAGAGGTTGAGATGAATTAGCTGTAGGCTGTGACCGAGAAGGGGTGACCTACACCACGGTCACAAAGGATTGGTGTGATTGGTGGAATCGACCATGGTGTGAGGGTCCTCAATTGTCGATGAGCCGCGGTCGAAGTGATGATTCTGGCTGTGGCTTGATGTGACCCTGCAAGGATGGAAAAAGTGTGCAATTAAGATTCTCATCATAAAAGTGCTAAAATAAGTGGAAACGTCTATAAAATATATGTTTGGATAGGTATAAAATAAGTGTTAAAAGTGTATAAAATTAGGTGTTATCAACTAGCATCGCAGAGGTTCAGTGTGAAAGGTAGAGGTCGTAGACTTCCACCTGCTAGAGCTCACAACATAGTGTCAGTGTTAGTGATGGGGCCATCTAGGTGGCCAAAGCTTGTCACAAGTGTGGGTAGGTAGGACACCTGATGCGGGAGTGCCCAATGAGATATGACTAGGTGACCCAGCAATCGAGGTAGAGCCAACATGGGCTCATAGAGACAACAAAATAGTGGTGTAGGAGGATGAGGATGTAACGACCCTGACCTGGGTTATGAGGTAACCCTAATTGTTTTGGCTAATAAATTTTCTTAGAACTTTAATATAATCCTCTAAGGTTCTTTGTTAACATGTGACACACTCATGTTTCAATTTTGGTCCCGATTGAATATTGTTTGAGCAATTTTTCTTTATTTTGGACCAAAGTGCAATTTACCCAAATTGAGGGGCTATAATGCAAAATGTCACATGTTGAACATGCCTCATGTGTTTTATCATCATTATAGATAGAATGATGCAAGGTGGTGGCTTGTGGAAAGCCTAAATTCCAAGTTTTAACTTGTTTGAACAATGTTGGTACCTTGTGCACCAATGTTGGTACAAATTGTAATTTACCCAAAATGTGGGGTTGATATGCAAATTACCACCTATAGAATGTCCCTACTTCCTCTATGTATCATTTATAGGAGAGAGAATGAATGATACACCATGTTTGGATCAATTATGAATGATGGTACTCTTGGTGATGAAATGACCAAGAAAAAGGGTTGAATTTGGAAGCTTAACTTGAGTTGTATCAAGTTCAAAAGCTTATATATGACTGCCTATCGGCCATGGAGCCCAAGGAGGTGTCCTATATCGTTTTTTGAACTCTTGGAAAAGTCCATATCATGCAAAGAACCTCAAGGAGGTGAGGTGTTATGGCCAACAAGTTTCCTTAGAAAAAGTGTATCGGCTTGACTTAAAATAGTGATTAAACCTAGATGACTTATCCAAATGGATAAATAATGGACGAATTTGCATACCAAGATGATCCTAAATCGTTTTGAAAGACAAGATAAATGTTCATGCATTCATGTACATGTGTCACCCATGCATGACACGTGGCACCTACTAGCTCAAAATGTTGACACCTCATTTTTTCCTTTCTTCATGATCAACAAGTATATATACCCCTAGTTTCACCCCTTGGTGCAATTTTGTGACCATTACCACCCTCCTACCCTAAGGTATCGTGCATAGAGATCCCATATCGTTAAGGGATGTTGTGGTATCGTGCATGGGCCTTGGGATATCGCCCATGGCAAGAGCATATCGCCCAAGTAGGTGATATCGGCCATATAGGGTGATATCGGCCATAGAGTGAAGTGTTTTGACTCAAGTGAGTGCCATATCATGCAAGTGAGTATCATATCGTGAAATAGGGGTGGCATGTCGTGCAAGAGCACAATGGTATCGTTCATAGGCCTTGGGTGTCGACCATAGCAAGTATATCGTCCATACCATGTTGATATTGCCCATAGCAAGTTGATATCGACCAATTGAAGTGATTTTGGCCACAAGTGAGGTGGTATCGGCCACAAGCAAGGTTGTGTCGGCCAAGAGGAAGTCCATATCACCCAAGAGTGGTAGGGTGTCTGACAAGGAGCTAAGTAACTCAAAACTTAACCCTAAGGTAAGATATAGCTGCCTTCAAGCTTGAATTGAAGCATGGAATTAGGGTTATGATCTACCTTTCTTTTCTTCTTCACCAATTGCTTATCCATGGTGATTCTTTGCATATAGAGGAATTGTGAAGTCCATATTCAACCTTAGGAATGTGGAGCTTTGGAGCTTGGATCTTTGAAATCATTCTTAAGGAGGGTTATATAACTTGAACTCAACCATGTTATTATTCTTCACCTAAATTGCTATAACTAGTGAAATACTTTTAATTCCGAAATTTCCTGAAACTGTTGATGAGATTATGAGTTCTAGTAGTTTCTTAGACATGTTGACATGAACTATAACAGTTGTAACTAAGGTCTAGAGCTTGAAGATGGTGGTATCACTTTATAAAAGTGATATCGGGTGCAAGCACACAAGAAAGTACCTTTAACCCAATATGATGTTGCACCTACTTCACTTGAACGATATGGATATGAATGAATACATTGTTGCACGATATGGAGGTTTAGTATACCCCTCGTGCACGATAGGGAGTCAAGTATAGACTTCATGCATGATAAAAGGATAAATGAATACTTGTAAGTTGACATGAAACCCTAACTTGGGTAACCCGATATGAGTAAAGAATAACAAGTGCTATTGCACGATATGGTAGCCTGATACACAACCCTAGTTGATGTCTAGCCCAACATGGGTAACACATATAAACCCCTCTATCCCGATATGAATGGTGTGTATATACTTCTAGCCCGATATGGTGGTGCCTATACACCTATAACCTGATATGGTGAACATATGCACACCTTTAACCCGAGACACATTGTAAAGGTGAGTGCAAGATACTCTTAGGAGTGATGAGTGAAACACCAAGTAATGGTGTGGCTAATACCTTGATAGGTGAAACACCTAGAGTGGTTTATAATGGAGAACCTTATATCAATAATGTCTCAACCTGAGATGAGTCCATATCAATTGATGATGGTTGGACAATTCAAATGTATGACTTATGATCAATACACTACAGAATGAATGTGATGGGTTAGTGCATAAAGTATTAGGATGGGAAATACCCTAATACAAGATAAGTTGATGAACTTAAGTAAGTTAAAAGTGATGAGGGAAGTGATACATAAAGACATGATAGATATCATATCTAGCATTTCAAGATTGATGTGGCTTGATGCACCTTAAATCCAATATACTTGGATAAGTAACACATGAAGTGTGTTATGTCAAATATTACATGGATATGTAATAAGTTTAATGCACTTTGATAAGTGTGGGATAACATACCTTGAGAAAGGGTTAAGCCAAGTTAATAAAGTATGATGTATTCATACTATGGTAAGGATGAGAGAGAAACTCATACCTTGTGTTGATAATCATTTAATGATGAGAATAAATAAGTATGATTGAATACTTATGATATCAATGTATGGTCCTAGATGTGTGGAGCAATGAATTAGGGTTTGATCATTGATATTATGACCTTGAAAACCTAAATGGTTAATTATGGAAAACCGTAATGAAGGGTAATGATATGTAAGAGAAACCCTAATCGATAAGAAAGGAAAACCCTAACCCTGATGATGGGAAGTTTGTATCTCTTTTATTGCATAAGCCTTGTAAGGCATGTTAAATACTTGTATAACAAGTATAATGATCAATGGCCTTGTGAGCCATGTGAATAAATTGTTGCCTAGTGAGAGGTGACAAGATGTGCAATGGCCTTGTTAGCCATGTGAATAAGTTGTTGCCTAGTGAGAGGTAACAAGATGTGTGATGGCCTTGTTCGTCATGTGAATAAGTTGTTGCCTAGTGAGAGGTGACAAGATGTGCAATGGCCTTGTGAGCCATGTTAATAAATTGTTGCCTAGCGAGAGGTGACAAGATGTGCAATGGCCTTGTGAGTCATGTGAATAAGTTGTTTTCTAGTGAGAGGTGACAAGATGTATGATGGCCTTGTGAGCCATGTGAATACTTGCACAACAAGTGAAATGAATACCTTGGTCTGAGGACCTAGCGGTAATGGTTACCTGTTATAGAGGTAACAATGTTATGGGATGATCTAAGGCTTTGAATACCCATATCCATCAATCATGATAATGATTATGTGAAGGGATGAGAATTCCCAATAATGTGATAAGGGACTGAGATCCCAAGTATCATGTGTATTAAAGATTTGAAAAGTACGTGATAGATGTATTATACCTTTATTTGTAGCATTTACCATAATAATTCATGTGTGAAAACTTGACTGATGCTAAAAGAATATGGTAATTCACTTAATTAATCAAGTGGAATTTTATCATGTAGTACCATGGCCATAGATCCATCATCGTCAGCAGCTGGTGATGGTGAAATGGGTTCTCCTACGGGTTAATCTGGAGCGCATATTGTTGAATAGGTGGGGTTGCTCCTAGCCACAAATAGGAAGGTTAGAGTACAACTTCGGTTGTAGACTCCAGAGCACGGTTTCAGGCCCATGGCTCAGTGTGATAAGAGCATGGTGAATAGGCCCATGGCTCAGTGTGATAGAGCATGAATGCGTTCATGGCTCAGGGAGCACGGTGAACTGGCCCGTGACTCGATTTTCCAGCGCCGACACCTGTACCAAGGTGGGCTAGGCAGAGGGTAGCCTGACCCTATGTGACTAAGGTCACTTAAGCAAGATACTGCGGTCCTTCTTGTGGTCTCGCACTGACTGAGACATGGGAGGTCATGGAGTCCAGCTCTTCCATGGACCTTGTATGGTACCGATTTTGACTTTGCAATGGTTGGTTGGATTTGAGCGGTACGGCTCACTTCCTCAGGGCATAAGTGTGATTGTAAAAAGTAATCAGCCGTGTAGCATATCTGCTTAAGGATCGAATATGGAAAACATTGATTGATGCGTACTTCAGTTATACATCTTAGTTGATAGATGTTATTTATGCTCTTTACATTCCTTGCAAAGAAGATAGATGATTTATAACTCTACCATGGGTAGATGCAATGTTCTCCTCAAGAAAGGAGATTACTTCATTTTGTTCATATAGTGAATTATCCTGCCTGTTAATATAAAAATAACCTCTACTCAGTTTATAAATGATTAATTTGTGATAATAATATGGTCGGCAGAGAGTTATATCTCTCGCTGGGACAATTACAATTGTCTCACCCCCATGGGACCCAAATTTTTAGGTGGATGTGCACGAGGAGGTGAAGACCTTTCTGTAGAGGAAGAACAATAGCTGAGGCAGCAGTGACAGCTCAGGTTGAGTGTACTATCTGTCATGTCTTGTAGATATGAGTCTTATGTGTCGCCTCTGTACTCTCAGGTCCTTGGAGTTGGTTCGTACTGGTTTTATGATCAATAAGAGATTTTGTCTTACGAGCCTTGAGGTTTTATGTTGCTCATGTATAGTTAGTAAAGCAACTGTTTTATGTTATTCTTGAGATGAGATGCACCGGATATGTACAATGTGAATAATGATGTATATAAGGTTTTGGACCTTTCAGTAAGAGTTTTCTTTGGAATGGATCTCTTTGAAAAATGGTTTTAATTTTTAGTGATTTTCGTTAAGCTATTATTTATGTTTAATTCTGCTTAATTAATGATGATTTGTTTGTCGGGTTGGCGACTGTCATCACAAAGTTTGGTATCAGAGATTAAGGTTCGCTGAGTCTACAGAGACATAGGACTAAGGTGTTGAGTCTGTGTTAGTGTCCTCCAGTATACCCTATAGTGACTTCTGCTTGTGCAGAAGAAAGGGTGAAGTTTATAAATGACTGGGGAACACGAGGAATACATTGTTGAAGGCAATGTTGTGGCACCAGGAAAGGGTGCAAGGGATCAGGCAAGAGAAGAATGAATGCCTGAGAATTCCCATCATGATACGATCAGGATAGAGAATCCTATGTTTATGCTCTTGTTGGGCAGGCTAGGACAATAGTGATACATATAGTAGACTTGATACTAGCATTACAACCTAGGTTACCAGTCCTCGATATGGAAACTTTGGGCTTTTAAAAGGGGTCCTGAATGACATAGTCATGTTGAAATAGTGGAAAATGTGGAAAAGATTAACATATGGCGAGAAAGTAGACTCTGCCATAAGTTTAGACAGATAGTATATTTGTGATAATAGTGCCCAAGAAAGGGAAATAAGTCGTGAATTAAGGAAATGTTATTACAATTCCAGAGACATTTGTCTAGTTGTTCTAAAAAGCCAAAGTTTTTGGTGCCACCAGTGCAATAAATGCCTAGTGTACCAGGGCAGTAGCCACTATGTAAAGGCAAAAGTCTTAACTTTCCACCAATAAGAAATCATGGCTTAGCTTATACATCGATAATAAGATCGATAAGACCATGGTACGAGAACAAGACATGTATAGATGTGTGCATGTTGAGCATACTAAACTCTTTTCTATGAAAAGAAGGGAGGAAATGACTCAAAAGTCGAGGAAGGCTCGGTAGGGCATACAAAAGTTACACCCCAATAGTGTAAAAAGGCAAGAGTAACAACATGAAACAGATAGACTCTATGTGTTGAGTCAACCTGGAGCGGTAGATGACCGCGAGGGGTAACAGTTAGATAGAGCTTTTTCATTTCAATATGCCTTATCTTGATGCTATCTAATAATCCTAAAAAGGATTGTTGTTATGGATTTCCCTATTGATTGTCCTATGGGGACATAGGGAAGATATGATGAGAACTACAAATTTATATTCTGTTTAGTATTCTTTTAAATGCTTTATAATTGCCCTTATCTGTGTGAAAGAGGATGATGTATATATGTGGTGCCTGGAGAAAATCTAGGAATGTTAAATCATGTGTTTATAATGATATGAAAAGTAAGGAACTTGATAGTAAACAAAGTGCATAATACCTAATCTCAGTACTTGTATACCCTGTCCAGGTATATAATTATTGGAGATAGGGCAAGTATGGGACTCTTAGATTGTTATCTTTCTTATTACTCTGATCAAGTAATCATTCTGAGACAATCTAGTGAGTATAACTAAATTGGAAATAGGGTATGGACATGTATATCACATCCTAAGTGCAATAAAGTGGAATCTGAGATGATCTCAGATCAATCTGTATGTATGAGGAAATGAAAAGTATAATCCTTATGATAAGAGAATGAGAACAAGGGAGATGAACCCTGTCAGATAAAGCATGTGTGAAAAGTAAAGATCATTTCCCATGATGTGGAAATGGGAAATGTGATAAAATCACAAAATGTTCATGAACATGTTAGACAATAACAAAGAAAGGAATAATGATATGTAATCATACTTATAATTTATATGTTGATGGCAAGAAACCTAGGATGAAACATGAGTAAATGACTCATGAATAGTTGAAAGTTCATGCAATAATCATAGGAGATGATAATCTCTTATCTTTGATAAACAACCCTAGATGATGATGGGGTGATAATAGGAATATGTTCCTTTATGTTCTTTCCCTTATGGGACATGGCAATCATGTGGGTCTTATGACACTTGATGTGCATAAGCTAAAAATGTTCAATTGATGGATACTTAGAAAAGTATCAGTTTGTCTTGGACTTTGGATCCAAGGTAAAGATATGTGTAACAAGTAATGTCCCAAAATGAAAGAAAGATGAGGATGTGATGTGTTTTCGACACATGTGATGGATACCAAGGTAAGAAATTCTGGTATCTAAGAAGTATCAGGTGATATGGCAAAGTAAAACCATAACTCCTAAATTAGATGATTTATGTTAGTTACCTGGAATGGCCAACTGTGAAATTAGTCTAGTTACATATTGTAGTATGGATACCATATGTTCGGGGTTTATGCCCCGCATAAACATAACATCAACAAAGATGTAAGTGGAAAAGGTGACAAATCAATGAGGTAACATGAGTTAAATAAGGTATGTATAATGATTCTCCAACTAAGAAAAATGTTACCTGACACAGAGTTGACTCTACAGTCAATAATGAAAAGAACAGTGGAGTATGTGTCCTGTGTGACAGGTTCTATGATAACCCTATGTGGAAGAACTTTGTGTTGATAAAAGTTCTATAGTATCTCCATAACATTAAGATGTTATGTGGAGACTTGATGATATGATGAATCAATAATATATGTCTCCCTTTACCTGGGATTTTGGGGACGAAATCCTTGTTAGGGGTTTATAACTTGTAATGACCCTGACCTGGGTTATGAGGTAACCCTAATTGTTTTGGCTAATAAAGTTTCTTAGAACTTTAATATAATCCTCTAAGGTTCTTTGTTAACATGTGACACACTCATGTTTCAATTTTGGTCCCGATTGAATGTTGTTTGAGCAATTTTTCTTTGTTTTGGACCAAAGTGAAATTTACCCAAATTGAGGGGCTATAATGCAAAATGTCACATTTTGAACATTCCTCATGTGTTTTAGCATCATTATATATAGAATTATGCAAGGTGGTGGCTTGTGGAAATCCTAAATTCCAAGTTTGAACTTGTTTGGACAATGTTGGTACCTTATGCACCAATTTTGGTACAAATTGTAATTTACCCAAAATGTGGGGTTGATATACAAATTACCACCTATAGAATGTCCCTACTTCCTCTATGTATCATTTAGAGGAGAGAGAATTAATGAGACACCATGTTTGGATCAATTATGAATGATGATACTCTTGGTGATGAAATGACCAAGAAAAAAGGTTGAATTTGGAATCTTAACTTGAGTTGTATCAAGTTAAAAAGCTTATATATGAGTGCCTATTGGCCATGGAGCCCAAGGAGGTGTCTCATATCATTTGGTGAACTCTTGTCAAATTCCATATCGTGCAAATCACCTCAAGGAGGTGAGGTGTGACGGCCAACAAGTTTCCTTAGAAAAAGTGTATCGGCCTGACTTAAAATAGTGATTAAACCTAGATGACTTATCCAAATGGATAAATAATGGACGAAGTTGCATCTCAAGATGTTCCTAAATCATTTTGCAAGACAAGATAAATGTTGATGCATGCATGTACACGTGTCACCCATGCACGACATGTGGCACCTACTAGCTCAAAATGTTGACACCTCATTTTTGCCTTTCTTCATGATCAACAAGTATATATACCCCTAGTTTCACCCCTTGGTGCAATTTTGCGACCCTTACCACCCTCCTACCCTAAGGTATCGTGCATAAAGCTCCCATATCATGAAGGGATGTTGTGTTATCGTTCATGGGCCTTGGGATATCGCCCATGGCAAGAGCATATCGCCCAAGTAGGTGATATCGGCCATATAGGGTGATATCGGCCATAGAGTGAAGTGTTTTGACTCCAATTGAGTGCCATATCGTGTAAGTGAGTATCATATCATGCAAGAGGGGTGGCATGTCGTGCAAGAGCACAAGGGTATCATTCATAGGCCTTGGGTATCGTCCATAGCAAGTATTCGGCCATACCATGTTGATATTGCCCATAGCAAGTTGATATTGGCCAATTGAAGTGATTTTGGCCACAAGTGAGGTGGTATAGGCCACAAGCAAGGTTGTGTCGGCCAAGAGGAAGTCCATATCACCCATGAGTTGTAGGGTGTCGGAAAAGGATCTAAGGAACTCAAAACTTAACCCTAAGGTAAGATATAGCTGTCTTCAAGCTTGAATTGAAGCATGGAATTAGGGTTATGATCTACCTTTCTTTTCTTCTTCACCAATTGCTTATACATGGTGATTCTTTGCATATAGAGGAATTGTCAAGTTCATCTTCAACCTTAGGAACGTGGATCTTTGGAGCTTGGAGCTTTGAAGTCGTTCTTAAGGTGGGTTATATAACTTGAACTCAACCATGTTATTATTCTTCACCTAAATTGCTATAACTAGTGAAATACTTTTAATTCCAAAATTTCCTGAAACAATTGATGAGATTATGAGTTCTAGTAGTTTCTTATACCTGTTGAAATGAACTATAACATTTATAAATAAGGTCTAGAGCTTGAAGATGGTGGTATCACTTTATAAAAGTGATATCGGGTGCAAGCACACAAGAAAGTACCTTTAACCCGATATGATGTTGCACCTACTTCACTTGAACGATATGGATATGAATGAATACATTGTTGCATGATATGAAGGTTGAGTATACACCTCTTGCACTATAGGGAGTCAAGTATAGACTTCATGCATGATAAAAGGTTAAATGAATACTTGTAAGTTGACATGAAACCCTAACTTAGGTAACCCGATATGAGTAAAGAATAGCAAGTTCTATTGCACGATATGGTAGCCCGATAAACAACCCTAGTTGATGTCTAGCCCAACATGGGTAACACATATAAACCCCTCTATCCCTATATGAATGGTGTGTATATACTTCTAGCCCGATATGGTGGTGCCTATACACCTATAACCTGATATGGTGAACATATGCACACCTTTAACCCGAGACACCTTGTAAAGGTGAGGGCAAGATACTCTTAGGAGTGATGAGTGAAACACCAAGTAATGGCGTGGCTAATACCTTGATAGGTGAAACACCTAGAGTGGTTGATAATGGAGAACCTTATATCAATAATGTCTCAACCTGAGATGAGTCCATAACAATTGATGATGGTCAGACAATTCAAATGTATGACTTATGATCAATACACTACAGAATGAATGTGATGGGTTAGTGCATAAAGTATTAGGATGGGAAATACCCTAATACAAGATAAGTTGATGAACCTAAGTAAGTTAAAAGTGATGAGGGAAGTGATACATCAAGACATGATAGATATCATATCTAGCATTTCAAGGTTGATGTACCTTGATGCACCTTAAATCCAATATACTTGGATAAGTAACACATGAAGTGTGTTATGTCAACTGTTACATGGATATGTAATAAGTTTAATGCACTTTGATAAGTGTGGGATAACATGCCTTGAGAAAGGGTTAATCCAAGTTAATAAAGTATCATGTATTCATACTATGGTAAGGATGAGAGAGAAACTCATACCTTGTGTTGATAATCATTTAATTATGAGAATAAATAAGTATGATTGAATACTTATGATATCAATGTTTGCTCCTAGATGTGTGCAGCAATGAATTAGGGTTTGATCATTGATATTATGACCTTGAAAACCGAAATGGTTAATTATGGAAAACCCTAATGAAGGGTAATGATATGTAAGAGAAACCCTAATCGATAAGAAAGGAAAACCCTAACCCTAATGATGGGAAGGTTGTATCTCTTTTATTGCATAAGCCTTGTAAGGCATGTTAAATACTTGTCTAACAAGTATAATGATCAATGGCCTTGTGAGCCATGTGAATAAATTGTTGCCTAGTGAGAGGTGACAAGATGTACAATGGCTTATGAGCCATGTGAATAAGTTGTTGCCTAGTGAGAGGTAACAAGATGTGTGATGGCCTTATGAGTCATGTGAATAAGTTGTTGCCTAGTGAGAGGTGACAAGATGTGCAATGGCCTTGTGAGCCATGTTAATAAATTGTTGCCTAGTGAGAGGTGACAAGATGTGCAATGGCCTTGTGAGTCATTTGAATAAGTTGTTGCCTAGTGAGAGGTGACAAGATGTATGATAGCCTTGTGAGCCATGTGAATACTTGTACAACAAGTGAAATGAATACATTGGTCTGAGGACCTAGCGGTAATGGTTACCTGTTATAGAGGTAACAATGTTATGTGACGATCTAAGGGTTTGAATACCCATATCCAACAATCATGATAATGATTATGTGAAGGGATGAGAATTCCCAGTAATGTGATAAGGGACTGAGATCCCAAGTATCATGTGTTTTAAATATTTGAAAAGTATGTGATAGATGTATTATACCTTTCTTTGTAGCATTTGTCATAATAATTCATGTGTGAAAACTTGACTGATGCTAAAAGAATATGGTAATTCACTTAATTAATCAAGTGGAATTTTATCATGTAGTGCCATGGCCATAGATCCATCATCATCAGCAGCTGGTGATGGTGAAACGGGTTCTCCTACGGGTTAATCCGGAACGCATATTGTTGAATATGTGGGGTTGCTCCTAGCCATAAATAGGAAGGTTAGAGTACAACTTCGGTTGAAGACTCCAGAGCACGGTTTCAGGCCTGTGGCTCAGTGTGATAAGAGCATGGTGAATAGGCCCATGGGTTAGTGTGATAGAACATGAATGCGTTCATGGCTCAGGGAGCACGGTGAACTGGCCCGTGGCTCAATTTTCTAGCGCCAACACCTATACCAAGGTGGGATAGGAAGAGGGTAGCCTGACCCTGTGTGACTAAGGTCACTTAAGCAAGAGAATGCGGTCCTACTTGTGGTCTTGCACTGACTGAGACGTGGGAGGTCATGGAGTCCGCTTCTTCCATGGACCTTGTATGGTACCGATTTCGACTTTGCAATGGTCAGTTGGATTTGAGCGGTACGACTCACTTCCTCAGGGCATAAGTGTGATTGTAAAATGTAATCAGCCGTGTAGCATATCTACTTAAGGATCGAATATGGAAAACATTGATTGATGCGTACTTCAGTTATACATCTTAGTTGATAGATGTTATTTATGCTCTTTACGTTCCTTGCAAAGCAGATAGATGATTTATAACTCTACCATGGGTAGATGCAATGTTCTCCTCAAGAAAGGAGATTACTTCATTTTGTTCATATAGTGAATTATCCTATCTGTTAATATAAAAATAACCTCTGCTCAGTTTATAAATGCTTAATTTGTGATAATAATATGGTCGGCGGAGAGTTATATCTCTCACTGGGACAATTACAATTGTCTCACCCCCGTGGGACCCAAATTTTTAGGTGGACGTGCACAAGGAGGTGAAGACCTTTCTACAGAGGAAGAACAACAGCTGAGGCAACAATGACAGCTCAGGTTGAGTGTATTGTCTGTCATGACTTGTAGATATGAGTCCTATGTGTCGTCTCTGTACTCTCAGGTCCTTGGAGTTGGTTCGTACTGGTTTTATGATCAATAAGAGATTTTGGCTTATGAGCCTTGAGGTTTTATGTTGCTCATGTATAGTTAGTAAAGCAACTGTTATATGTTATTCTCGAGATGAGATGTACCGGATATGTACAATGTGAATAATGATGTATATAAGGTTTTGGACCTTTCAGTAAGAGTTTTCTTTGGAATGGATCTCTTTGAAAAATGGTTTTAATTTTTAGTGATTTTCGTTAATCTGTTTTTTATGTTTAATTCTGCTTAATTAATGACGATTTGTTTGTCAGTTTGGCGACTGTCGTCACAGAGTATGTGGTCAAGCATCGCAGGCCAGATCATCTGCTCAGGGAAGGAGAAGATGGGGTGACAATAGGCAATGACTAGATTCTACAACATGAGTCAGTCGGAGGATGTAGTCAACCTGTGAGTAATGACATTTCATATGGAGTTATTATATCTGATTTGTCTTCTTATTGCTTTGTATCTGTTTTGGTTGACTCAGGTGCAACACACTCTTTTATCACTTGTGAAGTTCTTGATAGTTCTCTTTTGTCTATTACTTGTAGGAGAGATACATTGTTTCTAAAACCACGTTTAGTTGGTTCTACAGTGTTGCAGGAGGTGTGTCCTTCCTATATCCTTTCTTTTTCAGGGCACAACTGTGATGACCCCAATTTTAGGGTTTTGATACCCAATATGATACTTGTGGACTAAGAGTGTACTTTAGGTGGTTGAACGCAGTTGAAGAATCGATACATTTTAGAATCATCTTTACCTTAAATATTGTGGTTAGATATGTGATTAGTGATTGCTATATTGAATTGAGTTCAACTATGATATGTATAGCTTTTTATTAGTCACTTTGGGTACCTATCAGGTCAAGAGGTCCATTTAGTAGTCATAACAAACTCAAGTGGCAAATTGATGACCCTTGAGGTATTTTAGGATCATAACATGTGTTGTTGGACTTGTTGAACCAAGATTTGATGATTGCCTAAATTGAATTCAAGGCTTATATATTTATTCATGAGGTTATATAAGGAATTAAGTTATATGACCAAATGTTGTAAGCATGGGTTCAACCCTGGAAACACAAGGATTCATGTGACGAGGAACATGTGGATTAAAATTCCATCTAAATCGGGGCTTCCTATTAGGAAATATAAGAGTGTGAGTTATGAAAGATTATGACTAAATGAGTATCTTGAGACTTGGCCATATACCACTTTAACAAAGTCCAAAATGGTAGGTTATTATATGTGTCACACAGCCCATTCATTCGTAATTCTTTTGTAATGCTCACCATCCTGACTGTCCACACAGAACCAGGACCAAGTCATATCTAAGCTCCGCATATGGAGGAACAGAACACAGTCGAGGCGTACTCTAGATCCGATGAAGGTGGAGCGGTCTAGGTGAATTTGTTGGCACACCCATGACCTACACAACACTTAGAGTAGATTGAACTTTACTTGGCACTCGAGACCCACATCACAGAGAGAATGAACTACCTTCTACCAGGTGTTCTCCTTTACAGGTTGTAGTCTAGATAGAGGAAGATGACAATCTCAGGGAGGATCCCAGCTTGTCCTACCCACCTGCCAATGCCATTTCCATGTTCTGGAGGAGGCTTCCTCCTTGAGGCCTTGCAACCCAGAATCGGCCACCTGCTTTGCCGCAACCTCCATCCTAGAGTACGCCAATGAGTAATAATCGTCTCCCATGCCATGAAAGCTCACCAGAGGATCCCATTGTGGCATCCAGCATCGGACGAGATGGCGTAGGTATCTAGGGACCAATCACTGGAACTCATCCCCATAAACCTCATGTTGTAGCCCCAATCTGCCACCTCCCGTCTTCTTCCCCTTTGCAGCAGATTGGAGATCATGAGGAGCTGCATCGCTAGGGCTAGCCACCTAACCCAAATTTCGATCTAGCGGCATGATTGGTCAGAATCATGTAGAAGGACTATCCAAGATGTGAGGAACCGTCATTGGTCGGTGAGTATATCAGTTGCAGCCAGGATTCCTTGCTTCTTCCTTCCTGTGCAGCGACACCCTTCTCTGGAGTGACTCCCATCTGTGATGGAGAACACATGCGAGAGGAGAAAAGGGGAGCTGTGCCCACCTTTGATATTCGCTATCACCAAATCAACAAAGAGTAACCTTGGATCTTGTTAGAGGTCCACCCTATGGCCGTGTACTCTATCTCACATACGAGGAAGACCCCAGGCAACATTGGGGTGAGAAAAGGGATGGTGAGCCGGGTCAATTCATAACCAATATAGTCGGGACAGTTCACTCTAGCATCCACCTGGCTCAGGGAAAAACCAGCAAAGGACCATGAGATCATTCATTATGAAGTGATACCCATCTGCGGCCCTGACCGCATGGATCCAACGACCCTAGATTTTCCTACAAGGTAAGATGCTCTCACAATTTCCAGAACATTTCCTTATCTTAGAAAATTCACTATAAATAGCTCCCATGTCCAATAAATCCCCCAAAAATACCCCTACACTCAGAAAAATGTCCTCTACATTACTGGACCCTTATATCAGACATTTGATGAATAAATAATGATGATATTTAATGTAGATGATAATGCTTCTTTTGAGATCATATTATGGGTATAATTAACATATCATCGAAATTAAATCTGATAAAAATATCATTAAACCCTAGTGTAATGTGGAAACCAAATATGAACTCAGTTTGTCTATTATGTCAAAATAATAGGCCATTTCTCATTAAAACCCAATTCCATGTTTGTAACATCATTTTAATTCTAGAAAATAGACCATTTATCAGAAAAATATGAAAATTGTACCAGAACTTTTTAATGACATATAGATCAGACTAGAAATACTAGACACCATGCTAACATCACATTGACCTAGGTTTGACCAAAACCCTAATTTGGACCTAATATATCAAGAATGTATGAACCATGTGTTAATGATGAATAATTGTTATTAATCGGTCATGGACAAAGTTGTAGATGAGCATGGATGTATAAGGAATCTCTGAACTCAGGTACGTGGATATAAGTATAAGACTATTTTTTCTGGATTATTTAATTATGAGTAAATGCTTGCATGTAGTTGTATAATCTTGTTGGATGTATATCTATAAATATTGTCTCTTTTCCGCCTTGAACATCAACAACACTAAGGAAATATAATGGAATGTAGTTATTGATGGTTCATTAATCTCCCTATTAGAGAGGGAAAGTATTAATGATGACTAGCACCTCCCTAATGTTACAAGGTACGTAGGGAGATCCCTAATGGTACAAGGTATGCAGGGATAGGGCCCAATAATATATGTTTGTGCTAAGTCCACCATAGTAATACATGTCCATTGAAATATGATTAATAACTTGGGTTTACCTAATTCTCTTCCTTAAATAATGTTTTCATTTTCTTTCTTCTTCTTCTTTAAGTATTTTAAAAACGCCAGCATAGTATAGTATCTTTGAACTACGTACCAACTTTATGTTGATTCACTGTTTCATGTATGTTTTAGGTTCAGAGATGAGATGGGAAAAAAGATGGGAGTGAGCAGTTGTATAGATTGTACCTATTGTCTATAGATCCTAGTTACCATACATGTTCATAGACTATAGAATTTTCATTCAATATGTAATTGTAAATTGTTTTGTAATAATTCATTTGTAATAAATTACAAGTTGAATGTTAAGAAATGTGATGGTGTATGCCTATGGTTGTATGTTCATGTATGTGCAAATTGCTTCCGCAACGCACTTTGATACAATTATGTAACATTTTCAGATTTGTCCTCTCGGGCCTTCTAAATCTCGATATGGAAGAATCCGAGGATGTTACAGTTGGTATCATAGCATGAACAATAGCTACACATGATAGTTTCTCACCATGAAACATAAAACTAAATTTCACCTTTCACTTGAAACCCTAGAAACTTAGTAAGTTGTTCTATAGGAATAAGTTCTGACTTAGCCTCTAGGTTAGAACCTAGATGTTTGAGAACTAGGTTTATACAAGTGTGTGAGACCCTTTCCATATAGAGCTCAAATGTATGGGGTAGCTACACTAGTCTACACATTGTTCTCACCATTTCACTAGGTTACATGACACTAGAATATCTACTATGTGTGGGACACTCATTTTGCTGATTTGGTTTTGTTTTCCAATCGGCTCGAGCCTCGACAGTTTGCTCTGACGACTTCTTTCTCAGAGAAAAACTATATATATTTTTTGGAAATAGGTAAATATATTGCCAAAAAGAAAGGGTAGCTAAGCTATGCTATACAGCATACAAAAATGTGAGTGTATACAGGGTGTATATCCTACAAAAAACCCTAGTATAACCTAGTTGTGGGATTTAATCCCCTACTTAGGGTATGGTTGGCCATTACAACGTTAGTGATATCTAATTTAACAAAATGGAAGATGTCCTTAGAAGACACACGACCGTGAACCACTATATTGTGGGCTTTCCAAATATTGAAATAGATGTTCGTGCAGCACAGCCCTGTGAACCTCTCCTCCTCTTTATTCTTGGCTTTCCTCCTCGCCAATTCGAGCATATCCATTAAGTTGTCGGAGATCAACTGCCCCCATCCGTTCTTTAACCAAACTAGTGCCCAGACGTAACGAGCCTTCGGGCACGTATGGAAAAGATGATGGTTGGACTCCTCCTCATCACAAAATAGACATTTTGGGTTAACCTGCAACCCCCATTTAGCGAGTATGTCCCTCGTCAGGTGTTTCCCAAGAATTGCCTTATAGCAGGCGACACTCCATTTGGGAATATGGCCTTCCCCCACAACAGATTGAACGAGGGGACCTTTTCACTCATCTCCATTTGGATCCACAGTTTCAGTTGGCTCACCAGTGTAAAGAAACTGTCGCCATCCACACAGTATTGATGCCCAACTGCATTCCACGCCTTAACAATAGCACCCCACACCCATGAGGAATGATGCTGAACTATAATTGTACTCCCATAATGCAATCTCATCCAGCTCGCCCAAATCCCCTCTTTGTCAGTTAGGAATCTATGCAGCCTACGTAGGTTCCCTTCTGCAGCAATGTCTTCGACCTTCTTCAAGTTCAGACCTCCAGCTTTGAAAGATTTAGTCATAGTGTCCCAGGCAATGCCCCTTGCCTTGCCACTCCAAATGAAATTGGTGATGACCCTGGTGATGCTCTCATAGGTTGGATTGGGGAGGACACACATATCACTCCAAAATCTAACCATGGCTTGGATAACCGACCTTGTCAGCATCATTCTCCCTACCATAGACATACAGATGCTCATCCAGCTACCAACCTTTTGTCTACCCCTGTCAAGGTAGTAGGAAAAGTCACCTGAATGACCTATACTCCCTGCAATAGGTACACCCAGATATCTAGCAGGTAGCAGCCCCATCTCCAGACCCATAGCAGATTTGAGTCTACCCCTTCGGGGGTCACAGGATTTGGATAGGTAGATCCGGGACTTGATATCACTAATATACAACCCCATGGATCGCCCAAACTTCAGATTTTGTAGAGCTCATGTCTAGGGCTGGTGATGGCGATTGCCCCCCCAGGCGGATGGTAGCTGGTTCTCTCCAGAGACGGATGTCACTATTCATGGTGCTTGGGTTCGTGCAGTGGCTGGTCCCCTTCTGTCGATAAAGAGCTTGTCCCAGGTGGATCCGAAGACCCCCTTTAGGCGTGAAGGGGACTCGCAAACTTGGACAAAGATGACAGACGTGATCTTGGAGGAAATGGAGGACTACCATAGGCATTCTACCATAGTGCAAATCCTAGGGAAGAAGAGTAACCCCTCTTAGCTCTGGGGTTGGATGATCAGGTTGTGGCGACCGAAGGAGGAGCTAGAGCTCTTCACCTTGGACAGAGTGCTTTACCTAGCTCACTTCTCCAACGCAGCCGACCTTAACAAGGCTATGCTCAGGGGGGCCTGGTTCTTCGATGACCAGCTGGTGCTGGTGTGGAAGTGGACCAGGTCGGAAGACACTAGGCGGGTGACGTTCATCTCGGCCCCGGTCTGGGTGTCTCTACCTGAAGTTGGCTTGCATTGGACACCTCGGGTGATTGCTGTCATTGCGCACGCCATCGGTGAGCTGAGGGCAATTGGGCATAAAGCAAATGGCACTACGATGGGTTGTGCAAGGTTCTGCATTGACATCTCTATTGCCGAGGATCCACTGAAGGATGTGATGGTGGAGCTTCCTAACGGAGAGGAATGGGAGGTGAAGGTGAGATACGAAGCCCTTCCCAATCGTTGCTCTACCTGTTGTGTCTTCGTACAAGAGATAGGGTAGTGCCCAGACGAGAGCCAAGCCACAAACCTCTCACCCCCATTATTCCTGAAGCTCCTAGAGGGAGACCTAGAAGAAGTAAGTCGAAGGTGCCTACAGCTCAAGGAAGGACACTACCTGTAGGCGTTATTCAGATGACTACACCTCTGGCGACTACTCAAGGAGCGTCTGATAGCGGGGTTGATCCCCAGTCGGTAGATGCGGTGGTTGTGCATGACTCAAGGCTTGACTCAACTATAATGGCTGTGGAGGACAAGGATGTTGGACCAACAGCTATAGTGGCCCAGGGCACTCATACGCCCAACCCGACAGTAGAAGCAAGAGGACCAAGAGGCTTAGGGGGTGCAAGCATGGCTAACACATTTTCTACCCTTGAGAACCTGGTAGTGGAAGATGAGGTGGTCGACACCACAGTGAGGAGCAGGAGCCCAAGGGCAACCCACAGCATGAACAAGAAAAAGAAAAATAGGAGCGACTCCGGTGAGGGGAGTAGCTCCAAACATGATTAATCATGTACGTCCTCGCATGGAATGTGTGAGGGGCCTCCTTATCTAAAAATCAAAGGAGACTACGAAAGGTGGTGACCAGCCAACAGGTTACCTTAATGTTCTGTTTTGAGACAAGAATAAGGTGTGCTAATTCTGAACATATTAGCACCTTGTTCCCGGATGGATGGGAATCCCTCTCTAATCTTGAGCTTAGGTATGGTGCCCATATTGTTGTGGGGTGGAATCCAAATGTGTGGGATGTGGAGCTGATCTGTGTGACTGACCAAGCGATCATGATTAGTTGTTGTAATCATGCAGGCATGGTGTTCATTGTGACGGGCATCTACGGCGATAACCTGGAGAGCAAAAGGAAGAGGTTGTGGGAGAATGTCAGATCCACAACTCAAGACGAGGTCCCCTGTCTCATGTGGGGGGACTTCAACAATATTTGAAGATCACAAGAGAAACATGGCGGCCTGCCGGTTCATGATCGAGTGCTGGAGGCGTTTAATAGCGCCATGAATGATGTTGGCCTGGTTGAGATCTTGTCGGTGAGAGGGGGTACTTCCCGGTCGAATAAGCAGGAGGGCCATAGGTGAATAGCCAGCATCTTGGACAGAGGGCTCGTCAATGAGGCTTGGATGAAGGTGTGGACAAATTCCTTTATCAAGTATGGAGATGATCCCCTCAGCGACCACAACTGGATGTGTATGGACTTGGTTAACAATCCAGCCATCATCAAACCATTCCGGTTCTACAACTGGTGGTGTGATAGGGACGAGTTTGAGAAGGTGGCTAGAGAAGCTTGGGATATACAGGTTGAAGGGAATTCGTTGTTCGTGTTGGTCAAGAAGACAGAGAATGCCAAGAGGGGTCTGAAGATCTAGTCCAAAGAAGTCATTAACCTAAAGAACACGGCCATAGCTGCGAGAAGGGAGTATGAAAAAGCTACTATGGAGGCTAGAGGAGCTCCAGAGGACGAGGTTAAGGCCAAGCAATGGTTGCTGGCGGAAACCAAACTGAGCTCAAGGCTGAGGAAGTCCTGATCTGGCAGAGGAGTAGGTTGCAATGGATTAAAGATGGTGACTTGAATACAAAAATGTACCATTCAGCAGTTCGCAAGATGGAAATGTGAGAACAGTGCGTCAACTCATAAATGAGGACACAGAGGTTGTAGACATCAGAGATGATATGGCCCGACACACCATTTCTTTCTTTGAAAAACTATACAATCAAAATGGCCATCAAGAAAGCATTAAAGAGGCCATCTTTTCGAGTGCAAGGGTGACAACTGAAATGAATGACGATTTGTGCAAGGAAGTGACAGAAGAGGAGGTTAAGTGCGTAGTTTTCTCCATTAATCCGGCTAAAGCACCTGGACCAGATGGTATGAACAGCAAGTTCTACCAAGCAATGTGGGAGCACATTAAAGGTGACATTGTGGAAGCCATGAAGTGGTTGCAGCAGGGAGGCAGCAAGGTCCGTGCAGCCAACCACACCTTCATAAAATTGATATCGAAGGTCAAGGGTACAACCTCGATCAATGACTATCGGCCTATTGCCTGTTGTACCACGATCTACAAGATTTGGGCAAAGATCATGGCAAGTAGATTGAAGACGAGGCTACCGAAGATAATTTTGGAAGAACAATGTGCATTCATCAAAGACCGTAGGATAGCAGATTGCATGTTGCTAGCGATTGAGTTCATTACGGGCTTCAACAACAAGCGATTGAATGTGAAAGTGTGCATAAAAAATGATATCACGAAAGCTTATGACCATGTCTGATGGGAAACTCTGTGGAAGATTATGGATGCTATGGGTTTTAATAGGAGATGGGTGGACTTGATCAAATAGTGCATCTCCACCACGTCCTTTTCTATCCTCCTTAATGGGGGTCCGGTGGGATTGGTTAGAGCCTCTAATGGGCTTAGATAGGGAGATCCCCTCTCCCCTCTCATCTTCTCACTCATCATGGAGGGTCTTACTACTATGATCAAGAAAGCTGAAGGCGAGAACCTCATTCGGCCCTTCAAGATTAGAGGTACGAAGGTGAGATCACATCTCATCTTCGTCGATGATGTTATGGTGTTCTCTACAGGGCATGCCAAGAGATTGAATGAGTACAAGAACTATATAATATTTTATTATATATATGTAAATATAAAAATGTGTCCCTCACACTGGAGAGTAGTTAGTGTTCGTGCAACCTAAGTGAAAGGGGGTGACATCAGTCTAGAAGATAGAGTATATCTAGAATAGATGTCTAGAGCCTTATAAGGATATGTGATAGATAGATAATAGAATGATAGATGATATAAGTAAGGATGATCTTATATAAATTCGATCTCTGAGGTCTAAGTCCTCTATAAATATCTAATTTGTATATGAGGTCTGAGTCTAGTTTTGGATAATCTAAGACAAGTCTAGGTGATGAAAGTACCTACTCTTTTCTTACTTAAGATGAGCTAAATTAAGATAAAGTTGAATATGCATGAGCCTCAAGCTATTTTACAAAGGAGAACCTCTAGTGTTAGGACAAGATATGTGGTGAACTCCAGAGAGAGTTAGACCTACAAGGAGAGGGTCATAGGACCTACCCTGAGATATATGTGAAATGATGTGTCCTAAGTTGGGTTACTCCTGAGTAGATGAGTTGAGTCCTTTTGCATGATTCAATCCTATATGTGAGAGTTGGGTAAAAGTTATGGGTAGGTGACTCATAATGAGAAAACAATCCTTTGACTAAGTTAGGTCCTAACTTGAGTGACTTATGTTTGTGAAGCTCATCATTAGCTGTAAGTGAGGTGATATATGAAATGCTAGTTCTTTGAGTACAAAATGTTTTATGCATAAGACACTCAACAATACATGTTGCTCTTTCTTCTCTTTCTCTATATATGATGTTAAAAACCTCACTTGAGCTATTTGGATGATTATGTATGAAGTGTCATTCATGTAAGCTTGACCTATTATATATTCCCTTCCTATATTATACATGCAATATCCAAGTTTTAAAACATGATAAGATTGATTTAGTATATTCTCTTTCCTTTCATATCATACATGAAATATATTGGTTTTAAATCATTAGTTTGAAATAAAGATATGTTTGCATCATATATGAGATGATCACAAATTATAGTTCTTAATCTCAAATGTCTGATTATAAGCTTCTAGTTTAATGATAACTCTCACACAATAGGGTGAAACCTTAATATTTGAGCATGTTAAGTAAGCCCTTCACAAGTAACGAACTCCTATATTAAAGATGAAGATAAACCCCTTCTCTAATGAATATATAGTATGATGTTTATCATCAATCACAATGATGATGTTAAGTGTGGAAATTCGTTACTAAAAGACATGAAATCTTAATATCACCTTACATGGGTGAGTAGGGTGAAAGATGAAACTCTGGTAACACCTTCCTAAATTCACATGTATGTATATAAAAAAAACATAACTCTTAGGGGAATAAAGGATTTGAATAACAAAATAAAAGAAGGTCAAGTTGTGATTGAGTATTTAAGTGATGCTTATTTTCCCATATAAAAAAATGATGCTTCAATCCATATAAGGTTAGGTGTGTACACCCTTGATGATCTACAATCCTAAGATGAAAACCTAGGGTATACCCATTAGTATGATAGCCTTGGCACCATAAGTGGTGGCCTAGATGTAAAAAAAATTTCTCCTTGCTATCAATGGGAATATAAGCTTAGTTGAATTTCAAGGACAAAATTCCATTTAAGGTGGGGTGAATGTGATGACCCCAATTTTAGGGTTTTGATACCCAATATGATACTTGTGGACTAAGAGTGTACTTTAGGTGGTTGAACGCAGTTGAGGAATCAATCTATTTTGGAATCATCTTTACTATAAATATTGTGGTTAGATTTGTGATTAGTGATTTTGATATTGAATTTAGTTCAACTATGATATGTATAGATTTTTATTAGTCACTTGGGTACCTATCAGGTCAAGAGGTCCATTTAGTAGTCATAACAAACTCAAGTGGCAAATTGATTAGCCTTGAGGTATTTTAGAATCATAACATGTGTTGTTGGACTTGTTGAACCAAGATTTGATGATTGCCTAATTTGAATTCAAGGCTTATATACTTATTCATGAGGTTATCTAAGGAATTAAGTTAGATGACCAAATGTTGTAAGCATGAGTTAAACCTTGGAAATACAAGGATTCGTGTGATGAGGAACACGTGGATTAAAATTCCATCCAAATTGGGGCTTCCTATTAGGAAATATAAGAGTTTGAGTTATGAAAGATTATGAGCAAATGAGTATCTTGAGACTTGGCCATATACCACTCAAACGAAGTCCAAAATGACATATTATTATATGTGTCACACAGCCCATTCATTCGTAATGCTTTGGTCATGCTCACAATCCTGACTGTCCACACAGACCCAGGACCAAGTCATCTCTAACCTCCGCATATGGAGGAACAGAACACAGCTGAGGTGTCCTCTAGATCTGATGAAGGTGGAGCGGTATAAGTGAATTCGTTGTCAAACCCACCAACTACACAACACTCAGAGAAGATTGAACTTCACTTGGCACTGGGGTCCCACATCACAGAGAGAACAAACTGCCTTCTACTAGGTGTTCTCCTCCGTAGGTTGTAGTCTAGATAGAGGAAGATGACAATCTCAGGGAGGATCCTAGCTTGTTCTGCCCACCTGCCAACACCATTTCCATGTTCTGGAGGAGGCTTCCTCCTTAAGGCCTCGCACCCCAGAATTGGCCACCTACTCTGCCGCGACCTCCATCCTAGAGTACACCAATGAGAAAGAATCGCCTCCCATGCCATGAAAGCTCACTGGAGGATCTCATTGCGGCGGCTAGAACCAGACGAGATAGCATGGGTCTCCAGGGACCAATCACTGGAACTCATCCCCATAGACCTCAGGCTATAGCCCCGATCTACCACCTCCCGTCTTCTTCCCCTTTACAGTGGATTGGAGATCATGAGGAGCTGCATCGCTAGGGCTAGCCACCTAACCCAGATCTCGATCTAGCGACATGATTGGTCAGAATCATGTAGAGGGCCTATCCAAGCTGTGAGGAACCATCATTGGTCGACACGTATGTCTGTTTCTATCAGGATTCCTTGTTTCTTCCTTCCTATGCAGCGGCACCCTACTCTGGAGTGACTCCCATGCGTGATGGAGAACGCCTGCGAGAGGAGAAAGGGGGAGCCATGCCCACCTTTGATATCCACGGTCACCAAATCAACAAAGAGAAACCTTGGAGCTTGTCAGAGTTCCACCCTACGGTCGTGTTCTCTATCTCGCATGTGAGGAAGACCCCAGGCGACGTTGGGGCGAGAAAAGGGATGGCGAGTGAGGTCAATTCACAACCAATATAGTCGGGATGGTTCACTCTAGCAGTTTCATGGATCAGGGAAAAATCAACAAAGGACCATGAGACCCTTGAATATGAAGTGGCGTCCATCTGCGGCCCTGACCACATGGATCCAACAACCCTAGATTTTCCTACAAGGTAAGATTCTCTCACAATTTCCCGAACATTTCCTTATCTTATAAAATGCACTACAAATAGCTCCCCTATCCAATAAATCCCACAAAAATACCCCTACATTCAGAAAAATGTCCTCTACATTACTGGACCCTTATATCAGACCTTTGATGAACAAATAATGATGATATTTAATGTAGATGATAATGCTTCGTTTTGAGATCATATTATTGATATAATTAGCATATCATGGAAATTAAATTTGAGAAAAATATTACTGAACCCTTATATAATGTGGAAACCAAATATGAACTCAGATTTGTCTATTATGTCAAAATAATAGGCTATTTCTCATTAAAACCCAATTCCATGTTTGTAACATCATTTTAATTCTAGAAAATAGACCAGTTATCAGAAAAATATGAAAATTGTACCAGAACTTTTTAATGGCATATAGATCAGACTAAAAATACTAGACACCATCCTAACATCACATTGACCTAGGTTTGACCAAAACCCTAATTTGGACCTAATATATCAAGAATGTATGAACCATGTGTTAATGATGAATAATTGTTATTAATCAGGTCATGGACAAAGTTGTAGATGATAATGGTTGTATAAGGAATCTTTGAACTTAGGTACATGGATATAAGTATAAGATTAGTTTTGTTGTATGATTTAATTATGAGTAAATGTTTGCATGTAGTTGTATAATCTTGTTGGATGTATATCTCTAAATATTGTCCCTTTTCTGCCTTGAACATCAAGAACACTAAGGAAATATAATGGAATGTATTTACTGATGGTTCATTAATCTCCCTATATAGAGGGAAAGTATTGATGATGACTAGCACCTCCCTAATGGTACAAGGTACACAGGGAGATCGCTAATGGTACAAGGTATGTGGGGATAGGGCCCAATAATATATGTTTGTCCTAAGTCCACCATAGTAATACATGTCCATTGAAATATGATTAATAACTTGGGTTTACCTGATTCTCCTCCTTAAATAATGTTTTCATTTTCTTTCTTATTCTTCTTCAAGTATTTTAAATATGCCAGCATAGTATAGTATCTTTGAACCACGTACCAACTTTATGTTGATTCATTGTTTCACGTATGTTTAAGATGGGGAAAAAAGATGGGAGTGAGCAGTTATACAGGTTGTACCTATTGTGTGTAGATCATAGTTAGCATACATGTTCATAGACTATAGAATTTTCATTCAATATGTAATTGTAAATCGTTTTGTAATAATTCATTTGTAATAAATTACATATTGAATGTTAAGAAATGTCATGGTGTATGTCTATGGTTGTATGTTCATGTATGCGCAAATTGCTTCCGTAACGCACTTTGATAGAATTGCGTAACATTTTCATATTTGTCCTCTCGGGCCTTCTAAGTCTCAAGACAGAAGAATCTGGGGATGTTACAACAACATTCAAGTGGATCTCATACCATTTGACATGCATGGGTTTGATGTAATCCTTAGAAAGGACACCTTGGAGAAGTATAGAGTGGTCTTGGTATATAGTACCAAGCATACGACATTTGTAGATGGTGGTAAGATGTAGATCTTCTAAGGAGACAGGAAGATTCTTTCGACATGTTTGGTATCGGCACTGGTGACAGGGAAGCTATTGAGATAGGGTTGTGAGGCATTCTTAGTACATGTGTTGGATACTGAGGTGAGGAGTCCTAGTATTCAGGAGGTACCAGTTGTTAGTGTGTTTGAGGATGTGTTTCTTGAGGAGTTTCCAGGTGTTCCCCCACCCCGAGAGATTGATTTTGAGATCAATTTGGTTCCCCACATGAAACCAATAGCCCAGACATGGTGCAGGATGGCTCCAATAGAAATGGTAGATTTGAAGAGATAGTTGCAAGAGTTGCTTGACAAGGGTTTCATCAGGCTGAGTATGTCACCATGGGATGCTCCAGTGTTGTTTGTGAAGAATAAATACGGGTCCATGAGGTTGTGTATAGATTGTAGGTTGTTTAATAAGGTGACGATAAATAACAAGTATCCCTTTCCAAGGTTAGATGACTTGTTTGATCAGTTGTGTGGTGCAAAAATGTTCTCAAAGATAGACCTGAGGTCAGGATATCACTAGCTGAGCATCAAGGAGGATGACATACTTAAGTCAAATTTTAGGATGAGGTATGGCCACTACAAGTTTGTGGTTATGCCATTCGGACTGGCCAATGCACTGACAACATTCATGGACTTGATGAACAGAGTGTTCAGACCATTTTTTGATCAGTTTTTGGTTGACTTCATAGATGACATATTGATATACATTCGTGACATTCAATAGTATGAACAACATCTTCATCAGGCATTGACCTTACTGAGGCAGCGTCATCTTTATGCCAAGTTCAGTAAGTGTGAGTTCTGGTTAAAGGAGGTAGCTTTTTTGGGACATGTTATATCTGTTGAAGGAGTTTGTGTGGATCCCAAGAAGGTTGAGTTAGTGATGGAGTGGGAGTAGCCAAAGACACTGATAAAAGTACACAACTTTCTCAGTTTAGCATGCTATTATAGGAGGTTCATCAAGGAATTTAGTGCTATTGCTTTGCCCCTAACAAAGTTGACAAGGAAGGACGTGTCATTCGTCTAGGATGACAATTTTCAGTGTTCTTTTTAGACATTGAAGGAGAAGCTGACAAGTGCACCGGTTCTGGTCTTATCTGAGCAAGGAAAAGAATACATAGTCTTCAATGATGCATCCAGGAATGACTTTGGTTGTGTGCTAATGCAGGACAAGCAAGTGGGTTCTTTTGCTTCCTGATAGCTTAAGAAACATGAGGAGAATTACCTAAACCATGACCTGGAGTTATCTATTGTAGTCCATGCCTTGAAGATCTGGAGGCACTACTTTTATGGCAAGAAGTGTTAGATCTTCACGGATCACAAGAACCTAAAGTACATCTTTTCACAACAGGAATTGAATATGAGGTAGTGGCACTGGATGGAGTTAATCAAGGATTACGATTGCACAATTGATTATCATCCAGGGAAGGTGAATGATGTGGTAGATGCATTGAGCAGGAAGTCTTCATCTTTGCCTATGGATAAATCCCAGTTGAGTTCTTTGGTGTGCCACAAGCAAGACATGTTGATCTCCCTATGTTTGATGAATGTTAGGCTAGAAGTTTACTTGCTAGCAGGATTGTTAGCATAGTTACATGTGAATCCCACACTGAGATAGTAGATTAGAGAGGCAAAACCAGTTGATGCCATGATACAACCAATTAGATCAGAGTTTGGCAATGATAAGTGTGATAGCTTCCACGAGTTAGATGATGGGACAGTTTGTTACCATGGTAGAGTAGTATTTCTTGAAGTTGATGATCTAAGAAACATGATTTTAGAAGAGGCTCACTCATCCATGTATGTTATGCACCCAGGTAGCACCAAGATGTATCATTATCTGAAGGATATTTATTGGTGGCTTGGATTGAAGAAGGATGTGGCCGAGTTTGTTGTGAGATGTGATGTGTGTTAGTAGGTTAAAGTTGAGCATTAGAAGCCTGCAGGGACGTTGCAACCATTGCCTATACCACAGTGGAAATGGGATCATGTGACTATTGACTTTGTGGTTGGTCTGCCTAGGACAGCTAAAGGTCATGA
Organism: Alisma plantago-aquatica; assembly: GCA_963693085.1. Classification (NCBI taxonomy): domain Eukaryota; kingdom Viridiplantae; phylum Streptophyta; class Magnoliopsida; order Alismatales; family Alismataceae; genus Alisma; species Alisma plantago-aquatica. The sequence goes on along the minus strand of OY856410.1, from coordinate 221,295,916 downwards.
TTCCATCTAGGTGATCGTTGATAGGTTGACCAAGCCAGCACGTTATCTTCCTGTGAAGATGACGTATACATTTGAGAAGCTTGCCTAGATTTATGTTGATGATATAGTGTGTTTGAATGGTGTTCCAAAAACTATCGTGACTGATAGAGGTCCTCATTTCACAAGTCACTTTTGGGAGTGACTGCACACCACTTTGGGTACGCAGTTGAGGTTCAACTCTGCCTTTCACCCACAAATAGATGTTCAGTCTGAGAGGACCATTCAGACCAAGGATCTGTTGAGATCTTGTGTTTTCAATTTATGGACAGTTGGGACATACACCTCAGTTTAATAGAGTTTGTCTACAATAATAGTTATCAGTGAAGCATCGACATGGCACCATATGAGGCATTATATGGGAGGCGTTGCAGTTCTCTATTGTGTTGGTATGAGACAGGAGAATAACAGCTTCTTGGTCCTGAGCTTGTGCACCAAATGATAGAAAAGATCAAAGTGATTGATAACACCCATTTTGTGGTTGTTAAAGCCTATATTTTGTTATTCAAATTACCTCCTATATTTCTTTCCGCTCTGTTTTATCTTATTATTTGTATAGAAATAACCCACACTACGCTCCTAACATCATTTCCTATCTTTTGTAGAGTTTCCTTCATTTTTCCACTCAAAGAACGCTAAATGGGCCCATCTCGGCCCATCTACAGCAAGCCAGCTGCCCCGACCCTTCTTATGGTGCGCGACACACCCCCTTACCCATCGTGGTAACTTCCTGATACGGTGGCTACCCGAAACGGGTGTGTCGCGCAAAGAGGAGTTCTGATGAGCGATACGCTACTTACCTGATACGGAGTCTTACCCGCCATGATCTGTCGGCCTGACGGAGTCTATCGAGCGAGAAAGCCACCCGTCAGTATGGCAACCCGACAAAGCCTTTATCCGACACAACCTAGCATGACTCGCTCGCAACCCAACATATGATGGTCCCCGCCAACCCATGATGGGTAATGGACGTATCAGCCCTCTCCCCAAAGCTAGGTGGGAAAAGCAGACAGAGGACACTTGGCCCAACCAGAACCGCAACCCCTACCAGCTACTGCCTATAAATAGCAGCTACATGACTTTGATGGGATGGGTCGGAACCCAACGAGAGTTAACTTTGGAAACGGAGCTAGTGCGTCGAGTTCCCAGGCGTACCAGGTGACACTAGGTGACCACACCCCCAACCCGATAGGGGCGGGAGGAGTTCACTTAGAACCCATCCCGGTAGCCGCAGCAGCACGATGCGACCAAGAAGGCCAGTTCAGTGTGTCGGGTCCCATGATGGGCCTCAACCCCAGACGGCTCGCCCCTCTACACCTGATACAAGGAACCCGAGAGCCTAAGTGTTCCCTAACCAGACATGATATTGAACCCGATATGGACACACCGCCAAGGCGTGTCACCCGACAGGGTTGGCATCCCCACATGACTGTATCGGGTAGGGAGTCCCTCCCGATGCACCCTAGCCATCGCGGCTCAAAACCCGACACGGGCGTACCAGGCAGAGCTCCCGCCTAGTATTGGGTTAGGGGAACTTTAGGGGTCCGCTGCTATATATTGACCTCCTAAATCAAGGAGACTGATACTTATCTTTCCCTTTTTACTGCATTTTATTTTCATTTCCCTATGCATTGTAACTAAACCTTTTACTCTCTTTGAGCATATTGGAATCTATGGAGTTTATCTCATATTGTTCTGTGTATGGCTCCTTTTTGTCGGATGATTTCTTTATAGCATCTGAACTCTAGTCTCTTCTTTTGGATCACATTTTTTACTAGCTATCGAATCGTGTTTCTCGTTTCGACACCCTTGAGAGGGGGTTGTTGCAACTCTACAGTTTGGTCTAATCTGGGTGTACTTGAGTACCCAGGATTAGGGCTGTTTCGGTTTAGCTTACCACACTAATCTATGACCACTACCCTTGAGAGAGGGAGTTGGTACATGGTTAGAGGCACCCTCTTTGAGAGAAGAGAATGTGGGATGTTTTCCGATGTTTCTTGTTATGCCTAAGTTTTCTTCCTTCATGCCTTACCTTGATGACAGTCTTATTCTCCTGGCTTTTGATATACAAAACCCCTATAAAAAATTGCTTAACCCTAAAATCATAATCTTTCTAGTAGCTCCAGTTGGAGATAGCCTTTTAGTTTGATTTCCTTGTGGTTCTTTCTTATTGCAACCAACCCTATCCTTTTACCCATTTGATGTGCTTAGACAAGTGAAACTCAAGTTCTAAAATGTCGTTCTTCCTATCCCTACATTTGACCCTGAACAACTGCGACCATGTGCTAGTTGTAGGTGTCTCAGGCATTCGGGTATTATAAATTATAAAAGTCTGATGAATTAGACATGTCTCCACTCTCTAGACCCGCGTCTGAGTCTGATCCACTTTTTGGCGCCATTGTCGGGGATAGGCAATGAAAACCGTTCTACGAACTTGAGTTTTGCTTGCACTATGCCAAAATTCTTGTACATATGCATATAACACTACAAATATCTACTGCACATAATATTTACTACACATAATATTTATGCAACACACTGATACCTTTTACATTTTTCTTCCTTTCCAGGTACTTTTCTTCCTTTCACTAGGTCATCCTTGCCTTTAGCAAGTAATGGCTGATCAACCTCCCGAAGCCCGCTCCCTGTGCTCATTTATCCAAGTACGGGCAAATGAGGAAAGGAATCTCGTTGTTACGCAACCCCTCAATGTCACCAACTTCGAGCTGAAAACTTCTTTCCTTCAGCTCCTCCAGCACAATAGGTTTGGTGGGAACACTCCCGATGAGAACCCGTACAACCATCTAATGACATTAAAGAGACGTGAAACACCTTCAAGATCAATAGAGTCTCATTGACGCATATCTACATCTAGTGCTTCTCGTTCTCTCTGAGGGATAAGGCACTGGAATGGTACACCAGTCTCCAAGATGGAAGCCACCCCGACTGGGAGCATCTTGCTAATGCTTTTATTTCCAAGTTCTTTCCTATTGAGATGACAATTAAATGCCAGAACAAGATTACGAGGTATTCTCATAAGCCATCAGAAAATCTTCATGAAAATTGGGAGAGATTTATGAGTTATTAGCGTGAATGTCCTCATCATGGTTTTTCTGAACCCAAGCAGATCATCACATTTAACAATGGGGTGTGTCCCGCAGAGAGGAAGTCCTTGAACGCTACAGCTGGCGGTGACATCTTGGGACTCAGTGCTCAAAGGGCCAGGGAAATCATTGAAAACATGGCCACGAATCAACAAGATGGCAATTACGACCGGGAATCCACTAACCACATCACTCCAGGTAAATCTAAGGCTATGGAGGCCCTCGCAGCCAAGCTTGACAAGATAGTGACAGATGTCCAGACCCTCAAGGAGCAAGGATACAAAAGGAAAGTTGGACAAGAAGTTGTGTAACCTGTGGAGAGACAGACCACCTGTCTGACTTCTGCCCACACACGGCACCCCAAGAAGATTTTAATGAAATAAGTACAAAAAATGTGAGTTACGTCCAGTACCGAAGACCTGACCATCCCGGTTTCTCTTATGGGAACACCAGTGCTATTGAGAACTCCCACCAGCTGGTGGGTGAAAAACCCTCTGGAGGACCGTCAAATCAGCAATGCCAAATAGGGTTCCCGCAGCAGTGGACTTTCCAGCCAAATCAGCATCAGAGACCGTCTATGATGACAAAGTTGATGTCTTTTGAAAAAAGGCAAAATGAACTGAATGAGAAGATGCAAAAAAGTTCAGTGGATGGTGCGGCGATGTTGAAGCTGATGCAGCAGTAGATGGGGGCTTTTCATCCCAGATGGGAGAGCTCTAGCAACATCATAAGCAGATCGATCAGTAGCTGGCTAGTCTCTCCCAAACTATCAACCACCAGGTCAGGAACGATAATTTTGCCAGCAATTGAGAAGTCGGTAGCATCACCAACAAGCCTGCCGAAGAAGTCAACCCAGAGAAAGAGTAATAAGTTCCGCTAAAGTCAGAGAAAGTAACTAAAGACAAGGTCAACGACGTCTCCTTTGAAGAGCATCCAGACAAGTATGCACTCCACGTACCTTTCCCCCATAAGCTGGTTAAAGCCCAGCTGAAGAAGAGATATGAGAAATTTCTGGCCGCGATAAAGAAACTACACCTTGGCATCCCTTTTTTGGACGCCATCGAAGAGATGCCAACCTACGCAAAGTTTTTGAAGGATCTAATATCTAGGAAGAAGAAAGGTGAGGATGTAGAGATAGTGAAACTGGCACAGATGTCCAGCTCCTACATCGCTGCAACTATGCCATCCAAGAAGAGATATCCTGGGGCCTTTGTGATCCCCTTTCATGTGGGAGATGATATAACCCGCAAAGGTCTGGCCGGCTTGGGGGCGAGCATCAGTCTAATGCCTTTGTCCTTTGCTAAAAGGATTGGGCTCACCGACATGGTGAGCACCAATATGAGAATCCAGTTAGCCAATCATACCTTTACCAGGTCGGTCACAGTTGTCGAGGACCTGCCTGTTTGAGTAGGAAATTTCTTTATTCCTTGTGATATAGTTCTGATCGACACCATAGAAGACCCCAACAGCCCCATCATCTTCGGGTGACCTTTCTTAGCTACCGGTCAGGCCCTCATCGACGTAGAGGCAGGTATGATTACAATATGGGCTGGAAGAGACCACATCGACTTCAACATCTGGGATTGTATGAAGGCCCCCGCGTTATTTGAATCTTCTTATTTTGTTGAAAGCTACCAGTAGCTATGCGATGAAGTACAGAAGGAGAAGGCCATGGTAGACCCGCTTATGCATGCCTTATCTGGAGAAGCATAAGAGGTCGAAGACCCGGAGGTCGAAGAGTTACTAGCTCTTCTAGATGTTGAAGGTTCTACCAAAGATGATGACCCTGTGGAGACAGTCATGTATGCTACTCTCTGAAAAGACCCAGCTAGTGAACAAGAAAAAGAAATTCCACCAGAACTGAAGGTTTTTCCAAGAGGCCTGGAATACCATTTTTTAGATGAAGGGTGGATGAATGCGGTAATAATCAACTTAGAGTTGACCGATAGTTAAAAAGATCAGTTGCTTGAAGAGTTAAGGCTGAGGAGCAAAGCCTTGGGGTACTCAATCAGAGACCTGAGGGGTATAAGTCCCTCTGTGTGCATGCATAGGATCCATCTGGAGGAAGACTCCTGGCCCTATGCCCAGCTGCAGAGAAAGTTAATTGAAAAGCTTTGAGAAGTTGTCAGTAGGGAAGTGGTAAAGCTTCGGGACACTGGTATTATCTATGCTACTACCGATAGTATGTGGGTAAGCCCAATCCAAGTGGTTCCAAAGAAGGGAGGTATGTCGTTGGTCAAGGGAGATGACGGAGTCGAGATCGCCACTAAGATGGTTATCGGCTGGCGGATTTGTATTGATTATCGTAAGCTCAATGCCGCCACCCGCAAGGATCATTTCCCCCTTTCGTTCATTGATCAGATGTTGGAGTGCCTGGCCCATCATTCCTACTTCTATTATTTGGATGGATAGTCAGGTTTCTACCAGATCCCCATACACCCTGATGACCAAGAGAAGACCACCTTCAGTTGCATATATGGAACTTTTTCCTTTAGGAGGATGCCCTTTGGGCTTTGTAATGCACCTGCTACCTCCTAGAGGTGTACGAATGCAATTTTTGTTGATCTCCTCGAAGACAAAATAGAAGTGTTTATGGATGATTTCAGCATGTACAATAGCTCCTTTGATGACTGCCTGAACAACCTATCGCTTGTGATGAGAAGTTATGAAGAGTAAATCATAACTCTGAATTGGGATAAATGTCATTTCATGGTTTGAGAGGGCATAGTTATGGGGTACAAGGTGTCCAACAGAGGTACTGAGGTCGATCTGTCCAAAGTCGAGGCGATTGCTAAGCTACCTCCTCCCACAACTATTACAGGTATCTACAGTTTCTTGGGTCACGTCGGCTATTACCGACGATTTATTAAAGATTTCTTGAGGATAGTGAAACCTATTTCCAACCTCTTGGTGAAAGATGTGAAGTTTGACTTCACAGATGAATGCATGGAGGCGTTCTCCATGATGAAAGATGCCTTAGTATCTGCACCTACTCTCCAGTCTCCCGACTGGAATCTCCCGTTTGAGCTTATGTGTGATGCTAGTAACTTTTCCATTGGTGCGTTTCTAGGCCAAAAGAAGGAAAAGAAGCACCACGTCATTTTCTACGCAAGTAAGACCTTGGATGAAGCTCAGTTGAATTACACAATTACTGAAAAGGAGATGTTAGCTATTGTGTATGCTTTCGACAAGATCAGGTCCTACCTTGTGGGTTCCAAGGTAATAGTGCATACCGACCACGATGTTATCAAGTACCTAATGCAGAAAAAGGATGCTAAGCCCAGGCTACTACACTGGGCGTTGTTGCTATAGGAATTTGATCACGAGATAAAAGATAAGAAAGGTTCAGAAAATGTGGTCGTCGACCACCTCTTGAGGATTCAGGTGGAAGATCGCCACCCACTGCCTATCAATGAAAGTTATCCTGATGAATCCATATATGCTGCCTAGACAACCAACCCAGAGGGGCTGTGGTATGCAGATTTCTGCAACTACCTAGCTTGTAAACAACTTCCCCCAGACATGTCTTATAATCAGAAGAAGAAATTCTTCTCTGATTTAAACAATTACTACTGGGACAAACCATTATTATTTAGACGTTGCGCTGATGGGTTATATAGAAGATGTATACCTGAGGAGGAAGCCCCCAAAATTCTGTTTGAGTGTCACTCCTCTCCATATGGGGGACACCTGGGAGGCGAGAGGACTACTGTTAAGATCCTCCAGTCAGGTTTTTACTGGCCAACTCTGTTCAAGGATGTGCACGCTTATGTGAAGTCCTGTAATGAATGTCAACAAACTGGAAACATCTCTCGCCAAAATGAGATGCCACTTTCAGATTGGATCGAGGTTGAGATCTTTGATGTTTTGGGTATAGATTATATGGGGCCCTTCCCTTCTTCCTATGGTTTTAAATATATCCTGGTTGCGGTTGATTACATCTCTAAGTGGGTTGAAGTAGTGCATGCCATTACGTGCGATGCTAAAGCAGTAATAAAGCTTTTTACTAAGATTATCTTTCTAAGGTTCGGAGTACCGAGAACCATTATTAGTGATGGTGGTTCTCACTTTGTTGAGAAACAGTTTGAATCTCTCTTGCGAAAGTACGACATACGTCACAAGGTCACAACATCATACCACCCATAGACATCCGGAAAGGTCGAGGTCTCTAATCGGCAAATCAAGTAGATTTTAGAAAAGACAGTTGGAAAGTCCCGCAGGGACTGGTCGGCTAAACTAGATGATGCTCTTTGGGCATACAGAATAGCTTTTAAGATGTCTTTGGGTACCACACCCTACCGCTTGATTTATGGGAAAGCATGCCACCTTCCTTTAGAGCTGGAGCACAAAGCGTTCTAGGCAATCAAACGCCTCAACATGGACCCGACACTAGATAGAATGAAAAGATTTCTTCAGCTTCAGGAGCTTGAAGAATTGAGACTCCATGCTTATGAAAATGCAAGGATCTACAAGCTAAGGGCCAAAATATGGTATGACGCCCACTTGAGGAAGAAGGATGTCAATGAAGGTGGCAAGGTTTTATTATTTAAATCTTCTATCTGCCTCTTTCCAGGAAATCTGCAAACCCAATGGTTCACGCCTTTCATCGTCGCAAAGATCTATCTGTCTGGAATGATGGAGCTCTACAACAAAGAAGATCCAGCAAAAGTTTTTCCAGTAAATAGACATAGAGTAAAAAGGTTTTATGAAGACGAAGCATTTGTCTGAAGATCAGAGATGCCCCTGTAGGACATTGAAGCTACAACTGCCAAGGCAGCGTAGAAGGATTTGAAGCTCTCGAGCTCATGACACAAACCACATCACTCTTCAGGAGGCAGCCCGAATCTTTACTTTTCTAGAATAGGATGTTATTTCCTTTCTTGCAAATAAAACATTACAAACATTATCATTGTAATAAGGCCTGAGTCAGTGTACGTGCCACATACACAGACTCACTTGTTTTGTGGGCCACCAACTCAATTTTATTTAGTCTTGGTGAGTAATACTATCTGAGGCTGAAAGTTTACTCTTGAGCCAATGATGTTTTACCCATCAATTGCCTTCTGATTTTAGTTTTCCTATCTTTGTTTTGCTTTAGCCTTAGTTTTGTTGCATATTGGGCACGCATGTTGTGGCCCTTATTTTCCTCCTTCTCTGCATGACAAGCTTTGAAAAAAAATTGTATAGCCTAGCTCGTTCTCATTTATCGGGCGACACCCTCATCCCTTTTAAGGGGTGTATCAGGCATGGAATGTGCATGCTTTAGCGCACGAATAAAGAAGGCATATCAGGCAAAAAGGAGAAACAAGGAGGAGCATGTCAACCGATACTAAGTCGTCGCACGACATGCACTAAGTGTGCCCATGAAGGCAAATCGCTTCCCAATGTGGTGAATTAGACTGATTTTACCATGTTATGGAAAACGATGCACCTTATCACGCGACGCGTGTCTTGGTTTTACCCATTTTACCCCGCTCACCACGGCTATATATAGTAACTTCTAATTAACCATGTCGGGCACAAAATTTACTTTTCACCTACTCCTGTATCGTGCATCCTTGTGCTTACTCTAGCTCTCATGTCAGCCATCCTCTTCCCGATACTCGTGTTGCGCATCAACCATCCCGCCTGATATAGGTATAAACCCAATACACTTATCGCCCACCTATATCGCACGGACCGTGTTGGTCAGACTTTGCATCACGTGATACCATTTCATAAGAAACCCGTGTCGAGCAGAGGCCTTCACTTTGTATCGTTCTTCATTTATCGCGTGATAGGTTTTTCTTCACCGCTTTAATTGATGTATCGGTCTTTTGCCTCTATCGCGCGACGTGCGTGTCGCGCGATATATATGCCCAAGCGACGCGACCTTGAGAACCCGTGTCGGGCAATATGCACATGTTCGTGACGGGTAACCCTTATCACTCGGTCTATTTTACGAAGGGTTTGGGTTGTATCAGGCGATACGAGTTGTTGCCCGACACGATGGTGTATCACACAGGCTTTTATCGGACACACGTGTCAGGTAGGATGCGTTTTCAGCAACTTGATATCGGTTTGCCCTATCGGCCAGACCTTGTATCGAGCGACAAGATGCATTTACCTCTGCCTGATACCAACCTACTTGTTTTTATGGGCTCTACCCCGATATCAATTTTTCGATGTCACCTAAACTTGTATTGGGTGACACGATTGTCTTGGTCTGCCGCCCAATATCGGGCAAGGTGATCTAATTGGTAAACTTATCACTTACCCCACACTTGTTTAAAAATTGCATAAATGGCCCTCACCAAGCATACCGTGGTCCAGGTCGACGAGCAAGGCCAGAGGATCAATCCCGAGGCCGAACCCGAAGCCACCATAACCTGGAAGAAGTGCCTGAACCCCGATATAGCGGGGCCATATGAGGTCGAGAAGCGGCCCAGGATAGAAGAGCCAGCTCCAGCAATGACCTCAATAGCGGCGGCCGGACCAGAGCCTTTGGATCATTCACTAGGCCGGTTCACGCCAAGAGATAAAGAGCATAGACAGTGGTACACATAGTTGGCAGCCAAAGTCTACCAACCAACCTGCTTCTACCACCAGTCGTCCTTCCATCAAATAGGCATTTTCAACAGGCTCGAGAACATCCTAAAAGTTGTTGGGCTAAGGAATCTATGCTTCAGCTACACCGCTTCATACACTAAACTCCTGAGTGAGTTCATGTCGTCCCTCCTTCGGGTCAAGAATATCCCAGAAGAAGCCAAAAGATTCGGCAGACTGGACAGATTGAAGGGGTTCCCGTATAATGAAGATCATGATATCTCTAAGAGATTGCTCAATGAGATCTTCTCCTCTAGTGAAGCAGAAAGGGAGCTTCTAAACAACGGGGTCAGAATCACTGAGGGTGACGGGTTCAACCCAGTCATGCTCTGGAGGAAGCTAACCGGCGAGTCTTCATTCAAGCCGGGAAGCAAGGTGGTGGTGGTGCACTCCTACTTCTAGAGAATAATGCACGAGATCGTGGTGTGCCTACTCTTTAGTAAGTACAAAACAAGCAACTTGTACACTGAAGAGATCCACCACATGTGGTATATGATGGAGGGGAGTACGATCAACTTGGAGTGATTCCTGCTCAACAGGCTACATCCATTGAAGGACACCACCAAGGACTACAATATGGGAGGGCTTGTCAATATGATCGCGGTAGGGTTAGGATACCCAAAGGAGCCGCGTAGCCTGTCGAGGATGAGAGGTGACAACAGGATTGACATAAAGTTCCTAACAAGGGCAAACATCATCAAAAAGGAGGGTCACTGCTATTTCTATAGGTTTGCAAGGATGTAGACCCTCATGCCCCTCCCTCTCTGCACCAACTACAATGCAGAGAAGTTGGTCTTCACCACAGAAAAAATTGAAGTTGTGGTAGTCGAAGCAGCTTACGCCGCCACCACAAGGGTACAAGAAAGGGTGGCCGCTACAGGAAGGCCAATCCCTCTCGACACTCGACAGGATAAATTGTCTGCGATTGTCACCCCCACCAAGTTGTCCACCGCCACTACGCAACTAACGGTAGCCGCCCCCAAAGCTGTTATTGCTGCTCCCGAACCAGCCACGGCCGCCACAAAAACAACCGTCATGGCTTCTGAGGAAACAACAATGATTGTTGGAGTCGTCGACACCACCAGGGTAGAAACAATGATGATAGCCCTCGAGGACACTACTGCAGAAGAGATAGCCGCAGCTCCTAAAGCTTCAGCCACACCTATGATGGAAGAAGCAGTGGTGCATCTGAACGCCAGTGACGATGTGTTCACTGAGCTCTTGGAGGTGGAGCTCAGAGCTGTGCAACCGACACCGACACCGGTGATCACTATAGAGGAGGACACTGAGAATCAAATGATAAATCAACATCCGTCCTCTCTGTGCCCATCTCCACCACCCCAAGCTGACGAGGAGGAGGCAATCACAAAGGTGCCAACGCCTCACCCTGAAGACATGCCCTCGTGGATGGTTCAGATGGACTCGGCCCCTATTGATGACGCACATTCCTCAGGTCGAGCTTCACATGCAGGGAGCACTGCTCCAAGCCGAAGTCGATCAACTATAGCTCCCTCATCGTTAGGGTAGATTTTTGACTTCACATTTGACGACTTGTGGGAGGCAAAAAGCAATCACTCAGCTACATTTGCTTCCCTAACCCGCATATTAAGTGTTTTCTAGAGGAGGCTAAATGAGCAGGAGTGACAAATGCTAACCCTAGTTGGCCTGCCCGACCAACTAGAGGCACTGAATACTATGTTGCAAATGGCAGTCCAACGCCTCGATGCCATCGAAGAGAGGTTGAACCAGAGGGATGACCACCCCCACTCAAAACATCCTAGGAGATCCCCATCGCCTCCAGGCTCCGATTCTCAACCTTCTTTGTCAGCGTCCTCATCTGGATCATCTTCTTCCTCCTCCAAAGGGCCTTCTACAATACCCGAGGAAGAGACGATGGACAGAACTGCCAACAAGGCTCCAGCAGGACAAGAGAGCACCTGCGACGTCGACATAGTTGCTTCCTCGTCCTCCCTAGATGAAGTTGGAGACACAGGCATATCCACCAGCCTAGCAGAGGGCTCTTCTGAATAATTAGAGGGTGAAGGGGGCTATATATACTCCACCATCGATAGACACCCACCTAGAGAAAGGAATTTGACGGCAGACGCATTTTTTGAGCCGTCAGAGATTCCTTCTTTCAAGATTGCCGACTTCAATCGACGAGCCATCGGCTACCTGATGATCAGAGACCATAAGCTTCTAAACACAGCCTTGAGATTGTAGGCAGATGAAGAGGACATCGTCTGGAGCGATGGTTACTTCTCCATATGACGGGAAGCACTGAGAAGCATGTTTCGTTCCCCATCTGTCGTAGGGAAGGTCCTCTTCCGGGTCCTGGAAAGTGCCATGATAGAGAACATATGCATCAGGACAGGCCAGCAACCAATTTACAATGCCACCTCGGCCTTGGAAAGAAGGTTAATGAAGGGGGCGTATGACTCCATCGAGGTGGCCAACATGCTACAACACATCGAAGAGCACAACCCAATCTTGGTGTTGGCCCCCTACAAGCATAGAAGAAACTAGTTCCTCTGCATGGCAGACCTCCACAACCATGACGTCTAGCTCCTGAGTTGTTGCACCAAGGAGGTCCCACGCTCAGGACATACTTTTGTATGCACAGAAGACAAGCATCTCAGGCTTCTTCCACTGCGTCTTCTCCATGCCGTCAAGCAAGGAGTCCAATGCCACAACGGCATTTGGAACTTCTTCTCCCTCTGAGACTTCCCCATCCAAGAAGAGATGGGAAGCGGAAATAACGCCTTTATCATCCTACGCGCCATGGAGCTGCTCAACATCTTTGTATATATAAGACATCTCCATGGCCAGGATTCCTTTCAGCTCAGAAGCACATATGCATTGTTGCTGATCAAGGACAAATGCTATTTCCGAGATGCAGGCGTACCAAAGAAGCTGTTGGACAGTGATCGAAGGTGAATCTTCCCAACCCAGCAACCATCCAGGAGAAGAAGCCCAGATGGCCACTGACGTCTACGAGATAGGAAAGCAGATCGAAATCCTTCGGAGTGTACTGATAAATGAAGACTCCACTTCACCTGATGTATATGAAGAGTTGATCAGCAACTTTGACCGCTCCACATGTGCTACTTTATCGTAGGAACAGGTCAATGAAATTGTTCTCAGACTTGTTGATTCTATTCTCATAGACATCATCTATCAGACAAGGAGTGTAATAGTCCCCCTCGATGATCTTCGGGACTTAGTCAAGGTAGGGGGATGCCTAGCACTGTTAGTAGCATCAGCCTACATCCCGCTTATACAGAAGAAGTTTGAACATGCCTACATCGCCCATCCGATGTTGTTCAACGACCTCTGCCTAGCTGACGAGTCAGGAGAAAAAGCATTGTTTTTGCACCAGATACAGAAAAGCATGTCGTGCATTATCTACCTTCCAATGTTGCACGACAACCATTGGATGCTTATGATGGTGTACACTTGCCCGTGAGAAGCCACCTTCTACAACAACTCTAATGCCAACAAAGACCATCCAGTGTAGTGTACATCAACCATGTTGATGTCCCTCGAGCGCTTAGTAAGGAAATACTTCATCGAGGTGGTGACGTTGCTCCATCCACACTTAGAAGACCCAGTGGCCAAGTGGCACGAGCTTTAATTCTGCCATCGCAGTCCTCAACAAGCTCCACAATCAAATGACGGTGGCATCTATGTGCTAGAATGGATCTATAGCTCGGTGGCACTAAAACAAACACCAGACAAGCTCCACCACATCAACTATCACAACAAATGAGGAGATTATGTGATGGAGCTTCTATTAGACAAAGGAACACATAGCGGCTAAACCCTCACTGACTTATTACTACCCTACCTTACCTATCTCACAACTCTGGGACAGAGTGTGGGGTAAGTTTGGGGGGATACTATATATCAGTGAGGGAGGTACTAAATTGATTTTCCCCCTTTTGCTTTACTTCTTTTCCTTATCTCACCATGTGTACATATACATACATGTCTGATGCAAAATAGCACATATACAACTGCTTGCCTCTCAACAATTGTACAAATACAATTTATAGTAAAAATCTGAAATGAATTCTTCCTGTTTTTCTTCTCTGTGTCTAAGGTGGTGCACGCTTTTGTTATGTTCCTTTCGAACGCAGTCTCAAATGACAAGGACTACAACTTTTCTATGCCAATTTGGTAATATAATCTCACAACAGCTAAGAGATGTGCATGTGAAGAAAAAAGCTACCCAAACAACAAACTCGTCTTTTCCCCTACCCACCAAAAATCCCAAAAAGATAGAAAAGCCTTATGAGAGTGAATAAAAGCATGAGAGTTGTGCCAAAAAAAACACTTGTCTCTTTAAAAGTACCCATCTTTAGGCATGGTAGATCTGGGGCAGTGGTACATAGGATGTGAAATCACTGCACTAAAGCCAACTGGCTTGGACTGCAGGGACCACTTGCCCATTAATGGACCCGTATCTGGATGGACTGCTGGGAAACAAGAAAAACCCAAAAATCATTAAGCCTACCCGAAAAAATCTAACTTCCTTCTCCCAAGCTGTTTGGTGTGAAAGCTAACTTTGAAACCATGCACCAAAAGTCTCGTTGAGGCTGAAGAGAATTTTTTTTACTTAAATAAGGCAGGAAAAATAAAGTCTATTGTCCGTAGTCAGACATAATTTTCCCTACGGGCATCTCAAAAATATCTTTAAACCCCTTGACCGAAGACTACGCCTGGCTTTGGAGAAGTATCACAAACAAAGTTTTCAAATATATACAGATTGGCTGAGGACAATCAAGATGCTAAGTTTGGGGGAGTTGATAACACCCATTTTATGGCTATTAAAGCCTATATTTTTCTATCAAACCTGCCTCATAAACTTCCTTCCACTCTGTTTTATCTTATTATTTGTATAGGAATAACCCACACTACACTCTAACAACATTTCCTATCTTTTGTAGAGTTTCCTTTGTTTTTCCACTCAAACAATGCTAAAAGGGCCCATCCCAACCCATCTACAACAAGCCAGCTGCCCCGAACCTTCTTATGGTGTGTGACACACCCCCTTACCCGTCGTGGTCATTGCCCGATACGGCGGCTACCCAACACGTGTGTGTCACGCAGAGAGGAGTTATGACGAGCGATACGATACTTACCCGACGGGGAGTCTTGCCCACCACGATCCATCGGCCTGATGGATTCTATCGAGCGACAAGGTCACCCATTGGTGTGGCAACCCAATAGAGTTGTTACTCGACACGACCTAGCGTGACTCGATTGCAACCCAGCACACGATGGTCCTCGCCAACCCATGTCGGGTAATGGACATATTGGCCCTCTCCCCAAAGCCAGGTGGGTGAAGCAGATAGAGGACACGTGGCCCAACTAGGACTGCAAATTCTACCAGCCACTGCTTATAAATAGCAGCTACAGGACTTCGATGGGACGGGTCAGAACCCAACAAGAGCTAACTTTGGAAGCGGAGCTAGTGCATCAAGTTCCCAAGCGTACCGAGCGACACTAGGTGAGCAAACTCCAACCCAAGAGGGGCGGGAGAAGTTCACTTAGAACTCTTCGTGGTAGCCGCAGCAGCACGATGCGACCAAGAAGGCCACTTCAGTGTGTCGGGTCCCTGGATGGGCCTCAACCCGAGACGGATGGCCCCTCTACACCTGATACAAGGAACCCGAGAGCCTAAGTGTTCCCTAACCCGACACGATACTGAACCCGATACGGACCAACCGCCAAGGTGTGTCGCCCGATAGGGCTGGCATCCCGACATGACCGTATCAGGTAGGGAGTCCCTCCCGATACGCCCTAACCGTCGCGGCTCAAAACCCGACACAGTCAAGATCCTGACACTATCGTATCGGGTAGAGCTCCCACCCGGTATTGGGTTAGGGGAACCTTAGGGGTCCGCTTCTGTATATCGACCCCCTAAATCAAGGAGACCGATACGTATCTTTCCCTTTTTACTGCATTTTACTTTCATTTCCCTATGCATTGTAATTAAAACTTTTACTCTCTTTGAGCTTATTGGAATCTATGGAGTTTATCTCATATTGTTCTGTGGATGGCTCCTTTTTGTTGGATGATTTCTTTATAGCATATGAACTCTAGTCTCTTCTTTTGGATCGTGCTTTTGACTAGCTATCGAATCATGTTTCCCATTTTGACACCCTTGAGAGGGGGTTGCCGCAACTCTAGAGTTTGGTCTGATCTGGGTGTATGAGAGTACCTAGGATCAGGGCTGTTTTGGTTAACCTTACCACTCTAATCTACGGCCACTACACTTGAGAGAGGGAGTTGGTACATGGTTAGAGGCACCCTCTTTGAGAGAAGAGAATTTAGGACGTTTTCCGATATCGCTTGTTATGCCTAAGTTTTTTTCGTCCGTGCCTTACCTTGACGACAGTCTTATTCTCCTGGCTTCTGATATACAAAACCCCTATAAAAAATTGCTAAACCCTAAAATCATAATCTTTCTATTAACTCCAGTTGGATATAGCCTTTTAGTTTGATTTCTTTGTGGTGCTTTCTTGTTGCAACAAACCCTATCCTTTTACCCATTTGATGTGCTTAGAAAAGTGAAACTCAAGTTCTGAAACATCATTCTTCCTATCCCTGCGTTCGACCATGAATTACTTCGACCTTGTGCTAGTTGTAGGTGTCTCAAACATTCGGGTATTATAAATTATAAAAGTCCAATGACATAGACACGTCTCCACTCTCTGGACCCGCGTTTAAGGCTGATCAGTGATTCAATAGTAGTTGAAGGTAGCACACAACAAACAAAAGTTGTACGTAGATAACCATCGTAGACCCTTGGAGTTCCAAGTGAGAGATAGGGTATACCTAAAAGTCTCTCCTTAGAAAGGTGTTTTGAGGGTTGGGGAGAAGGGTTTGTTGGCTCCCAGTTTTATGGGACCTTACCGTGTGGTGGCACGTATTGGGAAGGTGGCCTACAGGTTGGAGTTCCCACTTGAGTTGCATAGGTTGCATCTTGTGTTTCATGTGAGTATGTTGAGAAAGTGTCATCCTGATACAGAGTTAATGTTACAGCATGTGGAGGTGGAGCTTGATGAGGATATGTCCTATGTTGAAGGTCTAGTGTTGATCCTTAATAGAAGAGTAAAGAAGCTGAAGAAGAAGGACATAGTGCTTGTGAAGGTTCTGTGACATCACTGTGATGTTACAGAAACCAAGTGGGAGCTTTAAGAATAGATGAGGAGGAAGTGCCCCTCTCTCTTCTCTTAGAATTTCGTGGAAAAAATCCTTGTTAGGGGTTTACAGCTTGTAAGGACCCTAACCTGAGTTTTGGGGTAACCATGTTTGATTTGTCTTGATCATATTCTTAGAACCATTCTCTAATCTCTTGAAATGTAATTAGAGCTTGTAGTGTGCTTAAGTTTCAAGTTTGAGCTTGTTTGGATGATGTTTGTGCTTTCTGTGCTAGTTTTGGTGCAAAGTACAATTTACCCAGGGTAGGGGGTTGATGTACAATTTCAACCTCTATAGTGTTCCTTATCTCTCATGTCTTCATGAGAGAGAGTTTGGTTCTTTGAGGCTCTTTGTTTGACCCTTGGTTGAGTGGTGTCACCCTTAGTGGTGATTAGGGTTTTCTAGGGTTGGTGTGCTTGGACCTTGTGGCCTTTGTTGGTTTGTCTCGACCAAGGTCACAACCTAGGGCTTGTTGAGGTGGTTTCATGGTTGAGACACATCCCCTTAATGTTATGGTCATGACCAAGGTTGACTTAGGTCGAGACAAATCCTTGGAGAGGTGTGTTTTGACCTAGGTTGCTTGTGGTGGTCTTGGTGTTGTGACCTAGTGGTGTTGTTGGGGTGTGTCGCGACCAAGGAGCCTATTGGTGTGTCATGGTCACAACATAGAGGGTGGAATACTTAGGTGTTTTAGACACTACCTAGAGTGTATCACCATGTCTTGCATGTCATGTTTAAGTGGTTTCATGTGGAGGTGGTGGTGATCCGAGTTCATCTCCCATCTTTGTAAGTGTTTACCTTCTAAGTTGATGTTCCTTTGATCTTCTACCTCATCTTCTTCCTCTTTCTTAACCTTAGACTATGCTTTAACATGGTAGTCATTCTTGAGAGTAAGATCCTCATCACAAGGGTAATAGGCCATGTTTTGACAAGGTGACGCCTAAGTGAGAGGGTGTTTCTTCTCTCTTTTCCCCCTTCTTTCCTTTGGTTTGGTTTTGATGTTTTTCTCTCTTTCTTGAGATACCCTTTGACCTTGGTGTTTCCCATTTCTTGAGTTGCTCTTGAGTCTAAGTGTGGATATTTTGGTGGAGCTTTTCCAACCCTTGGATCGTGTGCTTGGAGCTCTTAATCTTGGAGTTTGGAGCTCTTGGTGGTGATCATCTTAAGGTGGGTTATATAATACTAAACCTACTATATTATTGCACTTCTTTGTGATTTTCATTACTTTCTTCTTCCTATAAATTACCTTCTCACCATGCTTGTACTTAGTGGTAATCTCTAGAGCTTGTTTGGTGGAGATTCCTTGCTTGGTCTGAAAGCAATCTGAAACCCTAATCTTTCTTGTGCCATTTTGATAGATGTTGTTTCATGGAGTTCCTTCTCCATGGTTGACCCTGGATCTAGCCTTCATGTTTGGTGTTTGTACACCTATAGGTGGGAGAAAAGTTAGTCTTGGTTTTATTTATCTGGAGCATGGTTTCTTTTCCTTTGGTTTTGCCTTTCTTGGACCTTGCCTTAGTGTTTGCGGAGACTGGTTTGCTTGAGGTCTCCTTTCATGGAGATCACAGTTCTTCCTTAGTTGGGTTCTATTTTTGTGACCTGGATGTTGACCCTTGGTGTGGTCATGTCCTAGCTGGCTTGGTGGTCGAGACACACTCATGGGTGTTGCAGTCACGATGTGGCCCATGGTGGTCGACCACGACCAAGTTGGCTTTGGGGTTGAGATGTCATTTCCTTATGGTGATGTTGAACCTATGTTGATGGGTGAGAACCCTTAGTGCTAGGCAGCCTAGTGACCCTTTGTTCCTTGCCTTGACCTAGATGAGACAGCCTTTGGTGTGTTGGGTCATGACTAAGAGGCGTTGCAATCGCAACATAGTTGGTGGTCAAGACAAAGACCTAACCCTAACCCTAATGTCGCGGGAGCGACATGAAGGAGATGGATCGTGACATGGTGATGGTGTTGAGGGGTGAGACACCCATCATGGATGTTGCGATCATGAGATACCATGGAGGGTAGCCATGACCCATGTTTCCATGTGGTTACATGTGGTGATGATAGGTGGTTATTTAGCACATATGAACACCTAAGGATAATCATGCATGAACTTTTATAATGTTGTTTAGTGTGTTATCTAATCTATTCTAATGATATTACCTTATTATATTACACTCCAAGATGATGGATGGTGGTGATTCTAGGATGGTTGGTTGACCCTAACCTTTTAAACCCTAATCGGTAAAAGGGAAGCCCTAACCCTAATAATAAAGAACGATGATCTTTCTTGTTCCTCCATAATGGAATGGTTAAATGTTATGTGCTTACCTCTCTTATTTATAAAATTCTAACTGTTAGATCTAAGGGCTCTAGAGGGGGGTGAATAGAGCTACAAAATTTCTCACAAAACATAGTATGCCTTCAAATTATATCAAGATTTAGGCAATATCTCAATTGCAATTTGAAGTACTATCTAACAAGCATAGCAAGGATGAGAGAGATTGATAGCAAGTATTTGACAAAGGGATGTAGAGTGGTTCCACACTTCAAACTAGAAGTGAGTCAGTCTACTACCTAGAGAGGTCAACCTCTAGGACTTTGCAAGTTCTTTTCTCTATATAATCACCAATAAGAGTTACATCAATAGACCACCAAAGGACTTACCCATCCAACCACAAGGAGATATCCACCTTACCAAGGAACTTACCCACTTAGCTTGAGTCTTCAGCCTTCACTAGGGTCTTACCCACTCAAGATTAAGTCTTCCGTCTTGAAGTACTATGTTCCTCCTCTTAGTTTTTCAGCCTTTTCCTTCTCCTTCACTTGGAGAAGAACACCACCTCTTCAACAACCTTGAAGAGGACCAGCTATAGATCTTTTTTCACTCAATTGAGATTTCTTTAGCTTTTCTTCATGTAATAAGGGGATAGGGAAGTAGTGGAAGATTGAGAGATTTACATGCACAAAGGTGGAGCTCTCTTACAATAAGCCTAACTCACTCACAAATCACAAAATGAAGTGTAAACTAGAGAGAGAAAGGGGCTCAAGGAGTAGTAGCACACTCAACTATAGCAAGGATTGTGAATGTAGTGAATGAGAAAACTTGGAATGAACTCCAAGGGGTCCTATTTATGGATGGGGGTGATCCCTTGAGTTGGGGAACACTTAGGGCCAAAATATAGCCATTTTTACATAAGGCAACAGATCTATTTTCGTCCAAACAAGTCACCAATGGTTATAATCACTTTTTCTGTATTTTTCATACTATGCATTCAATCGAGTTTCAATAAAGGTTACTTGACCGATCGACTAACAGATAAACCCAATTTTCAAGCTATCAGTCGAGTTTGTTCTGGGGAACTTTACCGATCGACCAAAATTGTATTTGGTCAGAAGGTCATTCGGTCAAGTTCTATGCATGCATAACTCGACTGATGGCTATCTTCAAAAAATCAATCCATGGGATCAGTCAAGATTGGAACTCGACCGATTAACAGCCTGTGATCGATTTTCTAATTTGGTTAAAAAGTTATTAAAACTTGGTATTAAGTGTCCCACATATTTTTCTCATCTTAGGTATAAGTCATATCATCAATACAAGTGATTACAAAAATCTTCTAAGGTCGTTTGAAGTGATTTCCTTAATAGCACACTTGCATTGCATTTTACTTGAACATGGACAAGATAGGGCTTGTGTTATTTGATCCTTTCCATGTACCTAAAGACTGAAATCAATATTGAATACACATATTAGATACATATGAATGGAATGGTTAAGTCATTATCAAAATATGGACAACGTATAACCTCTAGGTCAACATTCTCCCCCTCTTTGACAATGAAAACCCATTCCTAAAACATATTGAAAAGGATATTGAAGTTATACCTTTCCCTTGTAAACTATGGGGGATTTAACATTTGAACAATGTGAATTGCTCCCCCTCAATCTATGCTTACTTTAACCTGCATAGTTTGTCTATCTACACAAATCAATATAACATACATGCACTATATGGTCCTTTAGCAAGTCACATAATAAAGCATATAATGAACATGAAAAGGATCACATAAGCAATGATAAGAAAAGGATCACATAAGCAATAAACACAATATGGTTGAGTTTCAAGACATTGAATTTCTCTCCCCCTTTTGACATTATCAAAACGTAAGGGTGGTAGAAGAGAATATGAGCGAGTCTTTGCCAAACACAACCAAGCATATAGCCAAACATGCAATCTCAAAAACATACATCAAATAGAGACGACAGAACCAAACATGCAAAGTCATAATCAAAATATGGAGAAATAAGGTGCCAACCCATAAGATATAATAGATCAAAGAGTGAGAGTGCAAGTAATATAGATTACAACTCAAAGTTCAAGTTCTCATAAAAACAACTACAAGTCAAAAGCGATGAAAGCTAAAGATAAAATAGTACAGCTCAGATCATGAGCCCAAATATTTCTAATACATAATAGCCTAGAAAGATATATATGATCAACAAACTAGACTAAAAACTAAGAACATATAGACGTCTAAGCTATCTATATCCACAACATCATCATCCTCGGCATCAGGCTCGTAGTCATCGTCTCTGTCTGAAGGTGCATCAGTATCGCCGTCATCACCGGAGTCACCACCAGATCCACCAGAGCCATCACCATCGTCAAATGCAGCACCAGCATCCTCACCATCACCAGCATCAGTAGCAACATCAGTAGTCTCGCCATTAGCCTAGTCAGGCAACTCCTCATCAGCAGAAGGAACAAAGTAATGACTGGGCCAATGAGCATTCTGCTCATCCCAAGTCATACCAAGAGCACAGAGCTCATTGGCCTGAGGGAAGGAAGGAGCAGAATCGCCAAGACTAGAAAGCAGAGAGGCTAAGGGGCCAGTAGGTAAAGGCAGGATGACTGGAGTAGGTCCACCAGCAGTAGAGGGTGTGGGAGCAGCAGCGGAAGGCTCAAGTGCAGGTGGAGGGGCAGGGTAGAAGTGATTGTATGCATAGGATGCATAATCACTATCGGGGTATGGCTGGTAGGTGGGGTATGGGTGTACACAGGATAAGTTCATGTTAGACATGATTGAACATCAATCCTGGTGCAGGTGCTCCTAGACTTGGAGGTTGTATGCCTGTTGGTGTATCATATAGTCCATGAGGGATTCATTGGACACACAGAACGAGGCACAACTAGGTCGGGTAGGCTGAGGAGGTGGAGGAGCACAAGTTGAGGTAGTGGCAGGTGCAGTTGAGGTAGATATAGAGGCACCGGGTATGGTGGAGGAAAGGATAGGCATGGATTTCTGGATAGTGGTCTCACTGATACACACTCCCTTTCGGGAAGGTCTATAGTGGAAGTCATAGAAGAGTGATTTCTCAGTGGCAAACTAGAAAGCACCACATATCAAGGAAGGATATGGAGGATGGGTGCCACTGTGTTCTTGTTAGAGTTGAAGAAAGTCATGTTATGGATGATGTATCTAGACCACTTGACTCCAACATTTTCTAAGATGCATTACATTATCACCATAGTGTTCTCTGCCATATCCGTTTGGTTTTTCTTGGGTTGGATGCTGCAGTTGACCACTAGGGATAATATACACTTCTTGAGATCTAAGGAGGAGGAGGGTAGGGTTCTCTTCTTCTTATAGGGAACCTCAGGTTTCTTCAAGTAATGATGGATGTCAGGAAGTGTGATATCATATTGCTTGCAGAAACCTTCGGGGTCAAGCAGGTCAAAATACTCACCATAATCCTTACGCTAGGAGTCATTCTCATCATCACCTGACAAAAATATGTTAAGGATATCATCTGAGATTTGGAATTTCTTTCCAGCTGTCATAGAAGTAAGGATAACTTGAGTATTAAGAGGGAGTAAAAGAGTGTCATAATTCCAATGCAAATTTGTGTACAATTCATGAACGGCTTTCATGCTAGACATGGAATTGTGAAAGCACTTACTCTCGACACTCAGAGCAGATGGGAGGTGCTTGCCACTTGATCGATGATAGCTTGGTTCCTAGGGCTAGGCTCAAAAAGGGCTCTAAATGGAAAAGGACTTTGTGGAAGAAGATCCTTATACCGATTAACAGACTCATTTGAGACAGAGAGGGTCTCACCGAAAGGAATCAAGTGGGAACATGAGGAGGTGGATGGTGCATTTCTAGGGGTGGCTCTCTTCCTTTCATTTGAAGCCATGGAGGTAAAAAGAAGAGGAAGAAGAGATCAAAACACCAAATACACCCCCAAAAATGTTCACACACCTAGGTTTAGCTGGGGGGGAGGTCTAGGAAGGCCTCTCTAGGTCAGATTAGGGCTAGGTAAGGGAAGGGAAGGTCAATTGTTGAGAGCTTAGGGCTTGAGAGAGTGGAATCAGTCGGCTTTTCTCTAGTTGAGTGGGAGAATAGTCGGTCGAATCCAACTTAAATTTGCTTTAGCCCGTCGATCGGTCGAGTTATGTGAAGTGTAAAATCGACCAATTGGACCTTTTTAAAAGAGCTCTCGGCCATGGATCGGTCAAGTTTGTCCTGGGGAAACTCGATCGATGGTCAACCTGACCTAAAACCATCAAACTTAATTTCTAGCCATTTGAGTGCTAATTAAATTTATTTTTCAAGTCCATTATGTATATTGAACATACTTAGGCACATATCACTCATCATTGGGTACTATTTTGTGATAAAAACATGTGTTTGCAAAAAATACCCAAAAATAAGAGGAAAAAAAGCAAAATGAACATGAAAAGCTGATTTTAAACATATTAGCAAGCAAAGATGATCAAGATAGATGCAAAACATATAGGATAGATGAAAACTAGCTAGAAGGCATATCAGATTCATCCAAAGAATTTATAAGAAATTTTTATCTAATAAAGTTAAATGGATCTCTAGCTAGAGGTTTAATGAAAATGTCCGCCAACTGATTTTTTGTGTCCACATGGATGATATAAATATCCTTCTTGGCAATGTGATCACGAAGAAAGTGATGGTGAATCTCTATATGTTTATCTCTACTATGCAATATAGGATTGTAAGACAAGTTAATTGAACTAGTATTATCACAATAGACAGGAGAAACATCAAAATGAATGTTAAAATCTTGGAACATTTGCTTCATCCATAGGACCTGGGCACAACAACCCCCGGATGCAATGTACTCAGCCTCAGTGGTTGTAATGCCACCCTGCTTTGTTTCTTGGAGAACCAAGACACGAAGCATGGTCCTAGGAGGAAACAAGTGCCACTTGTGCACTTTTTACCAATCAAGAAGTCTGCATAATCGACATCACTATATGCAATAAGAGTAAAGTCCCTTGACATGGGATACCATAGACTAAAATTTTGAGTTTTGGCTAAGTACCTTAGAATCCTCTTAACAACTGTAAGATGTGATTTTTTAGGATTGGATTTAAATGTAGCACACAAGCCAATACTAAACATTATGTAAGGTCTAGATACATTTAAGTAAAGTAAACTTCCAATCATACCTCTATAGAGCTTCTCATCTACCTTCTCACCTTCTTCATCTTTATCAAGTTTGGCGGTGTTTGAGATGGGTGTGTCCATCAGCTTGGTGTTCTCCATCCCAAAGTGCTTAAGTAATTCACTTGTGTATTTTCCTTGGTTGATGAAGTTCCCATCTTTTGTTTGCTTGATTTGAAAGTAGAGGAAGAATGTGAGTTCACCCATCATACTCATCTCGAATTCACTCTGCATAAGATCACTAAATTATTTACAAAGATCAAGGTTAGTTCCATCAAAGATTATATCATTAACATATATTTGAATGATAAGAAAATTGTTAGAAATGTGTTTTAGAAACAAGGTAGAATCCACTTTGCCCATGATATAACCATGATCTAACAAAAAGTTCTTTAATTTCTTACTAAGCCATTGGTGCTTGTTTGAGACCATAGAGAGATTTTTTCTACAAATAAACATGGTTAGGTAGACTATCATTTTCAAAGCCCAGAGGTTGTGTGACATACACTTCCTCCTCAATTGTATCATTCAAAAAATGCACTTTTAACATCCATTTGATACAAAAAAAAAGTTTTTATGACTAGCAAAGGCAAGCAACATATGAATGGACTCAAGTCTAGCTGTAGGTGTATATGTTTCATCAAAGTCAATACATTCCTGTTGATTGTAGCCTTGAGCCACTAACCTTACTTTATTTCTTACCACTTTGCCACTTTCATCTAGCTTGTTGTGGTAGACCCATTTGGTGTCAATGATCTCCCTATCACTTGGTCTAGGCGCAAGGGTCCAAATTTAGTTCTTCTCGAATTGTTTGAGCTCCTCTTCCATAGCTAGGATCTATTCTTCATCCCCAAGAGCTTCTTTGACATTCTTAGGCTCGAGTTGTGAGATAAAGGCATTGTTGGCTAGTTTTTTGTTGAATGCAGCATGTGTATTCACTCTTTCAAATGGATCACCTAAGATCAGCTCCTTTGGATGATTCTTTGCAAACTAGGGAGTTGGATCCTTCTTTTCATCATCTTTCTCTTCTTCTTGAGTAGCCACCTCATTTCCCCTTTGGGTGATGTTGAGTTCTTTAAGGATAGGAACTAATTCACCTGCAACATCATCATTTGGAGCAATATCTTTGGGAATTGAGGGTTTAGTCTCAATAAACTTTACATTAATAGATTCTTCTACTTTAGCAAGATCAATATTGAAAACTCAATACGCCTTTCTAGTAGTGCTATAGCCAAGAAAGAAAGCCTTGTATGATTTCAGATCAAACTTGTCAAGAGAATCTTTCGTATTTAAAACAAAACAAGGACATCCAAAAATGTGGAAATACTTGATAGAAGGTTTCCTACCACGCCATAGCTCATAGGGGGTTTTCTTAATCGAAGGATGAGTAAAAACATGATTTTGCACAAGACAAGAGGTACTGAAAGCTTCATCGCAAAACTTCTTAGAAGTATCATACTCAAGAAGCATGGTCTTAGCCATCTCCTGTAAAGACCTATTCTTCCTCTCTACAACCCCATTTTTTTGAGGTGTTCGAGGTGAAGAGAGGTTGTGTGCATAACCTGATTCTTGACAAAAAATGCTCAAAAAGCTCATTTTCAAAATATTCCCCATAGTCACTACGGATGGAAACAATCTGGCAAGAAGCTTCATTCTCAACTCATTTACAAAAACTTGAGAAAACATCAAGAGTACCACTTTTTGAAAAGAGAAATAATGTCCAAGTATATGTAGAGAAATCATCGACAATAACAAGGCAATACTTGGAACCACGAAACGATTGTGTTCTCATTGGTCCAAATAGATCAATATGAAGAAGCTCAAGAGCTCTCTTAGTGCTAAGGACTCCTTGAGATTTGAAGGAGGACTTAGTTTGCTTTCCTTGTATACAAGGTTGGAATTCCTCATCCTTTTCAAAATCCAATTTAGGAAGTCCTTTGACTAAGTCCTTTTTGCTCAACTTCTTTAATTGATGCAAATTTACATGACCAAGCTGGTGGTGCCAAAGAGAAATATCATTCGAGTTGACTACTAGGCATCTACAAACCACATGCTTAATAGAGTTAAGGACGATAACATAACTATTACCACTTCTAGTTCCCTTATATATAACTTGATAGGTGAGGGAATCTAGAATCAAGCATTCAAAAGAAGTAAATAGCATAAGGTAACCATTATCACAAAGTTGACTAACACTTATTAAATTGTGATGTAGGCCATCCACAAAAAGAACATTCTTGATGCATAAGGAGTCACCTACATCACTTCACCTTTGACTTTACCTTTCTTGTTGTCTCCAAAGGTGACAGATCCTCCTTTCTTCTTGGTGAAATTGTTGAAATGGCTTAAGTCACCAGTCATATGCTTTGTGTAGCCACTATCAACAATCCATCTACCCTTTTCTAGCAAGAAAGGAGAATGTTGGTTCCCAACTCAAGCTTTGGGATTTGAAGTTATCTTGGGGGCCCATTTCATCTTTGGGTTGGTCCCATTAGGCTTGTAAGGACAATAAGTAGAATAATGATCATCACATTTGCAATGAGAACAAATCATAGGATTCTGAGTGCCTGAAGACTCTCCTATAAAGAACGAGGTCTCCTTGCTCTTTTTCTTACCTTTGGCCTTACTCTTTCCCTTTGAGGCTCCCCCTACAGATCCCAAACCACTAGTACCACTTTGTTTGGTAGAATGGTCAAGGATTTCATTTAGGGAGTTCTTCCCTTTGAGGAATTTCTATAGGGATGCTCTCAATCTATGATTATCATCATTCAAAGAGACAACAGTAGAAGATAAACTAAATATGCCATCCCTAGCATGCACAAGATCAACCTCAAGACATAAAGCTTTAGTAAGATATGAATCCTTTTCAAGAGAGATAGAAGAACCATTAGCACTAGGCAACAAAGGTCTAGAAGATAGATCATTTACTTGAGTAAGTCACCCAACATTTTTAGATTTAAGCTTTTGAATCTCTTTGAGATAGACATCTCTCTCTTCTCTACGAGCATCAATAAGCAACTTGAAATCAGCATTTTTAGTTTTAAGCAAATCAAGTTCTTTAAGGCAATTTTGGTTTTCTTCCTTAAGATTCTCAATGTTCTTAAGGTAGACACCATTCTCAACTTCAACTCCATTATATTGGAGTTCAAGATCAAGGTATTGCCCTTGCAAATTATCAATACTCTCAAGGTTGGTTTTCTCATTCAATTCCAAAATCTCAAGCTTAGCATAAAGATCATCAATAATTTTTCCTAACCGTTTTCTTTTAGATTTACATTTAGCAAAAGATGAATGGGTAGTAATAAGCATGTCAATAATAGCTTCTTTAGGAAATTCATGCAAGCTTACTTCACTTACCCTACTTACCTTACCAATATCTTAACTTGTAGAGGCCATGAGAGCAAGGTGGCACTCTTCATCTTCTTTGGAGCTAGAGCTGCTTGAAGATGAAGCTTCCCAAGCCGCATCAGTTGCATTCTTATATCTCTTATCCTTCTTGTCCTTCCTCTTATGCTTTCTCTCCTTCTTGTAATCCTCTTCTTTCCTTGAGCTGCTCTTGTGGTATGACTTTCTTGACTTTGGGCATTCACACTTATAGTGCCCCTTTTGACCACACTTGTAGCATCTCAGAGTAAAGGAGGAGGAGGCTTGCTTTCCTTTAAAGTGCTTGGTCGTGATGTAGTTAGCTTCATGCTCACTATGTCCTTCATCTTCACTAGAGGAGGATGGAGAAGTCCGGAAAGCAAGTTTTTGTTGAAGAATGATAGCCTCCCCTTGTGCTTTGAAAGCATTATATTTGATCTTCTTAGCTTCCTTCTCTTCTTGACTTTCTTCTTCTTCTTGCTTGTCAAGTCTAGGCTCATGGGCTTGAAGATTGCCAATGAGTTCTTCAGTTCGGATGTCACCAAGGCTCCTCACTTCTTCAATGGAGGTGACTTTTTACTCCCATATCTTTGGAAGAGTTTTTAGGATTTTTGAGTTGATGATGCCTCTATCCAAAGTGTTGCCCAATGCAGCCAACCCATTTATGATGACATTGAGTCTTGAATGCATCTCTACAATGCCTTCTTTCTTTCCCATCTTGAAGTTCTCTAGGAGGATGTTCAACATGTAGATCTTTGCCTCCTTAACTATATTTGTTCCTTCATATGTGATGCACAACTTGTCCCAAATCTCATAGGAGGTGTCCCATGATGAGATCTGGTTGAACTCTATGGGGGTGAGGGCTGCGTAGAGGATGCTAATGGCCATGGCATTGAGTTTAGTCTCCTTGAGAGCAGCTTCACTCCATGTTGCAATAGCTCCAGTTGGCTCCTTGTAAGGTGTCACCATCACCTTCGACATATAAAAGTTCATCCATTGAATGTAGAACTGCATCTGCCTCTTCTAATAGAGGAAGTTGGGGTTGTCAAAGACTAGAGGATGCATGGAGAAGCCTCCCTATAGGTTGAGTGAACCAAGTATGATGTCACCCATCTTCTCGTCTCATGGGAGATTGTTAGAGAAGATCCTTGGCTCTGATACCATTTGTTGGATCGAAGGGCTCTAGAAGGGGGTGAATAGAGCTACAAAGTTTCTCACAAAACAAATTAGACCTTCAAATTATATCAAGATTTAGGCAATAGCTCAATTGCAATTTGAAGTCCTATCTAACAAGCATAGCAAGGATGAGAGAGATTGATAGCAAGCACTTGACAAAGGGATGTAGAGTGGTTCCACACTTCAAACTAGAAGTGAGTCAGTTTACTACCTAAAGAGGTCAACCTATAGGACTTTGCAAGTGCTTTTCTCTATATTATCACCAATAAGAGTTACAGTAATAGACCACCAAAGGACTTACCCATCCAACCACAAGGAGATATCTACCTTACCAAGGAACTTACCCACTTAGCTTGAGTCTTCATCGTTCACCAATTTCTTACCAACTCAAGCTCAAGTCTTCTTCCTTGAAGGACTTTGCTTCTTCTCTTGGATATTCAACCTTTGCCTTCTCCTTCACTTGGATAAGATCACCACCTCTTCAACAACATTGAAGAGGACCAGCTACAGCTCCTTCTTCACTCAATGAATCTTGCTTTATCTTTTCTTCATGTAAGAAGGGGATAGGGAAGTAGTGGAAGATTGAGAGTTTTACATGCACAAAGGTGGAGCTCTCTTACAATAAGCTTAAATCAATCACAAATCACAAAATGAAGTGTAAACTAGAGAGAGAGAGGCTCTTAAGGATTAGTAGCACACTCAACTATAGAAAGGACCTTGAATGTAGTGAATGGGAAAACTTAGAATGAACTCCAAGGGGCCCTATTTATAGCTGGGGGTTCTCCCTTGAGTTGGGTAACACTTAGGGCCAAAATATAGTCATTTTTGCACAAGGCAACAGATCTATTTTCATCCAAACAAGTCACCAACGGATATAATCACTTTTTTTGTGTTTTCATATAGTGCATTCGGTCGAGTTTCAATAAAGGTAACTCAACCAATCGACTAAAAGACAAACCAAATTTTCAAACTATCGGTCAACTTTGTTTTGGGGAACTTGACCGATTAGACAAAATTGCATTTGGTCATAAGGTCGTTCAATCAAGTTCTGTGATTGCATAACTTGACCGATGGCCATCTATAGAAAATCAATCCATGGGATCGGTCAAGCTTGAAACTCGACCGATTAAAAACTTGTGATCGATTTTCTAATTTGGATAAAAAGTGATTAAAACTCACTATTAAGTGGTCCCACATATTTTTCTCATCTTAGTTACAAGTCATATCATCAATACAAGTGATTATAAAAATCTTCTAAGGTCATTTGAAGTGATTTCCTTAATAGCACACTTGCATTGCATTTGACTTGAACTTGGACAAGCTAGGGCTTGTGTAATTTGATCCTTTTCATGTACCTAAAGCCTGAAATCAATCTTGAATACACATATTAGATACATATGAATGGAATGGTTAAGTCATTACCAAAATATAGACAATGTATAACCTCTAGGTCAACACTAACCATGCAGGTGTTATGAGTTTGATAATCATAGCTAGAGTTTGCTATGGTGATGAGACACGATATAGGTTGAATGAGCCTGGAGAGGCATGTTGATGCACGTATGATACAGAAAGTTGATATGAGGGATTGATATCCCATAGAATGTGACTGTGGTATTGATGATGTGAGAAATGGCAATAATACAGGCATCATGTGGTGATAGTGTGATAAGTTCACACCCTATATGTTTATATCTATTGGAAGAGTGTTATTCCCTTATCTTTGTAGAAATCATTATGATTTATACGTTGTACCTTGATTGATGCTAAAATACACTTAATTGACTTAACTAATCAAGTGGAACCTAATCATGTAGTTTTTCTCTATGCCATAGATCCAACTCAGTGTCAGCACTTGCTGGATGGTGAAATGAGTTTTTCCTTATAGGAAGATTGGAGTCATATACTATTGAGTATATGCATTCACATGGTTGGCTATGGGCCATACCCTAGCAGGAGTGAGGTTGTGGGCCTTAGCTTAGTGATTTGTTTCTTATGAGGTTTCACAAGATTGGCTACAAACCATACCCTGGCAGGAGTGTGGTTGTGGGTCATAGCTTAATTTCACTAGGATCATGACTTGTACCAAGGTGGGATAGGACTTTCACTATTGAATATAAGTCACAGGTTGTAGTTGACTAGTATGTCTCTACCGTGTACTCGTGTACTGACCATGAGGTTTGATGAGGTCTTGGATTCTGACTCTTCCGTCGACCTTGTATGGCATCAATTTCAACTTAGCAATGGTCGATCGGATTTGTGTGGTACGACTCAAATCCTCAGGGCATAATAAAATATGTAATCATCCATTTAGTATCTTACTTAGGTTCAAATACAAAAATGTTGGATGAGGCCTTGCTTGCTTTTATACAGCATAATTGGTAGTGAATATAGATGTTCTTCACATTCCTTTTATGATGATAAGGTGATTCATAATCTAATTGTAATTGCTTATTTTGTTAGTGATGATTACATGCTTATCATAGTTTTCAATGTATTGTTGTTCCTTCATCATCTTATCTGTACTAATAATAGTGTTGGTGAAGAGTTATGTCTCCCACTTAGATTTAGAATCTCACCCTGTGGGTTCCCCACATCTATTTAGGTGGATGTGCACAAGGAGGTAGAAATTATATAGTTGAGGCTGAGAAGAAGTAAGAAGGCTAGTAGCTGACAAGGTTGGAAGTGATGCTTATGGTCCTTTTTGTTGTTAGAGTCCTAGAGTCGTCCTTGTACACTCATGTCTTTGGGATAGTGTTGAGGCATGTTTTGTAGAGGTTCTTTTGAGACATGGCTTCGGCTCGTGTGTTCTGCTTGATGTAAAGTTACAGTGGGTATGTATATATATGTTTGGAACAGGTTGTCTTATAAATAGGTTGATGGCATACGTGGTAAGTACTTAGTGACATGTAAGGAGTCATATGTAATGGTTTTTTCTACTTGGGAGCTTAATGAAAGTGGTTTTAATTTCTAGTTTTTTCTGATAATCTATTTGTTTAAGTTTTGTTTCCGCAGATAGTTTTGAGTTATCTTGTGGTTTGTGGCATGGGGTGTCACATATATCATTAAAGTTTCTATGTGATGTTTACTTCTAGTTTTTATGTTAGTCATGTATATAATGGAAAGTCTAATCTTGATCTAAGGGCTAGAAGGTTGTCTCCTACCTTAATTAAAGGTCATTTTAAACTCAAATAGAGGGTCCACTGTTTTGTACAGGTTCACCTTCTCTCTTATTTCATTATATTCTTGTGATTATTCTTTTATAAGATTTTCATATAATTTTACTTATTTTGATTTGTAACCTGAAACCCATCTCTCAACAAAATGAAAATCCCCATTCACCATATCTAATCTCCCTCATCTATGATAACATATGTTTCTAATTGATTCTCCTATAAATCTATTGGCCTTCCACCATCG
Organism: Alisma plantago-aquatica; assembly: GCA_963693085.1. NCBI lineage: Eukaryota > Viridiplantae > Streptophyta > Magnoliopsida > Alismatales > Alismataceae > Alisma > Alisma plantago-aquatica. The sequence goes on along the minus strand of OY856410.1, from coordinate 221,263,543 downwards.
TCGAACCTTCAAAAAACACATTTACCTTTTAAAAGTTATCTCCTCTATATTTTGAACCTCACAATCAACCACACATGCCTCCTTCAATGTACTGAGTAGCCATTACATGTACATAAAATTTTTCTTTAACTAGTTTCTTATGTCAATATTTTCTTTCATAGTTTCAAAATCTCCCATTATCTGCATTTTAGATGTGTTGTTTCTAGTTGATCACTCCAACTCAAGGAGACATTGCCAATCAGAGTCACCTTGGTAGGATACTCTAGAACCTCTCATGACCTAAAATTACCTTGATAAATCTTTGAAGCCTCCCAAATCTAGATTTCTTCAAAACACAATAAAATGCATTTTCTATTTTCTTATCCTTTCTTCCATGTATACTAATTTCACACACATGATTGGAGTGATTCCCTTTGGTCTTCCTCGACTTTGGAACTGATGTATCCCTATTTTAGGGCTTCATCTTGTGTCATATTACACTTTATGTACATCCAAACATGTTAGATTGCAATCATATTCCCCTAATTTGGAATTCAAAGTCAAATATTCTTATGTATCCTCTTGTATGTTTTTTAAGGCACTTATGCATGTTTTGATGTGAGGAAGGAGATGAAGGAGTCCTTTGGGTCCTTGAGCTCAAGGATCATCTCCCAATCTTCCCCGAGCTATCCATGGATGTACAAGAATCAACCCAAACCAAGAAGAGATGAGCTAAAGATTTTCCAAGTTTAGAATCAGTAGAAAGAAGCTCGGCATGATCATGTGCATCCACCATGGTTGTGGGAATCAAAGCCAAGAATCACAGGGAAGTCAGTACTTTTGCACTAAAAGTACCATAACTTTGTCCATCAGCACGACCATGGCCAACTAAAGACATCACGGTCGTGGTCTCACACCATGGCCATGGAAATTAATTGCTCAAGTTGGCCAACATCACAATAATTTTAGCCACTTTACACATGAATGGCCACGGTCGTGGCCATCCGCCATGACCATGGCGAGCTGAAGACAAAATGGCCTACAAGGACACTATGACCGTGGCTCGACCAACCCAGCACAGTTGTGTTACGTACTCTTCACCACATTCGTGGCACCCTACTATGGATGTGCCACATCACTTAGCCAAATCTACCTAAAACCTCCTCCACCACGATCGTGTCCCCAACCCACGGCCATTCCACCTAACCCCTGCCACGGCCGTGGCCATCCACCACGACCGTGTTGATCACTCAAACCTACTATTTTTCTACACTACTTTTCCTATTCTACCCCTACTTACCCTAGTGCTTCCCCACCACCTATATATATAGGTGGTAGTTGGAGCACGAAGGTTACACTCCCCCAACTGCCATTACTCCTCCTCACCCTCTCTTGAGCATTCATTGCATTCCCCATGCATTAATGCTCTCCGCCCACCATTTCCACCATAGAAACCTAGTTTTCTAGGTTTTCTACCACAACCCCCTCCATTTTCATGCCCATCATCCATCTTGGAGGAAGAAGGTCGCCCTAAAATAGCTAGGAGGTGAAGAAGGAGGATCTACTTTGAGCTCCATGGAGTCATATCCCCTTCTTCTCATTTCTTTTGTCTTTTCTTTGATTATGTCTAGCTAAGCCCCTAGTGGTGGGCTATTTGGGGTAAACTGTGATTTTGATACCATGTTGGGGGAGAATAATTTTTAATGAACATAATTTCATTCTATGATGATTTCCTTTGTTTCTATCTCATTTCCCATTATCTTGCATGTGATTTTTTATCTTACACTTCAATTGCTTGCTTTGTGATGTTTGATGGCACTTAGCTTCTAGGAGGAATTGGAGTGTATGTAGCAATCTTAGTAATGGCTCCTAGGTCCAATTAGTGGATCCCTAGCTAACTCCTTTTGTTCCTACATACATATCCCTCCTTCTAGAAGTCAGTGTGAGATGTACGTGACTAGTGTAAGTGTGATTAGTGCAATTTCCTAGAGCTTTCTAAAGGCTAGATGGCAAGTAGCATGAGGTGAAAACCCCTCATCTCTACTCCCATTCCTACCCTTGGCTCTCAATTACCCTAATATCACTTACCCTAGAAACCTAAACTTTACAAATCCTACTAGAATTACACCTAACCCTAGTTCTCTAACTAGTAGTATAGGGTATATTCTAATAGCACTTTCCTAGTTGTTTGGTTTGGTAATCTAGATTTAATTATGATAATTGCATGCCATGTTGACACCCCACAACTAACATCAAATCACATTCCCAAACATCCCACCTATCTAATCCATTGCTTGAAACCAACCTTAACCTTCTTGCTTGTTAATTCTAGTGTAGCTTAATTGTCTTTGTTTCTTTTAGCTAATTGCTTAGTCTTTCTAGTTAGGGTTAATCTAGTACCTTACGTGCGTTAGTGGTTAGCTTAGTTCTTAGTTGATAATTTCTCTACTAGAGTAGATTAGATCATCTTTCTCTTTCTAAGTTGATTACTTAATCTAGCTTCTCAGGTCCAACTTGCTTAGGATAACCTAGTTTTTGGTAATCTAGTTTCCATATTGCCTTGTCTTGATTGTTGTGTAGTGTAATTCAAACCAAAACCCCTTTTAAAACCCTTCAACCCTAGTCTCCACTTTAGGAACATAGCCAACACCGACTAAGCTCTAGTTCCCCCTCTATTCATGTGGTTCGACACCCTTTACTTGCCTCTCACCTATACTATAACATGACCATGTGCGCTTGTAGGAGCATATTTTGGTATTGTGAGTGAACCTAGTTAGGGGAAATCTTATAAATATCAAAATACCACACGTGCGTGCAAAACCGCACCAAGCATTCTGGCACTGTTATCGGGGATAGAGGTGCTCGGTCTAGCTAGTTGGTGTAGCTTAGCCTTTGCTATTGCTCTCATCATTGCTATTTTTTATTCTTTGTTCACTTTAGCATATTGCCATTCTAACTTGGTTTCTTATTGTTTGTTTGTGTATTGTGTAGGTGACAGATGTGCATGCACCATATGCGTTCTACTTGTATCGACATGGTTTTGTATGACCTCGAGATAGGTAGGAGGAGACGCCAAAGTTGCCGCAAGAAACACCAAGAAGCCAACATGGTAGAAAACAACCTTCATGGAAATGCTCAACAACTGCCTCAACCCAACCGCCCCCTCTATGAGTATTTCACCCCAGGGAACTACAATTCTCCCATTGCCACCCTTGTTGACCAAATGTCAGGTGAACAGTTCTCGATTCCACAAACACTCCTTGGACTCCTACCTACGTACTATGGGATGGAGAATGAAAATCCCTACCATCATATTGACGCCTTCCTTGAGACTTATTCCACCTTCTGCACACCCAATGCCACTGATGACTCCATACGGAGGACACTCTTCCCTTTCTCTATAAAGGAAAAGGCTAAAGAATGGTACATTTCAAAGCCAGAGCTGGTGACTTGGAATGTGGTCAAAAACAAGTTTCTCAAGAAGTTCTTTCCAATTGCCAAGCTGACTCGCATGAGAAGATGTATCACCACCTTTTCCTAAAAGGAAAATGAACCTTTCCACGAGGTGTGGGAAAGGTTCCAAAAGCTCCTTCTCGATTTCCCCCATCACGAGGTACCATTGTGGCATCTAGTCCAATCTTTCTACATCGAGCTTGAAGAGTTAAGCTAGAACAATGTAGACTCATCATGTGGAGGCACACTCATGGTGAAGCCACCTGAAGAGTCATGGCCATTGTTTGAACACCTTGTTGAAAATTCTTGCCATCAGATTCTACTGAAGGGGAATAGTGTAGTCGTAACTATGTCCCTCCACCTCCTCCCATAGCTCCATCCTGCACCGCTGTCAACCCCGACATGATGAAGATGATGGAAGACATGATGAATATGATTAAGAGCTAAGCTAGTGGTTCTTCTACTCAATCCACCATGGCAGTTGAAGTCGAAGAAGAGGAAGTTCATGCTTTGCACTCTTTTTGCAACCGGAACAATCAAGGTTCTATGTCCAACACTTACACTCCTGAGTGGAGAAACCATCCTAATTTTTCATGTAAACAAAAAAATGAAGATGGTCAAGGACAAGGGAAGCCAAGGCCAAGATATAGCTCCAAGTTTGAAGATGAAGTGAATTGGAAGATTGAGAAGTTTGGATGAGGTAAAGAAGGATGCATCCTATCATGGGTAGTCCATTAGTTGTCTTGAGAAAAGATTGGACTAAATATCTCTTTCACTTGCTAGGACGGAGGAAGGAAGGCTCCCATCCCAACCAATGCCAAATTGAAACAATGATGGAACTTTCATGGGAAATGCTCAAAGTTCATATGCTCCACCTTCATATCAAGCACCACCAAATCCCTATGCTCCACCACCTCCTCAAGATCCTCTAAACTATAAATATGCTTCACCTCCATCTCACTCATACCAATAGCCACCTCCGCAATACCACCCCCATCCACATCAACCACCACCTCCACAACAACCTCCCCAACAACCAACTTGCATACTCTAAAATCCTAACCCACCTCATCAAAGACCACCACCACCTTCATTTTCACAAGCCCCTCCTTCCCATGAACAAGTGAATATGGTTTCTATCATATGGGGAAGGGAAGCTACTCAAAAGCTTGAAAAATGGGAGGATGAAATGATTAAAGTTGGTGATGAAGACTCGATGCTAGAAGAGTCTAGTAGAGATCACAAAAGCACCAAAGAATTTTCTACTCAGATGTTGCTTGAGAATACCAAGTGCACCCAAGCTCCCTCTTCTCCCATTGTGTATGAAGAAGCATCTTCAATCGTCCCAACCTTTCTTGGAAGTAATGAAAGTGCTAGACATTTGGTTCTTCTATCCTTTTATGAAAAGATCATGTTTACTACCCCACATGCCATTGACATGGTAACACCTGATGCAATGCCTTGTTGGGAGCCAAAACCTCCCCATGAGACAAGAATCACCATCATACCTCCTCAATGCCCACAAATTACTATAGAAATGTTTGATGAAATTGGGGAGCAATTCCATGTGGCTTTAGAAGGCCCCTTTCTCTAAGAAAAGAATAGAAGTATAATGAATCTCTTAGGGTCCTTGAAGCAAGGAATGACAGGCATCAAAGCATTCTTTTCATTAGTGAAGGATGTTTGCATGGGAAAGAAAAAACTGGTGTTATTGCCACCCAAGGAAATCATTGCAACAAGATCGGTGAATTTCTTCTTGGACATTAGTTTTCAGAAGAAAAAAAAGGGACGATCTGGGATTCCTTCTTATCACATGATACATCGGTGCACAACCTATTGAGCACGCTCTCCTTGATCTAGGTGCAGGGACAAGCATTATGCCATTGAGCATGTACCTATGGCTCGGCCTCAAGAAAATGGAATCCGTGGATTGTGTCCTTGTCTTGGGTGATGGAACTAAGAGGAAGCCCCTGGGGATATTGCTAAACACAACAGTAGCAATGGATCAAAGGATAAACATTGCATACTTGACCGATTTTCTAATTGTGCATTATGGACCTATTGATGGAAAAATGCCTCATATTGGGGAGACCATTCTTGTCCACCGTGGGTGCAGAGATTGATGTGAGTACGGGCACTCTAATGGTCACTTATAAAAGGAGAAAGTTTGACTTCTTTATATTCATTGAGGAAGAAAGGTACTGGACGGGTGAAGAAGATTACAGTGATAGTCTAGGCTACTATGATCCCCTAGAACAATGGAAATCAAGTCCTTACTTCCAATTGATGTACACTCCTTAGGATGAAGCCCATGTTGTCATAACTCTAGAAATAATCACTGTGGAAGAAAAGGGAGACACTGTGGGTGTCAGCACTTAGTGAAGAAAGCAACAAGCCCAGTTGAAGGCTATAAATGTAGTGCTAGTGGGAGGAAACCCACGTGGTTTGAGATTCTTGAACCTTTTTGTTTTATCACACTTTTATTTTTTCTAACAAACACACATGCACACTATACTTGATAGTTTTCTATTTGTTAATCATGTTAGTATAGGTACAAGAAAGAAAAAGTGATGTAGAAAGGGTCTAGCCAAGGATAAGATCAAAGTTGGAGAAAACATTGCAAAATAGTAGAAAACCTACAAGGAGTCCAGAACGGTTGTGCCACACAGCATGACCATGTGGCTGGCAAGCCAGAATGGCCGTATTTTTTAGCATGGCCATGGTGGTCTTTCCCTACTCACCTAGTGCTACATTGATCACTCCATCTCTTGGCGGTTGTCTATCGTGACTCCATGCCCTTTTTTCCTACTATTCTAAACTTCTATTTCATGCTGAGGATAGCATGATTAAAAGTTTGGGGTGGTAGGGTAGTAAGCTCTTCTTTCACTGCATTCTTATCTATGTACCTTGTGCTAAATTTTTGCAACATGATCAAATAGTTTGACTGACTTTCCTACTTGTCTATCATGACATTGTGTGTCTTCCTACATCCATGCATACATGTAGTTCAATTTCATGCATTTTTGCATAATTTTTCAATTTTTTTGCTTTTCATGTCATGCATTGCATTTTCATGTAGAGTTTGGTAATTTTGTGTGTGTGTTTTAAGTAGGATTTGCTGATTTATGTTTTTAGTTTCCCTAAAGTAGGTTTGGATGTATCTAAATGATTTTTGACACCATTTTGGCTCATTTTGCCCAAATTTAGATGTTCTTGCCCAAAAGCATGTTTTAACTTAATCTCCAATTGTTTTGAGCTGAAAATTTTGATCTTTGACAAATCCATGTCGTTTCTTAGAGTTTATTGCTATGTGGTCTTGATTGTGTACTTTTTACATGTTCACCACTTCTCTCAAGTTTATGAATGTTTCAGTTGAATTGTGAATTGAACAAGCTATAAATGCCTAGAGCCCATGGAACCACTTGATATAAATGTGAATCTCATATTGTTCAATCATGTGGTGTGATATCATTTGATGAAGTGTTGGATTAGTTTTCATGCATGAAATCTTATGTTGAGGACTACGCTAATGACCCCCCTTTGACTCGACTCTTCTTTCACCATCTTCATACCTCTCTGCCTCATGAAAGGATGCCCTAGAGCACATATTCAGCTTTGACCACCTCCAAAAGTTTGGGGTGGCCATATCTACATTTCCCCGCTTCACTCTATCCACCATATGCCCTATCTAAACCAAGGGCAAAAGAAAAGAAAAGATAAAAAAATAGCAAAAAGAAAATAAAAAGATGATCATGTTTAAGAGCATCTAAATAAAGAAAAGATGAGTGCACTATGTAATAGCACTCCAAAAGTCTTTCTGCAATCCTATCTTCCATTTTCACACCCATTGAGCTACAAAATATCAAATATAGCTCACTTTACCCTTTCTACAGCCATGTGGGTCATTTTCTATGGTTTGAAACATAAGATTGAATGCATGAAAGTGAAACAACACCCCTAGTCATCATTGATTAACGCCAACATGAAACGATTTACCCGAAATTGCATGAAGGACATATTTTTATGCTCTATATTTGAAGTTTGTATGCTCAGTGCTCATTTCATGATTGGTATGTGATAGAGTAGAGGAGAGAGGTGGAACACATGCACTTAGTCACTTTCAAGACCATTTAGTCAATAATCTTCTTTTGCTATGCATTTGTCACTCTTGTTTATTAAAAGAAATTGAAGAGAGAGATTAAGTTGGAGCATACTTGAGGACAAGTATGTTTTAAGTTTGGGGTAGTGATGTACTTCTATTTTAGGGCTTCATCTTGTGTCATATTGCACTTTATGTACATCCAAACATGTTAGATTGCAATCATATTCCCCTAATTTGGAATTCAAAGTTAAATATTCTTATGTATCCTCTTATATGTTTTTTAGGGCACTTACGCATGTTTTGATGTGAGGAAGGAGATGAGGGAGTCCTTTGGGTCCCTGATCTCAAGGAGCATCTCCCAATCTTCCCCGAGCTATCCATGGATGCTCAAGAATAAACACAAACCAAGAAGAGATGAACTGAAGATTTTCCAAGTTTAGAATCAGCAGCAAGAAGCCTAGCACAGTTGTGGGCATCCACCACAGTCGTGGGAATTAAATCCAAGAATCACAGGGATGTCAGTAATTTTGCACTGAAAGAACCATGGATGTGGCCATCAGCACGGTCGTGGCCAACTGAAGACATCACAATTGTGGCCTCCCGCCATGGCTGTGGGAATTAATTGCTCAAGTTGGCCAAGATCACAGTAACTTCAACCACTTTACACATGAATGGCCACAGTCAAGGCCATCTGCCACAAATGTGGTGAGTTGAACACAAAACGGCCTCTAAGGACACCATGACCATGGATCAACCTACCCACCACGGCCATGCTACCTAGCATGGACATGCCACATACTCTTCACCACGGCCGTGGTACCCTGCTACGGCTGTGCCACCTCACTTAGCCAAATCTACCTAAAACCTCATCCTCCACCATGACCGTGTCCCCAACCCACGACCATGCCACCTTATTCCTACCACGGCCATGGCCATCCTCCACGATTGTGTTGATCACTCAACCCTATTATTTTTTCCACACTGCTTTTCCTATTCTACCCCTACTTACCCTAGTGATTTCCCAACACCTATATATACATAGGTGGTGGCTAGAGCATGAAGGTTACACTCCCCTAGCTGCCATTACTCCTCCTCACCCTCTCTTGAGCATTCATTTCATTCCCCTTGCATTAATGCTCTCCACCCACCATTCCCACCATAGAAACCTAGTTTTCTGGGTTTTCTACCATAACCCCCTCCATTTTCATGCCCATCAGCCATCTTGGAGGGAGGAGATTGCCCTGCAGCAGATAGGAGGTGAAGAAGGAGGATCTACTTTGAACTCCATGGAGTCCTATCCCCTTCTTCTCATTTCTTTTACCTTTTCTTTGATTGTGTCTAGCTAAGCCCCTAGTGGTGGGTTGTTTGGGGTAAAAATGTAACTTTCATACCATGTTGGGGGAGAATAATTTGTAATGAACATAATTTCATTCTATGATGATTGTCTTTACTTCTATCTCATTTCCCATTATCTTGCATGTGATTTTTGCTCTTACACTGAAATTGCTTGCTTTGTGATATTTGATGATACTTAGCTTCTAGGAGGAATTGGAGTGTATGTAGCAAACTTAGGAATGGATCCTAGGTCCAATTAGTGGATCCCTTGCTAGATCCCTTTGTTCCTACATACATATCCCTCCTTCTGCAAGTGAGTGTGAGATCTAAGTGAGTAGTGTAAGTGTGATTAGTGCAATTTCCTAGAGCTTTCTAAAGGCTAGATGGCTAGTAACATTAGGTGAAAAACCCTCATCTCTACTCCCATTCCTACCCTTGGCTCTCAATTACCCTAATACCACTTACCCTAGAAACCTATACTTGAAAAATCCAACTAGAATTACACCTAACTCTAGTTCTCTAACTTGTAGTATAGGGTACATTCTAATAGCACTTGCCTTGTTGTTTGGTTTGGTTTGGTAATCTAGATTGAATTGTGATAATTGCATGCCATGTTGACACCCCCCAACTAATATCAAATCACATTCGCAAACAGCCCACCTACCTAATCCGTTTCTTAAAACCCAACTTAACCTTCTTGCTTGTTAATGCTAGTGTAGCTTAATTGTCTTTGTTTCTTTTAGCTAATTTCTTAGTCTTGCTAGTTAGTGTTAATCTAGATCCTTGCTTGATTTAGTGGTTAGCTTAGTTCGTAGTTGATAATTGCTTTGTTAGAGTAGAGTAGATCATCTTGCTCTTGCTTAGTTGATTTCTTAATCTAGCTTCTTAGGTCCAACTTGCTTAGGATAACCTAGTTTTTGGTAATCTAGCAACCATATTACCTTTACTTGCTTGTTGTGTAGTGTAATTCAAAACAAAACCCAATTTTAAACCCTTCAACCCTAGTCTCCTCTTTAGGAACATAGCCAACACTGACTAATATCTAGTGCCCCATCTATCCCTGTGGTTCGACACCCTGTACTTGCCTCTCACCTATACTATAACATGACCATGTGTGCTTGTGGGAGCATATTTTAGTGTTGTGAGTGAACCTAGTTATGGGAAATCTTATAAATATCAAAAGACCACACGTGCGTGCAAAACCACACCAGGAACCACAATTTTTTTTCACTTCTTTAGGAGCTTTGGTGATGTCCATGATTTCACAACATGTGTCTAACTAGTTCCTCCCCTCCATGCATCCACAAAGGGAGATAGGTCTATAAGCTCAACATACCCCACTAGATGTGTTGAGGCTTGCCTAGACTGACACAACTCAATAAATCCAACTTTTTTCTTACATGAGGATGTTAGGTAGTGAATTTGTTGAGTTGATTTACCAATTGATCTTCAAGGATTTATTCATCACCTGAGATTGGGAAGAGAATATAGAGAGTGCTTTGTTTGTTTTTCCTTAGTTTTCATTTGTTTTTTTCAAGTGGTTTAAGGCTATTATGTCATAGTTATCCTTTGATTTGTTATCTTACCAATGACATCACTTAGTTAAATGACTTTATATGCCATGTCATGTTGTGATTCATTAGCACATGATGAAGGGGAGAGGTGGTCATTTTCCTCAATGTTTTGAGTTGTTTTCTCAAATAATGATTCATATCATGAAATTTGTTAATTAATTAATGATAGTTCCAAAATTACAAAAAATATGTTATAAAACTAAAAAAATATTCTCTACCTTTTGGTATATATTTTATAGTGTTATTCAACACCAATAAGAAGTTTATTTTCAGGGTTTGTGTAATTATTAAAAATAACCCCAATTTTTTTGCCAAATTATTATTATATGATCAATGACCCCCTACCACGGATATTAGAGTTTGACTGCACACGTCTCAAACAATTCACATATGTGTTTCAATATTCCATTTCAATTGGGAAATTATGGCTCCTAACCATTATTTATTTATGGTGATATAAACCAAATGTGTCATCCTTTTAAAAGAGTATTGAATTAACTTTCACCATGATTTGATTCCTCTTGAATTAGTTACTGAAATTCATGATTATTCAATAGATGGGCCTTTTGCCCTAAAACTTCCATGTCAGAGGTTGTCGTGTTTAATGGAAATTGATTACAAATCACTAATAGATTGCCTTTTCTTTATGATTCATGTTGCAATGACTTAAAAACAATATTTATTAGTAGTGGTGTATTTTAATGGGGGTTGGGGCCCATTTCGCAACCACATATTTTTTGTTTAGATGTTGGTTCCTAGTACCAGGTGCACTACACCTATATATACAAAAAAGGGGATTTAGATGTTGGTTCCTCATTGCCAAGGCTCAGATATGATGGTGCCTTGGCCCTTAATTTTATATGGTTTCAGTCTTGTTGTATAATATGCAAGCAATGATTAACTATTGTGAAACAATTTAAATTCACAAAACCATTTTATTAATATCTCTATATGATGGTGCCTCATCACCAAATTTTACTATATGTTAGTAGTATCGCCTATGTGTCACTTTAGTACTTCTTTTGAGCGAGAATAATTTTCATGTTTTAGTTATAGTACAATTATTTTACTAACGCGTAATCTACTTTTTTTCCCATGTATGAGTGATGTTCCCAAAACCTCCTAGATGAATATCACCTGAACGAGAGGCTTCAAGAGGAGCTTGTTACTAGATAATAGGTTTGGCAGTGGCTTGAGATGTTCATGTTACAACATGCAATTGGTCCATTTGTATAAGACAAATTGAAACCTTTTTATGTATATAATGCCACCCATCTGGCTAAGGATTAATGTTCCATTGTAATAATTTAAAAATATTATTTATTTCTACTATAGATGGCATTATTTTACGTATCATATATGTGAAATGAAAATTCCTATACTCCTTCATACATGTTTATTATTTTTGGCTTTGGATTTGGTTTTAGTTTTTATAAGTAATGTGTGGATCTCATATTGCAACTCAATCATTATAAAATCCCAATTTTAGACTTCACTCATTTTATCAAGAGGAAAACTAGGACAATTTAGTATGACTAAATATTAGAAGTACAATCCATGGAAGCACAAGTCGTACATGAACATAAATAATAATGCAAGTGATGCTACAAAATTCCCACCATTCAACAAATAATTAGAATGTATTGCAAACTTTGAGATCACAAACTGAATGATGAACATGTATGACAATATCATATGAAGCTCTTCACCACGTGACTTCATGTCATCTAACTTTGATTTTCTAGAGTAAATAAGTATTTTTGTATATCATATGCATATTGGTATTGTCTATATACCATGTAATTGGGTCTTATGTAAAGTGTAGACATGATCATAGCAAAAATACAAGTCATTACTCCTCAATATTATTCCATTTTCATGGTATAAGAGTAGATCTAGACTTGAAGAGAGGGCAACATCATGAAGGCAAAATCATCATAAGGTCATGGAGGTCCTTCTCTCCTTCAAGAATATTTCCTACATCACCCATGTCCTTCATGTGATATTATCATAACGTATCCATAACTTCCAATCCATTTTTGTTATGTCATAGAGTACACCATTTTCTTTAACAAGAAGAAAATCACTATCTTTGTCTTCTCCAGAGCATGTTTTCACCTTTTCGAGGATGAAACATCACCTTTTCCTTGGCCTTAACCATGGGAGATCATATACACGCTCAAGAACCTCTCTTATATCACATGGTACCCATCATCATCATCATCATCAGTAGTAGTAGCAGCAGCAGCAAGCCTATTTCCATAGTCCTATTTGGGTTTCAGGCGATAGAGACAGTTTATGTCTTGGATCACATATGACATATATTTGAATGATATAATTGATTTGGTGGTAGCAGACAGAATATCTTGACATGGCATGTCACATTAGGTTCAATGTTTTATACTTTTTGTAGAAGAGGCAAAATGATTTGTCACGCCTTAGATACAATATGTAATGTCTAGAGGTTTCCACTACCCTAGTGGATGCTATATATGTTTCCTACATCTAACTTGGTGTGTCTATTCTTAGAATAAACTAATTTCTTGAACACAATGTGTTAACTGAAGGACAGGGTGTGTTTATATTGAATAACCAGTTAGACACATGATATACAATATTTTACATTGACAACACAAAGTGTCACCTTACGACACAACTTATTCGACGACCAAATACAATGTGTTTGTATCCAACCTTTCTATTTGAGAGTCTACATTAACAAATACATTGATGGAAAGAAGGAAAAAGTCATGGAGTATCATTAGTAGTCTCCCCTTAATGTTCATATATAGATCATCACACCCCTAACTTATTATGTAAAATGTACATGAATGAAGTGAGTATATTACTCATGCTAATATTTTGCTAAATAAAGACAAACGTTATTAGATATATGAAATCCTTTTTCATTGTTTATTTTCAAGAATCATTGTGTTATATCATTTTCATGTCTAAGAGAAAGGGTAAATGGTACTCAAGAGTAAGAGAAAAGTTAATGAATGAATCTTATATAAGAACTTCATCATGGGCTTCCTAGATAGCATGTAGTACACCTCGATGCAGATCGTGGGCTTCAACATACATAACACTTTGGTGCAATTCAAGAGACACCTGAGTTCAAAGAGAAGAGGCACTTGGTGCTAAACTTGAGGATTCTTATATAATCTAGAAAGATAATGATAAAATATAAAGTTTAATTTTATTGATGTTTAGTGCTTTCCTTTAGAAGTATATATTATTTGATGTTATAATATGTTTAATTCCACTTAGAAATTATTTTATGCATGGATGGAGTTATGTTGCCCATAGGAATGGAGCAACGTCAAGGATAGATTCATCTAAAGACCAAGGAAGAGATAAAGGACTTTTGAGGCTAGACATGTGGGGCTTCAACTATCCATATATTAGATTTTAATTATGTTTATGAGAAATATGATATAGTTTAGGGTATAATTTTTATTATTTTGAACTTGATGAGTGAGAAATTGCAAATTGTATCATGTGTTGGTTTATTAAACTTTATTTTTATGTAATGGTTGTCGTTTTGTGACACTCTATGTGAGAATTATCCTTCCGCTCAGTAATGTATATGTTTTATAAATTTGAGACATTACAGATGCCATATAACTTCCAACCTCGTATTCCATGAAAGAACCAAACTCATATAAATTGTTTTGTCATTTTGTTCATGTATAAGTACAAGACAAGTTCATCGATCTCACTCCATTTTGTTTAGAGGATCAAATTGAAGATTTTTGTTCACTCAATCTCTAAATGGGTACCAAGTATAACTTCTTTGTGATAAACTTGGTGTTGGCAGTGGAGGGACCATAACATTACGCCAAGGGGGACTCAAATCAATGTATATGTATATGCACTTTTATTTTAGCATGGGGGTGATTGAGTCACAAAAAATGCCTTCACTAAGAATGGAACCCGCACCACTTAGTCTAAGAAACCAGTCATACACCACTCCACCTAGGCACTTTCTATTGGTATGGTAAGCCCATAGATCCAATCATATGATGATTGACATGGCATGATTGCCTAAAAGGATTTGATTAATAATAACATATATGAAGGCAAGCTTCCAATTCATCTGTTTCGCTCATTTATGAGATGATGAGGATATAGAGTGAATGTCTAGAGAATAATATTACTAAATGACATTATCTCTTCAAGTATTAGCCTTGTAGAAATGAGATCATAAGAATGCTAAGAGTACATATACATATTCTCATTATGTCCCTAGTCAGTTGTTATTGTGGAATGTAGATAGACACTAGTAACACATAAGACTGTAGTGTGAGTTGGTTAATGACTGAGTCTCACTGATTCATGATATCACAATATCAAACCAAGCACATAAATACATATTAGGGAATAGTGTATTGGACAGACCTACCTTGAGAGAGACACATGAATGTGGAGGTTAAAGTCACCTCTCATATTGAAGGTGGTGATAGTGATTCTTAAACTTGAATTCACTACACTCATCACATGTCGTTGGGTATACTTTGACATCATCAAACACAATCCTGAAACATGGGTTGTTATAACGGTCATGATTGTGTGACTTTGACACATGGGGATAGACTATGAGTGATAGATATGGGATTTGTCTCTCCTACTGGAGTATGATATCCTGGTCACTTGATAAGAGAGACTGAGAAACACATGCACATGCACATGTGAATCAATATATGATATTGAGGTCACATTATCTCAGAAAGTGTACTCTTCGTTCAAGGAACATGGATTGAATATTGAGAGAATGACCTTCCATGCCTCGAATTCATCTTGGATATCATAGATAAAGGAATTATACAATCACTACAACACCTTACATAGATTGTAGGTTGAAGTTGTTCTCCAACTTTCAATTCACTTGGGTAGCACTGATGTGTGACTAGGCACCACTCTCTACTTATGATGTCATAAGATAGTTATGGACATTCACTGCCAATGTGACATGGGACCTATAGGGTCACGCACATAGGAACTCATCTAGAAGAGGAGTTTGATCTTGAATGACCATTAGATTGGTTACTAAAGTGTTTAGGTATTCAATTCATGCAACAGATCGACTCATTTGATGACTGGTGTGCAAAATGGCCATCTCACTAAGTGAAACAACCGTTTGGGTTGTCAGGGTAATCAGAGTTCAAATTAGCTAGGTTTTGCCCTTGAACTGACTGGTTAAATGTGATCAAACCGACCGGCTCAATTCGACTCACCAGAAGGCCATATGGATGAGTGAGACGGGTGTCTCATTTGGGAGAGATGGCTCAGTTGGTTTGAACAAAGGTTTGGGATGTTTTCTGAATAAATTTTGATTGCACAAACTTGATGTGCAAGTAAATTAATATCAAATATTAATTAGAATCGAAATTACAATTTTTGTGTGTGATTGTGAAACTACCAAATGAGTGTTTGGTAGTACCAGACGACTGTCTTGCACACTAGATGATCGTTTGGGTGTGTGAAACGGCTGTTTTAGCTATCACAGGTTGCAAATGTTTAAGTTCTTCTGATCCTTACCACTCCCATGCAATACCATACAGACTGGGAACCCTGACATTAACCTCACCTATAAAAGGAGGGGTATTGGGGGTTTCCCAAGACACAACACAGACAACTAAGAACCAGTTCCTCTAATCATTGTTGTCATCTCTGGTTGTGGTAGCCAACAGAGCCCAGACAAGTCCTACCCAACAGGGAGGGATAGATAATGAGAGAGAAAAATTGAGAAGTTGTCATTATGGGAGAGCAGGTTCATGATTAGTACACCAACGGGAGGGACAACTCCTTCCTGTCTATTCTTGGTGAATGATAGGAGTTCTATTTGGTCTGTGTGGACTACTATAGAGGCAGGAGTCCTTTTGGCTGCTACTCAGAGAGGAAAGTCTACATGTAGTCCATGGTGAGACCACCAAAGATGTTGCAGAGGTTGCACAGACAACTATGTGTGGTGAAGATCACGAGTTGCAAAACCACCATCCAAGAGCAACTTGTCAACAGTTGCAAAGAAGCAAGTTTTGTCACTGGACTTTCTCTAGGACCAGGTATAACTCATTAAAAACATCCTTCCTATTTCATAGTAGTTGACACAATCTTGCTATTTTGGGAATACGAATAGATATTTTTTTTCCGCTGCTATACTATGTGACTGTATTTCCTATCAGTGGTATCAGAGCCACGTCAATTTACTATTTCTTAGGATAATCGATATGGTCAGATTTTTATTTTTATCATTTATTTATTTCATACAATGTGTAAATTTAAACTGCTCTCACATGCCTATCTGATCAAATATCACATAATCCCAAACTAATATATATATATATATATATATATATATATATATATATTATACATATATATGATATATACACAATTTACAGGCATCACCCTGAAAGCAATTTTGATGGTGGAATTGTAGCATTGTTATGGACAATACCCTTTATCTATGTGTAGTTGGATGGTTTGGTTCTTGTTTATCTCAATCTACGTATTGAGCCTCTACCTGCCTCTTCCCAATGTAAAGTTAATGCTTTCCTACCTTTGCTTCCCTAGAATGTAACATAAGGTTTCTCTAATTCAATGTAATAAAGTAGTTATAGGATAGTTTCTTTTCATGCAACGATGTTGAAGATGTTCATTGCCAGTTGAGATGACCACTTTGTGAGACAAGTTGACCGTCTAGAGGACCATGGAGGACATAGGATGATGGAACCGGACTACTGCCTGGTGGGCCCAACTGACCGTCTGAAAGGAGTCCAAACATCAATTGGATAGGTTGCCAGACGACCTTCCCAGTAGGCCCAATTGACCGTTTGGAAGAAGTCCAAGCATCGATTGGACAGGAGGACCAACCAACCGACCAAGAGGCAAGACGACCGGTTCAAGGGTTGAACTAATCTACCCAAATTAGCAAGCACATATCTACACCAACAATAAGTTTCATACATCTGATGTGATTCTTGACCTAGGTGCTAGTAATTCCTTGTGGCTCCAAGGAATTACAAATGGATATGGCCATAACCATCACTTTTTGTTTATATATTAAATGTTTACATTGTGGGATATAGCATGTATATGATACGTACTATATATGTGTTGATTGCATACAATATATCTATATATGTATATGATATATATAAAATCCCTCACATCAAACATATTAAGTCTTATATGTATACACATGAAAAACTTGTTCGACTAAGAGTAGGTTATGCCTCTGCATGGTGCACCATATACCTTGTGGAAGTGTGATGGTAATAATGTAGGTTCCGCTTCCGTAGGGTGCATTCTTATTATATTGACTATTGGGTCAGGCTCAACAAGTGATTCTCAGAGCGTCTGGGCCCAGAAGCATGTAGATGATTATGGCAAGGAGTCTTACATATCATCTATCCAGAATTGCATATGATACAATTGGCAATAGTTGCCTACCTTGATGATTGACTGTGTTTGTGTTGATCAAGCCACAATTAAATTATCTTGTGTCTGTCTCATTAGAAAATTGTTTGTTATAATTTTCTAAATTGATACTTGATGGTTGTCAATTTGATCAAAATAATGAGAATGATAGTTAATTAAATACCTAATTATTATTGCCCAAACTTTAATCAAATCAAATCAAATCAAATTAAATTAAAAATGAGTTTTTGACAAAATTTCAAATTCTTTTGTAGAATCAAATGGCAACAACAAACAATCACTTTTCTCTGTGGTCGATCCTTGAGAAGGATAAACTTACTAGGAACAACTTCTATGACTTGCTCAAGACACTTATAATTTTTCTCACGCGGGAATGCAAGCTCTGTATCCTAGAAATGTCAGAACCAGAGGAACCAGCTCAAAATTCTCCAAGGGCTGACAAGGATGCTTATAAGAAGAATATTGAAGACGTCATGGATGTCAAGTGTCTGATGTTATGCTCCATGAACCATGAGTTGCAAAGGCTGCATGAGAACATGGGGGTGATTGGGATGGTCACACATCTCAAGAACATGTACTAAGATCAAGAAAGACAGGAGAGATACGATGTCTCCAAGGCATTGTTTTAAGTGCAGCATGGCAGAAGGAGATCCAGTAGGTCCTCATGCACTCAAGCTCATTGGGTATGTTGAGAACCTTACTAGACTGGGATTCCCCTTAGGTCAAGAGTTGGCCACTGACGTGATTCTATAGTTTCTACCAGAGTCATACAGTCAATTTTTCATGAACCTATTGATAGAGTTGTTAGGCATGTTGAGGACAACCGAGATACAAATGAACAAAGACAAGCCCAAGTCTTTGATGGTAATCAATAAGAAAAAGGGGAAGTCTAAAGGCAAAGGCAAAGCTAAGAAGAGTTCCAAAGCTAGCCATAATCCCAAGTATTCAGATCTCAAGACAAATGGTGGAGTAAAGAAACAAAGAGGTGAGTATCATCATTGTCACCAGCCTAGACATCAGAATAGAAATTACCCACTCTAGTTAAAGGAACTAATGAAGAAAAAGGATGGCACTGAGACCTCCACTTCAGGTATAAACAATATAAGATGAATTTGATTACTTCTTAAGTTTTGGTATATGATACCCGATAAGAGATCTGACATACTGATGTGCAAGATCTGACAAGAAGTAAAATCCCCCATAGAAGGATAAAGATGGACAAGGCAGAGCAAATGTTGGGGAAGCCATAGTATACATTTAAATTTATCTTAGCCCAATGTTCATGTAATAGAGTTACTATAACTGCTATTTCATTATACCATTAGAATAGAAACATTTTCTTTATACATCTTGTATGGACAAGGATGATTATCAATAAAGATTTGTTAGTGCTTTTATTTCAAAAGATAAGATCTTTTATGGCATTGGCCCGAAAACATCTTGTAATATTTATGCAAAATGATCCAAAGATAAATTTTTATAATGTTTATACTAAAGGATTATAATTGATAACTTAAGGCTATCATTAGCATTTGTCATCTTGTGCAAATATGAGAATTGCATGCCTAGAATACATATTGATGTTGATCTAGATTCCTTTGGTTATTGAACCTAAGGAAATATGCAACTCTTAGTTGCGCACAATATGACACAAAATCCTTCACTAGAAGTAGTGGGAGGATGAAGGCTTCATTAGATCTCATGCATGTAATGCATAAAGATATTATGAAAGAATGCTATAGATTATTACTTATATCTCATATCCATATACTGATAATATTATGATATGTACTCAATAAAGTAGAAACACAGATCTCTTGAAGTATTCAAGGATATTATAAATGAAGTATAAATTAGATAAAAGTTTTATGAAACTTTGATGAGATCAAATGTTGAAATACTTTACATCAATACTTTGAGTACCTTCAAGAACAAATTGTGATAAGGTATCACAAGTCAAATCCATCTTAACATGATGATGTGTCAGAATGAAGGAATTACATCATGATGGGTCATGATATAATTATCAATTAATCTAATCTTCTTATCCTCATAAATATAAAGCTATCACTAAATAATGTATCATCTGAATGGTTTATAAGACATCATATATGATATGATTTGGGAATGTCCTAATATGTTTGAAGGATTGAAACCAACATTGAGAAAATAGTTTCTGAAAAGGTTTATCCACAAACCATGATGGTTGGATATTACTATTAATCCCAACCTAATAACAAAAGTGTTTTGTTGATAACTGAGTTCCTAAAGAATCAGTGGGAGAAAGAGTAAAGCTTGAAATGTTCGAGGTCAACAATGGGTACAATGAGAACTGTGAGAATCATAAATTGTTGTGGAATCTCAGGTTCATCATGTAACACACAATAAAATAGTTCTAGTAGAACACATCTGAGATTGAATATTGTGAATCCAACAATTCAGATGGGTTGGTCATACAGGATGAGCCAACTAGTCAACCAGAAGCTATTTCTGAGTAATATGGGATTCTTGTAAGATAACAAGGTAGGATCTTGATAGCACCACCTAAAGGGGTAATACCTAAAGGGTGAAATAGGGTCTTATGGCATAAACCTACATGGATAACTTAAAAGGACAAATTGGTTAAAAGATTTTTCGAATCAATTCAAGTTGTTGAATATGATGGAAATTTCTTTACCAACTAGCATGCTTGTTGTTGTAGTGGAAATAGACTAAGACATTTGGTATATGAAGATTAGAACTGGATTCCTTAAGGGAATACAACACATGATGTGTATGTGACATAACCTAAAAGGTTTTATAACTTCAAGAATGCAAATAAAGTTCATAAACTAGAAAGTTCAACCTGGGATTGAAACAAGCAACTCAACAATGGGAGCTTTTGATTTGATAGGATAGTCAAAGAGCTTAACTTGAATCAAGATAAAAGATGAAATCTGTGAATACAAAAGATTTAGTGGGCATATATATGCATATTCCTCATATGATGAGGAATGACATCTCAACATTGTGAATATTGAGAACTGGCATGAAAACCCATTCAACAATGAAGGATTAGTTAAAACATCTTATGAGATAAGGATCATGTAACGACCCGCACTTTTGAGTGTCTAAAAGACCTTAAAGTCGCAGATCGTTAATCATATACTCCAGGATCAGATTCATGAAATAGTACAAAATAGTAAACAATTTCCATTAATGATCAAATATTTACATGTTTACATAAAAATCACCTCTAAGGAGTTACATAACTTTTAAACAGAGTTAACTTTTACATGTGTGAAGATAAACTATTAAGACTAAACCTTCATGATTATTGTAGTGACTTCAACATCTCTATCTGTACCCTCGTGTCCACGATTTAAGTATGTCTGATACCTAAAACGCCGACAAACAAATACGCGGTCAGTATATTGCTACACTGGTGGGTGGGTTCAAACAATAATCACAAGTAGCATATATGCAACATCTTTATCTTGCATATTAGAACATAAACTTGTTTTTATATTCTAACATATATCTGGTAAACTACCTCAGGTGTAATCACTGTCCCTCTGGGGCTCATGTGCAAGACCCTTAAGATTAGTCTAACCTAGGGTACAAAATATTATTATTTACTTTAAATGATACTCATAGGAACTTTGTAGTTTGCAAGAACTAAATAAACAAGCAAGCATTTTACTTGTCATTCAATCTCATCGAGAAACATCAGCAATCTCAGAATTCGATACATGTATATTCATAAGTGTAACCACGTACCTTATGCCCTCACAGAAACCATGTAGAACATCATATACTTTAAGAGTGTATCCAAACATCCAAGCAATAAGGTATTCAATCTAAAATATATACACTACATATGTGTCACCATATATTCTCATTACATTAATCAAATGTAGATGTTCTCCTAAACTAAGGTTTAGGATTATCTAATGTTTGGACCAGGGATTAGGATTACAAACCCTAATTCCAACATATTATGATTTCTAAGATTACAAATTCAGTTATGCAGATTATGTGAAACCCTAACCATCATCTTAAACATATTAGACTCTTCATGATACCAAGATCACATTACTAGCATTAAGATTATATCAAGATGTTCACATTGTTTCAAAACACTAGATCAACATGAATAAGATTATTAATCTACAATTGTAAATTATTCATCATTATCAAGGATTTCCCCATTATACATGTCTAGATCAGGCATTAACACAACACAAACGAATCTACCCAATTAAGCATCTTATTAAAGAAAATCTAGGCTTTCCTTTTCATTAAACATATTAGGACTTGTATTGTACATTTTTTGGAACAAAAAGCTTAATCAGACCCTAATAATATTTTCTTTGGATTCCACTCGTTTTTCTGAGCAATTTGATATATAATATTGCTATATTCTGAGTTACTGTTAATTAACTAGATCAATTGCAATATAGGTATAATCTGACCAATCGTTAGCCGCCACGTCATCATAAAAAAATCTATTTAACCTACTCACCTGAGTGGGGCGGGTTCAATTGAAAACATAACTTTGCCCTCTCATCTTTGCGTAAGCTTGTAGGGGCCATTAGGTCATTTCATTATGACTCGTCTCCTATCTTGCATGAACCCATCTCACACGAGAACTGGACGCCGTGAGAGGCGCCCAGCCAAGGTGGATCCATGGCTCCCAACTCCTGACTCCTAGGCATCGAGGTAGTAGGTTCATCTCTGATGGACCCTTCTGATCCTGGTGTTATGAATCTGGTCAAGGAGGCAGCGTGGAAGCCCTCGAAGTTCCTGACGCACCTCCTGGAAGCCCACGCACCTATAGCCAGATCTGCATCCCTCCATACTGTCAGAGACCTAATCAGAGGAACGCAAAACAGCTTCTTCACTTCGCTGACGTATGCTTCTCACTAATTCCAACTTGTCTACGACCAAACTATAGGGTCGTCCTCCTCATGCTACCCAAATGGGGTGCCTTTCATCCTGCACAAGTGTTGGCATGACGGCAGACGGCCGCTATTGTCATCCTAAGTGATCACTGGCACCCCTCTTTGATGCCTGTCCGCATAGCTTCCCAGGTCCTCTGGCAGGTTCCGTCCACCTTCGCCCACTCTCACTACACCCGCAAGGAAGGCTTCTCCTTCCTCCGGTCTTCACCAGCGGTAGCCCCGGTTTCGCACCATGGCAGGCAGCTAGTGAGTTGCAGACGTGACTCCCTGGGTGTCTCATAATGGGGATGCCTTTGGTCAT
This sequence comes from Alisma plantago-aquatica, assembly GCA_963693085.1. NCBI lineage: Eukaryota > Viridiplantae > Streptophyta > Magnoliopsida > Alismatales > Alismataceae > Alisma > Alisma plantago-aquatica. The sequence continues at coordinate 221,240,413 of OY856410.1, read as the reverse complement.
CACCGGACTGATGGGAGGGGTCCCATATCACAACATAGGTGGTATAGATGGTAGGGATCATGGCTGGGGGGGTTTCTTCGATCAAGACTCTATGTTGTGTTTTTCTCCTAAAGGCAATGATTCCTTCCCTCCTTATATGGTGCTAGGAGGAAACCTGAAAGGGTAGGAGGAGGAAAAGCAACGAAGGGAGAGGGAGAGGTGGTCTGGCCCTTAAGGGAAAACCTAACTTTCCTTTGCTATATACAAGTTGTGTGGGAAACCAACTCCTCACAAACGGTAACATGGAAAGATAAGCTATTAGTCATCAATGTGCACCCTTTCTTATTCTCTTAATTCATCACAAAAGAGTCCTCAAGAGAGTAACTACCCCCTTTGGATTAGGCATCCACAAGTCATAAAGGAAAACATATCTCTATATGGTGGACATGAATGATTTGATCATTAAATGATGAGTGCTATTTCAGCACTTCTTTTCTACAAATTATTAAGCTTGTCACATAGAAATACTCAATTCATCTCTTGAAATTGCACAAATTGATATTTTTTCATTTTTATCACAAATCTGACAATCATGTGCATTTTATTGCAGTTTCAGGACCTAAACCGATCATCTGACATCACCAACCGATCCTTTCACTATCACAACCCAATCGTCTTAGTTGTTCAACTACTCATGTTGTGTTCTAGCATCGATCATTTCTCTTGACCAGACGACCGGCCAGATCGCCCGATTCCTAGTCCAAACACTCGGCCCAAGCCCTATTGATGGGAAGAAACACATCGAGATGTTTTGACTGCACTGCCACCCTAATTAGGGTTGGCATTCAATAGCTTGGCGACCACCATCCACCAGCATCTAGCTGATCAGTTCATTTCTGAATCGATCGGTTGGCGGCACGCAGACAGCCAAAAAGCCAGCTGCCAGCCTCAAAACTCTTTACCCTAATTGTAAAAGTGCCCCCTCCCTCTCCTATAAAAGGAGGGGCACTTCCTCCTCCTTGGGGCATCTGGGATTTTTCTTGTATTAGCATTCTGGAGCAAAATTTTCTTGTATTCCTCTAGTTCTGAAATAAAGTAGCCTTGCAATTTTGTTACATGTTATTTTAATTCCGTTATTTCGTTGTGTTTAGATCTAGTACTTTCTTTTCTCCTCCTCCCCTCTCTTGAGCAATCGAGCAAGGTAGGAAGAGGAAGCCATCTTCATTGTCTCTATTTAAGGATCAATAGTCATAAGACTCGAAGATGGCTAGATCACTTCCCTCCTCCGTCATTCTTTGCTCCTTCTCCATGAGTGAGTAGTTCTTTATCGAGGCAAGGGAAATAACCCCTTAGCCATGGCTTTCGATTTCTCCTTAAATGATTCTAGATGGTTTTTGAGATTGATAACTAGTTGATATATCAAAGTGATTAATTGATAATATCAAAAGTTAATCCGAATGGATATGACCTTGGAAATTCGGGTTTAGAACGATAATCTCAATCGCATAAGAGTTTTGAAACGACTGCGGATTTTCTCTTTCTAGGATGATGAACTAAGAAACATGAGCACTAGGACCAATTGGCTCATGTGGAGATCATATTTAGTGGATTTATAATTCACTTTCCTTCATTGAACCCATCGTTTAAGGATTAATCATTTTCCTAGGATAAGGTGGTGAAAACCCCAAGATCCTCGATTCTCTCCCTTTGATTTCAACCTTTGTTGATTTGCTTTTTTTACTTCTAGTCTTTTCCATTCATAATAGTCTACTCGTGCTAACAATTATTTGTTTCTTTTCCTTGTGACAGGGGAAAAATAAATTATTTTTATTACATTGTTACTTTGTGTTTATTTTTGTTTTAGTGTAATCAACCAACCCCCCATTCCGGTTCTTTACTTTTCATTTTAAATCTGAAAATACAAAAAAATAATAAAATAGTTCTTCAAAATTAATTGGGATAGAGGAGGCAATCTTAAAAAGTTGTCCTGTGGGATCGACCCTTCTATACTAGCCTTAATCGGAAGTAGAAAAGGATTAAACTCTAGGATAATAATCTTAGTGATTGTAAGTGCTAAATGACGCATTAACAATTTTTCGATGTTGCCGAGGACAACGGATTTGTTTCTTCGAACCCCAAAAAAAAAATTTGAAATTTTTTTTCCTTTTTTATGCCTTCCGAGTAACATTCCGTAAGTGCTACTCCTCCTTCTACCGAGTTTCCATTCCGGCAGTCCATTTTTTCTGCACACGATTAACTGCTTCATTTGTGCATGCGACGCCCGAATGTTGATTCTCAACCATTTGATCCGGAAATAGAAAGGACTTTTCATCATTTAAACCGTCAAAATCTAGCAAGAATGAATGAAGAAGAAGTCTCCCGTAGAATCGACCAAGCTCTCACAGCTCAAAGAGAGCTCATCCAAGATGAACAAGCAGAAAGAGAAGCCTCTTTATGAGCAGCCTATAGGGCTGAACAAGAAGCCATAGAAGTTGATAGGAGGGAAGCCGAAAGGCAAAAACAATTAAAAGATTTTTTTGTTCCAAAAACTACCTATGCACAACATCCATTCATACCTCCTGACATCATTGCTCCACAATTTGATATCCGAACAAAATGGATCACCATGATGCAAGCAAACCCCTTCTTAGGAAACAATGGAGAAAGTTGCCAAGATCATCTCCGAAGGTTCATTGACCTTTGCTCTCTAACCAAACTTCCTGGTGTCTCTAAAGATGCCATTCGCCTTAGGTTGTTCAAGTATTCCCTCTCCGACTAAGCTAGTACCTGGTACAACACTATGGAGAGTGAAGACCATGTCACAACTTGGGAAGTTCTACAAAGCAAGTTTCTTGAAAAATTTTACCCCCCCTCTCTCACCTATGAACTTAGGGGTCAAATAACTCACTTTTCCATGTCCCCAGGAGAGTTGTTAGGAGAAGCCTAGAAAAGGTTCAAAGACTTACTTAGGAAGTGCCCCCACCATGATATCTCTCAAGCCCAACTCATAGAGATCTTCTACCATGGTGTTGATGATGATACCAAATTCTTTCTCGATTCCTCATTTGGAGGAAATTTCATGCATCAAAGTTTGACTAGTGCATGGGAAGTAGTCAAATGGGCTTCTGAAACAAGGGCTAGAAGAGGAATTGGTGGAATCCTTAAGGTAGCCAAGGCAGAAGTTAATAATGATATCCAAAGCATAGCAGAAAGCCTCAAATTAATTTCCTTAAAACAAGATCGGTTAGAGTCATCCTTGGTCACCCTTAGGGAGTCACCCCAACAACTAAAAGACATGGATTCTCTTTGTGGTATTTGTCAAGGATATGACCATACCACCCTCCACTGTCAATATCTCTACAACATGCCCATGCAACCTGAAATAGGACAACAACCAGAGGACCTCAATTCAATCGATACCATACCTGGACAAGGTTACTATAATACCAACCAAACTAGAAAGCACCCTGGTTTTCAATATGGGAACCCTTCTGGTGCCAAGAACTCTAGCCAACTCCAAACCCAACAAAGGCCTCCCTACCCTCAAGGTAACAATCGACCACCACTTGGATTCCCATACAACAATCAAAGGAACTTTGGAAACTAAGGAAATTATCTAACCTGACCACCATATCAAGGACAACAATTTCAAAATTTAAACCTTCCTCCTCAAAACCACAATCAACCACCCCCTCAACCAAATGTCCCTACCACCACCCCTTCATCAGAGGAAAGGATAGCTGCCTTGGAGAAAACCATCATTGCTCAACAAGCTCATCAAAAGGCGACGGACGCCCAACTAGCTCATTTGTTGCCCAATAGAAACCCCCTACCGAGACTTTTGCAGGGAAGCCTGAAAACAACCCCAAACATCCTGAACAACTCAAAGTTGTCTCTACTCACTCGGGAAAAGTGCAAACTCCTCCACCTCCTAAAAAATCTCCAGACCCACCTCTAGAATTTGAGGATGAGGACATGATCGTTGTCGAGCCTGAAGCTACATTCAAACCATCCACCCCCACCCACAAAACCCCTCAAGTAGAAGACGAAGAACCAATCTACAAACCCCGACCTCCCTACCAAACCCACCTCAAACAAACAAGACTTGATGCCCGTTTCATGAAATTTAGGGATGCTATGAAAAAAATACATGGCGACATTCCCTTCCTTGATGCTTTGGCTGACATGCCCGCATGGTCCAAGTACATGAAATCTCTCTTGACTAGGAAGTATGTTACTAAAGAATACAAGACTGCTAAACTTTCTAGGACCACTTCAGACATTATCCTAAGTGAGATTCCTAAAAAATAGAAGGATCCAGGTTCTTTTGGAATAGGATGCTACTTGGGTGACAATGCTTGTAGAAAAGGGCTAGCAGATTTAGGAGCCAGTATATCCATCATGCCTTATAGCCTTTGCAAAAGACTAGGATTCAATTACATGTTACCCACAAGCATGACCATCCAACTAGCAGACTCATCCACAACCAAACCCATGGGAATCATAGAAGACATTTCGGTAAAAGTTGGAAATGATGCATATGTCCCTTGTGATTTTGTGATCATGAACATCAAGGAAGATTTATTCTACCCTCTCATTTTCAGACGTCCCTTCTTAGCCACTTCCTGTACCTTAATTGATGTCGAGGCTGGCACCATTTTGTTAAGGCTAGGGAAGCAAAACCTTGAATTTAGGGTGTTTGAAAGCATGAGGGGACCTAGTCTTGAGGAAGAAGTCTACCTCCTTGATTGCATTGATGAATTATACCAACTAAGGCAAGAATGGGAATTAGTTGATGACCCCCTACGTACCGCCCTCACTATCCCCACTGAATGTGAATTTGACAATGAATCATCAAATCAACTCAAGATTCATTTAGATAACTTTGAGGAAATACCATGTGCTGAGATTGAGGACCTTAAAATGATATCCACCATAAAAGATAAACCTGAATCACCAAAGGCCCCAGAAATGAAGACTCTCCCCATAGGTATGAAATATGTTTTTCTTGATGAGCTAGAACTGTGCCCGATCATCATAAATGCTTCCCTTTCACTCAAACAAGAAAACAAACTTATGGGTGAACTTAGAAAAAAAGGAGCTGTCTTGGGGTACAAAATGACAGACTTAGTTGGAATAGATCAATTCATTTTCATCCACAAAATCCCTATGATATAAGACCACAAACCTTCTCTAGATCCACAACAAAAACTCAACCAAAATATGAAGGAAGTAGTCCGTCTAGAGGTGATCAAACTTTTGACTGCAGGAATCATCTATCCCATCTCCGACTCCCCATGGGTCAGTCCAGTTCAAGTTGTTCCCAAAAAGGGAGGGACTACTGTCATTCGTAATAAGAAGAATGAACTCATTCCCACTCGCACAGTCATAGGATGGAGAATGTGCATTGACTATAGGAAGCTAAACAAAGCCACTAGGAAAGATCACTTCCCTCTTCCCTTCTTAGATCAAGTTCTTGAATGTTTAGCTCATCAACAATACTTTTGTTATCTAGATGGCTACTTAGGTTTTTATCAGATTCCCATCCATCATGAACATCAAGAGAAAACCACTTTCATATGCCCTTTTGGTACATACGCCTTTAGACGAATGCCCTTTGGCATGTGCAATGCACCAGCCACTTTTCAAAGATGTATGTCTGCTATTTTTTTAGGGTTAACTGAAACTATCATGGAAGTGTTCATGGATGATTTCTCCATCAATGGAGACAGTTTTTATTCCTTCCTTCAAAATCTCTCCCTTGTCCTTGATAGATGTATTGAATCACACTTAGTCCTTAATTGGGAGAAGTGTCACTTCATGGTCAAGGAAGGTATTGTTCTAGGCCATAAGGTGAGCAACTAGGGCATTGAAGTAAACTAAGCTAAGATTGAGGTCATCACCAAGCTTCCTCCCCCAACCTCATTCAAAGACATCTGATCCTTCTTAGGACATGTTGGGTTCTATAAGTGATTCATCTGTGATTTTTCCAAAATCACAAAACCTCTCACCAATCTTCTTCAAAAGGAGGTGCCTTTCAATTTTGATAAGGCATGCATGGAGAGCCTTCTATGTTTGAAAAATGCTCTCACCACCACTCCTATCATCCGTACTCCTGACTGGGCCTTACCCTTTGAAATCATGTGCGATGCGAGTGATTTTGTTGTAGGTGCCATTTTAGGACAAAGAATTGACAAGAAACACCACGTCATTTATTATGCATCCAAGACCTTAGATGAACCTCAGCAAAATTACATAGTCACCGAAAAAGAAATGCTAGCCATTGTCTATGCACTTGATAAATTTCTCTCATATCTTGTTGGTTCAAAGGTTGTTATTTACACTGATCATGCATCCATTCACTATCTCATGACCAAGAAGGATGCCAAGTCCATACTCATAAGATGGATTTTGTTATTGCAGGAATTTGACCTAGAAATCCTAGATAAGAGGGGTTCTGAAAATGTCATGGTTGATCACCAAAGTCGAATTACCTATAGCCCCATTGATGACAACCCCATAAATGAATCCTTACCCAATGACCAATTGCTTAAGGTAGACTCCCAATTCCCTTGGTTTGCCGATTTCGTAAACTATTTAGCTGCAGGTGTATTGCATCCCGAGTATACGGGATACTCTAAAGCTAAATTTTTACATGACATCAAAAATTATTATTGGGATGAACCTTATGTTTTTAGACTTTGTGTCGATGGTCTATATCCTCGTTGTGTTTCCCACAAAGAAAGCATCGCCATTTTGTAACAATGTCATTCTGGCCCCTATGGTGGTCATATGTGTTCCCAAAAAATAGCTAGAAAAGTCCTACAATGCGGATTCTTTTGGCCCACCATCTTCAAAGACTCATATGATTATGTGCTCGCATGTGACCAATGCCAAAGCACGGGTAACATTTCCAAGCGTGACCAAATTCCTCTCACTTCTTGGCAAGAATTAGAGATATTTGATGTTTGGGGGATCGACTACATGGCCCCATTTCCTTCTTCTTATGGGTTTGCTTACATTTTAGTCATAGTCGATTACGTGTCAAAGTGGGTTGAAGTCATACCCACTAAAATATATGATTCTAATCTTGTTAAGAAACTCTTTAAAGATATCATTTTTCCTAGATTTGGAGTCCCTCGCACAGTCATTTCCGACGGGGGATCTCATTTTTTAGAGAAAAGTTTTGAGGCTCTTTTGAAAAAATATGGAGTTTACCACAAAGTAGCCACTCCTTACCATCCTCAGAACAGTGGGCAAGTCGAAGTATCCAACAGACAAATCAAATCAATTTTAGAAAAAAAAACTGTTGGACGCACTAGGAAAGATTGGGCTTTAAAAATCAATGACGCTCTGTGGGCATATCGTACTACCTATAAAACACCCATTGATACCACCCCTTTCAAACTGATCTACGGTAAGTCATGTCACTTACCAATAGAACTAGAGAACAAAGCAAGTTGTGTTGGGTTTTAGGGGAGGCAGAGAAGGCAGCGGAAACAAAAATTTTCTCCCCCAAACCCAGAACAAGGAAACGCGTCAACGTCTATATAATAGGAAAGGATGGTTTGTGGAATCATACCTTGTCCCGAGGCTTGCTCGGTGACAATACCTTGCGCCTTGCGCGGGCTTCACTTCCGGTCTTGGACGGTGTCTGTGCAGCTCCTGGTCGCACCGAGACTGACGACTCCTGGTCTCACCGGACTGTCGGGTTGACAGTTGTCCTCCTGAGCAGCAGAAACCTCCCGCCTATGAAGTAGTCCACACGGACCACCTGGAACTCCACACTCCTTGTCCCAAAAGGAGTTGGAAGGAGTCACACCCTCCTGTTGACGTACCATTTGCCAACACACTCTCCTGCCTCCAGTTGCAACTGCAGTTGTCTTTCCCTTGCTGCGCCTCCCTTTGCGGGTAGCACTTGCTCGGGCTCTCTCTCGGTTACCAAAACCAGAGAGAATGACAAATTTGCAGAGCAACTGGTTGCACTGAGTTGTACTTTGAGAAGCCCCCAATACCCCTATATATATAGGAGGGTCATGGGACAGGGTTCTCTATCCCCGGCAATGCGAGACTAAAAGTAGGAGTAGAAGGGTTCGAGATTTTCCACAAAAACAACCAACTCGCAACCTGAACCGATCGTTTCATTTCTGAAACAGTCGGTTGGGGATCTGAGCCGGTCGGTTGACACTCAACCGATCAGTTGGGACCCATGAGCCGGTCGGTTCACTTTCTGAACCAGTCGGTTCGTGGTCCTGACCAGTTCCCGATTGACTTTCCTTCTTTTGTTTCTAATTGGTATCGAATACCAATCATTGTTCCAATCAAATTGGGCAAGTGAAACACAAGGAAAATTCTCACCAATCTTACTTTCCCAAGTTGCTCGGTTGCACCAGTTGAATCGATCATTTCAACACTTGAAGCAATCGGTTCACCCTGGACTTGATCCAATCGGCTCAACACTTGAGCCGACCGGTTCACCAAGCTCAGCCGATCGGTTCACTAAGTTGAGCCAATCGATTGGGAGTGCAGATTGTGCAGAATCAGTCAATTGCGATTTCAATCAATTTGATACTCCAATCAATGTGTCCAACACCTTGAACAATATGATATTGAGCTATCAATTGATTGAGTGTTTAATTGAACTACTAAACTCCTTTAGTAATCAATCTAAACATTGCTTGTGGACAAAGCTCCTCTTCCAGGTTAAATCCTTTGTGTGTGACCCTACAGGTCCATTTCACGTTGGCAGTGAAAGTCCATAACACTTATGACTTCACAGGCAAAGAGCGGTGCCTAGTCACACATCAGTGCTACCCAAGTGAAAGTAGAAAGTTGGAGAACAACTTTCAATCCTACAATCCGTGAATGGTGTTACAATGAATGTATAATTCCTTTGTCACTGATATCTCGAATGAACTCGAGGCATGGAATAGTCATCCTGTCAACGTTCATTCACTTTCTTGATCTCAGAGCAGATTGAATGAGATATGTATGACATCAATATCATATACTGATTCACACATGCATGCGCACGCCTATCTCAATCCTACTCATCAAGTGGCCTTGGATATCATACTCCCTCAGGAGGGACAAATCCCATATCTATCACTCACCCCTCAAAAGCCCCATGTGTCAAAGCCACCCAATCATCACCTTTATAACAACCAATGTTTCAGGACTGCGTTTGATAATGTCAAAGTGTGCCCAACGACATGTGTTGAGTGTAGTGATTTCAGGTCAAAGAATCACACTCACCACCATCACTGTGAGTACTAACTGTGACTACCATGTCATGGTTCCATGTGTCAAACTCACGGTGGGTCTGTCCGATACACTTATTCTCTAACAAGTACCTATGTGTTTGGTTTGATATCTCTATATCATGACTAATGAGATTTTGTCATCAACCAACACCACAATCTAGTCTTGTGTGTCATTGCTGTCTATCTACCTTCCACAATGACATCCTACTAGGGACATAACAAGAATGTACAAACTCTTAGCATCCGTATGATCTCATCGTCCAGGTCCTCAACCTGAAGGCATACGTCATTGAGTATTGTCATTCTCTACACATTCAATCTGTTCTATCACTATCTCATATGACTAAACTAGAAAGAATTGGAAGCTTGCCTTTGATGTTTATCAAATCAATCTTAATGTATCCCATCAATCATCCCATGATTGGCTCTCAGGGCATACATACCAACAGACTCCCACTTGCACTGCGAGCCAATCACCCTTGAATCATATTCATAGTGATCTTCAAACATGTCCTACATGTTACTGTGCTCTTGTGCCAACATAGTGAGTTATGGAAACACCTTACCAAAGTCAGTATAAATTACATGTCTCTCATCTCTTCGCTGTACGTCATACATATGAGATGGAGTTGCCATAATATGCGATCCAGTATTCCTTTGCTAACCTTTAGCCACATTGCATGATCAAGGATTCCATACTTGTCATCAATGAGCGGAATATATATAAGTTCATCTCATGAACTTTCAGATCCATATAGTATCCATTGTTGTTCTTTAACACATGGATACTCGACATTTCCTTTTAAATGGCTTTATTGGAACGTTTCCAATTATCAACAAACTTTCACTTTTATATATCTTATATATAATTTGAGATTAATTTTCTGTCCTTTCAGAAGTTCACATCAATGTGACTCTTTACATTGAACTTTTCCTTATCTCCATAGAACTAGTACTTCTCAAGTACTTATCAAGTTCTGATGGTATTCCAATAACCCTTATTGGAAGTAGACAGACATCCACTCGTCATGTCCCACATACGAGTTATCAGGATGAGCACATCATATTGCCATGTCCTACATACAACATGATGAATGCATTTTGTTCTTGCCATGTCGATACATGCAAGATAATGGGATGATTACATACATGATAGATCCATATCTATTCTTAGTGTTCACATTCTTCATAAGAATTTGACACTTGGCCTTGGGATACTAACTCCATGTATCATGGACAAGTTTTCTCCCATTGAATCAGTGCATACTGAACCCTTCAGTACAGATTGTCAATGTATGCTTTCTCTTTTTAGGTCAAGAGGTTTTCGAGAACTATCTCTATAGATCTCTATTCCTATCACATAGGAAACATCTCTATCTTCCTTAAAGATAATTTCCACTTTTGGATTTCCATTCTAGAACATTTCCATTTCACATCAACATGTGGAATGTGAATACGCTCCCACTAAATCACGGATCCCTTTCTTTATCTTTGACATATCATTCAAACTCTTTGACTATATCATCAAAGTAAAGTTCCAATTCTGAGTTGCTTGTACTCAATCAATCACATTGATTATTCCATTGTAACTTATAGACTTCATTTGCATTAGTGGATTCATAAACCTTATAGGTTGTGTCACGTACACATCCTTGTTTTATTCCTCATGGGAATGCGGTTTTAGTATCCATATGCCAAACGTCTCAGTCATTAAGTTGCAACAAGCATCATCCTTCTCAAAATGTTATCCATGTGTCTTAACACTTAAGACTTATTTGCACTTATGGATTTGATCCAATGGGTGCTACCATCAAGGTCATACCTTATGGTTCACAGGGATGTCATTTAGGATGTAATGGTCATAAACCATAACTCAAAATTCAGTTCCTCATATTAATCTAGATAGTTGACTCGTCACATGAACAACTCATCACATAGATAAACGAGGTGTATCCGTCAAGGATATATAAACTCACAACTCCTTGTGATTCTTAATGTCCTTTATTAGCAAAGTGTATTCTTTATTTAAGAAGAATTTAGTTATTTGATAATCATTCTATAACTCCTTAGAGTATGATTCCTTATTGGTTTAGACATCACCATGCCTTAATCATGAGTTCACTATGATACACTATCATAATCACTCATAAGGATCTCAAACATTTGGTCCAAGTATTTCATTCATTGATCTCATCAAGAATTAACACTTTACCAAATTTGCACTTCATCTATGATAATCTTGAACATTTCAAGATATTCAAATTGGTATTTCTCTAAAGACCATTTGAAGTATTAGCATTTGTTCCAATAGGTATGTAAATACATCACATGTATTATACCTAATAGGATAATCATTCTCCCACTACCATTAGTGAAGATTGATTAATCATGTCCAAGATATTCATGTCTCTTACTGGTTCTCTAACCAAAAGAGTCTAGATTTATCCATCACATGGAAACTAGAAATGAATTTCTCATGATTGATGCTAATTTGATTGTTTGAGTTATCTATAACTTTTAGGTATCATTTTCTCTTATGCGTATCAAATACCACAAGATAAACAAGGTATTGTCACAAAGATCATATCTTTAAGATTGAAAACTCAACTTTATTAATTGCCATCATTGTCATACAATATGCAAAAATAAAGTGTTTCTATCTATTGGAAAATATGAAATAGCAGTTCATAACTGTATTACATGCCTTGTAGGCTGAAAATAAACTAAAGTACTCCTATCTATGACGGCAACACTTTCCCCAATTATGAGTGCTTTACACTTTACATCTTGGTATCATATACCTCAAAAAGTGTTACAAGTTTACTTTCATGACACCTTTAAGTAGAGACATCAGTCACCTCCTTCTTTTATTCTTCCAGATATAGAGGACAATTCCTTTTCCAATGTCCTGGCTTTTGACAATGGTGGCAATTTCCTTTCTTGGTCACGCCTCCCTTGGCCTTGAGAGCTGAAGACGTCTTGGGCTCCTGGCTAGCATCAGAACCTTTCTTAGCTTTGCCCTTGCCCTTGCGCTTGGACTTGCCTTTCTTGCCCGTGATCACCATCACAGACTTAGGCTTGTCCTTCTTCATCTGTATCTCGGTTGTCCTCAACATGCCTAACAACTCTGACAGTGGCCTATCAAAGTTGTTCATGTTGTAGTTCATCACAAACTGACTGTAGGATTCTGGCAACGATTGCAGTATCACGTCAGTAACCAACTCTTGGCTCAGTGGAAATCCCAGTCTCTGCAGGTTCTACACATACCCAATCATCTTGAGTGTGTGAGGACCAACTGGATCTCCTTCTGTCATGACGCACTTGAACAGTGCCCTTGAGACATTGTATCTCTCTTGCAGTGCCTGATCTTCATACATGTTCCTGAGATGCTGAATCATCTCAATGACACCCATGTTCTCATGCTGTCTTTGCAACTCATGGTTCATAGAACATAACGTCAAGCACTTTGCATCGATGGCATCATCAAAATGCTTCTTGTAAGCATCCCTTTCTGCCTTTGGTGCATTAGGAGTGGGTTCCTCTGGAATTGGAGTATCCAGGACATAGAGCTTACGCTCTTGAGTGAGAACAATTCTCAATGTCTGATACCAGACGTTGAAGTTTGTCCCATTTAGCTTGTCCTTGTCAAGGACCGATCGCAAAGAAAAGTGATTGTTATTTGTTTCCATTTGTACTACAAAAGGAAAATATGCAATTTTAGTCCAAAAACTCATTTTTGACTTATTTGATTGATTTGAAAATTTGACGATATAATTAGGCCTTTAATTAATTATCGCTCCCACTATTTTAGTTCAAATTGATAGCCCTCACCATCAATTCAGAAGATTGCAGCGTACAACCTTCTAGTGGGCAAGATCTTGAAATCCTCTAAGTCATGGACCAGCTTGGGTTGTCACCCACAACTTAGATCTCTCAGGTAGGAAACTCTTGCCAATTGCATCATATGCACCTCTTGATAATATGTCATATTCAACACCTTGCCATGATCATCTCTATGCCTCAAGGCGCTAGATCCTATCTAGGTCACCTTGTTAAGTCTAACCCAAAGCAAACACGATGAATATGCACCCTGCTTGGGCAGACCCACACATTCATCCTTCACGCTTCCACGAGATAGACAATGCACCACGCTTGGGCGTTCCCACACTTGGTCGATCAAGTTTTTCACGTGTGTCGCATTTGGAAGGCATCTAAAACTTAATATTTTAATGAGGGATTTGGTTTTATATACATATACATATCCAATCACCACAATACATAGTACGTATCATATACATGTTATATCCCACAGAAAACATGCAAAACGATAAAAGCGATGATTATTGCCATCCTAATGTGATTCCTCGAGCCAAGAGGAATCACGGTCATCTAGGTCTACATCACATGCAACCTGTACAAGATGAACTCTGTGCTTTGTCTTTGGAGTACATCAACTCATCACATGATTGACTTGCTCGTTGTGGCCCGGTCGTCTGGGTGCCACCAGTCGATCGGTTGGCTCGTCCAACCGATCGGTTCGCCTGGTCATCGTGCATCTCTTCATGGCCGCCACCCCCTCGTCTCGCTCCTCGAACCGGTCATCAACCAATCAGTTCACTCCTTGAACCGGTCGTCTGGAACGTCAACCGATCGGTTCATGCCTTGAACTGATCGCCTCAGCTGTCGTCAGGATGTCCGCCGGTCTTTGACATAATAGGAAATAAAATCTATCCTATTTTACATTATAAAAGGAGAAACCCCGAGTTACATTCGGGGGGGAGAAAAGGTAGGAAAGAATTTTCAAATTATTTCAAGTTACATCAGGAATAGGAGAAGGGGAATTGGTGCGCAGACCGAGATGCAAGCAACCACATACAACCACACACAGATATAGGGGTTTATAGGCCATAATCATGCTACAAATCCACCACAAAACTCATTTAAGGGAGACGTGTATCGAGTGCATTAATAATACATATCATATATGTAATAGGGATTTGTGGATTTAGTATTGGACATGCATAAAGCCAATATTATTCGCATCGTATGCAATAAATAAAGGCGACAAACCAAAATCGATCATATCGATATTCCTAAAATATAGAACAGTTGACATGGCTCTGATACCACTGTTGGGTTTTAGGGGAGGCAGAGAAGGCAGAGGAAACAAAAATTTTCTCTCCCAAACCCGGAACAAGGAAACGCGTCAACGTCTATATAATAGGAAAGGATGGTTTGTGTAATCATACCTTGTCCCAAGGCTTGCTCGGTGACAATACCTCGCACCTTGTGCGGTCTTAACTTCCGGTCTTGGACGGTGTCTGTGCAGCTCCTGGTCGCACCGGGACTAACGACTCCTGGTCTCACCGGACTGTTGGGTTGACAGTTGTCCTCCTGAGTGGCAGAAACCTCCCGCCTCTGAAGTAGTCCACATGGACCACCTGGAACTCCACACTCCTTGTCCCATAAGGATTTGGAAGGATTTGCACCCTCCTATTGACCTACTAGTCGCCAACACACTCTTCTGCCTCCAGTTGCAACTGCAGTTGTCTTTCCCTTGTTGTGCCTCCCTTTGTGGGTAGCACTTGCTCGGGCTCTCTCTCGGTTACCAAAACCAGAGAGAACGACAAATTTGCAGAGCAACTGGTTGCACTGAGTTGTACTTTGAGAAGCCCCCAATACCCCTATATATATAGGAGGGTCATGGGACAGGGTTCTCTATCCCGAGCAATGCGGGACTAAAAGCAGGAGTAGAAGGGTTCGAGATTTTCCACAAAAACAACCAACTCACAACCTGAACTGATCGTTTCATTTATGAAATGGTCGGTTGGGGATCTGAGTCGGTCGGTTGACACTCAACCGATTGGTTGGGACCCATGAGTCGGTCGGTTCACTTTCTGAACCGGTCAGTTCGTGGTCATGACTAGTTCCCAATTGACTTTCCTTCTTTTGTTTCTAATTGGTATCGAATACCAATCCTTGTTCCAATCAAATTGGGCAAGTGAAACACAAGGAAAATTCTCACCAATCTTACTTTCCCAAGTTGCTCGGTTGCACCAGTTGAATCGATCGTTTCAACACTTGAAGCAATCGGTTCACCCTGGACTTGAGCCGATCGGCTCAACACTTGAGCCGACCGGTTCACCAAGCTCAGTCGATCGGTTCACTAAGCTGAGCCGATCGGTTGGGAGTGCAGATTGTGCAGAATCAGTCAATTGCGATTTCAATCAATCAGATACTCCAATCAATGTGTCCAACACCTTGAACAATATGATATTGAGCTATCAATTGATTGAGTGTTTAATTAAACTACTAAACTCCTTTAGTAATCGATCTAAACATTGCTTGTGGACAAATCTCCTCTTCCAGGATAAATCCTTTGTGTGTGACCTTGCAGGTCCATTTCACGTTGGTAGTGAAAGTCCATAACACTTATGACTTCACAAGCAAAGAGCGGTGCCTAGTCACACATCAGTGCTACCCAAGTGAAAGTAGAAAGTTGGAGAACAACTTTCAATCCTACAATCCGTGAATGGTGTTACAGCGAATGTATAATTCATTTATCACTGATATCCCGAATGAACTCAAGGCATGGAACAGTCATCCTGTCAAAGTTCATTCACTTTCTTGATCTCAGAGCAGATTGAACGAGATATGTATGACATCAATATCATATACTGATTTACACATGCATGCGCACACCTATCGCAATCCTACTCATCAAGTGGCCTTGGATATCATACTCCCTCAGGAGGGACAAATCCCATATCTATCACTCACCCCTCAAAAGCCCCATGTGTCAAAGCCACCCAATCATCACCTTTATAACAACCCATGTTTCAGGACTGCGTTTGATGATGTCAAAGTGTGCCCAATGACATGTGTTGAGTGTAGTGATTTCAGGTCAAAGAATCACACTCACCACCATCACTTTGAGTACTGACTGTGACTACCATGTCATGGTTCCATGTGTCAAACTCACGGTGGGTCTATCCGGTGCACTTGTTCTCTAACAAGTACCTATGTGTTTGGTTTGATATCTCTATATCATGACTAATGAGATTCTATCATCAACCAACACCACAATCTAGTCTTGTGTGTCATTGCTGTCTATCTACCTTCCACAATGACATCCGACTAGGGACATAACAAGAATGTACAAACTCTTAGCATCCGTATGATCTCATCGTCCAGGTCCTCAACCTGAAGGCATACGTCATTGAGTACTGTCATTCTCTAGACATTCAATCTGTTCTATCACTATCTCATATGACTAAACCAGAAAGAATTGGAAGCTTGCCTTTGATGTTTATCAAATCAATCTTAATGTATCCCATCAATCATCCCATGATTGGCTCTCAGGGCATACATACCAACAAGTTGGGCCATCAAAAGTTTGAATTTTGACTTTTCCAGGGCTGGAGAGAAACGTTTTCTCCAAATGAGTGCACTTGATGAACTTAGGATGAGTGCCTATGAAAACGCAAGAATCTACAAAGACCGAACCAAAATGTGGCATGATAGTCATATCAAGCGCAAAGACATTAGAGAAGGGGATCAAGTTTTAGTTTTTAACTCAAGATTATGACTTTTCCCAAGAAAACTCAAGTCGAGATGGTATGGCCCTTACATTGTCAAGTGTGCATATCCACACGGTGATTTTCTTCTCTGGGATAAAGTTTTGGGTAAACTTAAGGTCAATGGACACCGTCTTAAAAGATACATCACTACTGAAGATGTCATCACCTCAGACTCAACCAAATATCCACCCTTGGTGGACCTAAACATAACCAACCCCACAACTTCCCCGGAATCTAAATAATCTGATCCTTGTCGAGACACGGCATAAAATAAGGCACTAGTTGGGAGGCAACCCAACACTATCTTTCCTTCTTATCTATTATCGAGCCGACTGGTTACCACCACCAGCCGCTCAGCTCAAGCTTGATTTTGGGATTCCTCGACATCTCAAACGATCGGCTAGGTATCCAGCCGCTCGGCTTATTCTCCGATCGTTCCCCAATAATTTCATACAGCTACCGCCCTTTACTTTCTTTTATCTAGAGCCTAAGGTAGACCAGCTGATCGGTTGGGTATCCAACCGATCGGCTCGTTGCTCCATTGTTCTATATAACCCACCTGATGCAAGACCACTCTCCCATCTCCTCGTTTACCCTAGCCGCCATCCTCACTTTCACTCAATCGCTCGAGCTTGCCGCCACTCCGCGCACTGTTTCCACCTCTTCAGACGACCGGCCTGGTCCTCAGCCGGATGTCTAGCCTTTTCCGCCGCTCGGGCGTTATGCTCACCGCTCGACTCAGCTGCTCAGTCGTACCATCATCGTTGCTGTTCTAGATCTGTTCAGCCGCCCGCCTGACTGCGACACCGCCCGTCTTGAATGCCAGACGACCGACCGGCCATGCATCACCACCACCCATTTTTCTCGACAAGTCGGTCGTCAGCTTGCTCCGCCGAGTGCTCAGATCCAGACTCAGTCGACTACTTTGTTTTACCAGCCGCCCGTCTCAGATTAACAAAATGCTCATTTCATCAGCCAGACTATCGGTTGGTATTGTTTAAACGATCGGTTTACTTGCTCAACCGATCGGCTCATTCTTTGCAGCGGTCATGTTTAACCGTTTCCACAAGAGAAAGAGTAAGGCCTCTGTGTCTTCTTCCAGAGACCCTCCTCGCCATTCCAATTCTCATCTTGGAATCCAATTCTGCACGCCCTCCCCTACTGGCGAGTCTTCCCCCGAGTTGGCCTAAGAGATGCGTCATGACATCGATGAGGTGGATGATCTTCTCCATGAGATGGAGGGAACTCAGAAGGCCACCAACGACCCGAACTCCACCATCCCCTGTTCACCCCGTATAGATCCCATTCCGGGTAGCTATGACCAGTTCACTAGCGTCAAGCACCAACAACATTGTGAGGAGATGTACGCAATCGGTGTTTCCCTTCCCCGTTGGGTGTGCGGCACAACCCTAGATGCTTTGGGAATTTGCGACGCAACCGACACTATCCTATGTAGAAACCACATCCTTATCTTTCCCTACCATGTAACCTCTGTATACTGTGATCTCACCCTTGAGTTTTTGAGCACTTTTCACATGTTACACTATTCTTTTGGAAACTCGAGTTGCAAATTCCAGATTTTTGGGGAAAATCTGGAGTCTTCTGCCAAGAAAATCACTTCTTTTATCCTTGATGGCAGAGATGATTATTGGCTAGAATGATGTATGGCGCATTCTCATGACTCCTACCCAGACAATTATGACAGAGACAAGTTTTGGGTTGAGATTATCGGGCTCCTACCCTGTCTTCCTAATGGGCCCAAGGCCTCTTGCATCCACAACCCGGTGGTCTGTTACCATCACCGAATCATAGCCTGCACCATCTTCAGTCGGGAAGGTACTCAGGGAGCAATCACTCAGGTAGAACTTTATTCTCTTCGGTGTCTTTTACATGAAAAGCCTTTTAACTAGGGCAATGCTATTATTGAGCACTTTTGGTACCCAAGCTAGCTGAGCCACTTCCTCTTCTTTTCGTATCGGCCACTATGTCACCTAGCTCGCAATATTTTTGGGCTACACCCACATCGCCTTTCCTCCTCTTGAGCTCAAAAACCACTTCATCAACACTCAATATTTGAAGAATAGTAGGTTTATCCATTTGGGCACCGAGGGCGTTTATTACCTTTTGTTTAAAGACACTCAGGTGGTCCTCCAGCTCCCGTTACATTCACAGTTTGCGGCAGCAAACTACGTCTATGAGTTAACTAATCTACCAGGCCATATACAAAGATTCAATCTGGAGCATCTAGACCCAGACACCGTCCTCGAGCCACAACCTCACAGGAGGATCCTCACTTTAGAGGCTCACGAAGAGGACACCAGACCACCACTGCCACCTTCCAGACGTCGCACTAGGCGACGACCAGACGACGACACCGGCCCCTACGGCTTCTATGATATGTAGACTCAACTGGATGAGATTCAGCGAGAGCAGTAGAGACAGGGCCACCAGTTCAATCACATGTACCTGATGCAGCATTTGTAGGAGTCTTGGCATGTGGACTATGGTCACTATGCCCCTACTCGACCAGCATATGAGGAGTACGGGGCACAACAGAGTTATCCAGGTCCTGACTCACCTTATTAGGGAAACTACTACTCCTCTCACCAGCAGCACCCTCCACCGCAGTGACTCTTCCCTCCATCTCATTGTAAGAGTTTGCTCGGGCCGAGCAATATTCTAAGTCTGGGGTGGGGGTGGTTTGTACATGATCCACCCTCTATCTTCCCTTTTCAGCATTTCTTTTTGCATTTTATTTTGTATTGCATTGTTTTTTATTCAAACATAGGCCTTTATCTAGTCGGACGAATTTTGTATTTTATCTGCAAAACTGAAATTTGTTAAAACAATTGCATTCTCAAAATTATTCAAAAAACTTTGAAATATCAAGTTCCCTATGATCATGAAAGTAATTCTTGGAAACGGTGGCAAGCCTTAGAGTATCAAATAGAATCAAATGCAGATTTTCTTATTTTTAGCATTAGATTAACTTATTCTTTTTACTCTCATATAATGTAGCTACATGTCTTGTCTATCCTATGCAACAACACTCAAAAAAAGAAGAAATAAAAAGCATTTTTTCTTACACGGGAAAAATAAATCGCACGCCAAACTCTAAGTCCGGGTTGGCATGCTCTTCTTCCAAACCCCACAAAGGGGCGTACCATCAAAAGATACAAAAAAAGGTACACAAAAAAATTGTGGTCAAATTAATCATAAGTCCATAAAAAATACATCCCAAGTCGAATAAAGGAGGGATTCTTCCGTCACACTTCAAATTTCTCTATTCCCGTACAATAATCAACCCAAAAAAAATTGAAAATTGAGTGTCGAAGTGCAAGTTAGATCAAGACTGTCTTTACAAAGTATAAGTTTAAAAAATTAAGTTATGAAAAATGTTTTCATAAGAAACATAGATCTTGCAATTTGTGGTTCTAGGAGATGGGTCGCTTGGCCATGAAAAGGATAGAAGAATTGCTAATCTAGGGAGGATGAACTTGATTTCCAAAACCTTTGAATCATTTTGATTTTTCAATTGCTTGAGGACAAGTAAAACTTTAAGTCCGCGGTATTTTGATGAGTGCTATTTCAGCACTTCTTTTCTACAAATTATAAAGCTTGTCACATAGAAATACTCAATTCATCTCCTGAAATTGCACAAATTGATATTTTTTCATTTTTATCACAAATCTGACAATCATGTGCATTTTATTGTAGTTTTAGGACCTGAACTGATCGTCTGACATCACCAACTGATCATTTCACTATCACAACCTGATCGTCTCAGTTGTTCAACCACTCATTTTGTGTTCTAGCGTCGATCATTTCTCTTGACCAGACGACCGGCCAGATCACCTGATTCCTTGTCCAAATGCTCGGCCCAATCCCTGTTGATGGGAAGAAATGCACCGAGACGTTTTGACTGCGCTGCCACCCTAATTAGGGTTGGCAGCCGATCTCTTGGCGGCCACCATCCACCAGCATCCAGCCGATCGGTTCATTTCAGAATCGGTCGGTTGGCGGCGCGCAGACAGCCAAAAAGCCAGCCGCCAGCCTCAAAACCCTTCACCCTAATTGTAAACGTGCCCCCCTCCCTATCCTATAAAAGGAGGGACACTTCCTCCTCCTTGGGGCATCTGGGATTTTTCTTGTATTAGCATTCTAAACCAAAATTTTCTTGTATTATTCTAGTTCTAAAATAAAGTAGCCTTGCAATTTTGTTACATGTTATTTTAATTCTGTTATTTCATTGTGTTTAGATCTAGTACTTTCTTTTCTCCTCCTCCCCTCTCTTGAGCAATCGAGCAAGGTAGGAAGAGGCATCCATCTTCATTGTCTCTAATTGAGGATCAGTAGTCATAAAGACTCAAAGATGGCTAGATCACTTCCCTCCTCTGTCTCTCTTTGATCCTTCTACATGAGTGAGTAGTTCTTTATCGAGGCAAGGGGAATAACCCCTTAGCCATGGCTTTTGATTTCTCCTTAAACAATTCTAGATGGTTTTTGAGATTGATAACTAGTTGATATATCAAAGTGATTAATTGATAATATCAAAAGCTAATCCGAATGGATATGACCTTGGAAATTTGGGTTTAGAACGACAATCTCAATCGCATAAGAGTTTTGAAACGACCATGGATTTTCTCTTTTTAGGATGATGAACTAAGAAACATGAGCACCAGGACCAATGGGCTCATGTGGAGATCATCTTTAGTGGATTTCTAATTCACTTTCCTTCACCGAACCCGTCGTTTAAGGATTAATCATTTGCCTAGGCTAAGGTGGTGAAAACCCCAAGAGCCTCAATTCTCTCCCTTTGATTTCAACCTTCCTTGATTTGCTTTTTTTTACTTCTAGTCTTTTCCATTCAGAATAGTCTACTTGTGCTAACAATTATTTGTTTCTTTTCCTTGTGATAGGGGCAAAATAAATTCTTGTTATTACATTGTTGCTTTGTGTTTATTTCTTGTTTTAGTGTAATCAACCAACCCCCCATTCCAATTCTTTACTTTCCATTTTAAATCTGAAAATACAAAAATAATAAAATAGTTCTTCAAAATTAATTGGGATAGAGGAAGCAATCTTAAAAAGTTGTCATGTGGAATCGACCCTTCTATACTAGCCTTAATCGGAAGTAGAAAAGGATTAAACTCTAGGATAATAATCTTAGTGATTGTAAGTGCTAAACGACGCATTAACATTAAACCATCATCTTTATCTCATGGAAAAACATCAAAGACCTTCCCTAATCTAATTGGACTCCTTTCCTATCGAGAGTCCTATTCTCACGTGTATGTAATCGATGGGTCAAGTTCCCAAATGTTTAAGGAAATGATTTTAATATATATTCCTTCCTCTACTTTATTAATAAAACCCATTGTCATTATCTTATATAGATCCGTTTGGAATCACCACTCTCTTATATCTTGAATTTGGTATAAGGAAAAGAAGCAATCAATACCTTTCCAACAAAAGATATATCATTTTCCATTATCATTAGTTAGTGTACAAATCCCCTCATCTATATATAACATGTGCTACAAGCACACATGTTACAAGGGTAATTATTATTTCACGATCATTACCATTGGGGAAATTACAAAACTATCCAATTATATAATCCAATTTTACAAAAATTTGAGGTTATAACATTCACCCCTCCTTAAAAGGAATTTTGTCCTCAAAATTTAGGCCTACTAAGCCTAGGTGAATGATAACTCATATTATCTTCATGTCTTAAGGTTAACACCCCACTTAGATGTCTTTAACAACTTTTCTTTAGTATAATAATTTTTGTTTTATTACTAAGATTGGCACCTGAACAAAAATTCAAGTATATCCACATCTCTAGTATACACATATTATCGTCACTTGATGATTTCCTTCTCATTGGTGATTTCATTATTGCTTGGTGATTTCTCTTTTTACCTAGGTTTCCAACCTATTATTCATTATTTTCACACAAGCGTGAGGTAACACCTCTAACTCTAGGTCATGTCATTACACATTCAACTTAAGACATTCATTCTCAATTTTAGGCATAATGTGTGTCTACACAATCTCCCTCCCTCATAATGAGATGAAATAAGTATTTAGTTGCAACCCAAACACAAAGTTCGTCCCATTCCAGGAGCGGAGATAGTACATCCACACATTACTTTTCAATTTCACATATTAAGTTGAATCATACTTGATATGACTCTAAACTTACTTGTTTCTTAATTTCATAGCAATCTTATATTCTATGAAGTCAAGTGTCCCTTTTCTTACTCTCAAGTTAGGGCACAACTTCTCTTAAGTTTCTATGACTTCCTTATATCTTTTATATTTACATCTCATGTATCATTATGAGTCTTAGCCAAATCCTTTAGGTCTCTAGGGGTATAGGTACTCTTGGAGTGATCTCATCCTTATGCATCAAGGGAGTGTCTTTACATTCACCCCACTAGGCCACATGAACATCAAGAAGGTGGCCAACCTCCTGAGACATGGGCCTAGGGAAAACCAACTATTACCTCTCGATCACTTGGTCATGTGCATTCAGGGTTTATCAACTCCCAACCCATCGGTCCCATGTACGTCTACTACACCCTACTTGACCCTAGGATTGCATTAGGTTTCTACCGTCTCTAAGGGTTTCTTTTGAGATGTCACATCTTTTAAGCACATTATTTTCTTATTTAATTCTTTAACCAGGATTGCCTTCACCTCTCACTTTTGAGTAGACATGATGCAGTGGTGTCCCAACATTGGGCTCGGGCCACCTTCCCTCTAGGGCTTGGTTCCATGTCAGTCTTCCCTCTTGGGCTTGACCTCTGTGATCTTCCCCTCCATGGGGCTTGATCCTAAACAACTGCATTGTGGACTTAGGCCACCTTTCATCCTGGGCTTGGTGCCTGCTTGGTCTCCCCTCCTGGGCTTGACCATTTCATGACCTTCCCTCCTGGGCTTGGTTGTCCCTTTAGGCCACCTTCCCTCCTGGGCTTGGTGACTCATTGGTCTTCCCTCCGGGGCTTCACCATCCCTCCTGGGCTTGGTCGTCTACTCAGGCCACCTTCCCTCCTGGGCTTGGTGCCTTACTGGTCTTCCCAATCCTAGGCTTGACCAGTTGTTACGCAGAGATGGCATCCTTGGGTTCAAAGAATGTAAGTGCTTTTATCTTTATATCTTTAACTCTTCACCCCTCTATGTGAGGATTAAGGTTATCTCAATACTTAAATACATGTATTCACTTACCTTTTAAGGGAAAGTCCTATCCTAGGGTGCCTTCTTGGCTCATAGGAGGGGGTTAGGCTCTCTAGCCACAACTTGATCCAAAGATCTAAGGTTTTGCCTCCCTCTTAGGTCATCCTCCCACTCTTGGGTTGACCCACCCTAGGTTGGCTCACTAACCCGAAAGGTTTCATAGATATCGCTTTGTTTTCATGAAGCATAACTTTTATCATTATAGCATATCAACCCATGTTTGCTCAATATCTAGAATATCCCCTCGTGATCCATGTCCATTCAATGAACTTGGGTCATCTTCCCTTTTAGGGGCTTGGTGCTACCTCAGTCTTCCCCTATAGGGGCTTGTCCACCATCACTAAACTTCTAGGGACAACGTGAGGATTTTGAGCAAGCTATATACACTTTAATTTTCATATGTATATACCTCTATTGGGTTCATGGGTTTCTTAAGATCTCTTACACAAGCATTATGCTCCTCATGCGCACTTCCATGGGAGACTGGGTTACCTAAACCCATGCCATTATCTTTCTTATTCCTGATTTCAAGTTTCACATAGGTGGTGTCCCATACCACCACACCATGTTCATTATTTAAGATTAAAGTTTTAGGGTTAGGGTTAGGGAATATACTCTACCTCTCAGAGTCTCCTTGTCCCTTGACACACTAGATTTTTACATACCCTAAACCAAGTCCTTTTTCTAAGAAAGGGCTTACCCATACTTGTGTCTTTCTAGTGTTTACCCTCTCTAGAGGGACCTACACAAAAGGTTACCCTTTTTCACATTTTACTCTCTAATTAACAATTTCTTTTTAAATCTTTTTAAGCAAGAGATGAGAAGTAGACGAAATGTGAGATAAGAAACCTAAAAGATACCTTAAGATTTACTAAAACAATTCTCTTAAATTTTTAAGGATGATTTAAAATTATAAACTATTAAGTATTAGTTGATGAATCTGTGCTCTGATACCAAATGTAACGACCCACAATTTTGAGTGTCTAAAAGACCTTAAATTCGCAGATCGTTAATCATATACTCTAGGATCAGATTCATGAAATAATACAAAATAGTAAACAATTTCCATTAATGATCAAATATTTACATGTTTACATAAAAAGATCCTCTAAGGAGTTACATAACTTTTAAACAGAGTTAACTTTTACATGTGTGAAGATAAACTATTAAGACTAAACCTTCATGATTACTGTAGTGTCTTCAACATCTCTATCTGTACCCTCATGTCCACGATTCAAGTAGTTCTGATACCTAAAACTCCAACAAACAAATACATGGTCAATATATTACTATACTGGTACATGGGTTCAAATAATAATCACAAGTAATATATAAGAAACATCTTTATCTTGCATGAACATAAACTTGTTTTTATATTCTAACCTATATCAGGTCAACTACCTCTAGTGTAATCATTGTCCCTCCGGGGCTCATGTGCATTACCCTTAAGATCAGTCTAACCTAGGGTTCAAAATATTATTATTTACTTTACATGATACTCATAGGAACTTTATAGTTTGCAAGAACTAAATAAACAAACAAGTAGTTTATTTGTCATTCAATCTCATCGAGAAACATCAGCAATCTCAAAATTCAATACATGTATATTCATAAGCGTAACCACGTACCTTATGCCCTCACTGAAACCATGTAGAACATCATATACCTTAAGAGTGTATCCAAACATCCAATCAATAAGGTATTCAATCTGAAATATATACACTACATATGTGTCACCATATATTCGCATTACATTAATCAGATGTAGATGTGCTCCTAAACTAAGGTTTAGGATTATCTCATGTTTGGACCAGGGATTAGGATTACAAACCCTAATTTCAACATATTATGATTTCTAAGATTACAAATTCAGTTATGCAGATTATGTGAAACCCTAACCATCATCTTAAACATATTAGACTCTTCATGATACCTACATCACATTACTAGAATTAAGATTATATCAAGATGTTCACATTGTTTCAAAACACTAGATCAGCATGAATAAGATTATTAATCTACAATTGTAAATTATTCATCATTATCAAGGATTTCCCCATTATACATGTCTAGATTAGGCATTAACACAACACAAATGAATCTACCCAATTAAGCATCATATTAAATAAAATCTAGGATTTTCTTTTCATTAAACAGATTAGGACTTGTATTGTACATACTTTTGGAACATGAAGCTTAATCAGACCCTAATTATATTTTCTTTGTATTCCACTCATTTTCTTGAGCAATTTGATATATAATATTGCTATATTCTGAGTTATTGTTAATTAACTAGATCAATTGCAATATAGGTATAATCTGACCAATCGTTGGCCGCCATGTCATATAAAAACATATATTTAACCTACTCACCTGAGCGGGGCGGGTTCAATTGAAAATACAACTTTTCCCTCTTGTCTTTGCGTAAGCTTGTAGGGGTGATTAGGTCATTTCATTATGACTTGTCTCCTATCTTGTGTGAACCCATCTCACACGAGAATTGGATGTCGTGAGAGGCGCCCAGCCAAAGTGGATTCACGGCTCCCGACTCCTGACTCTTGGGCGTCGAGGTAGTAGGTTCGTCTCTGATGGACCCTTCTAATCCTGGTATTACGAATCCAATCAAGGAGGCAGCGTGGAAGCCCTCGAAGTTCCTGACGCACCTCCTGGAAGCCCATGCACCTGTAGCCTGATCCGTAGCCCTCCATACTGTCGGAGACCTGATCAGAGGAACACAAAATGGCTTCTTCACTTCGCTGAAACACACTTCTCACTGATTCCAACTTCTCCACGACCAAACTGTAGGGTCGACCTCCTCACTCTACCCCAACAGGGTGCCTTTCATCCTGCATAAGTGTTTGCATGATGGCAAATGGCTGTTACTATCATCCTAAGTGATCACTGGCACCCCTCCTTGATGCCTGTCCGCATAGCTTCCCAAGTCCTCTTGTAGGTTCCTTCCACCTTCGCCCACTCTCGCTACAGGCGCAAGGAAGGCTTCGCCTTCCTCTGATCTTCAACAGCGGCAGACCCGATTTTGCACCATGGCAGGTAGCTAGCGAGTTTCAGACGTGACTCCCTGGTTGTCTCGCGATGGGTCTGCCTTCAGTCATCACCGGACTGATGGGAGGGGTCCCATATCACAACATAGGTGGTACAGATGGCAAGGCTCATGGCTGGGGGGGTTTCTTCGATCAAGACTCTATGTTTTGTTTTTCTCCTGAAGGCAAGGATTCCTTCCCTCCTTATATGGTGCTAGGAGGAAACCTAAAAGGGAAGGAGGAGGAAAAGCAATGAAGGGAGAGGGAGAGGTGGTCTGGCCCTTAAGGGAAAACCTAACTTTCCTTTGCTATATACAAGTTGTGTGGGAAACCAACTCCTCACAAACGGTAACATGGAAAGATAAGCTATTAGTCATCAATGTGCACCCTTTCGTATTCTCTTAATTCATCTCAAAAGAGTCCTCAAGAGAGTAACTACCCCCTTAGGATTAGGCATCCACAAGTCGCAAAGGAAAACATGTCTCAATATGGTGGACATGAATGATTTGATCATTAAACCATCATCTTTATCTCATGGAAAAACATAAAACACCTTCCCTAATGTAATTGGACTCCTTTCCTATCGAGAGTCCTATTCTCACGTGTATGTAATCAATGGGTCAAGTTTCCAAATGTTTAAGGAAATGATCTTAATATATATTCCTTCCTCTACTTTATTAATAAAACCCATTGTCATTATCTTATATAGATCTGTCTGGAATCACCACTCTCTTATATCTTGAATTTGGTATAAGGAAAAGAACCAATCAATACCTTTCCAACAAAAGATATCTCATTTTCCATTATCGTTAGTTAGTGTACAGATCCCCTCTTCTATATATAACATGTGCTACAAGAACACATGTTACAAGGGTAATTATTATTCCACGATCATTACCATTGGGGAAATTACAAAACTATCCAATTATATAATCCAATTTTACAAAAATTTGAGGTTATAACAGATCAAGTCCTATGATATAGTACTTGAATGTTTCACAATGGAAGTTAAAGCACATACTGAGACATCCAACTTACAAAACACAAGATTAACTAATGCGGACGCGTTCTCTAAGCAGCGGATTACCGAAAATCACTAAAAATTAAAACCTTTTTACCAATAGGTCCATCAAATGAAAACGTTCTCACATAGAACAAAAGTAACACATTTACATTCTGTTTTCAAAAGTACATATCTTGTATCATCTCTTTCTGTGAATTACAAGCATCAGTTGTCCTATTAAACTAAGCACAGGCAGTATGAAAATCTCGAGGCATTGAGCCAAAATCTCAAAAGCACTACTACTACTACTACTCTGAGGACCTGAGAGTACAGAGACGACACATAGGACTCTATCTACATCTATACATGGCATAACAGCCAGTGTCTCCACCTGAGACTTCACTGTTGTCCCTGCTGCTACTGTTGTTGTCCTTCTCTTACTGAAGGGTTCCTGTCTCCTCATCCGCAACCACCTAAAACTGTAGTTCCCACGGGGGTGAGACAATTGTAAATTGCCCCAGTGAGAGATATAACTCTCCGCCAGTAACATTATTATTGCAGCTTAAGAAGATACATATGAACAAGGGAATCATATTTGTTTGACAACAGTTAATTCAAAGTCTAACAAATTAGAATATTATTCTTATCTAAAACATTGCAGTTATAACTTGAAAGAGCAACATGTCACTTATCCATTAAGGAATATGAAGAATATGTATAACATTTATTCACAACATAATCATTACCACAGCATTAACTCTCTTCAGGCTTAGATCATATATCTAATGCCTGGCATTGTCATTGTGGAGTCATGGCATGTAGCCATACTCTTTTCAAAAAGTGTTAGGATCTTAATCCCTCAACTCATCAAGTACAATTCCACTTCTTAACAAGTTCATCATCATGATTATAGCATCTAGGTATTTGAACCCATATCTCATCATAGGATACTTATTAGGTAACTTAATACCTTTATATGATCTGACCAAGGACATTATAATTCTTGCTACACAAAGCACTGCACATAGTTCACAAAGCTCATATCACCTCTTATTACCCCTTAATAGGCAACAAGGCATATTATGGCTTATGAAGCTCATAAACAATCTTGATAATTAAAACATCATATGGCACACAGGACTCATTAATTCTAGGTTACCTCTCACTAACCAACAAAGGATATGAAGGCTTATATGGCCTATAGAACATTTTCAATATACAGAATAGCATAGCCCATACCTGGCTATGCTCATTATCTCAACATACCTGCATGATTAGTACTCGTGATACAATTATATATCAGTACCATGCAATACAAGGGTTTTCCTATTACATTTATAACTCATCAATATATACTTGAGCTTCACATAGGATTACTCTATTATTAAGACTTCACATAGCATCACCTAAATTGGGGTTTCACATAGTATTATTTGATTTTAGGGTATCACATAGCATTACCCTATATTAGGATTTCACATAGCATTACTATGTATTAGGATTACACAAGCATTACCTTATATTAGGGTTTCACATATATAACCATATAGGTTCTCAAGATCATATTATTAATGATCAAGTCTCATTCCATTGCCTCTCACATCTAGGAATCAATATGGATAACATAAGTATTCAATCATACTTATTTATTCTCATCATTCATCATTAAATGAAGTATCAATCACAAAGTATGAGTTTCTCTCTCATCTTTACCAGAATATGATTACATCATAGTTTATAGGTTTGGATTAGCCTTTTCATAAGGCATGTTATCTTACATTCAACAAGGTGCATTACATTTCAATGTAACAATTGACATGACACATCTCATGTGTCACTCATCCAATTATTTTAGACTTAAAACACATCAAGGTATATTTGTAACACCCCTCCCTAGGGTTACATACATAACCAGCGGAAGCACAGCCTAATCCCCAACATTATCCATAATGTGGGGTACTTGGCATTTTGGGGAGGGTTATCACAAAAAGAGTAATCATTGCAAGTAAACAAATAATTCACCATTTAGATTCATACATTATTATATGAATAGGGAATTACAACAACAAGTATAGAATTCTAATCATTCCTCAACATGGGAAACTAAACATAATAATAAACAACTCTATTTGATTGGATCGCCTAGAATGGATGGCACCCCACCAGAAAGCTCTTTGATGTCTCCTAATCTTGACTTGCTCTTTTTGAGTCCTTACTTGCTCCCAATCCTGGGGACATCACGTCCCCAGCCATGCAAAGGGAAAAACAACACATCAGTAAACGGTACTGGCACTTTATAAGATAAACAAAGTAAATATACTTGACATGTAAGGAAAATTGACATGAATTAACTTTAAGCATTCTTGAATCATCATTATTAACATAAAGAATTGAAAATAAATCTTATGCATCCCTCTGTGACGCCCCCTTAGGAGCACATGATTGCTAGGAAAGCCCTTGATGCTAGGAAAGCCCTTAATGACCCTTTTGAGGTCCATAATCGGGAGCATAATAAGACTATTTCAATTCCAATTACTTGACCATTAACATGATGTTGACATTAACATAAAGCATGATTCTTTAAATCATAACATGAAGGGATTACTCCCCACTTGATTACTAACATGATTTTCATGAATCTTTCATGGTAACAATAATCATGATGAATATTATAACATAAGACATAGTATGTGACAAACAAGAATCAATGATATGTTGAACATGATTATAACATTAGACTTGAAACAATAATGTCTATTTTATATCTAGCATGCAAGCAATCATTATTATTTGTGCTCAGCAGCATGGCCCGTTTACCTTGGAGCAAGGATGATCCTTGAGTCAGATCTAGGTCTAACCTTCCCTTGACTTAGCTCTACAAACCTGTCCATAATCATTAAACATAATTAATCAATACATAGTATTGATCTTAGGTGACTTAGGGCTTGAGTGTATTCGGATCAGTCTCATAAATCATCATTATTATATTTAAGAAAATCTAGGTTGACCAAGGTCACATAAATCAAATTGATGCAGGATTAGGGTTTCAAGAGTCCAAACATGTTTTCTAACAAAACATCAGAACAGGAGATCAAAACATGGTCTGAAAATATTAAAATCGTATTCTACTCGAAAAACCAAATCCAATGACTATTTATTTGAAATTTTCCGACAAATGGTTGAATTACTATGAATTTTCGAAATTCTAACCAATGAGAAAATAGGAAAAAGCCAAGTGGATAAAACTCGACCCAAGCCAGTGGGCCGGGTCTGAGCTGGACCAACCGGGCTCAGCCAACTCAGCTACGAAGATCGCCTTCTGAGGTTCGCGGCTAAACCAGGGGAAAAAAGGCGAAATCCCTAAAACACCCTCGATGGTGAAATGCATCAAAATAGGCGGGTAGGGATACCAAGGTCATTTCCTGACCTGGTTTGTTCCTGCCCAAACCATGGCGAGAAAACGACTGACAGGAGCTTGGCAAGCTCCGATCTTGGGCCAACTTCAGTGCTCAACTGAGTGAGTCACCCTGCCCATTGCGTTCCTGAAGGGAAACCGCACCCAACGAGCCAAGGCTCAGGTGCTGGGGGGTAGTGGAGCTCAAGAATCTGCTCCAGCTATGGCGGGCATCGACCAGGGTCGAGCAGCAGGGGAAGGAAGCACACTGCGATGGCAGTGAGGAGGTGAACCAAGATAGTCCGTCATCCACAACCGAAGCCAGACGTCCTCTCGCGAAACCAAACGCACCAGTGTTGCACTGGGTTGCGAGAAAACAAAGGAAACAGGGGAAACTCGATCTGAAGGCGAAGCCACCGTAAAAGTCCAAAACGAGGCGATTGGAAGGTCGGGAAACATTCAGTAATGCTAGGCGACTTCGTCCGATGCCTCAGCACGGCAAGACAGCCACTTGCCTGCCATGGCAGAGATTGCCGGTGGAGGCTCACACCGTGGTCTATAGGACCCAACAAATGGGAGGTATTCAGGGCAAACCAACGGGTCGGAATCGAAGTAGAAGAGCCAAGGATGCTCACCACGACCACAATTGAACCACGGTGGTCGGAGATGTCAGGGCGAGGCCGGGTTTGCTGGAGATCTATCTCGAGTAGGTCGGGGAGGCTCGGGGTCCTACGATTCCAATTGATGGTGGAGGAACGATCGATGGGGGACGACGGTGCTATAGGAGTAGTTATATAGGCATGAGGGTGGCTACCTCAGCCTCTGCACATCTCGGGGTCGTGAGGGGATAAAGCCCTAGTTGGGCGTTTCGTCAATAGAGAGAGATGGAAGGTGAGTAATGGCTCATTAGAAACGGGAGAGAGAGACGAGCAAGGTGGAGGAAGAATCGTGCGATTTGGTGCAGTGACGAGGAAGATCGGGATTGCGAGAGTAACAGCCTGTGAAACGGCAGCTCATCGCGAGAAAATCGGAGGAAGAAGAAGATAGGCGCATCGTTGGATCGTGATCCAACGATGGTTGTGTACCCACGTGAGAAGAAAAGCAAAAGTAGCGCGTGACATTCAATAGAACCAGAAACTTACGGAAAATAAAGACAATTAATGAAATTCTCAATAATTCCTTAGTCAAACAATATACAAATATTTCAAATTCGATTTGGATGGTCAAACAAGGGTCAAATAAGTTCAAATTTGAACCATAGGCCAATAAGAAGCTCTAGAATATTCTTGTGAAGCTATATTTCGTTTTTGTACATATTATAGTCCATAACTCCCATATCTCAATTAAAATTTATTTAAAGGTAATATAATTTGAAAAGACTCCTATTGTTGAATTCTTGAGTCATAACTCCAAGATTAATATTAACTAGTCACATTATAGCCTTTCTCTAAGATTTATGGCTATTTTTTAGGAGAGAGAAAAGGTGAAAAGGAAAACATATATTCAACATTGAAATTCATTTATAGCATGCATATGAGAGAAAATATAGATATGCATAGTCTTTATTTCTCTAAAAGGATATTTTCATGCCCTTTTTGTATCAAACCCCTCAACTAATTATTATTTGGGAAAAGTCCCATTATATCTTTTAAATTATATATGAAAGTTTGGGATGTGACAATTCTACCCACCTTAAAATAAATTTCGTCCTCGAAATTTCCTAGGGTGCTACCCACCTTAGAATTCTTGTTACTTCTTCATATAATTAACACATGAATAAAATTTGCATGGAAAACGAATTTATTTCATACAAAGGTTCAAATGAACGTATGCTAATTATTACATCATTCTTCATCTTCCTTCTCTACTTCCATAGAGAAGACCCTAGCTTGTCTTTTGGTAGGTGGAGGGTGGCCCTTGTTCTGGTCATGGTCTTTCTTTGTGAGCTTAGGGCAGTTTGACTTGAGGTGCCCGATTTCTCCACAATAGTAGCATGCACCCGTACCATACCTGCATGGGCCTGCATGGTTCTTCTTGCATGTAGGACATTGGGGCTTCTCAGCTTCAACTGTAGGTTCAGGTACCTTCCTTTTAGGGTTGTTGGGAGGCTGGTATTGGTTGTTCTTTTGGGGAACTTCTTTCTTGTAGGATCGTCCAGGGTGATCTTCAAGCTCTAGGGCTGCATCTAGGGCTGCTTGAAGGGTTCTATGGCCTCTTCCTGACAAAGCAAAACTCAAGTCGGGCTTGAGTCCTCGGATGAATTTCTTTGTTCTACGTGTTTCATCATGATCATGGCCATACTTTTGGAGGACCCTGAACTTCATGGCATATTGGGTAACAGTCATGTCACCCACTTGAGCTAGATTGGCAAACTCTAGCTCCTTCTTCTCAATCATTGCTTCAGATACATAATGCCCTTGGAAGGCTTCAACGAACCCTTCCCATGTGAGTGGAGGTGCATCACCTGCCCTTGAGTTGAGGAGGTTTTCCCACCATGTGCGGGCTGCCCCTTTGAGCATGTGGGTTGCAAAACGAACCCTAGAGTGTTGAGGGCAGTCCATGTCTCGAAAGCAATGCTCCATGCCTCTTATCCAGTCCTCAGCTTTGGTGACTACATCAATTTCTCCTTCACCCGAGAAGGAGTCGGGCCTTATCTTTAAGAAGTCTACTAGAGTGAGCTCATGATGCCTAGGCTGAGGTTGGCCTTGTGCTAGGACATTGGTGAGTGCTTGGACAAGATCTTCTATAGTTGGCCTATTGTTCTCTCTTAGTCCACTTTCCCCACTAGCAGAGCTAGCACCATCATCATTACCCTTTCCCTTGTCTGCTCTCTTAGGGGCCATCTGGAAAAAGGGTCACATAAACCTAGGGTTAGAACATATGAATCAAATTGTAGCTTTGGTGGCCATCCATTAACTTGGCTCTGATACCATTAATGTAACACCCCTCCCTAGGGTTACATACATAACCAGCGGAAGCACAGCCTAATCCCCAACATTATCCATAATGTGGGGTACTTGGCATTTTGGGGAGGGTTATCACAAAAAGAGTAATCATTGCAAGTAAACAAATAATTCACCATTTAGATTCATACATTATTATATGAATAGGGAATTACAACAACAAGTATAGAATTCTAATCATTCCTCAACATGGGAAACTAAACATAATAATAAACAACTCTATTTGATTGGATCGCCTAGAATGGATGGCACCCCACCAGAAAGCTCTTTGATGTCTCCTAATCTTGACTTGCTCTTTTTGAGTCCTTACTTGCTCCCAATCCTGGGGACATCACGTCCCCAGCCATGCAAAGGGAAAAACAACACATCAGTAAACGGTACTGGCACTTTATAAGATAAACAAAGTAAATATACTTGACATGTAAGGAAAATTGACATGAATTAACTTTAAGCATTCTTGAATCATCATTATTAACATAAAGAATTGAAAAGAAATCTTATGCATCCCTCTGTGACGCCCCCTTAGGAGCACATGATTGCTAGGAAAGCCCTTGATGCTAGGAAAGCCCTTAATGACCCTTTTGAGGTCCATAATCGGGAGCATAATAAGACTATTTCAATTCCAATTACTTGACCATTAACATGATGTTGACATTAACATAAAGCATGATTCTTTAAATCATAACATGAAGGGATTACTCCCCACTTGATTACTAACATGATTTTCATGAATCTTTCATGGTAACAATAATCATGATGAATATTATAACATAAGACATAGTATGTGACAAACAACAATCAATGATATGTTGAACATGATTATAACATTAGACTTGAAACAATAATGTCTATTTTATATCTAGCATGCAAGCAATCATTATTATTTGTGCTCAGCAGCATGGCCCGTTTACCTTGGAGCAAGGATGATCCTTGAGTCAGATCTAGGTCTAACCTTCCCTTGACTTAGCTCTACAAACCTGTCCATAATCATTAAACATAATTAATCAATACATAGTATTGATCTTAGGTGACTTAGGGCTTGAGTGTATTCGGATCAGTCTCATAAATCATCATTATTATATTTAAGAAAATCTAGGTTGACCAAGGTCACATAAATCAAATTGATGCAGGATTAGGGTTTCAAGAGTCCAAACATGTTTTCTAACAAAACATCAGAACAGGAGATCAAAACATGGTCTGAAAATATTAAAATCGTATTCTACTCGAAAAACCAAATCCAATGACTATTTATTTGAAATTTTCCGACAAATGGTTGAATTACTATGAATTTTCGAAATTCTAACCAATGAGAAAATAGGAAAAAGCCAAGTGGATAAAACTCGACCCAAGCCAGTGGGCCGGGTCTGAGCTGGACCAACCGGGCTCAGCCAACTCAGCTACGAAGATCGCCTTCTGAGGTTCGCGGCTAAACCAGGGGAAAAAAGGCGAAATCCCTAAAACACCCTCGATGGTGAAATGCATCAAAATAGGCGGGTAGGGATACCAAGGTCATTTCCTGACCTGGTTTGTTCCTGCCCAAACCATGGCGAGAAAACGACTGACAGGAGCTTGGCAAGCTCCGATCTTGGGCCAACTTCAGTGCTCAACTGAGTGAGTCACCCTGCCCATTGCGTTCCTGAAGGGAAACCGCACCCAACGAGCCAAGGCTCAGGTGCTGGGGGGTAGTGGAGCTCAGGAATCTGCTCCAGCTATGGCGGGCATCGACCAGGGTCGAGCAGCAGGGGAAGGAAGCACACTGCGATGGCAGTGAGGAGGTGAACCAAGATAGTCCGTCATCCACAACCGAAGCCAGACGTCCTCTCGCGAAACCAAACGCACCAGTGTTGCACTGGGTTGCGAGAAAACAAAGGAAACAGGGGAAACTCGATCTGAAGGCGAAGCCACCGTAAAAGTCCAAAACGAGGCGATTGGAAGGTCGGGAAACATTCAGTAATGCTAGGCGACTTCGTCCGATGCCTCAGCACGGAAAGACAGCCACTTGCCTGCCATGGCAGAGATTGCCGGTGGAGGCTCACACCGTGGTCTATAGGACCCAACAAATGGGAGGTATTCAGGGCAAACCAACGGGTCGGAATCGAAGTAGAAGAGCCAAGGATGCTCACCACGACCGCAATTGAACCACGGTGGTCGGAGATGTCAGGGCGAGGCCGGGTTTGCTGGAGATCTATCTCGAGTAGGTCGGGGAGGCTCGGGGTCCTACGATTCCAATTGATGGTGGAGGAACGATCGATGGGGGACGACGGTGCTATAGGAGTAGTTATATAGGCATGAGGGTGGCTACCTCAGCCTCTGCACATCTCGGGGTCGTGAGGGGATAAAGCCCTAGTTGGGCGTTTCGTCAATAGAGAGAGATGGAAGGTGAGTAATGGCTCATTAGAAACGGGAGAGAGAGACGAGCAAGGTGGAGGAAGAATCGTGCGATTTGGTGCAGTGACGAGGAAGATCGGGATTGCGAGAGTAACAGCCTGTGAAACGGCAGCTCATCGCGAGAAAATCGGAGGAAGAAGAAGATAGGCGCATCGTTGGATCGTGATCCAACGATGGTTGTGTACCCACGTGAGAAGAAAAGCAAAAGTAGCGCGTGACATTCAATAGAACCAGAAACTTACGGAAAATAAAGACAATTAATGAAATTCTCAATAATTCCTTAGTCAAACAATATACAAATATTTCAAATTCGATTTGGATGGTCAAACAAGGGTCAAATAAGTTCAAATTTGAACCATAGGCCAATAAGAAGCTCTAGAATATTCTTGTGAAGCTATATTTCGTTTTTGTACATATTATAGTCCATAACTCCCATATCTCAATTAAAATTTATTTAAAGGTAATATAATTTGAAAAGACTCCTATTGTTGAATTCTTGAGTCATAACTCCAAGATTAATATTAACTAGTCACATTATAGCCTTTCTCTAAGATTTATGGCTATTTTTTAGGAGAGAGAAAAGGTGAAAAGGAAAACATATATTCAACATTGAAATTCATTTATAGCATGCATATGAGAGAAAATATAGATATGCATAGTCTTTATTTCTCTAAAAGGATATTTTCATGCCCTTTTTGTATCAAACCCCTCAACTAATTATTATTTGGGAAAAGTCCCATTATATCTTTTAAATTATATATGAAAGTTTGGGATGTGACAATATTAGTATTGGGGTGTTGGATGTGATATCTATCATATCTTGATGTATCACTTCCCTCAACACCTTTATCTTACTTGGTTCATCCACTTAGCTTGTATTAGGGTATTTCCCATCCTAATACTTTATGCACCAGTTCATCACATTCATCATGTAATATATTGGTCATTAGTCATTCACTTAGAATATGCGACCATTGCCAATAAAATGGACTCATCCTTGAGTTAGGAACTATTGATATAAGGATATCCATTAAAAACCTCTCTAGGTGTTACATTTGTCAAAACATTAATTACTAATTCCATTATTAGGAATAGTACTCTCCATATTTATAATTTGAGGATTCACATAGAATCTCCCATACATTTATGGATTTCATATAATATTACTCTTCAATACAGCTTCACATAATCATCTGTCTATATCAGGGTTTCACCTAGTATTATGTGAATTTAAGATTTCACAACACATCACCCAAAATTAAGCCTTCACATAGTATTAGAGGCACTACCCTATATTAGGGTTTCATGCACCTTTACCCCATTTTAGGGATTAAGGTTTACCATTCACATCCAAGTAAGGTTTCTCATACCTCATACCCAAATTAGGATTAGTATGTACAATTCCCATTAAATTAGGATTCCTCACTTTGTTACACTAAGTTAGGGTTACATCATCACCCTAGATTATGATTTCACTGAGCATTGCCCTAAATTAGGGTTTCACATAACCTTGCCCTAAATTAGGGTCATGGTACATCAATCTTTTTGAATGAGTATGTCATGATCTCATATTATGGATCAAACCCTGATTACACCTTTATTCATAATGAGGGGATTAGGGCTTATTAAGTAAGCAATCATCTCTCCCATTCTATCCCTCTCTCATCCTCTTTAGGATGTTAAATACTCCATGATTGATCTAGGTCAACTCTTCAATAAAGTACACATAGTTAGGGTTAACCTTCATAATCATTATTTATCCACATCATTAATAACCAAGTAACTAATTGACCTTTGATCATATTAGGTGTCCAAATGGTTTAACCAATTTGAACCTCAAAAGGTCTTAGTCACTTAGACCTCAAACAGTTTTGGTCACTTAGACCTCAAACGGTCTTGACCAATTAAGTTCAAATGGTTTGAAACTGTTTACCAAAGTTAGTTCTTGAAACCGTTTAGACAACACACCTTGAAACCACATGAACTTGAGTCTCCAAACGGTTTGAGGTCATTTGGTCCCAAACGGTCTTGAGACCGTTTGGTCCCAAATGGTCTTGAGACCATTTGGACTCAAACGTTCTGGAGACCGTTTGGTCCAAACCTTCTCAAAATCGCATGGACCAAAAAGGTACTTCAACACTTAATCGATTCAAGGTTTCAAGCTATGAACCAGTTATCAATTGAACCACTATTCATCAATTGAACCACTGAATCACCATTCAATTACACCTTCAATTTAGGGTTTTGAACCCAATTGAACTAGAGTTGATAATCAAGAAACCATCACTTAGGGTTTTGAAATTGAGGAACCATCAATGGTTGGCATTGTGGAACCAATTCAATTGAAATCAATGAACCATCATCATTATATGATATGACCTGACCTCAAACGGTCTTGAATGACCACCAAACGGTATTGAGACCTTTTTGGTGATCTCCAAATGGTTTGAGACTGTTTTCCCATTCCAACATCAAAATCCATGTCATCCAATTAGGGTTTGGATCATTGGAATGATCATCAAATCAGCAATTGATTGTATTTCAATTTTATATCTTTGGATCATCAAATACCCAACAATGCTCATCCCTAGACCTCCAAACGGTCTTGGGTGACCCTCAAATGGTCTTGATACCGTTTGGGTGATTACCAAATGGTTTTGAAACCGTTTGGGTCAATCAACCCAAAACATCAACTTATTCAATTGCAAAATCAGCACTTAGCCGATTAGGGTTTATACAATATCTTTGGATCTTCAAACACTTAACCATACTCAACCCTAGACCTCCAAACGGTTTTGGGTGACCCCCAAACGGTCTTGATACCGTTTGGGTGATCCCCAAATGGTTTTGAAACCGTTTGGGTCAATCAACCCAAGTTTCTAAATCAATCAATTTTGGAAATCAGCACTTAACCCGATTAGTGTTTGGTGATTGATGGACCTTCAACTCATGAACCAATTGGAGATAATAAAATATAATTGATAAGTCATTAACCTATATTATTTTGAACAAATCCCCAAATGGTCAACCCTGGTCAACCTCACCAAACGGTTTGAAACCGTTTCCCTCCATGCGGTTTGATGAAACTGTTTCATTCCAAACGGTTTGGGAAACCATTTGAGCAACTAGGGAGACCATTTTACCTGGGATTTTCTTTGGATAAGGATATATGATGATGTCATCATCATCTTCCTCCGTTCAACCAAGAACCGCAACCATTTTTCATGGAAACTTCAGCAATGAACCAAAAGAGTATCAAATAGAAACGAATAACCAACGATTATTAAAGAAAGGAGTGCAATACTAATGTTTAAGGGTTTAAGTTATAAAACCCACCTCCAATTGAGCTCCAAAGATTCAAGTGAACGTCAAAAATGTTGGGTGCAACTTCTTTCACTACTCCAAGGGTCGTCCTCAAGCTTTGAGTGAAAAGGAATGGTTAGAATTGAAGAGGGGATCGAGATATGAAGAATTCATACATTGATTTTCGATTTTCACCATGGATTCAAGGTGAAAGGAGGTCAAGAAGCTTACCAACAGGTTGGGGGTCGTCCTCCTGCTCCTCCAAAGCTTCCTTGGTCGTTTCCCAAGCAAGGAGAAGAAGTTCAAATGAAAAAGCCTTTCATTTGGCTTGTAAAGGGTCTTTTTATAAGAAATTCAAGGAAAGAGAAAGTGTCTTATAAAAATTCATTTAATCCCAAAAATGGTGCCGCCTCTTCCCCCTAAACTCCTTGGCCACGAATCCATCTTGTTTTCCTATTATTCCTCTCAATTATCCATGATTTAAAGAAAAGCAAATTAAGCACCTCAAATCATATTATACTAATATCCATATGTGAGTGGATATTTCTTTTTCTTATAATAATGTGAGTGAGTTATCCACTCCCTTGGATATTTTCGTGGCCTAGCAAAGGCACAAAGGGGTTCACACTTGAGAAAATTCAACCATCTCGTTTTTGGTTGAAGGCCCTTCAATTATTTTATTTATTGTTGCACTAAATTGAATTAGGGTTTCAATTAGGATTAAATCTTGATTATTTTAATATCAAGATTCTCTCTCCTCCAACTTAATTCAAATGAGGCGCCCCTCTCATTTTATTTGCTATACATGATGCCAAGAAACATTAGGGACGTTATTGAAGTGGTAATTTGCATATTGAACCCTGGGTCTTGGGTAAATTGCACATTATACCAAAACTAGGTTTTAATGCACAAACATTGATTTATCAGCTCTTTCTTTGTACTTAGGCTACCATAAGCCATTCCTATGCATCATCCTCATTCTCATGATGCAAAACTACTTGAGGAACATTTATCAAGTAACATTTGCAAGTTAACCCCTCAATTTGGGTAAGTTGCACATTAGTCCAAAATAAGCAAACATTGCTTCAACATTATTCATGTAGGACCAAAATTGAAACATAAGTTCCTCTTGAGCCTTAATTACTTTTTACAAGATAAAATTAAGGTTCTAATTAACTTGCTTAAGCAAAACTCCTAAGGTTAAGGCATAACCCAGGTCAGGGATGTTACAAATTATCCACCCCTTACAAGGATTTCGTCCCCGAAATCCCAGATAAAGGGAGATAGATATTATTCATGCATCATATCATCATACCTTCACATAATATCTCATTATTAGGGAGACACCATAGAGCTTTGATCAACAAAAAGTTATTCCACACAGGTTTATCATGGAATGGTT
The DNA here is from genome assembly GCA_963693085.1 of Alisma plantago-aquatica. Taxonomy (NCBI): domain Eukaryota; kingdom Viridiplantae; phylum Streptophyta; class Magnoliopsida; order Alismatales; family Alismataceae; genus Alisma; species Alisma plantago-aquatica. The sequence continues at coordinate 221,198,852 of OY856410.1, read as the reverse complement.
CAAATGGAACACATACTCCCATGCTCCTTAGTAGATTCAACATTTCTCTTTCAAGATTACCATTATGTCCTGTCATCCTCTTGGGACTATAAGTCCTTTCATTCACTGATTGTGCCATCTCGCCTGATGACACCATACTAGCTTTCCTTATTACTTGTACTAACTATCTTATTAGTTGTACATTCTCTTTCCATAAAGAGAGGTTACATATCAACTAAGAACTTATCTGAAAGGTATCTTCAATTGTTATGTTTATGCAAAGCATAAACCCCTAATAATGTGATGTTCATATTATTTGAAAGGAAGAAGCATAAAGAACATACTCCTATCATCACCCAAGAGTGTTTACCAAAAGAAAATCATATATATCTAACAGAGATAATTCACTCAGTAATCCTTTATTTGTTTGGGAAAGTTCACTTAATAAACTCTATGTAATTCGGAATGTTAACTTACTTATTCCTTTTTAATTGGGAAGGCTCACTTAGCTCTTCCTTTTTTACTGGGAAGGATCACTTAGCTCTTCCTTTTTATTTGGGAAGGCTCACTTATCTCTTCCTTTTTATTTGGGAAGGTTCACCTAGCTCTCCCTTTTTATTTGGGAAGGCTCACTTAGCTCTTCCTTTTTAATTGGGAAGGCTCACTTAGCTCTTCCTTTTTATTTGGGAAGGTTCACTTAGCTCTTCCTTTTTATTTGGGAAGGTTCACTTAGCTCTTCCTTTTTATTTGGGAAGGTTCACTTAGCTCTTCCTTTTTAATTGGGAAGGCTCACTTAGCTCTTCCTTTTTATTTGGGAAGTTTCACTTAGCTCTTCCTTTTTATTTGGGAAGGCTCACTTAGCTCTTCCTTTTTATTTGGGAAGGTTCACTTAGCTCTTCCTTTTTATTTGGGAAGGTTCACTTAGCTCTTCCTTTTTATTTTTTTTATACTCTGTAGATTGTTTCAAAATGACTACTTGATCAGAGTAATCAGAAAGATAACAATCTAAGAGTTCCATACTTTCCTTATCTACAATAATCATATACCTAGCCAGGGTATACAAGTATTGATATTAGGTAGTATGCACTTTATTTGCTATCATATCCCTTACTTTTCATATCAGTGTACACACAAAATTTTCCATTCCTAGATTTTCTCAAGGCATCACTTCTATATTTAATTTTGTATCACATAGATAAGAGAGATTATAAAGCATTTTAAGGAGCACTGAGTAAAAATGTAAATTCTCATCTCCCTTATGTCCTTATAGGACTAGTCAAAGGAAGCTCAAAACAACTACTTTCTTATTTTTTTAACACATAGAATCATGAAACGAAATATCAAAACGAAACTATTTCATTTGACCTGTCTGGGACATCTGTCCACATCCTCTATTATTACTAGAAGACTGTCTCCTCTGTGAGCCATGTTGACTCTACCCCTGGGTTTGAGTCATCATCAAATTCCCATTTGGACAATCCTTTACTAGATGTCCTAGTTATCTACATTGGTAACAAATCCTAGGCGCAATATAGTGTCTGCGAGATCCAGTCACCGATGTTGATGCTATGTCGGGGGCTCTACTTGAAGCATTACTATGATCCCTACCCCTACTTGACGTCCATTGCGTCTGGGTATGGAATCTCAAGGGTGTTTCCGATACAGAAAATCTTGACTTCTTAAAACTTTCAGATCTTTGTTCTTGAGACTGAGTGTACACCTTCTAGCCACTGGTCTGTCGTTTCTTGATTTCAGACCTCTCTATCCTCCTTACCGATTCCACAAAGATGGAAAACCTCTCCCTATTTTCTAAGACAAACACAAGGGTGGTTAGTTCAGCGTTCAACCCTTTCTCAAAATGCCAAATTCTTTCCTCATCACTAGCTGCCATTTGCAGACAAAACTGTAACAATTCCATGAACTTAGCTTCGTATTCGCTAACATTCATCTGTCCTTGTCTGATCCTCTCAAATTGATAGATCTTCTCGTCTAGATACGTCTTAGGGAAGTATCTACTGACGAATTCTCATCGGAATACCTCCCATCCAATCTCTTCACCTGGTCTCTTATCTTCTTCTATCATCCTCCAATGACCAGCACTCCCTTTTAGGAGGTACACAACATGTCTTACCTTTTCAGCTTCAACAATATCAAGGATCCTGAAAGCCTTTTCCAACTCTATCAGCCACAAATCAACATTTATTGGATCAGATGTACCAGCATAATATATGGCTCCAACCCGATGAAGTCTCTCAAAAGTCTTGCCGGCTCCATATCCCTCTTGATGGGTTGGTGCCCTATGTGCAAGTGGTGGCATCCTGTCTGCCATATGTGTCATGGTTGTCAAGAATTTCTCAAATAGAGCATGGAGGGATGGGTTTTCTATCACAGCTGGGTCAATATGGGGTTGTTCAGGTACATGCCCTTCCCTATTCTGGTCTTTTGCACCTCCTCCTAGTGCAGTAGCGCTGCCCTCAGCAGCATGTTCTTCATGTGGTCCAGACATCTTCAAGTTCTCCTCCTCCTATGTGAGCAGAAGGTACTATCAAATAAACTGGAAGACACTTAGAACAGACTCAACAACTTTAGTCCTATGTCTCTGTAGACTCAGCAAACCTAGAGCTCTGATACCACTTAATTGAGACATCCAACTTACAAAACACAAGATTAACTAATGCAGAAGCGTTCTCTAAGCAGCGGATTACTGAAAATCACTAAAAATTAAAACCTTTTTACCAATAGGTCCATCAAATGAAAACTTTCTCACATAGAACAAAAGTACCACATTTACGTTCTGTTTTCAAAAGTCATATCTTGTATCATCTCTTTCTGTGAATTACAAGCATCAACTGTCCTGTTAAACTAAGCACAGGCAGTATGAAAATCTCGAGGCATTGAGCCAAAATCTCGAAAGCACTACTACTACTACTACTCGGAGGACCTGAGAGTACAGAGACGACACATAGGACTCTATCTACATCTATACATGGCATAACAGTCAGTGTCTCCACCAGAGACTTCACTGTTGTCCCTGCTGCTGCTGTTGCTATCCTTCTCTTACTGAAGGATTTCTGTCTCCTCATCCGCGACCACCTAAAAATGTAGTTCCCACGGGGGTGAGACAATTGTAAATTGCCCCAGCGAGAGATATAACTCTCTGCCAGTAACATTATTATTGCAACTTAAGAAGATACATATGAACAGAGGAATCATATTTGTTTGACAGAAATTAATTCAATGTCTAACAGATTAGAATATTATTCTTATCTAAAACATTGTAGTTATAACTTGAAAGAGCAACATGTCACTTATCCATTAAGGAATATGAAGAACATGTATAACATTTATTCACTACAGAATCATTACCACAACATTAACTCTCTTCAGGCTTAGATCATATATCTAATGCCTGGCATTGTCATTGTGGAGTCATGGCCTGTAGCCATACTCTTTTCACAAAGTGTTGGGATCTCAATCCCTCAACTCATCAAGTACAATTCCACTTCTTAACAAGTGCATAATCATGATTATAGCATATGGGGATTTGAACCCATATCTCATCATAGGATACTTATTACCACTTATTAGGTAACTTAATACCTTCATATCATCTGACCAAGGACATTATAATTCTTGCTACACAAAGCATTGCACATAGTTCACAAAGCTCATATCACCTCTTATTACCCCTTAATAGGCAACAAGGCATATTATGGCTTATGAAGCTCATAAATAATCTTGATAATTAGAACATCATATGGCACACATGACTCATTAATTCTAGGTTACCTCTCACTAAGCAACAAAGCATATGAAGGCTTATAAGGCCTATAGAACATTTTCAATATACAGAATATCATAGCCCATACCTGGCTATGCTCATCATCTCAACATACCTGCATGATTAGTACTCATGATACAATTATATATCAGTACCATGCAATACAAGAGTTTTCCCATTACATTTATAACTCATCAATCTGTACTTGAGATTCATATAGGATTACTCTATTATTAAGACTTCACATAGCATCACCTAAATTGGGGTTTCACATAGTATTATTTTATGTTAGGGTATCACATAGCATTACCCTATATTAGGATTTCACATAGCATTACTTTGTATTAGGATTACACAAGCATTACCTTATATTAGGGTTTCACATATATAACCATATAGGTTCTCAAGACCATATTATTAATGATCAAGTCTCATTCCATTGCCTCTCACAGCTAGGAATCAATATGGATAACATAAGTATTCAATCATACTTATTTAGTCTCATCATTCATCATTAAATGAAGTATCAATCACAAAGTATGAGTTTCTCTCTCATCTTTACCAGAATATGATTACATCATAGTTTATAGGTTTGGATTAACCTTTTCATAAGGCATGTTATCTTACATTCAACAAGGTGCATTACATTTCAATGTAACAATTGACATGACACATCTCATGTGTCACTCATCCAATTATTTTGGACTTAAAACACATCAAGGTATATCATTATTGGGGTGTTGGAAGTGATATCCATCATATCTTGATGTATCACTTCCCTCAACACCTTTATCTTACTTGAGTTCATCAACTTAGCTTGTATTAGGGTATTTCCCATCCTAATATTTTATGCACCACTTCATCACATTCATCATGTAATGTATTGGTCATTAGTCATTCACTTAGAATATGCGACCATTGCCAATAAAATGGACTCATCCTTGAGTTAGGAACTATTGATATAAGGATATCCATTAACAACCTCTCTAGGTGTTACATTTGTCAAAACATTAATTACAAATTCCATTATTAGGAATAATACTCTCCATATTTATAATTTGAGGATTCACATAGCATCTCCCATAAGTTTATGGATTTCATATAATATGACTCTTCAATAGAGTTTCACATAATCATCCTTCTATATTAGGGTTTCACCTAGTATTATGTGAATTTAAGATTTCACAACACATCACCCAGAGTTAAGGCTTCACATAGTATTAGAGGCACTACCCTATATTAGGGTTTCATGCACCTTTACCCCATTTTAGGGATTAAGGTTTACCATTCACATCCAAGTAAGGTTTCTCATACCTCATACCCAAATTAGGATTAGGATGTACAATTCCCATTAAATTAGGATTCCTCACATTGTTACACTAAGCTAGGGTTACATCATCACCCTAGATTATGATTTCACTGAGCTTTGCCCTAAATTAGGGTTTCACATAACCTTGCCCTAAATTAGGGTCAAGGTACATCAATCTTTTCAATGAGTATTTCATGATCTCATATTATGGATCAAACCCTGATTACACCTTTATTCATAATGAGAGGATTAGGGCTTATTAAGTAAGAAATCATCTCTTCCATTCTCTCCCTCTCTCATCCTCTTTAGGATGTTAAATACTCCATTATTGATCTAGGTCAACTCTTCAATTAAGTACACATAGTTAGGGTTAACCTTCATAATCATCATTGATCCACATCATTAATAACCAAGTAACTAATTGACCTTTGATCATATTAGGTGTCCAAATGGTTTAACCAATTTGAACCTCAAAAGGTCTTAGTCACTTAGACCTCAAACGGTTTTGGTCACTTAGACCTCAAACGGTTTTGGTCACTTAGACATTAAACGGTCTTGACCAATTAAGTTCAAACGATTTGAAACTGTTTACCAAAGTTAGTTCTTGAAACCGTTTAGACAACACACCTTGAAACCACATGAACTTGAGTCTCCAAATGGTTTGAGGTCATTTGGTCCCAAACGGTCTTGAGACCGTTTGGTCCAAACCTTCTCAAAACCACATGGACCAAAAAGGTACTTCAACACTTAATCGATTCAAGGTTTCAATCTATGAACCAGTTATCAATTGAACCACTATTCATTAATTGAACCACTGAATCACCATTCAATTAGACCTTCAATTTAGGGTTTTCAACCCAATTGAACTAGAGTTGATAATCAAGAAACCATCACTTAGGGTTTTGAAACTGAGGAACCATCAATGGTTGGCATTGTGGAACCAATTCAATTGAAATCAATGAACCATCATCATTATATGATATGAACTGACCTCAAACAGTCTTGAATGACCTCCAAACGGTCTTGAGACCATTTGGGTGATCTCCAAATGGTTTGAGACCATTTTCCCATTCCAACATCAAAATCAATGTCATCCAATTAGGGTTTGGATCATTGGAATGATCATCAAATCAGCAATTGATTGTATTTCAATTTGGTATATTTGGATCATCAAATACCCAACCATGCTCAACTGTAGACCTCCAAACAGTCTTGGGTGACCCTCAAATGGTCTTGATACCGTTTGGGTGATTCCCAAATGGTTTTGAAAACGTTTGGGTCAATCAACCCAAAACATCAACTTATTCAATTGCAAAATCAACACTTAGCCGATTAGGGTTTATACCATATCTTTCGATCTTCAAACACTTAACCATACTCAACCCTAGACCTCCGAACGGTCTTGGGTGACCCCCAAACGGTCTAGAGACCGTTTTGGTGATCCCCAAACAGTTTTGAAACCGTTTGGGTCAATCAACCCAAGTTTCTAAATCAATCAATTTTGGAAATCAGCACTTAACCCGATTAGGGTTTGGTGATTGATGGACCTTCAACTCATGAACCAATTGAAGATAATCAAATATAATTGATAGGTCATTAACCTAGATTATTTTGAACAAATACCCAAATGTTCAACCCTCTTCAACCTCACCAAACGGTTTGAAACCGTTTCCCTCCATGCGGTTTGATGAAACCGTTTCATTCCAAACAGTTTGAAACCGTTTGCTCCCAAACGGTTTGGGAAACCATTTGAGCAACTAAGGAGACCGTTTGACCTGGGATTTTCTTTGGATAAGGATCTATGATGATGTCATCATCATTTTTCTCCGTTCAACCAAGAACAACAACCATTTTTCATGGAAACTTCGGCAATGAACCAAAAGAGTATCAAATAGAAAAGAATAACCAACGATTATTAAAGAAAGGAGTGCAATACTAATGTTTAAGGGTTTAAGTTATAAAACCCGCCTCCAATTGAGATCCAAAGCTTAAAGCTCATGTCAACAATGGTGGATGCAACTCCGTTCACTATTCCAAGTGTCTTCCTCAAGCTTTGAGTGAAAAGGAATGGTTAGAATTGAAGAGGGGATCGAGATATGAATAATTCATACATTGATTTTCGATTTTCACCATGGATTCAAGGTGAAAGGAGGTCAAGAAGCTTACCAAAAGGTTGGGGGTCATCCTCCTTCTCCTCCAAAGCTTCCTTGGTCGTTTCCCAAGCAAGGCGAAGAAGTGCAAATGAAAAAGCCTTTCATTTGGCCTGTAAAGGGTCTTTTTATAAGAAATTCAAGGAGAGAGAAAGTGCCTTATAAAAATTCATTTAATCCCAAAAATGGTGCCTCCTCTTCCCCCTCAACTCCTTGGCCACGAATCCATCTTGTTTGCCTATTATTCCTCTCAATTATCCATGATTTAAAGAAAAGCAAATTAAGCACCTCAAATCATATTATACTAATATTTATATGTGAGTGGATATTTCTTTTTCTTATAATAATGTGAGTGAGTTATCCACTCCCTTGGATATTTTCGTGGCCTAGCAAAGGAAAAAAGGTGTTCAAACTTGAGAAAATTCAACCATCTCGTTTTTGGTTGAAGGCCCTTCAATTATTTTATTTATTTTTGCACTAAATTGAATTAGGGTTTCAATTAGGATTAAATCTTTATTATTTTAATATCAAGAGTCTCTCTCCTCCAACTTAATTCAAATGAGGCACACCTATCATTTTCTTTGCTCTATATGATGCCAAGAAACATTAGGGACCTTATTGAAGTGGTAATTTTCATATTGAACCCTGGGTCTTGGGTAAATTGCACATTATACCAAAACTAGGTTTTAATGCACAAACATTGCTTTATCAGCTCTTTCTTGGTACTCAGGCTACCATAAGACATTCCTATGCATCATCCTCATTATCATGATGCCAAACTACTTGAGGAACATTTATCAAGTAACATTTGCAAGTTAACCCCTCAATTTGGGTAATTTGCACATTAGTCCAAAATAAGAAAACATTGCTTCAACATTATTCATACATGACCAAAATTGAAATATAAGTTCCTCTTGAGCCTTAATTACTTTTTACAATATAAAATTAAGGTTCTAATTAACTTGCTTAAGCAAAACTCCTAAGGTTAAGGCATAACCCAGGTTAGGGATGTTACACATACAATAGAAATGTGCTGAAAAGTTCAACATATAAGGATTTAGTGAGAGAGAATCAGGGTTAGTCTCTCATGAACCGTGTGTTCCAATTCTTGTGAAGAATGCATGATTAAGATTCCATGGGCCAGCCCGATAGTGGATCTATCATGTAAGCTATTAACACACTTATACCTTATAATCTTGTATGTATTGGACATGAAAAGTTGATATAAACTCAAACAAGGGTTATTGGAAAGTCATTAAGGACATCCATTAATACTTATGAAGTACTTAAGCATAACATTGCTAATCAATGATGATAGCAATAAAAGGAAGATCTGGATGTAAAGAGTTACATCGATGCAAGCTTCCATAATGACAAAAGAGATCACAAATTAAAATATATTTTATCTAAAAGGAGAAGTGTTGATTAGTGGGAAAGGTTCCAAAATAATAGACATTAATTTTGTTCTACAATAAAAGTCGACTATACTTGTGTTGCGAATAGAGAGTGATACTATATGGATCTAGGAGTTCATACGATGAACTTATGATGTTCCAACCATTGATGACTAGTAGTGATACTGTGACAATAATGGAGCTGAGTGTTAGGCATGGAATATCAAATACCATATTACGGAGGTTCATCTCAGAGCTAAGAGATAAAGAAACATTCAATATACCAAATATAAGCAAAAGTTGCTAACCTGCAAAATTAGCACTAACACAACAGAAGCATGTTGGACATGTTTAGGTCACTAAGGATGAGATCCATTGGTGATTGGCTCTAAGTGCAAGTGGGAGTCTGTTGGTAAGGTATGCCCATAGAGCCAATCATATGATGATTGACATGGCATAATTACCTAAAAGGATTTGATTAATAATAACATATATAAAGGCAAGCTTACAATTCATCTATTTCACTCAGTTATGAGATAATGAGGATATCAAGTGAATGTCTAGAGAATTATGTTACTCAATTACGTATGTCTTCAAGTATTAGCCTTGTGGAAATGATATCATACGAATGCTAAGAGTACATATACATGTTCTCATTATGTCCCTAGTCGGTTGTTACTATGGAAGGTAGATGGACACCAGACACATAAGATTGGAGTGTGACTTGGTTGATGACTTAGTCTCACTAAGTCATGATATGGAAATATCAAACCAAGCACGCAAATACATGTTTGGGAGTAGTGTATCAGACAGACCCACCTTGAGAGAGATACAGTTGTGGTGGTCACAGTCATCTCTCATACCAAAGATGGTGATTGTGATTCATAGACCTGAAATCATTACACTCGTCACATGTCATTGGGTACGTTTTGACATCATCAAATGCAATCCTGAAACATGGGATGTTATAATGGTGATGATTGGGTGACTTTGACACATGGGGATAGACTATGAGTGATAGATATGGGATTTGTCCCTCCTATTGGAGTATAATATCTTGGCCACTTGATAAGCGAGACTGAGAAATGCATGCGCATGGACATGTGAATCAATATATGATATTGACGTCACATTATCTCAGACAGTCTGCTCTTGGTTCAAAAATCGTAGATTGAACATTGAGAGGATGACCTTCCATGCCTTGAGTTCATGCTGGATATCAGACATAAAGGAATTATACAATCGCTACAACACCTTACACAGATTGTAGGTTCAAGTTGTTCTTCAATTTTCCATTTACTTGGGTAGAATTGATGTGTGACCAGGAACCACTCTCTGCTTGTGATGTCATAAGCTAGTTATGGACATTCACTGCCAACGTGACATGGGACCTATAGGGTCACACACATAGGAACTCATCTAGAAGAGGAGTTTGATCTTGAATGATCATTGGATTGATTACTAAAGTGTTTAGGTATTCAATTAATACAACAGATCAACTGATTGACTGACTGATGTGCCAAATGACCATCTCACTAAGAGAAGCAGTCGTTTAGGCTGTCAGGGTAATCAGAGTTCAAATTGGCTAACTTTTGCCCTTGAACCGCCTAAATCATCTCAACTCACCAGACAACCGTCTGGATGAGTGAGACGGGCATCTCGCTTGGGTGAGATGGTTGGGTTGAGTTGAACGAAGGTTTGAGATGTTTCCTGAATATTTTCGATTGCACAAACTTGATGTGCAAGTAAATTAATATGAGATATTAATTGGAATTGAAATTACAGAATTCAAGTGTGATCAGGAAATTGCCAAATGACCGTTTTGAAGTATGAGATGACTGTCTCGCACACCAGATTACCGTCCGGGTGTGTGAAATGGTCGTTTTGACTGTCACAGGTTGCAAAATTTCAAGTTCTTTCGATCCTTTCTACTCCCACGTAATCCCATAAAGACTGGGAGCCCTGGCCCTAATCTCGCCTTCAAAAGGAGGGGTATTGGGGGCTTCTCAAGATACAACACAGACAACTGAGAATCAGTTCCTCTGACAACTGTTGTCCTCTCTGGTTGTGGTAATCAAGAGAGCCCAGACAAGTCATACCTGACAGGGAGGGATAGCCAATGGGAGAGAACAACTGAGAAGTTGTCTTTGTGAGAGAGTAGGTTGGTGACTGGTACACAAATGAAAGAGACAACTCCTTCTTGATTGTTCTTGATGAACGACAAGAGTTCTAGTTGGTCTGTATGGACTATTCCAGAGACATGAGTCCTTTGGTTGCTGCTCAGAGAGAAAAGTCAACTTGTAGTCCGTGGCGAGACCACCGAAAACGTTACAGAGGTTGCGCAGATAGCTATTCATGTTGAAGACCAGGATCTGCTCATCCATCGTCTAAGAGAAACTTGTCAGCAGTTACAAAGAAGTGAGTTTTTTCACTGGACTTGCTCCAGGACCAGGTATAACTTGCAAAACCATCCTTCCTATTTCCTAGTAGTTGTCGCGATCTTGCTGTTATGAGAATATAGATAGATAAATTATGTTTCCACTGCTATAGTATGTGTTTGTATTTCCCAACACTTTCTATGTACATAGACGGTGTATTTATACACGTTTAGACATTTATTCAATTTTGAAGGATAACTATATGGATTAATATTTTTTTTTTGGGGGGGGGTGGTAAAGCCCTGACAGCTCCACCCCCCTGCTACACCCCTAGGTGTTGATGATATATAGACACACCAATTTGAGTAAGAGTGTTAAAGGAAACAATCATCTTGAATATATTGTGCATACTTGGATTAGTCCCATACAATGTAAATGTATAATTGACAGACATCGGTGGTCGTATATAAAGGCTAGCCTTTTCATAGTAAAATACGAGTGATTACTCTCTAGTAATATTCCGACTCCAAAATCTAAAATAGTAATTAACACGTATAGAACATTATATGGAAACGCATTGGTATAGAGAAGCAAATCTCGAAACCTCATTACTAACGTAGCTTGGTAATAAGCCATCCCAAAAGAATTTGTGAAGAAAGCTCATTCATCGTAAACAAAAGAAGTGATTTTAGTGTGCGTTCCCAATATACTTCTTTGTAATGTCCACTTTAGGGATCAGCCTCAGAAGGCCTTACACACGTATGATAAATCACAAAACAAGCATTGTGATGCTAACAATATTTAGTGCATTATAAATAGAAAATCTTTGTATAGTGGATCTGATATACATTCTTATATATATGTCTGGAGTTATAAAGAGAAAATCAACGATATTGTTCATTAAACCTTATCTGGAACAATATAAGATGACAAAGTATGTATATTACATCCAATACCAAACAAGTAGGTCAACTAGGAGGTAAAGCCACACCTTGTTGATACAATGCCCTGATCCATCATTCTTGAAATCAACTACAACTCGGTAAACCCTGGGGCACATATAACATCCATTAGATACACCATTAACCCTATTTAAATCCACAATACTGTCTAATATAGTTGTTTAGGGAAATTTCATTGGTTGTCTTATAAAGCAGAATATGACTACTGGTGTTGGATCCAAATTTGGGTAATATTGATTTAAAATTAGATTTCCATATCATTATGTGCATTAGCCATAAAGATTACACATTCCAATCGGATTTGTGTTTCAACTCATATTAAGGGTCAAAATTATGTCAATATATAATGAATCGTGAAATCTCGTGGAATCCACATGTGGAGTGTACACCTTCGGTTAGCACTGAATAGTCGTGCAACATTATGAAATGGTATACCTGTTGTTGTTGCTGCGTTGCTGCAGTGTTTTGTGGTATGATGTCACATGTTTTACGTGTTGGGGTTGGAAAGAATGGGTTCCACTGTTTTTGGAAAATAATACTAACAATAATATACGATAGCAGCCCCCCCCCCCCCCAACCACCAATTTTTAATCCAACCAAATCGGTTTCATGTTAAGGCATATGCCCTATCAACTCAAAATCAACACGAGTCTATCCTTTGTTAATTTTATAATTTTGTGGAATAAGCTAGGAGAATAATGAATGCGTCCCATCCCCTTGGGCAAAGAAGAAGGAGAAGTTACGAAAAGAGAAGTCATCAACACAATCCTTCATACTAGTTACTAGTTTTTATTGTGGCGTTGCTTGGTGCAACGGTGTTTGTTAGAATTTCGTACGCAATTACGGATATATAATATTTTTCATCATACTCGCTACCGCCAAAAGAGACACATCAATGAAAGGTAAAAAAAACAGTATAAAGGAAGAAAAAATTGAAAGGATTCAACTTGCAAACAAAATTTTTTCTACACACGTGAGTCGCATGGCGTGACTGTGGCGGTGTGATGGATACGTCGTCTCGTCGGCTGGGCAGACGATCTGGTTGTTCGTCATTATTGGACTCACTCAAGTCGTGGTGGTTGTGTGCCCGCGCCACTCCCCATTTTCACGGCTCGACTCGCCGGTCCATTTCAAACCCAGACTACGCACAGGCACAGCAGAAGCCAGAAAGTGCTCTCACCTCACCTCCTCCCTGTTTTCTTTTCCAATTTTGATCTGATGAGGGGTCGCTATGCCTATAAAACCGAACCGGGTGTGACAGAGCTGAGAAGCTCATCTCACACGGTCTCCTTCCTTTCCACCACCACCACAAGCAGCAACACTAAAAGTCCAAACAGCAGTATGGGCCTATAAACATCCCGTAGTGCTACTGTCTTCAACCTCCTTCCCATCTGGACATCGCCACCACCTCTTGGCCGGCCGGCTGTGCTGCCTATACAGTTGGACCTGGGAAAAAGGGCGTAAAGTCATGGGACGTGCCCCTTGCTGCGAGAAGGTGGGGCTGAAGAAGGGGCGGTGGACGGCGGAGGAGGACAGGCTCCTTGTCGACTACATTAAGGCCAACGGCGAGGGAAGCTGGCGTTCACTCCCCAAGAATGCCGGTGAGTAACTAACTCGTTTACTCTAGACAAATCATCTTTTATCCCAGCATCCTTCACTCCCAACTTTTCCGGGAGGAAAGCAAATCCATGGGATCTGCCTGCCGGATCACAAATGGCTGCCGGCCTGAGCATGTCGATCCCCACCACATATAAGCTTGTATGTATTAGATGTACTGAGAAAGTTAAGCGGGAGAGAGAGAAAGAGAAAGTAAAGGCAAGGGAGATATAGGTGGGTTAGAAAAGCAAGATGGAGAGAGCACCCGCTTGAGCCGCTTCCACCTGTCGTTTCTTGCTTTCAGATGCGAGTGCTCGTATATCAGCTGACCGGAGTTTTTTATTCTTCTCAGGTCTCCTCCGCTGCGGGAAGAGCTGCCGGCTGCGGTGGATCAACTACCTCCGGGAGGACCTGAAGCGCGGCAACATCTCGCCGGAGGAAGAGGAGACGATACTCAAGCTCCGGGCCACACTCGGGAACAGGTACGGTTACAAACAACTGTACCTCCTATCCGTAGCACAAACTCTGTCAGGTCGGTTATTATGACCATGTCCTCCTCCTCGTGGATCCGTCATCTTTTCCGTTTGAGCTACTTCCGCCGTCGCCGTGACATCATCCGGTACACACTCACGTGGAGGTACATCGTCCAGTGTCCATGTTTAGACCACGTATACAAAAGACGGATCCACACTAATATATGGAAAAAATCAACATAGTTTCTCCCCTGTTGTCATATCGGATTATAATATCCCTGGTTTCTCTTGTATTCTTAGTTACTGTTATTTTTTGGCCTGGTGTCTCTTGAGAAAAGTATCTCCCTGTCGTTTGTATGCACCCAACGTTTGGTTTAATATAGGCGTTTGATTCACCAAAAAAAAAAAATCAACATAGTACACTTTGGCGTTTTCTTAATTTTTTTTTTTTTAAAACATAAAATAAACTCACTTCTTTGAACTCGAATTAGAAAAACACCAAATAAAATGGAATTTTCACTACAAAGTAGACTATATCTGGAATTATTTTCGTAGAAGTGTTTTAACTATATCTGGAATTATTTTCGTAGAAGTGTTTTAATGGATATTGTCCTATTTTGATTTTTTTTCCTATATTTAAATTATTTCTTTATATAGAAAAGAAGAATCAGACAACTCTGTAAACAAAAACAGCTGCCAGATATGGCGCAACAGATTTCCATTTCACCCACCCAATCTGTTTGTTTAGCCATATAAAATATTCACGTGATCTGCACCAGTCGTGACTTGATTACCAGTTGCTTCATTTGAGTATATTCAAAGAGGTTGATTCTCTGACTTTTTATTTATTTATTTTGGAGCATAAAATACCGGCTTCACAGGAGATCAAGTATCACAGATTAATCTTTGCTTTGTTTTTTACTGCTTAATCTCGGCCTTTTATGGTTTCGTTCACGAATGCATCTACTAGTTGCATCCACATGTTTCCTTCTGGATCGTTCCTTCCCTTTTTCTCCAATCACTGTTTTAATTTTCTGTGGTCCCGTTCTAACCCATCGTCTCTGTTAGGTATTTCACAGTGAAAATACTAGCGGTATTCTCCGCTTTTGTTTCGTTGCCGCTCAATCCCCTATACGATTGCATCTACTTGGTTCATTCTCTATCACTTGTTCCCATTCCTCCAATCACTGTCCTGATTCGTCATGACAGCTTGTTTCATTGTCGCTGACAGGTGGTCCGTGATAGCCACGCACCTCCCTGGTCGAACAGACAACGAGATCAAGAACTACTGGAACGCCCACCTATCCAAGAGGGCCGGCGCCGGGAATGCTGCTGCAACTCCAGAGAATGACGCCGGTGAACCTGTTGCTGATGCCGATGACGACGGCGGGGAAGTTTGCAGCGAGGACGCGAGGTCGACCGTCCTCGACGGGGAGAAGGACCCTGCAGGTCCCGATGACTCTGTTACCTCCCCTGTTTCTCCAAAGCGCAAGAGGAGGACCAAAGGTCCAGGCAATGTGAAATCCAGCAGAGTGGAGGAGTCTAGTGAACACCAAAACGAGGAGGAAGAGGGTCACCGAGAAAAATATGAAGAGAAGTGTGGCACTGCAGGTTGTTGCAGAAAGAAAAAACGGAGTGGGGGGGAAAAAGGAGAATCTTGCCAGAACAGCAGCGTTAGTGGCAAGAAGAAGAAGAAGGAGGAGAAAGTGGGAGATTATGCAGTTGATAGTGAAGAAACCGGTGAAAGGATGGAGAATAAGGTGCCCAAGAAGAGGAAGAAGGAGACTGAGGGAGCATCTGTTGTTAAGGACCAAGTGTCCAACGAGCCAAGAAAGAAGAAAAAGAAGTTTCACAAGCCGTCCACTGAGAAGCCTACCGGAGAAGAAACAGTGCCTTGTGCCGAACAGCCAGTCCACGCCCACGACGTTACTACTGATACGACGGCATATCCAGTGAAAGCGGACCCTGAAATCGACGCAAGTGGCTGTGATGGTAGCGGCGCTGTTAAGAGCCTCGCTGGTGTCTGCGGGGCTGATGAGGAGAAGGGGTCACCCACGCAAGTGGAGGATGGGTTGAATGCTTCGGATGGTGGCTTGATCAACGTGGCGGATTGTGCCACTGGCTTGGACCTGTTCGAGGCGATCGACAGCGACGGCGGCCTACTTGGCTTGCCAGACGGTGGGTGCCTCGACCCACACGGTGGTCTGTTACTGGACTACTTAGACATGAGCGGCACGGATGGCCCCTGCGGCTGGGCTGGTACTCATTTCGCCGAGGAGGTGGATAGCGTGGCCGGTGGGTGGTCGGTTTCGGATGCAGTCAGCACTGATACAAGCTTTCTGGGTAGCGAGGACATCACAAACGCAAGCAGTGGCAGCACGACATCGAGCTACGCCAACCTGGCCGGACTCTGTGACGGCAGCCCTGCACTGGCAGAAGAGGCAGCGGATCATGGGATCGGGTCCCTGCCGTGGGAGGCCGAGGACGACATGTGGCGGCTGTTGTCCGAGTTCGTCGGACAGGTTGAGGCCGCTGACGCAAGAGATCATCAGGCGGATCAGGATGCTGGAGCTCAACCTCTGCAGCAGCCATTCCAGCCGGAGATGATGCAGGACTTTCTTTCCATTGGGGGAATTTGTGACGACAACATCTTAGTCGACGACGACGCGTACGATAACCCGTGGGTCATTGCAGACATGTTCCTATCATAAGTGTTACTTACTATCGCATAGAAAGGGATATTCTTCCACCACGGCGGCGCTTCCACGTTGCCAGTCAGGAGGATGATTAATTACTCCGGCTTTAATTAAGTTCGGTCTAGACTCCAGCGAGCGAGCGGCTAGGAGGCACCCTACGTATCATCATCATGTTGTAATATATGCCCTGTATATACATGCATAATAAACAGTCTTGGTGACTCCGCCAACGCGCTGCTCCGTTTCTACAAAGGGATTACCTATAAGGCATGCTAATATACTTAATATGCTTTGGTTAATTGTTCGTATAATCATTATGTCGATTGTAGTTAACTACTACTATTATCATTTGGCACCTCCGATCAACTTCGCTTTCTATCAACCTTTCGGCTGATGGGCTCGACAAGGGATTTTGCACATGCTCAAAACACGATTCCGTTTGACTGAGCCGTTTGCCTCGGATCATTTAAATCCTACATATAATAACTGGAGGTAATGAAGATAACTCCGTTATCATGTTCATTGATAGAACATCGGTGCTACAAACAAATTACCCAAAATGTTGGGGCATTGACAACTCATTTTATATACCCATCATTGTTGTGTTTTCTTTTTCATTTCCTTCTTAAGTAGTTTGACTAGTTCAACCACTCTATTACACTTCAACCTCATTAATTGAAGTGCCAACCAAATATATAAGTCATGAGATTTGAAAATGGGTTAGTAAAACTACCAATAGATGAAAATAAAGAACCCAAATTCACTATCTTAATTAGCTACATGATTAACTTCACGTTGTAATTTGTAAATGTTTACAACATCGTCATCACCAATCAACCGATGTATGTTATTTTGTGATGATGCACAGTCAGAAATTGAAGCTAGATTACTACTAACAACAACCACAACAAATTTGATGTTTAATTTGTTTATAGTTCATCTACACCATAACTCCCAAGCAATTTTGATGCCAAATATATATAGTTCCGCAGAGTTTATTTGTAAGGGTTGCTTTGGTTAGGTGTAGTTCGAAGATGATAATATGACACATCATCTTTTAAAACTTTCATATGTTTAGTAGAGTTGGAAGGAATCTACACCAAACTTCTCTCTTTTTTTTTGAAATTTATTGCATTTATACCACCTCAAAATTGGGGTGGATGCATGTGTAAGTGCTGGAGTTACATCTAGGTATGTCATTATGTTGATGTGTATTACATTCATCTAGGCTAAACATCGGACGTTGAATATGGCATTCTTATGCATTGATGCTATCCACATGCAACAAGAGATTATATCATGGGATTACAATGATGGTAGATGAGATTTTATAGTGAATTTAAAGGTAATTTTTATACAATATCCAGTTATATATTACGTGAAACAAAAAATAATGCTAATAATGTTCGATTATTACATCCCAAAAGAAAAATCCTTTGGCATTTTAAACTTCATACTTTCAAACTCTGATATAACATAATCACCATTTCCCTTCAAATAAAATCCAACTCAACCAAAAATAGAGATAGAGAATTTCCTTGCATGGCAGTTGAATGTCCAATATAAATATTGAGTACATGTCAAGTGAAGTCTTCACGGCGACATATGCTTGATGAAATTAATGATTACATTGAAATTATTGTTAGCAAGTCCTAATGATTTCCTTGGTAACGCTTATGCTCGTTCTTAAACATCACTATGTTCCAAATAGCCACTCTTGATGTATTTCATGAGTCTATGTTGTAACCATGTGACATTTCATCATTGAAGGTAAAATTAGTTCTACTTTGAAAATTACCACCTCTACCACTTAGTTTATATATACCAATTTGATTTACTAAAATAAAAACATCCAACCATGAAATGGAAGTAGTTCAAGAGACAATTCCTTGATGGTTGTAACTTGAAGGTATCCAGAGGTATAGAACCCTTTTTAGTTATTTCTAAATATCTAAAATGTGATATATTATGAGGAAAGAATTCATTATATTTTATGATGCCACCTATGTATTTGTTCTAAAATTTATTCAATATTTGTTTAGTCATACCCCTAATTGCATTATGCCTTGTATTTTCTCATTAATATGCCATGATCACTAAGATTACAAACTATCTTGTCACCTATTCGTTTTACTACAAATATGAAACTAGAAACTTTAGCTAGGAAGTGGCTAACAAGAAATCATAGATTTCTCATTTTACTTGATTCTAGTGTTTAATCACTGAGATGCTCGTTGCATGTGGTTTGAAACTTACATTTTATCTTTGACTTATTATCCATTTTAGAACAAGTCAGAATCCATTTCTCTTGCTATATGTGTACCATTATAATAGTGAAATCCTTACTAGAACATTTTTTTAAACAACTGTGCCCTCCTTTGAACTTTTATGTAACAACCCCGCCTCCCAGTAACCCCCAATTAAGGGAGACCAAGAGGTCAGAGTCGTTATCCCAATTTCCAGATCAAAGGTTCGACAAATAATCTATAATAATTATCAAATTCTACCAACTAAACTGAAAGGCTGTAATAAAATTAAACTTTGCATACCTTTTTCAAAAACTTGGTTAACTATTTCTATCCACATCTGGAGTCTATTCTAACTAATCCTCCTTTACACTTTAGTTCTCATTTAAATCCACATATTCCTCTTCACTGTTTATTCTTTTCACTTTACCTAAAATGCCGACAAACAAAACATCGGTCAGCAAAAGCTGGTATATGTGGGGAAAACAATAATTGTGCAATTAACTATAACAACATATTGCAGTCAAATATGATTTTAACAAACAACTTTACGTTTTCAACATAACTGCTCAATCCATACCTATCCTAGCCTCTGTGCTGTCTCTACAGTGGACCTGGATGCTACCTTCCTTATGGTAGATCCTCATTAAACCCTGCATGATCCTACTTAATAGGTAGATCAATATCTAGGGTTGAGTCGCATGGCACTACCTGTAACATCCCTGACCTGGGTTATGCTTTAACCCTAGGTGTTTTGTTTAAGAAAGATAATTATATGCTTGCTCTTATCTTTTGAAAAGTAATTAAGGCTCAAGAGGAACTCATATTTCAAATTTTAGTCCTTTTTGAACAATGTTAAAAATAATGTTTTGATTTTTGTGGACTAAAGTGCAATTTACCCAAGTTGAGGGGTTAATTTGCAAATGTTACATGATAATATGTTCCTCGTGTGTTGAAGCATAATGAGAATGAAGATGATACAGAGGTATGGCTAGTGAAAGCCTGGGTACCAAGAAAGAGCTGATTAAACAATGTTTGTACATTAAAAACCTAGTTTTGGGGTAATGTGCAATTTACCCAAAACCTAGGGTTCAATATGCAAATTTCCACTTCAATAAGGTCCCTAATAATTCTTGGCATCTTGTAGAGGCAAGAAAATGAGAGGGGCATCTCATTTGAGCTCCTTTGAAGGAGAGAGAATCTTGATATTAAAATAATCAAGATTTAAGAATAATTGAAATCCTAATTCAATTTAATGTAAAAATAAATAAAATCATTTAAGGGAATTCAACCAAAAAAACGAGATGGTTGAATTTTTTCAAGTGTGAACATCCTTGTGCCTTTGCTAGGCCACGAAATATCTAATTTGAGTGGAGAGGCCACTCACATTAGTTAATTAAAAAGAAATATCCACTAACTTAGGAATATTACTATTATATGATTAAGGTGCTTAATTTCTTTTCCTTTAATTCATGGATAATGGAGAGGAATTTGGAGGTGAGGAAGATATGTTTGCATGTAAGGAATTGAGGGGGCATAGGTGGCACCAATTTTGGAATTAAAAGATTTTTATAAGGCATTTTCTCTCTCATTGATTTTTCTTATAAAAACACCTTTTACAACTCAAATCAAAGGCTTTTTCGAATCCACTTCTTCTCTTTTCTTACAAAACGACCAAGGGAGCTTTGGAGGATCAGGAGGACGACCCCCAACCTGTTGGTAAGCTTCTTGACTTCCTTTCACCTTAATTCCATGGTGGAAATCAAAAATCAATGCATGATTTCTTCTTATCTCGATCCCATCTTCATTTCTAACCATTCCTTTTCACTCAAAGCTTGAGGACGAGCCTTGGGATAGTGAAAGGAGTTGCATCCACCATTTTTGACGTGATCGTGAAGCTTTGAAGCTCAATTGGAGGCAGGTTATATAACTTGAACCCATTACATTGTTATTCAATTATCAATCTTGCAATTATATTGATTCCTTCTTCTTCTTGATCAATTGCTTGTTGTAATTGATAATGTTATGAAATCAGTAGAAATATGAACTACATGAACGAAGGTAGATGATGATGACATCATATTGGGCACTTTTCCCAAAGAAATTCTATTCCAATCGGTTTCAACAAATTGTTCAATCAGTTTCAACAAAACCGTTTGAAATCAAACGATTTCATCAAACCGTTAGAAACCAAACAGTTTCAAACCGTTTGGAAGGGTTGACCATAGTTGACCATTGGAGATTATATGTTAGTGTTGATGGTTGATGACCCCTTAAATCTAATTGATTGATTCCAAAGGGTTCATCAGTTGAAGGTTAATCAATTATCAAACCCAAATCGGGTTAAGTGCTGAAATTTCAATTGGTTGATTTAAAATTTTGGGTTGATTAACCCAAACGGTCTCAAGACCATTTCGAGATCACCCAAACGGTCTCAAGACTGTTTGGAGGTCAACCAAGACTGTTTGGAGGTTTAGGGTTGAGTATGGTTGAATAATTGAAGATCCAGAGATATCAAATTGAAATGCAATCAATAGCTAAATTGATGATCAATGCAATGATCTAAACCCTAATTGAATTTCACAAAATTTAATGATGGATGGGGAAAATGGTCTCAAGACCGTTTGGAGGTCATCCAAACGACCTCAAGACCATTTGAGGTCAGGTCATATCATAATTTGATGATGATTCATTGATTTCAATGGAATTAGTTCCACAATGTTAACCATTGATGGTTCCTCGATTTCAAAACCCTAATTGAAGGTTTCTTGATTTTAAATCCTAATTCAACTGGGTTCAAAACCCTAATTGATGGTCCAATTGAAGGATGATTCAATAGTTCAATTGATGAATGAATCAAGGATTCAATTGATAGCCGGTTCATTGATTGAAACCTTGAATTGATTAAGGGTTGAAAGACCTTGTTGGTCCATTCGGTTTTGAGAGGGTTTGGACCAAATGATCTCAAGACCGTTTGAGTCCAATTGGTCTGGGTCCAAATGGTCTTAAACCGTTTGGAGACCCATGTCCAATCAGTTTCGACACATTTCTTGCCCAAACAGTTTCAAGGGCAATTTGCCCAAACGGTTTCAAACCGTTTGAATTCTGAGAGACCAAGACCGTTTAGGGTTTAAGTAATCAAAACCATTTGAGGTTCAACATGGTTAATCCATTTGGATATCTAATGTAATTGAAGACTCAATTGGTTGATCCACTTGGACACCTAATGTAATTAAAGATTCAATTGGTCAATTCATTTGGATACCTCATGTAATTGAAGGTTCAATTGATCAAATCTTTTGGACACCTAATGTACTTAGATGATTGATACCCTTAGTGGGATTAATCATTGATGCATAATTATGCAATAATTCAATACATCATGCTAACCCTTAATGTATGTATTTGAATAAAGAGTAAGCTCAATCTAATTAAGAATTGAGTAGTGGACATCCTGAATAGGATGAGAGAGAGATTCATACATGTAAGATAATCATGTAGCAATCAAGCCTAACACATTCAAAATAAGTGTGGTATACAATTAGGGTATGATCCTTGATAAAGAGATCATAAAACCCTAATTGAGTTGATTGATGAACTCAAACCCTAATTCAGAGCAATTTTGAGTGGAACACTAATCTAGGGTAATAGTGAAACCCTAACTAAGGGTGATGACATGAGAAACCCTAATTCATGGTATCTTGATGATAAACCCTAATTGGGATGAATAGTAATCCCTAATTATGGGTAATGGAATATGAAACCCTAATTTAGGGTATTTGTATGACAAACCCTGATTTGATGTGAATAGTAAAATCTAACCCTAATTTGGATGTTGGGATATGATAATCCCTGATGTGATGTGAATAGTAAACCATAATTCTAAAATAGGGTGAAGGTGTGTGAAACTCTAGTTCTGGGTTATACTATATAGCATGAAACCCTAATCTTGGACAATAAAATGATAAATCATTGGTACTAATTTTGAAAAAGGGATGAGTAACCCTGATTGAAATGAAATGGGAAACCCTAACCCTGGTAAGGGAATAGTGGTGTTACCCTTGAATAGCATGAAACTGAATTATGATTGATATATTTGTTATCATGTGTGCTAACCATGCAGGTATCCTGAGATGATGAACATAGCCAAGTATGAGCTATGATGTATATTTATTGAAATTATTTATTGGGCCTTGTGTTCCTTAATATGCCTTGTTACTTAATGAAAGGTAACAAGAGAGTTAATGGGCCTCAAGTGCCATAAGACACTACAAGAAAATTGGCTATTTGTGAAGGATGATTCCTTCACAAATGTACATTAACTCCTTCAAAAAAGAATTCGGTTGAAGGGCATTCCTTCACAAAAAGTCCTACTCTAAAAGCCTCTTCACAAATACTTTGATGAGAGACTCTAGCCTTCACAAATACTATTTTGAAGGACTATTTTACCTTCACAAAAAGACTTTCCCAGCCTCCCAAATACATTTGTGAAGGCTAATTGCACAACTTTCAATGAGGTTCTAGGGCCTTCAAAAATACATTTTTGAAGGACTATTTGACCTTCACAAAAAGACTTCCCAGGCCTCCCAAATACATTTGTGAAGGCTACTTTCACAACTGTCTATGAGGTTCTAGGGCCTTCACAAATATACTTAATTTCCCATGAATTACAACTGTGATGTACATTTATTTGTTTGTCAATGAGGTTTTACCCTTCTTTTATCAGACCCAAATGATATTTTTAGTAACTCATCTAGTTAATAAGACATAACAAACATAATAAATCACTCCTTTGAAACATTTCTTTTTATTTCACATGGAAAAATTGTTCATCACATAGGGAAGGACATGGGCCTTTTCCCTTAATCAATACAAATTTCAATATAAATATATATCTACATTTTGACTTTGTCACTCCTTTTAGCCAATGACTTTGTCACTCCTTTAGCCAATCACATAGGGAAGCACGACCACCCTGCCACCCAACAGAGAGCAATCACTACTCAAGTTCTGATATTCTTGCTTCCATCTCCGACTTGATGAGGATTTCAGTCTTGAGACTCTCAACTTCCCTACTTAAATAGTTCTCCTTTAAATTCTCCTCTTCTAGTTGTGCTCTCAATGTAGCTATAACTGCTTCAAGTTCCTCTTTTGTGTTTTGATACTTCTCATTGAGTTTGTTGTTCTCTTCAAAGATCTTAGATATATGAATAAAAGATAAAATCAGTCAATGGATTAGGAGAAGAAAAATTTAGAGTTATATCTATAATATGGCACGTTTGTAACAAATAGGAAATAACTAACCCGCGACTGAAGCTCCTCTCCTTCACAAGCTAATTGTTGGCTTAGATTCTCTATTGTTTTCTTTCAAGAATCGAGGATCTCAAGTGTTTCTTCTTTCTCAGCAACAACTTTTTTTTTTGGTCGGTGAAAACTCGTGTTGTTTTTTTTGTATTTTCTACAAAGTGTCTATACAATGCTTGCTACCCTCCGAGAGAAGATAGCTAAAAAAACAAAAACTATGTACAAAGGAACCAGAGAGGTACCATCAGCCACAACTCAAGAGAACTTCACCATCACTGTAACAGTTACAAAGATTGAAGAGCAGCATCAAACCCGCCAACAACTCCTATATCTTCAGCAAAAAAGACATGACAGCAGGAAAGGAGCAGCAAGAATGGAGCAGCAAGAATGACAGCAGCAGCCAAGACTCCAGCAGGACGTCCCAAAAGCAAACGGCAAACGAAATGAAGATAATAAACGAAACAGACCCACTTCAAAGGGAACAACCAGAGCCAAACAATCATCAACGGAAACCACCAAGACAAACCCCTCACAGCCAGAGGAAAACACCATCAAGAATAACTCCTAACTCAGCATATCATCCTACACGATGGATCCAACCACAGACCCGAAGCAGGCAAGCTATTATCATCATCTCATTAGACGGCAAAAGGCAAACAACCACCAAACCAAACACCTCTCAGAACCCTCACTTCCAGAACAACCAGACGTAGGAACAACCAACAACAAAGCACCAGCAGGTGGAACACCCCCTACACCCCTCGAGCCAACAAGAGAAGAACACCTTAACAGAACCACCTATAAGAAGCCCTTGAAACATCTTCACCAGGCTCGTGCCACAAGAAAAGGAATCTCAGCAACAACTTTATTCAACAGTATCGCATAAAAGTATTCACTAACGGAACCGATTGTAGCTGCTATAATTGGGAGAATTTTGGTTGTACTTTTCTGCTGATTCTCACAAGCTGCTGATGAATTACAAGAATCTGAATTTTTTCCTACTCTGTAGCATGGTATAAGATAATTAGGGGCATGCTTAAGGAAACCCGAAAATTGATCTTAGTATAAAATGAAGAATATGCCATTGGGAGCCATACTTGAGCGTCAATGACCCAGCTATAGATCGGTCTAGAAGGGCTTGAGGAACAGAACCTTCCATATTGTTGCCAGTTAGGTCGCTGCAATTGAGGTGATGTTGAACAACGTAAGAAAAAGTGACTGCTTTTATACGTTATCCCCATTTCCATAACATAAATATTATTGACATGATTCTTCAACACTTACAGGAACGTCAGCTTTGTAAGGTCTGCCAAAAATTCGGTATCGTTCCAGTCAAGCTGTTTCATGATAGATCCCTAACGTCAACAAACAAAAGCAAAATGTCTGTCAGCTATAAACTAGTACAAAGTACTATTACAGAAATCAGTAGCAAAAATTGTCCAGGGCTATCAAATGACAGAAAACTATATAATAGAACTCATTTGGTCAGAAAAACAAAAATATATAATAGAACCGAACGTTGTGGTGGGTTGTTCAGTTTCTTGATCAGGTTGACATATTTAATCAAGTAACTAAATGAATTAAAGAATATATTCAGAACACATACAAAGTCTGCAGCTGTGTCAGATTGCCTATAGCATTAGATATTTCACCGGTCAAACAAGAAGAAGTGAGATTTCTGCACAAATATAACGAAGCTCATTGTTTTAGTTTGCATTTAGTACATTTAAAGTTTAAGTTTCCATCATAAAAGTATTCAACAGCTACTTCTGCAAGTTATTTTACTGAATAGTGTCCTGCATTTAAAAGAGTGTAATTTATTAGTATATACTAAGTAAAACATATGTTGGTAGATCAAACTCTAGCCGTTACATAGACATTATGGATATTGTGTATCTTTTCTTTTTTGTGCATAAATGTTGAAGGAACCACGAATTCATGGTATGTCGATCCACTATCTGCACTTTTAATAGGATTATTTTCCATAAACAAAGAATGGAAATTCAAATGTCTAGATAGCTAAAAATAATAAACTAAAAGAAATCTGCATCTCATGAAGGAAAAAGAATTTCTTCAGTTATAAGATGCATTTGTTCATAAGCATAGATCATAATTTACCTTTCCTGATATGGCTGAGAAGGATAAGTCCTAGAATATTTGGACATCTGGTCGAGAAGGATATCGGAAGCTAACATGATAATTACTTACAAGTAACACACGTAATTTTTTATTTTGTTTCTGCTATGCGAGGTTATGAAGGTATTTTGCTAGGATGGGGCCCCGTTCTGTTAGCTGTATATTTCAGCTGTCATTATTACGTCAATAGTGACTCCATTATTATAGTGTGTTATTTGGGCTTGATTTTACAGGTTTATTTAGATAACTGATAAGTACAGGCTACATAAGCGCCATAAGCTCTACTTATTCATAATACAAAATGGCAATGTAAGAAGTAAGCAAAATGCCTAATTTGTGGGTGGCTCTTTTCTAATCGCAAACCAAAGTCTAATCAATGATATATCCTCTTGCTTGCCAAAAGAAAAGGCAAGGGAATCTGTGCGTACGAATCTAGTGACGCCATAGTTCTTTGAGCTGCATACTGGTAATTTTCTGGTGCAGATCTGCCAGTTTAGTGGGCAGCTGCATATTACACTCCATGGTTTTTCTAGAATATCCTGTAATGAAATATCATGGATCATTTTAGCTTTTTTCTTCTTTTCTTTTATCCTTTCCTCACAGGGTTCATTTAGAAGTGAGAAGCTTTAGGGCACCGAGGTGTAAAGCTTCAGATGAACAAACTTGTTTGAGGCTTGATTTTTTTTCAGTGGTATAAACTCATACTTCTGTGACTTTGCTAGAGTTTGTGTATACAACTTTCAATCTCTTGCTGCCGTCGTGTTTGTGATATATCATTCACAGAAAAGATGCTCCCTTTTGGGTTATCGAGGTGTAATTCTCTATGCTAAAAAGTTAATCTATTATGCAGGAGGACGATGCCTGTGGAGGAAATTCTCACCATTGGAATCAAGCCTGGTTGGAAGAAGGGGACCAAAATCACATTCCCAGAGAAAGGAAATGAGCAGCCTAATGTCATCCCTGCTGACCTGGTCTTTATAATAGATGAGAAGCCGCACAACGTGTTCACCAGGGATGGCAATGATCTTGTAGTCACCCAAAAGATATCCCTAGTTGAAGCACTCACTGGATATACAACCTATATCACCACACTCGATGGCAGAAATCTAAGTATCCCCATTAATTCTATAATCCATCCTACATACGAGGAGGTAGTATCTGGGGAAGGAATGCCCTTGCCCAAGGATCCATCTAAGAAAGGTAACTTGAAAATTAAGTTCAACATCAAATTCCCCACAAGGTTAACGACAGAGCAGAAAGTTGGAGTAAAGAAGCTGCTGGCTCCCTGAAGGGGCCGTGATTAGAGGATGTGAATATGGCAGGCTGTGATCTTTATAAGTAGGCAATTATAGCTGGAATTGTGGATTGTAATAAACTATTAAATTTTCTTGAGGTTGTCTATTTTTCCTATTTAAGTTTGAAATATCTATAGCATTAATTTTTGTTAGTATCTATTAGATTGATCGTGTTTGTGATGGTTGCTTGGGTGTTTGATATTGGAAATTGCAATGTATGATTTAGCATGCTTAGTCATTATGGCTCGAGGGGTGGCAACCCGTACATCATCGTGGCTGGTTGGAGAGGAAGTCATAGTAGTGCTCTGTGCAGCTAGTTCAACATGGTTTTAATGATTTGCTTCACCTGTGGGGTTGTAGCAGCTCATATGAGTAATTGCGTTCTTGTGGTCGGATAAGGCCTCTACAATAGTTGAGTGAAGTTTACTTTTTGACGGTTTTTGTCTATTGGTCTCTTAGTTATAAGTTAAATTGGATATAGTTGTAACATTGACATCTGTGTTGTCTTAGTATC
Source organism: Alisma plantago-aquatica (assembly GCA_963693085.1). NCBI lineage: Eukaryota > Viridiplantae > Streptophyta > Magnoliopsida > Alismatales > Alismataceae > Alisma > Alisma plantago-aquatica. The sequence continues at coordinate 221,170,639 of OY856410.1, read as the reverse complement.
GCTCTTGCTACCGGAACTTGTAACCTAATGTTTGTAGCCTGTCATGAGTTTGAATGTTCAAGAGCTAAAATTAAGATGGAAACTTGTGTGGTATGGAAGACATCTCAGACTTTAGGGGAACAATTATAAAAATAATCATAGTTTTCTGTCCGGCCAGGCTTTTCTCAACTGCAAACAATGGAGCAAGTTGAGTATAATGGCATGGGCCTCATGCGGGGGAAGGACGGCTCAAGTTAGGTGGTGTCAGTCTGTCTTGTAAGTCGCTTGTAAAAGGTGTGGTTAGTGAATGTTAATACTGAGGATCGTATGTTTAATCAGTTTATAAACTACAATAGAACAGAACAAAACTGCTGCAAAAAAAATATATGCACACCTTGTAAATGTCCTTAGGATATTTTGGCTCCATAACTTCAACATCACGGGCAAGAGCAAGATACCCTTCACTTAACTTTATATTATTTATAATTTCTTGCAAAGCTTCTCTTTCACCATCATCTGCCGACATTTCTTCGTCAAGCTCCAATACAACTCCCTAGATTTGAAGAAAAGAAAATCAAGAATCTGTTTAGTATTAAATACCATTTAAAAGCAATAAAACACATTTGAAATATCTTAAAAGTGCACTTGTTCATCCTCTCACCAAGCAAAGAATTTATTTAATAAATAAAAAGTTTTTGAGTTTTTCAGTTCAAATATTTTCAAGCAGCAGCGTAATGCATTTCACAAGGTGCAATACTTCAAGAACCACTTCAGATATCATGATTTCAGCATCAACCCATAATAAAAAGAGGTGAACGCAAATGGTATCACTAAGCTACTAGAAGCTCAAGTTCGAAAAAAGACATACTTGTTGGGCTAAAATATAAGCAAATTGCTTCTTCTGCAGGTGGTCACTAGACGAAGTAAGAACCTGCTTCACATACTGTCAACCAAAATATAGTTTTCATTAATAAATGAACATCATAATGGAAAGTAATGCAGGATTCAAACTAAATATCACATAGGTACAAAACCAAAAAAAAGACCTATCCCTTTACCAGTAAAAGTATAAACATAAATCACATCCAAGAAGTTCCTATGCCTTTACTAGTAGAGTGAGAATGCTGATCAAATCCTCCAAATGTTAATTCATGATCCTTGGTGAAAGATTGGTCAAAACAGTTGGGAAGAAGTCATATGTAATACAGAAAATATTGATTTTCTATTCCCAAATGCGCACACATGATTGCTTATTGATTTTCTATTCCTAAATGAGAGCGAAGAAGGGAAAGCCCAGATCAAAGGCAACAACAGAAAAAACCCCATCAAACCAGCCCTAAAGAATGGGCTAAGAAACATGAAACAGCAGCATGAGACCCATCAAGGCTGGGGAATCTTCGAACCAGGGAGAAAGGGATGATCAGACCCAAACTCTGTCTGAACCAACAGGGGAAGATCAAGAACAAAGACCCATCAGAAACAAGCATCCATGCCAGGAATAAAATCTTCAGGTTAAACAGCAGAGGCAACCTCAACCCGTAAAGGAAAGTTCTCGAAACCTCTTCAAAGCCATCAAAAAACCAAGAAAAAAACTTCATTCTGAACTGAAATAGAAACCATATTTATCCACCAACAACTCAACCTTCACTCCTCGAGTGAGAGGGGAGCAACAAGCATGTTGAACCAACCTCAGTAGACAAGAAGCAAAAAACTAAAATTCCAGCCACAAACTCCAGAAAGAACCAAAGAACAGGATGAATAAACAACTCAACCATCACTCATCGAGCAAGAGAGGAGCAAAGGCATCCAGGCCAAAGAAGAAAGAGATAACGATCATCACAGGAACAAGCATCCAGCTCGTAGAACTTCAGGAATAAAAACACATAAAAGAACACTCAACCATCACTTCAACGAGTGAGAGGGGAGCAAGGGCAGCAGGGGCCAACCATCAGCATAAGATAGCAACCAAAGAAAAGCCAAAGAAGCCTCAACCATCACAGTAGAAGGAGCCTCAACCCGAAAAGGTAAGCTTCACTAAGCTCTTTGAACCCACCAAGAACCAACGAGGGACGATCATACTAACTAGATGGCTTAACCATCACAGAAACCATCAGGTTCAACTAGACAAAACAGCAACTCAGAAGAAACCACTAAGAAGTTGATACAAGGCAACAACATGATCTTAAGACTCTTCAACCAGACCCAAAGGCCATCAAAATCCTTGAGTGAGTTCTGCCACTCCACATAGGATAAACTCATCCTCCCAAGGACAACCAAAACGGAACAGTCTGTCGTGTGACTGAAAAGAAAGTCAAGGTGGATTATTAAATAACCAACAACAAACTTGGTGTGTTTGTACAGATCATCTTTGACACGAATGAGATTATTAAATAACCACAAGTAATTGGGTGATTCTTTAATTTATCTTGAGAATTGATAAGCATTACCTTGGTATTTGGGATGTCAACTTTCAGAGACTGAAGCTCAGCTCCCTGCACTTTGGTGTCTGCTTGGCCTTGCTGAGAAATGGGTGCATCAGTCTTATGAGATAACATGATATGAGAATTACGAGCACCAAGTCCATACAACTTCAACAACTGGCAAGAAACAGCAATGACAACTGCTGTCAATACCTTCGGAGATAAAAAGTTATATAGGAAAAATGTCTTCATTTATATCAATGCCTGATCAAGAGACAACCCATCAATCTTAAAAAAAACCTATAAAAGACAATGAGGCATAACCAATACCTCAAGCAAAGTTGAATGTTTACACCAGCTGCCATTTGATATGGATGCATCATACGAGGTTGCAAAAGCAGATGACTGGTAACATACTACATAAATGGTTGAGGAAGTATATTCAGAGTCAAAATCATTTATATAAATGTTGTGTTTCAAACCTGTTGTAGTACTAGCATGTACTATTGTCATGCTTACCAGGGCACTTGCACTGAAGAATGAGAGAGCTGCAAAGCAAAAAAGTTATTGATAGTGCATGGCTTATATATGCCCTTGGTCTTGTGAAGCATGTAAACCGTTACCAGCGTTGTTATAACATAGCCATTGAGAACCCATCAATTCCATATGACAACTACTACACACACACGTCTTCTCTTCTATATCATGTCATGATAGAAGTAGCAATTACATGGAAAGAACAACTAGAAAACAAATTTAAAATGTGGATCTCATGGAATCCATGGAAGCTTCACATGTTGATAAACATCAATTAAAATTTCAAGAAAATACCAAATAATATGAAAAACTAAGAACGTATGATCTAATGCCCTATGGATCTCAAACACATTTTCTAAATACTATCTATATCCAAGGAATTGTGAGGTTTCATAACAATTAAAAACTCTATTGTAAATTGTTGAAATTCTTCAAGCGTTATGAATGTCTTCCGTTGCAGTATCCCTTGCATGATTTTCTCCACTTGTACCACCATGAGCCGGAAACGCACCAGTAGGAGTTGAAGTTGGAAAATATTGAGGCTGACAAAGAATTTAAATTTTCAATTTAAGATGATCATAAATAACCACACATTTGATAATACATTTCTATAAATACCTGTGATCCACTTGTACCACCATGAGCGGGAAACACACCAATAGGATGACCATTTGGGAAATATTGATGCTTGAAAAGAATTTAATTTTTCAATAAAGTTGAACATGAATAGGGAAATATCAGTAATATATTTTATACTTATACCTGGGATCCACTCACACCACCTTGAGCGGGAAACAAAATAGTAGGAGGTCCATTTGAAAAAAAATGTGGCTTCAAAAAAAAATTGATAGCATGAGAAGGAGTTTATTTTAGATAAGCCGTTATAAAAAATGTATGTAATGTCATACATGTGATTGAAATGTAAGACCTGGCCCATTGATACCATTTGAGGTAGCTTGAGTAGAAAACACACTCGGAAAAGCCCCGTTTGAAAACATTTGAGCCTTTAAAGCAAGATTCTCATTTTCAACTTTTGTTATTTATAAAAATTTAAAATTCTTTAATTTTGTGAATATGTACCTGTGCTCCAAAATTTGACGATGTTGTACCAACACTAGATTGAAATACTCCAGAAGGGGGCAGATTTGGAAACACACTCGTCGGGCCAAACTGTGTACTTCTAGCTGATTCCGCCTATTGAAAATATAGAAGAGAATAAAACAAATTCTATTTATGTTGCAATATTATATAAATAAGTTTGATCTGATACTCGATTGTTGCTATCAAATAATCTAATTTTGTTGCACCCATGTTATAAATTGGGACCAAGATTTTTGCATATTTTTCATTTCTTGGGTAGCCTCTTTTAATTTATCCTACAATGAAATATATTTTTAGAAGACAATAATGACAATATCATATGATACAAATTTGATAAATTACTTACATCTTTTGCAATACTTTCTCGCAATAACATTTCATACCGAATTTTGGCAGCTTTCCCAGTATTCCCTTCTGCGGCATGTCCGGGTCCAATACCACGAACCCTATTCTTTTTTATGGGGTTGACTACACGCAAGAAGGCACGGCATGTCACCTCATCATTTTGTGTTGGATCAGTTACTTCACCATTTGTAACTTCATTTTCAACAATATCAGTTATCTCATCCTGTCATTATTTGAACAAAGTCAATGTACAAACTAGAAAAGTTTTATTTGAAAATTTAATATATTATTGATTTAAAATATTGAATAAATTACCACTAACGAGTTGTTCTCATATACTTTCTTCAAAAATTCTTTTTGAGTTGGCTCCCCTTCCGCAGTTTTCTTTCATAAATCAAATAATAGGATTATTACTACTAGCTAAACAATTTCTTATTTAGAACTCATTGGAAATAAACAGAAAGTGAAAGGTGATACCATTTCCTCCCTATAACAACTCCATGGTTTGGATCCTGTAGTATGATGCATTTGTTTTTTTGACCTATTAATCTTATTTGTGGCAGCAATTTTCTATACAAAAAAATTTTACTTACTAAACACTATACATGAAAGATAAATGATTATATATTAATTTGATATTACCTCAGACTTCTCAGAAGACCATTGTTTAACAAGATTGTCAAACTGACGAATATCTAATGATGCATTCTGCTCAACCTTTTTCCTCATCAAATCTGGATTATCCTTATACTTTAGATAGTAATCTTTCTTAACTCGTGACTTCCAACTTTGTAAAGCTTTGTGAATGTGAGCATCTACGTAGTTCCATGCATTTGGATGATCTCCCAAATCAAAGAATTTCTGGAAAATATTTGGAGATGTTAAAAAACAATAAAAAACTCTTAAAATATACAGTAATTCTAGACTAAAAGAAATTTTGTAATTAGTTAAGTACCTCAATGCATGATTTTCTATCTTCAAATGCTAGTTGTGGTTGCTCTCTCCATTGTAGATGTAAATTCCATATTTGTGGTTTTCTAGCTAATATGCCACAATAACTGTTCAACTTGATATTGTTCTTTCCAACTGCATTACCTGTTGCATTCCATTCCACCTTGTGTCGCTGCTGTCCTAGTTTTAGAATTAGATTAACCTCACTTGCAGGGCCCCTTCCATATCTATGATGGTCATGTTCATCCTCAAGTTCCTCATGCTCATCTCCTACTTCAGTTGAAGGAGAGGAGACTGTAGGTGAAGTAGTAGTGGGTTGTGGCGGGGTTGTAGAAGCTCTCATAGTTGACCTTGTGTTCCTCATCCTGCATAAGATGAAAACATAACAATTGTAGCAATGAATAAGAGGTTAGTCCAATAGTTTATGGAATAAATGTAGAACATTGTAAGCACATAATAATCCACAAAGAAAAAGGGACAAATGATAATGCAATATCTTTGCACCAATACATAATAATCCACAAAGAAAAATATTATATCAACACAAAAAATTCCTCATCCCACATAAGATCAAAAAAGGGACAAATGACAAGGCAATATCCTTGAACCAAAACATAATAATCGACAAAGAAAAATATTGCAAGCACGATCATTCACTAAGGTTTGCAACAACTAATCAAAACAACTTTATTCCTCGGGCTCCCTAGCAACAAATGATCCATGCATATCATTCCTTGACCATGAGATATCATCACTTGTGTGGTTGTTACCACTATGAACTTGTGTCCCACTCATATAATCCTCAACGATAGGTACTTCAGAATAATTTTGAGGTGGAAGTTTCAAAACAGTGAACCAATTATCATCATCAGGATCTTTTACATAAAAGCATTGCATTGCTTGTGATGCAAGAGTGAATGGCTCATCTTGATTGTGTCTCCTTGAGAAATTGAGTTGTGTGAAACCATATTTGTCAATGCGCAAACCGTTAGAAGAACTTTCATCAAACCAAGCACACTGAAACAATGGTATTTTTATGTCTGGACCATAACATAGCTCAACGACCTCCTCCAATTGTCCATAATATGTAATTGTAGCTGTAACAGGATTTTTATCCCTCCCACTTGAATAACTAGATGTATCTGCCACCATGTAGACCCCACTATTTTGTGTATTAGAAGTACTTTCAACATGTTTTGAGTGGAATCGGTATCCATTTACTGAATAGCCTTCATATCGCATTCTATACAAAAAAATTTTACTTACTAAACACTATACATGAAAGATAAATGATTATATATTAATTTGATATTACCTCAGACTTCTCAGAAGACCATTGTTTAACAAGATTGTCAAACTGACGAATATCTAATGATGCATTCTGCTCAACCTTTTTCCTCATCAAATCTGGATTATCCTTATACTTTAGATAGTAATCTTTCTTAACTCGTGACTTCCAACTTTGTAAAGCTTTGTGAATGTGAGAATCTACGTAGTTCCATGCATTTGGATGATCTCCCAAATCAAAGAATTTCTGGAAAATATTTGGAGATGTTAAAAAACAATAAAAAACTCTTAAAATATACAGTAATTCTAGACTAAAAGAAATTTTGTAATTAGTTAAGTACCTCAATGCATGATTTTCTATCTTCAAATGCTAGTTGTGGTTGCTCTCTCCATTGTAGATGTAAATTCCATATTTGTGGTTTTCTAGCTAATATGCCACAATAACTGTTCAACTTGATATTGTTCTTTCCAACTGCATTACCTGTTGCATTCCATTCCACCTTGTGTCGCTGCTGTCCTAGTTTTAGAATTAGATTAACCTCACTTGCAGGGCCCCTTCCATATCTATGATGGTCATGTTCATCCTCAAGTTCCTCATGCTCATCTCCTACTTCAGTTGAAGGAGAGGAGACTGTAGGTGAAGTAGTAGTGGGTTGTGGCGGGGTTGTAGAAGCTCTCATAGTTGACCTTGTGTTCCTCATCCTGCATAAGATGAAAACATAACAATTGTAGCAATGAATAAGAGGTTAGTCCAACCGTTTATGGAATAAATGTAGAACATTGTAAGCACATAATAATCCACAAAGAAAAAGGGACAAATGATAATGCAATATCTTTGCACCAATACATAATAATCCACAAAGAAAAATATTATATCAACACAAAAAATTCCTCATCCCACATAAGATCAAAAAAGGGACAAATGACAAGGCAATATCCTTGAACCAAAACATAATAATCGACAAAGAAAAATATTGCAAGCACGATCATTCACTAAGGTTTGCAACAACTAATCAAAACAACTTTATTCCTCGGGCTCCCTAGCAACAAATGATCCATGCATATCATTCCTTGACCATGAGATATCATCACTTGTGTGGTTGTTACCACTATGAACTTGTGTCCCACTCATATAATCCTCAACGATAGGTACTTCAGAATAATTTTGAGGTGGAAGTTTCAAAACAGTGAACCAATTATCATCATCAGGATCTTTTACATAAAAGCATTGCATTGCTTGTGATGCAAGAGTGAATGGCTCATCTTGATTGTGTCTCCTTGAGAAATTGAGTTGTGTGAAACCATATTTGTCAATGCGCAAACCGTTAGAAGAACTTTCATCAAACCAAGCACACTGAAACAATAATATTTTTATGTCTGGACCATAACATAGCTCAACGACCTCCTCCAATTGTCCATAATATGTAATTGTAGCTGTAACAGGATTTTTATCCCTCCCACTTGAATAACTAGATGTATCTGCCACCATGTAGACCCCACTATTTTGTGTATTAGAAGTACTTTCAACATGTTTTGAGTGGAATCGGTATCCATTTACTGAATAGCCTTCATATCGCATTCCATCTATAGAAGGACCCTGGGATATCCATCTCAACTCCTCACTAACATCCTTTGGATGATCCATTCGCATACGTATTACCTAATTTATCAACATAAAAATTAGAAGGGATTAAATACTCTTTCAAAATAAAATTTTATTAATTTTATAAATTACTTACATGCTCTCTCAACCACCTAGCAAATTGTGTTGTGTTTTTTTTCTAAAGCACGTAGTGTGATATTTGGTTCAGCCTCTTAAAGCTTTATCATGTGTTCACTGGTTATTGGAAAAATTCAAAAGTTGTGGTTAGTCTATATTAGAAACTATTTAACATTGAAAAAAAAGTTTGATTACCTTCTGTAATCATCAAACATGTCCGTATTCAATAGTACATTTCGATGGGCTTGTTCTAAAGTTTGCACATCAAAGTGTTTCGGTACTCCCACTCTAATAGGAGAGTCATCAACATTACGAGGAGTACGAGTGAATTTTGTGTCAAAATCAGGTAGATATCTAGCACAAAATGTCAAACATTCTTCTGCCAAATAGCCTCTAGCAATAGAACCGGTGGGATGAGCTTTATTTCTGACATGATTCTTGAGTTTCTTCAAGTACCTCTCAGTGGGGTACATCCACCTATACCATACAGAACCGGCAACCCTTGCTTCATAAGCTAAATGGATAGGCAAATGCATCATTATGGTAAAGAATGATGGAGGAAAAACTCTCTCTAACTGGAATATAGTGACAATAATGTCTTCTTCAAGCTTCTTAAATTCTTCTACATCAATAGCATCTGAGCAAAGTTTATTGAAAAATAAACATAGGCTTGCAATAGGCTTATAAACATCTAGGCCTATGCAGTTCCGCAAGGCAACAAGAAGAAGTTGTTGCATTAAAACATGACAATCGTGGCTCTTCAATGCCAATAGTTTTTTCTCTCTCATGTTGACACACCTAGATATGTTAGAAGAATATCCATCAGGAACCTTCAATGTTTGTAAAACAGATAGAAACTTCTCTTTCTCCGTACTACTCATTGTGAAAGATGCTGGAGGTAAGTAATAATGGCTCCCTAAATCAACTGGCCACAAATCCCTTCAGATACCCCATTGTTTTAGATCTTGACGAGCTTGTAAGTTGTCCTTACTTTTCTTTGAGTTGCCCAAAAAAGTGTTCAAGATGTTCTCACAGACATTTTTTTTTATGTGCATTACATCCAGATTATGTCTCAGCAACAGATATTTCCAATACGAGAGTCGAAAAAAAATACTTATTTTATTACATCCAGGCGGCAATGGCTGATGTCCATTTGTAGAGATTTTACGTTTATTAGTTTTTCCGAATGTGATGTTTGTACAACCCTGAAATTGTTGTAGTATATCATCACCTGACCAACACCTAGGCGGTTGACAGAAATCTTGTTCTCCATTGAAACCTTTTTTATCACACTTATAAATATGATTATTTTTCAAGAAACATCGATGGAAACCATAACATTGTTTCTTGCCAAATTGAGGCCACTTGGATAAGGTGTCTACATTACAAGATGGGCAACCTAAATCCTTTTTCCCTTTGGTGCTCCAACCAGAAAGGTCACCATAAGCCGGAAAATCATTTATGGTCCATAAGATCATGCCCGCATAGTGAAGTTTTTCTTGCTATAAGCATCATATAATTTAACTCCCTGACCCCAAAGTTTTTGAAGCTCATCAATTAATGGCTCTAAGTAAATATCAATATCATTCTCAACCATATGAGGACCTGGGATCAGCAAAGACATCATTATGTATGGCTCCTTTAGAAGAAGCCAAGGAGGGAGATTGAGAGGGGTTAATAGTACATGCCATGTGCTGTTTGAAGCACTCACAAGTCCAAACGGATTGAATCCGTCTGTAGCTAGAGCAAGTATGACATTTTGTGGTTCAGCAGCAAAGTCTGGAAATTCTCTATCTATTGAGATCCATTCTTCCGTGTCAGAGGGATGATGAATACGACCATCATTTACTTTTTCTTTAAATGGCCACATCATATCTTTTGCAACTGAAGGGCACATGTAAAGTCTCTCCAGACGAGGGATAATAGGAAAGTGATACATCACCTTTTCAGCTACCTTCTTGCCCTTTGTTTTATATGTCTTTTCATTCCATCTAGACTCACCACAAGTATCACACATCTCTTTCTTTGATGAACCTTTACGAAAGAGCATGCAGTCATTTCGACAGACATCAATTTTAACTTTTTTGAGGCCAAGGTCTTTTACAACTTTATTTGCTTCATAATAAGTCTCAGGAAACAGAATGCCTTCTTTTGGGAAGGCTGAGATTAACAACTTCAGCAACTTTGTAAAAGAATTATTTGACCATCCAGACTCCTCCTTCAGATATAACAGAGGCACCAGAAAGGACAACTTGGAGTGAGTTTTACAACCTTCATACAGTGGTTGATCGACTTCTTTGAGAAGCTTGAAAAAGCGTTGGGCGTTAAGATTTGTAGGCTCCTCCTCGAGTTCAAATTCACTGTCATGTCTTGTATCGCCCATTCCGAATATATCTCCCAACATTTGATGCATATTTCCAGATGTAGGTCCAGTAGACGTTGCACTTATTGTATTCCTCCCGATCATCTCCCCATGATATGTCCAGACATCATAGCTACGAACAAATCCTTTTTGTAAAACATGCAAGAATACATCATCCTCTGATTTAATGTATCTATTAGAGCATGTTTTACAAGGACAAATTAAATTTCCTGGTCTGGGTGGTATTTGATGGGTACGTGCAAATTCAATGAATTTTTGTAAACCAGAGTGGAATACTTCACTTTGCATCCTATTACCAATATACATCCAATTTCTATCCCGCAAGAAATCCATCTACATACAAGTAAAAAAGAGGATAACAGTCACATTACAACTAAAAAACAAAACTGAACAAGAGAAAAATATAATAGAAATTCCTTATAAATTAGATGAAAAATTTAATAAAAGATAAAACTTTTGATTGTAATACTTTTTACCAACATACATCTATGAATACAGTCTCTAGACATAATATAATGAAAACAAATATATTTCCTTTGATACATAGAATCTTAAAAAGACCTAACCTATTTTTGGGCTCATTAGCGCTAATTATTTTACACAACTAATATAAATGTACAATTATAAGGTTTATAATGCATCACCAAATATATATTACCCATTTTTCAACCTTTTCCAGAATAGTTCACCGTATGTTGACTTTTTTTATTTTACTTTTCCGCATAATTCCCATTTTTTTTTTCATTTCCCGTTTTTTTATTTTTTTCAGTTGGACCGTACGTATCCCGAAGCAAGCTGACTCAGCCCAAACTGGGAATTTCCGAACAACGACATTCCACTTTGTTTCACTTAAACTCCTAATACTTAGGAATACAAGGCCTAGTTTGGAGGGGATCATCTGGACTACTAGTAGTTGATGTAATAAATGATACTTAGGACCTCTATATTCCGTACTTATGATTACCGTAAGATAGTCTTTAAGGGGCCGTTCGGCCTCTGACATATAAAATACAGGTAGTTTTATACGTATACGATATTTGAGTTTAAGAACATCAGAACTAGGAGCCGTGTTGCGGAGCAGGCTAAAGACAAGTATGCGAACAAGCTGACGACACCACACAAAAGATGACGACGGGGCTGACTTCGCCGCAGTGTTCAGTCCCGCGAAACACGATAGGATTCTGAATCTCACCATTTAACGAAGATGAATACCGAATTAAATACAATAGATAATGTATCGCTGCCGAACTACATCTCAATTTACACATAATTACCAGTAGTTACGATAACAACGGCCAGACGGGACCTAATATAGAGCTTTGCTGGATTTTAAATCCTGTCAGAAATGCGGTGCTTCTCAACTGCCATCTTCCGTGCCATTTTGCTTGGGTTGCAGGTACGCATGAGGCGCACAACACTACTTTGCACAGCTGGCATTCTTCGGTTCCAGCAGCAAGCATCAAATGTCTGTAGACGACTGCTGGGATTTGTGATGGAAGCGGCCAAACTAGGCCCAGATGTACTCGTGAAAGTTTTATACAAACGGGACCTAACGATATAGAAATGAAGCTTTATTTGTAGAGACGAGAAGACCTACCTCAAGGTCGAAGTAGGGCGAGCTCACCACGACCACCGCTGTTTTCAGACAAATGCACCGTTCGACAACGACCGTTCTTATAACACTGAAAATCGCAATTATTAAGCGATAGAATCCACAGGTGTTAGTGCATTCACGTTTACGCTGTGCAACCGCTGACCGAAGCTGCCCAGACGCTGCTGGTCCCTACCGAACGCGTTCCCGAACGGTGCATTTGATTGGCTAATGGCAACATCTGGGCCTAGTTTGGCCGGCTTATTATATGATTCTGGCTTATTATAAATAATTATGTTTGATTCTTAGTTGTTTTCACTCTTTGATTGTAAAAATTAATAACAAATAAACATCAAATATGTTGTCAAAGGTGATTGAATGCATCTTGAACGTGACTCCATTGCAATAGGGATAGTCAGCATCCATGAGACGAATGCATAAGACATCATTATCAACGCCAAATCTGTATTTTTTGATACCAGTGATATGTGCGGTAAACACGGTACCCATGGAGATGTAGGCCTATCCTCACACTTGCCAATGGTTTCTCTTATAATTAATTTTGTCAGTGGAAGCATTGAGGTGAGGGCTCACTGCTCTTGGGTAGTTATTGATACTAATTAAGAGAAGTGCTCTACAATGATGGAGTGGTCATGTTCAATCGTAGCTCCTATAATTTATAGCCAGCATCACGCTAATTCCTCTCGGTGATATTATAAAGGCTCCAGTTACTTAGACATGTATCATGCTGCAAATTAACAAAACATTGAGAAAGACAACGAAGGAACAAAAACCTTCAACACTTTTTGACTGACTATTCCATTCATAGTTTGATCGAACTCCTAGTAGCATGATGCAGTAACTGAGCCGCAACTGTATCGATGTCTTATGTGAAGATACATACCTGGCTTCTTTGTGATGTTTTGCAGACACCAGCTAATCAACCAGGCTGGAGAGGGGGGCGCTGCTTCTGCTGGAGGAGGGGGGCGCTCTTACAGGCAGTCGGAAGCCTCTTCCACTGGGGCGCCATCGGGGGTGAAGGCCGTCGTCACTCTTGTAGGAAGTCGGCAGCCGTCTTCCGCTGGGGCGCCGTCGGGCGCCAAGGCCTTCGCCCGTCGTCGTCGGCAGATGACCAAACAGGAAACGCGAGGGTGGGGGCTCAAGGGGAGGAACGGAACGGTTTCCGCTAATCTAAACTTCTAATTACTAATTACTAATTAGTGGGGCGGGAATTTTTGGTGGGAACCCGGTGACGGAAATTTTGGATTCTAGAAGGATTTTAGACCTTCACTAATTGTCTTTTGCATAAAAAATTCGGCTGAAGGAAATTAGTTCATTTGTGTAGGACGGTCCTTCACAAAAACTCAATATTTTTGAAGGGTTTTGGTCCTTCACAAATAACCTTCACTAAAAACCTATTTTTTTGTAGTGGAGATGCTTGTGTAGCAAGTGTCATTATTACCTTGGTCAGATAACGTGAAGGTGATAGTTACCTGAAAAAGTGTTAACAGTGCTCAATGATGAGCTAAGGGTTTGAATACCCAGAACCATATGATTATGGTATTGAGAATTGTGAAGGGATGATAATTCCTAGTATTGAAATAAGAGACTGAGATCCCAATGTCTTATAAAGACCGAGAAGTAACTAATGAAAATAGTACATGTTTCTTTGTAGCAATTGCTCTAATAAGTTATGTTTGAAAACTTGACTGATGCTAAAAGAATATGATAAATGTACTTAATTAATCAAGTGAAATATTTTCATGTAGTGCTCTGACCATAGATACATCATCGTCAGTAGTTGGTGATGGTGAAATAAGTTTTCCTACAGGATCTCCTAGAGTTCGCATATTTTTGAATATGTGGGGGTCAATGGGCGAAAATATCCGTACGTCCTAATGGGGGAATTGATGGAAGGTAAATATTAAACCTCTCAATCCTTCATTATATGTGCCGGGATGGATGTATCACAAATCTCCTGATGTTATTAATGTTGGATCGATGGAGGTAAACACGAAATCTCTCGATTGCGAAGAGAGTGCAGCCACTGCTGTAGCTCTATAGCAAAGATGCCACTATACCTTGGCAAGCTATGTAGTAGAGACACAAGATGTCCTGCATGTGATCTCGCACTGACCGAGATGTGGGAGGTCATGGAATCCGACTCTTCCATTTACTTTGTATGGTATCGATTTCGATTTCGCAATGGTCAGTTGGAGCATGAGGGGTATACCTCATCTCATCGGAGCTTAAGTTTGATTGTAAAATGTAATCAACCGTGTAGTGTATTTGCTTAAGATTGAAATATGAGAATCACTGGTTGATGTTATCTTGCTTAGTATACTCTTAATGGATAAATATTATATATGTCACTTATTCAATACTCAAGTTGCTTTATCAAGTTATAACTGAAATGCTAGAATAGGAATGTTGCTCTAATCTGCATAGATATTGATTTATCTATTGTTGAAATATATGATTCCACTGCTCAGTTTATTTCTACTAAACTACAATAATAATGTTTTCGACAGAGAGTTATATCTCTCGCTGGGGCAATTTACAAATTGTCTCACCCCCGTGGGATCCAACGTTTTTAGGTAGACACAGACAAAGAGGCAGAAACCCTATAACAGGGGAAGAGTAGCAGCAGCAATAACAGGGACATCAGTAAAGTCCAGGTGGAGATACTGGGTATTATGTGTAGTATATAGAGTCCTATGTGTCTTCTTTGTACTCTTAAGTCCTACGAGTTAGTACTTTTAATAATTCAATCTGAGATTTTGGTGTTATGCCTCGAGGATTTTGTTACTTGTGCTTTTAGCAAAGCAATGATGTATATATATTCCTCAAGAAGAGATAGTGCAGTGAATGTACTTGGTGAACCAGTATGTAAATATAATACTGTGGTTCTTGTTTAAAAGAGTTTTCCTGAGAATGGATCTCATTGTAAATGGTTTTAATTTTTAGTGATTTTCAGTAATCCGCTGCTAACAAATGCTTCCGCTTAGTTAATGATGTTTTGTTCGAATGGTATGCCACAAGTTAAGTGGTATCAGAGCTCTAGGTTCGTTGAGTCTACATAGACATAGGATTAAGGTTGTTGAGTCTGTTCTAGTGTCTTCTAGATTATCTGATAGTGTCTTCTACTCATACAGGAGGAGAAGAACTTGAAGATGTCTCGATCACATGATTAACACGTTGCTGAGAGCAGCGTTGCTGCACCAGGAGAAGGTGCAAAGGATCAAGCTAGGAAGGAACTCGTACCTGAGATTCCTCATATTGATCAAGATGCATTAGAGAATCCAGCTTTCCATGTTCTGTTCAGGTAGTTTATGGCGACTATGATGCATATGGCGGATAGGATGCCACCACCTGCACCGAGGGCACCAACCCACAATGAAGGGCAAGGAGCTGGAAAAACCTTTGAACAACTTAGCCGGGTGGGAGCCACATCCTTTGCTGGTACAACTGACCCAACTGATGCAGATTTGTGGTTGACTGAGCTGGAGAAAGCCTTTAGAATCCTCAACATCCCTAAAGTAGAGAAGGTGAGGCATGATGTATACCTTCTGAAGGGGAGTGCTGGCCACTGGTGGACCATTGAGGAAGGCAAAAGGCCAGGAGTTGAAGTCAAATGGGATGAATTCTGACGTGAATTTGTCGCTAGATACTTCCCTAAGACGTATCTAGATGAGAAGATCTCTCAGTTTGGGAGGATTAGACAACGACAGATGAACATTAGCGAGTATGAAGCTAGGTTCATGGAGCTTTTGCGGTTTTGTCTGCATATGGCATCTACTGAGATGAGAGGATTCGGCGTTTTGAGAAGGGGTTGAACGCCAAATTGACCACTCCTGTTGTGACGCCCCGATCCCCGTGCCATCTCTAATGACCCCGAAGACCCGGGAGTCACCCTCGGTAAACCACTCTTAACTTTTTCTTTCCTTGATCACTTAGATTAACTTAAATGAAAACCATAAAACTTGAATAGCATCGAATTATAATAAAACAGTGGAAACAACTTTCCATTAACCATATTAGGAAGGAAAATAAGCTTACATGACATGTTACATTTCTCATGCGGAATATAAAACATAGCAGATAATTGAAAACCAAATTACAGACTACTTACATTCTCTCTCTCTCTACCACACCATGTCCCAAGGACCGAGGGGGAGGGATCAAGAGACCTCTAAACCTAACTAAACACTACCTTCTAAGCGTCTAGGTGATACATCCTTCAGCCTCCTCGTGCTGACATAGACCTGAAAAATGTTTCAGTAGGTTGGTGAGCTACTGTCTCAGTGAGTAGAATTTCACCCAACCATCACAAGAAAACTCATTTTATTTTTATTATTTAGAATAATATGCAAGAAATACTACACTCAGCAGGTCTAAGAAATTTAATTTAAATAATAGAAGATGTCAACATTTCATTATGATAATAATTGATGCAAAGCTGTAAATACAATTAAGTAACAAAAAATACTAAAATTCCACTTACAGAACAACTGCTGTGAAGATAAATCATATCTTTCTTAACTCTTTAACTTATAAAACCTTTGTGAACCTATATGAACATATTTTATCTTATGCCCTGATCATATACAGTGTACTCTACATATGAAGACTCGTAGAGAACTATGATCCCACCGTACAAGACTTAGCGACACACCCAGGAAATGCTAAGTCTGACTTTCCGTCCTGGTCTGCTACAGGACCCACAGGCTCTCTGGCCTCGCGGCACTCGCAAATGGGTGCACGCTAGACTCCTCCTCTAAGCTGAGTATACAGGTGGAGGGTCTCTAAGTCTCCGACCACCTGTGCGTATCCCGAGGGTTGATCCGAGACATGTCTCCGACCACCTGGGTGTATCCCCAGGGTTGAGCCGGGACACTACCTTGAGTCTCCGACCACCTGGGCGTATCCCCAGGGTTGAGCCGGGACCCTACCTCTCAGCCCTCGTGTCACCGAGACATTCGGTAAGTGTTGGACACGAGTCTCCGACCACCTGGGTGTATCCCCAGGGTTGGGCTGTTTCACCCCTAAGGCACAGACCTCTCAAAGGGGTTCTACAGTGTCAGGGCACCTAAGTCTATTATTTTATTATTATAGAACACTTTAATCTGAAATACATAACTCATGTTCTTGTTCTGAACTCTGGTTTCTCTATGATACCACATCTACTGATTACAGATCAAACCACAATACATTGTCTTTCTAGAACTGTTATAACAGTAACTCAAATTATGGTGATTACTGAGAAATTATCATACTATACATGCAAACAAACTAAAATTCTTAAATAAACAGAATGCATGTCAATTTGGCACTTTATACTAAAAATCATGCAATTGAACTGTTAAGCATCCCCACATCTCATACTGAGAATTTTGGTATCAAAATATTTGATTCATTAAACACCCTATCCTTAGGGTTTCAGTTACCTCATTCACTTATCACATGGCAACACCCTACTCTTAGGGTTTCAGTTACCTCATTCAATTATCACATGGCAACACCCTATTCTTAGGGTTTCAGTTACCTCATCTATTTGATTGCAGTTCAAATCACAATATGATATCATTCTAGAACTGATAGAGCAGTATACTCAAAACCATTGTAAATACTGAGTAATCCTTATATCATGCATGCAGACATATTTAAAATTCATAAATAACCCAAACTCAAGTCAATTTGGCACATGCATATTGAATTCATTCAATTGAACATCTTAGTGCACTGCTAAGAGTAATTTACTTCACATATAAGAAATCATCTGTAGTATTTATCAATTATCTGAAATTTCTCGAAGACCGTGCACATTAACCCTAATCTTGGTTTTGCGTCACATAACTCAATTAAGAGTTACTTACGTATCATAACACGAATAATTAACAATACTTGAGAATTTCTAGTAATATCTCAGAGAAATGTGCCAATTCATGTAAATGATAATTCACACACATTAACATAACAGGAAGCATGCAACTAGGGTTTTGTTGCATATTTTTATGTTATCATACTTTCTTTGAAATAATACATCTGATGATTTATAAAATCTGTATTGCCTGTGTTTATACCCAAACCGTACCATGTAAATTCAACATTCACACTGAGCAATTTAGGTTCTGATGAACCATGTAAATTCACTGGTCCAATCCACACTGATCAGATTCTAAACTAAATTATATGAAAGCATAAAGAAGCAATTTATGAAATAAAAAGTCAGGCGACGCCAAATACTGCCCAACGCCTGATAACTGTTGTTATCCGTGAAAAGTGCACAATTAACCAAAAATTTCCAAACACCAGAGTTAATTTATGATAAATGAGTGAAATCCTACTCACACTGGTTCGGGATGTCCAGATTCGTCTGGAATCGCGTCCAGAGCCGGTTTCCGGGCAAATCTTAGATTGTCTTCAACCTTGAATTTGCTTGTTTACTATTTTGTTGCTCACACAACAACCATACACACAGGTTGGAAATAGACCGATTGATATCTGACCTTGATGTGAATCCTACTGGGACTTCAAATTCGAGCTCCAAAGTAGCTCCTTCCGCTGTTGTGCGCCCCAAAGGCCTCCCCCAGGTTGCTGCAAATCGTAGCTTGCTGCTAGCCGTAGCAGCTTGCCATTACCTTCTGGCCGCCCAAGTAGCAGGACGGCTGCTGGTTGCTAGGCGGAAAGGATGGAGGGAGGAAGAAGAAGGGTGGACGGAGGCCGATCACAGCTAAATGAAGCCAAGGGCTAAAGGTCGCCCCTCATATCCCCCCCTATTGCAGCCGATCGAGCTGCTCCTGGCAGCTTCAAGCGGCACTCACAGGTCAAGTAGCTACGGCTGAGCGTGGACAAGGGATGAAGGTGGAGGAAGAAGAAGAAAGGGAAGCAAGGCGGAGGTGGAGTGTTGCTGGTCGGAGTGAGGGAGCCCAGAATCGCCCCTAAACTCTCCCTCTCTGCTGGGATCGCACCCCTCCTGAGTGCCGCTCTGTCAGTTGCTGTTCTATTGATCAGGAAGAAGATAAGCGAGAAAAGGGAAAAAGGGGTTATAAGCTAAAGATTTGGAAAAATTGCATTATAGGTCTAAGAAAACTAAAAATAGCATAACTATTGTCTTGGAGGTCCGTTTTGAATGATTTCTTTTGTGAAATTTTGAGCACAAGATCCTCTACCTTCTCAAGGCACAAGATTATGCTTACTAGACCATTTCACTGGATCAAAGATCTAATTGCATCTGTGATCACTTAACTCAACTTAATCATCTTAATTACACACTAATTGTATCTTGTGTATTAATTATACTTAATCAACCTGATGATGCATTAATCATGATACTTACAGATTAACTTTGATACGGGTCATAACACCTGTGTTTGCTCTGGAGAACAGGGAAAGGTTTGCCACTTTTGTGGAGTCAGTTAGGCGGATAGAGAGGTCTGTGATCGAGAAGCGACAGACCAGTAATAAGAAAGTGTATCCTCAGTTTCATGGACAACGGTCTGAAAGCTTCAAAAAGCTGAGATTTTCTGCACCGGCAGCACCATCACGATTCAATACTCAGACATAATAGACGTCGAGTAGGGGTAGGGGACGTAGTGTTCCGCTAAATAGAACCCCTAGTACAACATCAACATTAGTGACAGGACCACCTAGGAAGAATTTGGGAAGCTACAATTGCTTCCAATGCGGGAGGCCAGGACACTTGGTGAGAGATTGTCCTAAGAAAGTCAGGACTATAACTCAACCCCAGAGGCAGAGTCAGCAAGGCTCATAGAGGAGACAGTTTGCTAGTAGTGCTCGAGGACGTGGACAAGCGTAACAAGCTGGATCGTCGACACCCAACAACCGAGCACAGGGTCAACAACAAGAAACGACTAGATTCTATACTATGAATCAACCCGAAGCAGTAGTCAACCCTCAGGTTGTGACAGGTCAGATGGAACTATTTTATTCTGATATGTCTTCATCCTGCTTCATATCCGTGTTAATTGATCTGGGTGCTACACATTCATTTATCACTCGAGGAGTGATTCATGACTGCAACATGATTGTTAGTCATAGAGCAAATAGTTTGATGTTAGAAACCCCTTTGCTGGGATCTGTAGTGTTGTGGGAGGTGTGTTCTCCCTACAATCTTTCCTTTTCTGATCATCGCATTCAGGTGGATCTTATACCACTTGAAATACACAGGTTCGATATAATTATTGGGATGGACACCTTAGAGAAGTATAAGGTTGTCTTGGATTGTGATTCCAAGTAGGCTGTGTTCACAGATGATGGTGACACATGGATCTTTCAGGGAGATAGAAAGATTCTTCCAACCTGTTTAGTGTCAGTTATGGTAGCTGAGAAGTTGATGAGATAGGGATGCTTTGTATTCTTGGCTCATGTGGTAGATACCACTATGGAGGGTCCTAATCTTCTTAAAGTTCTGGTTGTTAGGGAGTTTGAAGTTGTGTTTCCTAAGGAACTTCTAGGAGTTCCACTACCTTGAGAGATCGATTTTGAGATTAATCTAATCCTAGGCATGCAACCAATAGCACAAATGCCGTATAAAATGGCACCTGCTGAGATGGCGGAGCTCAAGAAACAATTACAGGAGTTGCTTGAGAAGGGTTCAATCCAACCGAGCACTTCACCCTGGGGTGCTCCAGTTCTTTTTGTTAAGAATAAAGATGGGTCTATGCATTTATGCATCGACTATAGGAAGTTGAATAAAGTAACTATAAAGAACAAGTATCCTCTGCCAAGGATTGATGATTTGTTTGATCATTTGCATGGTGCAACTATCTTTTCTAATATAGATCTGAGGTCAGGATACCATCAGTTGCATATCAAGGAGAGTGACATGCCTAAGTCTGCCTTTAGGACAAGGTATGGTCACTATGAGTTCATAGTTATGTCATTTGGACTAACTAATGCACCGGCTGCATTCATGGAACTCATGAATAGAATCTTCCAGCCTTTTCTTGATCAGTGCGTAGTAGTCTTCATAGATGATATCTTGATATACAGTAGAGATGCTCAACAACATGAGTAGCACCTCCATCAGGCTTTGACTTTTCTAAGAGAGCATAAGTTGTATGCTAAGTTTAGCAAATGCGAGTTCTGGCTACCAGAAGTTTCTTTTCTTGGACATGTAATATCTGCCTCAGGTCTTCATGTTGATCCTAAGAAGGTAGAATCTGTCCTACAATGGGAACAACCAAAGACACAAATAGAAATACGTAGTTTCCTAGGTTTGGCAGGCTATTATAGGAGGTTCATTAAGAACTTCAGTTTTATAGCTTTACCCCTGACCAAGTTGACTAGGAAGATATTCCTTTTGTCTGGAATGACAAGTGCCAACAATCTTTCCAGTTGCTGAAGGAAAGGTTAACAAGTGCACCTATGTTAATGTTACCTGAGCAGGGAAAGGGGTACATAGTCTTCTGTGATGCATCTAAGAACGGTCTAGGATGTGTGTTGATGCAGGCTAAGCAAGTAATTTCTTTTACTTCTTGACAGCATAAGAAACACGAGGAGAATTATCCGACACATTATCTAGAGCTAGCTGCTGTGGTCCATGCTTGGAAGATCTGGAGACATTATCTCAATGGAGAAACATTCCAGATTTTCACAGACCATAAGAACCTAAAGTATATCTTCTCTCAGCATGAGTTGAACATGAGGCAACGCCGCTGGATGGAATTAATCAAGGACTATGATTGTACAATTGATTATCATCCAGGAAAGGCTAATGTGGTAGCTGATGCATTAAGTAGGAAATCATCACCACCAGCCCTCGATAAAACATAGTTAAACTCCTTAGTGTGCTTTAAAAGAGTTATGCTTATCTCCTTAAGGCAAGACAATGTACAGTTTAAGGTATCGTTGTTAGCCGGGCTGTTAGCTGAAATGCAAGTGAAACCTGCTCTGAGACAGCAGATTAAAGAAGCAAAACAAGCTGATACTGTGATTCAACATATTAGGTCAGAGTATGGTAGTGAGAAACAAGATGGATTCCATGATTCAGATGATCAGGTGGTCTGTTACCAAGGTAGGATAGTAGTACCTGCTGTCGATAACCTAAGGAAGTTAGTCATGGAGGAGGCTCATTCTTCGATGTATGCTATGCATCCAGGGAGCACCAAGATGTATCATAACTTGAAAGATATGTATTGGTGGCCTGGTTTGAAGAAGATGTTGCTAAGTTTGTTATGCGGTGTCCGGTGTGTCAGCAGGTTCAAGCTGAACATCAAAAGCCCACAGGAACAATGCAACCTCTTCCTATACCGTAGTGGAAATGGGATCATATAACCATAAACTTTGTAGTTGGTTTGCCAAGAATAACCAAAAGTCATGATTCCATATGGGTGATAGTTGATAGGTTGAGTAAGACAATACATTTCCTTCATATCAAAACAACCTACACTGTTGAGAAGCTTGCACAGATATACATAGATGAAATAGTGCGTTTGCACGGGGTTCCAGCTACTATTGTATCTGATAGAGGTCCCCAGTTCACAAGTCATTTTTGGGAGCGACTCCATAAAGCTTTGGGTACACATTTAAGGTTTAGTACAACCTTTCACCCTTAGATAGATGGATAGTCTGAGAGGACTATACAAACTTTGGAGGACTTGCTTAGGGCATGTATCCTTCAATTTGTAGGAAGTTGGGATCTACACCTAAGATTGATAGAATTTGCTTACAATTATAGCTATCAGCACAATATTGACATGGCACCATATGAGGCATTATATGGTACACATTGTAAATCTCCTTTATGTTGGTATAAAATAGGAGAATGTCAACTTTTGGGTCCTGAGTTAGTGCAGTAGACAACTGAGAAGATTAAAGTAATACACCAACAGTTGAAAGCTACCCAGGATAGGCAGAAATCTTATGCTGATAAGCATCAAAGACCCTTAGAACTCCAAGTTGGAGACAGAGTGTACCTCAAGGTCTCACCTTGGAAAGGTATCCTTAGATTTGGGAAGAAGGGCAAGTTAGCTCCTAGATTTATGGGGCCTTATCCAATCATTGAAAGGATGGGAAAGGTAGACTATAAGCTAGAGTTGCCACCTGAGTTGCATAGATTGCACCCAGTGTTCCACATTTCCATGCTAAGGAAGTGTCATCCTAACACATAATTAGTTTTGCAACATGTGGAGGTAGAACTAAATGATGATATATCATATGTTGAAGGACATGTGTTGGTTCTTGACAGAAGAATGAAAAAGCTAAAAAAGGACATATGTCTTGTAAAAGTTCTCTGGCATCATCGTGGCATTGAAGAAGCTATGTGGGATCTAGAGGAAGAGATGAAGAGGAAGTACCCTTCTCTTTTCTCTTGATGTTTTTGTTGATGATTTCGGGGATGACATCCTTGTAAGGGGTGGATAACTTGTAACATCCCTGACTTGGGTTATGCTTTAAGCCTAGGTGTTTTGTTTAAGAAAGATAATTATATGCTTGCTCTTATCTTTTTAAAAGTAATTAAGGCTCAAGAGGAACTCATATTTCAAATTTTAGTCCTTTTTGAACTATGTTAAAAACAATGTTTTGATTTTTGTGGACTAAAGTGCAATTTACCCAAGTTGAGGGGTTAATTTGCAAATTTTACATGATAATATGTTCCTCATGTGTTGAATCATCATGAGAATGAATATGCTATAGAGGTATGGCTAGTGAAAGCCTGTGTACCAAGAAAGAGCTGATTAAACAATGTTTGTACATTAAAAACCTAGTTTTGGGGTAATGTGTAATTTACCCAAAACCTAGGGTTCAATATGCAAATTTCCTTCAATAAGGTCCATAATAATTCTTGGCATCTTGTAGAGGCAAAAAATGAGAGTGGCATCTCATTTGAGCTACTTTGAAGGAGAGAGAATCTTGGTATTAAAATAATCAAGATTTAAGCAAAATTGAAATCCTAATTCAATTTCATGTAAAAATAAATAAAATAATTTAAGGGAATTCAACCAAAAAAACGAGATGGTTGAATTTTTTCAATTGTTAACATCCTTGTGCCTTTGCTAGGCCATGAAATATCTAATTTGAGTGGAGAGGCCACTCACATTAGTTAATTAAAAAGAAATATCCACTAACTTATGGATATTACTATTATATGATTAAGGTGCTTAATTTCTTTTCCTTTAATTCATGGATAATGGAGAGGAATTCGGAGGTGAGGAATATATCTTTTTTATTCAAGGAATTGATGGGGGATAGGTGGCACCAATTTTGGAATTAAAAGATTTTTATAAGGCATTTTCTCTCTCATTGATTTTTCTTATAAAAACACCTTTTACAACTCAAATCAAAGGCTTTTTCGAATCCACTTCTTCTCTTTGCTTGAAAATGACCAAGGGAGATTTGTTGGATCAGGAGGACGACCCCCAACCTGTTGGTAAGCTTCTTGAATTCCTTTCACCTTAATTCCATGGTGGAAATTGAAAATCAATGCATGTTTTCTTCTTATCTCGATCTCATCTTCATTTCTAACCATTCCTTTTCGCTCAAAGCTTGAGGACGAGCCTTGGGATAGTGAAAGGAGTTGCATATACCATTTTTGATTTGAGCTTGAAGCTTTGAAGCTAAATTGAAGGCGGGTCATATAACTTGAACCCATTACATTGTTATTCAATTATCAATCTTGCAATTATATTGATTCCTTCTTCTTCTTGATCAATTGCTTGTTGTAATTGATAATTTTATGAAATTAGTAGCAATACGAACTACATGAACGAAGGTAGATGATGATGACATCATCTTGGACACTTTTCCCAAAGAAATTCTATTCCAATCGGTCTCAACAAATTGTTCAATCGGTTTCAACAAAACCGTTTGAAATCAAACAGTTTCATCAAACCGTTAGAAACCAAACAGTTTCAAACTGTTTGGAAGGGTTGACCACAGTTTACCATTTGGAGATTATATGTTAGTGTTGATGGTTTATGACCCCTTAAATCTAATTGATTGATTCCAAAGGGTTCATCAGTTGAAGGTTAATCAATTATCAAACCCTAATCGGGTTAAGTGCTGAAATTTCAATTGGTTGATTTAAAATTTTGGGTTGATTAACCCAAACGGTCTCAAGATCATTTAGAGATCACCCAAATGGTCTCAATACCATTTGGAGGTCAACCAAGACCATTTGGAGGTCTAGGATTGAGTATGGTTGAATAATTGAAGATCCAGAGATATCAAATTGAAATGCAATCAATAGCTAAATTGATGATCAATCCAATGATCTAAACCCTAATTGAATTTCAAAAATTTTAATGATGGATGGGGAAAATGGTCTCAAGACCGTTTGGAGGTCATCCAAATGACTTCAAGACCATTTGAGGCCAGGTCATATCATAATTTGATGATGATTCATTGATTTCAATGGAATTAGTTCCACAATGTTAACCATTGATGGTACCTCAATTTCAAAACCCCAATTGAAGGTTTCTTGATTATAAATCCTAATTCAATTGGGTTCAAAACCCTAATTTATGGTCCAATTCAAGGATGATTCAATAGTTCAATTGATGAATGAATCAAGGATTCAATTGATATTCAGTTCATTGATTGAAACCTTGAATTGATTAAGGGTTGAAAGACCTTGTTGGTCCATTCGATTTTGAGAGGGTTTGGACAAAACGGTCTCAAGACCGTTTGGGTCCAAACGGTCTCAAGACCATTTGGGTTCAAACAGTCTCAAACCATTTGGAGACCCATGTCCAATCAGTTTCGACACATTTCTTGCCCAAACGGTTTCAAGGGCAATTTGCCCAAACGGTTTCAAACCGTTTGAATTATGAGAGACCAATTTTAAGTAATCAAAAACATTTGAGGTTCAACATGGTTAATCCATTTGGATATCTAATGTAATTGAAGACCCAATTGGTTGATCCACTTGGACACCTAATGTAATTAAAGATTCAATTGGTCAATTCATTTGGATACCTCATGTAATTGAAGGTTCAATTGATCAAATCTTTTGGACACCTAATGTACTTAGATGATTGATACCCTTAGTGGGATTAATCATTGATGCATAATGATGCAATAATTCAATACATCATGCTAACCCTTAATGTATGCATTTGAATAAAGAGTAGACTCAATCTAATCAAGAATTGAGTAGTGGACATCCTGAATAGGATAAGAGAGAGAGAGAGATTCATACATGTAAGATAATCATGTAGAAATCAAGCCTAACACATTCAAAATAAGTGTGGTATACAATTAGGGTATGATCCTTGATAAAGAGATCATAAAACCCTAATTGAGTTGATTGATGAACTCAAACCCTAATTCAGAGCAATTTTGAGTGGAACACTAATCTAGGGTAATAGTGAAACCCTAATTAAGGGTGATGACATGAGAAACCCTAATTCAGGGTATCTTGATGATAAACCCTAATTGGGATGAATAGTAATCCCTAATTATGGGTAATGGAATATGAAACCCTAATTTAGGGTATTTGTATGACAAACCCTGATTTGATGTGAATAGTAAAATCTAACCCTAATTTGGATGTTGGGATATGATAATCCCTGATGTGATGTGAATAGTAAACCCTAATTCTAAAATAGGGTGAAGGTGTGTGAAACCCTAATTCTGGGTTATACTATATAGCATGAAACCCTAATCTTGGACAATAAAATGATAAATCATTGGTACTAATTGTGAAAAAGGGATGAGTAACCCTGATTGAAATGAAATGGGAAACCCTAACCCTGGTAAGGGAATAGTGGTGTTACCCTTGAATAGCATGAAATTGAATTATGATTGATATATATGTTATCACGTGTGCTAACCATGCAGGTATCCTGAGATGATGAACATAGCTAGGTATGAGCTATGATGTTTATTTATTGAAATTATTTTTTGGGCCTTGTGTGCCTTAATATGCCTTGTTACTTAATAAAAGGTAACAAGAGAGTTAATGGGCCTCAAGTGCCATAAGAGATGCTTGTGTAGCAAGTGTCGTGATTACCTTGGTCAGATAACCTGAAGGTGATGGTTACCTGAAAAAGTGGTAACAATGCTCAATGATGAGCTAAGGGTTTGAATACCCAGAACCATATGATTATGGTATTGATAATTGTGAAGGGATGATAATTTGTAGTATTGAAATAAGAGACTGAGATCCCAATGTCTTTGTCTTATAAAGACCGAGAAGTAACTGATGAAAATAGTACATGTTTCTTTGTAGCAATTGCTCTAATAAGTTATGTTTGAAAACTTGACTGATGCTAAAAGAATATGATAAATGTACTTAATTAATCAAGTGAAATCTTTTCATGTAGTGCTCTGACCATAGATCCATCATCGTTTGTAGCTGGTGATGGTGAAACAGGTTTTCCTACGGGATCTCCTGGAGTTTGCATATTTTTGAATATGTGGGGGTCAATGGGAGAAAATATCCATACGTCCTAATGGGGGAATTGATGGAAGGTAAATATTAAACCTCTCAATCCTTCATTATATGTGCCGGGATGGATGTATCACAAATCTCCTGATGTTGTTAATGCCAAATCGATGGAGGTAAACATGAAATCTCTCGATTGCGAAGAGAGTGCAGCCGCCACTGTTGCTCTATAGCGAAGATGCCACTATACCCTGGCAAGCTATGTAGCTGAGACACAAGATGTCCTGCATGTGATCTCGCACTGACCGAGATGTGGGAGGTCATGGAAGCCGGCTCTTCCATTGACTTTGTATGGTACCTATTTTGATTTTGCAATGGTCGGTTGGGGTATGAGCGGTATACCTCATCTCCTCAGAGCTTAAGTTTGATTGTTAAATGTAATCAGCCGTGTAGCGTATTTGCTTAAGATTGAAATACGAGAATCACTGGTTGATGTTATCTTGCTTAGTATACTCTTGATGGATAAATATTATATATGTCACTTATTCAATACTCAAGTTGCTTTATCAAGTTATAACTGAAATGCTAGAATAGAAATGTTGCTCTAATATGCATATATATTGATTTATCTGCTGTTGAAATATATGATTCCACTACTCAATTTATTTCTACTAAAATGCAATAATAATGTTTTTGGCAGAGAGTTATATCTCTCACTGGGGAAATTTACAAATTGTCTCACCCTCGTGGGATCCAACATTTTTAGGTAGACACAGACAAAGAGGCAGAAACCCTATAATAGGAGAAGAGCAGCAGTAGAAACAAAAGGGACATCGATGAAATCCAGGTGGAGATATTGGGTATTATGTGTAGTATATAGAGTCCTATGTGTCTTCTCTATACTCTCAGGTCCTAGGAGTTAGTGCTTTTAATAATTCGATCTGAGATTTTGGTGTTATGCCTCGAGGATTTAGTTACTTATGCTTTTTAGCAAAGCAATGATGTATATATATTCCTTGAGAAGAGATAGTGCAGTGAATGTACTTGGTGAACCAGTATGTAAATATAATACTGTGGTTCTTGTTTAAAAGAGTTTTCCTAAGAATGGATCTCATTGTAAATGGTTTTAATTTTTAGTGATTTTCAGTAATCCGCTGCTAATAAATGCTTCCTCTTAGTTAATAATGTTTTGTTCAAACAGTATGTGACACTACCCATAGGTTGCCCAATCCCTTACTAATGGTGTGCTAAAGAGTTGCATGGCACTACCCATAGGTAGCCCAATCCCTAACTCTTAATAACTTGATGGTCCCACTTATCAAGTAGACCCTTTACCAGGTTACCCTTTTCATCATTAGCAAAGCCACATAGGAGGACCAGGATCTGAGCCAATCATGTATGCATACTTATGGTGATAGTCATAGTCACTTTATAGTTGCATGAAATAAAAGTCATCCAAGAAGTTATTTTCAAGCAATCGATAAAACGTTCAGGAATCGCCATGAAACTAAAGCGATTATCCATAAGAGTAATGACATACCTATTTTGTAGATCTTTGAGATAGAATCAACCAATAAGAGAAATCCAATCAAGCAAATACAAGGATCCTAAAATAAACATACAATTTCCTTTTATCAAGATCTACCCAAACCAACTTGCTTTTTAGGATTTCTATTCCTTTTTAGGGTTTCTACCCCTTTTTAGGGTTTCACTTGCTATTAGGGTTTTGCCTTTAGTTTTAATACCACAAACCCTAATTAGACAAAACTACTTATACACCCTAAATTTCTCATGCTATCTCTCCTAAAAGGCTTAGGATTATCATTTAACAACATTTTCCCATATTTTTGAATTAAATATGATCTTCTCTTCTCTTACCCTAAATTAAGGTTTCTAGATGCACTATCATTCATACTTGGTTTAAAACCCTAAAACATTCAATTATTCATCTAAATTAGGTTCAAGCCTATCATTATCATTCAACCGGTTATTATTACTTGAATTAACCCATTAAGCATCATAAATTTGATCTTTAATCATCATTAGGGTTTTTAATTAAAGTTCAGTGTATTATATAATCATTTTAGACACTTTTGAAATTAGAAGCGAAATCAGGTTCTAATAACATTTTTATTGAATTCATCACGTTTTCTTGATCAAAATTCATATATTACTTGCAACCATCTGAGTTACGAATAATCAATTACAAATTTAATAAGATAAATCATTATTGGCCAATCGCAGATTGACACATCAGTGACAACCTTCCTTTATCTATTTATTTGTGTCGGCCTGTAAACTAAATGAAAAGACACCACTGCCCCCATGCGTAGTGGCTTGTACTACCACACGCCCAGGGGCAATTTGTTCCAAAGGCAGTACGCCTTCTCCTTCTCCGCGGAAGGGTTCACACATAACCCTAGAGGGCTGACTGAAGCTCCACTTCCCTTCCCCAGGTGAACGTAGGACCAGGGGAGTGTCCAGTCACCCCCGCCCATCCGCAAAGCACCTAAAGTTGGGTCCAGACTCGCCGAAGGATGTAGGGAAGAGAGGAAATGGCGGCGGCTTGTCTGTAAAGCAGGCAGGTCGGAAACCAAAGAATGAGTGTTTGCTTTACCTGATCATTACAACCGTGATGGATGAGAAGTCATGGCCTTCCTCATAGGTCTTCCGCTTCCTCTAGAGTTCCTATCTTAGCGTTGCTTTCCAGGGTTAGGACTTAGCGGGGTGGCTACCAAATTCATTCAACTCACCGCTCAGGAATGAAAGCAAGGAAGTCAGGTGTTTACACGGATTCAAGAGTCATGGAAATACAAGTGCTTCCTCCCATCATACGTATGAGGTCTCGAGCCCTTTTATAGGCACTAGGGGAGAGAATGTACAACAGTTTCCAAATTAGATTATATGAAGAAGACATATCAACAATACTTATTCCTTCCTTCTTCGTTCTCAATTAAACATGGTTACATTCAATATAGGCCCAAAAGAGCACACATAGAAAATCCCCACTTCCTCGTTAAAACTTAGATTTTGTAAAATCCTTGATGAAAAAGGAAAATTGATCAATATCTTTCTCAATTTGTAGATATGAGTTCATTCTTTACTCCTACATTATTGAGAAGTAATTAAGTATATTCTTACTT
Organism: Alisma plantago-aquatica; assembly: GCA_963693085.1. Taxonomy (NCBI): domain Eukaryota; kingdom Viridiplantae; phylum Streptophyta; class Magnoliopsida; order Alismatales; family Alismataceae; genus Alisma; species Alisma plantago-aquatica. The sequence goes on along the minus strand of OY856410.1, from coordinate 221,139,830 downwards.
TTATTTTATATGAAAACTCCTTGACTTTTATCCTCTTGTGTGCCAAGTTTGGAGTCATTATACGAAAGTGAAAGTGACTTTTCTTCATATGCAAGTTATATCTTAATAAGGCATATTTACACATGTTTTCTCTCTCCTATTCTTTTTATTTTCCTTCATTTGGATTCTTTTTCCATTAAAAACCATGTGGACTCCAAATCTCATCCATGATGATTCCATTATCCTTATTTCCACATATTTCTTATCTTTTTATCATTATCTCGAATTTCCTTCTTAATAAATCAATATTTGATTTTCTTCTTTTTCTTTTAATCATATTGGACTCATTAACATATTATGATCCACACAATCACATTAAAAAAAGAAAGAAATATTACAAAGGGAATCCATTCAATACGTATAATTCATACCATCCCCATAATCATACATTTATTGGGGAAATTGCATTTCCAACCATATGAACCCAAAAATTGGGGTTGTAACATTTTATCTCTTACCATATGTACTGAATATTATTTCAGCCATGTCACTTCCTATCATGGTTAACAATCAACAAACACTAGATGAAACCCTTTGATCTAGTTATAATGTTGATATATGATGTATTTGACATTGTAGTCTATCTGTAGAATACTATTAGATGGGAACAAAGAGGTGCTCAATGCATAATATAGGATTTTTCTATAGCCATTGTTTATTGATAACATTCAAAATGAATAGTAGTTTAGGGTTTTATTGTAACACCCCCTTAAGCATACATGTGTCAGTGAAAGGAACTCCCCTGTTTTCCATAACATGAGGGACTTTAGCTAAAAGGGATGTCACAAGAATAAAAACATTGCAAATAAAGTAATAAATAACCATGCACTAATATTGAAATTGATTCATACATTGTACAAAGGCAATCTAGTACAGTTGAGTTGTTGAATACACAATCTAATCTCTAAACATGATTTAGAACATGAAAGAAACTCAAATTTAAATAACTGGATCAGCTATTATATACCCAAAATGTGGGGCATTGACAACTCATTTTATATACCCATCATTGTCATGTTTTCTTTTTCATTTCCTTCTTAAATAGTTTGAGAAGTTCAACTATTATGTTATACTTCAATTTCATTAAACTAAAGTTCCAACCAAATATATAAGTCCTGAGATTTGAAAATGTGTTAGCCAAACACCCAATAGATGACAATAAAGAACCAAAATTCACTATCTCAGTTAGCTACATGATCAACTTAATGTTATAATTTGTAAATGTTTACAAGATCTTCATCATCAATCAACTCATTTATGTTGTTTTATGATGATGCACAATCACAAAGTGAAGCTATATTACTACTAACAATAATCACAACAAATCTGATGTATAATTTGTTTACAGTTCATCTATACCGTGACACCCAAGCAATTTTGATGCCAAATATATATTTTTAGAAAGTTTATTTGTAAGGGTTTATTTCACTTGGTGTAGTTTGAATATGATAATCCAATTGGGTTTAGTTCATTTTTTGTAGTTCAAAGAGGATAATATGACACATCATCTTTTGATATTGGCATTTGTTTAATGGAGTATTGTTTGGAGGAACTTATTGATTTGAATCTGCACACAACTTCTCTATTTTTTTTAAATTTATTGCGCTTATACCACCTTAAAATTGGAGTGGATGCATGTGTAAGTTCTAAAGTCAGATCTAGGCATCTCTCTATGTTGATATGTATTACAGTCATCTAGGCTTAACACTGGATGCTAAATATTGCATTATTATGCATTAATGCTATCTGCATGGAACAATAGATTATAACATGGATTACAATTATGGTAGACAAACTTTTTTAATTTTATATGTAATTTTTATATAATGTCAAGTTATATAATACATACAACAAAAAAGGGACACTAATAATGTACGGTGATTACAACCTAAAAGAAAGATCCTTTGGCATTTTAACTTCATACTTTGAAACTATGATGTAACATAATCACCATTTTTCCTTCCAATAAAATCGAACTCAACAAGTAATAGAGATAGAGAAATTCCTTACATGATAATTGAATGTCCAATATAAGTATTGAGTACATGTCAAGTGAAGTCTACATGACAACATGTTCTTGATGAGATTAATGACTACATTGAATTTATAGTTAGCAAGTCCTGATTATTTCCTTGTTAATGCTTATGCTCATTTCTAAATATCACTATGCTCCAAATAGTCACTCTTGATTTATTTCATGAGACTATGTTGTAACCATGTGATAATTTATCATTGAATGCAAAAATAATTCTACTCTGAAAATTCCCACCTCTGCCACTTAGTTTTTCTCCCTAGTACTTCTATTTATTTATACCAATTTGATTTACTAAAATAAAAACATCCAACCATGAAATGGAAGTAGTTCAATAGACACTATTTTTTGGACATTTGATTCCTCAATTCCTTGGTGGTTGTAACTTGAAAGCATTCAAAATATAGAAACTTTTTAAGTTATCTCTAAACATCTAAAATATGACATGTTATGTAGGAAAGAATTCATTATATTTGATGATGCCACTTATGTATTTGTTCTATAATAGATTCATCTATGGTTTAGTCACACACATAATTACATTATGCCTTGTATTTTCTCATTAATACGCCATGATCACTAAGATTACAAGCTATCTTGTCACCTATCAGATTTACTAAGGAAATGACACTTGTAGCTTTAGCTAGAAGTGGCTAGTAAGAAATCATAGATTTATCATTTTCTAAAATTTTCTTGATGCATTTAATATTATCATTTCCACAACTTGTTTCTTATGGACTTTTTATGCACTTTTTGTTCATTTTGATATTATATGTGTATTATTTATCATCATTAGCCCGTGACACTTAACTACATAAAATAAATGTATTTTTAATGTTCCTGATAGATTCATTACTATTTGTCAGCTTATGTTCATTTTTGTGAAATTTTAGGTGAATCTATAAGAAACTACACAACTCAGTACTATCGACCTACCTGACGGTGGTACCTACACTTGATCCGAAAGGAACAATGAAATCAAGAAGACTCGATAGTACCAACGTAGGAAGTCAGTACTATCGACAACCTTACAGGGAAGACTCTAAAAATCTCAAGAAATCTCATCACTACCGACATCAACTGAGTAGTACCAACAACTGCACATGGGCCACAATTTATTGAGGGCATCGATACTACCGACTCTGTGAGATCAAGCAAGATTTGAAATTATCGTCAATCTGACAGTTGTGACTTAATGATGCCCTAAGTCATGTCTATGACTTAGGGGGAGTTTGGCCAAACCTAATTGTCACTTCCTATCCAGTTGTATGATGACAGAGAGTGGAGAATAGAGAAATGGGAGGAAAAAGTAATGTTCCGGGTTGTTCGAGCAATTCCCGTGGCCCGATTTGCAGTCAGAAGATGAAAAATCACCGCGTTCATTGGGAGGAACCATCCGTACCATATTTCTCCAAGGGGTTTTCCTTATTTTTGATGTTTTCTTCCTTCTCGTCTTCCTTTTCTATGTGTAAAGCAACTAAAATCATGTGTGGCTAATCCCCTTTTTCCTTAGGATATGGGAGTAGCCCAGTTTTGCATTGTAATTGACAATTATGATTTAATATATATGGTTCTCTTAATTTCTGGACATAAATCTATGGGAGTATCATGAATTATCTATGCTTGATCATCATAGTTAACTGGTTAGACCATTAATTGCTTTGAGAGAAGGATTAAGGGTTGGAAAACTCATAGATTTACATGTTTTATATCACATTTTGAGAAAGGGATTACAAATGTGAAGAGAATAACCCAGAGATTTCGGTAAAGCACCTAAATAATAACAAAATTGCTATGAGAGTGGGATTGGTATTGGTCTAGGTAGTGAATTACTCTACGAGAGTGGGTAATTCTTGTTGCAAGTTTTGTTGTCTAGGGTTAGGAGAGATTAATATTAATGAAATGAGGTTAATTGCAGTGTAAGTTGTTGTGAAACCAAAATCCTAAGGAATTCATTCCACTTGTGATCATAACCAATAATCTTAGTTTATGTTCTTGCAAATTACTTATTAATTCAACCAATTCACTCTTTGTCATTGGCCTAGCTAATCGAGTCATTTCTAGTAGTAGTTTCCGGGTACACTTCTTCCCCATGTTCGATATCCAGGCCTCTTTAGGGTTATATTACATTGATACGTGCACTTGCATTTTTGATGTGTAGTTTATGCACATCAAGTTTTTTGGCATCATTTCCAAGGAAAATGATGTGTCCAACATTATGAATGTTGTGACTAAGAACTCTAGGCCATTTTTTTAATTTTTTTTATTCTCCATCTTTTCTTTACTCAAGAGCATAAGTGAATTTTTTTCTATTGTCAATTCACTAGTATTCTGTGTTTTCACATTGTTGTTAAGTTTCAGGTACTAGTGCATGGTTCACACTCAAACCATATATTACAGAGAGTCTACTTCATCCATTATAGATTAGGAGGAGATTTTTCATAGGGCCTGAGAGTTTGGAGTTTTAGCTGAGAATCTCATCCCAACTCCACCACCTAAAACAACACGACCAGAGCAAGTAGATATGGGTGACACAAAAACTAAAGAGTAGACCATCTGAGAGAAGATAAAGGCATCTTCTACAACAACTCAATTAGGCCCGATAAAAAGGAAGACTATAAATGTGGGAAGCTACAAGATAAACCCTAGATTGGTGGCACTGGTAAAGTCACAAGCATTCCATGGCCATAGTACCAAGGATCCAATGACGCATATCAACAATTTTATTGAGAGTTGTGACATGGTGAAGATTGACATAGTCCCATCAACTGTCATCTATCTGAAACTATTTCCATCTTCTCTAGCAGACAATGCAATGTCCTGGTTCCTTAACCTCCTACCCGAGTCAATTGAAACATGGGAAGGGATGATAGATGTGTTCTTTGAGCATTACTTCCTACCATAGAAGACAAAGGAGTTGGTCAGGAAGATCTATAATTTCAAGTAATAGGTAGAAGAATCCTATTCTAAAGCATGGGAGAGGTTCCCGAACATGCTAAGGAAGGTCCCTCATTATGGGATCAATCTTTATGGCCAAGCAAAGATCTTCTACTATGGGCTACATCAAGGAGAGAGGATCACATTCGACAGTGTAGGAACACACTTCTTCCTCAACAACAAGCCATCTAGGTGTCACAAGATTCTAAACAATAAGGATAAGAATCAGTCATGGGGAGAAGAAAGGCAGCGTATAGCAACCATTAAAAGTGTTGGAGAGTCTAAAGTTATCACAACACTAAATGAGAAGCTTGACCTCATAGACAAGAAGCTATATCATAAGGATGTTAATTCCTCTGGAGAAGAGTAAGAAGAATGCATGTTTGTGCGGCAGCAGAATTACAGGGGAAATGACTACTCTTGGAGGAGTGATTGTAAATTTTCTTAGAAAAATCCCAATAACTTTGAACTTGACCCATACCAAGCACAATAGGGCAAGCAACACCAAGGCAGTACACAACAACAGGACTGGGGCCCCACTAAGATAGACCACATTGAAGACATGCTAAGCAAGCTGGTCAATCAAAATGAGGTGATCGTTGGCCAGACACAGAGGGAGTTGCAAAATCAAGGAGCTTAGATTAGCAGCATAGAGAATCAAATTTCTTAGCTAGAAGTAGAGGTGGCTTCCCTAAAGAAGCCCCCATTCAATAGGGGTTTCTTAGGAATACAAATATAGCTTATTAGCATCACCAAGTAAAGTTTATCTCTGTGGTCAAGGAGCCAGAACATCATACTGAGGAGTCACCCAAGCAACACACTCCAGATATGGATTGGGTATATGTGCCAAAAGTTTCATATCCCTATAGTCTATATGGAAGACCAGGAGGATGCAACATGCCAGTAGGGTATGCTCACTCATGCACCTCAGTTGACATATGGCTAATAATAAGTGATAAGGATGCCCCATCTTCATCGACTGTGCAAGAAAAAGAACTTCAAAGTTCCACCACTATTATGTTGCCGCCTCTAGTGCTAGAAAAGGTGTCTACGAAACAAAAATAGGTGAAAGTTATACTCCGTAGTGGAGCTGTCACGATCAATAAGGAAGTACCCATGCCTAATAAGGAGCAGCTACCAGTCATTCTACCCACATGATACATTCCAAGTTCTGTCCTAGAAGGTGGATCTAAAGCAAGCTTAGGGGAGAAGATCCTTAATGTGCCATACATTCCTCCACACAAGTGCACATAGAAGCCACATGTTCCATTCCCGAACAGTCTTATAAGGCCCTTGAACTTACTTAATAAGTTGAATGAGATTACTTACCATAATTGAATGCTTAGAACCCTAATATAACCTTTTGATATGTTTTGAAATCATAAGACAAGCTTAAGTTTCAAATTTGGTACAATTTGGACATTGTTTGAGCAAGTTATGCAATTTTCTGTACATTTTGGACTTTTCTGCAATTTACCCAATTGAGGGGTTTTCTTTGCAATTTGTCACATAAATTATGTTTCTTAGTTGTTATATTATCATTCATGAGATTTTTGAGCTATGGGGCTCCTAGTTGAGCCATGGTTTGAAGGTGTTTTTATCAAGGGTATTTTAGGGTTTTTCCCTTCATGGATGAGCTACCTTTAGTAGCTATCAACTAAGGAATTATGTGATTGGCTGGTAATTTTGCCAAAGGAAAGCTAATAAGGTCTAGAGGGACGGTGGGAGAGCTTCTTGTGTGTGTGCTTATGTATTTTTAATAATTTAAAGCCATGGACACTTGGATATATACTAGAATTGCAACATTTTCTTTTTCTTGATATTAAAGTGTCATATACTTATCCAAAAGCCCCCAAACGAGCCATTTCCTTTACATTATCTCTCTCCTTCTCCCAGCTTCTTACTCCCTCTGTTCAGCTGCGATTTTTTCTGCCCAAGGAAGAAGAAAGTGGGGATTCTCTTGGAAAAAAATTCTAGGGTTGAAATTGATTCTCTTTTTGGGTCTATAAAGCTTCCCCCTAGTGATATTGACCTAAAAGTGTACGTTTTTCCTTATTTCCTCCATTTAATTCTTTGTTCCTCTTCCTCCTACATCTCTCCAGGTCGGAAACATGGTTTTCCATGGTGAAAGTGGCCCTAGAACTCAAAAATCCTTCCTTCTTATTTCTTTTCTAGGGTTTTGCTTGTTTGTGGAGAGAATTGCATAGTTGGCCAAGTTCAGATCTGAATCCAAGGTTTCCTTACCCTATTTGCTCGCGATTCTTGCTGTTTGGGATATAAACTACTCTATATAGGCAAGTTTTATAACTTTCTCCACGTTTATTGCTTACCATAAGCATTCTAGATCATGTTCTTGCTTGAAAATGATGATCCATGCACTAAAAAGCTATGCTTGACTTGGATTTCGATTTTTATAATGTTCCCTGTTATGATTTCAGTTATATATTAACCTGTGATCATGTGTATGTTATTCCTAAGTTATGACATGACTTGGATCAGGTTGTTTTGATAACCTATGGTGCTAAGCACCTATCAAACTATGGTCAATTTTAGGGTTTAAAGCTGATTTCTTCTATAAATCATGACTCAATTATGGTGCCATTGCAATAACCCTATGTTGTTGTCTTCATAACAAATGATGTTCGTGATCAAGGGTGTAAAATGATGGTGATAACGTATGGTAACCCCCTTAGGTCAGGTTTGGGATCAATTTGTCATTTAATGATCAACCATTAAGTACCCTACTGATGTTATCAATCAATGTTGACATTAGCTTAATATTTGATGTTGATTAATGAATTAGTGTTGATCTAACAACCTATGGTGACTTAATGGTCACTAATGATGGTGGATTAGGTCTCTACAACCTATGGTAAGTTAAGAATTGTAGTCGTAGCATCAATTAAGCCTTAAACCAATGGTTTCTTTGGTAACTTGATGCAATGGTCAGACATATACTGTAATTCATGGTTTTAATATATGAACTTGACCCAATGGTCAAGATATAATGTTTATTCCTCCAATAAAGTGGAATGATGGCTAATGTAATATGTTGGTTGTGATTTATATGGTTTCCTTTATATGATCAACTTAAGGAGCTTACTTGTTGATAATGGATGACTTATTTTAAATGAACAGTCGATTGTGGTTTTACCCTACTCTTAATGGAACTTTTTGTGTTGTTAATCAAGGGATGTATAGGGTTAGATAGTGACTCTTTCTAGAGCACAAATAAAGGATTTCATAGGTATTTTATCTAAGGTGTTTACTTATGTAAACAACCAAAGGTCTTACCTTTTAAACATCCAATGGTTCTGGGTGACATTGTGGTATGGTGATACGGGTTGAATGATGATGGAACAAATGGAGGGTTACCCTTAATATGTTAGTCTTACCTATTCACTCATATGAATAGAAGGGATGATAACCATATTGTGTTTATATGTAACCCTAATGGGGTATAGCTTGTTATACCTAGCTTTAATATAACTAAATGATGGTAATTGGGTATGAATAGTCTTTGAACGACTAATACAATCATGGAAACTTTGTTATTGTTGTTGAAACATTAGTATGCTATAACCTGATGGTTACACCTTGATTTATGTTTGGGTTCATACTTGAGAATAGTATGGAATGTGATGGTGATGCTTCACCTTATGCATCCATGATCCAATGGGGATGCCGTGAGTTAGGGTTTGGGTATGAGTGCTCATTAGTAACATTGATATAATTTATCATGTTGAACCTAACTCTAATGCAATTAGATAAAGATGATTATTCATGTTGAACATTCTTATATGATGGAATGATGGTGGAATAACCTCCTTAACATTATCATAACCTTAATGTGTTAGTTGGTGGTTATCATAGCCACATGGTTGATACTTTCTTATGCTGAACAAGTGCATTATGAATATGATGAGTGTTAATCATATCTAGATTCCTTACATGTTGATGTAATAAAGGAATGTTCTTAATGTTAATATAACCCCTCTATGATTGTTTATGAATACCACCTAGCTCATAAATGCAATATTGTGTTGATATGGTGTATTGTATATAATTGATGTTGTTGAGCCTTGTTATAAGGCATGCATAGATAATGATGATCTTGCAGGGAATAATATGATGGTCTTAATGACCTTTGGGCATTGTTGAGCCCTGAATGAGATGTAATCCTCTTATGTTGATAAGGGTTGATACCCTATGATATTGTGAAAAGGATTTATATCTTGAGATAGTATGATGACTAGTATGGTCTCATGAATGGCAAGTGAATAGTAGCATGTGACGATGAGATGAGAAATTATGTTTCACACATTTTATATCTTTTCAAAGTTGTGATATTTATATGCTTTCTAGAAGTGAATTAGGGTTTGTATGTCCACTTGTTTGATGCAGCCTTAATTCACCCAATTGGCATAACTAATCAAGTGCAACTCTAATCATGTAGTGCCCTGTGCCGTAGAACCATCTTAAGTGTCAGAATTTCCGGGATGGTGAAACGAGTATTCCTAAGGGAAACTCGGAGCACATACTGTTGAGTATGTGGGGATGGCAGGTTGAGGATATATCCTTGTCATCCACAATGAAGATTGTCGAGGTTGGCTATGGTCATGACTCATACATATGATGTGATTGAGAATGACTGTGGTCATGTGTTTGTGGTTATAACATGATGTGATTAGAGGACAACTGCGGTTGTACCTCAGTGATTGGGTTTGAATACCCTGGTTTCTAGTGCCGTGACCTGTACCAAAGTCGGACTAGTGGTTTTCAGCTTGACTATATGTCGCTGTTGTGGCAGCTTTGACTGATATGTCACTGCCTTTTTACTCGTACTGACCGAGGGGAAGAGATCTTAGGATACCGACACTCCTAGATCTAGTACGGGACCGAATAGCCCTTCGCAGGGGTCAGTTGGACTTTGAATGGTACGATTCAAATTCCCCAGGGCATAATAAAAGATTTAATACATCCATGTAACATATTTGTTTAGGGTTATACACGACGTTTCACATTGGATGATAACCCTTATTTGTTCTCTTTACATAAAGATGATGCTTAGTGCAATTAAGAGATAATACTTATTCTTATGTTGTGGATCATAAGATTGTACATGTGTACATACAATAGTCATGCTTATGTTGATAACTATACAGCTATGACTAATTATAATCATGATGCTAGATATGTCATGTTGTTAGTTATGTTTAGCATGCTAGCCATGCCTTTATAACTAGAGATGCATATACTGCTAATTATGCTTATCCAGGTAGTTGTGCTTATGTTGTTAGCTATTCTTATAATGTTGATATGTTCATCCAATTAGACATGCTCATGTTGTTAGCTATGATGTGTTACTAGACTTGCTCATGATGCTAGAACTGCATATGCTACTGAACTACTTATATTGTGAACAAGATAAAGGATGATAGTCTGGTTAATAATGATAGTTATTATCTGCTCCTTTATGTATTTTGTTAATCATCAGTGCTATTGATCTTATTTGTTATATCTGATTAAACTTCTTAACTATTTAATTACATAATAATGTTGTAATCAATAAACGTTGTCGATGGTTATATCTCTTGCTGGGACTGGGTCTCACCCCTATGGTTCGCCACACTTTTTTTTAGGTAATCGAAAGTGACAAAACAAATATGTGGCTGCAAAGATGAGCTATGGAAATGAATATTTGAGAAAGTTGATTAGATGTCTAGTGTGTCCTAGAGTCGTCCATGTACTCTCAGGTCCGGGCAGGAAAAGTTTGTATATGGTGCTTCAAATGAATCATGATTTTGTTAGCATGTAAATGCTTGTTTGTGTGATATATACAAATATTGTTCTCAAGTGTATATATGTTGTGGCTAAGGCAATAGAATAATTTGTATCAAATTCTTATCATAGTATGGATATAAGAGATGTTGGTCTCTCATGCAAATGTTTTTGAGTGAGTGTTGACATTGAAATCAGTTTTAATTTACCCATATTTTTGGGTATGTGATTAATTAGTGAGTGATTGTGTTTTATGTTTTGAGTAATCTCATTTAGCATGACGGGTCCCAACAAGTCTGAAGCCGAGGAAGGAGGAAAAACAATTCAAGAGATTCCTTTATATCTTCTGAAAGCTCCACATCAATATCCCACTCATAGAGGCAATAGAGAAAATCCCTACATATATATGGAAGATTTTTGAATGATACCATCAACAAGAAAAGACAAATAAAAGAAATAGATGTTTTGTGTGCTGATGAAGTGATCAGTTCAATGATCTAGGGAATACTACTGATGAATAGAATGGGCCTAGGATGTTTCTACATTCCTTGTTATATAGGCAACCAACATTTCTCACAAGCACAATGTGACTCTGGGGTAAGCATAAATCTCATGCCCCTTACTACCTTCCAAAAGTTGGGACTGAAGGAACCAAAAAAAACATCCATGATATTGAGTTGGCAGAAATATCTATTATGAGGCCGTATGGGATATGCGAGGATGTTTTCTCAAACTCAACAAATTCATATTTCATGTTGATTTTGTGGTCATGGATATGCATGAGATATGAGGATCATAGATGTTTTTCGGAAGGGCATTCCAATCTATGGCCGACGTGATCACTGCCATTGGTAGAGGCTATTTGAAACTAGGTATAGACAATGATAGAGTGGAGTTTAGACTTCCATATGAATCTTCACAACCGTCCAGTGACAATCCAGGATGAATAAAACTCATCTCATCGAGCCTATGACGTAAAACAAGGGCGCTTGTTGGGAGGCAACCCAACCATCTTTTAATGCTTTAGAATTGTATTCTTTATATTCATGTTCTTTATATTTTAGTTGCATTATATTATTTTCATTGTAAAAAAGTGCCTTGATCATTCGTGTTTGGTGTGCAGTCTGAGAAAAAGTCGGTAGTACTGATAGCCAAGTTGGTAGTATCGATGGAAGCACAGGGATGACAGGGTCAATTTCAAAAAATCTTGGTAGTACCGAAAATAGTGTCGGTAGTACCAATGACATCATAGGGAGCCCGAAAACATTCTCGGTGGTACCGACCACAAATTTGGTAGAACCGATTTTTTACAGACAAGGGGCCGAGTTAACTGATAAGGACTTTGTACTACCAACATGCAACTTGATAGTACCGACATCAAGTGATGCTCTAGGTTTGAAATACTGAGATAATGCTCCGAAGTATCGAGAAAATTAAGTGACTCAGTACTACCAACACCAAGTCAGTAGTACTGACACCAGAACACACATAATCCATGGGAGCGCCATCGATGACCAAGATTTTTTGTATCTGAGGATTGGTAGTACCGATCAGTCGCACACCTGTTTGACATAGGTTCTACCAACAATGATTCACTACTACTGATGTTGTCTATCTGTGACTATCGACATCAACCAATGAGGGGCGTCAGTATCAACGACTGATACCAAGTTACAAAGATCATGGAGAAGAAGTCAGTACTACTGAAGACAATTTGGTACTATTGACGCATCATCAACTCATTGGCCAACGACTATATAAGGAGGGGTGTGAGTAATGTTTCATTCACACCCCCACAACAACTCTCTCAAGCAAGATTGTGTAAGCATTTCCAAGCGATCAGAGTCTGCTCTGAGCTCTTTTCTTTTCCATCCCCTTCTTATACTGGCTGAATGGCATCTAGGCGAGTAGCTTCTTCATCGGAAGGCAATGTCATGTTGGTGCCCAAACCAACACGCATCGTTCATGTCAACAATGATGTGAAAAAGATCTATGACGAGCTGATGAAGAGAGAGATCACCTCGACACGGTATAGAGACTGTGTGCTCCTTGCATCCATGGGATTCACTAACAATCTTCATTGTGTCTTCTAGGATTAGGGGTCGGTGGGTGATAACCCTTTCTTTGGTGATTGGCTCACCTTCCCAGACATCGTCTATGCGTTCTTGGCCTCACTGGAGATTTGTTACATCCCTGAGCTCGGGGACGAATTGTGAGACCCCTAATCTTGCTTAAAGTGTTAAATAATCTTAATTATCATGATTTAGTTCTTATAACCTTAATCTAACCTTTTTAGGTGTTTTTATATCATATGACAAGCTTACGTTTCAAGTTTGGTCCAATTTACACACTGTTTGTGATAGTTATGAAATTTTAAGTATATTTTGGACTTTTCTACAATTTGCCCAAATGAGAGGTTTAATTTTCAATATGTCACATGAATTATGTTCCTTATATGTTTTATCATCATTATTGATCTTTTTGAGCCATCGGGCACTCAATTGTACCTTGGTTTGGTGGAATTACCCTTCTAGGGTTGAACTAGGGTTTACCCCTGTATGGATGAGCCACCTTCAAGGCCAACAACCGATGTGCCTTCTGTTAGATGAACAACTGGTGGTCACCAACCGGTGGTGACAACTGGAGGTGACCCCTAGATGGTTAGTAGGTTGATGGTTTTTTTTTCTTTGAACCCATTAGACCAGTGTTTCACTTAAAATGGATGGTTGAACCATGGTTCGTGACCTTTTGAGATAGAACTTCAGAAAATGATGGTTTGGGAGAGCCAATGTTACAACCCCAATTTTTGGGTTCCTTTGGATGGAAATGAAATTTCCCCCAATAAATGTATGATTGTGTAATTTGTGTGATTTAGGTGCCTTGAACGGATTCCTTTGATAAATAGCCTTGCTTGTTTGATTTCGTGGTCCTTATTGGCTATTGGGTCCAATAACAAGGAAAAGGATATATAAGGAAAAGAAATTCAATTAATAAAGGAATAACTAATATAAGGAGAAAAAATGGATGTGGAATCCTCTAGAAAGCTATGAATTATCCTTCAAGGAGGGATTTCATATCTTTGGTATTTCTTGGGTTCCAAGGAGTCCAAGTTGCAAAGATAATAGGAGAAGAAGTCAAATATTGCTTTATTAAGAAGGAAATATGAGATAATAAGAAATATGTAGAAATATGGATAATGGAATCATCATGGATGATATTTCAAGTCCACATGGTTTCTAATGGTAAAAGTAATTTAAATAAAGAATATAAAAGAGTATGAGAGAGAAAATATGAATAAAATATGCCTTAATAAGTGATAACTTGCATACAAAGAAAAGTATCTCACACTTTCTTATTTGAGTCCCAAACTTGGCACATAAGTATATTAAGTCGTTATGGACTTTCCTCTAAAATTTGGGATTAATTGGATGAATGGTTTGGTAGATATGGATTTTACAAAAATCCCTAAAGTATGGACAATATAGGAGGAAAGTATCAAATGTCATGATTTTGTTTCCTAATAGAATTATATTTGATATATACGCATGACACTACAGATGTTGGATTCAGATCCAATAGTGGTTGTGTTGTCACCTTCCTCAATCGGACAAAGAAACATGGGGATTGGGTTGTGGACTTTCCAAAATGATTATCTTGTAAGATAATGGAGGAATGGTTAAGGAAACTAGTCCAACGGATTCAGGAGAAGAAATCACACCTAGTCATCCTAGGTTTTTCCTAGTTTATAACTCTCTAAGAGTTTTGCCTAATTCTCCTATACCTTGAAAACCTACCCTTGACCCAAGAGAGTATATAAGTGCGTGTACACCCAATGTGAAGGGCACCCTCTGGTTTGTGGGACTCCGTGGAGTTTATCCCTTACTTCCCCACCTTCAAATTTCTTATAAACACTGGTCCCCTGTCCTGTCTTTCTCCTGTATACCTCCAGCTAGGGAGGTGGTCCTTTGCCCCATTCATACCTCCACCGAAAAAATCAAGACCCCCATTAGCTTCGGTAGGACCAAGCGAAAGCGCCCACATCTTTACCTGCTTCTCCGACGCCCCAAACACTGAGTCAACCCTCTAGTTGACCGAGCCAGGGACTTGGTTCGTGAACAGAGCAGCGAGCGGAGGATGAAGAAGGAAAAGGAGGAAATGACCTCCTTGCCCCCGGGTGCATGTCGCCCTAAATCGTGGATGCAGGGGCGAAAGAGTAATATGGACCTGGTCTAGCGTGTTGCTTGCGAGGAGCGAGCCGCTAGGTGGCAGCCTTCCATTGGCCAAAGGTAACTTATCTTGCAAAATTTGTAACTAATTATTGGTAGCACAGATTCAGATGAATGATATATGAATCTTTCTCAGAAAAAGATGAGGAATCCAGTAAAAATATAATCTGACTCTATTTCTACTTTTAATTTTAAAAGTACATAAAGTTGATAACTTTAATTCGTTTAATAGATCAAAGCCCTAGCTCTTGATTATGGATGTATTTAATAGACTTAGTTGATGCTAGTAATCAAAGTTTGACTTAATTTCATAAATATGATGAAAGAGTTCTTATTAGAGATAATGATCATAACTGGTGTAATTAGGGTTTACTAACCTAGAAGATGTGAAAAATGGTAATTAGGGTTCATTTGTGAATTTGACTATAATCATTGATGAAATCAGAGTTGTCAATTTAAAAGAGCCTGAACATGCTAATTGGCCTTAATAATCTTAATATGACCTAAAAGGATAAGGTTGGTAATTTAGTGTAAAAAAGATATATTTGACTTAATTGGAATTCAATCTTACATATGATGTTGAAATTAGGATTTTGGGCCAAAACTGCATTAATTGTGATAATTGTAGGGTGGAAGCTAAAACCCTAATAAAACCCTAAAAGGTGGCCTAGAAACCCTAATGTGGGACCCGAGTCAATCTTAAGGATGTTTAATGACACGTGGGTGTTATGCATTAATTTCAAGATCACTGATTGATTGCTTGATTGATTATTCTTGATTATTCTTGCTTGGACATCAAGTTACTCTTGTTCAGGTATGTGGTTATTTTTTGAATAATTGCCTTTAGTTTCACAGCATTTCCCGAATGTCTCTCGATTGATTTAAACCTAAACTGATGTTCAGTTCTGCAATCCTATAAAGTCCCTAAGTGTATCACAATTAAATATGAATGTGTTTCTCGAACCTACATGCCACCGTGATGTATGTTGTAAGACCAAGCCCTAGAGGGAAGGTCTGATTTGGTCAAGCCCCAGATGGAAGACCATTGGTCACCCTAAGAGGTGACCCCATGCACCGAGCTCAGTATGGAGAAGGTGGCCTTATGTCCCTTGTAAGGACAAAACCCTAAGAGAGGGCAATCTAGGGTTTAGTGCAAATGCGGTTGAGAAGTCACATTGAAAACATAATTTGGATTGTTAATCAATTATTTTCTATAATTAGGTTGTTAGAAACTATTTGTGATATTGTGATCATCCCCCACATACCAGTATAGAAATATACTGACCGACATTTTGTTTGTCGGCGTTTTAGGTACAATTCTAAAAATGGACAAACAATAAATTGAAATTTTTGAATATACAACTAAACTTTTCAAGGGAGATTAGTTAGATAGACTTTTCTGTGGATAGAAGTCTAGAATCCGAAATTTACAAGGTATGTAAAAAGATTTATTTTATTCAAACTTTTTATTTTAGAAATAGTAGAATTTGATAATTATTTTTGATTAAATGTCAAACCATGGATCCTGAATTATTGGGATAACATCTCTAACCTCTTGGTATCCCTTGATTGGGGTTACTGGGAGGCACTGTCATTACATTTGGTATCAGAGCCAATGGTTTCTCATTTAATCCTTAATAATTATTAAATTTTGCAAACTCTGTAGAATCCAGGGAGTTATTAGAGGATTTTCCGATGACGGAGGTGTCTAGGAAAGGATCACAGTCTGTGGGTTGGCAATATTTTCCTCCACCCCACTAGTCGGTCACGAGGACTCCCAGATGCAGTGTGACTTCCTGGCCAATGTCTGAGGTCTTGACTCTAAATAAGATACCTTTAGGACCCTCTCATCTATTTTCATCCCTTCTCAACCCTAATTCATATATGATTCTAAGGTTTAGGGTTTTTCTCTCTCTTCCTCACCCTCTAGAGGTCAGGGTAAGTATGATAAGGATTTAGGAATCCTCTACCAAATTAATAATAAAAAAAGCATGTAAACAACATGTCATGGACATAAGCTTAATAGTTTAAGCATAAATTAAAGATTAGTTACATGCTTAGGTTGCACGACATGTGTTGCCGTGCCCTCAGGAGAGCTCTAAGGTTAGACCTTGTTGTAGGAGGATGAGGAGAGAGTTAGCCCTGGGGGTAGAGACCTCAAAGAAGAGGTAGAGACCTAACACATCCTCTAAGGATGATGCTAACCCTAACCCTAAGTGGTATTTAGGGAGAGAGATGACAAGATGAGTTGGATATCATAGTCGACCATGCATGTATGTACGTGAGTTGACATGCATATAAGTTTTGTGAACCCATGAGAAGCATGATCTAGGTTTGACCTAGCATTTTTGGTGACCCGTCCTTGGGTGGTCATGCCTTTGAGGGTGAGGAATTGCTACCTTTTCGTGGAGGATAGTGGTGACCATATAGAAACCCTTAGGGGCATGTTGGAGTAGAGACGAGGCATGCACCTATGTAGAGATGGACAACATCAGTGCTGGTAGCAGGTTGAGACCTAGGCCAGAAGAGTATGCCAGATAGCTTATGAGAGGAGCATGTAGAGCTTGGGATGATCTATGCTGGACATAGGTCTTGATAGTACATTTAACCCAGGTAGGTGTAGACCTATATCCTTAAGAGCTTGAGCCATCTTCTAAGAGAGAACCTCAAGTTATAGTACCAATTGTAGGGTTTGCTGTAGAGAATGAGGGCAAGACTCGATGAAGAAGGTTAGATACCTTGACTTTAAGATAAGAGGGACCATGAGAAGTTGGGTATGATACGACCTATTTTAGATGACCCTGAGTAGATAGTTGTGGTTGCCTCATGCATGATCCCTGGGAGCTTGTTGTACCTTAGTTTCCATTAGAGGAACCAAACCCTAGAAAAGAGAAGAGGCTTCTTGAGTTGATGTACAGGAGTTGTAGGTGCCTACCTTACCTTATAGGTATAGGAAGGAGAGTTCTTTAGACCCTGAATAAGTAGAGTAACAAGTTATGAGGTCTCACACTGAGTCGGTTGTCCTTGTGTAGTACTCTACGGTGTTGTTCACATGGAAGATTGGTGGGAAGTGTATGTCCTACCTTGTGCATGTTTGGTTCTTGGTTGGATAACTGATGCGTAAGGAGTGAACCTAAGGTTCCTAGACCTAAGAGGGGAAGTAGAAGTACCTGGTGTACCTAATGCTCATGAAGATGCTTGAGTTCTTACAACTTGGATCATGGCACCCCTCAAGATTAGAGGAAAAGGAAACCCCTTGGCTAGGGTATATGTTTGACAAACCCCTCACACATAGGTTAGTGACATATGCATGTATGTTGTTGATCCAATGTTGAGGAATAAGGAACAAGTATGATATACCAAGGGACCTAGAGTGGCTAGTAGGTTGTCTTCTGGCTAGCTACGTGCTTGTGTATCATGATAGGGCTAAACATGCACATGATGGTGTAAATCCTGGATGTAAGGACGTTTGTGACCTTTGTTGCTATCAAGAGATAGTTTTCTCCCATCCTGAGGAGGGATCATTCTGTAAGGTGAGTATCGGCTTATGTTTAGGTTCGAAGTAACCTAAAGAGGTCTCTCTTATGAGGGTTTGATGAGCTAAGTGGAGAACACATGGTATGAGCACGAATCTATAGACCCTTGTGTGACCATCTCTAAAGGGTAAGAGGATAGGTTGCCATGGTGGAACCTATATGGGGCCAGACCGAGGTAGGTACGTCACCATGATCTCTATGAAAGGATGTAAACTTGACCATGTATGCCCAGAGAGATGATGGAGTGATAGGTAAGGATTCAAGTTTGAGATGTACCATGATAGAATCCTAAGTCTGTACTAAGGTCAAGTGGGGATAAGACCGATGGTAATTGGATTTGTCTATTTCCCTAGTTGCACAAGGCCATAGGGTCGAGAGGTAACAAATATCTTTGTCCGAGGACCATGGGTTAGGAGATTGATCACCTTCATGAGATCATGGGACCCAAAGGAAAAATGAGGTGGGCACTCCCTGCATGCATAAAGGAAGAGGGATGACCCCAAAAGTACTAACACCCTGCAGACCGTGAGGAGATGACTAAGGATCGTGTGATGACCCAAGAGTGTTTGGGAACAACCTTTCCATGGACGTAAACATAGATTGGAGATGTTCATGATGTGGTAACATGAGATGCAAATTTCAACTTAGTTTGGAAAGTGTACAGGCAATGTGTGATGCACCATATCTACTCTTAGAATGGGAAGAACTCTGTATTTGGACTACAACCAAATGCTTATTTCTTCTCTTTATGGGTGTGAGAGATAGGGCAAAATGCATGCCATACATTACGTATAAGGATGATGTGAGTTGAAACATTTCTATGATGTTTGAGGATAAAGAAAGTATCATACCTTTTTGGAGAGTACATGGAATGTATGGTTTACAAACACAAAGAGAACCAAGGTAGTCATCATGAGGACGTTCTTATCATGAGAAGTATGGAATTTATGAGTTATATAAGTTTAGTTTGATAACTGAGATGATGAGTTTGGAGATTTCTTGACTTAGTTGACGTAACCCCAAGAGGAGGAGGTTGAGTGAAGTATATGAAGATTTATGTCTTCATTGTTACCTAGCACATAAGGATGTAAGGTGGTAATGGATGCTTTTGGTCGAGACGCAACTGTCTTGTGTAGCTTGTAGAAGAGGTTAGGAGAGATTGTTAGGACCAGGAGAAGGCCAGGGAGGTGGTCCTTTGCCCTGTTCATACCTCCACTGGAAAAATCAAGATCCCCATTAGCTTCTATAGGGCCAGGCGAAGGCGCCCACATCTTTACCTACTTCTCCGACTCCCCAAACAGTGAATCAATCCTCCAGTTGATCGAGCCAGGGACTTGGTTCGCGAACAGAGCAGTGAGAAGAGGATGAAGAAGGAAAAGGAGGAAATGACCTCCTTGCCCCTGGGCACGCGTGGCCCCAAATCGTGGATGTAGGGGTGAAAGTGTAATATGGACCCAGTCCAACGTGCTGCTCACGAGGAGCAAGCCGCTAGGTGGCAGCCTTCCATTGGACAAGGTAACTTATCTTGCAAAATTCATAACTAATTATTGGTAGCTCAGATTAAGATGAATGATATATGAATCTTGCTCAAAAAAATACAAGGAATCTAGTAAAAATATAATGAGACTTTGTTTCTGCTTCAAATTTGAGAAGTACATAAAGTTGATAACTTTAATGCTTTAAATAGATCAAAACCCTAGATCTTGATTATGGATGTATTTAATAGACTTAGTTGATGCTAGTAATCAAAGTCTGACTTAATTTCATAAATATGATGAAAGAGATATAATTAGAGATAATTGATCATAACTAGTGTAATTAGGGTTTACTAACCTAGAAGATGTGAAAAATGGTAATTAGGGTTCATTTATGAATTTGACTATAATCATTGATGAAATTAGAGTTGTCAATTCAAAAGAGCCTAAACATGCTAATTGGCCTTAATAATATTGATATGACCTAAAAGGATAAGGTTGGTAGCTTAGTGTAAAAGAGATATATTTAACTTAATTGGAATTCAATCATGCATATGATGTTGAAATTAGGGTTTGTGGGCCAAAATTGCATTAGAAGTGATAATTTGAGGGTGGAAGCTAAAACACTAATAAAACACTAAAAGGTGGCCTATAAACCCTAATGTGGGACCCGAGTCAATCTTAAGGATGTTTAATGACACATGGGTGTTATGCATTAATTTTAGGATCACTGATTGATTACTTGATTTATTATTCTTGATTATTCTTGCTTGGACATCAAGTTACTCTGGATCAGGTATGTGGTTATTTTATGAATAATTGCCTTTAGTTTCACGACATTTCCCATATGTCTCTCGATTGATTTCAACCTAAACTATTGGATGTTCAATTCTGCAATCCTATAAAGTCCCTAAGTGTATCACAATTAAATACAAATGTGTTTCTCAAACCTACATGCCACCTTGATGTATGTTGCAAGACCAAGCCCTGGATGGGAGGTATGATTTGGTCAAGCCCCAGAGGGAAGACCATTGGGAACCCTGAGAGGTGACCTCATGCACCAAGCTCAGGATGGAGAAGGTAGCCTTATGTCCCTTGCAAGGACAAAACCCTAAGAGAGGGTAATCTAGGGTTTAGGGCAAAAGCGGTTGAGAAGTCACATTGAAAACAAAATTTGGATTGTTAATCAATTATTTGCCATAATTAGGTTGTTAAAAACTATTTGTGATATTGTGATTGTCCCCCACATACCAGTATAGCAATATACTGACTGCCATTTTGTTTGTTGAACTTTTACGTACAATTATGAAAATGGACAAATCATAAATTGAAATTTGTGAACAAACAACTAAACTTTTCAAGGAGGATTAGTTAGATAGTCTTTTTCTGTGGATATAAATCTAGAATCCGAATTTTACAAGGTATGCAAAAAGATTTTTTTATTCCAACTTTTCAGTTTAGAAATAGTACAATTTGATAATTATTTTTGATTATATGTCAAACCATGGATCCTGAATTATTAGGATAGCATCTCTGGCCTCTTGGTCTCCCTTGATTGGGTGTTACCGGGAGGCGGGGTCATTATAGACAACAAATGATGGTTGTTTGGGGAGGCCAACAAACTATGTCCTAACAGTTCCCAACAGAAAGTGGACCTAGTTCTTACATGCCCATGGAGGTCCTAAGCCATGGACACATGGAAAGTAGCTTGGACACCTCATGCTTTGCTTCTTCCTTATCCATAAAGATTTATATACTCCTTCCTTAGCCCCCAAATGAGAAGTTTAGTTGCTTATCTCTTCACTCCAACCTTGAGCTTTGTCTTCTTTGCTTAGTTGCAAAAAGGGGTGCCCAAGGTTGAAGAAGGTGACCAACCTTCATGCTAAAGCAAGTAAAGCTTAGATCTACCCATTTCTAGGGTTTGCAAAGCTACCTTAAGGTGTTTTTGACCAAAATGAGTAAGTTTCTCCTTCTCCTTTCTTGTTTTTCCTTCAGTTCATCTTCCTCCTACCTTTTTCCTAGATGGAACTTTGCTGTTCCATGGAAAAGCATACTCTAAAGCTCAAAGAACCTACCTTTCTTGCTCCTGTTGCTTAGGGTTTGCTTCTTTTGTGGAGGAAGGTGCTAGTTGGCCGAGTTCAGAGCTTGTTCTAGAGTTTTCCTACCTTCCTTGATCAAGCATCTTGCTGTTTGGGATCTGATCTTCTTACTAGAGGCGAGTTTTATAACTCTCTTCACTTTTATTGCTTACTACAAGCTTGCGTACTTATGTTCTTGCTCTAAAATGAAGATCTACGCATATAAAAGCTACGCTTGCTTAGGGATTCAATTTTTATGGTGTTCCTTGCTTAGTTTCTAGCTCTAGATGAGCTTGAAACTAGGTGTATGGCCTACCTAAGGTATAGGAAGGCTTATATCAGGTTGTATGACAACCAATGATACTTAACACCTTTTAATCAATGGTTTATACTTAGAGTTTTTAGGCTAACTTCATCCTTGTACATGAACTTGTGGTGACAACCAATAGTGTTAACCAGTGGTGACAACCAATGTTGTCAACCAGTGGTGACAACCAATGGTCTCAACCAATGGTCACACCTTAGGTCAAGTTTTAGACTCCTTTGGAACCTCAATGATCAATGGTTTAGTACCCTAAAGATGGCATGAATCAAAGGAGATATTAGCTCAACATCCTATGGTGACAAATGATGGTAGTGTTGACCCTATCAACCGATGGTGACACAATGTGTCACAACCAATCATGATTCAGGATACACAACCAATGGTGAGTCAAGGTTTTAAAATTTTGTTTCAATTAATCCCTAACCCGGCGATTTCTTACGTCAATTGATTATCGGTTAAACCTACACACCAATTGATGATTTTGAATGATGAACTTGATCCAATGGTTTGGATTGGATACTTCAACATCTAATGGTTTCAAATGAAGCCTATAGTATAAAATTTGAGTTATAATAAACTAAATTTGATGATTTCCTCTATGTTATCAATCAAAGGATATTGATTGTTGACAATTGATGCCATGCTTTAAATATACCACCGACGAGGTATCCCCACAATTGATAGTACCCTTTATGTTATTAATCAAGGAATGTCTAGAGTTAGATGGTGACTCTTTCTACATCAAAACTCAATTAATTTATAGGCAATTTATTCTAGGTGTTTACTTATGTAAACAACCAATGGTTTTACCTTCTCAACAATTCAATGGTGCTGGGGTGATGCTTGTGGTATGATGATATCATTCGAATGATGATTGGAACCAATGGAGGTTTGCCCTTACTTTTATAGTCTTACATTTTCCCTCATATTATTATAATTGATAATAACTGTAATGCATTAATGGGTAATCCTAATGAGGTATAGCTTGTTACACCTAATCCTAATGTGACCAAGTGATGGTAATTTATCTAAACAACCCTCTTGAATGATTAATAGAATCATGGAGTGCTTATTGTTGAATTAACCATAGCAAGCTAAAATCTGATGATTACACCTTGAGATATGCATTGATCCATACTTGAGGTTAGTATGGGATTGATGGTGATGCTTAACCTTATACATCCATGATCCAATGAAGATGTCGTGAGTTAGGGTTTGTGTATGAGTGTTGATTTGTAACTTTTAAGTAACTTATCTTGTTGAACCTAAACCTAAAGTAAATACATGATGGTGGTTAAACATGCTACCCTTCCTTGAATGGTTATTATAATAATGGATATTCTTCCTAATGATGTTGTAGCCCTAATGTGTTAATTAGTTAGTATCGTAGCCTTATGATCGATGCTTGCTCATGTTAAACAAGTGCACTATAAGTAAGACAATGACTAATAATATCTAGCCTTCTTGTATGTTGATTTAATTAAGGAACACTCTTAATGCTAACATAACCCTACATTGTTATCATGTGAATATCTTTTAATTCATTAATGCAATATAATGGTAAGCTTATGTATCACAAGTATGGTGATGTTTGTTGAGTCTCATTATAAGGCTTGGAAAGATAATAATGATTTTGTAGGGAATGGTGTGAATGACCTTTGGGCATGGTTGATCCCTGAATGCGGTGTAATCCTCTTATGTTGACAAGGGTTGATACCCTGTGATATTGTGATATGGTTTTCTATCATGTGATAGTATGATTGCAAGTATGTTTCATGAATGACAAGTGAATAGTGCCATGTGATGATAAGATGAGGAACAATAAGTCTCATACATTTTATATTTTTTGAAGTTGTTATATAGTAATGTTTGCTAGAGATGGATTAGGGTTTGTATGTACACTTGTTTGATGGATCCTTAATTCACCTAATTGGTGACAACTAACCAAGTGAAACCCTTATGATGTAGTTGCCATGTGCCATAGATCCATTCCAGTATCATAATTTTTTGGATGGTGAATGAAGAAATTCCTACGGAATACTCGGAGTGCATATTGTTGAATATGTGGGGGCGCAAGTCGAGTACCTCCTTGCATCCACAATGTAGGTTGTGGATGATGGTTGTGGTCATGCCTCGAATATTGTGATGTGTGAAAGATAACAATATTACCACAAGATGCCTCTCATAGAATGGCCATGCATGAGATGTTCTCTAGTACCGTGACCTATACCAAGGTGGGCTAGTTACAAGACTATATGTTACTATTTTGTAGTTTGACCTTATGTGTCGCTGTGGTGGACCCGTACTGACCACGGGAAGAAAAGATCTTAGGAGTCCGACTCTTCCTAGATCTTGTATGACATTGATTTTGACTTAGCATTGGTCAGTTGGATTTGGGTGGTAGGACTCAAATCCTCACGACATTAATAAAAGATATCACACAACCGTGTAGAATATTTAACTAGGGTTATACATGACACTTCACATTGGATGATAACCCTTGTTTATTCTCTTTACATAAATATGACGCTTAGTGCAATTAATAATAGTAGATATGCTTATGATGTGGATATGTTCATGTTCTAGATGTTACATATACTAGCCATGCTTATGTAATAGACACATTGCTATTGCTGGGAATACTTATGATGATAGTTATCACAAGTTGTTAAATATCCCTACACTATTAATCATGCTTTTACCATTAGAGATGCTTAAACTACTAGTCATGCTTATACAGATAATGGTGCTTTGATATTAGTTCTACTTATGATGTAGATCTGTTCAACTTGATAGGCATGCTAATACCGTTATCCATGCTTATGCTGCTAGACATATTCATTATGTTAGAGATACTTATGCTACTAAATTGCTTATAGCAAATCATAAGATGATAGTCAGGCTAGTGAGGACATTTTTTATTCGATGCAATGTTATGAAATCCAAGATGATAGCCTGCATATAATCTGCTAATTATACTTGTTGCAACGCTTATTTTCTTAACTTGTTCAGTATGCTTGAACTATCTGATCTTCTCAATTGTCTGTTAAATACTCCAACTTCTCAATTTATTTACTATTTGAATAATCTGTTGTAATCAATATATGTTTGAGAGAGTTATATCTCTTGCTAGGACTAGGTCTCACCTCGTGGCTCACCACATATTTTTAGGTGATCAACACAATAATAGACCCATAGGAGCAAGAAGAATCTGAGGTGATGGACCCTAGAGATGGAAACTTAGTTGTCTAGTGTGTCCTAGAGTCATCCCTGTACTCTCAGGTTGGGGTGGAAAAGTTTGTATATGATGTATTGATTGAATTGAGATTTCAATAGAATGTTGATGCTTGTATATGTGGAATATGTGGACAGCGTTTCTTTATAAAGTTCATGTAGTAGCTGAGGCTACATAGTAGTTGTAAAGTATATTTGGCATTATATGAAATAAAGTAATATGTTGGGTTCTTATTTTGGTAATGTTGAAATCGGTTTTAATTTACTCTCTTTTCTAGGTCTGTGTTTAATTTGTGAATATGCGTGTTTTATTTTTTGAGTTATCTTGTTTAGTGTAACGGGTTCTAACAAGTTGGTATCAGAGCTTTAGGTTCATCGAGTCTATAGGGACACTAGGAATTAGGACTAGGATGATGTCTAAGTTAGGAACATGACATAAAAACATGGTGCATACTACCTAATCTCAGTACTCGGGTGCCCTGGCTAGGTATTCAGGTATTGAAGAAAAGGTAAGTGTGGAACTCTGAGATTGTTATTTTTCTGATTACTCTAATCAAGTAGTCATTTTGAAACAATCTAAAGAGTATAAGGAATCAGAACTCATGATATAAATATCTCAACTTACCCTAAGGAAGATGAAAGTTCCATCATAATCCATCAAAATTTGAATGTTTCGTAACTACAAGAGAAGAATATGATAGCTTGAAACCTAAATCTAAAAACAAATGAGCTAAAGAAGAGTTCTTAAAGTTGTAGTTTTAGAAGATAATGAAGTAAAAGAAAGACAAATCTGTTATACAGAATGATGCAAAATGTAAAATCTATGTAAGGAGAAGAGAACTCCTCATATAAATGTGATATGAGAAAATGAATAAGAACAATGATATATGAATAAAGTGTAACCCGAGTTATCTCATACCAACCTACATGTGTAAGAAAGTACTAATGTAAAATATCATGACATGAAATAAATTAAGGGTGATGATCCCTTTCTAATGAAGAAAATGTGAAATATGATGATATATTCCTTGACAAGTGGTTGAGAAACATGATAACATGAAAGGACATACATAAGAATGATGAAAAGTTAGAGAAAACATCAATGAGATGTGATAATCTTAATAATTCCTATGCTAATGGAAAGGAACCCAACCTAAAAAAGGTAATATGACACATAAAAATGTAACCTTCATGGGGAAAAATAGAATTGGTCACCTTTTGCTAGTGTTCCCTTCTAAATGTTTTTGTGAAGTGGGAAGTGTGTTTTCCTTTGTGTTCCTCCTTTTTAGGGTACAACCTTCAAGTGGATATCATGCCACTTGGTAGACATGGAATCACTATAATCCTAGGGATGAATATCTTGATACGATGTATGGTTTCCTTGGACTGTAGTTCTAAGATCTTTATGCTTAGTATGAGCATGCTTTTTGAGCCTTCCAAGAGTTAGGAGACTCCTCCTATATGTTCTTAGTCGGTTATGAGGTTGAGGTAGTGGATGATACGATGGTATGAGTTCTTTATAGCACATGTAGTGGATATCAAGGTGATGAATCCTAGTATCCAGAGTATACAATTAGTATAGGAGTTGAAGATATCTATTAGATGGGTTGTCCAATGTTCCTCTCCCTTAGAAAGAGATAAATAGAGAGTTGAGGTTGACCTTCCATGTGTTGTATTGGAAAGAAGAGGAGTGGTTCCATGATGCGTTCTGTGCACTGTTGATAGCTGGATAAGATCACTGCCAAGGATGGATGATTTTCTTATTAGTCAACATGTGCTACAATGTTTTCTCAATAGACCAGAGGCTAGGATATAATCAGATAAAATGTGAGGGGATGACATCAACTGTATAGTCACCATGAGATCAGAATTGTGCCATTTAGACTAACCAAGACATCAACAATGTTTAGGGAATCAACGAATAGAATGCTCAGGTCATGTCATTATGAGACGTCGCAAGTTTTAATTGATAACATCTCAATGTAGTTCAAAGATGTTAAATATCTTTTCTAAGCATTAGAATTGTTAAAATAGCAATGAGTGGGTGTCAAGTTCAACAAGGATGAATTTGAGGTTGTCTAAGAGTGTCTTCTCAGGGTTAAGATATGTTTGCTAAAGTATGTTGTGAAAATTAAAATAAAGTAAAGGATGTGCAATGACAAAAAAGTATGGAACATGGTATTACACAAGTATAGTCAAGTGTACATATGTCAGCAAGTAAGTATGAATTTTGGGTGAGGTGTTGAATACAACAGAAAGATTAAGTGAGGGATATAATAACTCAGCAACAACTGGGAACATTGACAACTAGAGTTCCAAGTTGGAAGTACTACTAGAATTGCATAGGTGGAACAAAAATGTCTATGTTCCATAGTTAAGTGAAAGTCACCTTAGCTCTAAACAAGTGATAAAGATAATGGAGGTGAAGTTGCATGCAAATGTTTATTATGTGGTTGTTTTTGTGATAAATAAAGATGAGACATGTGGGAGTTGAGGGAGAAGAACATAAGTCCTATGAGAGTGTTATGACATCACCATGATATGGGAATATCCATGAGAAGGTAAGAGAATGATGTGCATAGGAAGTACCCATCTTTGTTTGCCTTGGATTTTGAAGGAGAAATCCCTATTAGGGGTTTATGGTTGTGAGACCCCTGATCTTTCTTAAAGTGTTGAATAAGATTAATTATCATCATTTGGTTCTTATAACCTTAATATAACATTTTGAGGTGTTTTTATATCATATGAAAAGCTTAAGTTTCAAGTTTGGTCCAATTTGAACACTGTTTGTGCAAGTTATGTAATTTTATTTACATTTTGGACTTTTATGCAATTTACCAAAAAGAGAGCTTTTATTTTCAATTTGTCACATGAATTATGTTGCTTATATCTTTTCTCATCATTCCTTATGATTAAAAGTATGTTTCACGAATGACAAGTGAATAGTGCCATGTGATGATAAGATGAGGAACAATAAGTCTCATACATTTTATATCTTTTCAAGTTGTTATATATTAATGTTTGCTAGAGATGGATTAGGGTTTGTATGTACACTTTTTTGATGGTTCCTTAATTCAACCAATTGGTGACAACTAACCAAGTGAAACCCTTATGATGTAGTTTCCATGTGCCATAGATCCTTTCCAGTGTCAGAATTTGTTGGATGGTGAAAGAAGCAATTCCTACGGAATACTCAGAGCAAATATTGTTGAATATGTGGGGGCGCAAGTCGAGTACCTCCTTGCATCCACAATGTAGGTTGTGGAGGATGGTTGTGGTCATGCCTCAAATATTGTGATGTGTGAAAGATAGCAGTATAACCGCAATATGCCTCTTATAGAATGGCCATGCATGAGATGTTCTCTAGCACCGTGACCTGTACCAAGGTGGGCTAGTTACAAGACTATATGTTATTATTTTTTAGTTTGACCTTATGTGTCACTGTGGCGGACCCAAACTGACCATGGGAAGAGAAGATCTTAGGAGTCCGACTCTTCCTAGATCTTGTATGGCATTGATTTTGACTTAGCAGTGGTCAATTGGATTCGGGTGGTAGGACTCAAATCCTCACAACATTAATAAAATATATAACACAACCGTGTAGAATATTTATCTAGGGTTATACATGATGCTTCACATTGGATTATAACCCTTGTTTATTCTCTTCACATAAATATGATGCTTAGTGCAATTAATAATAGTAGATATGCTTATGATGTGGATATGTTCATGTTGTAGATGTATACATATACTAGCCATGCTTATGTAATAGATACATTGCTATTGCTGGGAATACTAATGATGATAGTTATCACAAGTTGTTAACTATGCCTACACTATTAATCATGCTTTTTCCATTAGAGATGCTTAAACTACTAGTCATGCTTATACAAATAATGGTGCTTTGATATTAGTTCTACTTATGATGTAGATCTGTTCAACTTCATAGGCATGCTAATGCCGTTATCCATGCTTATGCTGCTAGTCATATTCATTATGTTAGAGATACTTATGCTACTAAATTGCTTATAGAAAATCATAAGATGATAGTCAGGCTAGTGAAGACATTTGTTATTTGATGCAATGTTATGAAATCCATGATGATAGCCTGCATATAATCTGATAATTATACTTGTTGCTAAGCTTATTTTATTAACTTATTCAGTATGCTTGAACTTTCTGATCTGCTCAATTGCCTATTAAATACTCCAACCGGTCAATTTATTTACTATTTGAATAATCTGTTGTAATCAATATCTGTTGGAGAGAGTTATATCTCTTGCTAGGACTGGGTCTCACCTCGTGGCTCACCACATCTTTTTAGGTGATCAACACAATGGTAATAGACCCATGGCAGCAAGAAGAATCTGAGGTGATGGACCCTAGAGATGGTAACTTAGTTGTCTAGTGTGTTCTTGAGTCATCCCTGTACTCTCAGGTTGGGGTGGAAAAGTTTGTATATGATGTATTCATTGAATTGAGATTTTGACAGCATGTTGATGCTTGTATATATGGAATATGTGGACAACGTTCCTTTGTAAAGTTCATGTAGTAGCTGAGGCTACATAGTAGTTGTAAAGTATATTTGGCATTATATGAAATAAATTAATATGTTGGGTTCTTATTTTGGTAATGTTGAAATCGGTTTTAATTTACTCTCTTTTCTGGGTCTGTGTTTAATTAGTGAATAAGTGTGTTTTATTTTTTGAGTTATCTTGTTTAGTGTAAAGGGTTCTAACAAGTTGGTATCAGAGCTTTAGGTTCATCGAGTCTATAGGGACACTAGGAATTAGGACTAGGATGATGTCTAAGTTAGGAACATGACATAAAAACATGGTGCATACTGCCTAATCTCAGTACTTGGGTGCCCTGGCTAGGTATTCGGGTATTGAAGAAAAGGTAAATGTGTAACTCTGAGATTGTTATTTTTCTGATTACTCTGATCAAGTAGTCATTTTGAAACAATCTAAAGAGCATAATGAATCAGAACTCATGATAGAAATATCTCAACTTACCCTAAGGAATATGAAAATTCCATCATAATCCATCAAAATTTGAATGTTTCGTAACTACAAGAGAAGAATATGATAGCTTGAAACCTAAATCTAAAAACAAATGAGCTAAAGAAGAGTTCTTAAAGTTGTAGTTTTAGAAGATAATGAAGTGAAAGAAAGACAAATCTGTTATACAGAATGATGCAAAATGTAAAATCTATGTAAGGAGAAGAGAACTCCTGATATAAATGTGATATGAGAAAATGAATAAGAACAATGATAGATGAATAAAGTGTAACCCGAGTTATCTCATACCAACCTGCATGTGTAAGAAAGTGCTAATGTAAAATATCATGACATGTGAATGAAATTAATGGAGATGATCCTTTTCTAATGAAGAAAATGTGAAATGTGATGATATATTCCTTGACAAGTGGTTGAGAAACATGATAACATGAAAGGACATACATAAGAATGATGAAAAGTTAGAAAAAATAGCAATGAGATGTGATAATATTAATAATTTCTATGCTAATGGCAAGGAACCCAAGCTGAAAAAGGTAATATGACACATAAAAATGTAACCTTCATGGGGAAAAATAGAATTGGTCACCTTTGCTAGTGATCTCTGGGTAATGTTGTTGTGATGTGGGAAGTGCGTTTTCCTTTGTATTCCTCCTTTTTAGGGAACAACCTTCAAGTGGATATCATGCCACTTGGTACACATGGAATCACTGTAATCCTAGGGATGAATATCTTGATACGATGTATGGTTTCCTTGGACTATAGTTCTATGATCTTTATGTTTAGTATGAGCATGATTTTTGAGCCTTCCAAGAGTTAGGAGACTCCTCCTATATGTTCTTAGTCAGTTATGAGGTTGAGGTAGTGGATGATACGATGGTATGCGTTCTTTATAGCACATGTAGTGGATATCAAGGTTATGAATCCTAGTATCCAGAGTATACAATTAGTATATGAGTTGAAGATATCTATTAGATGAGTTGTCCAATGTTCCTCTCCCTTAGAGAGAAATAGAGAGTTGAGGTTGACCTTCCAAGTGTTGTATTGGAAAGAAGAGGAGTGGTTCCATGATGCATTATGTGGGCTGTTGATAGCTAGATAAGATCACTGCCAAGGATGGATGGTTTGCTTATTAGTCAACATGTGCTATAATGTTTTCTCAATAGACCAGAGGTTAGGATATAATCAGATAAAATGTGAGGGGATGACATCAACTGTATAGTCACCATGAGATCAGAATTGTGCCATTTAGACTAACCAAGACATCAACAATGTTTAGGGAATCAATGAATAGAATGCTCAGGTCATGTCATTATGAGATGTCGCAAGTTTTAATTGATAACATCTCAATGTAGTTCAAAGATGTTTAATATCTTTTCTAAGCATTAGAATTGTTAAAATAGCAATGAGTGGGTGTCAAGTTCAACAAGGATGAATTTAAGGTTGGCTAAGAGTGTCTTCTCTGGGTTAAGATATCTTTGCTAAAGTATGTTGTGAAAATTAAAACAAAGTAAAGGATGTTCAATAACAACAAAGTATGGAACATGGTATTACACAAGTATAGTCAAGTGTACATATGTCAGCAAGTAAGTATGGATTTTGGGTGAGGTGTTGAATACAACAGAAAAATTAAGTGAGGGATATAATAACTCAGCAACATCTGGCAACATTGACAACTAGAGTTCCAAGTTGGAAGTACTACTAGAATTGCATAGGTGGAACAACAATTTCTATGTTCCATAGTTGAGGGAAAGTCACCTTAGTTCTTGACAAGTGATAAAGATAATGGAGGTGAAGTTGCATGCGAATGTTTATTATGTGGTTGTTTTTGTGATAAACAAAGATGATCCATGTAGGAGTTGAGGGAGAAGAACATAAGTCCTATGAGAGTGTTATGACATCACAATGATATGGGAATATCCATGTGAAGGTAAGAGAATGATGTGCATAGTAAGTACCCATCTTTGTTTGCCTTGGATTTTAAAGGAGAAATCCCGATTAGGGGTTTATGGTTGTTAGACCCCTGATCTTGCTTAAAGTGTTGAATAAGATTAATTATCATCATTTGGTTCTTATAACCTTAATATAACATTTTGAGGTGTTTTGATATCATATGAAAAGCTTTAGTTTCAAGTTTGGTCCAATTTGAACACTGTTTGTGCAAGTTATGTAATTTTATGTACATTTTGGACTTTTATGCAATTTACCAAAAAGAGAGGTTTATTTTCAATTTGTCACATGAATTATGTTCCTTATATCTTTTCTCATCATTCTTGAGCTTGTTGAGCCCTAACACTCAATTGTACTTTGGTTTGGTGGAATTACCCTCTAGGGTTGAACTAGGGTTTACCCCCCATGGATGAGCCACCATCAAGGACAATAGTCGATGGTCCTTCTGTTAGGTGAACAACCAGTGGTCACTAACCAATGGTGATACTGAGATGGTCAGTAGGTCTATGGTTTTGTTCTTTGAACCCATTGGACCAATAGTTCATTTAAAATGGATGGTCGTACCATGATTGATGACCTTTTGACATAGAACCTTGACAAACAATGGTTTGGGAGGGCCAACAACCTATGGTTAGCCTGGGAGGCCAACAACTGATGGCCTAGTAGTCTACAACAACTGGGACTACTAATTGCATGTCCATCCAGGTCCGCAAGCCATGGACACATGGAAAGTATCTTGGACACCTCATGCTTTGCTTCTTCCTTATCCAAAAAGCTTTATATACTCCTTCATTAGCCTCCAAATGAGAAATTTAGTTGCTTATTTATTCTCCCCTACCTAGAGCTTCATATTATCTACTTAGTTGCGGAAAGGGGTGCCCAAGGTTGAATAAGGTGACTGACCTTCATGCTGGAGCAAGTAAAGCTTAGATCTACCCATTCTAGGGTTTATGAAGCTACCTTAAAGTGTTTTTGACCAAAACGAGTAAGTTTCTCCTTCTCCTTTCTTGGTTTTCTAACATTTGTCTTTGTCCTACCTTCTTCCTAGATGGACCTTTTCTATTTCATGGAAAAGCTTATTGTAAAGCTCAAAGAACCTACCTTTCTTGCTCCTTATGTTTAGGGTTTGCTTCTTTTATGGAGGAAGGTGCTAGTTAGCCAAGTTCAAAGCTTGTGCTAGAGTTTCCTACCTTTTTTTCTCAAGTTTCTTTATGTTTGGGATCTGATCTTCTTCCTAGAGGTGAGTATTATAACCGTATTCACTTTTATTGCTTACTACTAGCTTGCATACTTACGTTCTTGCTCTAAAATAAAGATCTATGCATATAAAAGCTATGCTTGCTTAGGGATTTGATTTTTATGGTGTTCCTGGCTTAGTTTCTAGCTCTAGATGAACATGAAACCAGATGTATGAACTTCCTAAGTTAGAGTAAGGCTTAGATCAGATTGTATGACAACCAATGGTTCTTATAACCTTTCAATCAGTGGTTTATACCTGGAGTTCTTATGCTGATTTCATCCGTGTACATGAACCGGTGGTGACAACCAATGGTGTCAACCAGTGGTGACAACCAATGATCACACCATAAGTCAAGGTTTTGACTTCTTTGCTACCTCAATGGTCAATGGTTCAGTACCCTAAAGATGCCATGAATCAAAGGTGATATTAGCTCAACATCTGATGGTGACAAATGATGGTAGTGTTAACCCTATCAACCAATGGTGATACAATGTGTCACAACCAATGATGGTTTAGAATACACAACCGATGGTGAGTCAAGTTTCAAAATGTTGTTTCAATTAAGCCCTAAACTGATGGTTTCTTAGGTCAATTGATTCAAGGGTTAAACCTACACACCAATTGATGATTTTGAATGATGATCTTGATCTAATGGTTTCGATTAGAAGATTCAACATACAATGGTTTGGAATGAAGCCTATAGTATTAAATGTGAGTTCTAATAAATTGAATTTGATGATTTCCTCTATGTGATCAATCTAAGGATCTTGATTGTTGACAATTGATGGCATGCTTTATACATACAACCGATGGTGGGTTTTATCCCTACAATCAATGGTACCCTTTATGTTATTAATCAAGGGATGTCTAGAGTTAGATGGTCACTCTTTCTAGTTCACAAAGAAATAACTTTATAGGTGGTTTTTTCTTGGTGTTTACTTATGTAAACAACCAATGGTTTTACCTTCTCAACAATCCAATGTTGCCAGGTTGATTCTTGTGGTATGTTGGTATGATTCAAATGATGATTGGAACCAATGGAGGTTTACCCTTAATTTTATAGTCTTACCTTTTGCCCTCGTATGATTATAATTGATAATCACCATAATGAATTAATGGGTAACCCTAATGAGGTATATCTTGTTACACCTAATCCCGATGTAACCAAGTGATGGTAATTGATCCACTTCTACTGCAAGTCTAGCAAAGTGACTTCTCGATCTGTTGTTCATGTTGCTGTCTGCTTTGACCAGGCAACCCAGAGATAACCCTATATACTGGAAAATGGTGTTTACATATAGATGAAGCAGCAAATTAATTATCCTCACCCATGTGATGATATAATCAGGAAGTGCTTTGGTGGGCTTGAAATTAGGATACCATTCCCAGACTACTACATTACATCTGAAAATTTTCCACGTCCCTCCAACCAGGGCTGTATCGAAGTCCTATAGGCATGAAAACTGCACAACAAAGTGCTCGTGTTCGAGTTCAAACATGTTGAAACGACCCTTGATTTGCCAAAGAAGCTTTAGTTTATCCCTGAGTGTCATGCATTCGATGTTGGTGCCTATCAATCTCACCACCACGGAGAAACACCACGGCCTAATCAACTCTTCTTCTACCTCCAATTCTATATCAATTGCTGGGATACCCTCCATTTCATTTAGGGATACTGCTCCCAGTGGTAATTCAGTCTCAAAGAGTTTCTCCAGGAAAAAGATCTCATCGTCTGATGCGGATTGGTTAGATGTAGACTCTGCCCCATTTCCAAACGCAACTTTGGCGTACGAGACATGATCTTGTTTTTCATTTGTCTACAAAGTCCTATTTTGTTTTCCTTGTGCATCAACCTCATTCTGCATTTCCCCGCCTCCTCTTTCAATTTCCAATTCATCGATATTCACTTGTGCACGCATACCGGCTACATTGAAGGATAAACTGATTTCCAGAATAGTATGTGTGGCATTTCTTCTTGGCCGATCTACTTTTCTTTTTCTTGAACTTTCTGACGCCGTGCTGGTCTTCTTCCCGCTCCCCTCTGTCTCGCGATGTATGATCTTTGGATCTGTCCCAGGATCAAAGATTCTTCCTTCTCCTGCAACCCCAGATACAGTCCCCCACTCACCCTCGTGATCGGCCTCCCGATCGCCTCCTCTTACCCCCTCGTACCCTAGCGCCGCCATCGCTCACAAGGACCTGGTGGCTTCAATTCTTATCAATGGAGAGGAATACGAGGTTATCTATGAGTGTCTGCCTTGGGCATGCGCCAAGTGTGGAATGGAAGGTCACGTTTGTAAATAGTGTACAACTAATATCGTGAAGGAAGGCATCAACAACAAAGAAGATACATACGTGAACCAAAGCACATATCAGATATTGGGGGAGGTAGATTCAGGAGGATGGCTGTTTCAAAACAAAAAGGAGGTTCAGTGCAAACTAATAGTAGAGCAGACAACTCGAATCGTTTTGCAGGACTGCTAGACAAGGAAGAGGGAGAAGTTCTTGGAGAACAACAAGAGCAACATAATGCAAATGAGGAAACACGAAGGCAGGAAAGACCAACTAAAGTTTGGAGGAAAAAGCAAGTTGCTGCACAAAGGAAGGTGGGTGAGGAGAACCGTAAGGTATTGAAAGTTGTTACCAATATATTAACAGGGGAAAACAACGAGACAAACAAAAATAAGGACAAGGTACAAAAAACAAAGGAGAAACACACATTTGTTAATCCAGGAGTAGATCAGGTGATCAATGTAGAAGAAGAGGAGGACAATGGCGCTACAGAAGTTATCATGGATGAAGACTTAAATGCAAAGGAGGATGAGGTTCTAACCGTTATTTCTAGACTGAAGAAGGGCAGAAAGAAGAAAGGTCTATTGGAGAAGGATAAGAATTTACTGCCCAGGAAAACAAGATCTAGTAATAAATTAACCACAAAAAGAAAAGGGAAAAGCAAACCACCCGACCCTCCAAGCCAGCAGAGGAGGAGTCCAAGATTGAAGGAATCTAATGTGGTTATGGATGAGGCACTCGAAATAATTTTCCCAGCTGGTGAGCACTCGACGGGAGAGAAGGTGTCCATGGGTGGAAAGGCTTTAGGCGAAACTGAGGAAGGGGGAGAGGAGGCTGATACACCAGTAACCGGTGGGTGCTGAACACCTCTCAAAACCAAGAGTTAAACATTTCCTATGAAGCTTTTGTGTTGGAACGTGAGAGGTATAGGCAATAAAGATAGATGTGCTACTCTGTCGAGTTACGTACGAAAAAAAAAGGCATCAAAGACTATTAAAAATCTGGGATTTACCCACTCTTATAGGGTGGAGGAAATCAAGAGGTTCAAATTGCAACTAATGCAGTTTAAGGTATATACTAGACTATATAGATTGTTGATTCGGTCATTTATGCATTTCATGCCACTGCAGACTCAATTGGCACATGAAGCCATCCAAGTTCAAAGGAGCTTGGTTAATTATCACCCTAAAACACACACTCTCTCTCAGATTTCTGAGAGGCTGATAGACCTAGAGTCTATCCTTAGCTTAGAAGATAATAATAATAGTAATGGTACTGATAATACCATGTTCAATTACCTCCGCTTTAGCTTGTTCTTTGTAAGTGCTTTTGGATGAAATAGTTGAAAGGTGATTCCAAAAAAAAGTGATGGTAATTGATCATTAACAACCCTCTTGAATGATTAATAGAATCATGGAGTGCTCTCTTATTGTTGAATTAACCCTAGTATGCCATAATCTGATGATTACACCTTGAGATATGCATGGATCCGTACTTGAGTTTAGTATGGGTTTGATGGTGATGTTTAACCTTATGTATC
The DNA here is from genome assembly GCA_963693085.1 of Alisma plantago-aquatica. Lineage (NCBI taxonomy): Eukaryota > Viridiplantae > Streptophyta > Magnoliopsida > Alismatales > Alismataceae > Alisma > Alisma plantago-aquatica. Next base: position 221,102,127 of record OY856410.1, on the reverse strand, counting down.
CATGACCCAATGAAGATGTCGTGAGTTAGGGTTTGGGTATGAGTGCTGATATGTAATTTTAAAGTAACATATCTTGTTGAACCTAAACCTAAAATAAATATATGATGGTGGTTAAACATGCCACCTTTCCTTGAATGGATATTATAATAATGGAATATTCTTCCTAATGTTGTTGTAGCCCTAATTTGTTAAGTAGTGATTATCATAGCCTTATGATTGTGCTTGCTCATGTTAAACAAGTGCACTATAAGTAAGACGATGATTAATCATATCTAGCCTTTCCCAATGTTGATTTAATGAAGGAACAATCTTAATGATAAGATAACCCTGCATTGTTATCCTGTCAACATCTTTTAGTTCCTTAATGCAATATAATGCTGAGCTTGTCTATCATAAGTATGGGGATGTTTGTTGAGTCCCATTATAAGGCATGGAAAGATAATAATGATTTTGTAGGGAATGTTGTGATGGTCTGAATGACCTTTGGGCATGGTTGAGCCCTAAATGAGGTGTCATCTTGTTATGTTGACAAGGTTTGATACCCTATGATATTGTGATATGGATTTATAACATGTGATAGTATGATGATAAGTATAGTCTCATGAATGGAAAGTGAATAGTTCCATGTGATGATAAGATGAGGAAAAATAAGTCTCATGCATTTATATCTGTTGAAGTTGTTATATAATAATGTATGATAGACATGAATTAGCATTTGTATGTCCACTTGTTTGATGCATCCTTAATTCACTCAATTGGCAATAACTAATCAAGTGAAACCCTAGTTATATAGTTTCCCTATACCATAGATCCATTCTAGTGTCAAGAATTTGCTGGATGGTGAAATAAGAAATTCCTATGGGAAACTTGGAGAACATATTGTTGTATATGTGGGGACAAAAGTTGAGTACCTCCTTGCATCTACAATATAGGTTATGGATGATGGTTGTGGTCATGCCTCATATAATTTGATGTGTGAAAGGTAGAAGTATAATTGCAGGATGCCTCTTATAGAACGACCATGCGTGATATGTGCTCTAGCACCATGATCTACACCAAGGTGGAATAGTTATAAGACTATATATCACTCTTTTGTAGTTTGACCTTATGTGTCACTGTGGCAGACCCGTACTAACCGCAAGCGGAGAAGATATTAGGAGTCCAGATCTTCCTAGATATTGTATGGCACTAATTTTGACTTAGCAGTGGTCAGTTGGATTTGGGTGGTACGACTCAAATCGTGAGGGAATTTATAAAAGATATAACACATCCATGTACCACATATGTCTAGGGTTATATATGACAATTCACATTGGATGATGACCCCTATTTTTATTTTTATATAAATATGATGCTTAGTGCATTTAAGAGATTGTAGATATGCTTATGGTGTGGTTATGTTCATGTTGTAGATGTTAACATACAATAGCCATGCTTATGTAATAGATACAATGCTATTGCTGGCTATACTTAAGATGATATTTATCACAAGTTGTTAACGATGGTTACACTATTAATCATGCTTTTGCTACTAGAAATGCTTAAAATAGTAATCATGCTTATGTAGATAATGTGCTTTGATATTAGTTCTACTTATGATGTAGATTAGTTCAACTCAATAGACATGCTAATACTGTTAGCTATGCTTATGCTGCTACACATATTCATGATGTTAGAGATTCTTATGCTACTAAATTTCTTGTAGGAAAGCATAAGATGATAGTCATGCTAGTGATGACATTTTTTATTTGATGCAATCCTATGAAATCCAAGATGATAGTCTGCATATACTCTGATAATTATACTTGTTGCTAAGCTTATTTTCTTAACTTGTTCAGTATGCTTGATTTGTTCAATCTTATCAATTGTCTATTAAATACCCCAACTGCTTAGTTTATTTCCTATTTGAATAATCTGTTCTAATCAATATCTATTGGAGAGAGTTATATCTCTCATTAGGATTGGGTCTCACCTCGTGGGTCACCACATCTTTTTAGGTGATTAGAACATTGTCAGTAGACCCATGGCAGCAAGAAGAATATGAGGTGATGGACCCTAGAGATTGTACCTTAGTTGTCTAGTGTGTCCTATAGTCGTTCCTATACTCTCAGGTCTGGGTGGAAAAGTTTGTATATGATATATTGATTGAATCGAGCTTTCGGTAGCATGTTGATGCTTGTATATGTGGAATATGTGGATAGTGTTCCTTTATAAAGTTTATGTAGTAGGTGAGGCTACAGAGCAGTTGTAAGAGATATTTGGCATTATATGAAATAAAGAAAGATGTTGGATTTTTGTATAAATGCCCTGCATATTTTGGTAATGTTGAAATCCGTTTTTAATTTACTATCTTTTCTGGATATGTGTTTAATTAATGAATAATCATGTTTAATGTTTTGAGTAATATCATTTAGTGTTACGAGCTCTCACATGAATGGAGGGAATGGCGCGATAAATTTCATCTCTTCAACACTGACTCTAATATGCTGCTAAGGCAATTCAACACCATCTACACGTGTCCATTGGGTGAAATATGCTTCATCATCAACAACTTTGACTACAAGGGTGCATGGCAACTTTTAGTAGAGGTGTCAGAGTGCTTCCATATTAGCTGGCACACCAACTTCATCACTGGCATTGAGGACCATTTGCTTGTATCCTGCATCGCTTCCTCACCAATACCATATTTGCCAATTCCAGTCAGGGGCAGGGGAAGGTTCAATGGGTGGATATCTTCTTCCTCTATACCATGCTAAAAATAGGAAGGGAGTTAGTGGACTTTGATTCCTTCTTCCACCAACACATGATGGCGGTGAAGTGACTGGTATAGAGGAAGCCTCTTATCCATTTTATAGGGCTTATCACTCCAATAGCTATGCATCTTAGTCGTGATCTCTCCACCTCCAAAACTCTAAAGGCTTCTCCCAAGTTGGACCTAAAACATTTTAAGAGAGCAAACCTCCTCAAACTGCATCATGAGAAGGTGTACAAATGTTGTATATTGGAGGGCCAGTACCAGGAGAGTGAGCTCCCTGATCCTATCTTCAACTTGCAAGGAGTGTATCACATGAGGTGGCCTATTGAGGATGACATGGAGGAAGATGAAGAAGAAGAAGATGCCATTCAAGAGCAACAATAGGGGCAAAATGAAGTAGAGGAGGAGGCCACCATCCCAATCATGAGGATGTAAGTACCCCACAAGCACCCTAGAGTACACGAAGCCTCTAGTTCTTCTGCTCCACCACATGCCCATGAAGATGATCCATACTCGATGGTAGATATGTATGGAATGATCCAAGAGATTCAATACGGGCAACAACATTAGACTGCTACACTGGCGGGCATCTAGGATGTCTAAGGATGGCTTTACACAACGAACATGCGATCTTTGAAAATGAGCAACTTCTCTTGTCCAACCAAGAGAACATTAATATTCATTTACATAGGATGGAGACTTATCAACATATGTTCTTTGAGAACTAATAGAGTCAAGGCTATTTATGTGGTTATCCACAACCTCCGAAAATGCCACAACAGCCGCCGACATTTCAGGGGACTTTTTATCCCCATGACCCGACCATGGCACTACCACCACACCGCCCTATTGATCAGTACCACTATTCCACCTCTATGATTGGATTTTGACTATGAGGACATAGTCATGTTCAAGCTTAGGGAGGTGTTGGAACAATTCTATCCTTTAGTTTTATTTTTCTTTTAGTTTTAATTTTTTTTAGTTTTGATTATTCATAGTTGTAGGATCCTTGATCTATCTAGTGTAAATGTGGATAAGTAAAAAACGTGATTTGTATCTCTTTCACCATAGAGTCCATTCTTCCATGTCTGTCCAATGAAAAATTAAAAGTTGAAAATATTGGCTTAGTTGCAAATTTCTTGAGTTACACCACCTAGAGGAAGTGTATGGGCTAGTAAACTTTTGGACACTTGATATGAATGGAAATCTTAATTGTTCATGTAATGTGGATGAATATGGGGTTTAATCCTGAGTTGATAAAACAATTAACTGGAACTTAAATTGAAAATTTTGAAATAAATCCTAAGGTTACCCTGTACACAGGTCAGTAGTAGAGGAACATTTCATAGTTCATGAAAGACATTATCTCTTAATTATGTGATTCCATCCTTTTTGGTCCACCACTTTAATATGATCAAGTAACCTAATTTTTTTCCTTTTTAATTTGCATTGCATGGCATAATAGGTCTATATACTTATTTCAATTTGATGCATTAGTACAAAATGTGAAAAAAATATGCATAAACAACTTATGTGCATATCGTCTAGTTGCATACAATTACATGTAGATTGCATATAGTTTTCATCATTCATTTACATCATGTGATCATTGTTTTCTAAGGAAATTAGAGTGTAGGGATACACATCCATACACTTAGAAAAAAATCAAAGAAAAAAAATCTAGAATGAATTGGATATGTTAGTGAAGCCCGAGCATAACTTTTTACCATGCTAAAATAGTGGGTCAATGAAAAAAGAGAGAGAAAAAATGTAATTAAATTTGATGTTATAAAATGAAGAGGGAGAAAGGATGCCCTAAACTCAGGATTGAATTTTATTTCACAAAGAAATGGAAACATTCACATGATGCCTTTTTTTCTTTCTTCTTTACTTCACTTTCCTCCATTTAGTGGGATTTTCAATACATGCATCATTCCACCCAATAATATTAGGCATTAGGACTCATGAAATTATCATCATCTTCATTCATGTAGGTTCATCATGTTTTATTTTTGCAAAAATAATTCCAATGTTACTTGTGATTCTTCATAAGCCACCTATTTCATTCCATCCATTTCTCTTATTGGTAGGCCACATATATGATTGATCTCCTCATTCATTTTTATAAGAAGAACTGATTCCAAGTCGTTGGTAGTTAGGAAAAGAGAAATGTAGATAGGGAATGGGATGATGCACCAAGAAAATGCCTGATTGACTATGATATTAACTACTCTATTGATAATGTTTCCCTGATCTAAGGGTGGACTTCTTTTATGGATATTTTTGGTTGCTTGAGAGTAGTTGATTGTTCAATGGTCAAGAAAGGCTGGTTTAGGACTGCCAGGTGGGGATGATTGAGAATAGAAATTCATATTTTGTGTCCTCTTGCTGACTTGTCTCAAATAGATCTAAGGGTGTGTTGCTTGAGGACGAGAAACATTTAAGCTTAGGGGAGTTTTATGCATTAAATAATTATCATTTTCATAGGCAATTTCTTATGATTTATTTGTGAACTTATTGTTCAATTTGATATTATTTGTGCATTATTTATTATCATTAGCCTGCGACACTTAATTGCAACAAATAAATGTATTTTTAATGTTCCTAAGGTTCAATACTATTTGTGATCTTATGTTTGTTTTAGTGAAATTTTTGGTGAATCTACAAGGAACTACACAACTCGGTACTACAAACCTACCTATCGATGGTATTGACACTTGATTAGAAAGGAACAATGAAATCAAGAAGACTTGATAGTACTGACACAAGTTGTCAGTACTATCAACAACCTTATAGGGAGGACTCAGAAAACCTTAAGAAACTCGGTACCACCGACACCAACTTAGTAATACCAACAACTGCACATGGTCTATAATTTATTGTGGGTGTCGGTACTGCTAACACCTAGTTGATAGTACTGACTTTGCTGGATCAGTAAGATCTGAAATCATCGTTAATTAGATGGTTGTGACTTAAAGACGCCCTAAGTCTTGTCTATGACTTAAGAGGAGTTTGTCTAAAACTAATCATCACATCCTATTCAATTGTACAACAACAAAGAGTGGAGAAGACAGAAAGAGGAAAAAAACATTTTGGGTGGTTTAAGCAATTCTGATGGCCTGGTTTGCAGTCGGAAGATGGAAAATCACCGTGTTTGATGGGAGGAACCATATATACCAACTTTCTCCAGGGTTTTTCCTTATTCTTGATGTTTTCTTCCTTCTCATATTCCTTTTCTATGTGTAAAGAAACTGAAATGATGCAGGCTAATCCCTTTTTGGTGTAGCCCGATTTTGCATTACAATTGACAATTATGATTTAATATATATGTTTCTCTTAATTTTTGGACATAAATCTATGAGAGTTTCTTGAATTATCTATGCTTGATCACCATAGGTAATTTCTTAGACCATTAATTGCTTCGACAGAGGGATTTAGGGATGGAAAACTCATAGATTTACACATTTTATATCACACCTTCAGAAAGGGCTTAAGAATGTGAAGAGAATAACTTATAGATTTTTGTAAAGCACCTAGCTAATAACACAATTAATATGAGAGTGGGACTGGTATTAGTCTAGGTAGTGAATTACGCCACGAGAGTGGATAATTCTTTCTACAAGTCTCTTTGTAAATGGTAAGGAGAGTTTAATATCAATGAAAAGATGTCAATTGCAATGTGAGCTGTGGTGAAACTACAATCCTAAGGAATATATTCCACTCATGATCACAACCAATAATTTTAGTTTAAATTCTTGCAAAGTAGTTACTAGCTCAACCAATTCTCTCTTTTTCATCGACCTAGCTAATTGATTCATTGCTAGTGGTAGTTTATGGGTACATTTTTCCCTGTGTTTGATATCTAGGCCTCTATAGGACTATATGATGTTGATACCTGCATTTACATTTTTGACGTGTAGTTTACACACTTCAATTAGCACTCACGATATATTAGATTCTAGTGTTGAATTACATATCAGTGAGATGCTCATTGCATGTGGTTTGAAACTTACCTTTCACCTTGGACTTACTAGCCATTTTAGAGCAAGTCAGATTCCATTTCTCTTGTTATATGTGTACCATTATGATTCTCTAATCCTTACTAGAACATACATTTTTTAAAGAAGTGTTCCCTCCTTTAAACTTTTATCTCTTACCATATCTACTTAATATTATTTCAGCCATCTCACTTTGACTTTGGCGTGAGCCTATTGGCTCAGCCATGACCCCAGTGACACACCCTTAATCCAATTGACTGCCTAGGTGGAAAACCTTGATTGGTCCAAAAATATTAGATTTGTAAAAATCCTAGAAAATCATAGGTAAGTCCAAGTATAAAGAATATATATATGTATATATATATATGATTTTGATCAAAAAAGTTTGTACAATCCAATAAAATTGGTTTCATGCTCTAATTCTTCTTTGAATTCGAAAAGTGCATAAAGATGCCTACTTTGATGTTATTTAATACATGTAAACCCTAGTTTTGTAGAATCGAGGGTTATAACTTGTTTAGTTGGTCTTAATGAGTAAAGTCTAATCTGAATTGATAAATAATAGCACCTTGGATCTGAGCTAGGTTAAAAGCATTCACATGTTTCCAAAATTAGGGTTTCCTAAGTTGAAAAGACTTAAAATGTGATGATTTGGGTTTGGGATGCCTAACACTAATGAAACCCTGATTTGACCCTAAAAACCCAACTTAGAGCCCAAGATAGTCTTACTAGATATTTTGGGAACACAATAGTAATACTTGGGTGTTATACATTTATTACAGGTTGATTGCTTGATTCGTAGCATTTACTCTTTACTTGGACTTTAATTCATCCATGAGGAAAGGTATGTGGTTACGCCTATGCATAATTGCCTTATTGAATTACATTGTTTTTAAAAGTTTCCTAAATGGATTGCAATTAAACTGCTTGGTTGTTTATTTACTTCCTGCAACCTATAAGGCCCCTATGAGTATCATTTTATATAAGTATAACTTGCTCACATCCCAAATTACTATCTCTGGTGAGTTGAATGATCATGTGGGACGAAGAAGTCATTATGGGAATGCATGATGATCAAGCCCAGATAGGAAGATCACTACAGGACAAGCCTAAAAGGAAGGTTGATATAAAACCAAGCCCGTAAAGGAAGGTTTTGTGAGTCCACTCTAGGGACCAAACCCTAAAGATAGAGGCCCACATAAAGGCTCCCATAAAGAGAGGGTATACCATAGAGAGTGAGTAAATATGGTTTGAGAAGTTAGAAAGAAAATGCATGTTTGATTATATAATGATAACTGCTGCTAAGGTTGTTTATGTTGTTACACCTACATGCATATATTTTGTTCCCCCACATACTCAATATAGAGATGTACTAACCCATTTTTGTTTTCCATTGTTTTAGGTTAATCTAAAAATTATCTGAAGAAATAGATTTCTAGAGAAGATGACAGAAAAAGAAAAGATAATTAAATCTACTGTTGGATTTATAGATAGATTTACTTTATGTTGCAAACTTTAGTTTTCCCTTTCCATGAAACACCTTAGAGGAGTTTTTGTCTTCATATTGTTATCAAACTCTTTTCCATTCAATGAAATTTTTATTGTTATTGGTTATTTGCTAAACCTTGATCCTAGAATTATGATAATGGTTGTTGACCTAACAGTCCTCCTTAATTGGGGATAATAGGGGGAGGGGGTCATTACGTTTGATATCTAAGACCATGTTTACCATTTAACCTTTAACAATTAGTAAATTTTAAAGAAATGTTAGGGCATTTTCCAAGGAGATGGTGTCTAGAAGGGATCATGACCCTGGGTGTAACGAACCCCTCCCCCTCTTATCTCGTATTTAGGTGGACTGAGAGGCCAAGGACCATTATCATATTTACGGGGTCAAGGTTTAGCAATTAACCAAAAATAATCATAAATCCCATTGAATAGAAAAGAGTTTGACAAAAATGTAAATATCAAAATCTTCTCTAAGGAGTTTTATGCTATGAAATCTAAATGTGTGCAATCATGGCTTGACCCTTTAATCCTTCCCAATCATGGACTTGATCATAGTCATCTCAAAGACTTTCTTTCTCATTCCATATTCTAGAGTTAGTATGACAGGTTTGATCATGTTACTTTTTTATAGAATGTGATACACATATGGGCTTTATAAATTGTAGGAAATAAACACATGTCCACTTTAGTTTGCAATCCATTATGGAAACCTCAGTAAACCACATAAGCCGTATAAGGTGAGTAGTCTTAGGCGTAACCACATACCTTTCTCAGAAGTGACTTAAAGTCCAAGTAATCAGGTGCAAATGAAATCAAGCAAACAATCACCGAAAAAATTAATGCATAACACATAAGTATTACTATTTTGTTCATAATCTAATATTAAGACTGACTTGGGTTCCAAGTTAGGTTTTTGGGGTCGAATTAGGGTTTTATTATGGTTTTGGATTCCCAAACCCTAATCATCACATTTAATGCTTTTTAACTTACAAATCTTAGTTTTGATGTTATATTAACCCTAATATTAAATTAATTCTAAGATTTCTTTTTATTCAAAATATTAAAATTTATCCATCAAAGTCATTTAAACAAGTTATGATCATTAAAACTAAGAAGTTAGGGTTTCCAAGCTTTTAACACATAAAATTTAGTAACTTTAGGAACATTTGGAATTTGCACTACAATTAGGTCTTGGATCTAATTTTACTAAATTCCTTTCACTCTTCTGATCAACTTTCATATATTACTTGCCATATTTGGATAACCCTACAAATTACTATGATTTTTAGAAGTTAATTCATTTCTTGGCCAATCACAGGTGGCCACCTAAGAGGATGACTAGGTAATTCCAGCGCGGTGTGGGGTCACGGCCGAACCAATCAGATTGCACCATATCATCACCCATGCTCTCATTGCTAAGGCAAGAGGGAGCACAAGAAAGGAAAGCAAACATGGATATGCCGCTTACCTCTCAATAGAAGTCGGGGCAGAAAAAGTAGATTCACTCCGGGTCATCTTCCTCTTCACTGCTTCCTCCTTCATGAGTAGGGAGTCAACTCAATAGTTGAATTTGACTGTTAGACCTCCTAGGAAGCAATCAAAGGCACCACATCCTTCACCACACTCTTCCAGACTTGGAGGTGGGGTTTGATTGCTCTGGGGTAGCTTGAGTGAGGTGAACAACTAGGGTGGTTCTTTGTTCTTCTTGGACCAGAGAAAGGGAGAGAGGATAGTCTTAGAAGAGAAATTGGAGGTAGTGGTGAGATTCTGGGGTTGAGTAGAGCCTCACAGATGTGTTGCTTCTCTTGTAGGGGATGACTACCCCAATATATAATCGTGGGCTATAGTGAGTTAGCCATTGAGCGATCTGAGAATTGGGAAAAGACTTAATGGACTTTCAAAGTAGACAAAACTAGGGATGGATAGGCCCATAATCCTTTTCCAAATTCATTGAAGGTATTTCTATATTTGCACATGCACTGGGACTAAGGGAAAAATAAAAAAGGAAAAATATCAGTACTATTCCCGACTTGCCTTTCTTGTGCGAGGTAGACAATGATCCTGTCACCACTAAATCTTAATCTAGTCATTGTCATGCCGTGAAAATCATCAAAGGGTCCTAGTCCCTGACTTTCCAAAATTGATTAAATCATTACATTTAATTCTTATTTCCTTAAAGCCATCAGTTTAGGGGAAAAATAATTAATTCATTTCTCTCTCTCCTTTTATCCTTATAATCCCAAAATTTAAAGGAAAGTCTTGATCACTTATATCTATTTGTGGGAGAGATTTGAGACCAAAATACATAAGTTAAATGTTCTTTTCCTTATATCCAAGTTTCCCTTTTATTTGAAATATTTAAAGCATCAAATAAATCCTTTTCTCTTCCAAACTTGTCTAGATTCCCTATTTTGATACCTTTTCTCATAAAATACAATATGGAACTGAAGCCAAACCATTAGTTTCCTTCAATATCACTTTTCTAGAAAACTCCACATAATTCCATATGTAAAATGTTAATTATCCATTGCCTTTAGTAATTCATTTATTATTGTATTTTCTCTTTTTTTTTCATAACATCTGAGGATTTGAGGCCTCAATTGAATGATCTTAAAAGGAATGATCGGACTACCTATATCACCATGGTTCACCTCCTTTTTAGGGAGCCCATCACTAAAGAACTCTGTGGTTAAGGGTGCTCAATCCAAAGTAGTACTAGGATGGGTTACCAATCGGGTAGTTGATCCTGGCTTGCACGTGAGTGAGGACAAAGCATGCAATTAGATGAGTGCTAGTTTGTGGGGCTAGTCATCATTCTTGAAACTCTACTAGAGCCTTGGGAAGTGGGCCCGAGCGTTACAAATGGTACCAGAGCCAAAACCCCTCCAGTAGGTGGGGCCCATGTGGGCATGTGACATGCCAGTCTTGAGCTGTGCGGTCTAGGCATGTTGGAAAGGTGTATCCATGGTAATGTAGCCACCCTTGTGCTAGTATTCCATGATTGAGAGCTGAGTGTCCATGGGCCATTGTGGGTCTACACTAAAATGGGGAAATATTATGAAGTCATATAGTCGAGCCTTAACGAGGATGTCAAGATTCTAAGTGAGGGAGATTATAACATCCCAAGATTTTAGGCCTTAGATTGAATGATCTTAAAAGGAATGATTGGTCTACCCATATCACCAAGGTGCACCTCATTTTCTATGAGCCGATCACTAATGAACTCTATGGTTAAGTGTTCTCATCCTAGAGTAGTACTTGGATGGGTGAACAGTCAAAAAGTTGTTCCTAGATTGCACGTGAGTGAGGACAAAGTGTGCATTAAGGCTAGTGGTGGTCTGTGGGGCCAGTCATCATTTTTGAAACTCTACTACAACCTTGGGCAGTGGGCTTGAGCTTTAGACTTTTGCCATATTTTATTATTGGATTATTGAAAATAGTAAAAACATGAAATCCATTGCAAAGGTGAATTTGCAAATTAAATCCATTCTCTAAAAAAAAAGCATACTAATCTTTCTAACATATCCTTAATAATCAAATATTTTCATTTAAATTATGTAAATACATGTAAAAAACCATTTTATAAATTTCTTTACCTCTTATATGAATTTTTTCCTCAAAATTCAACTAGTCATACAAAAAGTTCAGGATGAGACTTTTCCATATCCGTATTTAGCTTCCATGGATTCATCCTCTACATGATGCTTCCAAAGAACCTTTACCATCTCTGTTTTTTTATTCCTGAGCTCTTTCACCTTGGTATCCAATATCCTTACAGGTGATTCATGGTATGTCGACCTCCCTTGGAGTTCTATCGGTTCAATGTTTGACACATGGGAAAAATCCTTCACATAACACTTTATATTGAACACATGAAATACATCACACATCATACTATAATGTGGCGGTAAGGCTAGATGATAGCGGCCTTGCCAATAGTTCTAGAATCCCAAACGAACCCACATATTCGAGACTCAGTTTTCCTCTATTCTTAGCTATGGCTCGGAGGGGTCGGATTTTCAGAAACACATGACCACATTTAGTAAAGTGCAAAATTGTATGCTTTGCATCAATATACAACTTTTGTCGATCCTGGGCTCACTTAACTTTTTCTTGATCAAAGTGACCTTGTCATCATATAACTGTAGTTCCTCTAACCTAAGTAAGGTCCCCTCACTGACATCACCCCAATGAAGCGATGACCGACACAACCTCCCATAAAGAGCCTCACATGGAGGCATCTTGATATTGGCTTGGTAACTGGTGTTATAGGCAAACTCATCTAAGGTCAGGTATTTCTCCCAAGATCCACCCAAATCTAGCACACATGCTCTCTATTGGGATATAGGGGCATAGAGTACAGTAGTGGAAACGAGGGCGACTCCATCAACTTGAATAGCCCTTTCCAACATGCCTGGACACTACCAGCACATGGGTGGCTCCATCAACTTAGATAGCCCTTTCCAACATGCGTGGACCGCATGGCTCAAAGATTGGCTTGCCACAAGCCCATGTGGGCCCCGCCTACTGGAGGGGAATTGGCTCTGATACCATCTGTCACGGAACCGGAATCCCAATCCCATGAACCAAACGAATACCAAAGGTAACATGCGAAAGCGTGAAATGCTTAGCACACATGAACAAATAATAAGATAAAGGCACCAACATAATCTCAACAATCAACAAGATATATTAACCAACATTGAACCTAATTTGGCCAGAACTTTAAAATGCACCTAATTAGGGTTAATGATGAGAATCTAATGCATATATGTAATCTTGTTGTTAATCAGGTTTGGCATATGGCTAGATGATGAAGGATATGTTAGGTTATGAAATCTCTAAATCAATTATGGGCCTTATCTAGTTATATGACTAGCTTTCTTGTTTGAAATGATATGTATTATATGCTTATTTGTTTACTTGCCCAATATTGCCATGTAGTATTGCTATGTCTTACTCGATGTTTGCCTCGTCAGTTTTATAACTTGAACACATATATATATACAAAACTCCATTATAATATTGTTGATAAAGGGTTAGCTCTTGGCTATAGCATTGAGGCCCCTCTTGTTTAAAAGGGTCAGCTAATTTTGTAACCCTTACAGACCCTTTCGACGAGAAGATGGTCAAAGGCCTTAAACATGCTTGACATTGTCAATATAATGGAGTGAAATGACATAAAATATGGTTTCACATTTTGTTAACCAGTTAACATGTTTATTCTTGTTCATTTCATCTTGAAATCTTTTCAAATTATGCAAAGATTATATATATATATATATATATATATATATATATATATATATATATATATATATATATATATATATATATATATATATATATATATATATATATATATATATATATATATATATATATCTTTCTACCCCATACTCAGCACCTCGTGTGTTGACCCATTTCTCGTATGTTGTTTTTAGGTTCAGAGATGGCTAGAAGGTTGATGGGCTCGGTGAGCTATGCTAGGTGTACTTATTGTAAGATCTAGATATAGTATACATGAGAAGACTTGTACAACTTGACTCTTGAACATGTAATTCAAATCGCGTAATATAATAATGTTGCTTAATATATCTTGTTGATTGTTGAGATTATGTTGATGTCTTTATCTTGTTATGTGTTCATGTGTGCTAAGAATTTCACGCTTCCGCATGTTGCCTTTGGTATTTGTTTGGTTCATGGGACTGGGATTCCAGTTCTGTGACAATGCTCTTGAGATGTGTGACCATCTCAATCACATCCATGTTCTCATGTTGGCTCTACAACTCATAGTTCATGGAGCATAGCATCAGACACTTGAGACCCATGACGTCTTCATTATGCTTCTTGTAAGCATCCATGCCAACCATTGGTCCATTTTGAGGTCATTCCTCTAGTTCTAGTGTCTCAACGTCCTGCACCTGTCATGGAAGTTGTTCCCGATTAGTTTGTCCTTCTCAAGGACCGATCATAGAGAAAAGTGAGTGATGTCTGTTGTTATTTGTTTCTTCAAAAGAATTTGCAATTTTGTCAGAAACTAATTTTTGATTTGATTAAATTGGATCAATAATAATTAGGACTTTAATTCATTATCATTCTCATTATTTTTATTCAAAATAAAACCCTCAAGTATCAATACGAAAAACTACAACAATCAATTTTCTAATGAGCCAAGATCCAAAATGATCCAATTATTACCCGGCCTACACCAATGACCATAATCAACCATTAAGGTAAGAAATCATGCCAATTGTATCATATGCAACTCGTAGATAGATGATATGTGCAACTCCTTCCCATAATCATCTGCATGCATCTCGGCTTGGGCTCTCCAAATAACCAGTTAAGCCTGACTCTATAGCTAATACAATAATTTTTCATCCCACTTTGGCAAAAACTACATCACTACCATCACAATTCCATGAGGTAGATGGAACACCATGATTTGGCATAACGTACACTCAGTCAAACAAGCTTTTCACATGTATTGCTATCAGAAAGCATCTTAGACTTAATATGTTTGATTGATGGATTATATATATATGATATATGATATATGATATATGATATATGATATATATGATATATGATATATGATATATATCTATACAATAATATATATATGTTGTATCCAATCACCACATATATAGTATGTATCATATACATGTTATACTCCACAATGTAAACATGCAATATAAAACCAAAAGCAGTGGTTATGGCCATGTCTACTTGTAATTGCCTGGAGCCACACATAATTACCACCACCTAGGTCAATCATCACATCACATGTATGAACTTTTTGTTGGTGTAGATCTGTGCTTTCCAATCTAGGTAGATCAGTTCAACCCTTGAACCGTTCATCTCACCTCTTGACCGGTCAGTTGGTCATCACAGAAGGTCGTCTGGACTCCTCTCGAGTAGATGCTTTGACTCATTCAAAATGGTCGATTGGGTCCACCAGGAGTTTATCTGGCTCCATCATTCTGTCCTCCATGTTCCTCCCAACAGTCAGCTCATCTCACAAACTAATTGTCTCACCCAGTGATGATCTTCTTCCTTGTCGTTGCAAGAAAAGAAACTATCATATTGCTATTAAACTATAACATTGTAAAGAGAAACCTTGATTACATTTGAGGGGAGCAAAGGTAGGAAAGAATTAACTTTAAATTGGGAAGAGGGAGGTACAGGCTCGATACGTAGACTGAGATAAACATGAATAAAACCAAACAATCCAACCACACATAGATATAGGGTTTAGGACATAACCACGCAAGACATCCACCAAAAAAAACCACTTTTAGGATGACACACATAAATTACACACATATATATATATATCACTTTAGGATTATGTGGTCTTTGATCAAATTCACATATGAAACAGTTCAAATATTCACATCGTATGCAATAAATAAACTATTAAACCAAAAATCCAATCATATCGATTATCCTAAAACATAGTAAATTGATGTGGCTCTGATACCACTGTTGGGAAATATAGGCACAAAGTATAACAGCGGAAACAAAATTTTCATCTATATGTATTCCCATAATAGTAAGATTACGTCAACTACTATGAAATAGGAAGGATGGTTTAATGAGTTATACCTAGTCCTAGAGCAAGTCCAGCGACAACAACTCACTTCAGTGCAACTGTTTGCAATTTCTCTTGGACTGTGGCTATGCAACTCCTGGTCTTCACCACAAACAATGAACAAATCAACTTCTACAATGACTCATGTGGTCTCGCCATGGACTACAGGCTGACTTTTCTCTCCTAGAAGTAGCCAAAGGAATCCCGCCTCTAGAGTAGCCCACACAGACCAACTAGTACTTCTGTCATTCAGCTATATCAGACATGAAGGAGTTGTCCATCCCGTTGGTGTACTAGTCACCAACTTGCTCTCCCACAACAATGATTATCAATTGTTCTCTCCCATAGCTATCCCTCCCTAGTTGGGTTGGACTTTATTGGGCTCTCTAGGTTATGAAAACTAGAGAGGACAACATTTTTTAGAGCAACTAATTCTCGATTGATGTTGTTGCGCTCTAGAAATCCCCTGATACCCCTCTATTTATAGGTGTGGTTTGGTCCAGGGTTCCCAATCTATATGTGATTGTGCAGGAGTGGAAGGGAATGGAAGATCTTGAATTTTCACAACTTACAAACCATGGTATGGTCATCTGGTACACGAGACAGTCAAATCGCATTGTCAAACGACCATTTGGTAGTTTCCCAAAGACATACAAAATTGGCAATTTGATTTCAATTAATGTTACAAATTAATTCCTTGCACCACAAGTATTGTGCATTTGAAACAAGTTCGGGAAACATCCATAACCTTCATTCAGTGCCAACCGAGCCATCTCACCCATGTGAGACACAAGTCTCGCTCATCTACACGACCGTCTGGTGAGCCTAAGTTGAGCCGATTGGTTCAAAAGTTTGAACTATTCGGTTCACTCCTCAATTTGGTCAGAACATAGACAATTTGGACTCTAATTAGCCTGACTATCCAAACATCCATCTCAACACTTGAGATACCTATCTAACATGCCCAAACGACCGTCTCAACACTCGAAATGGTCATTTGGCAATCCAATCAGCCAATCCATTGCCTGAATGGAATACCTAAACACTTTAGTAATCAATACAATCATCATTCAAAATATACTCTTCTTCTAGATGAGTTCCTATGTGTGTGACCCTATAGGTCCCATATCACATTGATAGTGAATGTCCATAACTAACTTATGACATCACAAGTAAAGAGCGGTGCCTAGTCACACATCATTGCTACCCAAGTGAATGGAAAGTTGGAGAACGACTTCAACCTACAATCTGTGTAAGGTGTTGTAGTGATTGTGTAATTCCCTTGTCACAAATATCTATGCTGAACTCGAGGCATGGAAGCGTCATCCTCTCAAATTTCAATCCTTGTTTCTTGAACCAAGAACAGAGTGTCTGAGAAAATTTGACCTCAATATCATATATTGATTCACATGTGCATGCACATGCTTTTCACGGTCTCTCTTATCAAGTGGCCATGATATCATACCTAGAGGGAGGGACAAATCCCATCTCTATCACTCACAGTTTATCCCCATATGTCAAAGTCACCCAATCATCACCGTTATAACAACCCATGTTTCAAGATTGTGTTTGATGATGTTAAAGCGCACGAAACAACATGTGACGAGTGCAATGATTTTAGGTCCAAGAATCACAATCACCACCTTCACTATGAGAGCTGACTATAACCACCAATGATGATTTTCATGTGTCACTCTCAAGATGGGTCTATCCAATACACTATTCTCTAATATGAATCTGTGTGCTTGGTTTGATATTTCCATATCATGATGAGATTCTGTCATTCACCAACCCACACTCTAGTCTTATGCGTTACTGGTGTCTATATACCTTCCACAGTAATAAACGACTAGGGACATTATGAGAATATGTATATGTACTCTTAACCTCCGTATAATCTCATTTCCGCAAGGCAAATACTTGAAGACATATGTCATTGAGTAATATTATTCTCTAGACATTCATAAGGCTTCCTCATTATCTCATAACTGAGTGAAACAAAATGAATTGGAAGCTTTCCTTTATAAGTATTGATCAAATTCTTTATGGTATTTTCCATGTCAATCATCACATGATTTGATCTATGGGCATACATTACTGTTACAACCCCAAATTTTGGGTTCATTTGGTGAAAAATATGATTTCTCATATTGAAGATATTTGAACAAATAATGATATAATTTGGTTCGAATAAATGGATTATGTTTACAATAGCCTTGATGTTTGTGTTGTGGGCTTTATTGGCTATTGGGCCCAAATAACAAGAAAATTCAATTAGTGAATGAATAATTGAATATTTAAGAAAAGAAAAATGTGGAAACCTCTAGAAGGCAAACCCATCAAGAGGGATTTTGTGCCTCTTGGGTTCCTTGGGTTCCAAGGAGTCCAAAGTTGCATAAAGAGTGCAATAAGAAAGAGAAGATCAATTAAGTATTTCTTTATTAAGAAAGAAATTGAAAATAATGATAAAATGTGGAAAACAAGTGAAAAGAGGTATAATTGAGTTATCCTTTGTGGAATTTTGTATCCCAAGGATTCCTAATGATAAAAGGAATACCAATGAGGAAAATAAAAGAGAAATAAAGGGAAACCCTCAAAAAGGAAATATTTTAATAAGGAATAAACAAGATAATGAAGAATAATGCATATAGATGCATCTAGAAGGATAATAAAAATCCTTGGAAAAGAATTTCGAAATAATAGAGTTTCTTGGGGTCCAAGGAGCCCCAATAAAGAGAAAAGAAAGATAAAATACCAAAATTGCAAAATAAAAGGATAATGTGATACATTATAAATGAATTTTGTGATATTGTTAAAAAGGGAAATAGTTTCTACTAAAAGAACATAGGAATTCATACTTACGGATTAAAAAGCAAACATAAAGAGAACAAGAGAAAAGAATTTCGAATTCATAATAACCAAGGATCAAAGGGAAACAAAGAATTAATATAAATAGAGAGAATTTATTCTCAACTATGGAAAGATGGTTTCCTAATGACGAGAAGCCTTACTTTTCTCATGGGCAAGTACGTTAGGGCGTGGATGTCCTCCCTATATAAAGGGTGGAACCCATTGGCGAAGACCAGAGGGATCCCACGCAGATATCCTTCTCTCTTCTTCACCTTCTTCCACGATTTTGTCTACAAACCATACCTATAAGAAGTGGCATGGGCGAGAGGTTAGAAAGGACCAACACATGGTTTAGATGAAACCCAAGAGTGCCCCGGTGCCGACGAGACGCACAACCATCGAGGCCATGCCCTAGGGTGTGCACAAAGGCAACCGTCGGGCTGTATTGATGGCCGCAGAAACATGGCTGATGAGCGGAGAACCAGCCGTGTTAGCCACAGTTTAGGGGAGGTTCAGGTGCGGCAGAGTTGGGGCAGCCCTTGGCAACAACCCTCAGACCCTAGAGAGGAGTGGAGGTGGACTGCAAATAAGCTTGTAGGCGGCGTACAGTAGGTGCACGAGGTTGAAGATGAAGTCAGGAGGCTTTGAATGCTTTTACCCCTCTGCGAGATGAAGCACGATTCACTTACACGGGAGAAATTTTGACATTCGGTTATGTTTCCTTTTTTGGCAACGTTGCATGTATTGCGTGACTTGGCGCAATCTGATTGGCCAAGTAAGTAAATCCTTGTGAATTTCATAACTAAAAATTGGTAGCTCGGATTAGTACATGTAATATATGAATTTTGATCAGGAGGATGAGAGGAATCCAATAAAAATGATATTAAAGATTGATTCTGTTCCTAATTGCAAAAGTACAATAAGTTGATGAAAAGTGCATTAAAGTTTAGTTAAAAACCCTATTTGTGATTAAAGGTTGAATATAGTATGCTTAATGGGTTAATTGAAGTATTAATAACCTGTTGAATGATAATTTTATATTCGAACCTAATCAAGATGTAAAATTGCATGATTTAGGGTTTTTACCTCATATGAGAATGATTAAGCATTTAGAAACCCTAATTTAGGGTAAAAGAAGATAAAATTATATTTAATTTGAAAAATGTGAAAATATGATTATTAAATGATGGTTCTAAGTTATTTGTATATAAAAGTCCTTAATTCTGGATAAATACCCTAAATGTAGTAGTTAGGGTCTTTTCATGAATAAAAGGTGGAATTGATGGCAAAATGAGTTCATATGTTAATTAGACCCTAATGAACTTTGAATTAATGATAGATGCACATAATGATCTTGTCATAGATTAAAAGGATAAAAATAGTAGCTTTAATGAAAAAGAAGCTTAATGAGATTAATTAATGATTAATGTGCCTTTAATATGGAAATAGGGTTATATGTTGTTAAGATAACCTTAATATTGAAGAATAGATGAGATAATTAGGGTTTATGAGTAATGGCATAAAATTAGGGTTTAATATGGTAAAAGATGAAGGTAAACCCTAATTGAAAAATGAAACCCTAAAATGGATACAAAAACCCTAGAAAGTGAATCTAAGTCAATAAAGTAGATTCTTGATAAAGTGTGTAACAAATATAGTACATATTCTTTTCAGGAATTATGTGATTGTTGAATTGCTTGTTTGGATTGCTATCTTGGTTGGAATTGCTTAATGCTTGTGAAATCATCAAATCAGGTATGTGGTTACACTTATGAATAATCGCTTTAGTTTCACGGTGATTTCCAAATGATTTTATTAGTTGCTTGAAAATAACGGTTGCATGCCTTTTATTTCATGCAACTATAAAGTGAATATGATTATCACCATGATTATATATATATAACTGGCTTAGATCCGAATCCACCTCTGTGGCTTGTAAAAAGGGGTAACCTAGAGTAAGGTCTAGGTTATCGTGGGTTAGAAATTGGGCTACCAAGTGTAGTGCCATGAGACCATTTAGCATGCCATGGGTTAAGGAGTGGGCTACTTATGGGTAGTGCCATATGACTCAACCCTAGAAACTGGTTCATCTATAGGTGGGACCATGAGGGATCTAATGGGGATCTACTATAAGGAAAGTAGCATCCAGGTTCACTGCAGTGATAGTGCAGAGGATACGAAATGCATGGATCACACAGTTATATTTTAAATGTAAAATTGTTTGTTAAATGGTAATTGGTTGCAATACATTGTTATCATAGTTGCATGATTATTGTTTCCCCCACATACCAGCTTCAGCTGACTGACATTTTGTTTGTCGGCATTTTAGGTACAAGCCAAAAGGACAACAGTAAATCATCATATTGCAAAATACATGAAGTAAAATACAGGAGGGTTAGTTAGAGTAGAATCCATAAGTGGATAGAAGTTTAGAGATCCAAGTTTACAAAAAGGTATGCAAAAGTTTATTTTCTTACAACTTTTCAGTTTAGTTTGTTAAAATTTAATAATTGTTCTTGGTTAATTTCTGAACCTTTGATCCAGAAATTGTGGGTGCGGCTTCTACTTTACGGTCTCCCTTAATTGGGGATTATTGGGAGGTGGGGTCATAACATTTGGTATTAGAGCGTAGGTTCCTCACTTAACCATTAATAATTATTAAAATTTACAAACTCCATAGAAGCCAAGGGAGTTATTAGAGGATTATCCGAAAGACAGAGGTGTCTAGAAAAGAATCATGATCGGGGGCTGGCAATATTTTCCTCCACACCGCTAGTTGGAATACGAGGACTACCGGATCCATGTGACTGCCTGGCCAAAGTCTTAGGGTATGAATCGATGTAAGATACCTTTAGGACTTTCTCATCTTACTCATCCCTTCTCATCACAAATTCTATTAGGGACCTTAAGGATTAGGGTTCTCTCTCTCCTCCTCACCCTCTTGAGGTATGGGTAAGGTTAATAAGGTCTAAGGAATCCTCCATCAAATTAATGAAAAACATGTAAATAAGATATCATGGACATAAGCTTAATAGATTAAGTGTAAACTAAAGGATAGATACATACTTAGGTCATATGACATAAGTTCTCATGCCCTCAGAAGAGACCTGAGGCTAGACCTTCTTATCAGGAGGATAGATAAATAGAGTTAGTCTTGGATATAGAAATCTCCATTACAAGTAGAGACCTAGCACCTCCTCTGAGGATGATGTTAACCCTAACCCTAAGTGAAGGTTAGAGAGAAAGAGGGCATGATGGGTTAGACCGGGTGTTTGGATGGACATGCCTTCGATGACGTATGAGCCATGAGAGGTTGGATAACCCAGTACCTCTGGCGACCCAACCCTGGGGAGGGTTGTGCATGTTAGAGTGGAGGATAGATTTCATTTTTGAGGTTAGAGAAGAACCTATGGAAACCCTATGAGCTTATATGGGCATAATAGGCACCCAAAATGTATCAGTAGTACGAGCAATAGGTTGAAACCCTAACTAGGAGAGTTTGATGGATAGCTTATGTGATAAGCCTAAGGGGCTGTGGATAACCTTGAGCGAACATGAGTTGAACATAGGCTTAATCCAGGTAGGGGCATGCTTGTGAGGTTGACCCTTCACGAAGAGACGACCTATAATGGTGGGGTTGGTTGTAGGGTTAGCTATAGAAAGAGAGAGCAGGAACCAAGCAAGGAGGTTGGAATCCTAGACTTTGAGATATGAGGAAAAGTAGGGAGTTGAGGATGATGCGACCTAAGTGGATGATAGTGGTTGCCTTATGCTTGACCCCTGGAGGCTGATGATATCTTGGTTGCCTTTAGAAGAACCAAACCCTAGGGAGAGGATGAGGCTTCTGGCACCTATGTGCCTATGGTATAAGTGTTTACCTTCTGAGAAAGGAAGAAGAAGTTATGTATACCATGGAGAGGTTTAGTAACAGGTTATGAGGCCTTATACCTTGTTGATTGTCCTTGAGGAGGACTCAACTTTAAAGTGGTGATCAAAGAAAAAGGATGACGGTAAGTGTATGTCATACCCATTACATGTTTGGTTTGTAGTTAAGAGGTTGAGCAGACAGCTGGACATTAAGAACATGAACCTATGGTTCCTAGGCCTAAGAGGGGAAGTGATGTACCTAATGCTCATGATGAGAGTTAAGTTTCTATAGATGTTGAAATGGAACTCCTCATGTATAAAGGAAAGGGAAACCCCCTTAAGTTTAAAGGTATGTTTGATGAATCCCTCACAATTAAGTTGATGACACGGGAAAGTATGATCTTGATCCAATGTTGAGGAATGAGAACCCGTATGACCTAGCCTGGTTTAGTCAGTGGTCTGCTTGTGCCTTAATATCTTGCTAAACTTAAGCATGTGGGTGTAAACCCCAGACCTAAGGGCGTTTGTGACTTTGTTGTCAAGATGTAGTTCCTCCCATCCTGGGAGAGGGACCCTTGGGTAGGGTGTATACCAGTCTTATTGGTTTAAGGTAACCTAAAGTGGTCTCATGGGATCTTGAGAAGCTAAGTGAAAAGTACATGGTATGAGGATGAATCTGTATACCCATAGATAACCATCTCTAAGTGCATGTGGATGTGTTACCATGGAGGTAACCGGTATGAGGTCTGACCAAGGAAGGCGGGTCACCATGACCCCTATAAAAGAATGAAAGACAACCCTTGAATGCAGAGAGAGATGATGAAGGCTTGGGTAAGGTTCTATGTTGGACATGTACTATAAAAGAATCCTAAGTTTATCCTAGGGTCAGGTAGGGATAAGACCGATGGAAGTAGGAGTTGCCTAATTCCCAAGTTGCACATGACCATAGGGTAGGGAGGTAACATCTATCATTGTCTGAGGGCCATGGGTTAGGAGATTGATCACCTTCATGAACTCATGGGACCCAAAGGGCAGATGAACAGGGCACTCTCTGGATGCATAAGGGAAGAGGAATGACCCCTAAAGTGTCGACACCCTATAGACCTAGAGGAGATGACTAAGGATTGTGTGGTGACTCAAGTAGGTTCGAGACCAGTTTCCATGGAAGTAACTCTGATATCGAGATGATTGTGATGAAGTGACATATGAGGCACATTTCAACTTAGATTTAAAGGTGTACTGACAAGGTGGGATGTACCATCTCTACTCTTGGAACAGGAAAAACTCTATATTTGGATTGCAGCCAAATGCTTATTTCCTCTTGTTATGGGAGAGAGAGATAGGACAATACGCATGCCATACACCAAGGATAAAAATGATGTGGGTTGGAACATTGCCACAAGATATGGGGACAGAGAAGATAACATACCCTGGTGTGGTGAATGATACATGGTACCAACACTAAGAGAAATGAAGTAGTCATCTTTTGAGAATATTTTATCATGAGCTATGTGGAACTTACAAGTTATACTAGGTTGAGTTTTGATCACCATGATGATGAAATCAGAGAGTGTTCTTAATAAAGATAGACATAGAGTTTGATGAGATAATAAGTGGAATACATGGGGGTGTATGTCATCAACATTACCTAATACCTAAGGATGTGAAGTGGTAATGGATGCTCTGGTTGAGATATAGCTACCTAGTTTGGCTAGAAGAGGTTTTTAGGCTAACCCTAAGTTTGGAAATGAGATGTGTTTGGCTAAAACTTAGATGTAACGAGATCTGTTGAACAAGTTAATGGTTGTATGGTTAGCCAGCCTAGGCCTTGATGCAATGAAAGGATGGTTGTATAACCTCAAATGCACTTCGTTGGAAAGGAAGGTGATGAAACCCCGACTAGAGTGGTTTAGGGTTTCTGAGGAATCGATCTTGAGGAATCATGCAATATAGGAAATCATGATAGAAGATCACCCTACACCATGATACTTCAAAGATAGTAAATGACAATAGAACTTTAGATGCTTAAGATGAAGTTGCATGTGGCATGTGGCCATGCAAGCTGGAGGTGAGGGACGAACACCAGTAGCCCAGTGCATTGATATAAAGGATAAAGAATCCCCGAAAGTGAAAGGGAGTTCATCACTATGGATGATGTAAGTCTCCCCTGGACCAAGGAAGGTTGAGATGTAATATGGGTTATGGTAGATCACCTTACCTAGATGATATAAGAAAGAAAGAGTTCTGTCAAGGGACAAATTTGGTTGAACTACCCATGAGAGCGATGGTTCAGTTACACCATGATGCGAGTTCAAAGGTTCTTGAGTTTGACCTAAAGGTTCCCTTCCAAAAGGTGGAAGTAGGTACATGAAGAACTCGATGTTAGTGCACTTTATCACCCCTAAATAATGGTTAGTATGATACAGACTAAAAGGTCTGATGAGAGCATATGTGCTCGTTCAGGGTGATGGCTAGGGACAGTTCTTGTCCTAGGAAAGATGTGATGATGACCACCATAGCCAGTATCGGGATTTAAAGAAGCTTCATAAGGGAGGTTGAGTCGGTCACCACTTCAGTAAGGTGATGTTGGTGAAAGGACCATGTGATGGTTAGAAAAGGACCACAATGCGTGTAGATGAAGTCGCTTTGATCGTGCAATGGCCTAAAGGAGCCTAGAGATGACAAGAGTTGTGAGCAGATGCAAAGTAGACTGATATGTAGTTCACTGTGGGAGAATATGTGACATGAAAATCCGACCCCTCTAAGTTATAGCTAAGAGAGCTGAGTCCTTGATGCATGGGTTCTTTTGACATGGTTTGGTGGAGAAGGTTAAGTTTGATCTTACCCCTCAGGATAAAGTAATGTGTGATGAGTTCCATGTGTCCAATTTAGAGCACTATGTGAGGTACCGCGACCATGTGCTGAGCAATGAACCTAGTGAGCCAAGGGAGGCTGAAATGGCCTGAGTCACCTGTGCAGTTTATAGATGCCAGGATGAAAGAACTCATAGAATAGAATATGTAATGACAAAGGTTCTTTGGGAGTGCCATGAGTACGGTAAAGCCACATAGGGGCCAATGATGGACATGGAAAATTCTTATCCAGATTTTTTTTTATTTGCTTGATAGAATTTTGAGGACAAAATTCCTATAAGAGGGGAAGGATGTTATAACCCCAAATTTTGGGTTCATTTGGTGAGAAATGTGATTTCTCATATTGAAGATATTTGAACAAATAATTATATAATTTGGTTCGAATAAATGGATTTTGTTTACAATAACCTTGATGTTTGTGTTGTAGGCTTTATTGGCTATTGGGCCCAAATAACAAGAAAATTCAATTAGTGAATGAATAATTGAATATTTAAGAAAAGAAAAATGTGGAAACCTCTAGAAGGCAAACCCAGCAAGAGGGATTTCGTGCCTCTTGGGTTCCTTGGGTTCCAAGGTGTCCAAGTTTCATAAAGAGTGCAATAAGAAAGAGAAGATCAATTAAGTATTTCTTTATTAAGAAAGAAATTGAAAATAATGATAAAATGTGGAAAATAAGTGAAAAGAGGTATAATTGAGTTATCCTTTGTGGAATTTTGTATCCCAAGGATTCCTAATGATAAAAGTAATACCAATGAGGAAAATAAAAGAGAAATAAAGGGAAACCCTCAAAAAGGAAATATTTTAATAAGGAATAAACAAGATAATGAAGAATAATGCATATAGATGCATCTAGAAGGATAATAAATATCCTTGGAAAAGAATTTCGAAATAATAGAGTTTCTTGGGGTCCAAGGAGCCCCAATAAAGAGGAAAGAAAGAGAAAATACCAAAATTTCAAAATAAAAGGATAATTTGATACATTATTAATGAATTTTGTGATATTGTTAAAAAGGAAAATAGTTTCTACTAAAAGAACATAGGAATTCATACTTATGGATTAAAAAGCAAACATAAATAGAACAGAAGAAAAGAATTTTGAATTCTTAATAACCAAGGATCAAAGGGAAACAAAGAATTAATATAAAGAGAGAGAATTTATTCTCAACTATGGAAAGATGGTTTCCTAATGAGGAGAAGCCTTTCTTTTCTCATGGTCAAGTACATTAGGGCGTGGATGTCCTCCCTATATAAAGGGTCAAACCCATTGGCGAAGACCAGAGGGATCCCACACAGATATCCTTCTCTCTTCTTCACCTTCTTCCATGGTTTTGTCTACAAACCCTACCTATAAGAAGTGGCATGAGTGAGAGGTTAGAAAGGGCCAACACATGGTTTAGATGAAACCTAAGAGTGCCCTAGTGTCGAGGAGACACACAACCATCGAGGACGTGCCCTAGGGTGCACACAAAGGCAGCCATCAGGATGTAGTGACGGCCGCAGAAACATGGCCGATGAGCAGAGAACTAGCCATGTTAGCCACGGTTTGGGGGAGCTTCAGGTGTGCCCAGGTGTGGCGGAGAGGAGTGGAGGTGGACCGTAAATAAGCTTGTAGGCGACATACAGTAGGTGCGCGAGGTTGAAAATGAAGTTAGGAGGCTTTGGATGCTTTTAACCCTCTGGGGGATGAAGCGTGGTTCACTTACGTGGGGGAAATTTTGACATTCTGTTATGTTTCCTTTTTTGGCAACCTTGCATGTATTGCGTGACGTGGCACAATCCGATTGGCCAAGTAAGTAAATCCTTGTGAATTTCATAACTAAAAATTGGTAGCTCAGATTAATACATGTAATATATGAATTTTGATCAGGAGAACGAGAGGAATCCAATAAAAAATATATTAAAGATTGATTACGTTACGAATTGCAAAAGTACAATAAGTTGATGAAAAGTGCATTAAAGTTAAGTTAAAAACCCTATTTGTAATTAAAGGTTGAATATAGTATGCTTAATGGGTTAAATGAAGTATTAATAACCTATTGAATGATAATTTTAGATTCAAACCTGATCTAGATGTAAAATTGCATGATTTAGGGTTTTTACCTCATATGAGAATGATTAAGCATTTAGAAACCCTAATTTAGGGTAAAAGAAGATAAAATCATATTTAATTTGAAAAATGTGAAAATATGATTGTTAAATGATGGTTCTAAGTTATTTGTATATAAAAGTCCTTAATTCTGGATAAATACCCTAAATGTAGTAATTAGGGTCTTTTCATGAATAAAAGGTGGAATTGATGGCAAAATGAGTTCATATGTTAATTAGACCCTAATGAACTTTGAATTAATGATAGATCTGCTTAATGATCTTGTCATATATTAAAAGGATAAAAATAGTAGCTTTAATGAAAAAGAAGCTTAATGAGATTAATTAATGATTAATGTTTCTTTAATATGGAAATAGGGTTATATGTTGTTAAGATAACCTTAATATTGAAGAATAGATGAGATAATTAGGGCTTATGAGTAATGGCATAAAATTAGGGTTTAATATGGTAAAAGATGATGGGAAACCCTAATTGAAAAACAAAACCCTAAAATAGATATAGAACCCTAGAAAGTGAATCTAAGTCAATCTAGTAGATTCTTGATAAAGTGTGTAATAAATAGAGTACATATTCTTTTCAGGAATTATGTGATTGTTGAATTGCTTGCTTGGATTGCTTTCTTGGTTGGAATTCCTTAATGCTTGTGAAATCATCAAATTAGGTATGTGGTTACACTTATGAATAATCGCTTTAGTTTCACAATGATTTCCGAATGATTTTATCAGTTTCTTGAAAATAACTGTTGGATGCCTTTTATTTCATGCAACTATAAAGTGAATATGATTATCACCATGATTATATATATATCTGACTTAGATCCAAATCCACCTCTGTGGCTTGTAAAAAGGGGTAACCTAGAGTAAGGTCTAGGTTATCATGGGTTAGAAATTGGGCTACCAAGTGTAGTGCCATGAGACCCTTTAGCATGCCATGAGTTAAGGAGTGGGCTACTTACGGGTAGTGCCATGTGACTCAACCCTAGAAACTGGTTCACCTATAGGTGGGACCATGAGGGGTCTAATGGGGATCTACTATAAGGAAAGTTGCATCCAGGTTCACTGTAGTGACAACGCAGATGATAGGGAATGCATGGATCACGCAATTATATTTAAAACGTAAAATTGTTTTTTGAATGGTAATTGGCTGCAATACATTGTAATCATAAGTTGCACGATTATTGTTTCCCCCACATACCAGCTTCGGCTGACCAACATTTTGTTTGTCGACATTTTAGGTACAAGCCAAAAGGACAAGCAATAAATCGTCATATTGTGAAATACATGAAGTAAAATATAGGAGGGTTAGTTAGAGTAGAATCCATAAGTGGATAGAAGTTTAGAGATCCAAGTTTACAAAAAGGTATGCAAAATTTTATTTTCTTACAACTTTTCAATTTAGTCTATTAAAATTTAATAATTGTTCTTCGTTAATTGCCGAACCTTTGATCTGGAAATTATGGGTGCGGCTTCTACTTCACGGTCTCGCTTAATTGGGGGTTATCGGGAGGTGGGGTCGTAACAATTACCAACACTCTCAACAGATATTCTAAGATCTGGATCATTCTTTGCGACTATCCATCAGTCTGAGGGTGATAAGATGTACTGAATTTCAGTCTCATACCAAGTTCCTCTTAGACTTGTTTCCATAATTTTGAAGTGAACTTAAGGTCACCGTTAGAGATAATTGAACTCAAAATACCATGAAAATGGAGGATCTCTCCAATGTAAAGCTCAACTAAGTCTAACACCTTGACAGTGGTCTTCAGGGCAAGGAAGTGTGCTAACTTGGTTAGGTGGTCCACCACAACCCATATTGTATCATGAAATTTATGTCTTAGGATGACCCACCAAAAAATCCATGGTGATCTGGTCCCATTTCCGCTCATGAATCTCAATCGATTGTATAGCCTACCAGATCATTGGTGTTCAACCTTCACCATCTAGAACATGAGGCAACTAGCCACATATGAGGATATGTCTCTCTTCATTCTTGACCACCAAAAGTACCACTATATGTCTTTGAAAATCTTAGTGGTGAAAGGGTGTACTGTATACTTAGACGCATGAGCCTCTTACAAGATACATGTATTCAAAGGGAAATTCTTGGGGACCCAAATTTTATTTTTATATTGGATTCCACCATTTGGTGTGTTTGAGGCTTCACCATCAAACCCTTCATCTTTTCTAACTCCGAGTTGGCTAACTGAGCTGTTACAAGCTCAGTCAATAAGTTGGGCTTGATCTAGATATTGGCCAAATGAATCCTATCTTCCAGAGGCTATGGAGCCCATCAAGAAAAGTCTTCCAGTCTCTTCCAATGGTTAACCAAACTAGCTGCACAACTATGACACTTTCTGACTAAGGGCATCAATTAGCACATTGGCCATATCGGGGTGGTAGGATATGGTGAAATGAAAATCCTTAAGACACTCCATCTAACACCTTTGTCGCAAGTTCATGTCCTTGTGAGTCAATAGGTACATCAGGCTCTTATGTTCAGTGAGGATGTCAAAGGTAGCCCCATACAGATAATGTCACCAAATCTTCAAGGCACAACAATATCTGCAAGTTCCAGATCATGAGTCAAATAATCCAACTCATTGGGCTTGAGCTATCTAGAAGTGTAACATCTCAGGATTTAAGTCCTTAGATAAAATGATCTGAAAAGGAATGATTGGACTACCCATATCACCAAGGTGCACCTCCTATTCTGGGAGCCCATCACTAAAGAAATCCATAGTTAAGCATGCTCAACTTAGAGTAGTACTAGGATGGGTGACCAGTCAGGAAGTTGACTCCGACATGCGCATGAGTGAGGACATAACACACAGTTAAGGCTAGTGGTTCTCTGTGGGACCATTCATTAATATTGAAACTCTACTAGAGCCTTGGGTAGTGGCCCTATACGTTACAAAGGGTATCATAGTCTAAACCCCTCAAGTAGGTGGGGCCCACTGATCAGACAAAATCGCACGTCCAAAATGGAGCGGATCCAGAGTTGTTGACCTTTTAAGATTATAATCCAACACTCAAGCCCCCACAACTATTATATAGGGTCCGATGTAGTATTTGGGGTCAAGTCACAAGGAGAAGGTCAATAAGTGTTAAGTACGCAGAGTCTCACACTCTTATGCTCCAAAAGAACAAGTGGGTTAAAAAGGGTGTTCCCTAAGGAACAATGATGCACTAGCCAAAACAAAGAAAGGTAAAAGAAAGAAAATAAAAACAAGAGAAAAATGTTAAACAAGCGATAAGAAATAAACATGTGGAAGGAAACTTGGATCGGGTTTCACCTACTAAGATCTCTCACCAACATGAAAAACTCACACCGCTTCGTATACTTATGTCAAGATTACAAGCGATCATCAAAATAACTATTCCCTCCTCTCTCAAGATTAGGATAGATCTAGATTTTAAGGTAGCCTATCATGAGATGATGGCCCAACAACCACAAGAAAACCATATGACCGTTAGCTTTAGCATTCCAACACTTTCCTGCATTCATACTACTACATAAAATGAGGTAAGGTTGGCACTATTCTTTGGAGTTACTGACAATCAAACATCACAAGATGGTAGCTAATCTTACAAGTGAAGCATTAAAAGAAGAGTATGGAGATAGTATTGATAAGAGCATATATATATTCAAAGGGGAGAAAGAATATACATGTTGGGAGATCCTTAGTGGATACTCCCAACCCAAGTTAGATGTTTAGCCACACATGTTGACATGCAACAGAACAACCTCACAAAATGATGGATACATCAATGACCATGAAGAGGGAGAGTATAATGTGACAAAAATGATAGATCTGGGTAGAGAGAGAAGATGCTGATAGACTACTATTGTTACAACCCCAATTTTTGGGTTCATATGGTTGGAAATGCAATTTCCCCAATAAATGTATGATTATGGGAATTGTATGAATTATATGTATTGAATGCATTCCCTTTGCAATATTTTCATTATGCATGTGATTCTGTGGCTCACAATATGTTAATGAGTCCAATATGATTAAAAGAAAAAGAATAAGTCAAATAATGCATTATTAAGAAGGAAATTTGAGGTCCGACCATAGTAGCTCAGGAGGTAAGAGCTCGGTAAGTCCCAATGAAGGACTCAGGTTTGAACCTCACCAAACACACTTTGTGAATGGAAATCCATGCTGATTAGGTGCGGGAGGGGGGTGACTGGACCACACCCTCTCATGCCTCAAGAGTTTACCATGTCGGCTTCGCCCTGGGTGGGTTCTCTCGGTCATAAAAAAAGAAAATTTGAGCTAATGAGGAAAATATGAGAAATATGTGGAAATATGTGTGATTGACTCATAATGGATGAGATTTGAAATCCACAAGGTTTCAATGTGGAAAAGGAATCCAAATAAGGAATATAAAGAAATAAGAGAGAGAGAAAATATGCATAAAATATACCTTAATAAGTGATAACTTGCTTATGAATAAATGTCCCTCATACTTTCAAAATTGAGTCCCAAACTTATCACACAAGTATCTAAAGTCATCAATGACTTTTCGTTAAAATTTTGTATTAATTGGATAATCGGTTTGAGAGTTATGATTTTTACAAAGTCTCCTGAAGTGGAAAGGATAAAGGAAATACATTAAAATGTCACAATCTCAATGGGACTCTTTTTGGGCGTGGGTGATGAAGACCATGAATCTGAGATCAAACGATGTCCAGATCATCTTCTACCGTGAGCCAAAAGAGGAAGGCCACAAATAGTAACCAATGAGTTTCCTAATCAGTTTCCTTCCTCTCAGTTTCCTGTTGCTGACTGGAGACTTTTCCATTAGTTTCGGGAGAGTCGTACGAATCTTCTCAACCCTAACTTTCCCTGGCTTTCCCAAGGATTGGGACTTCACCAAAAGTTTATTGGAGCCAGACTCCATGGAAGCATGGTGTCTGAAGCTGGGGCTATAAAAGGGGCTATACCCCTTTTCGAGAGACAAGGGAGTCTTTAGAAAACTCATCTGGACCCGGGGACAACTTTCCCTATCGACGATTTGGTTTTTGGGGATTCCCTTTACTTCCCATTGTTCTCCTAGTCTTCCCTCACTGCCATCTAGCTAGAGGCCATCGTGGGCCCATCCAAGCCCACTCCCAAGTCCGGCGGGGCAAGACGAAAGGGGCGATGCCCTTTCTCACCACTTGGGAGCAGTGGCATCTATAGTCAACCTTCAGTTGACTCACCAGGTCTCTGCTCGGAGCCATCGTGAGGTAGAAGAAGACGAGCAACGAGTTGACATTTTTGCCCAAGTCACACGAGAAACAAAACCATGGGGAATAAGGGTAAAAGAGGAAATACCCCTGACTGAGTGCCTTACTTGAGTGGGGCAGGCCGCCGACGTGGCTGCCAATGATTCGTCGATCCCTAATCCAAGTGGAAAAGAAAATAAGGGGCCGAAAGGATGACATGGCGATCTACTATTGGTCAAAGGTATTTTATCTTACAAAATCCATAACTAATGATTTGTAGCTCGGATGAAACAATATTATATATGAAAATTGATTAAAAAAATGCAAGGAAACCACAAAAAATATAGCAGAAGACTGATTATTCTTGCAATTAAAAAGGGATTTAAAGATATCATCTCTAATGGTTTAATTGATGAAAAACCCTAAAAATTGATGATTATTAGATATAATAATGTTATTTGGATGTTATGAGCCAATATTAACTTGTTGTTAATAAAAGAGAGAATTAGTTCGAAAAAGATGATCTTTATGCATAATTGGCTTAATTTAGGGTTCCATGTACATGCATATGCATTAATGGGCCTAGAAACCCTAATTTTTATAATTATGACTTTTAATGGTTTTAATTGTGCAGATCCATAAATAAGACAGAGATATGTTGTTACAAAGACAATTTGAGTACAAAAGATCCTTAATGTTGTTAATTTGAGTTATTTGGATTTTTATGAGTAGAAAATCTATTTTAGGGTTTGTTGACCTAAAAAGGATAAAGTTTGATAAATTGATCTAAGAAGCCCTAATAAATCCTAACGAGACTTAGAAACATTAGAAAGATGTCCCAAGTCAATAAGGAGTTGTTTGGGATATGTTTGTGACAATTAGACATTATACATGTTTTCATGATCAATATTTGCTTAATTAATTGATTGGCTTGCTTGATTGGACATCTAGTTGGATTTGGGATATATTGCTTCTTTGAGATCTCCAAAATAGGTATGTGGTTACTCTTATAACTAATCTCTCTAGTTTCATGATGATTTTCAAAGTTTTACTGGTTTCTTGAAATTAACTACTTGGTCGACATTTATTTCATGCAACTATAAAGTGACTATGCCTATCACCATAAATATATGTGCATGACTAGCTCAAATCCTAGTCCTCCTTTTTATCTTTGATGATGATGAGATGGATGACCTAGTACATGGTCCACCCATGGGGTAGGATCATCAGGTTATCATGAGTCGATGTGTTGGTCTACCCTTGGGTAGGACCATAAAACCACACAACCCTATATAGTGATCTACCTGTATGGTAGGATCATGGGGGTTAGTTGAGATATACCATATGAGAGAGGTATATCCTTATCCACTGCATGGATATCACAGAGGCAAGGATATGTAGGGATTGAGTAGTTATGTTTAAAATGTAAAGTTTGTTTTGCTAAATCATAATTTGATTACAATATGTTGTTACTATTAGATGCAAGATTTTTGGTTCCCCCACATACCGGTATAATTAATTATACTGACCACCGTTTTGTTTATCGGTGTTTTAGGTTTATTAGATAATGGATATTCCTTTAAAGTGAAATTGATGGAATAAATCTTAATAATGAACTGGAGGATTTTAGATAGATATATCTTATTTGAGTAAAGTCCCTCAAATCCTATATTTTTCAAGGTATGTGAAAAGAAAATTTTTATTCCGTTTTAAGCTTAGTCACGGTAGAATTTATTAATTATTTTTGATTATTTGCAAAACCATTGATCCTATTTTGGGATAGCGACTTTGACTTCTTGGTCTTCCTTAATTGGGGGTTACCCGGAAGCGAGGTCATTACATTTATTATCAGAGCCATGGTTTTCCATTTAATCTATAATAATTATTAAATTTTACAAACTCATTAGAACCCTAGGGAGTTATTGGAGGATTTTCCAATGATGGAGGTGTCTAGAAAAGGATCACAATTTGGGGGATGGTAAGATTTTCCTCCACCCCAGTAGTCAGTCTATGAGGACTCCAAAATTCTGTGTGACTGCCTGGCCAAAATCAGAGGATTTGACTAGAAATAAGATACCTCTAGGACTCTCTCATATGTTTACTTCCTTTCTCAACCCTAATTCAAGTATAACTCTAAGTGATTAAGGTTTCTCTCTCTCAACACCCCTCCTATGTTTGGGATAGGAGTAATCAGGATTAAGGAATCCTCCACCAAATAATGAAAATCATATAAACATGATGTCATGGACATACATTTTAATAGTTTAAGCGTAAACTAAAGATTAGTTACATGCTTAGATTGCATGGCGTGTGTTACCATGCCCTCATGTCAGCTCTGAGGTTAGAGATTCTTGTAGGAGGATGAGGAGAGAGTTAGCCTTGGAGGAAGAGGCCTCCAGGAAGAGGTAGAACCCTGATGCATCCTCTGAGGATGATGCTTAGCTCAAACCTTAAGCGATGGATAGAGAAAGAGAAGACACGATGAGTTGGATGTCATAGTTGACCATACATGTATGAACGTGGGTTTGGCATGCATGCTTTGCGTAAAGGCTTTGAGTATGTAGGAGAAACATAGATAATGAGTGTTTGCTTGACCTTTAGTACCTTGTGGCAACTCGACCTTGGGTGGGTCGTTCCTGTTAGGGTGAGGGATAGTTCCCTCATTAAGAGGGTTGATTGTGATCGTATAGGAACCCTAACGAGCATATATGGATAGGTAGAGGCACATACCTACATAGAAGAGAGTGACAATAAGGCTGAGACCTAGGCTAGAAGGGTTATGCTTGATGTTCATGAGATGAGTATGTAGAGCTTTAGATGATCTTGGCTGAACATAGGTCTTGATAGTATGTTTCACCCAAGTAGGGATAAATGTGTATCCTTAAGAGTTTGACCCACCTTTTGGGAGAGAACCTCTAGTGGTAGGACCAGTTGTAGGGTTAGCCATAGAGAGAGAGAGAGCGAGACCTGATGAAGAAGGTTGGAGACCTTGACTCCAAGACATGAGGAATCATGAGAAGTTGGATATAATATAGCCTGGAATAGACGACCCTGAGTAGATATATGTGGTTTTCTCATGCACGATCTATGGGGGCTCATGGTACCTTAGATGCCTTTAGAGGAACCAAACCCTAGAATAGAGAAAGAGACTTCCTAAAAAAATGTATGGATGATGTGAGAGCCTACCTTTTTGGAATAGGAGAGAGTTCCAAAGACCCTAAAGATGTGTGGGCTCGCACCCAGTTGGTAGTCCTGGTGTAGGATTCTAAAGGTTGTTCATGTGGAAGAGTGTTAGGATGTATATGCTCTATCTAGTAGTGCATGGTTGAACAGCTGAGCATGGAGTTAGACAGCTGATATGTAAGAGGTGAACCTGGGGTTCCTGGACTAAAGAGGGGAAGTAGCATTACCTATTGCACATGATGCTCACGAGGCCGATTGAGTTCACAGTAATTGGGTATGACACCTCCACATATTAGAGAAAAAGGAAACCCCGCTCGAACTGAGATATATGTTGATGAACCAGTCACATAGGTTGGTGACATACACATGTATGATAGTGGTCCAACTTCAAGAAATAAGGATCAAGTATGACATACCAAGGAACTCAAGATGGCTTAGTAGGTTGTCTTCTTGCTAGCTACATGTCTAAGTAGCATGATAGGGCTAAGCATGTATGTGATAATGTAAACCTTGGAGATAAGAACGTTTTGTGACCTTTGTTACTATCAAGAGATGGTTTTCTCCCATTCTGGGAAGGACCCCTTCATGTAGGGTGAGTACCAACTTTTGTTTAGGTTAGAGGTAACCTAAAGAGGTCACTTATAAGAACTTGATGAGCTAAGTGTAAGAGCACGTAGTATGATCTTGAATCCATAGACCCATGTGTGACCATCTCTCAGGGGCATGAGGATATGTTGCTATGGAGGTAACATGTATGGGGCCAGACCGAGATAGGTAGGTTGCCATGATTCCCATGAAAGGAATAAAAGTTTGACCATGAGTGCACAGAGAGATGATGGAGATCCGAGTGAGGATTCTGGTTTGAAATGTGATATGCTAGAATCTTAAGTCAACACTAAGGTCAAGTAGGGATAAGACCGATGGGAGTAGGAATTGTCTATTCCCTGAATGTACAAGACCATAGGGTCGGGAGGTAACAACTACCGTTGCCCGAGACCCATGGGTTATGAGGTTGGCCACCTTCATGAGTTCATGGTGCCTAAGGGGTAAAAGTGAGAGGCACTCCCTAGATGCATAAGGGTCAGATCACCCTAAAAGTACCAGTACCCTAGAGACCTTAAGGTAATGACTAAGGATTGTACATAAGAGAGATGTTAAGATCCATAAGTGATGGGAAAAGTCTTCCCATGGGTGTAGACCCATAATGGAGATGTTCATGGTGAGGAGTCATGTGAAGTATGTTTCAACTTATATTGGAAAGAGTGATGGCGATGTGTGATGCACCATCTCTACTCTTGGAATGGGATGCACTCTATATTTGGACTACAACCAAATGCTTGTTTCATCTTGTTATGGGTGTGAGAGATGGGACAAAATGCATGCCATATACTAAGCATAGAGGTGATATGAGTTGAAACCTTTTCATGATGATTGTGGATAGAGAAAGTACCACACCCTTTTGGAAGTATCTTGGATGGATGGTATGAAATCATGAGAAGAGCAAAGCAATATGAGGACACACCTCTATGAGTTATAAGTTTGGGTTTGATAACTGAAAAGATGGAAGTAACAACTTGAAGTTCTCATGACATAGATAGACTAAACCCAAGACAAGGATGATGAGTGGAGTATATGAAGGTTTATGTCTTCACCATCCCCTGGCATATAAGGAAGTTTATGTGGTAACAAGATGATCCTAACCAAATACATCTTAGGTGTACAACTGTCTGGAAGAGGTTGCTAGGTGAACCCTAAGATCATTAGAAAACTAGACCTATGTGGCTAACACTCAAATATAACCAGACCCGTTGGTCAAGTTGGTGGTTGCCCAATTAGCCAGTCCAGAGTTTGATGAGATAAAAGGAATATTATAAGAACCTCATATACACCTCTCAAGAGAAGAAGGTGGTGAAACCCACAACTAGAGTGTTTTAAGGTTTCTGAGGAGTCAACCTTGAGAAATCATGACATGCATAAGTTCATGATTTTACATACATCATACACCATGGTACTACCAAGATGGTTAAGGTTTGCAGTGGTACCTTAAAGAAGGATAGAGAGTTGCATGTGGCCATTTTCCATACATGCTTGAGGATGAAGGCCGACCACCAATAACCCAATGAGTTGCTACAGATAATGAGGAGTTCCCAAAAAGGAATAGGAGAAGATCATCATAGACATTGTGGTGGGTCTCCCCTGGACCAGGAGAGGTCATGATGCAATATGGGTTATGGTAATCACCTTACCAAGTTGACCTAATCCCTTGCCTAAGAGAGAGCACTGTCAATGTGACGAATCTGGTTGAACTATATATATGAGAGAGTGATAGTTCAACTATACCATCACCCGAGTTCGATATCTTCAACATGACCTTCAATTCACTTCCATGTTGTGGAAGTAGGTGCATGAAGAACTCGATACAAGATTAAAGTTTCCGGCAACATATCACCCCGTGACTGATGGGCAGTCAAGAGAGTATGATCCAAACTTTAGAGGGTTTGATGAGAGCATGTGTGCTCGTTCAGGGTGATTCATGGGAGTAGTTCCTACCCCTAGTAGAATTTTCTCATTATGATAGACACCATATCTAGATCGGGATGTATGAAGCTCTATAAGGGAGGCCATGTCAGTCACTGGTTCACTTGGATGATGTCGGTGAGAGGACCTTGTGAGGGTCAGAGAAACCATAGTGTATGCAGATGACATCACTTTGATCGAACAATGACTGAGGAAACCCATGATCGATAGGAGTCACGCGCTGATGTGAAGTAGACTGATAGGCAGTTCACTGTGAGTGGATATGTGTTATGAAACCCGACCCCTCTGTGCTATAGCAGAGAAAGCTGAGTCCCTGATACATAGGTCCATTTAAGATGGATTGGTGGAGATGCTTATGTTTAGCCTTACCCCTCAGGATAGCATGATGTATGATGTATTCCATGAGTCTGATCTAGAGCACTATGTGATGTACCCAAGACATGTGCTGAGTCATGAACCTATTAAGCTTCAAGGGAGGCTGAAATATCCTAAGTCACCTGTGAAGATTCTTGATAGCAAGGTGAAAGAACTCAGATGTAAGAATGTAAGATGATAACAGTTCTTTGGAAGCACCATGGAGAGGATGAAGCCACATGGGAGCCAATGATGGACATGGGAAAGTCTTATCCTGATTGTTTGTATGTTTGATGGAATTTTGCGGGCAAAATTCCTATAAGAGGGGAAGGATGTTACAACCCCAATTTTTGGGTTCATATGGTTGGAAATGCAAATTCCCCAATAAATGTATGATTATGGGAATTGTATGAATTATATGTATTTAATGGATTCCCTTTGCAATATTTTTTTTGTGCATGTGATTTCGTGGGTCATAATATGTTAATGACTCCAATATGATTAAAAGAAAAAGAAGAAATCAAATGGTGCATTATTAAGAAGGAAATTTGAGATAATGAGGAAAATATGAGAAATATGTAGAAAGATGTGTGATTGACTCATCATGGATGAGATTTAAAATACACAAGGTTTTTATGGGGAAAAGGAATCCAAATAAGGAATATCAAAAAATAAGAGAGAGAAAATATGCATAAATTATGCCTTAATAAGTGATAACTTGCTTATGAATAAAAGTCCCTCATACTATCAAAATTGAGTCTCAAACTTGGCACACAAGTATCTAAAGTCATCAAGGACTTCCCTTTTAAATTTGGTATTATTTGGATAATCGATTTGAGAGTTATAATTTTTAAAAAATATCCTAAAATGGAAAGGATAAAGGAAATACATTAAAATGTCACAATCTCAACGAGACTCTTTTTGGGCATGTGCGATGAGGACCGTGGATCTAAGATCCAATAGTGTCAAAATCATCTTCTACCCTGAGCCAAAAGAGGAAGACTGTGAACAATAACCAATGAGTTTCCTAATCGATTTCCTCCCTCTCAGTTTCCTATTGGCGACTGGAGACTTTTCCATTAGTTTTGGGAGAGCCGTACGAATCTTCTCAACCCTAACTTTCCCTGGCTTTCCCAAGGATTGGGAATTCACCCAAAGTTTGTTGAAGCTAGACTCCATGGAAGCCTGGTGTCCGAAGCAGGGGTTATAAAAAGGGCTATACCCCTTTTCCAGAGATAGGGGGGTCTTTAGAAACTGCATCAGGACCCAGGGACAACTTTCTTGTCAATGATTTGGTTTTTTGGGATTCCCTTTGCTTCCCATTCTTCTCCCAGTCTACCATCAGAGCCACCCTCACCGACAGCTAGCTAGAGGATATCACGGGCCAATCCAAGCTCACCCCAAGTCCGGCGGGGCAAGACGAAGGGGGCGATGCCCTTTCTCACCACTCGAGAGCATTGGATCCTCGATTCAACCTTCAGTTGACTCACCAAGTCTCTGCTTAGAGTCATCATGATGTAGAAGAAGATGAGGAGCGAGTTGACATTTTTTCCCAGGTAACATAGGAAACTGAACCATGGGGCATATGGAAAAAAAGGAAA
This sequence comes from Alisma plantago-aquatica, assembly GCA_963693085.1. Lineage (NCBI taxonomy): Eukaryota > Viridiplantae > Streptophyta > Magnoliopsida > Alismatales > Alismataceae > Alisma > Alisma plantago-aquatica. Next base: position 221,061,681 of record OY856410.1, on the reverse strand, counting down.
TACCCCTTGACCGAGCACCTTAATCATGTGGGGCAGGCTGTCGACATGGCTGCGAGTGATTCATCGATCCCTAATATGCGTGCAAAAGAAAATAAGCGGCCAAAAGGGTGACGTGGCAATCTGCTATTGGTCGAAGGTATTTTATCTTACAAAATCCATGACTAATGATTGGTAGCTCGGATGAAGTAATATTATATATGAAAATTGATCATAAAAATGCAAGATAAGCATTAAAAATATAATGGAAGCCTGATTCTTCTTACAAATAAAAAAGGATATAAAAATATCATCTTTAATGGTTTAATTGATGAAAAACCCTAAGAATCGATGATAATTAGATCTAATAATGTGATTTTGATGTTATGATCCAATATTAACTTGTTGTTAATAAAAGAGAGAATTAGGTCTAAAAAGATGATCTTTATGCATAATTGACTTAATTTAGGGTTCCATGTACATGTATCTGCATTGATGGGCCTAGAAACCCTAATTTTGATAATTATGACTTTTAATGGTTTTAAATGTGCAAATCCATGAATAAGACAGAGATATGTTGTTTCAAAGCCAATTTGAGTATAAAAGATCCTTAATGTAGTTAATTTCAGTAATTAGGGTTTTTATGAGTAGAAAAGCTATTTTAGGGTTTGTTGACATAAAAGTATAAAGTTTGAGAAATTGATCTAAGAAACCCTGATGAATCTGAATCAGACTTAGAAACCTAGGAAAGATGTCCCAAGTCAATAAGGAGTTATTTGGGATATGTTTGTGACAATTCAACATTATACATGTTTTCAGGATCAATGTTTGCTTGATTAGCTTGCTTGATTGAACATCTAGTTGGATTTGGGATATATTGCTTCTTTGAGATCTCCAAAATAGGTATGTGGTTACTCTTATGACTAATAACTCTAGTTTCATAGCAATTTTTAAAGTTTTACCGGTTGCTTGAAATTAACTACTTGGTTGACATTTATTTCATGCAACTATAAAGTGACTATGGCTATCACCATAAATATATGTGCATGACTAGCTCAGATCCTAGTTCACCTATGTAGCTTTGATGATGATGAGATGGATGACCTAGTACAAGGTCTACCCGTGGGGTAGGATCATTAGGTTATCATGAGTCAATATGTTGGTCTACCCTTTAGTAGGACCATACAACCACACAACCCTACGTAGTGATCTACCTATAAGGTAGGATCATGGGGGTTAGTTGAGATCTACCAAATGAGAGAGGTAGTATCCTTATCCACTGTAGGGATAGAACATAGGCAAGGATATGTAGGGATTGAGTAGTTAGGTTTAAAACGTAAAGTTTGTTATGCTAAATCATAATTTGATTACAATATGTTGTTACTATTAGATGCAAGATTTTTGGTTCCCCCACATACCAGTATAATTCATTATACTGACCGCCATTTTGTTTTTCAGCATTTTAGGTTTATTAAAAATGGATATTCCTTTAAAGTGACATTGTTGGAATAAAGCTTAATAAAGAATTGGAGGATTGTAAGTAGATAGATCTTATTTGGGTAAAGTCCCTCAATTCATATATTTTTCAAGTTATGTGAAAAGAAAATTTTTATTCTATTTTAAGCTTAGTCGCAGTAGAATTTATTAATTATTTTTGATTATTTGCAAAACCATTGATCCTATTTTGGGATAGCGGCTCTGACTTCCTGGTCTTCCTTAATTGGGGGTTACCGGGAAGCGGGGTCATTACAACTATACTTCTTCTAATCTAAATCTGTAGTGCACATTGTGGCAGTGGCTTCTGCTTTCAAAGAAGAGGGCAATCAGTCTTGTCTCTCCTCTGGCTTCTTTCTTCAGAGATCCCAAATTGATGGGTATGGACATGGGTGACTTTGGAGTTTGACAGCACATTGTGGTCCTTGATGATCTGATGATTTGATAAGTTAAGGTGGATGTCTATTTATAGATGCTGCCCAATGAATTAATCTATGGGATGTGGTCGCGGTATGGCCTCGGTCGCGATATGGCCTCGGTTGTGATATGGCCTCGGTCGTGAAATCCATCATTGTCATGGTTTGTTGGCTGTCTGTCGTGGTTGAGGGGAAGCCTTGGTCATGATATGGCCTCGACCGTGGGGCATTGTCATGGTGGAGGGTCACAATTGTGGTGTGAAGAGATGGTAATGGAGGCATCGACAACGACATGGTCATTAGTGGACTATACAACCATGGTAATGGTGTTGACCGTGGCCATATCTTGGCATAACTCTGCAACATGAAAGATCTGTGAAATTAAGATTTTTGACATTAAGGCACTAAAATAAGTAGAGAAATCTATAAAAGGTATGCTAGGAGAGGAATAAATCATACACAAAAAGTACACAAAAATAAGATGTTATCAACTCCCCAAAACTTAGGATCGAGCCTATCCTCAGGTTCATGTTAGGCCTGAAATCATATTGAGATCAGCTATGGGTAACAAAATTTTTCAAAAAGCCTACCATTATATAATAATCTCATTCTTATGGCAAAACTCTCATGGTATATTCATTTGAATCCTAAGATTCTATTTCATCCCTTTCATATTTGGAGTTGCATGACTTTGAATCCTTGCCAATGCCTTTTGGTAGTAAAGGGCTCTCTGTCTCAATGACTTACCCCTTCATTCACTAGGTTTCTAGCTATACTTGTACAACATCCCCTTGAGGGGTAGCTATCACACCCTTCCTTTATTTTAATTGGCCCTATGCTAGTGTGCTCAGTTAGGTTATAGGCTTTAGGTGTTTTCCTACTCTCCTCAATTTCTCTCACCCACAAGCTGTCGTAAGGACAATGTTGCCCCAAGGGCTGCTGACATTAAGTAAGGTGGTTGCGTGAGGGTTGCTTGGGAATGTAGGTGGATATACTTGGCTTCAGGACTCCACTTATGGGCACAAAATATCTGCATTCATGTGTGCAACAATACACCAGACGTGTGGGATCATTCAACATCTTTTGGGCACAAGTCTCAATATTTTTTCCTCTCAGGTTTGGGTGAGGTTTTTTTTTACATGATTTTCTGGGTGGCCAAGCCTCTTTTCATCCCAATGTGGGGATAATTAAACATGAAAGGGTTAGATGTTTCCTTCTCGAAGGAGGTGACAATTTTATAGATAGAATCGTCACGTTAGGGTGATTGGTCAGGTGTATGGCTTGGTAAAGTCCTCTAGTTTCCAGGGATTCCATAGACTTAGCATTGTTCCACACACAATGATTTGCTATAGGAATGCGATAAAACTGTATTGTTATGCTTCTTGTTTTTACTATTATGTGTATTTGTCACTCAATTGTGCCTCTCTAGAAATGATAGAACTACAAAATCTAGCAGTGGGAATGACAAGTCTAAGAAGCGGCTAAGCAAAACTGCAACTTATAGAAAACTTTTTGAAAGTAAATTTTTAGAAAAAAATGTTTGTCATACTTGATTGTAGCAAAAATAGGAATATGTACAATTAAATTTTTGAAAATTTTCAAAATTTGGGTGATAAAATTGTAGCTCTCACATACATTTATAACTCCTCCCCCAACTTATCATTCACCCTGACTTGGGGTGTCAAAATTGGAGTTGGATGTATAAAAAGGTTTTCTTTGTTGTTGCTAGTTGTTTGTGGTCGCCCACTTTGAATTGAGGACCATGCTGGCGTATACTCCATGTAGTGGGTGGTATTGTTCATGCGGCATGCCATCCACCTTCATATTCATTGTAGCTAGAGTGATCATCTAGGCCAGCCAATAGAATCTGCAGTCATTTGACAATGGTACTTGTTGAGGGCTTTAATGGCATAACTATATCTTCTTGAAATCTTTTCCTTCCTTATGCTTATACCCTTTTCCTTGGTTTTTGAACATTTCTGCATCTGTTTCGGTGCACGTGACTACCTTCTCTTCTGTAGGTGTCTTTGCAGTAGTCATGTTTGTTCTTTTGTTGAATGCAAAGGCTGCATTTGAGCTGTTGTAGAGAACTACAGTCCTAGCTATAATACTGACTACTAGCAGAGTCCAATGACTATCATGTATAATAGAACAGAATATATAATCTAGAAGAGAGGTCACCAGGCATTGCAGTAGGCAATCTTTTTCACTTGACATTTTATCCTTTAAGATGTCATCTACTAAGAGGAAGTTGGCCATATGCACGTTTGGCATGTTGTCATTCAGTAGTGCTTGGTAGGATGACATAGTGTTGACTAAGAGGTACCCTCCTATTTTCAAAGTACCTCTGAGGTCTTCCTTTAGTACACAAATGCCATCCCTTTTGAAGATTGCCTCTTTTGTGGTGTCATCTTCCCTTAGGAATTTAATTATCAACTATAAGGATTCTAGTGACAAGCTTTCACAGCTCCACCTATTGAAATACTTGAAGGTTAACACTATTTCTCCTATTAGACCCTTCATGTTTTGTCTCTGGAATATCCTCTTCCTCTATCTCCCCTTCTTCGGGCTCATTAACTAGAGGTTGTTCTTTATTTGTTTCTACCATGGGAGAATGTTTAGGCTTGCTCTTAGGTTGTTTCTCTACTTTGTCAGGAGGGTCAGATGCCCATCCTTCCTTTCAAGAAGATGCTCTAGCAGGTTCTTCTGGATCGACCCACATGGTTTTAAGTCTTTCCCTCCAACTTTTCTTTTTAGTTAGAGGTATTTCTTAGTGAAACCGACATGGTACTACATCTGAAGGCATCAACATGTCATTGAAGAAGCGACGATCATAAATAATCTCCATTGCATAGACACCACATAACCCATGTAGATCTTTTGTGCAAGGTCTTCCAGTGGGATTCCCTTATTGATTGATTCCATCATCCTGAGTACTATGAAGGCACAATCCCCTATTGTAGCTTTTTCTTGGGGGACCTTTTTACATATCGAGAATTGTTTCCACATCCCTTGGTGTCTGCTATCCGCCGTCTGTATAGCCCACTGTAGACATAGTGTCACCTTTAAGATATCTCTTGCTTCCTTGTTTTTGTAAATTAAGGACGTGCTATCCAATTCAGTAGCACAACAATTGATTACTATTGTTCATCTCCCATATAAGTTGATGACAATCAGTGCCCAGTGCTTTACAATCCTTATTGGCAAGACTACAAATTTTGTCTCCTCTCTACTCACTGCACATTGTAGTTCTTTCACATTAGTAGATTTGTCATTTTTATCGATAAGTTGACCTGCTAGATGTGTGGTGCCATTGAAGACATGTTGCATTTTCTCAGGATGTAGAAATTCTTCAAGCAGAGTTGCACAGAGTACTTTGAACAACTTTTTGTGTAATCGTGCTCTTTTTAGAAATATCTCTCTAAAATGGCCCCTATTGAGTGACCTTCCTTTGTTGTGGTAGAGAATATCAGTTCCTGGAAGGTTGTCATTGAGTGCGTCTGCTAAGATATGGACATTATGCATGTGATTTTGGATAGTGAGGACATGTCCATGCCTGCCATCTTGTGGGGTAGTAGAGGAGCAACACCTAATGGTACATCATGAACTAGTACACTTCAGTTTCTGACTGACTCATCAGTGAAGAAAGAAGCGAGTCCACCTTCTTCATCTTCTGAGGTACCATATCCTACTGTTTGCATTGTTGGTGGTTGTACCTCTGTCGCGAGATGCTGTATCTTTGCAACCAATGATGCTTGATTTGCTTCTTTGCTTTCATTATTCATAGATATCTCGACCGATAAGTCTTCTATGGGTTTGTTCTCTTCTAATTGCTACTCTAATTCTAAGGAATTGAGTGCGGCTAACGTTGCAACCATGTTTTCATCATAGTGTGAATCATTATGCTCGTACTGCACCGGATCTTGCAGAAAATCATTGCATATATCCATTCTGAAAGTCATGTCATCCAAAAACTTGTTGAGATCTCTTATTTCTCGTGATGTGAGATCTTGTATGGTAGTGCTTTCATCCTTGACGATGACGACTAGTTGAAGTTCCTCAAATGCAGCCTTGTCCTCTTCTGGGCTATTGTTTCAAGTTGAACATTATTGATAAGGCATTTATCTTCATCATCTCAGAATCTTGACAAGGTTTGGAATATTGCAATGCTTCTTTTGCAGGAGGTTCCATCCTTGGGTGGTCTTTACATTGGCACTTTTGTCCTTTGAAGCTGTGCCTGCACCTGTTCCTCCTATATCATCCTCATCTTTATCTGGGCTCAATGGACTTGAGGAGGCTTATGATGTGGAAGGGATGGTTAGACGCTTCAACTTCTTTCTTTTCTGCCAACCATCCATCTCCTAGCATTTTGCATCAAGTTGTCAGCATTCTTCATCTAGGCACTGACATTCCTTCTTTAGGTCATCTAACACTTCTTCATAACCCTTCCACATCAATTATTTATCTTCTCTAATGGCGTCCCATTCCTTTTTGAGGTCTGCCATTTCTTCAATCAATGTCTTCAAATCCCCCATCATTGCATTCTGGGTGTTGATGACCCCTTGCATCAATTGGGGGAGTGCCTCAGTCCTCACATTAAAACTTTATACCTACATTTTTAGTGTGCACATGATATAAGTAATACTAAAATTAATTTCAGAAGCATGCTACATGTGTAGCCACATGGCATCAAATTTGTTCCCTAGTACATCACCAAATGTTTGTGGGCATTGGTGTTGCTGCTCTACAGATGTTGTTGATAGTGTCATTGATGTTACATACTCCTTAGGTTGTGGATCTGACTAGTTTTATGTTGGATCATCATTGGTTGCTTGGGCATAAGTGCTCACCTCCGTTTGCGCGGGTACTTGTAGGTTCACTTCTGGGATCACGGGGTTGGGTGCAACCATGGGGTCTTCGCACTCTTGGTGGGGTTTCTACTCAACCTCTTAATGTCCATTCTCCTTTGGTAGCCTCAACATGTGCTTGGTCACCTTCTTCATTTACTTCTACCTCAAGTTGGTATTTGATCTCTGCGGGCATGTGTGGTGAGGGTAGATTTGGGGCGGCAGATTTGTCTGACGTTTTCTTCTTTCTCTTCCTTATCGCCAGCTTCTTTCTTTACTCTGGCTTTTGCATATCCATTTCTGGAGTCTCATCCTTCATGTTCTTCTCATCAATGGGTGATGATGGGCCTGCAGTTGTTCTAGTAGCACCTGAGTACATTTTTTTATACATCCTCCTGTGTGGGCTGCAACTTGTGGGCATCATCATATGCCATCTCTGGTAGGGGTAAAAGTGCTTTGTTTGTAAAAAAGTTTGCTTCCTTTCTGTGCCATAATGCATGTGTTGATGAGGGACTTGATTTCAATCTTGGTATGTCCCTTGGTCTTATTATATTTCATCAACAAGTCGACATCCATAAAGTGATAAGCTATTCTAGTTATCTAGATTCCCATGCATAATTCTTTCATCTTCTTTGCTTCCCCTCCTATTGCATCTGACATTAGCAGTCTCTCGATGTTTACCAACTTCTTATTGAGCATGGACCACATTAGAAATAGGCCCCCCTTAGTCAGTCCTCCGGTTTCTGATTTTGTGAAGACTATGTTGGCGGTTATTTTCTGTATGATTCTGATAAAGTAGGAGGTGATGAGAGTCACTTTTGAATCCTCTGAGTTGTGCTTGTGTTCTGTAGTCATCTTCTCCCACATCTTGTGACTGTTGTATCCGATGGCTTCTTTTTTGCCAGGTGCATTTGAGAAGGCTTGTGCCTCTTCAATCATCTTGGTGAATATAGTATTGAGCATGGCTTCAGTAATCATATGAGCCTTGCACCCTATTCTCACTTCTAGTTTGAAATCTTTGCTACCCTTTTTGCACTTTCCATCACTAACGAGAATCTTTTCTAATGACGACATGAACTCTTCCATCAATTGAGTTGGAGAGGGCCTCTGATGTACACATGGCATGCAAGTTTGAGCCTTCCACGAAGTCGATAACCCCGTCATGAATTCCCATCTTCTTGAAGTCCTAGACATCTAAGTATCGCTTTGGCTTGAACCCTTTGGTCTTTAGCACCTAGTAGAACTGTGACTGGTGTATTTGATCTCTTGGTACAAATGTTGGTACCTACTAGTTGAGGGCCTCCTATTCATCCTCATTTGCCTCTTCAGGGTCTACTTCTTTTTCTTGGCCCTTTGGTTTTTCCACGGTTGTTAATTTCCTCTTTTTGCCGATTTTTGCATCCTTGGCTTCAGTTTTGCATTTCTCCAGCTTCTTGAATTTAGTTTCAAAAGGCCGATACTCAGAGTCTCTATGTGTGATGTCTCCTAAGACTCCTTAGACTCTTCTGGCATCTTATGGACCAAGATGTACTTGTATTTCTTCTTCATTAGTTGCAAATGTAGCTTCTTTGTCGGTGAGAGGTTGGTGTTATCCTTCTGTGCTTTGGTTATTTTCTCTAAGTTTTCCTCCACACCCCTCAGTGAAGTTGGTTTCTTCATTAAAGTGTTGTCAGTTGAGGTTGACATTCTCTATAATTTGCAACATTCAATTTGTTGTTAGCAAGATTGTATTTTATATTTTATTCATGGCATTAACATTTAATTTAGTTTTTTAATTATTTGTGCTTGAAATGTGTGAGATTCCACGATCGCGACATAAATAGAAAGTAGTACCATGGTCGAGGAGGGTGTCGTAACCAAGACAAGTGATTAATGAAGCAAAAAGGAACTCCAAGACCACGATAAAGAAACATCGTGACCGCGACAGGTGTCGCAACCATGGTCGACGTTAGACCTGATCAAGAGAAATTTGTACAAGAATGGACCGTGACCGTGACCAAAACTACTATTGGTGATGCGATCATGGTTGGGAAGGTACCTACTCGATTGTGACCACAATGATCGCGGTGGGTATTACCACCCAAATTCTGACTGACCATCGACAATATAGCCGAAAGCATGTGGGTAAAATGCCGAAATAGGTTCAAAATAGGTTGAAGAGAAAAGAAAAGAGGTGAACAACAGGAAAGCACCAGTGATAGTTTGATGAAGGAGCAACAATAAACTCAGTGATTCTGGAGGTAGCCACACCACAGAGAAAACCATATTCGAGGGTTGTAAACCCAAGGAAGGTGATGAAACCTTAAAAAGACAAGAAACAAGAACAATGTTGCAGAATATGAGCTTGCAATCGATACCTTAGCATGGTTAAGAATTTGAAACGGGTGACAAGGGAGGCATCAATGGAGGTGGTGCTATTGCGGTGAGGGTACGATGTCAGAGGTGGCAGTTGGGTTTGCAGTGAACATTCCTTGCTATTTGATCATTGTCTCATTTTCTTGCATCATGCGATTCTTCAGTTAGGTTGCTTCTAACGTCCAGGAGTCATAGAGAAAGCAGACAGAGAAAACCCTGTTGTCGAGAGGGTTTTACTTATATACATGGAAATGGCTGTGATTGCGGCTGGGAAGACCACCACGAAAGAGGTCAAGTGTGCTTTTTGACCTTGTCATGACCGCGGTCCTAAAGGCACGTAAACTAGTATCGTGACCGCAACATACGCTACGACCGCGACACACACAAAATCAAGATGATAGAAATGATTAACTAAAAATAAAACACCTAGTTTCTCATTAAAACTATAGTGAAGAGGAGGCAATTTGTGTAAATTACATTTATAGTTTTCTAGATGTGAAAAACAAAAATACTTAGAAGGAGAGAGGTACATAGCTCTTAGACTAAAACACGAGATAAATAAAAACATTAATTGTAAAAGAAAGTAGGAGAAGCTTGGGTTGCCTCCCAATAAATGCGAGTTTAAAGTCTTTTCGCTTGACTCTCTCTCATTCTGGCTTCATCCTCCTTCATTTGGTGCTGATGCTTTCTCAATCGTTTCATCTGCTAGAGGACTGGGTTCCCCCAAACTCAACTCGATCCTTCTCACAAAAGCTTCATCTTCATAATACCTTTTTACCCTTTGCCCATTCACCTTGAAAGTGACTGTCTTGTCTCCAGTTATTTCCATCATCCCTGATAGGTATATTTTTATGACAAAATAGGGCCCGAACCATCTTATTCTCATCTTCTCGAGGAACAACCTGATACTTGAGTTGAATAAAAGAACTTTATCTCCTTCATTAACATCCTTTCTCTTTAGGTGGAAGTGATGCCATACCTTAGTTCTTTGCTGATATATCGTCACATTCTCATAAGTGTGCAGTCTCAACTTTTTGAGTTCCCAGAGTTGGAGAAATCTTTTCTGCCCCACCTTATCTAGATCCATGTTAAAAAATTTGATAGCCCATAGGGCTTCGTGCTCTAATATGAAAAGAAGATGATAGGACTTTCCTTAAATTAACATGTAGGATGTCGTGCCTATAAGTGTCTTATACACTGTGTGATAATCCCATAGTGCATCATTGAGTTTCATAGACCAATCCTTCCTTGTATGACTCACAATCGTTTCTAGGATATATTTGATATGCTTGTTAGACACCTCGACTTGTCTACCAGTGGTGGCCCCTATAAGGTGAGGAGTGGCATTCTTTGAGGATTCGGGGCACTTCTTCGTCCAATATGCAAAAACGATATAAGTTGTTAGAGCATCTTTTGAACAATAGTGGATCGTCCCAATAGTAGTTTTTTAGACCAGAGAATAAATTTCTTCTTCTAATTATACATGATCTCTGGTAGAAGTTGCCCACAAGCTAGATAATTGCAAATGTCAAGAAACCAAGGCATGCTCCACTCATCTGACTGGGCCATCAAGAGAGCTTCATCACCATAATTTTCATTTATTGGAAATTTATTTTCTTCATCAAAAACTATCCTTGATAGGTGGTCTACAACCACATTTTCTTTTTCTTTTTTATCAATGATCTCATGGTCGAACTCTTGTTGTAATAAGGCCCATCGCATCAGTCTTGACTTTTTATCCTTCTTCTTCATAAGATATTTTATAGCTCCATGATAAATGTATATTTTTACTTTCGACCCTACCAAATATGATCTAAACTTATCAAGGACAAATGCGACAGTCATCATTTCTTTTTCAGTGATGGTGTAATTTACTTGGGCTTTGTCCAATGTTTGACTTCCTTAGCAAATCACATGGTGTCTCTTATCCTTCTTCTATCCTAGGGCTACACCGATGGCGCGATCACTGGCATCACACATAGTTTCAAAAGGTAACTCCCAATCTGGTGCTTGTAGAGTTAGTGCTATTGTTAACACCCTTTTAAGGGTCTGGAAGGCTTCTAATCATTCGGTAGTGAATTTGAATTCAACATCTTTAATCTAGAGATTCGAAATGGGTTTTACAATCTTTGAGAAGTCTTTTATAAATCATCTATAAAATCCCACATGCCGTAAGAAACTCCTTACTCCTATAATGTATTTGGGTGGTAGAAGATTAGATATGGCTTTGATCTTTCTTAGGTCTATTTCGATTCCTTTCTCGAAAACCTTATGCCCTAAGACGATACTATCTTGGACCATAAAATGGCATTTTTCCTAATTTAAGACAAGGTGTTTTTCCTCACAGTGTTGCAACACTAAATATAGGTTTCTTAGACTTGCCTTAAAATATGATCCATAGATAGAGAAGTCATCCATGAAGACCTCCACTATGACTTCTAGAAAGTCTGAATACATAGATATCATGCAACATTGGAAAATTGCTGGTGCATTATACAACCCAAATGACATCCTTCTGAAAGCGTACGTGCCATAGATGCAGGTGAAGGTTGTCTTTTCCTAATCATTGGGATGAATCAATGCTTGATAGAATCTCAAATACCATATAGAAAATAGAAGTAATCATGGTGATCTAATATTTCTAGAACCTGATCTATAAATGACAGAGGGAAATGGTCCTTTCTGGTAGCAGTATTCAACTTGCAGTAGTCTATGCACATACACCAACCTGTTACCATTCTTGTTTCCACTTCATCTCTGTCCTCTCTTCTTATCATTCTCATTCCACCTTTCTTAGGCACCACATGGATATGGCTCACCTAGTTACTATCACTTATTGGGTAAATGATCCCGACATCCCGCAACTTAGTAACTTCCTTCTTCATGACTTGCTTTAGCATTTGATTAAACTTCCTCTACAGTTTATCTAAATGTTTAGCTATTTCTTCGAGATGTATTTTGTGCATGCATAAGGCAGGGTTGAGGCCTCTGATGTCTTCTACTAAATACCCTATAGCCTTTCTATGCAATCCGAGCTCCTTTAAAAACCTTCTAGCTAATCATCTGTCAAGTTGGCATTAACGATCACATGATTCCCCTTTTATTTGTCCAAGAATTCATATTTAAGGCCTTTTGAAAGTAGTTTCAATTCTAGCTTTGGTTTTGGTGCTCTCGTTTCTTCTGGTGTTTTCTCAAGTGAGGCGTACTTTGTGGTCTCAACAATTTCTTCATCCTCACTGAGTTCTTCTTCAGGTTGATTTAGGTAATCCAAGATCTCAATGACCTCTAGGTCTTCCACTGTAGGGTCTAGACTATTCAATGCTTGCATGAGGGGATCAACAATTACTTTATCCTCTTTCACCTCTTCACAATATTGATTGTAGCTATCCATTAAGTAAACTGACTCAAAGAGAGATGGTCCTCTCATAACATCTTGTACTCGAAAGTTGATGTGATCATCCCCTACACACAAAGTAATGACTCTTTCTTCTACATTTATTAGAGCCCTTCCGGTTGTGAGGAAAGGTCTCCCAAATATCATTAGACACTTAGAGTCCTCAATGGTGTCGATCACTACTGTGTCGTAAGTTATGAAAAATCGCTCAACCCGTATCGGAACATCCTTTACTATTCCTACGGGTCTTGTAAAGGTGTGATCAACTAATTCGATTCTCATGCACATCTTTACCATATCCATTAACCCGAGCCTTTATGCTAGAGTCAAGGGAATAAGACTAATGTGCGCTCCCAAATCGGCTAATCCCTTCCTTTCCACATTATCTCCAACACAGAAGTGTATGTTGAATGCCCCTGGATCCCTCATTTTGGCTGGTAACTCAACTTAAACAAAGGCACTTGGCATTTTTTCCAAATTCACGGTCTCAACATGGTCTCCTCTCCTTTTCTTTGTGATTAGGTCCTTAAATAATTTTTCATATGTTGACATCTCTTTCAATTGCATCGAGAAACGGGACATCCAGGTGTAGCTTCTTTACCGCTTCAATAAATTTCTCGTACCTCTTCTTTATTTGTGCTTTGATCAGTTTGTAGGGAATGGAAACTCTTGAGGCATAAGGATTTCTCTTCATAAGGAATTCACTTATAGGATTGTTATGACCCCACCTCCCGATAACCCCCAATTAAAGGAGACCGAGAGGTCGAAGACGCACCCATAATTTCTGGATCAAAGGTTCGATAATTAACCAAGAACAATTATTAAATTTTTACAGACTAAACTAGAAAGCTGTAAGAAAATAAACTTTTGCATACCTTTTGAAAACTTGGATCTCTAATCTTCTATCCACATATGAATTCTACTCCAACTAATCCTCCTTGTATTTTAATTCATGTACTTCACAATATGACGATTTACTATTTGTCCTTTTGGCTTTATACCTAAAACGCCGACAAACAAAATGTCAGTCATCATAAGCTGGTATGTGGGGGAAACAATAATCATGCAATTATTCATAACAATGTATTGCAGCCAATTACCATTTAACAAACAATTTTACGTTTTAAATATAACTGTGCGATCCATGCATTCGCTATCATCTACGCTGAATGCTACTCTCCTTATAGTAGATCCCCATTAAACTCCTCATGGTCCCACCTATAGGTGAACCGGTTTCTAGGGTTGAGTCACATGGCACTACCCATGAGTAGCCCACTCCTTAACTCATGGCATGCTAAAGGGTCTCATGACACTACACTTGGTAGCCCAATTTCTAACCCACGATAACCTAGACCTTACTCTAGGTTACCCCTTTTTAGCCTTTACAAGCCACAGAGGTAGATTCAGATCTAAGCCGGTTATATATATATATATATATATTCATGGTGATAATCATAGTCACTTTATAGTTGCATAAAATAAAAGGCATCCAACAGTTATTTCCAAGCAACCGATAAACCCATTCAGAAATTGCCATGAAACTAAAGCGACTATTCATAAGAGTAACCACATACCTTTGATTGCAGATATCTCAAGCTAATATCAATTCCAACAAAGAAAGCCATCACACAATCAAGAATCCTGAAAAACACATGTACTCTATTTACTTCACACTTTATCAAGATTCTTTCTATTCATGTTGAAATCGCTTCCTAAGGTTTCCGTATCAATTTTAGGGTTTCGTTTTGCAATTAGGGTTTCACTTCATTTACTATTTTATACCCTATTTCTATACAATTACTTACAAACCCTAATTTCGGATTAAAGACACACTTAAACATTAATTAAGCCCATTATGCCTCTTTTACATTAAACCTACTATTCTTATCCTTTTAATCCATGACATGATCATTATACGCATTTATCATCAATTCAAAGTTCATCATGGTCTAATCACAAATGAACTCGATTTGCCATAATTCTACCTTTTATTCATTAGAAAACCCTAATTACTACATTTAGGGTTTTTATCCATAATTAGGAACTTTAATGCTCGAAATAGATTAAAACCATCACATCTCAACTTTGTACAAGAGTTTGACTAATTAAAATCGTTAAGGATCATAATTACCACAGTTAGGGTTCAAGGTTCATTAAATCATATGGAACCCTAAATTAATCAAATTACACATGAAGATCATCCTTTTAGATCTAATATGCCCTTTTGATTAACAACAAGTTAATATCTATTTTAAACAGTCACATAACCCCTTTCTAATTTATTAATCATCAAAGGTCAGGGTTTTTCATTGATTAAACTATGAAAGATAGCATCTTGATATACTTTTTGAATATACAGAAAAATTAGGCTTCAACAATAATTTCTTTGTGTTCCTCTCGTTCTGTGGATCAATTTTCATATATTACTTGTCCTAATCGAAGTTACCAATAATTAATTACGAATTTAGCAAGATTTCACTTACTTGGGCCAATCAGAGGCTGATACGTCAGCAATTTACATGCTTTGTTCTCCTGCGCAGACGGGCTGACTCAAAATATAACCAAAAGTCAAAACTTCCCCGCGTTGCTGGTCATTTCGTCACATGCCCGGGGGGCATTTTGGTCCAACGCAACCTACGCAATCACCTTGTTAGATTGTTGCTCACCATGGATTCTTTCTTCTTTAGTGTTGTTAGTATTAGGGTCTTCCAACATCCTCCCTGATTGGAGAGTGTCCATCTTTGCAGTCTCTATATTTGATGGGATCTTCCCCGAAAGGTTTTTCATAAGTTTTTCTAGTTATGCAAGTTGTTGATCAATCTTCCTTTGATGGGTTTGCATGTTTGCCATCTGAGTTTGCATTGTAGTTAACACTCCTGAATTGGTGATGGCACTTTGAGCAAGTTGGTTGTTTACTAAAGCTTTCCTCTTTGCAAAGTGAAACACTTGAGCAATCATGTCAATTTGGTTGTTATCCTTAGCCTAGCTTGATCCTTGTCCTTGTCCTTGACCATGTCGACTCACATTTTTATTTTGACTCTAGTAGCTATTTTTGTTTGTATGATAACTAGTAGTTCTAGTATATTGAGTCGGTATTCCTTTCTCCTTGAATCCGGGAGGTGGTTTAGATGAATTACTTAGTTGATGAGCATTTTCAGCAACTTCTTTGTTTCCGTAGTTAAACCCATGATGATCTGGCAATTTGAAATTGGCATAATAAATATTTTTTGGTTTCTTCTTCACATTCACTTTCTTCACTTTATTCACTCTCTTCTAGCCGTGTATTGATACAGTTGTCAAATCCATGCCCTCCTGTGCCACATGTAACAGACTTCATGACTTTCTATATGTGTTTCTTGCCCTTTCCCCCAATATCTTTTAATTGCTTGACATCGGTAGCGATTTTTTGAATCTGAGCTGTAATGGTTTCCAAAGCCTTAGCTTTGATTGATGTTCCTTCAAATCCCTCCTTCTTGGCAGATCCGCTATCATTCCTATCATAGTCCAGGACTATTTGCAGTGCAACCATGTTATCGATGATCTTCATGGTTATGCTCAGTTTCTTACCAAGAAAGTTGCTTCTGATAGCTGTATTCAATGAAGTTATTTCTTTGGGAGTTAGTCCATTGTAAAAAGTGGTTGCCAGAAATACTTTATGGTAGTTATGGTGGGGGCAATCTCTCTAGTATTCTTGAAATGTTCCCATGCCTAGTGAAGGTTCTCCCATAGTTTTTGTGTGATAGAAGTGATATTTTCATATTACATATAGTTTTTTCAATGGGATAAAATTTAGTGACAAAAGCATCTGCAAGGGGTCTCCTTCCATCTAGGGTCTTGTGGGGCAGGTTAAGGTACCATGATAGAGCTTTATCTTTGAGAGAGAAATTAAATCCCTTGCAATATATGACTTCTTGGGGCACTCCCCTCATCTTGATGGTATCACAAATGTTTTTGAAGGCATCAATATGATGGTACAAATTTTCTCTCCATGAGTTCCCATGGAAGGGCTTGTTCTCAATTATCGAGATTACAACATGTTTCAACTCAAAATTAGCTGCATTGAAGTGTAGGATGATAATTGGGCATCTTGACTCATTGGATTTAGTTGCGGCTAGCTCCCTAAGAGTTTTTCCTTCCTCATCATCTTAACTCTCACTGTTTTGGTCATCACGTTCATGTTCATTATCACATTCATGCTCCTAGTGATTCTTATGATGCCTTCTACAGTGATGGTGGTGATGTCTTTCTTCCTCTTGTCTCTCTTCCTCATGGTGGTGACAATTTGAATGATGGTCTTCTCTTTCTTCATATGTATCATGTAATGGTGGGTTGTGTTGATCTCTTGCATTTCAATCATCTCCAGTAAGACTATCGTCCACACGAGGTGACATGATGACTTGAAGTTAAGGTGAAGAATTGAATAGATCTACTTCCCTCTGGGTTCCCTGAATAGACCACACAACCAAGTTAGAAAACTAGATGTGTTAAAATGATCTATTCTACATAATCATAGGGTAGCAGATTTAAAGTTTTTTTGCAGTCAAGCTTATCGCTAAGCTTGAGGCATGAGAGTATAGTGAGTGGACTCATGGTTTTAATAGTACTATTTTGCCTTGTTCCCGACAATGGTGCTAAAACATTTACCAGCCTATATTTCACGTCCAAAATGGAGTGGATCCAAAGTAGTCAGACTTTTAAGATTATAACCCAACACTCAAGCTCCCGCAACAATTATACGGGGTCTGATGTAGTATTCAGGGTCGAACCATAGGGATAAGGTTGGTAAGTGTTAAGTATGCAAAGTCTCTCACTCATACACTCCAAAAGAACAAGTATATTAGAAAGGGTGTTCCCTAAGGAACGATAATGCACCAACCAACACAAAGAAAGGTAAAAGAAAGAAAATAAAAACAAGAGGAAAATGCTAAATAAGTGGTACGAAATAAAAATGTGGAAGGAAACTTGGATCGGGTTTCACCTACTAAGATCTCTCACCAACAAGCAAAACTCACACCCCTTCGTATACTCCTATCAAGATTACAAGCGATCATCAAAATGCCTATTCCTTCCTCTCTCAAGATTAGGATAGATATGGGTTTTAAGGTAGCCTCTCTCTCGAGATGATGACCCAACAACCACAAGAAAACCATATGAATGTTAGATTTAGCATTCCAATACTTTCATGCATTCTTACTACTCAATAACACTAGGTAAGGTTTGTACTATTCTTTCGAGGTACCATCAATCAAACATTACAAGATGGTAGCTAATCATATAAGTGAAGCATTAAAAACAAGAGTATGGAGATAATCTTGATAATATAATATATGCATATTCAATGGGGATAAAGAATATACATGTTGGGAGAGCCTTAGGGGCTACTCCCAACCCAAGTTATATGTTTAGCCACACACGTTAACGGGTAGCAAAATGACATCACAGAAAGATAGATACATCAATGACCATGAAGAGGGAGAGTACAATGTGATGAAAATAATAGATCTAGGTAGAGAGAGAATATGGCGATACACCACTATACTTCTTCAAATATAGATCTGGAGTGGGCACTATGGTGGTGACTTCTTCCTTCAAAGAAGAGGGCGATCAATCTTCTCTCTCCTCTGACTTCCATCTTCAGAGATCCCAAATTGATGGGTATGGACGTGGGTGACTCTAGAGTTTGGGAGCACTTCATGGTCCTTGATACTCTGATGTTTTGATAAGTCGAGAGAGGGGTATATTTATAGATGATGCCCACCGACTTAACCTCTAGGACACAGTCACAGTATGGCCTCGGTCGTGATATGACCTCAGTCACGACCTCTATCACAGTCGTAGTTTGCTGGCTGTCTGCCGTGGTTGAGGGGAAGCCTCAGTCACGGTATGGCATCGACCATAGGGTGTTGCCATGGTGGAGGGTTGTAGTCACGGTCATGGTTGCGGTCATGGTGTGAAGGGATGGTAATGGACACATCAATTGTGGTTGGGTCCTTAGTAGACTATACAACCACGCTCGCAGTGTTTACCACGACTATATCTTGGCAAGACCCTACAAAAGTGAAAGATGTGTGTAATTGATAATTTCTACATTAAGACACTAAAATAAGTAGATAAATCTATAAAAGGTATGATAGGGGAGGCATAAATTATATGCAAAAAGTACACAAAAATGAGATTCTATCACCCACATGAGCCTGTGGCATGTCGATCTTTGATCAGTGCGGTCCAGGCATGTTGGAAAGGGCTATCTGTGGGGATGGAGCTGCGCATGCACTGGTAGGCATGATTGGGAGTTGGTTGTACTTGTCCATGTTGAAACAACATTGAAATGGGGATATATGATGAGGCCTTATAGTTCAACCTTGATGAGGCTTTCAAGAATCTAAGTGGGGGATATTATAACCTCTCAGGATCTGAGTCCTTCAATAAAATGATCTTAAAAGGAATGACTAGACTACCCATATTACCAAGGTGCACCTCCTTTTTCGGGAGCTCATCACTAAAGAACTCCATAGTTAAGCATCCCAGCTGGGATTAGTACTAGGATGGAAGACTAGTCGGGAAGTACACCCTGACTTGCGCGTGAGTGAGAAAAAAGCACACAGTTAAGGCTAGTGTTGGTCTGTGGGGCCAGTCGTCATTCCTAAAACTCAACTAGAGCCTTGGGCAGTGGCCCCTTGTTACAAGAAGCAAAGGCGACCACATGCTTGTTTTGCTCTAACAAATATCCTAAGACCATTCTTGATCCGTTGGTGAATATGACGAAACCATCATTACTCGAGGGTATGGTCAAGATGGGGGAAGAGATAAGCTTTTCCTTCAACTCTTCGAATTGAGTTTCACACAGATCAGACCAAATGAACTCCTCATCCTTTCGAGTGAGCTTGGTTATGGACAAATTTGTCTTTGAGAAGTTTTTAATGTATCGTAGGTAATACTCTGCCAATCCCATGAAGCTATGAATCTCAGATGTATTCTTCAGGATATCCATTCTCAAACTACCTCTACCTTGATAGGGTCCACCGAGATGGTTCCTCCAGATATAATGTGCTTGAGGAAGATAACTTGGTCTATCCAAAACTCACATTTCAAGAATTTCCCATAGAAATTATGCTTTATGAATATATCAAGGACCGTAGATAGGTATTTATAGTGTTGTTCTACGTCATTAGAGTAGACTAGGATGTCATCTATGAACACTATGACAAAGGTATCAAGGAAGGGCTAGAACACACTATTCATGAGGTTCATGAAAACACTTGGAGAATTGGATAACTCAAAAGGCATAACCAAAAACTCATAGTGGCCATAGTGAGTTTAGAAAGTTGTTTTGGGGAGATCATCACTCATATTCACAACTAGTGGTATCCAAATCTCAAGTCAAGCTTTGAGAAAATTTGAGCAATTTTTAGTTGATGAAATAGGTCCTCAATGCGGGGTAGAGGATACTTGTTCTTTATTGTGGCCTGATTTATCATTCTATAGTCTGTGCACATGCGGAGTGATTCCTCCTTCTTTTTTACAAAAGAGGACTGATTCTCCATGCTCAGATGTGTTGGGTTGGATGAAGTCGTTGTCTAGTAATTCCTCCATTTTCTTCTTTAACTCAAGTAGTTTAGCGGGAGCCATCCTATTAGGTGTCCTTGAAATTGGGTTTGTCCCAGGAGCTAGCTCTATAGAGAAGTTGACTTCTCTTTCTAGAGGTATGCCTGACAAATCGCCTGGGAACACATTAACATAGTTCTTGACTACCTCTTTTTCCTCTAAGGGATGCACCTTTTGTTCATGCTCAATAACTACTACTTGGAATGCTAGACGACCCTTGGCTACCATCTGTTCTACTTTCACGGGTGACACATATAGATTGGTGGTAGCATCTTTCCTACCTATAATGGTAAAGGGTACAAGACATGTCTTCTATATCATTATTTTATTTTCCCTACAATCTATTTTTGCATTATAATTATAAATCCAATTCATTCCTATAATGACATCAAAATCATTCATATCAAGTAGGATAAAGTGAGTAGGGAGTTCATTGTTCATATATTACACATGTATGACCGATGTCTTAAGGAGGGATTAGAAGATATGACCACTAGGGTTAGTGACTTCTAAGACATATCCTAAGTCCTTGAAGTCCAAAGAAAGTATAGTTTTGAGATTTCTCAAAATAAAAGTACTGGTAGAACCAGAGTCAAAGAAAGCTTTAACATTATGTCCCATTATATTAAGCATTCCTACATTGTGTTTAATACAGTCAAACTATATACTTCATGGTAAAGGATAGAAAATAGATTTTTAGGGGTAGTTACCTTCTATGAACTGGATGGCATTGGCCTGACCTTCCTCATGATCTCCTACAGGTAGGGATGCACCCTAGGGTGTTGCATCCACTGGTTGAGCAGCCACTGGTTGAACCGCTAGTGGGACCGTACCTTCTAGGTTAGGGAGATGACAATTGGCTTTAGAATGCCCCTCTTGCAGGAAGTGACAACGCACTATCCTCTCAAAGTAGAATTTTCTAACGTGTATTCTTCCATAGTTGTAGAACTTTGGGGTTGCCCCATTGCGACGGTTCTTAATACGGGGTTTCCTCTTCCTCCATTTCTTACCTTACCTTTTTTATGACCTTGAGCCCTTTTATTAACATTTTTCGGGATAGAGACGCCTTCAGAGAGGTAAAGATATCCCTTGGGTGGGTTATGAGTAGGCATTATAGTCCTCTCCATGTCTAAGGCAAAGTTGAGGGCCTCAATGAAGTTCGGGGGTTTACTTGCCATCACATGCAACTTCTATAGGGGATGCAAGAGCTCAACAAAGTGTTCCACTTTCCTCTCCTCAGTAAGCATGTAGGTGAAGCATTCTAAGAGATGAAACTTTCGGCCATAGTCCACCAGTATCATGGTTCCCTGATAGAGGAGCATGAACACTTTTCCTTCTCCTTCTTGGCAGAGCTGGGAATGAACCTTGTAGTGAATATGGTGCGAAATTCTACCAAGGCTATAAGTCCCTCAGTCAAATCTTGGCTTATGATGTAGTTTTCAGACCATAACTTTGTAGCTCCTTCAAGGAGGTGGCTGTGAAAGATAACCTTCTTATTGTCTTGCATCTCTAGTGTGAAGAAGCCATTCTCTACAACTAGGAGCCATGCATCTTCTCTATCAACCACTTTAGTCTTATCCTCACCCCAAAAATTTTCCATGTTCATCTTGATGAAATTGAGGATGGTGGCTCCAAGACAAGGGTCCATTGGTAGGGATCACCATTCTCATCTCTAGCAACATCCTTGAGAGCCAAGGCACTGATGGCCTTGGTGAGCTTCTTTTATTTCTCCATCTAGAGTGCATTGGAGGTGTGAACTACTACTTACGTGACTATCAGTCTAGAGCCAACAACACAAATATGGTCATCCTTGGGCTTGGCCACATCCTCTAACATGGGTTCACCTTTGGGGTCATCATTTGGGTTCTAGATATCAAAGGGGAAATGTATAGGCTTGAAATATCCCTCAACAATGGCTTCCTCTGGCTTCTTCTGCTTCTTAAAGGACTCCTCCTCCATAGCTCTGCTCTTCTTCTTTGAGGACCTACTCCTTCTGTAGGAGGGCCTTACTTATGGATGATCTTGGGATGTCTCTATAACACCCCAGTTGTCAAACATATAAATTACTGAGTGAAATCATAATTCTCAAGGGGGGTGCCACAAACATGATAATCATTGCATAAAAATAGAGTTCATATATAAACCAACACATGATAAAATAACAATTTCTATACTCTAGTCCTCAACATAACTCACACATGAACAAAACTAAACATGTTTAAATTTAAAAACCATACACTTTGACATAAACATGAAAATAAATCTAAACTAGGTATAGCGGCACCCCACTAGGTCTTTTCTTGTGAAGATCCTTGAGCTACTCCTTGCACGTTAGATGGATTTACCCTATATGCTTGATCCTTACCTACAGGAAGCACACTTCCATTCATGCATCAAACAAATTGGTAAGTGGAATTGAACATATTATATCTTTAAGGAAGCATATAAACTGAAAATAAACCATAAACATTAAACATTGAAAAAGATACATTATTTCTTTTAAATTATATCTTTTTTCTTGATCTATATAAGAATCCTCAAATTTTACACTGAAGTGCCCCTTCTCTTATGCAACGAAGTGCCTCTTCAGCTGCACCATAGTGTCTCTTCAGTTGCAACATAGTGCCTCTTCTCTTATGCACCAAAGTGCCTCTTAGTTTTGCTCTGAGGAGCCTCTTGGTGAGGATCTTATATAAGTTATCGTTTATTATTATCTTTCTCTTAAAACTTTTAACTCTGTTCTTAAATATTATTCTTGACTTAACTCTCAATGTTCATGAAGATGATACATTAATATTGACAATAATAATGACATTCAAAATTCATAAAAAAATTATTGAATTTTATCAATTGAAACAATAAATAGTACATTCATAAAATACATTGTACATACAAACATAAAATTAAACAATACTTATGTTCAAATTGCATGGACCACTTAGATATCTCTTAGAAAAGATCCTATTGCTCCTCTTATGTTGAAGAAACCCTAGTCAAATTCCTGGGGTTGATACAACCCTAATTACACTATTTTGACAATTATAAATCATTCATAATTAATATTCAACCAAATTTATAGGGTTTTGGGATTCTTTAAGATTAAGGGGAAAATAGTGTAAAAATATGCTCAAAACCATAAATACAATGTTCCTTATTCAAAACACTTTCCAAAGAATATTGTTATGATTTTTTATGACTATTGATGCATTACTTATTAACTCTCAAAGTCTGGACCAATCAAAAATCAAAGAAAAGCCACGTGGAAGAGAGGGTCTCCCAAAGTCTGGGTGTGACCCGTTGAGATGGACTAAGAAAACTGGACCACTTGGATAGGGCCCGACTCAACAATTACACACTCAAAACATGCCAAAAGAAATCAAAGGACATGAATGACCATGTCGGTGTGACATCCCAATTTTAAAAATAGGCCCATTGCTGGAAACATATATATGTGTATCATCCTCCAAACATCGACAAAGAAGAAGCTTCACAACTCAGAGTTTAGAAGGAGAATTGTGATCAAAATATCTCTAGAGATTCCAATTCATGATAGTGATGAAACTGGTACCTCACCATCCTGATCGGAGGATACAGAGTCAAAACTCTAAAGGTGCAGTGGTCAAAAGTCGAAACAAACTACTTTTACCATTGAAGCCAAGGCGGAGAACTACAGGGTGGTAGAAGGGGCAAAACTAAAAAAAGCTAGAAAAAGCAAGCTCGTTCAACTCAATGTATTCTCTTGGAGCTAAAGAGAAACTCATAATGAAGACCATTGCCAAAAATTACCAAAACGAAATTGTAGATGATAGATGCATAACAAAGCTGGAAGAAAGGGGATTTGGAAAATTACCAGCTTGCAGGTCAAATTAAAGGTCTGAGATACTTCCTAGGGTTTTCATTGAATCTCATGAGACTAAACCAATGCTTTTGGAGGTCAAAGATGATCTGTTGAGTTTGATGTTCATGCATTTTATAGGAGGAGAAGGGAACCAGTAGAGGGGATGATTAAGGGAATAAAGATGACATGTTTTAGTTTGTGTACACCCTTTGATGCTTAATAGGGGATTAGAATTTGATGTGATGGTCTGTTAATGTGTACTGATCATAGGAGGTTCTATTCATGGTGGGTCAGGCAATCCTTTCTCATTTGGAATGACCAAGGCACAAAATTCTTTCAAACTAGGGTTTCAAAGCTTCAAGAGAAAGCACAAATTGTGGAGAACTTACTAGATCATGATGGGGAGAATTGTACAAGGAGAAATCAAAGGATGAGAAGTAGTGACACTACATGCTCTAAATATCCCAGGAGTCGAACAAAGGAGGGATTCTCCACGCTCGTGGAAGAATCTGAGTTTGAGAGTCAGACTTGGGCTCTTACAAAGGGCGCGCGACCACACATAAAATTACATTGTCGACTTGACCAAAGTCCAGTTATATTTAGGATTAGATATTTTAGGATTATGTATTAGATTAGGTTAATTCTTTCCTAGTTAAATTTGGTTACATGGGAAGGTTCAAATCTTCTCAAATTTTGTGTGTTACTTAATTGGGATACGAGGAACCAAAAATATGGTTAGTTTCATGATTTGACTGACCTAATTTACTATAATTCTCTTTTTAGGATGAACATTTCATTAATCTTATAGGAGTACTGAATACAAATTTGAGGATAATGTTTAGATAAAAATCCTAAAATTAGCAAAACCAACTTATTTTAAAATCATGAGGCTGAAAAAAGAACAATGGTTGGGGTAATATCAATTTAAACCCTAAATTTTAGATATTGGATAGTCAGGGCGAAATTAGTGAAACTAAGTTATAATTGAACTAATTAAGTACAAAAGTAATCTAAATTAGTTGAAGTAACATACTTGAAAGCCATAGTTACATTAGTCTATATCTTAAACATCTATTTCAAAATCAAATTAGGGTCATATTTATAATATTCAATTTTTTTTCGAGTGTTACAATTCTACCCACCTCCTAAAAATTTCGTCATCAAAATTTTCAGGGTACTAACCATCGTAAGTTTTTCCTTATCCTTAATGTGAAATATTTAACTTCTTTGAATTATCATGCATTTTTGTAATATTTCTACATATGTGAATTTATAAGAAGAGACTAACCAAAACTATAACCTTAAAAAGATTTCATAACTTAAACCATACCTTGATCATGCTTTTCATCTTCATCGTCATCCACTATGGAGAAAATTTAGCATGCCACTTCTGTCTAGGTGCTTGATTGACATTGGGATCTTTATTTTGAAACTTAGGGCATTTGGGTCTAATGTGGCTCGTTGCACCACATGCATAGCACACTCTGGTTCCTAACATGCATTCTCCTAGATGATACTTGGAGCACTTGGCACGTTGAGTCTTCACAGGTTGATTCACATCAACCTCAGAAGGAGCCTTCCTCTTCATGTCATTATGGTCGTTGTTGTTGTGGGAGTGGTTGTCCTTCTTACATGCCCTTCCTGGGTGGTCTTCTAGTTCTAGGGTAGCATCTAGGGCACCTTGCAGGGTACAATGTCCTCATCCAGACAAAGCAAAACTAAAGTCTTCCTCGAGACCCCTAATAAACTTCTTCTTCTTGTGTCGTTCATCATTATCATATCCATAATTCTGCAAGATTCTGACCTTCATGGCATATTGTGCGACTGTCATATCACCACGTTGATGAAGTTTACAAAACTCATCTTCTTTCTTCTTGACCATAGTCTCAGATATGTAATGGTCTTTGAAGGCTTCTATAAATTCCTCCCATGTGAGTGGAGGAGTATCATCTTCACAAGATCCTAGCAGGTTCTCCCACCAAGTCCTTGCAACACATTTGAGCATGTGAGTCCCAAAAAAGCCCTACATGGGTTAGGGAAATATAAATCACAGAAATAATGTTCCATGTTCTACAACAAGCTTTCATCTTTTCCCACCACATCTAGCTCTTCCTCTCCAATAAATGAATCAGGCTTGATATTCAATAAGTCAACTAGGGCATCCTCAGGCTTGACCCTAGGGTTTCCTAACTGATCCTCTCCTCTTCCCAAGGCAGTGGAAAGGGCCCTAATCAACATGTCAAAAGGCACCATGGGGTTGTCTTTACATGGAAATACCCCGGTGGTCTCCTATGCTATGAAAATCATCTTCATCCCCACCCATGGCCATCTCACCTTTCATATTACGTGCCATTTGTGAAAGAGGACATAAATTAGATGAGGTTCTGAGAAAAGTCTGGTGTCCAACTATAGTTTTAGCTTTGATACCATATTGTAACACCCCACTTTTCAAACATATCAATTACTGAGTGGAAGCATAATTCTCAAGGGGTATGTCACAAACATGATAATAATTGCATAAAAATAGAGTTCATACATAAACCAACACATGATAAAATAACAACTCTCATACTGAAGTCCTCATTGTAACTCACAAATGAATAAAAATAAACATGTTCACAATTAAACACCATACACTTTCTCATAAACATGAAAGAAAATCTAAACTATGTATAGAGGCACCCCATGAGTTCGTTTCTTCTAAAGTTCCTTGAGCTACTCCTCTCTCATCAGATGGCTTTGTCCTATGTGCTTGCTCCTTACCTACGAGCATCACGCCCCTAGCCATGCATCAAACAAATTGGTAAGTGGAATTGAATATATTATATCATTAAGGAAACATATAATTTGGAAATAAACTTTAAACATTAAATAATGAAAAAGAGACACTATTTAAATTATATCTTTTATCTTGACTGATATAAGAATCCTCATATTTTGCACCAAAGTGCATCTTCTCTTATTCATCGATGTGCCTCTTGGGTTGCACCTAAGATCCTCTTCTCTTATCCACCAATGTGCCTCTTAGTTTTTCTCTGAGGAGCCTCTTGGAAAGGATCTTATATAAGTTATCTTTTATTATTATATTTCTTTTAAAATTCTTAACTCTGCACTTAAATATTATTATTGACTTTACTCTTAATATGCATGAAGATGATACAATAATATTGACAATAAACATGATATTCAGTTCATTATAAATTCATTGACTTTTAAAATT
This sequence comes from Alisma plantago-aquatica, assembly GCA_963693085.1. Taxonomy (NCBI): domain Eukaryota; kingdom Viridiplantae; phylum Streptophyta; class Magnoliopsida; order Alismatales; family Alismataceae; genus Alisma; species Alisma plantago-aquatica. The sequence continues at coordinate 221,034,536 of OY856410.1, read as the reverse complement.
TGAAATAGTAAATAATACATTCAAAGAATTAATTGTACATACATACTTAAAAACAAACAATACTCCAGATCAAAATGCACGAACCACTAACCTCTCTCTTAGAAAAGATCCTATTACTCCTCTTATGTTGAAGAAACCCTAGTCAAGTTCTTGGCGTTGATACAACCTTAATTAGCATGTTGTGACAATTATAATTCATTAATAGTTGATATTCAACCTGATTTCTAGGGTTTTGGGATTTTTTAATAATTAATGGGGAAACAGAGTAAAAATGAGTTTCAAAAACATCATTACATTGTTCCTTATTTAAAACCCTTTATGACTAATATTTTTATGAATATTTCTAAATAATGAAGAATTTGTTACGAATTTTCAACATTTGGACCAATAAAAAATCTAAGAAAAGCACGTGGAAGAGAGGGTCTCCCAAAGACTGGGCGTGGCCCACTGAGAGGACCAAGGAAAACCAACCACTTGGACAGGGCCCGACTCAATAATTACACAGTCAAACATTCCTAATGAAATCAAAGGCCATGGGGTTGTTGGGTTTTATGGCCTCAGAGTAGGCAGAAAAAACAAAAATTTTACTAGCCATTAACCCATAACAGGAGATCGCATCAATGACTATGTAATGAGTAGGATGGTTTTAACGAGATATACCTTGTCTTGGGTCTTGCCTGATGACAACACTTGGTAGCTATGTGCGGTCTTCGACGCCATGTCTTGGACGGTGTTTGTGCAGGTCCTGGTCTTCACCATGGACTCTAGCCTCCACCATAGACTGCAACTGATGCATCCTCATGAGCGATAGGCATCTCCCACCTCTACAGATAGTCCACACAGACCACCTGGAACTCCTGTCATTCTAAAAGAATTGGCAAGAAGGAGATGACCCTCCTTTTGGTGTACTAGCACCAACCTGCTCTCTCGAATTCATATTGTTTTTCTATAGTTGCCTTTCCCTTGCTGTGCCTCCCTAGTTGGATAGCACTTGCTCAGGATCTCTCGATTACCAAAACTACAGAGGATAATAACTTAATTTGTAGAGAAAATAGTGTTCTGAGTTGTGTGTTCTGAGAAACCCCCAATACCCCTCTGTTTATAGTAGAGGGCAAGGTCAAGGTTCTTAGTCTGTTTGGGAGTAGAAGGATCTAAAAATTCCATGATTAACTTGCACTACAACATGCGAACCGATCGTTTCACAACTGAAATTGTCCTTTGGCAAGGTGAGTCGATCAGTTCACTAGTAAACTGGTTGGTTGGGAGTGTGAATCAGTCAGTTGACTAAGTGAACTGATCGTTTCACTTCCCAGACTTGCCTGCAATTGAATTTCCTTAATCGTTTCCAATTAGTTCAAAGATTAATCCTTATTCCTATCGAATTGAACAAGTGAAACATGAAAGTTTTCCTCCAATTGGGAAAATCCCAATTTCCTCAGTTGGCAGGACTGTGAGCCACTCGTTTCACCAAGTGAACCAATCAGTTGGCTCACACCATCCGATCGGCTCAAAAGGGTGAACCTGTCGGTTGGAAGTCCTGACATTGCCAATGCAGTCTCCAATTGACCTAACACTCTAACCAGCTAGTTCAACACTTGAACTTGATAGTTCTGAGTCTAGTCAGTCAATTGTATGTTTAATTGAGTACCTAAACACCTTTAGTCTCAATCTAAACATTATTCATGGACAATTTCCTCTTCCATGGGTATCCTATGTGTGTGACCCTACAGGTTCCAATTTACGTTGGCAGTGAATGTTCATAACAACTTATGACATCATAAGCAATGAGCGGGATCTAGTAACTCATCATTGCAATCCAAGTAACTCAAAGAGTTGGAGAACAACTTCAACCTACAATCTATGATTAGTGTTACAGTGATCGGATAGTCACTTTATCTCTGACATCTAGATTGAACTCGATGCATGGAATGTCATCCTCTTCAACATTCAATCCATGTTCCTTGACCTAGAGTAGACTATCTGAGATGCATGTGAGTTCACATATCATATATTGAATCACATGAGTATGGCCATCCAATTATCAGTCTCGCTTATCAAGGGGCCCTAGATATCATACTCGTTGTAGGAGGGACAAATCCCATATCTATCACTCATAGTCAAGTCCCCATGTGTCAAAGTCACCCAATCATCACCATTATAACAACCCATGTTTTAGGACTGCATTTGATGATGTCAAAGTGTACCCAAATCACATGTGATGAGTGCAGTGATTTTAGGTTTAAGAACCACAATCACCACCATCACTATGAGAGATGATTGTGACTACCATTCCATGGTATCCATGTATCACTCTCATGGTGGGTCTATCTGATATACTATTCTTGAACAAATATCTATGTGCTTGACTTGATATCATATATCATGACTAATGACACTCTGTCATCAGTCAACACATACTCTAGTCTTGTGTATTACTATTGTCTATTTTGCTTGCACAGTAATATCCAACTAGGGATTTATCAAGAATGTATGTACTCTTATCATACATATGGTCTCATTGTTCAGGTCCTTAACCTGAAGGCATATGTTATCAAGTCACATCATTTAGTATACATCTATCATGTATTTGTCATCATCTCATGAATGAGACAAAAATAATAGATGGAATTACCTTTATTATTATCAAATCAAGAGTCTAATGCCTCATCACAATCATCATATTGTTGTCTCTTTGGGCATACCATACCAATACGGGTGTGACATCACAATTTCCAAAATAGGGGCAAAGTTGGAAAGACATAGTCATGAATCATACTTCAAACATCAACGAAGAAGAGACTTGGAACTCAGAGTTCAGAAGGAAACTTGCAATAAAAATAGCTTCAGAGATTCCAATTCATGATAACAATGAAACTAGTACCTCTCTGCTCTGATCAGAGATTACAGAATTGAATCTCTAGAGGTGCGGAGGTCAATGGCCAAAACAAGCTGCTTCTTCCATGAAAGCTAGGTGGAGAACTCTAGGGAGGTAGAAGGGGTAAAATCAAAAGAGAAGCCAAAGATAGAAAGCCCGTTCAACTTGGTATATTCTGTCGAAGCTAAAGACCAACACATAATAAAGACCATCGCCAAAAATTACCAAAATTAAACTGGATTTTATAGATGCATAACAAAGCATGCTAAAAGGGGATTTGGAAATGTTTCAGCTTGTGAGTCAAATTGAGGGTTTGAGGAACTTCTGAGGGTTGTCATTGAATCTCCCAAGACTAAACCACTTGTGCCGAAGGTTAGAAATGATCTTCTTGGGTTGATCTTCAGACATTTTATTGGCTGAGAAGGAAACTAGGAGCGGGGATGATAGAGGGCATAAAGATGACAAGTTTTATTTTATGAACACCCCTTGATGCTCAACACGAGATTAGATTTATAGGTAATGGTTCATGGTGATGAGTGGCAATCACATGAGTTCTATTCACGGTGGGTCAGACAATCCTTTCTCGTCTGGTATGACCAGGGTACAGAACGCTTTCAAACTAGTGTTTCAAATCTTACAGAGAAAGAAAGATTGTAGAAAACTTACTTGATCGTGATGAGGAGAATTGTAGAAGGAGAAATTAAAGGAGGAGAAGAAGAAGCATTGCATGCTCTATCCATCCCAGGAGTCATGGCGAAGGAGGGAGTCTCTACGCTGACGGAAGACTCCAAATTCGAGAGTCCAACTCATACTCTCACAAAGGGCACATAACAAAGCATAAAATTACATTGGTGGCTGAACCAAAGTCCATTTAGATATAGGCTTAGATATTTTCAGATTATGTATTAGAATTAGGTTAAATCTTTCCTAGTACAATTGGGTTACTGTAACGACCCCATCTCCCGGTAACCCCCCACTTAAGGGAGACCAAGAGATCAGTGTCGTTATCTAAATACCCGGATCAAAGGTTTGACAAATAATCAATAATAATTATGAAATTCTACTACTAAACTGAAAACTGGTATAAAATAAAAACTTTACTTACCTTTTAAAAGCTGGGATTGCTAAACTTGTATCCATGAAGATACGAATCTAACTAATCCTCCTGTGTACGTTATTTCTCATTTAGTTCCACATATGCCACTTTACTATTTGTTCTTTTCATTTGTACCTAAAATGCCGACAAACAAAACGTCAATCAACAAGAAGCTGGTATGTGGGGGAAACAATAATTGTGTAACTATGTTAACAATGTAGTCAACAAAATATCATTTAACATCTAAGATGACGTTTTAAGCAATACTACTCAATCCTTGCCTATCCCCTATCTCTGTACCGTCCCTGCAGTGGACATGGATACTACCTCTCTCATATGGTAGATCCTTACCCCCATGGTCCTACCAGACATGTAGCCAATTCCTAGGGTTATGGAGTCGCATGGACCTACCCAAAGGTAGCCCAATCCCTTACTCATGATGACTTGATGGTCCTACTCCATTGGTAGCCATGTACTAAGTCATTCAATGACCTGATGGGACTACCCCATTGGTAGCCATGTACTAGGTCAATCCATTAGGCTACAGAGGGGACTTGGATCTGAGCTAGTAGGCACATCTCTTATGTGATAGTCATATTCACATTATAATTTGCATGAATTAAATGCAACCAACAGTTTAATTCAAGTCATCTATAAAACCTCAAAAATCCTCGAGTAACTAATTCGGGATATTCATAGGCGTAACCAATACCTGTCAAGTTGATGTGAGACATAAATAATCCAATCAACCAATAGGAAAGCAAGAATTCAATAAGATCCTAAAACAATTATACAATTTCCTTTTATTACTCATGTCATTAAGATCTATTAAATCTAGCTCACTTCCTAGGGTTTCTAGTTCACTTTTAGGGTTTCCATTGCAATTAGGGTTTCCCTTCATCTTTTACTATTTTAAACCCTAATTTAACGCAATTGATCACAAACCCTAATTATCTCCACATCTAATCCTTAGTTTCAGATTTAAGGCATAATTAACCATTAAATAAGTACATTAAGCCTCTTTTACATTAAATCTACAATTTTCATCCTTTTAATATATAACAAGATCATTATGCTCATTTATCATCAATTCATAGTTCATTATGATTGAATTCACATGTGAACTCTATTTGTCATTAATTCCATCTTGATTCATTCAAAAACCCTAATTTCTATATTAAGGTCATTTATCCACAATTTAGGAACTTTAATGCTCAAAATAGCCTAGGATCATTATGTCTCATCTTTATTCACCACTTTGAATAATTAAAGCTATCAAGAGTCGAATTTACCAACATTAGGGTTTCAAGGCCCATTAAAGTATTATTCATGCACATTAAACTCGAAATTAAACTAATTACATGCAAAGTTCATCCTTTTTGTTCCTAATGTACCCTTTCTTCATTAACAGGTTAATACCAACTCTAATCATACATTAAACCCTTGTAAATATATTATTCATCTCAAAATAGGTTTCTTTAAACATTAACACATTAAATTTGACATCTTCCATTATTTTTCAAAGTAGAAGTAAAACTAGTCTCTACTAGTAATTTTATTGAATTCCTCGTGCTTTTCTGAGAAAGATTCATGATTATATGTCCCCAACCGAGCTACTGTTAAAAAGTTATGAATTTAATGAAATTCACTTACTCTGGACCAATCGGAGAGCGCCACGTCACCTCCTTTACCATGAAAGGCTCTTGTGATTTGGAAAACATAACCAAATGTTAGTTTTGCCCTCGATAAGTGGATTGGTTGTTCAGTCCATAAAAGGGCAACTCCATCCAATGCCACCCTGGTTCCTTCTTCCTCGTGCAACCATTAGGCCGCCGCCCTAGCTGCTGACCTGCAACACTTTGCGGCCATCCTCCCACCTCCTCGAGGCTCGTGCCTTGCTAGGATCCCTTTCCTGCCTCCGCCCCACCTTGTCGCAGCCAACCATGCTGCAAATCACGGCCAAAATGTCCGTTCATAAGAGGACTAGTGTTGTGATCTACAGCTAGGTTACAGGTATTTTGCAGGTATTGCGTAGGGTTAGCATAGGAAGATGAGGGCGGATCTTCCTTAGGTATCTTGTGGAAGCACCAAGCCACCATCCAGGCCACTTTTTGATCCCCCGTTTGCACCAGGGTTCTCCCTACCCTCTTGGTTAGGGTTAGCACGGAATGAAGAAGAAGATTAGGTTGTATTGCGTCAGATTTCTCTCTGGACCTCGACCAGGGCTTTACCCCTTTATATAGGGTGGAGTATGAAGCCCTAAGGCGTGCCTCATGAGGACTCAAGTCCCAAACTCGAAAGGAAACACACTTTCCTTGGTTGTGAAGCAACCATCTCTCTCTCTCTCTCTCTCTCTCTCTCTCTCTCTTCATTATCTCCTATTTCCTTGATATTCCTTGTTGCATGGATATTTAGGAATTCAAAATTCCTCTCCCTTATCTTCTTTAATCTTGTCTTTTAATTCACTGGCCCCAAAATTATATTCTCCTCAAGTAGGAGAATACTCCTTAATAAAACCACATAATTCCATTAATTATGTATTCCCATTATCCTTATTTTGCAATTTTGGTATTTTCTCTTTCTTTCCTCTTCATTGGGACTCCTTGGATCCCAAGAAACTCTATTATTTCGAAATCCTTTTTATTGGATACTCATTATTCTTCTAGAAGCATCTAAATGCATTATTCTTCATTATCATGTGTATTTCTTATTAAAATATTTCTTTTTGAGGATTTCTCTTTATTTCACTTTTAGTTTCCTCATTAGTATTCCTTTTATCATTAGGAATCCTTGGAATACGAAATTCCACTAAGGATAACTCAATTATACCTCTTTTCACTTGTTTTCCACCTTTTACCATTGTTTTCAATTTCTTTCTTAATAAAGAAATATTTCATTAATCTTTTCTTTTCTTATTGATTTTCTTTGCAACTTTGGACTCCTTGTAACCCAAGGAACCCATGTGGAACGAAATCCACCTTTGGATTAAGTTCCTTACCTTCTAGAGGTTTTAACATCTTTCTTTTCTCGATTTCTTAATTAATTGAATTTCCTTGTTATTGGGCCCAATAGCTAATAAAGCCCACAATACAATCATCAAGGCTATTGTAAATGAAATTACATCATTATTTGTCCCATATGAGAGTTTACATTTCTCATCAGATGAACCCAAAAATTGGGGTTGTAACATCCTTCCCCTCTTATAGGAATTTTGCCTTCAAAATTCCACCAAGCAAACAAACAACTCAGGATAAGCCTTTCATATGTCCATCATGGCTCCCATGTGGTCTTACCCTTTCCATGGTGCTTCCCAAGAACCTTTATCATCTCATATTCTTCCATATGAGTTCTTTCTTACCTTGGTATATCATACCCTCATAGGTAACTCATGACATTTCAGCCTCTCATAAAGTTGAATAGGTTCAGGGCTCAGCACATGGCTTGGGTACCTCACGTAGTGTTCTAGATCAGACTCATGGAACACATTACACATCATGTTATTCCTGAGGGGCAAGTCTAAACACAACCATCTCCACCAATCCATCTTAAATGGACCCATATATCAGGGACTCAGCTTTCTCAGTTGAAGCTTAGAGGGGTCAGATTTTAACATCACATATTTTCCCATAGTGAACTGCATGCTAGTCTGCTTTGCATCAGCTCATGACTCATGTCACCAATGGGCTCTCTCTCGGCCACTACATGAATAAAGCGACTTCATCTACACACACTATGGTTATTTTCTGACCTTTGTGAGGCCTCCTTCACCAACATCATCTTAATGAAGTGGTGACCGACACAACCTCTCTATAAGACTTCTTACATCCCGATAAAGGCTATGGTGGTTAACATCACATATTAAGAACTGTCTCAATGTATCACCCTGAATGAGCACACATGCTCTCATCAGACCCTATAGTCTGGATCATACTGTCCATTAGTATGGGGTGATAAACTGTACTATCATCGAGTTCTTCATGTATCCACTTCCACCTCATGGAAGTGAACCGTGTTCATACCCAAGAACTTTTGAATTCGCATCATGGTGTAGTTGAACCATCTTTCTCTCTTAAGTAGTTCAACTGAATATGTCCCATGACAGTACTCTTCCTTTCTCATGTCATCTAGGTAAGGAGATCTACCATAACCCATATTGCACCTCGACCCTCCTTGGTCTAGGGGAGACTTACCACAACATCCATAGTGATGAACTCCCATTCTCACTCGGGGACTCTTTATACTTTATATCCATGCACTGGGTTATTGGTGTTCGTCCTTCACCTCCTGGCTTGCATGCCCACATGCAACATGTATCAGGCATCCAAAGCTCTACCATCACTTATTATATTTGTAGTTTCATGGTGTATGGTGATCATGATGTGATGTATGTCATGATTCCTCAAAGTTGATTCCTCGAAAGCCCTAAACCACTCTCATAAGGGTTTTATTACCTTCCTATCAAAATAAGTGTATCCAGAGTTCTACAACCATCCTTCTACCACATAAAGGACTAGGCTGGCTATCCAAACAACCACTAATCTAGTCCAACATATTTCGTTATATCTGAGTGTTAGCCAAACTTATCTCTTGTTCTCAACTTAAGGTTAGCCTAACAACCTCAACTTCTTCTAGCTTCTAGCTAAACTAGGAAGCTATATCTCAACCAGAGCATTCATTACCACTTCTTATCCTTAGGTGTTATGTAATGTCAAAGACATACACCTCCATGTATTATACTAATCATCTTATCTCAAACTGTAAGTTTGTCTTCATCAAGAAACTCTGAGCTCATCCTCATGGTGATCAAACTCAACCTTGGTTAACTTGCAAATTCCACATAGCTCTTGATAAAACATCCTCATAAGATGACTACACTATTCCTCTTAGTGTTTGTAAACCATCCATGTATCATTCACTCCACCAAGCTATGTTTTCATCTCTGTCCTCATACCTTGTAGCAACGTTCCAACTCACATCATCTTTATCCTTGGTGTATGGCATGCGTACTTCCCATCTCTCCCTCTCATAACATGAGGAAATATGCATTCGGCGGCCGTCCAAACACAAAGTTCTTCCTGTTCTACAAGTAGAGATGATACATCCCACATTGCCAGTACACCTTCATTTCTGAGTTGAAATGTGCAATTTATGTCTCCACACCACAAACATCATGATATCAAAGTTAGTTTCATGGAAAACTAGTCTCGAACCTACTTGGGTCACCACACAATCCTTAGTCATCTCCTCTAGGTCTATAGGGTGCCAACACTTTTGGGGTCATCCCTTTTCCCTTATGCATCCACAGAGTGCCCTACTCATCTTCCCTTTGGATCCCATGAGTTCATGAAGGTGATCAATCTCCTAACCCATGGCCCTCAAACAATGATAGTTGTTACCTCCCGACCCTATGGTCATCTGCAACTAGGGAATTAGACAACTCCTTCTTCCATCCTTCTTATACCTACCTGAACCTAGGATAGACTTAGGATTCTATTATAGTACATGTCCAACGTAGAACCTTACCCAATCGTTCATCATCTCTCTTCCTGCATTCATGGGCTGACTTTCATCCTTTCATAGGGATCATGGCAACCTGCCTACCTTGGTCAAGCCCCATATCGGTTACATCCATGGTAACACATCCACATGCACATAGAGATGGTTATCTATGGGTCTATAGGTTCATTCTCATGCCATGTACTCGTCACTTAGCTTCTCAAGATCCTATGAAACCTCCTTAGGTTACCTCAAAACCAACCAAATTGGTAAAGTCCCTACCAAAGGGTCCCTCTCCCAGGATGGGAGGAAACTACACCTTGATAACAAAGGTCACAAGCATCCTTAGAGTTTACATTCTCATGAGCATGCTTAATCCAACAACTACTAAGGCACAAGCGTACCTACTAAACCATGCTAGGTCACACTTGTTCTCATCCTCAATATTAGACCAACTTAGTTGTGAGGGGTTCATCACACAAACCTTTTAACTTAAGGGGTTTATTTTTCCTCTACACATGCTCGAAGCTATAGAGACTCAAATCTTATCATGAGCATCAGGTACACTACTTCCCCTCTTAGGCCTAGAAACCCTAGGTCCACCTTTGGGTGTCCAACTGCATGCTCAACCTCTTAACTATGAATCAAGCATGTCCAAGGTATGTCATCCTTTCATTCGAGCAACACCTCAGAGTTTAGTCCTCTTCCAGGACAACCAACTAGGTACAACACTTCACAACTTGCTACTTCATCCTCTTCAAGTTTAAGAAACTCTTCTACCTATCTCAGGAGGTAAACACCTATACCATAGGCATAAAGGTACCAATAGACTCATCCTCTCTCTAGGGTTTGGTTCCTCTCATGGAAACCAAGACATCATTAGCCTCCAAGGGTCAAGCATATGGAAACCACTATCATCCACTTAGGTCGCATCATCCTCAACTCCCCTTGTTCCTCAAGTTTTGGGGTTTTAGGCTTCCAACCTTCTTGCCTAAGGTCTTCTCTCTCTCTAGAGCTAATCCTACAACCAACCTCTCTATAAGAGGTCCTTTCTTCATGAAGGATCAAGCTCATAAGCATATCCCTACCTAGTGAAGCCTATGTTCACACTTATGTTTACTCACGGTTATCCATTATTCCTTATGCTTATCTCATCAGCTATCCAACATTCTCCCTTGGCCAGGGTTTCAACCTAGTGCCTGTACTACATGACATGCTACGGGTGCATACTATGCCAAGCTCATGGTGTAACATAGTCGAATTTTGGGGATACTAAATCTACTTCAAGATATTATCACATATTTTCCCTAAACTATATTTCAATTCCAATCCAGTCCTTTCCAACTTTAGTGTGAGCTATTTTGATTGATTATCATGAATAATTGCCTCCTTTTTAGTTTCTTATACTATATAACTCCTAGCTCTGCATTTGAGAGAGTAATTTCAAATTAGTCTTTCAAAATTGGCTTCGTGAACCATATTGACACCAATATGTGCAAATGGAAATAATTGCCCCTTGATATCTTGATTTGCATTCCACTCCTCCTTGAAATTTCACTTAATGGGCTTAGAATCATTACATACAATATTCATTAGCTAAATAGTACTAAAAAGTTTGGATGTTATAGTAGAAATTGAATTAATAGAAGTGTTATTGTTTCTACAATTCAGTTTAGTTATATTCATACTCTTAAGAGTTATAAAAGATCAAAATAACTAGGTAATATGTGATTAATGGACTAGACTTAGGTTTCCCTAGAAAGGATTGAAAACAAAAATCACAGGTCTTCTGATATGTATACGAGAAGAGCAACTCTGACTGCCTTTTTATCTGTTATGTATAGGATACAAAATCTATTAAAACATAATTATTAAATAGGGGTGATGACTATGTTTAATAGCATTAGTTACCTAAGGTATTAGAAGAACGGATGGCTTCTCCTTGTAACACTACCAATGTCGATTGTGTTACAGAAGCACAATGTGTGCTCAATGCCTCACCACCCCACCAAGAGACTCAAAGCCAGATCGTTTACCCTGTACTATTCCTGCCTTTGGACTCCCTCTCTCTCACCCCGGCCTCTCAATGAGCAATGAGGCAGGAAGGAATGCATGGAACCTTGATGGTCAGTGAACTAGAAGAAATGACCACCACTACTGAATTGTAGAATAAAACGACTGCTGATCAGTTACCCAAGCACATGGTGCCATCTCCTTCATCCCCTAGATATAAACCCTAACACCCCGTTACTTGCTATATAAGTCCACGCACACCCATATCTGGAGACGTGACGCCCTACAACCGAGACGAATCTTCAACCCAACTACCTCTAGCCACCACGGAACCCACTCGCACTCATAGCCGCATGTTGTAGCCATTGCCTCCTCCTTCATCTTGATACCAACCGACGGTCTGCAACTCAGACCTGGGCAGCTTTGCCCCGACCCCAGGCAGCCTGCAGCAACCACGACGCTTCACCAGCCATGACCCTGCCACTCCACCCTGCCAATGGATAGCACTGCAGAACTGCCTCCACTCCCCTGTGTCGCTCGGCCAGCAGTGAGCCTAGCCACCACCACCATTCTGGAAAGTCCTGAGGAACCAACGGCGACACCTGCAATGATTCCCTATGCCAACAACACCTACCACCGTGCTCTGCCACCACCTACGGTAGAACCCAGGGAATCTGCACTGCAATGACGACTGTCAGGATCTGACCGGTGCACCACTGCCAATGCCCCATCGCGAGGATGACCGACTTCCGGGCGATGCCAGGAAGTCACGCCGGAATCTAGGAGCCTTTGACTAGCTGTAGACCTCCACCACCCTAACCCAGCCGCCTCTTATATCTACAACACATGTTGCTGCTAAGTCCTGACCTCACCATGGATGCGCCCCCACCTTTTTAAGAATGCTTAGTTGAATCATCGTCGTCCTCTTCCTCTCACCACCAACCCGACACCACCCAGCTACAGACGCATCCATGGACACCTCACCAGCCACCAGAACAACAAGGAAACTCCACTGTCCGTCTGCCATCATGACAACCTACAATGTCACCTTTGATCACGGTGAAAGACCTGCAACAATGATCAGTGATCATCAATCAGCACCCATGACAGCCTCACCTTCTTCAACCTCTGCAAACCCCCCACCTCCTCTATACCTTGCTGCAACCAAACTGTGTAATCCACAGACTAACAACCAAACACCAACACCATCAAAACGTCTTTTCCATCATCTTCCATCTACACCACCAGATTCCATGCCCTAGCAACCTCCGGTCTGCATCTCGGTGTTGCATACCCAACGCCGTCCACCTCCCTCGCCAACAACGAATCTAGACAACCTGCTGCGGCCATATTTAGGAGAATCAGCACCTAGGGTGTCTCCTAGATGAAGCCAACCCCAAGTAGAATCTTTTGACTAAACTTCACATCTGCATGTGAGCAATTGTGCCTCCTTTCAATTGTTTATAGAATCATGTTAACCTGACAAGGATGACAGCTGGGCTAATTTATACTAAGGGTGTAATGACCCTGACCTGGGTTATGAGGTAACCCTATTTGTTTTGGCTAAAAAAGTTTCTTAGAACTTTAATATAATCCTCTAAGATGTTTTGTTATCATGTGACACACTTATGTTTCAATTTTGGTCCCGATTGAATGCTGTTTGAGCAATTTTCCTTTGTTTTGGACCAAAGTGTAATTTACCCAAATTGAGGGGCTATAATGCAATATGTCACATGTTGAATATACCCCATGTGTTTTATCATCATAAGAGAGAGAATTATACTAAGTGGTGGCTAGCGGAAAGCCCAAATTCTATGTTTGAACTTGTTTGAACAATGTTAGTACCTTGTGCACAAATTTTGGTACAAATTGTAATTTACCCAAAATGTGGGGTTAATATGCAAATTACCACCTATAGAGTGTTACTACTTCCTCTATGTATCATTTATAGGAGATAGAAGGAATGAGACACCATGTTTGAATCATTCATGAATGATGGTAATCTTGGTGATGAAATGACCAAGCAAATGGTTTAATTTGAAAGCTTAACTAGAGTTGTATCAAGTTGAAAAGCTTATATATGAGTGCCTATCAGCCATGGAACCGAAGGAGGTGTCCCATATCATTTTGTGAACTCTTGGAAAAGGCCATATCATGCAAAGAACCTCAAGGAGGTGAGGTGTGACGACCAACAAGTTTCCTTAGAAAAAGTGTATCGGCTTGACATAAAATGGTGATTAAACCTAGATAACTTATCCAAATTGATAAGTAATGGACGAATTTGCATCTCAAGATGATCCTCAACCATTTCGCAAGACAAGATAAATGTTGATGCATGCATGGACACGTGTCACACATGCATGACACGTGGCACCTACTAGCTCAAAATGTTGACACCTCACTTTTGCCCTCCTTCATGAACAACAAGTATATATACCCCTAGTTTCACCCCTTGGTGCAATTTTGCGACCCTTACCACCCTCCTACCCTAAGGTATCGTGCATAGAGCTCCCATATCGTGAAGGGATGCTGTGGTATCATGCATGGGCCTTGGGATATCGCCCATGGCAAGAGCATATCACCCAAGTAGGTGATATCGACCATATAGGGTGATATCGGCCATAGAGTGAAGTTTTGACTCCAAGTGAGTATCATATCGTGCAAGTGAGTGCCATATAGTGCAAGAGGGGTGGCATATCGTGAAAGGACACTAGTGTATCGTGTAAAGGTGTTAAGGAGAAAGATAGAGCTCATACTTAACCCTAAGGTGAGGATAAGATCATCTTCAACCTTGGATTGAAGCATGAATTTAGGGTTTTGATCTTCCTTTCTTTTCTTCTTCACCAATTGCTTATCCATGGTGATTCTTTGCATATAGAGGAGTTTTGAAGTCCATATTCAACCTTAGGAACGTGGATCTTTGGATCTTGGAGCTTTGAAGTCGTTCTTAAGGCGGGTTATATAACTTGAACTCAATCATGTTATTATTCATCACCTAAATTCCTGTATTTAATGACCCACTTTTAATTCGAAAATTTCCTGAAATAGTTGATGAAATTATGAGTTCTAGTAGTTTTTTATACCTGTTGACATGAACTATAATAGTTAGAACAAAGGTCTAGAGCTTGAAGATGATGGTATCACCTTATAAAAGTGATATCAGGTGCAAGCACACAAGAAAGTACCTTTAACCCGATATGATGATGCACCTACTTCACTTGAACGATATGGATATGAATGAATACATTGTTTCACGATATGGAGGTGTAGTATACACCTCTTGCACGATAGGGAGTCAAGTATAGACTTCAGACACGATACAAGGTTGGATGAATACTTAAAAGTTGACATGAAACCCTAATTTGGGTAACTCGATATAAGTGAAGTATAACAAGTGCTATTGCATGACATGGTTGCACAACATGGTTGCACGACATGGTTGCATGACATAGTTGCATGACATGGTTGCACGACATGGTTGCACGATAGGGTTGCACAATACACAACCCTAGATGATATGGTAACCCTAACTCATCATGGCTAACCCTAGATGGTGACTAGCCCGATAGGGTGATTGAATGTACTTCTATCCCGACATGGTGATGGTTTGATACCCCATAAGTATCATGGGTGACACATACATACACCTTGTACCTGATATGAGGTCAAGAAGATACCTCATGCCCGATATGGAGACAAGTACAAATCCTAACCCGATATGGTGAGTGTTCATACACCTCCAACCCAAGACACCTTGTAAAGGTGAGAGTAAGACACTCTTAGGAGTAATGAGTGTAACACCAAGTAATGGTATGACTGATACCTTGATAGGTGAAACACCTACAGTGGTTGATAATGGTTAATCCTATATCAACAATGTCTCAACCTGAGATGAGTCCATATCAATTGATGATGGTTGGATAATTCAAAGGTATGACTCATGATCAATACACTACAGAATAAATGTGATGGTCTAGTGCATAAAGTATTTGGATGGGAAATACCCTAATACAAGATAAGTTGATGAACTTAAATAAGTTAAAAGTGATGAGGGAAGTGATACACCAAGGCATGGTACAGGTCACATCCAACACTTTAAGGTTGTTACACCTTGATGCACCTTAAATCCAATATACTTGGATGAGTAACACATGATGTGTGTCATGTCAATTGTTACATTGAGATGGAATGCACTTTGATAAGTGTAGGCTATCATACCTTGAGAAAGGGTTAAGCCAAGTTAATAAAGTTTGATGTAATCATACCCTGATAAGGATGAGAGAGGAACTCATACCTTGTGTTGATGATTCATTTAATGATAAATGATGAGAATAAATAAGTATGATTGAATATTTATGATGTTCATGTATGCTCCTAGATGTGTGGAGCAATGAATTAGGGTTTGTATTGATAATATGAACTTGAAACACTATTCAACTATAAAGGTAAACCCTAACCCTAATAGTTGTTGCCTAGTGAGAGGTGGCAAGATGTTTAATGGGCCTTGTGAGACATGTGAATAGTTGTTGCCTAGTGAAAGGTGACAAGATGATTAATGGGCCTGGTGAGCCATGTGAATAATTGTTGCCTAATGAAAGGTGACAAAATGTTTATAAAAATCTCATGTAAGGAATGGTAATGTGCAAAATTAACTAAGGGAAATGGAGACCAATAACTTCATAATAATAATAAATGGTTATAATAATAATGAAATCTTGATCATACATGCTTTATTGTAAGAGCCAAATAAGGGCTATAGTGTTTTGAATATGCTTAAAGGAGATAAGAGGAACACTTGTAGTACTTATAGAATGAGAATTGATATGATGGCTTGCCCCAGGGTATAATGCCTAATAAAAGGATGTGATAACCAATGATGAATTTAAGGGATTGATATCCCATAATGAATGTGTAATCAGGATTGGTTACATACCAATACATGGCAGATGCGTAAAGCCTATAATAAGGAGTGGTTAGAGTCCACTGCCTGGCTGTGTAATCAGGATTGGTTAAAGTCCAGTACCTGGCAGAGGCGTAAAGCCTATAATCAAGATTAGTTATGGACCAATACCTGGCAGAGGCGTAAAGCCTATAATTAGGAGTGGTTAGAGTCCACTGCCTGGCAGTGTAATCAGGATTGGTTAAAGTCCAATACCTGGCAGAGGCCTAAAGCATGTAATCACTGGATTGGTAGAGTCCAATACCAGGCTGTTCACAAGATTGGTAATAACCCTAACACCTGGCAGAGGCATGAAGCCTATAATCACAGGATTGGTAATAACCGCAATACCTGGTCGAGGCATGTAACCTATAATCATAGGATTGGTAATAACCCAATACGTGGCAGAGGCATGGAGCCTATAATCACATGATTGGTAATAACCCAATACCTGGCAGAGGCATGGATCCTATAATCACATGATTGGTAATAACCCAATACCTGGCAGAGGCATGAAGCCTATAATCACATGATTGGTAATAACCCAATACCTGGCAGAGGCATGGAGCCTATAATCATAGGATTGTTAATAACCCCAATACCTAGCAGAGGCATGAAGCCTATAATCACAGGATTGGTAATAACCCAATACCTGGCTAAGGCATGGGGCCTATAATCACAGGATTGGTAATAACCCAATACATGGCAGAGGCAGGAAGCCTATAATCACAAGATTGGTAATAACCCAATACCTGGCAAAGGCATGGAGCATATAATCATAGGATTGGTAATAACCCAATACCTGGCAGAGGCATGGAGCCTATAATCACATGATTGGTAATAACCCAATACCTGGCAGAGGCATGGATCCTATAATCACAGGATTGGTAATAACCCAATACCAGGAAGAGGCATGAAGCCTATAATCACAAGATTGGTAATAACCCAATACCTGGCAGAGGCATGGAGCCTATAATCACAGGATTGGTAATAACCCAATACCTAGCAGAGGCATGAAGCCTATAATCACATGATTGGTAATAATCCAATACCTGGCAGAGGCATGAAGCCTATAATAATCACAGGATTGGTAATAACCCAATACGTGGCAGAGGCATGAAGCCTATAATAACACAAGATTGGTTAAATCCCAATGCCTGGAATAATAACACAGGATTGGTAAAAACCCAATGCCTGGAATAATTGCACAGGATTGGTAATAACCCAATACCTAGAATAATTGCATATGATTGGCATAGTCCAATGCTTGGACAGGATATGATGATGTATACTCACATGACTGGTACAATTCAATATCTGGTTAGCAGATTGACTGAGGCCAGCAGATAGAAATGAGAATGATTTATGGATGACATACCATGATAATGAACATCACAGGATAAGCTTGAGATAGTCTGATGAGTAAATGATATATGTGTTTCTTTATATTCCTTATAAAGTGAATAGATGATTTACTGCTCTATCGTAGATAGTGGCAATTCTTTAAAAGATGAGAATGTTCTAAAATGCTTATCCTCTGCTCAGTTTAATACTATTTAACTGTGATAATAACTTTGTTGGCGGAGAGTTATATCTCTCGCTGGGGCAATTTTCAATTGTCTCACCCCCGTGGGATCCAAATTTTTAGGTGGACGTGCACGAGGAGGTGAAGACCTTTCTGTAGAAAAAGAACAACAATAGCAGGGATAGCAGTAACAGCTCAGGTTGAGTGTACTGTCTATCATGTCTTATAGATAGAAGTCCTATGTGTCGTCTCGGTACTCTCAGGTCCTTGGAGTTGGTTCGTTATGGTTTCATGAATGATCTGAGGTTTTGTCTTGTAAGCCTCGAGGTTTTATGTTGCTTCATTATATGTTTTGACAAAGCAAATGTTATATTTTATCCTCGAGAAGAGATGGTATAGTGTATGTAAAATGTGAACAATGATGTATATAAAGTTTTGGTTCTGCCTTAAAGAGTTTTCCTAGAAATGGATCTCTTTGCAAAATGGTTTTAATTTTTAGTGATTTCTGTTAATCCGCTGGTAATGTTTTAAATTCTGCTTAATTAGTAACGATTTGTCTATCGGTTTGGCGACTGTCGTTACAAGTTTGGTATCAGAGCTTAAGGTTTGCTGAGTCTACAGAGACATAGGACTAAGGTGTTTAGTTTGTGTTAGTGTCCTCCAATATACCATTTAGTGACTTCTGCTTATGCAGAGTAAAGGGTAAAGTTTATAAATGACAGGGGAACATATGGAACACATTGCCAAGGGCAATGTTGTTGTACCAGTAGAGGATGCATGGGATCAGACATGACAAGAATAAGTGCCTGAGAATTCCCATCATGACCCGAGCAACATAGAGAATCCTATGTTTATGCTCTTGTGAGGCAAGTTAGGACAATAGTGATGCATATAATAGACTAGATACTAGCATTACAACTGAGGTTACCAGTCCTTAATGCGGAAACTTTGGGTTTTGAAAGGGTTCCTAAGTGACATAGTCATGTTGGAACAGTGGAAAATGTGGGAAGAATTAACATATGGCAAGAAAATAGACTCTGCCATAAGTATACACAGATAGTATACCTGCGATGGTAATGCCCAAGATGGGGCAATAAGTTGAGAAATAAGGAAAGGTCTCTACAATTCTAGAGACATGTGCCTAGTTGTTCTTAAAAGACAAAGTTTTTGGTTCCACCAGTGCAATAAATGCCTAGTGTACTAGGGAAGTAGCCACTAAGTAAATGCAAGAGTCGTAACTTTTCACCTGTAAGAACTCCTGACTTAGCTTCTACATCAGTAATGAGACTGATAATACTATGGTATGAGGATAAGACATTGACATGTTAAGCATACTAAACCCTTTTATTCAAAAAAGAAAGGAGTAAATGACCCAACAACCGAGGTAGACTCGGTAGGGCTTACAAAAGTTACAACCTAATAGTGTAAAAAGGCAAAAGAAATAACATGGAACAGCTAGACTCTATGTTTGAGTCAACAAGATGTGGTGGATGACTGCGAGGGATGACAGTCAGATAGAGCTTTCTCATTCTGATAAGTCTTCTCTAGATTTTATCTGATAATTATAAGAAGGTAGTTGATGTTAAGCTTCCTTTAATTAGTCCTATGAGGACATGAGGAAGAGATAAGAAGGATGAGAACCTATATTTAGATTAATATTCTCTTATATGTTTTGAAATTTCTCTCTTCATGTAGAAAAGGAAGAGATGTAAAAGAAACACCCAGAGAAAATCTGAGATACTAAGTAGTGAAATTTAAAGAGATGTTTAAAGTATGAAACATAATATAAAACAAATACATACTACCTATTTTCAGTTCTTGAATACCCTGGCCAGGTATTCATTTATTGAAGGCAAGGTAAGTATGACATATTAAGATTGTTATCTTTTTGATTACTCTGCTTAAGTAGTCATTCTGAAACAATCTTAAGAGTCTAAAGAAGAAGGAGACGTGGCATGAATATTTCTACCACATTCTAATCGATATATGAAGGAATTTGATTTACTCATAAGTCAACTTTTAAACAAAAATGAGGAAGTGATGTGTTATTAACACATGTGTTAGATACCAAGGTAAGGAATTCTGGTATCTGAGAAACATCATACTATCTTATGATAGTTACATGGAATGGTTAACTGTGGAATCAGTCCAGTTACCTAATGTAGTATGGACATCATATGTTAGGGGTTTATGCTTTGCATAAACATAACATTGATGAGAATGATCTACTTGAAGGAATAATTGTAAAAATATTACAATAAAAGTTTGTCAAATGAGATTAACAAACAACCTCTATATGAGTGAGAAAAGTGTTACTTGACCCAGAATTAACTACACAGTCGATAATGAAAAGACAATGAAGCATGTATCCTATATGTTTGATTCCATGGGATTTTTGTGTAAAAGAACTTTGTCTTGATTAAAGTTCTATGGTGTCTCCATAACAATGAGATGTTATGTGGAGACTTGATGATATAACGAATGAATAATATCTATCTCCTTTTATCTGAGATTTCGGGGACAAAATCCTTGTTAGGGGTTTATAACTTGTAATGACCCCGACCTGGGTTATGAGGTAACCCTATTTTTTTTGGCTAAAAAAGTTTCTTAGAACTTTAATATAATCCTCTAAGGTGTTTTGTTATCATGTGACACACTTATGTTTCAATTTTGGTCCCGATTGAATGTTGTTTGAGCAATTTTCCTTTATTTTGGACCAAAGTGTAATTTACCCAAATTGAGGGGCTATAATGCAATATGACACATGTTGAATATGCCCCACATGTTTTCGCATCATAAGAGAGAGAATTATGCTAAGTGGTGGCTTGCGGAAAGCCCAAATTCTAAGTTTGAACTTGTTTGAACAATGTTGGTACCTTGTGCACCAATTTTGGTACAAATTGTAATTTACCCAAAATGTGGGGTTAATATGCAATTTACCACATACAGAGTGTTCCTACTTCCTCTATGTATCATTTAGAGGAGATATAAGTAATGAGACACCATTTTTGAATCATTCATGAATGATGGTAATCTTGGTGATGAAATGACCAAGAAAAGGGTTGAATTTGAAAGCTAAACTTGAGTTGTATCAAGTTGAAAAGCTTATATATGAGTGCCTATCGGCCATGGAACCCAAGGAGGTCTCCCATATCGTTTTGTGAACTCTTGGAAAAGGACATATCATGCAAAGAACCTCAAGTAGGTGAGGTGTGACGGCCAACAAGTTTCCTTAGAAAAAGTGTATCGTCTTGACTTAAAATGGTGATTAAACCTAGATAACTTATCCAAATGGATAAGTAATGGATGAATTTGCATCTCAAGATGATCCTCAACCATTTTTAAAGACAATATAAATGTTGATGCATGCATGGACACGTGTCACACATGCATGACATGTGGCATCTACTAGCTCAAAATGTTGATACCTCATTTTTTCCCTCCTTCATGAACAACAAGTATATATACCCCTAGTTTCACCCCTTGGTGCAATTTTGCGACCCTTAACACCCTCCTACCCTAAGGTATCGTGCATAGAGCTCCCATATCGTGAATGGATGTTGTGTATCGTGCATGGGCCTTGGGATATCGCCCATGGCAAGAGCTTATCGCCCAAGTAGGTGATATCATCCATATAGGGTGATATCGGCCATTGAGTGAAGTTTTGACTCCAAGTGAGTATCATATCATGCAAGTGAGTGCCATATCGTTCAAGAGGGGTGGCATATCGTGAAAGGACACTAGTGTATCGTGCAAAGGTGTTAAGGAGCAAGAAGGAGCTCATACTTAACCCTAAGGTGAGGATAAGATCATCTTCAACCTTGGATTGAAGCATGAATTTAGGGTTTTGATCTTCCTTTCTTTTCTTCTTCACCAATTGCTTATCCATGGTGATTCTTTGCATATGGAGGAGTTTTGAAGTCCATATTCAACCTTAGGAACGCGGATCTTTGGAACTTGGAGCTTTGAAGTTGTTCTTAAGGCGGGTTATATAACTTGAACTCAATCATGTTATTATTCATCACCTAAATTCCTGTATTTAATGATCTAATTTTAATTCCAAAATAACCTGAAATAGTTGATGAAATTATGAGTTATGGTTGTTGCTTAGACCTATTGACATGAACTATAATAGTTAAAACAAAGGTCTAGAGCTTGAAGATGATGGTATCACCTTATAAAAGTGATATCGGGTGCAAGCCCACAAGAAAGTACCTTTAACCCGATAAGATGATGCACCTACTTCACTTGAACGATATGGATATGAATGAATACATTGTTGCACGATATGGGGGTGTAGTATACAGCTCTTGCACGATAGGGAGTCAAGTATAGACTTCATACACGATACAAGGTTGAATGAATACTTAAAAGTTGACATGAAACCCTAATTTGGGTAACCCGATATAAGTGAAGTATAACAAGTGTTGTTGAACGACATGGTTGCACGACATGGTTGAACGATAGGGTTGCACGATACACAACCCTAGATGATATGGTAACCCTAACCCGTCATGGCTAACCCTAATGGTGACTAGCCCGATAGGGTGATTGAATGTACTTCTAGCCCGACATGGTGATGGTTTGATACCCCATAAGTATCATGGGCGACACATACATACACCTTGTGCCCGATATGAGGTCAAGAAGATACCTCATACCCGATATGGAGACAAGTACAAATCCTAACCTGATATGGTGAGTGTTCATACACCTCCAATCCAAGACACCTTGTAAAGGTGAGAGTAAGACACTCTTAGGAGTAATGAGTGTAACACCAAGTAATTGTATGGATGATACCTTGATAGGTGAAAGACCTAAATTGGTTGATAATGGTTAATCCTATATCAACAATGTCTCAACCTGAGACGAGTCCATATCAATTGATGATGGTTGGACAATTCAAAGGTATGACTCATGATCAATACACTACAGAATAAATGTGATGGGCTAGTGCATAAAGTATTAGGATGGGAAATACCCTAATACAAGATAAGTTGATGAACTTAAGTAAGTTAAAAGTGATGAGGGAAGTGATACACCAAGGCATGGTAAAGATCACATCCAACATTTTAAGGTTGTTACACCTTGATGCACCTTAAATCCAATATACTTGGATGAGTAACACATGATGCGTGTCATGTCAATTGTTACATTGAGATGGAATGCACTTTGATAAGTGTAGGCTATCATACCTTGAGAAAGGGTTAAACCAAGTTAATAAAGTATGATGTAATCATACCATGATAAGGATGAGAGAGGAACTCATACCTTGTGTTGATGATCTATTTAATGATAAATGATGAGAATAAATAAGTATGATTGAATACTTATGATGTTTATGTATGCTCCTAGATGTGTGGAGAAATGAATTAGGATTTGGATTGATAATATGAACTTGAAACCCTATTCGGCTATAAAGGGAAACCCTAACCCTAATAGTTGTTGCCTAGTGAGAGGTGGCAAGATGTTTAATGGGCCTTGTGAGACATGTGAATAGTTGTTGCCTAGTGAAAGGTGACAAGATGATTAATGGGCCTGGTGAGCCATGTGAATAATTGTTGCCTAATGAAAGGTGACAAGATGTTTATAAAAGTCTCATGTAAGGAATGGTAATGTGCAAAATAAACTAAGGGAAATGGAGACCAATAACTTCATAATAATAATAAATGGTTATAATAATAATGAAATCTTGATCATACATGTTTTATGCTAAGAGCCAAATAAGGGCTACAGTGTTTTGAATATGCTTAAAGGAGATAAGAGGAACACTTGTAGTACTTATAGAATGAGAATTGATATGATGGCTTGCCCCAGGGTATAATGCCTAGTAAAAGGATGTGATAACCAATGATGAATTTAAGGGATTGATATCCCATAACGAATGTGTAATCATGATTGGTTACGGACCAATACATGGTAGAGGCGTAAAGCCTATAATAAGGAGAGGTTAGAGTCCACTGCGTGGCTGTGTAATGAGGATTGGTTAAAGTCCAGTACCTGGCAGAGGCGTAAAGCCTATAATCAGGATTGGTTATGGACCAATACCTTGCATAGGCGTAAAGCCTATAATCAGGAGTGGTTAGAGTCCACTGCCTGGAAGTGCAATCAGGATTGGTTAAAGTCCAATACCTGGCAGAGGCGTAAAGCCTGTAATCACTGGATTGGTAGAGTCCAATACCAGGCTATTCACAAGATTGGTAATAACCCCAATACCTGGCAGAGGCATGAAGCCTATAATCACAAGATTGGTAATAACCCCAATACCTGGTAGAGGCATGGAACCTATAATCACAGGATTGGTAATAACCCAATACCTGGCAGAGGCATGGAACCTATAATCACATGATTGGTAATAACCCAATACCTGGCAGAGGCATGGAGCCTATAATCACATGTTTGGTAATAACCCAATACCTAGCAGAGGCATGAAGCCTATAATCACATGATTGGTAATAACCCAATACCTGGCAGAGGCATGGAGCCTATAATCATAGGATTGTTAATAACCCCAATACCTAGCAGAGGCATGAAGCCTATAATCACAGGATTGGTAATAACCCGATAGCTGGCTAAGGCATGGAGCCTATAATCACAGGATTGGTAATAACCCAATACCTGGCAGAGGCATGAAGCCTATAATCACAAGATTGGTAATAACCCAATACATGGCAGAGGCATGGAGCCTATAATAATATGATTGGTAATAACCCAATACCTGGGAGAGGCATGGAGCCTATAATCACATGATTGGTAATAACCCAATACCTGGCAGAGGCATGGATCCTATAATCACAGGATTTGTAATAACCCAATACCAGGCAGAGGCATGAAGCCTATAATCACAAGATTGGTAATAACCCAATACCTGGTAGAGGCATGGAGCCTATAATCACAGGATTGGTAATAACCCAATACCCGACAGAGGCATGAAGCCTATAATCACATGATTGGTAATAACCCAATACCTGGAAGAGGCATGAAGCCTATAATAATCATAGGATTGGTAATAACCCAATACCTGGCAGATGCATGAAGCCTATAATAACACAAGATTGGTTAAATCCCAATGCCTGGAATAATAACAGATGATTGGTAAAAACCCAATGCATGGAATATTTGCACAGGATTGGTAATAACCCAATACCTAGAATAATTGCATATGATTGGCATAGTCCAATGCTTGGACAGGATATGATGATGTATACTCACATGACTGGTACAATTCAATATCTGGTTAGCAGATTGACAGAGGCCAACAGATAGAAATGAGAATGATTCATGGATGACATACCATGATAATGAGCATCACAGGATAAGCTTGAGATAGTCTGATGAGTAAATGATATACGTGTTTCTTGATATTCCTTATAAAGTGAATAGATGATTTACTTCTCTATCGTAGATAGTGGCAATGCTTTAAAAGATGAGAATGTTCTAAACTTCTTATCCTCTGCTCAGTTTAATACTATTTAACTGTGATAATAACATTGTTGGCGGAGAGTTATATCTCTCGCTGGGGCAATTTTAAATTGTCTCACCCCCGTGGGATCCAAATTTTTAGATGGACGTGCACGAGGAGGTGAAGACCTTTCTGTAGAAAAAGAACAACAGCAGCAGGGACAGCAGTAACAACTCAGGTTGAGTGTAATGTTTGTCATGTCTTATAGATAGAAGTCCTATGTGTCGTCTCGGTACTCTCAGGTCCTTGGAGTTGGTTCATTATGGTTTCATGAATGATCTGAGGTTTTGTCTTGTAAGCCTCGAGGTTTTATGTTGCTTCATTATATGTTTTGACAAAGCAACTTTTATATGTTATCCTCGAGAAGAGATGGTATAGTGTATGTACAATGTGAACAATGATGTATATAAAGTTTTGGTTCTGCCTTAAAGAGTTTTCCTAGAAATGGATCTCTTTGCAAAATGGTTTTAATTTTTAGTGATTTCTGTTAATCCGCTGGTAATGTTTTAAATTCTGCTTAATTAGTAACGATTTTTCTATCGGTTTGGCGACTGTCGTTACAAAGTGTAATATGTATACATCGCTAATCCTAATTGTAATCTATACATGCACACCTTATATTAGTAGTAAAAAATTAATGTGTCGTCTAGTTTCAGAATCTATTAGTAGAGGTAATCTACCATGTAATCCCTTGCATGTACCTAATAGAGTGCTAGATACCATACATATGCATCTATAATATAGGTATATCTCGTATGTGGCATTGTCTAACCAGAGGACTAATGCATACCTACATAATGGGCTAACTCGTAAGCTACAAATTATTATAATAATTGGTTTAATGACTTGGCCGTGTAACTTAAAAGCATGTATGTATATGTACGTGATAGTATGTTAATATAAGTATAATAGACATATAATGTTTTGGGACCTTATTTAATTAACACAATTATATAAAGACATCAGCTTACTACATCCATTTCGGATGCACATATGTTGATTTACCATGTTACCATGCTGATACATATACTAGTGTAATAGTAATACAAGTGTTTACACTAGAAGGATCTTCACGTAATCTTTGTTTCATGAGATCTGTGAATACGGATAAGGATTGTAATAATTTATTTAATACCTATATTGTGAAAAATCGTATACTACTCCATAATACACACAATTGTTTTTTTTAGGATAAGTGAGGAGGTGTTTTTATTCATCCCGTCCTCCTCTTACGAGCGATTCAAAAGTACTACAACAGATTAGGTTATGAACTGTATTAAACTTGGCAGTACTACTGCCATTACAGTCTCTAATCAGCCTGTCATACATGCATTCAGGTGGGCAGGTGTAATACCTCCATCCTAGGTTTTGTTTTTGATGGTAGCTGGCTAGCTCATCAGCCAGCTGGTCTCGATCTCTCCTCACATGGACAAGCATCCAATTTGGCCTCAACATCCTCTTGCAGTCCGCCTGAGCTCCTGTGAAATGTGGAGCTTCAGCCTATTCTCCTTGGAGTAGTTGAACAGCAAGCTTGCAGTCTGATTCCACGATCACCTTATCCCACCCTATCTTCTCTGCCTCCTCCATCACAATGATGATATATTTCACTTCCGCTTCCAGAGCATCCTTGGTAGTAACTTTTGGTTCCCTTCGCTATCAACCACCTCCCTCTCCAATCCCTCACGACAAGGGCACAACTACTTCCTTACATCCGGAATGCCGCATCCACATTAATTTTGGTCCATACTTCCTTTGGCAGATCCCACTGCTCATGTTGAGCTTTATCTTATTCCTCCGCCCCTTTCTCCCAGGCTAGCTTATTCAACCTTATCTCTAGATTCACACTTCTTATCGTGTGTACTTGGCTGGGTTGACTACTTTCCATACCTTGTCCGTTTCTGCTCTTCCATATATTCCAGCAACCATACATAAAGCTATCTTGTATCTTCTTTTTCCTCAGGTTTCCTCGTATCCATGCATGCAGGTTTGGTTCTGTGAATAAGTTCAGAGGCATCCCGTTTCCCAGTTTGTTCTTCCAGCATTCATTGGCATGGTTACAATCTCTAACAACGTGAAGGCTATCTTCCTCTAGTATCTTACAGATACTGCACCTGCTATCCTCCGTAATCTGCCTCTCCTTCCTCCTTTTATTCGTCAGAATTTCATTATGTGACAAAGTCCACATAAACATCTTTACCCGAGCTGAGGTGTGGGTGTCCCAAATCGTCCTCCAGTCACCCTGAACCACAAGATCTGCTTCTTGTCGACAAGATTTATAAGCTGAGCTTGTCGTAAATTTGCCTATGCTAGTATGATTCCAAACTCTTCTATCTTTTCCAACCTGCTTCTTAGGTGGTTGAATATGCAGAATTTGCTTTACACAGTTCATCAGAAGCCACTCCTTCAAAAAATTCACATCCCAACCATCATTGTCGAGCACAACACTGCTCACCTGCAGGTCCTGGAGTTCATCAGGTATGGCCTTGGTGGCTATATTTCTCAGCCTCCCTCGGCTCCTCACCCAAATATTGTCCCAAAAATTGGTGTCCCTCCCCGTCACCAACTGTATATGTGAGTTCTGGTTGATAAATTCCTTGCCTTCCAAGGTAGCCCTCGCTAGTCTGGAGATATTCAGCTTATTTCCTCCCTTGTATACTTCGTATCTACTGCTCATAAACTGACACCGTATCGTGGGTCTATGCGTCGCCACATCCCAGGAATTCTTTCCCATTAGAGCCTTGTTCTAGTATCTCATGGTCTTGATGCCTAAACCTCCATTAACTCTGGTACTGATAACCTTCCTCCAGGCTACGAGAGATAGGGGTCGTTCCTTCCTTCCTCCCCCCCAAATGAATTTCTTGATAGTGCCATCAATATGATCACATAAACCTGCCGGCAATACTGCTGTTTGCATCAAGTAAGTAGGCATCGCCGTAAGTGTCGCCTTCGCTAGACAGACCCTACCTGCCAATGATATGCAGCGGGCCGACCAAGATGTCACCTTATTGTTTACAATGGTGAGCACTTCGACATATGTTTCCTTGTTTACCCGCTTGTGTAATGGTGGCACCCCGAGGTACTTCCCCAGGTCGGAAGTCTCAATGAATCCGCTAAACCTGCAAATAGCTCGACACATTCTGTTCTGCACACCTCTAGAAAAGTATATTCTCATTTTTTCAACCGATATCTTTTGGCCTGATGCTACGCTGAACTCACTGAAGCATTCTATAATGATTTTTATGTTGTCCATTGTTGCTCTCACGAACAAGATGATATCATCAGCGAAACACATATGTGCTAGCTCTGGTCCCTTCATTGATAATTTCACTAGTTTCCAAACGTTCTTCTGATAATCGTCATTTTGCACTATCAATCACTAAGATGATTAATCCTAGAGTTTAAACCTTTTTTACTTCCGGTTTTAAGGGTAGTATAAAGGGTCGATCCCACAGGAAAACTTTAGAGATTGTTTCTTTATTCCCAATTATTTTTTTGAAGAATTATTTCGTTATATATTTTTTTTGTATTTTTAGAACAGAAAGTAAAAGTCGGGTTTGGGTGTTGGTGATTACACTAAGAATTGCAAAAGCACTTAACAAGATAAGAAAATGCACAAGGGAGAATTTAACTATTGTTAGCACAAAAAGAACTATATGAATTGAAAAGACTAAGAATTAGAGAAAGCAAAGGCAAATAAGAATTCGGTGATTGAAATCAAGAGAAGGGAATCGAGGCTCGTAGGGGTTTTCACCACCTTAGCCTAGGTGATAGCAACTAAATCTTAACGGACGATTCGATGAAGGCTTGCGAATTTTAAACTCACAAAAGAGAAACTCCACATGAGCCCATTGGTCCTGGTGCTCATGCTTCCTAGTTTATCATCCTAAGAGACGAAAATCCACGGTCATATCAAAACGTCTATGTAATCGATTTTATTGTTCTAAATCCGGATTTCCATGGTCATATCCATCCAGATTAACATACGATCCGAAGATCAATCAAGAAAAATCGATTACCATCTAATCGTACGAGATTAAGTTGCTAAAACCATGGCTAAGGGGTTATTCCCCTTGCCCCGATAAGAAACTACTCACACATGGAAAAATAGGAGACGGAGGAAGAAAGTTCAAAATTCATAGTCTAGCCCAAAAATTAGGAGATGAATCCTTATGCTAGAGTCAATGAAATGGCTTAGCCCTTTGTTCCTTGCTCCAAAAATAAGTGCGAAGAAAAGAAGATTAAGACAAAGCGAGAAGATGAGACAAGAACAAGGTTGGGAGAATGTGCTTGAAGTAAAACTATTTTATTGCATAAAAGAAAAGGATTACACTATTGCTTGCTGCAGAATTCCGAAAAATACAAGAAGACCAAGATGGTCTAAGAGGAGGAAGTGCCCCTCCTTTTATAGGAGAAGGAGGGGTAGGCTATCCAAAAAAAGAGGGGAAAAAAGAGAGGGAGCCATCCTTTTGAATTTTCAGATCTAGTCAACAAACTCTTGATTGTCTTTCTTTAATGCAGATTCTCGCAGCAGCAATTTCGAGCGAATTTTCGTTCTCCAGAGAATTTAATGTGCGCCCGAAAATATGATTTTCCTGTAGGCCTTTGAATTCCCTTTCCAAATCATATTTGAACATTAAATTCTGCCTTAGGATGTGAGAGTTATGTCAATTTTGGTGCAAGGTATGCATTTAAGTCAGCATTGCGGGAAACTGAATTGCCTCCTACCTTCATCTCTTCTTATATTCATCCATTCCTAAAAATTGAGGAAAATATTATAAGAATTCAATAAAATAATATTGATAAGATCAACTTACAATTTATTTGTGATAGAAGTTATTTTATTGCATGTCAGTCGATTAATAAAGAAAATCTATGAAATCAAGACTGCAACATTATCCAAAATTAATGCCACGATGGCATGCATCAAAATACCGCGGACTTAAAGTTGTGCTTGTCCTCAAAGAATTGAAAAAATCAAAATGATTCAAAAATTTTTGAAATAACAAGTTCATCCTCCCTAGATTAGCAGTTCTTCTATCCTTTTCATGGCCAAGCGACCCATCTCCTAGAACCACAAATTGCAAGCACTATGTTTCTCAAGAAAACATTTTTCATAACTTAAAGTTTTTGAACTTATACTTTGTAAAGACAGTTTCGATCTAACTTGCGTTTCGACATTCAATTTTTTTTTTGAGGAGTTGATTGCTGCACGGGGATAGAGAATTTGAGGTGTGACGGAAAAAATCCCTCCTCTATTCGACTTGGGATATAATTTTTCATGGACTTGTGATTACATTGACCACAATTTTTTTTTTGTGTGCTCTTTTTTTTTTCATCTTTTGATGGTACGCCCCTTTGTGGGGTACGGAAGAAGGGTATGCCACCCCAGACTTAGGGTTTGACATGCGATTTATTTTTCCGTGCAACAAAAAAAACCTTTTTTTTTGCTTGAAATGTCGTTGCATAAGATAGAAGAAACATGTAGCTACATTATATAAGAGTAAAAACAAATAAGTTAATCTAATGCTAAAATTAAGAAAATCTGCATTTGATTCTATTTGATACTCTAAGGCTTGCCACCGTTTCCAAGAATTGCTATCGTGATCATAAGGAACTTGATGTTGCAAAGTTTTTTGAAATAAAATTGATAATGCAATTGATTTTTGGAGATAAAGTACAACATTCGGTCGACTAAATAAAGGCCTTATGTTTGAAAATAAACAAAACAAACAAATAAAATGCAGAAAGAAATGTTGAAAAGGGAAGATAAAGGGTGGATTACGTACCACCCACCCCCACCCCGGACTTAGAATTTTGCTCGACCCGAGCAAACTCTAAGAGCGAGATGGAGGGAAGAATCACAGCGGTGGAGGTGAAGGGTCAGTGAGGTTCAGATCCTGCAAAGGTGGAAACTTAGTTGAGTCAGAAGTGAGAACATCTTCAGTAGTGATATATCTTTTGAGACGGTGCCCATTGACTTTAAACTCGCCCAGAACTTTATCCCAAAGAAGAAAAGCACCATGTGGATAAGCACACTTGACAATGTAAGGGCCGTACCATCGCGACTTGAGTTTCCCAGGGAAAAGTCGCAATCTAGAATTAAAAACTAGGACTTGATCCCCTTCTCTAATGTGTTTGCGCTTGATGTGACCATCATGCCACATTTTAGTTCGGTCCTTGTAGATTCTTGCATTTTCATAGGCACTCATCCTAAGTTCATCAAGTTCATTCATTTGGAGAAAACGTTTCTCTCCAGCCATGGAAAGGTCAAAATTCAAACTTTTTATGGCCCAGCTTGCTTTGTGCTCTAGTTCTATTGGTAAGTGACATGACTTACCGTAGATCAGTCTGAAAGGGGTGGTGCCAATGGGTGTTTTGTAGGCAGTGCGATATGCCCATAGGGCGTCATTGATTTTTAACGCCTAATCCTTCCTAGTGCGACCAACCATTTTTTCCAAGATAGATTTTATTTGTCTGTTGGATACTTATACCTGCCCACTGGTCTGAGGTTGGTAAGGAGTGGCAACCTTGTGATAAAACCCGTATTTTTTCAAGAGAGCCTCAAAACTTTTCTCAAAAAATGGGATCCCCCGTCAGAAATGACAGTGCGAGGTACTCCAAATCTAGGAAAAATGACATCTTTAAAAAGTTTCTTAACGGGTTTGGAGTCACATGTTTTAGTAGGTATTGCTTCAACCCACTTCGACACATAATCGACTGCGACTAAAATGTAAGTAAACCCATAAGAAGAAGGAAATGGGCCCATATAGTCGATCCCCCAAACATCAAAAATCTCTAATTCTTGCCAAGAGGTGAGAGGCATTTGGTCAGGTTTGGAAATATTACCCGTCCTTTGACATTGGTCACATGAAAGAACATAATCATATGAGTCTTTGAAGATGGTGGGCCAAAAGAATCCGCATTGTAGGACTTTCCTAGCCGTCTTTTGGGAACTCATGTGACCACCATAGGGGCCAGAGTGACATTGTTCCAAAATGGCAATGCTTTCTTCATGGGACACACAACGACGATATAGACCATCGGCGCAAAGACGAAACAAATAAGGTTCATCCCAATAATAATTTTTAACATCATGTAAACATTTAGCTTTAGAATGTCCCGTATACTCGGGATGCAATACACCTGCAGCTAAATAGTTTACAAATTCAGCAAACCAAGGAAATTGGGAGTCAAGTTTGAGCAATTGGTCATCGGGTAAGGATTCATTTATTGGAATTTCATCAATGGGGCTATAGCTAAGTCTACTCAAGTGGTCAGCCACAACATTTTCAGATCCCTTTTTGTCTAGGATCTCAAGATCGAATTCCTGAAACAACAAAATTCATCTTATGAGTCTAGGCTTGGCATCCTTTTTGGTAATGAGGTAATGAATAGCTGCATAATCAGTGTAAACAACAACCTTCGAACCAACAAGATATGAGTGAAATTTATCGAATGCATAGACAATGGCTAGCATTTCTTTTTCGGTTACTGTGTAATTTCGCTGGGCCTCATCTAAGGTCTTGGATGCATAATAAATGACATGGTGTTTTTTGTCAATTCTTTGTCCTAAAATGGCACCTACAGCAAAGTCACTAGCATCACACATGACTTCAAAGGGTAAGGCCCAGTCGGGAGCACGAATGATGGGGGTGGTGGTGAGAGCCTTTTTCAAACATAAGAAGCTCTCCATGCATGCCGTATCAAAATGGAAGGGCACCTCCTTTTGAAGAAGATTAGTGAGAGGTTTTGTAATTTTGGAAAAGTCACGGATGCATCGCCGATAAAAACCGGCATGTCCTAAGAAGGCTCGGATGTCTTTGACTGAGGTGGGAGGGGGAAGCTTGGTGATGACCTCAATCTTGGCTTGGTCAACTTCAATGCCTTGGTTGCTCACCTTATGGCCCAGAACAATACCCTCTTTGACCATGAAGTGACATTTTTCCCAATTAAGGACTAAATGTGACTCGATGCATCTGTCAAGAACAAGGGAGAGGTTCCCAAGGCAAGAAGTGAAACTATCTCCATAGACAGAGAAATCGTCCATGAACACCTCCATGACAGTCTCAGTTAACCCTGAAAAAATGGCCGACATACATCTTTGAAAAGTGGCTGGTGCATTGGACAAGCCAAAGGGCATTCGTCTAAAAGCGTATGTGCCAAAAGGACATATGAAGGTGGTTTTCTCTTGGTCTTCTGGATGAATGGGGATTTGGTAAAAACCCGAGTAGCCATCTAAATAACAAAAGTATTGTTGATGAGCTAAACGTTCAAGAACTTGATCAAGGAAGGGAAGAGGGAAGTGGTCTTTCCTAGTTTCTTTGTTGAGTTTCCTGTAGTCAATGCACATCCTCCACCCTGTGACTGTACGGGTGGGGATAAGCTCATTCTTCTCATTCCTAACGACTGTGGTCCCACCCTTTTTGGGGATGACCTGGACCAGGCTGACCCAAGGAGAGTCAGAGATGGGGTAGATGATTCCTGCAGTCAAAAGTTTAATCACTTCAAGACGGACGACTTCCTTCATGTTTGGGTTGAGTTTCCTTTGTGGTTCTCGGGAAGGTTTACTGTTTTCAATCATTGGGATTTTGTGAATGCAAATGAATTGATCTATCCCAACCAAGTCCGTCATGTTGTACCCTAAGGCTGTTCTCCTTTTCCTAAGTTCTCCCATAAGCATGGTTTCCTGTTCAATGGTAAGATCAGAATTGATAATAACAGGGCATAATTGTTGTTCATCCAAAAACACATATTTCAGACCTATGGGAAGAGCCTTCATTTCTGGGGCCTTAGGTGATTTAGGTTGTTCTTCTATGGTGGAGATCATCTTAAGGTCTTCAATCTCAGCACCTGGAATTTCCTCATAGTTGTCCAAGTGAATCTTAAGTTGATTTGATGGTTCATTGTCAAAATCACATTCGGCGGGGATGGTGAGAGCAGTGCATAGGGGGTCATCAACTAATTCCCATTCTTTCCTTAACTGGTTTAATTCATCGATGCAATCAAGGAGGTAGACTTCTTCCTCAAGGCTAGGTCCCTTCATACTTTCAAACACCCTGAACTCTAGGTTTTGCTTCCCTAATCTTAACACAATGGTACCAGCCTCAACATCAATTAAGGCACGCGCAGTGGCTAAGAAGGGACGTCCGAAAATGAGGGGGTAGCGTAAATCTTCCTTGATATCCATAATCACAAAATCACAAGGGACATAAGCATCATTCCCAACTTTAACCGGAATGTCTTCTATGATCCCCATGGGCTTGGTTGTGGATGAGTCTGCCAGTTGGATGGTCATGGCTGTGGGTAACATATCGTTGAATCCCAACCTTTTGCAAAGACTATATGGCATGATGGATATACTAGCTCCTAAATCTTCTAGGCCTTTCCTACAAGCATTGTCACCTAAGTAACATCCTATTCCAAAAGAACCTGGATCCTTCTGTTTTTTAGGCATCTTACTTAGGATAATGTCAGAGGTAGTTCTAGCAAGTTTAACAGTCTCGTATTCTTTTGTAACATACTTCCTAGTCATGAGGGATTTCATATACTTGGACCAGGCGGGCATGTCGGCCAAGGCATCAAGGAAGGGAATGTTGACATGTATTTTTTTCATAGCTTCCCTAAACTTCATAAAGCGGGCATCAAGTCTTGTTTGTTTGAGGCGGTCTTGATAGGGAGGTCTGGGTTTGTAAACTGGTTCTTCATCTTCCACTTGAGGGGTTTCAGGGATGGATGGTGTAGGTGTGACTTCGGGTTCGAAAACCACCATGTCCTCATCCTCGAATTCTAGAGGTGGGTTTGAAGGTTTTTCTGAAGGGGAAGGGGTGTGCATTTTTCCCGAACAAGTAGAGACTACCTTGAGTTGTTCAGGATGTTTGGGGTTGTTTTCGGGCTGTCCTGCAAAAGTCCCAGCAGGAGGTTTCTGTTGGGCAAACAAACGGGCTAACTGTGCGTCAGTTGCCTTTTGATGGGCTTGAATGGACACGAGGGTTTGTGTTATGCTTGCCCAGTCGGGCTGACTAGGGGGAGGAGGAGGGACGACATTTTGAGGTGGTTGGGGAGGTTGAGGTTGGATTGGGTTTTGGGATGGAAGGTTTAGGTTTTGGAATTGTTGGTAGGGTTGTCGATTTTGGTGATTTCCAAAGTTTCTTTGATTGTTGTATGGGAATCCAGGTGGTGGTCGGTTGTGACTTTGAGGGTAGGGAGGCCTTTGTTGAAGTTGGGTAGAGTTCTCGGCGCCTGAAGAGTTCCCATACTGAAAACCAGGATGATTTCTAGGTTGGTTGGGATTGTAGTAACCTTGGCTTGGTATTGTATGGATCGAATTAAGGTCTTCTGGTTGTTGACCTACTTCAGGTTGCGTGGGCATGTTGTAGAGGTATTGACAGTGGAGGGTGGTATGGTCGTATCCTTGGTAAATACCACCAAGGGAATCCATGGCTTTTAGTTGTTGGGGTGACTCCCTAAGGGTGACTAAGGATGACTCTAACCGATCTTGTTTTAAGGCAATTAATTTTAGGCTTTCCGCTATGCTTTGAATATCATTGTTAACTTCTGCCTTGGCTACCTTAAGGATTCCTCCAATCCCTCTTCTAGCCCTTGTTTCGGAAGCCCGTTTAACTACCTCCCATGTGCTAGTTAAACTTTGATGCATGAAATTCCCTCCAGATGAGGAGTCAAGAAAAAATTTGGTATCATCATCAACACCACGATAGAAAATCTGTATGAGTTGGGCTTGAGAGATGTCATGGTGGGGACACTTCCTAAGTAAATCCTCGAATCTTTTCCAGGCTTCACCTAAAGTCTCTCCTGGGTCCATAGAAAAGTGAGTTATTTGACCCCTAAGTTCATAGGTGAGAGATGGGGGGTAGAATTTTTCAAGGAACTTGTTTTGCAGAATCTCCCACGTGGTGACATGTTCCTCACTCTCCATGGTGTTGTACCAACTACTGGCTTGGCCGGAGAGGGAATACTTAAACAACCTAAGGCGGATGGCATCTTCAGAGACACCTGGGATTTTGTTCAAAGAGCAAAGGTCAATGAACTTCTGAAGGTGATCTTGACAACTTTCCCCATTGTTGCCAGAGAAGGGGTGAGTTTGCAGCATAGTGATCCATTGTGTTCGGATTTCGAATTGTGGAGCCGTGATATCAGGGGGTATGACAGGATGTTGTGCATAGGCCGTTTTAGGAACAGAAAAGTCTTTTAACTGTTTCTGTCTTTCGGCTTCCCTCCTATTGGCTTCTATGGTTTCTTGTTCAGCCCTAAAGGCTGCTCGCAAAGCGGCTTCTCTTTCCGCTTGTTCGGCTTGGATGAGCTCTCTTTGAGCTGCGAGAGCTTGGTCGATTCTACGGGCGACCTCGTCTTCATTCATTGTTGCTAGATTTTGACGGTTTCGACGATGAAAGGTCCTTTCTATTTCCGGATCGAATGGTTGGAAATCGTCGTTCGGGCGTCGTATGCACAAATAAAGCAGTTAATCGTGTGCAGAAAAAACAGACTGCCGGAATGGAAACTCGGCAGAAAGAGGAGTACACTTCCAGAATGTTACTCGGAAGGTATGAAAAAAAAGAAAAAAAGTTTTTCAAAAATTTTTGGGGGTTCGAAAAAAACAATCCGTTGTCCCCGACAACGGCGCCAAATTGATAATCGTCATTTTACACTATCAATCACTAAGATGATTAATCCTAGAGTTTAAACCTTTTTTACTTCCGGTTTTAAGGGTAGTATAAAGGGTCGATCCCACATGACAACTTTAGAGATTGTTTCTTTATTCCCAATTATTTTTTTGAAGAATTATTTTGTTATATATTTTTTTTTGTATTTTTAGAACAGAAAGTAAAAGTCGGGTTTGGGTGTTGGTGATTACACTAAGAATTGCAAAAGCACTTAACAAGATAAGAAAATGCACAAGGGAGAATTTAACTATTGTTAGCACAAAAAGAACTATATGAATTGAAAAGACTAAGAATTAGAGAAAGCAAAGGCAAACAAGAATTCAGTGATTGAAATCAAGAGAAGGGAATCGAGACTCGTAGGGGTTTTCACCACCTTAGCCTAGGTGATAGCAACTAAATCTTAACGGACGATTCGATGAAGGCTTGCGAATTTTAAACTCACAAAAGAGAAACTCCACATGAGCCCATTGGTCCTGGTGTTCATGCTTCCTAGTTTATCATCCTAAGAGATGAAAATCCACGG
Organism: Alisma plantago-aquatica; assembly: GCA_963693085.1. NCBI lineage: Eukaryota > Viridiplantae > Streptophyta > Magnoliopsida > Alismatales > Alismataceae > Alisma > Alisma plantago-aquatica. The sequence continues at coordinate 220,996,929 of OY856410.1, read as the reverse complement.
TCATATCAAAACGTCTATGTAATCGATTTTATTGTTCTAAATCCGGATTTCCATGGTCATATCCATCCGGATTAACATACGATCCGAAGATCAATCAAGTAAAATCGATTACCATCTAATCGTACGAGATTAAGTTGCTAAAACCATGGCTAAGGGGTTATTCCCCTTGCCCCGATAAGAAACTACTCACACATGGAAAAATAGGAGACGGAGGAAGAAAGTTCAAAAGCCATAGTCTAGCCCAAAAATTAGGAGATGAATCCTTATGCTAGAGTCAATGAAATGGCTTAACCCTTTGTTCCTTGCTCCAAAAATAAGTGCGAAGAAAAGAAGATTAAGACAAAGCGAGAAGATGAGACAAGAACAAGGTTGGGAGAATGTGCTTGAAGTAAAACTATTTTATTGCATAAAAGAAAAGGATTACACTATTGCTTGCTGCAGAATTCCGAAAAATACAAGAAGACCAAGATGGTCTAAGAGGAGGAAGTGCCCCTCCTTTTATAGGAGAAGGAGGGGTAGGCTATCCAAAAAAAGAGGGGGAAAAAAGAGAGGGAGCCATCCTTTTGAATTTTCAGATCTAGTCAACAAACTCTTGATTGTCTTTCTTTAATGCAGATTCTCGCAGCAGCAATTTCGAGCGAATTTCCGTTCTCCAGAGAATTTAACGTGCACCCGAAAATATGATTTTCCTGTAGGCCTTTGAATTCCCTTTCCAAATCATATTTGAACATTAAATTCCTCCTTAGGATGTGAGAGTTATGTCAATTTTGGTGCAAGGTATGCATTTAAGTCAGCATTGCGGGAAACTGAATTGCCTCCTACCTTCATCTCTTCTTATATTCATTCATTCCTAAAAATTGAGGAAAATATTATAAGAATTCAATAAAATAATATTGATAAGATCAACTTACAATTTATTTGTGATAGAAGTTATTTTATTGCATGTCAGTCGATTAATAAAGAAAATCTATGAAATCAAGACTGCAACATTATCCAAAATTAATGCCACAATGGCATGCATCAAAATACCGCGGACTTAAAGTTGTGCTTGTCCTCAAGCAATTGAAAAAATCAAAATGATTCAAAAAATTTTGAAATAACAAGTTCATCCTCCCTAGATTGGCAGTTCTTCTATCCTTTTCATGGCCAAGCGACCCATCTCCTAGAACCACAAATTGCAAGCACTATGTTTCTCAAGAAAACATTTTTCATAACTTAAAGTTTTTGAACTTATACTTTGTAAAGACAGTTTCGATCTAACTTGCGTTTCGACATTCAATTTTTTTTTTTTGAGGAGTTGATTACTGCACGAGGATAGAGAATTTGAGGTGTGACGGAAAAAATCCCTCCTCTATTCGACTTGGGATATAATTTTTCATGGACTTGTGATTACATTGACCACAATTTTTTTTTGTGTGCTCTTTTTTTTTGCATCTTTTGATGGTACGCCCCTTTGTGGGGTATGGAAGAAGGGTATGCCACCCCGGACTTAGGGTTTGACATGCGATTTATTTTTCCGTGCAACAAAAAAAACCTTTTTTTTTTTGCTTGAAATGTCGTTGCATAAGATAGAAGAAACATGTAGCTACATTATATAAGAGTAAAAACAAATAAGTTAATCTAATGCTAAAATTAAGAAAATCTGCATTTGATTCTATTTGATACTCTAAGGCTTGCCACCGTTTTCAAGAATTGCTATCGTGATCATAAGGAACTTGATGTTGCAAAGTTTTTTGAAATAAAATTGATAATGCAATTGATTTTTGGAGATAAAGTACAACATTCGGTCGACTAAATAAAGGCCTTATGTTTGAAAATAAACAAAACAAACAAATAAAATGCAGAAAGAAATGTTGAAAAGGGAAGATAAAGGGTGGATTACGTACCACCCACCCCCACCCCGGACTTAGAATTTTTCTCGACCCGAGCAAACTCTAAGAGCGAGATGGAGGGAAGAATCACAGTGGTGGAGGTGAAGGGTCAGTGAGGTTCAGATCCTGCAAAGGTGGAAACTTAGTTGAGTCAGAAGTGAGAACATCTTCAGTAGTGATATATCTTTTGAGACGGTGCCCATTGACTTTAAACTCGCCCAGAACTTTATCCCAAAGAAGAAAAGCACCATGTGGATAAGCACACTTGACAATGTAAGGGCCGTACCATCGCGACTTGAGTTTCCCAGGGAAAAGTCATAATCTAGAATTAAAAACTAGGACTTGATCCCCTTCTCTAATGTCATTGCGCTTTATGTGACCATCATGCCACATTTTAGTTCGGTCCTTGTAGATTCTTGCATTTTCATAGGCACTCATCCTAAGTTCATCAAGTTCATTCATTTGGAGAAAACGTTTCTCTCCAGCCATGGAAAGGTCAAAATTCAAACTTTTTATGGCCCAGCTTGCTTTGTGCTCTAGTTCTATTGGTAAGTGACATGACTTACCGTAGATCAATCTGAAAGGGGTGGTGCCAATGGGTGTTTTGTAGGCAGTGCGATATGCCCACAGGGCGTCATTGATTTTTAACGCCTAATCCTTCCTAGTGCGACCAACCATTTTTTCCAAGATAGATTTTATTTGTCTGTTGGATACTTCTACCTGCCCACTGGTCTGAGGATGGTAAGGAGTGGCAACCTTGTGATAAACCCCATATTTTTTCAAGAGAGCCTCAAAACGTTTCTCCAAAAAATGGGATCCCCCGTCAGAAATGACAGTGCGAGGTACTCCAAATCTAGGAAAAATTACATCTTTAAAAAGTTTCTTAACGGGTTTGGAGTCACATGTTTTAGTAGGTATTGCTTCAACCCACTTCGACACATAATCGACTGCGACTAAAATGTAAGTAAACCCATAAGAAGAAGGAAATGGGCCCATATAGTCGATCCCCCAAACATCAAAAATCTCTAATTCTTGCCAAGAGGTGAGAGGCATTTGGTCACGTTTGGAAATATTACCCGTCCTTTGACATTGGTCACATGAAAGAACATAATCATATGAGTCTTTGAAGATGGTGGGCCAAAAGAATCCACATTGTAGGACTTTCCTAGCCGTCTTTTGGGAACTCATGTGACCACCATAGGGGCCAGAGTGACATTGTTCCAAAATGGCAATGCTTTCTTCATGGGACACACAACGACGATATAGACCATCGGCGCAAAGACGAAACAAATAAGGTTCATCCCAATAATAATTTTTAACATCATGTAAAAATTTAGCTTTAGAATGTCCCGTATACTCGGGATGCAATACACCTGCAGCTAAATAGTTTACAAAATCAGCAAACCAAGGAAATTGGGAGTCAAGTTTGAGCAATTGGTCATCGGGTAAGGATTCATTTATTGGAATTTCATCAATGGGGCTATAGCTAAGTCTACTCAAGTGGTCAGCCACAACATTTTCAGATCCCTTTTTGTCTAGGATCTCAAGATCGAATTCCTGCAACAACAAAATCCATCTTATGAGTCTAGGCTTGGCATCCTTTTTGGTCATGAGGTAACGAATAGCTGCATGATCAGTGTAAACAACAACCTTCGAACCAACAAGATATGAGCGAAATTTATCGAATGCATAGACAATGGCTAGCATTTCTTTTTCAGTTACTGTGTAATTTCGCTGGGCCTCATCTAAGGTCTTGGATGCATAATAAATGACATGGTGTTTTTTGTCAATTCTTTGTCCTAAAATGGCACCTACAGCAAAGTCACTAGCATCACACATGACTTCAAAGGGTAAGGCCCAGTCGGGAGCACGAATGATGGGGGTGGTGGTGAGAGCCTTTTTCAAACATAAGAAGCTCTCCATGCATGCCGTATCAAAATGGAAGGGCACCTCCTTTTGAAGAAGATTAGTGAGAGGTTTTGTAATTTTGGAAAAGTCACGGATGAATCGCCGATAAAAACCGGCATGTCCTAAGAAGGCTCGGATGTCTTTGACTGAGGTGGGAGGGGGAAGCTTGGTGATGACCTCAATCTTGGCTTGGTCAACTTCAATGCCTTGGTTGCTCACCTTATGGCCCAGAACAATACCCTCTTTGACCATGAAGTGACATTTTTCCCAATTAAGGACTAAATGTGACTCGATGCATCTGTCAAGAACAAGGGAGAGGTTCCCAAGGCAAGAAGTGAAATCATCTCCATAGACAGAGAAATCGTCCATGAACACCTCCATGACAGTCTCAGTTAACCCTGAAAAAATGGCCGACATACATCTTTGAAAAGTGGCTGGTGCATTGCACAAGCCAAAGGGCATTCGTCTAAAAGCGTATGTGCCAAAAGGACATATGAAGGTGGTTTTCTCTTGGTCTTCTGGATGAATGGGGATTTGGTAAAAACCCGAGTAGCCATCTAAATAACAAAAGTATTGTTGATGAGCTAAACGTTCAAGAACTTGATCAAGGAAGGGAAGAGGGAAGTGGTCTTTCCTAGTTTCTTTGTTGAGTTTCCTGTAGTCAATGCACATCCTCCACCCTGTGACTGTACGGGTGGGGATAAGCTCATTCTTCTCATTCCTAACGACTGTGGTCCCACCCTTTTTGGGGACGACCTGGACCGGGCTGACCCAAGGAGAGTCAGAGATGGGGTAGATGATTCCTGCAGTCAAAAGTTTAATCACTTCAAGACGGACGACTTCCTTCATGTTTGGGTTGCGTTTCCTTTGTGGGTCTCGGGAAGGTTTACTGTTTTCAATCATTGGGATTTTGTGAATGCAAATGGATTGATCTATCCCAACCAAGTCCGTCATTTTGTACCCTAAGGCTGTTCTCCTTTTCCTAAGTTCTCCCATAAGCATGGTTTCCTGTTCAATGGTAAGATCAGAATCGATAATAACAGGGCATAATTGTTGTTCATCCAAAAACACATATTTCAGACCTATGGGAAGAGCCTTCATTTCTGGGGCCTTAGGTGATTTAGGTTGTTCTTCTATGGTGGAGATCATCTTAAGGTCTTCAATCTCAACACCTGGAATTTCCTCATAGTTGTCCAAGTGAATCTTAAGTTGATTTGATGGTTCATTGTCAAAATCACATTCGGCGGGGATGGTGAGAGCAGTGCATAGGGGGTCATCAACTAATTCCCATTCTTGCCTTAACTGGTTTAATTCATCGATGCAATCAAGGAGGTAGACTTCTTCCTCAAGGCTAGGTCCCTTCATACTTTCAAACACCCTGAACTCTAGGTTTTGCTTCCCTAATCTTAACACAATGGTACCAGCCTCAACATCAATTAAGGCACGAGCAGTGGCTAAGAAGGGACGTCCGAAAATGAGGGGGTAGCGTAAATCTTCCTTGATATCCATAATCACAAAATCACAAGGGACATAAGCATCATTCCCAACTTTAACCGGAATGTCTTCTATGATCCCCATGGGCTTGGTTGTGGATGAGTCTGCCAGTTGGATGGTCATGGCTGTGGGTAACATATCGTTGAATCCCAACCTTTTGCAAAGACTATATGGCATGATGGATATACTAGCTCCTAAATCTGCTAGGCCTTTCCTACAAGCATTGTCACCTAAGTAACATCCTATTCCAAAAGAACCTGGATCCTTCTGTTTTTTAGGCATCTTACTTAGGATAATGTCAGAGGTAGTTCTAGCAAGTTTAACAGTCTCGTATTCTTTTGTAACATACTTCCTAGTCAAGAGGGATTTCATATACTTGGACCAGGCGGGCATGTCGGCCAAGGCATCAAGGAAGGGAATGTCGACATGTATTTTTTTCATAGCTTCCCTAAACTTCATAAAGCGGGCATCAAGTCTTGTTTGTTTGAGGCGGTCTTGATAGGGAGGTCTGGGTTTGTAAACTGGTTCTTCATATTCCACTTGAGGGGTTTCAGGGATGGATGGTGTAGGTGTGACTTCGGGTTCGACAACCACCATGTCCTCATCCTCGAATTCTAGAGGTGGGTTTGAAGGTTTTTCTGAAGGGGAAGGGGTGTGCATTTTTCCCGAACGAGTAGAGACTACCTTGAGTTGTTCAGGATGTTTGGGGTTGTTTTCGGGCTGTCCTGCAAAAGTCCCAGCAGGAGGTTTCTGTTGGGCAAACAAATGGGCTAACTGTGCGTCAGTTGCCTTTTGATGGGCTTGAATGGACACGAGGGTTTGTGTTATGCTTGCCCAGTCGGGTTGACTAGGGGGAGGAGGAGGGATGGCATTTTGAGGTGGTTGGGGAGGTTGAGGTTGGATTGGGTTTTGGGATGGAAGGTTTAGGTTTTGGAATTGTTGGTAGGGTTGTCGATTTTGGTGATTTCCAAAGTTTCTTTGATTGTTGTATGGGAATCCAGGTGGTGGTCGGTTGTGACTTTGAGGGTAGGGAGGCCTTTGTTGAAGTTGGGTAGAGTTCTCGGCGCCTGAAGGGTTCCCATACTGAAAACCAGGATGATTTCTAGGTTGGTTGGGATTGTAGTAACCTTGACCTGGTATTGTATGGATCGAATTAAGGTCTTCTGGTTGTTGACCTACTTCAGGTTGCATGGGCATGTTGTAGAGGTATTGACAGTGGAGGGTGGTATGGTCGTATCCTTGGCAAATACCACAAAGGGAATCCATGGCTTTTAGTTGTTGGGGTGACTCGCTAAGGGTGACTAAGGATGACTCTAACCGATCTTGTTTTAAGGCAATTAATTTTAGGCTTTCCGCTATGCTTTGAATATCATTGTTAACTTCTGCCTTGGCTACCTTAAGGATTCCTCCAATCCCTCTTCTAGCCCTTGTTTCGGAAGCCCGTTTAACTACCTCCCATGCGCTAGTTAAACTTTGATGCATGAAATTCCCTCCGGATGAGGAGTCAAGAAAAAATTTGGTATCATCATCAACACCACGATAGAAAATCTGTATGAGTTGGGCTTGAGAGATGTCATGGTGGGGACACTTCCTAAGTAAATCCTTGAATCTTTTCTAGGCTTCACCTAAAGTCTCTCCTGGGTCCATAGAAAAGTGAGTTATTTGACCCCTAAGTTCATAGGTGAGAGATGGGGGGTAGAATTTTTCAAGGAACTTGTTTTGCAGAATCTCCCAAGTGGTGACATGTTCCTCACTCTCCATGGTGTTGTACCAACTACTGGCTTGGCCGGAGAGGGAATACTTAAACAACCTAAGGCGGATGGCATCTTCAGAGACACCTGGGATTTTGTTCAAAGAGCAAAAGTCAATGAACTTCTGAAGGTGATCTTGACAACTTTCCCCATTGTTGCCAGAGAAGGGGTGAGTTTGCAGCATAGTGATCCATTGTGTTCGGATTTCGAATTGTGGAGTCGTGATATTAGGGGGTATGACAGGATGTTGTGCATAGGCCGTTTTAGGAACAGAAAAGTATTTTAACTGTTTCTGTCTTTCGGCTTCCCTCCTATTGGCTTCTATGGTTTCTTGTTCAGCCCTAAAGGCTGCTCGCAAAGCGGCTTCTCTTTCCGCTTGTTTGGCTTGGATGAGCTCTCTTTGAGCTGCGAGAGCTTGGTCGATTCTACGGGCGACCTCGTCTTCATTCATTGTTGCTAGATTTTGACGGTTTCGACGATGAAAGGTCCTTTCTATTTC